>CP142457.1:57852500-59097500 GCA_038049695.1 Cinnamomum chago
GCCCAGGGGACGTCTGCTGGAGCTCCGCCGGTCGTCCCGTACGGAAGACTCTTGGTCGATCCTGAAGGCCGCGCTCACCTCGACGTACCTCCTCCCCCTGGAGGAGTCGCAGGCGGGTCGAACCATGGTGGACTTCCACCTCCTCCCTCTGCTTCAAATCATGAGGATCCTGATTTCCAGGAGGAGGGAAGTGGAAATTACAACCTGGAAGACGAGAGCCAGTTCCAAGGTCAATCCAGATAAGCTCCCAACCTTTGGGACGAGAAGATCAAAGAAATGCAAAATCAGATCGGCAACGTCTTCAATGCCATGAGGGCACAGGTACCAGAATCCATTGACTATCTGGTACACCGAACGGATACACCGTTCAAACCTTCCGTGGCAAACTATCCTCCCCAGAAAATTCAAAATGCCAACCATGGAGACCTTTGATGGGACCAAGGACCCGTTGGATCACTTGGAAACATACAAAACCCTAATGCAACTACACAACATCTCTGACGAGATCATGTGTAGAGCATTTCCAACCACCCTGAAGGGCTCCGCACGGCAATGGTTCTCCAGTTTGGCCCCAGCCTCAATCTCCACCTTTGCAGAGCTAAGCAAGTCCTTCGTGTCGCACTTCATTGGAGGACGCCGCCCCCAGAAGCCTGTCACCCACCTGCTCAGCATAAAACAGGACCGAGATGAGAGTCTGAGGAGTTACCTCACTCGTTTTAACGAGGAGGTCCTCCAAGTCGAGGAGCCCAATGACAAAGTCGCCATGACCGCCTTTCTGGGAGGCCTCCGTTCATCCAGATTCCTCTTTTCAGTAATGAAGCGACCACCAAAGAGCATGACAGAACTATTGGCAAAAGCTCAAAAATATATGAACGCTGAGGAAATCAACAGGTCTAGGCGAGGTGAATCATCTCGTGGGTCGCCCAAAAAAGCGTGACCTGCCTCTGCACTGTTTTTAAACAGGCAGCCTATCTCCAGCTTAGCGGCTCTCTCGCGGGTCGTCAAAGAAGCTTGGCCTACCTCTGCACTGTTCTCAAACAGGCAGCTTATCTCCAGCTTAGCGGCTCTCTCGCGGGTCGTCAAAGAAGCTTGGCCTACCTCTGCACTGTTCTCAAACAGGCAGCCTATCTCCAGCTTAGCGGCTCTCTCGCGAGTCGTCAAAAAGCTTGGCCTACCTCTGCACTGTTCTCAAACAGGCAGCCTATCTCCAGCTTAGCGGCTCTCTCGCGGGTCGTCAAAAAGCTTGGCCTACCTCTGTATTGTTCTCAAACAGGCAGCCTATCTCCAGCTTAGTGGCTCTCTCGTGAGTCGTCAAAAAGCTTGGCCTACCTTGCACTGTTCTCAAACAGGCAGCCTATCTCCAGCTTAGCGGCTCTTTCATGGGGTGCCAAAATCACGGTCTCAAAAGGTGTAGCTCTCTCAGGAGCAATCCTCAGACTATGTCTTTGCTCTCACGCAAGCAGTCTGATCCTCAGACTATGGCCTACCTTGCGCTGCCCCCTGGACCCCTGCGAGCTGACCGGTCAGCTCGACCACCGCCGGGGGACACCCCCGGACCCCCTCTACGAAGTGCATGTATTAAAAGAGGAACGACAGAGACGGACAGTATCTAGGAAAGCTACAAATGCTCGGCATAAAAAAAAATATAATAATAATAATAATAACCTGATATCCAAAATGCCTCACTTTCAAAGTTTCCTTTGACGCGAGGCATTGAGGGGCAAATGATGGGTCAGGCTCAAATGACTCGGTCCGCAGTGACGAGTTAAGCCCAAATAGCTCGGTCCACTATAGCAGGTCAAGACCAACTGACCCAAGTCCATGATAAGCCCGGGTCGTCATCGGCCGGGTCCGGATCCACTGAAGGACAAAGTCCGCGCGCGTCGTTTTACCTACCTGCTCTTACCAATTCCTGCGGAGAATATCTTATCTGCTCGTCTGTTGAGGACGGTTCGGAAGACTCCACCAGAATGGAGCGTGCATCATTGGAGATCCCTGGAGAATCTCCCCACCCGTTGGAGAAAGAGTATAAAAGGAGAAGTCCTATCAGAGAAGCAATCTCCTCCGATTCTACTTTCACATCATCATTGTAATCTCCTACTTTGTAATCTCCTCCCCAGAGCAGTAAATTCACCAATTAAAGTGGACGTAGGTCACACTGACCGAACCACTATAAATCTCCTCTCTCTTTCTCTCTCTCTATTCATTAATTTTCATTAATTATTTATTACTTGACCGGTGGTGCCCGAAAACCACTTTTTGGCTTCATCAGTGATGATTTTCTGAAATTGGAGGGCAGTCAAGATCTTCAATGTCATTTTCCCCCTTCAGTTAAGAGGTCACTACCTCTTATCAAACACAAGCTCTTAATTACAATGTGGAAGAGATGAATTTCAGCGTCAAGGAGCTTATTCTGTTAAATGCGAACTTATAGACCATGCAACCAAGTGGAAACATGGAGCACCTACACGGCTGGGCTTGGGTGCAGTCTAGTTTACATCCTAAGGCCCACGCCTCACTTTCCTGAATCCAGGTTGAGTCCTTTGATAGGCCTGCTATGCACTTAAGCAGCCTGGGAAGCGCCAATGTCGACCTAAATTCACACTCACAGTAAGTGCACTGCACTTGTCTCACATGCATTACTCAGAAATGGATACCATGTTCACAGGCTGGGCTTCGACCTGAATATCCAGCTTGACAAGAAAAGGGCTAGTAGCTAGCCGTCCCTGGCCTGGTTGCCACCTGAAAGATGTCCATTTGTGAGTCTTGCTTGTGTCTAGACCTACAAAGTTTTGTACAGAAGACAGGCCTGTTTTATTTAATTTGGAAGAAGGTTTTGGAGTTCTCTCGTGTTAGCGTGTAGGATAAGTATGAATACGGTGAAACCATTTTTCTCTCAAAGGAAAATATACAAAAAATTGGACTAAGAATGTCACCAGAACTTGCAACCAGTTGAAATTTGAGAATTTTAGCCCATGATTCATCAGGAGCTAAACCGTCTGCCAGTTTCAAAATAACGAGTAGTTTCCACTTTGTTGTGTTTGTGAAGTCTGGATGATTACATAATTTGTTATATTTTATTAGAAGAGTACTTCATTTATCAGGTTTTCCAATTTCATAATAAACACAACTGCATTAAGCCAAAATCAAACCAATCACAGGTTAAAGAAGAAATCTTCAGGATCTTTTTCACTAGAATAAAAAAAGGAAAAGTTTTTACCCCTTGATGCAATGCATCCAGATGAGAAAAGAAAAAAATACTACAGTAGGCAAAAATGCAATAACAGATGTCAAAGACCACATGGAATACTGATTACTTGTATTTTAAAGACAGGCAAACCTGATTATTTTTTAGTCATAGAGAGAATGAACAACATCACTTTAAACATCTTGACTTGTTCTTAATACTGATACTTCAATGCAACATACCAAAAAGTATAATCAGAGGTTACCATGTAAATACGTCTCATATACCAACTGGGCGGCCAAAATATCCACAACAGCCGAACCAACTGATTTGAAAACTGTTATCTCATCGGAGCTATTTCTTCCACTTTTCTTTCCCTGAACCATATCCAACAGTCTCCCAGCAATGTCCGCATGCAAAATAATTCCTCTCTCAAAGGCACCAACCAATTCCCCTGACTCCACTAATGCTGCTTCGCAGTCAACAAACACCCTCCCTCTCCTAATGGCCTCATCGTCACATTCCCTCATGGAAGGGCTAAAAGACCCCACCAAATCCAAATGAGCACCAGCCTTTAACACACTTCCTTTCACAAGAGGACTCCTAGAGCTAGTAGCACAACTCACTACATCTCCCAGTGCGACAATCTCCTCCAAACAATTTCCATGCTCAAAATGAACATCACTTGTATCTTCTTCTTGTAGTTTCTTTACCAAATCCTGAGCCTTCTGAGGCGATCGATTCCATATGATGACCTTCTTCAAACTAGGAATTGCAAACAAATGAGCTCTTATAAGATAAGGTGCCAATGACCCTGCTCCAATCATCACAAGAACTTCAGCGCCTTCTCTAACTAGAAAATGAGCAGCAAGGGCAGATACACAGGCAGTTCTCCAATGGGTCAGTTCGGATCCGTCCATTGTGGCGAGTGTCCTTCCCGTGGAGGAATCAAAAAGGAGGTAAGAGGCATTGACACCGGGTAAGTTCCTAGCGGAGTTTTGAGGAAATGTGGTGACAATTTTAATGCCAATGTAGCGGAGGGAAGGCGATGTGGACCACGAAGGCATTAAAAGCAGAGAGGAAGAAGGATCGATTGTGTAGTTTTGACGAAGTGGAGATTGTACCGAGGCACAAGTCAATGGTAGCGAATTGCGGAAGTGTTGGATGAGAGCAGAGTAAGAGAGGAGTGACCTAATGGTTTCGGCATTGATGAATATGCAATTTCCACTGTCCTCTTGTGATTTCTTGGTGATAATATCTTTATCAGCCATCGGATTGAGAACCTCCTGCAAATGAAGTAGCCAGTAAGATAAGAGGGGGAGTTGGAAAAGATTTGTTGCACAGGTAATGGATCATTTGGGTGCAATTTATACCAAGCAGAACGATTTTTATCCATTCCCATCTGCAATTAAGATTCAGGGCAGCCCCAGAATAGCAAACATCATTAGTTCCTGTAATGCTTTTCTTCCAGGTCTGCTTCAAACAAGTAGTTCAGATACTTATTTCATTTGGGGCCTCAAAAGGCAAAAGTGGAGAAGTAGCTGTTCTAATGTGATTTTTACAACCCAAAACGCAAAAGGGAGGGGATAACAAATCCTTTCTACCAGAGTGCTCAAACTAATTGCAAAGTGTGGTACATCCAACCGCGGCTGTAACAACTTCTAACAGGACTACCGAAATAACTATATGGGATTGAAAGATGAAAGTTATTTGGAATGAAATTGCAAATCTTGAGAAACAAGGATGGATTTCATGAATTGGAACCAATCTTCAATCTTAGAATTAGGGCTTTAGATATGAAGTACCTGGAAGAGGATGAGCTTCTGAATCGAGTCCTCTCAGCTGCGATGACTTCACAGAAGACTTCTTCCTCCTGTCAAGTTTGGAAGTAGGGGCGATTTTGGGGCATATCTATCGTGGATATATTTTTCTTTAATGTTTCGGGGGCCCACTGAAGAGATTGTCCGGATCTTCTGAAACGGAATGGACGGTCCAAATTCAATGTCGACTTTTGGATACCTATGGTCTTGGGGGTGGCGTGATGGCCAAACAAGCTAGGAGATTTAACCATTCATTACCGTTTAAAAATATTATCTCATTAAAAAGTGGTCAAGATTTTAAAGCATATTCGATCACACATCCAAAAAGAAAATATGTTCTTCCTACAAATTCAAACATCTATTTACATCAAATTTAATTCAAATAGATGACTTACCAAATGACACTAAATCTTGAGACATGACCCATGATTTCCATGTTTTATTACTTTTGGTTCATATGTATTTAATCACATACCTTTTAAAATGTTTCACAAATTTTTCTCAACTCAGATCGCAGTAAAATTGGTCAACGCAAGATACATTCTATTGGACGGTCAGGATCTTGAGTGGTTTGAATTTACTAGGTAGGCCAAATTCATTGAGTTTATTGGCCACGAATGAATAAAGGGATTTTTATAAAAAAAATAATTTTAAATATTAATTCAACCATTTTATGAAGTAAAGTAATAAAATAACAAAAGAGTTGTTCGTACATTTTTTAAAATAAAACTACCACAATTAACTATATCATCAACTCAGTTGACGATATCGTCAACTAATTGACGATGTTATTAACTTCCATTGCAAAAAACTGTGTGTTGCTTTATTTTTCTCTTTCTATTGATTGAAAGTTTGTGAAAATTATTGCATTTTGTGTCTCGATTATCTTATTTAAGTGGTCTTGGTAATTCTTCCTTAGTTGTGTGGGTCCTATATGCTTGATTCCACTCATTTCCCACCCCTTATAAAAGTACATTCTCATGACTTTTGAGGGTGTGAATTTGAAATACAAGGTGTTAAGTGAAATGTTGGAATGTGATTTTTCTCTCGATTGAGTGAGGTTGGAGGAGATGAAGGGTATTCTCGTACTTTTTTTTTAATTTTAAGAGAGGCATCTATCTATATATTTATTGGAATGTGGTCTCCTTTCGTTTAATGAGAGGCCTCCAAAGTTCCATCCCCCAATTCATAGCATACATGAAGATAGTTGTCATTATCTAACCACAGGCCTCCAAAGTTACATCCCTCAATTCATAGCATACATGAAGACAGTTGTCATGTTCTTCTCTCTCCACTCTCTTCTAAACTAACTTTCGTATAACTTCCTCAAAAAATAAGGTCCCACTACGTGACTGATTTGATATTGGAAATAAAGGTAACATTGAAAAAAAAAGAGGGATTGTTCCTAAAAACACGTCATCTCCCTCTCTTTGATCGGACGCTAGATGGTGGGCCAAACAGGACCCACCTCACACGGATCCACCACCTATTGGGTCACCTTGTGGGTCCTCCTTCGGATCCATGGATCATATGGGTCATCGGGTGGCCCACCTAAATCTCAGTATCAACGCAAGAAAATCAAGCCCTCACCTAATCCTCCAAACCAAATACCATAGAATAATCAGAACCAAACACCTAAATAAATTCAAATCCCCCTAAACAAACAACTTGGGTCCTCGACTAGATCCGCAATCGGATCAACCAGTGGGTCCCACAACAATATGCTTCCAAATTGATTTTGTTCCTAAAACACGTCCTCTCCCTATCTCTGATTAGACGTTGGATGGTGGACCAAACAGGGCCCACCTTGCACGGATCCACCATTTACTGGGTCGCCTGTGGGTCCTCCTTCGGCTCCACAAATTAGATGGGTCATCGGGTGGCTCACCCGGGTCCTGGTATCAACGCAAAAAAATCAATCCCTCACCGAATCCTCCTAACCAAACACCCTGTAATGATCATAACCAAACACCCAAATAAATTCAAACCTAAAACACAACCCCTCCCTCTCTCTGATTAGACGATGGATGGTGGGCCAAACATGACCCACCTCGCACGGGTCCACCACCTATTGGGTCGCCCGTGGATCCTCCTTCGAATTCACGATTCAGATGGGTCATCGGGTGACCCACCTAAGTCTCGGCATCAACGCAAGAAAATCAAGCCTTTACTGAATCCTCCTAACCAAATACCCTGAAATAATCAGAACCAAACACCCAAATAATTTTAAATCCCTCTAAACAAAACAACTTGGGTTTTCATATTCAAACAAGTTGAACAGTTGTAAAATTGAATGAGCTTAAAATCTGTCAAAACAATGACTGAAACTTGACTATATTTTATCTCAAACCATTGCTGAAATTGGGCTGAGTTACAGTAAGATTTCGACAACAAATGAGTTGAGATTGGATAAAAAATCACCCCAAATAGATAGATGTGGTGGGCTGAAACACAGACTAAAAGTGAGTCGTAAATGGACTAAAAATTGGCTCAGCAAGCTACTATGAAAAAGCTAAAAATTAGTTCCGTGAATAGACTTAAAAACACTCCACAATTTGGCTACAAATAGGAATTGGTTACGGTGGATTGACTAAAAAAAAGGTTTTTAATGATTACAAGCTTGAACCCTTGACTAAGTAGGCTGAAAAAAAAAAGGGCTAAATAAAAATGGGTTGAGGTTAAAGATTCAACCCAAGTTTGTCCTTAGAAAATGGTTAAAATTAGCTAAAGTATGGCTTCAAATAGACAATCTGTGATTGGGGCTTAGTGGGACCCAATATCCTGCCACCTAGATGTAACTCCAGATTAGGGGGTTGGATTTGTCAGGCATGGAGGCCTGGGCCATCCAGCACCTTGATCAGGGGAGGGCATGTTTGAAGAATAAAAAATTGCTTGGGTGTCTTGGAGTGTGGGACCCAATGGTCGATCTGATCAAGGGATTGTGTTTTTTATTGTCTTTAATCAAACATTCACATTTAATTAAAAGGCTTGGGCTTGGGCCTGGGCCATCCAGCACCTTGATCAGGAAGAGGGCATGTCAGGAAGGGAAAAATAAAACATTCAGGTTTTTTGCACCTCCATCTAAACTTGATGGGTTGGAAAAATAAAAGAGAGGGACTCCATGTCAGTATTGTTTTTGACATGTTTTGGACGAGGCATTGATTTTTTTTTTCTAGATCTACAGTTAACTATATCATCATATCATCAAGGCTATAAGAAAAAACCCATCCCCACCCCTCATGCAAAAACTCAAATTAGCAAAAAAAAAAAAAAAAGACTCAACTGTTTATTAATTAAATTATTTAATAAAAATAATATATATGAGTTTGTGCATTTAGTGGTTTTGTGTGCTCCATGCATAGCATGGGGTGTTGCTAGTGTGCACACAAAGACATGTTCTCACACGTGCGCAGAAACCTAGAACTGCAATTCTCACTTGTAATAATAAAGCAAAGAGGTTTCTCTCTTTCTCCCCCTCTTTCTTTCTCTCTCTCGCCGAATAGCTCGAGGGCGAGAGAGAGAAGCAGCATCGATGGCGGCACCCGAAGCACCCCTCTGCTACGTAGGAGTAGCCAGAGAGTCCGCTGCTTTCCGCCTCATGAAACAGATGGTACTTTCTCTCTTTTTCTCTATCTTTTCCTCTCTCTCAAAACCTCCATCACCAAACCCTACGAATCCAGCTCGTTGCGATCTCTCTCATACTAATTATCCGCACAACTACATTCCAATCCAACTCGTCTCTCTTGATTTTGCATCGGATGGTTGAAAGAAGTCGATGCATTGTTTTATTTCCACTTTTAGATGCTTTATGCATGAAATTATTTCTTCAGGGGTGGCAGGAAGGTGAAGGCCTTGGAAAGGACAAGCAAGGAATCAAGGCACATCTCAGAGTGAAAAACAAACAGGATACCACAGGTTTTTTTTTCTTTCTTTAATCAGTATTGATTCTACCTACAGCAGCTAATGTTATTTACAATATTTGTGCAGTGCAAATGTTTAACATGTGTTTGTGTTTCCCTCTCATAGGGGTGGGTCTAGATAAGGCAGCTAACAACTGGGCATTTGATACCAGTCAGTTTGACAATATTCTTAAAAGATTGAAAGTGGTAACACTTTGATCTTAGCTCTCTTTGTTTTCCCCTTATATACAAAATTTAAGAGCATCATCTATCATTGAAAGAAAAAAAAAAGTTAACAGGGTGTACTTGTGAGTAATCATATCATATATATATATATATATATATACTTGTATATGTCTGTATGTATGTACATAATACACATGAGTATGCCGCATAAAGTTGCTGATGCTACGTTCGTTTTCTTAATTGTTTTAGTTGCTTTTGAGGCATGTGCCCTCTCCTTACGAGTTTGCGTTTCTAATTCCTTATTACGGTCTTATTGGCAGCAAGTGGCAGAACCTAATAGTGAAGGTATGCTGAAAGAGATTGGTATTTGTTTTTGTTACCAAGTTTTTGTCATTTTGTCTAATAGGATGTTCTTTGATTCATGCGCATCTGTAGAGACAAATGATCTCCAAGTAGATGCCCATGAGAGTACACCTAAAGTGGATCCAACAGTAAAAGCAACTCGACCGCAGGGGAGGTCAGATAAGATAACCATTTTTTTCATATGATTTTTCCTATTTCTTTCATATATGTTGTCGTGTATTCTTTCCATGATACATTGGAACCATTGGCCAGATATAAGAAGAGGGAAAGAGGGAAACTTGTAAATGCATATTCAGCGAGTGATCTGCAAGGGATTTTGGTAATTTCTTCATCCTCCTCCTAAGTTTCCTGTGTAGATAATTTCACATGATCTTTTTGGAATTTGACCTAGCTAGTGAAAATTGATTAAGTAGCCGTTCCTTTCCACCTATCCTATGAATAATTGTCAGTTGTCACCATGATCAAAGTAGGTGAATATGTTACGGCAGAGTACAAGCTTTTAAACCATTTTCATATGATATAAACAAGTTGTAACATACTCCGTAAAAATATTTCACAAATTTGTTTTAGGACGTGTGCATGTGTGCGTGTAAGTGTGAAGTGGAATTTAACTGTATTGTTTTGTTATTCTTCAACCTACCAACATGTTGTAGCCTTCCCATCTTCATTTATGAAACAAGGATTCTGTCCGTTGGTATGGAAGTGTTGATTAATCGCTTGTGTTTTCAAATGTGTCTGCATCGTGTTGTTAACTCTTCAACCTATTGCAGTTCTCAACATCTTTGTAGGCCCCATCACATTGAAGACTAGAAATTTCACAAGACATACTTCTGTTCCGCTGGTGTGCAAGCATTGAACAGTCCGTCACGTGATTTGGAACATGTGTCTGTGGGTGTGCATGTACGTGTGTAAAATGACTTTTGAAATTTATCATTGTGGTTGCTTGTATTGCAGCCTTTGTGAGTTTCTTCAACCTAATACAGTTTCCAAACCCCAACATCTTGTAGTCTTGTTCTGATTCATCATTGCCATCGTCATTATAGCGTTATTTATCAATATGGTACTTAATGCATTCTGCTCGTGAAAATAAACAAGCTAAGATAATTTATCTTATCCAACTTTGGTGTATGAAATATCTATCTATTGATCAATCGTCCATCCTCCCACTTTGTGTGTGTACTTATGAGCGTGGGCTCTGTTCCACTCACAAGGAGGAGTTGGATAATCAGCCATTTCTAAGGAGTAGTTGGGTAATCAGCCATCTGGTTTGGAGCATCAACCTTTTGAATTTAGATGAGGACTTGCTTAAGGTTGTGTTCCTGCCTGCGTGTGTGTTAATCGTTAATTCTTCTGGAGACATTTTGATGATAAAGCACTAGACTTTCACAAGAGAGTGCACATTTTGAACCATGCATTATCTTTCACATACTTGTCTTAGAAAAATTTGTTAAGAGGCTGCTCTGTTACATTACATATGACTTGTGCTCTTTTAAATTAACTGTCATTTAACTGTTAGTGCTTGCATGCCACTTTTAGGGCAATAAGGTTGAGGATAAGGGCAGTAAGGTTGAGGATACACAAGTGAATATAGATCAAGATGAGGAACTAGAGTCCTCAATGGCAATTGAGTCTCGTCCTTGCTATGCTGAAGGTAACATGAAATATAAATATGCGGATATTTTTATATTAATATTCCATATTCAAGATACTATTATGTTGTTCACCATATTTTAGGGTTTTTAAGTTAGAGTCCTCAGTGGCAATTGAGGCTCTTCCTTGCCATGCTGAAGGTGGCATGAATTTGAAATATGCAAATATTTTTAGTAATAATATTCCATATTTAAGGCGCTATTATGTTCACCATATTTTAGGGTGGTTGTTTTTATTTTTATTTTTTAAAGGCCTCTTGTTATCAATATGTTGCAAATGACATTTCCAAGCCATCATCACATTTTAACATGTGGAAGCATATGCATGCATGTGTGTCTATCTATCTATGTGTGCGCACGCGCATGCACACAAAAGCATGTGCACATGTGTCTGTGTGCGCAGTGCACTCACATGTGTGTGTGTGAAGAAATGCTTACTTCGGAGATGGTGACAAAAAAAAATATGTACACAAAAATGAATGCACTATACAAAGTCGTTGTGTTGTATAATAGTTGGATACTCAAAATGGCGTACAAAAAGTGCTCAACAATGAAAACAAGAGAAGCTCTGCAAATTTCCAAGAACCAATAACCACCAATGTGTCAAACCAATGAGATGCCCAACACCCCAGCCCCAAAGAAGGATGAAAAGGTAAGGGAAGGATGAGGAATCCATTAATCACTTAAATGTGCATATTTCTTTTTGCATGTGACATTTGATTTGGCTTTTTGAAGCTCTTTTCCATGGCATGAATTGTACCGGCTTCCTTTCAGTCCCTATTGAAGGGATGAGTTTGAGGCCTGTTTAGAAAGAGTGAGCGAATTTTGAGGGAAATGGTGCCTCTTGCAAATGCACAGAGTGTGTGTGTGGAAGGAAAGAAATCAATGGATATTTTTTTCGAAGTGAAAGTGGCACAGACCCGGAACCTCGATTGAAATTGTAGACCAATCTCCAAGAGATTGACCGAATCCAAAGGATTCCTCATTCCAGCCCTAGGGCACAACACAAACCATAACAACAAGAGAAGCAACTCACGATAGTTTAATTAATTGAATAAAAGCATGAACATGACAATAAGGAGCTTCTCTATATATAGAGTAGCATTGTTCCTAAATAAGCAATAAAGGAAATATCTAATCCTAATCAACATATAAATTAGAAAGGAAATCTTCCTAGACAATTAAGCAACCTACTAATCTAGAAATAAGCAAATAAAGCAACACTACTAATCTAGAAAATTAGAAAACGTGTAGAACATGTGGACCCCATCAGGCGGGTCCGTCAAGGCTTGCAGGTCTTGTTCTTGGATTGTGAACGGACTGCATCAGAAAGGCTCCTCCCTCTCAAGGATTATAAGCAAAGGAGTTTCAAGGTTTATACTATTTATATGCACAAAGGAATTGGAAGGTGGCTTTTAGTGGGCCCCCGATGAAGGTCAATGGTGTCCATAGAGAGCGGTGCGTACTAGTGTGTGTGGGGTTCTGGTGGGGGGGTGGGGTGTTGTTTTGTTTGGGGTGGTCATTGCTATATGTTCTTTTCTGGGCCAGCTGACATGGAGGGACATGAATAGAGAAGAAATTTTGGCAATAAAAGATGGTTGCAACCTGGCAATGCCATTTTTATTGTGATACTTGGCTGCATCACAGAATATGATGGTGTTATCATCAAATTATAGATGAGTAATTTCAGTTGGAAGATTTTTCATGCTCAAGGCCATTCACCTCTTTCCCTCTCTTTTCCCTTACCAAGCGTTTGCTTACTTCTTCAACAATGATAACAAGAGAAAAAGAGTCAAGGATCACATGTCCCAACCTGTGGCTGCTACTCAAGAAACCTTTAGGTGCCCCATTGGTAAGGAAAGGAACCAGATTGTATGTTTTTATTTTTTTTCTTCTTTCTTCTTTCTTTTTATTTTAGTGCATGTTAGCCACCTATTGCCAAAGCTCATCGGCTCTTAAGAATAATTGAGGAACTTCCATTCTACCCTGTCATTCAACTTCTCTATGCTTAATTTACACACTAGCCCTGATTGCCAAGCTTTATGGGTGGATTCAATGCATTTTCTTGAGCTGTATACTGTCAATACATTCACTTTTGGGAGAGCTTTTCAGACTTTCTTTGCCAAAAGCTTTGCCAAACATTTTATAGACTCCCTCATAAGATTGCTGAGCCTGGATTCTCTCCAAAGTAACCATTCCTTTTTCAACGATAGACCAATTAAGTATGCTTCCATGTCCTTAGATAAAAAAGCCTCTTGAATTCAGTTCAAGAAACAAACCCAACAAGTTAATTGTTATGAGCTCCCAACACTCAAAGAAAAGCAATCAGGAACCATTGTGCTCCAACTCCTTTTCACCTCCTAGCTCATGACCATTGACTCAACTTCTTTTCCTCTAATGCTTTCTTCAGGAAGTTGCAACTTCAGCATCGATCTTGTTAGACCCAATCACATCCATGTTTGGCCTATTCCAACTTTCACCAGTGTACATCTCATAGAAGAACTCAGGATTTGTCTTTCAATACAACTATTTAATGAAGACTTTGACCTCACATTTAGAGAAGAGATGCTATTAACTCATAGGCATGTGTGGGTCTTCCTATGGAAGAAGCTGGAATTTTTATGCTTTTCTTGTAGTCGCTTGACTTGATCTTTCGTTTCACTTTATCTCCTGTTGGAGAAGCTTCAGTCTATACTCATCTTTTAAAGTCTGGTGTTAGGCCTTCTCCTTTTCAGATGCGATCCCTTTTACTCTAGAGTATGCAAATGATGTTTGCTATTGCTAACCAGTAGACTGTTTGCTGCGTCCTTAAGCATCCATTAAATGTTAATTTTCCATTCCTTATTTTCTGTTATATTGATACATGCTTTAACTTCCAAACCAGCTTAAAGTCAGACGAACTGTCCAGATTACACTTACTTACCAGGCCGACGCTCCTTAACCCAGTCTTCAATTAATTCTGCTTAGAGAAACATACACACACATATTCAGAATGGAGGTTTACCCCAAGACCTGATAGAAGTTTCAAGCAAAATGGGAGAATGATAGGAGATTGGACAAGAGCTCTTTGGTTCCTCCACTGAAAAACATGCCAGCCGTCTATTGAGCAAATAGGGCCGATTTTGTTGGAGGAAATTATTGGATTCCCTTTGAATGTAGTTTGTTACTATTGAGAGTGAGGGCTAGAACAATTTTGAACTTGCACAAGGGTATATGCCGGTTCTTAGAGCTAATCAACTGAATTGGATCAATTAAGGCTATGGAGGCATACAAGACTTTGAACTTCAGAGTATGGATGAAAATAGCGGCCGTTACGCTATATCGGGCGTTATAGTCTGTAGCGGCCGTTATAGTCTTGTACAGGGCCGCTGCGCCTGCTACGAGGCCACTACGGAGTGAGACAGATTTGTATTTTTCAAAAAATTTTAAAATGCATAATAAGACTTATTTCTTTTATTTCTCTTGCCAAATAACATTTCTACTCAACTCTTCTACCCTTTTATGTTTAAAAGAACAACAAAAAGCACATGATCTTGCCAAATTACAGTCAATACAGAGAGTTCTTTTCTAGGTACATCGTATTAAGTTAACATAACTAAGCAACATGAATACATGTGAAAAAAATGATCATTACTATTATTTCTATTTATATAGAGATACATGATCTCATACAATGAGGGGACCACTACGCCCCCTTATCTTAGTTACTTTTGCCAAAAAAAAAAAAAAAAAAAAAAAAAAAAAAGCACCATTCTCTCAGTTTCCAATATTCTAGATTTTCTATAAAATTTTCAGTTTTTTTTGACAATTTTTTCAAATCGCACCGCTATGCCACTACGTTGCGTTTTGGCGACGGGCTGCTATCCCTGCCGCTACCGCTACCGCTATTTTCATCCTTGCTTGAGAGAATTCTCTTCCTTTTGTTAGCAGAAATTTTTTTTTTTTTTGGTGGGCTCATCATCCCAAGATCAGCCCAATGGGCCATGGCTGGGCGTAAAATTGTGCAAACTTCTGTTAGTGGGGCTTCTGCTGTCATTGTGCGTGCTTAATAATTTCATGAGAGGACCCCACATGATAGTTCTTTTATCAAGGGACATATACTTACATTGTAGAACTGATAAGGATAAACATAATGGAGTGAATGGTTTGAACTTGAGGGTGAGTGGTTCCAAGTGTGAAGATTACATATGAGATTTTAGTCGAGGTTGACCCCCATGACCCTTTGTTGGGTCTAAAAGAAAGAAAGAAAAAAAAAAGAGTTGGAAATGAGCTCCTCTGCTGCAGTCACTGTGAGTAGATCTCAGATGTCCTTTCAGCATGAACTGTGGACTGACCAGTTGAGTGACCTCCATTTGTTGCAAAATTTGCACTCCTTGGTTTTATGATTTTTATGGATAGCAAATTTTAATTGATGATGGGACTATTTTATGTGGGCTTTTGGTGTGCTTATGTAGAAAATTGAAAACAACATATTGTATTAGTCATGTTCCTGGTCTCTATTGCAATTTCTCTAGCCTTTTATTTTTTAATTATATGGATCAACTGGTTGTACCTATTTCAAAACCGACTCGCACCAATCTATTATTCTATCAGTCTGAAACCCTAAAATAAGACTCTTTTTTATCTCCATCATTACATTATATTTAACGTTTTATTTATATCTTAACATCCTCAAAACCATTAAGGATACAGTTTCTCGATTTTTTTTTTTTTTTTACTTTTTAAAACTTCTATTACATTCATTTCTGAAAAAAGTATAAAACTGATTGATAATTTTATTTGGCTGATCTGTATGCTGATGTATGTTGGTTTACAACTTAAAGCAATGCAGAAGATTATATCACACCATTCAGTTTTTACCTAAAATTGACTGCAAATTGCGCTTAAAAGTTGGAATGATAACGAAAATGAATTAGAAGCATGGGGAAGGACTTTTCACTAGGATGAATGGTGAAAAGCAACCTCAATTCTCTGGGCATCCTGTGTCTTAACTGGCAGTAGGCTGTTATCAATATCTGTTTCATGATGAAAGATTTTCTTTCTTTTTTATTTTTTGGGAAATTTTCAAATAAGACCTTAAGGTTTTGTCTTATTTCAAAAAAGGACATAAGTTTCAAAACTTTTCAAATTAGTCCCTAGATTTCCTCGAAAGTTTTCAATTAAGGACATCCGTCCATTTAAAGCTAATTTTCGATAAACTTTTTTTCTCAATTTTTTAAAATATTCAAATTACCCTTCATTGAAATAAAACCCTCCTTCGCTTTCTCTATATTATCCTTATTTTCTTCACCGATGTCCTTAGTATGATTAAGGACAACCGGCATCCTCGCGCGATTGGTTGCATGTAGTGGCTGTCGAAACCATGTCATGACTTTAAATGAAGGGTAATTTGGGTGTTTAAAAAAAATGAGAAAAAAGTCGCCAGAAAATACCTTTATATGGCCATATGTCCTTAATTGAAAACTTATTGAAAAACTTAGGGACTAATTGGAAAACTTTTGAAACTTGTGTCCTTTTCTGAAATAAGGCAAAAACGTAAGACCTTATTTGAAAATTTCCCTTATTTTTTTAATGGTGATGAAAAAGAATTATTGAAAAAGAAATTGAGACATACAATGATACAAAGCATAATCATGTGTGATGAATAAGCTAAAACCCCAAGAATGCCATCAACAAATCATAAAACAACCAGAAAAGAGAACAATGTTTAACCAGATGAACACTTTTGTAGACTAGTACCAATGCAATGATACTTTTTAAGTTCTTTGATGCTTTGATCTGAGCTTAAAGAAAGTTCTTTGATGCATTCATTTTTTCTCGATCTTCTGATTTGTACATGCATAGTATGTGGTTTCCTTAGACATATTTCAATTCTATACATGATTTTAATTGCACTGGATTAGAGTGTGTACTTTGATCACTTTCATGTTCTGTTCTTGTTAGTGCACAGTGTATTCATTCTTTCTGGTTTTCTTGTTGTAATTAGGCCCCAACACTCCAAGCTAGAATACTTATGTGGCTTCTTCGTTTCTAAATGAAATGTACATGTAATTCACAGATAATGATGATTCGATACAATGGTGGGGTCATAAACATGGATTTATCTCTGGTGGCTTCCTTGGAGCTCAATCCTCATCCAAAAGTTCTAAATCCCGTCCAGCAGCAAATACCTCAGATGAGAGGACTGCATTTGCTGAGAAAGATCAGGAAAATCTTTATAATCTTGTCCAGGTAGCCATTCTTTTTGTTTTACTAGTTTATAAAGTAGAGCATATGTTTTCTTGAAAAGCAGTTTTTGGGTTATTCTTTTTGTGAAGCTTACATTTATGTAAAGTAATTATTAAGTATTAGAATAATTGCCAGCAATTGCTTGTCAATTTTAATGGCACTTTTGTGCACGCCTGTTCTGCAGAAGTGGAAACCTCTTTCCGATCTGCACACCCTTTTAGTCTCGTATGTCCCATTTCATTGCAGAAAATCAATGGAAGTGTGTTTTTTTTTTTCCTTGCGAGAGACGAAAGCGGAGTCCAAACTGCAATTTCCTATTTTGTGGTGTTACACAAACAAGCCCCCAAGTGTTGGGGCCTTTAAATCATTCTCCTTCTTTCTCCCCCACTTTTACACGTTTATAATTTTTTTATTTATTTTGTTTTTTTAAAGCACTTGTTTTCTTCTCTTTAGGATATGGCCACAACTGGAAAGCAAGGACTTGGCATCAAGGATAGGCCCAAGAAGATTGGTGGCTGTAATTGGAAAGGAAAGAAAACGTCATTTGGTGACAGTGATGAAGACTGCTCTGCAGATACAGGTTCAGTGAAAAGAAAACGCACTGAGGAGTTAGAAGTTGGAGAGAATGACGAGCCAAAATTCAAGCTGAAACGACTTTGTAAACCGCTTCTACGTCAGGTGATCACTTTACAGGCTTGTTCTCAAGTGAAAGCTTGCTTTTGATAACTGACTAATTCTTTTGATTGCAGGCTCCTGGTCAGTCATTGAAAATAAAGCAGCTTAAAGTGCTTGTTGAGGCACAATATGCTTCTGTCTTCTCCAAGTTCTCTTCAAATCATGACGCTCTTTCATATTTGAAGCAAAAGGTATGCTTCAAACACTGATTAAGCCATTTCATTCTTGAAAAATTATTTCTGCATTTTTTATGCCTCTAAGAACTTAAAAAAAAAAGGTCAATATTTATTGAACGGGGCTCTTTAACACCGTTAAATAAATAAAATCCCAAAGTTTATCATTCCGAAAAAAGAAGAGGAAGAAAGAAGCTCAGTTTTTTTGTCATAATATTATACTGAAGTTCTAAGAATGACTAAATGATTCATATGTTCACACAAAAGGCAAACATATTTGGGGTATATACTATCAAAAGAAGAGGGAGGGAGGGAGGAAGCATTTTCGGTGGAATGAGCCAAACTTTAGCGCAGCTTGAGATTGACTTGAGCCATTAAGTAAGCCACCTTGAGTCGAGTGAGCTCAAGCACGGAAAAGGTGTATCCAAGAGACTCCAAAAAAAAAAAAAAAAGGAATCTCAAATTCACGAATGATTTTTTTATATTAATCTTCTAAACTAATTCTAATGTCTTACAATGCTCATATATAGGGAAACAAACCCTAGAATCCAACACTCCTAACTAAACTGGGAAACTACACAGACTCCTTTTGGAATTAGAAAGCTAATCCTAATTACAACTCATTAAGGAAATAACATAAGAAAGAAAATCCTAGACTTCTTTGGGCCCCTCCCCTCATGCAGGCCAAGGGTCTGGTTGCATCAACCCATTGGCTTTGCATCATTAAAGCAGCTTTAGCTTGTCTTGAATTTAGTCGAGATGGGCATGAGTGAAGCCTGACTCAAGCATATGCACTTCACTTGAGTTCATTTATTGGCATGATCGTGCTCCACTTGACTTCATACATGTTGTCCTCTTCATGGTCACATTGATCCACATCATTGTTGTTGGATGGGTTACTTCTTATTGGCATTGGAAGCAAATCTTATGATGGATGGAATTTTCCTATGGGAGTCCTCACAAGGGTTGGTGCAGGATTTTCAGTCCCTACCGTTCATAAAAGCAGACCTTGCATTAAAGTATTTCCGATTGGATTTCCCACCACCACCCGTGCACACACACACATAAAAAAAAACACGATGATACAATAATGTTTCATAATTTCATGAAATTCTTCGTCTTTTTCATGGAATGATTAAGAGGTTATTGGTTAAACTCTCCAGAACTTAAGAATGGACACGACCCTTTTGTTCAAGTAGTTTACTGGTTTGGATGTGGGCGTTCCCAGTGGCTGATCCAGAAATTTTGTTTGGGTGGGGCTAAATTTTTCTAGACTTTGCTAGATTTTTTTTCCACATCAATAAATAGTGAAAGAGAAAATGTATTGCATTTAAAAAAGAAGAAGAAAGAATAAGTAGTCAAAGCTCAATTTCTATAATTTTATACGTGAAAGGCCTTTTGATTTGACAAATGAGATTAAATAGCTAGTACTATTTAATGGAGCTACGTGTAAAGCATCCGAAACACCCTCTTCATTCTTATATGGTTTTACTTGTGCTTTGAGCGACATTGAGTTTTTCATTGCACTTGGACATATATTGAGAAAAAGAGTGGAACATTATAGTGGAGCCCAATTACTGAAATCCAAGCCCTGCAAAATAAAGGCCTTCAAATATTTGCGATATCAAGAATCAAAATTAATCCGACTGTTCGATTGACTTTTTCATAAAAATGTGGGTAACATAATTTTATGTATATTTATATTTATATTTATATTTATTTTTAATAGTGGAACTGACTTAGATGGAGATCTCCATACTAATGGGGCTGCGATGTTGGAATGTGGTATTAGTTTAATGGGTTCTTTAAGTATTCTTATTTTATTCTTGCTCCAAAGCACTTGTCATTTCAACAAGGAGACACTTTCCAAGTGTCATGTCACTTCATCTCTTCTCCCTTGAAAACTTTCTTAATTTTTAGAAGTTTAATGCTTGTATGACCCTAGTTTTCTAATTTTATTACATTATTTATTTCAACATGTGTCTTAGTTAGATTGGAGCCACACTTTCCAAATAGGTGTGCAACATACATAGACCGGATATAAGTGGGCCCACAGGTGGAATTGGTGCTTTTAGTTTATGGACAGAGATAGAAAACATTTTGGGGGTGGGTCAGTCTTTTGGGCATGGCCAGGGGCCATTATAGTTTTTTGGGGATTTTTGGAGCGGACTCATAGCCTAGGTCCACCCCTGGGTGTTCCCGCTTGGGCATCTTGTTTGGGCCATTGGATTTATGTTGGACAATGGCAAAAATTGATTGAAACTATCGCATGTGCTTATGAATGCACTGTGTTGGCTAATTTGATTCAATGGATGGATAAGAATAGACACTAAACCCCCTTCCCCCAGACACAACTTACAATTTTTGTGTTGTGCTCCTCGAAGAGTAACTCTTCGCAAAACCCTAAAGAGTGCTGAATTGAAATCCCACTGTAAGGATTCTTGGTATCATCATTAGAATGAGAATCTCTCCTAGACAAAAGCATTTATAGGAACAGACCTTGCTTGATTCCACCTCTTAATATGTGAATGTAAGTTGGGCCGAGTACACATTTGCGTGCAGGGATAATGTTTACCGTTGGTTGCAATCAGCTGACCATTTGCTTCAAGAGGCATGAGATTACAAAATCTTTATTTGTGTTTAGTATGCTTGTAACTCATTATGGACAGCATGTGATAACTTATGTTATGATCATGCATTGTGGATGCAGCTTGAAAGCAGCAGGAAGTTTTGTGTGGAGGGAAAGAGAGTGAGACTCTCATCATCAAAGAGAGAGTGAAAATTTTGTTAAGAGGTTTTGTAGTGGTTCGTAGATCTTTTTCTAAGATTTAATTGAAAGAAGTTATTATTTATATGATTTAGATATTGGAATTTACTGAATAAAAATTACACTTGGGGGTGAAACTGAAGTGTGATATATAGCTTTTCTGGGTGTTGGGCAATTTATCAAAAATTTGCTTCTAGGTTCTCAGAACCGCCATTGACTCTAGTAAAAGTAATGTTATCAATTATATACTTCTGTAAACGATTACAAAAATAACATCACTTTTGGTGCTGAGTTTATTTTGTGGGATTGGTAATTTATTCAGGTATGGTCTATTCATTTTGTTTGGGTCAGAAAGTTGTGTGGCCCATGTTCTTGGTGGTATTGTCAGTTAGGTTTAGAGGAGCTGTAGGAACCTGATATTGTAGTGCTGGATATTTGTTTTGAGCCTAGTTATTTAGGGAAAGTTGCTGGGTGTTTATTAAGGTTGAGACATGCCACATGGTTCTTGCCCAACTCGCTTCTATTGAGGGGACCATGAGATCTTGTCCTTGGATTACATTAAGCTAGTTGAGGAAACCATGACAGTGATCATACCTTGTATTTTCATGGATGGTTTCTTGCTGGCCCTACCTGATGGAACAAGCAGAGTGTGATTGGGGTCAATGTTGGACAGCTTGGTGTAAGCATGCATCATATGATCCAGAAGGATGCTGACAGACACACTTCCAAGTTGGTATTGAGTGTGCTGCTTTTTTCTTCAGTTGTACACTGAATGGATGGCCATTGATGTTGAAGCGTAAGTTATTTTCTCCGATTTTCTTTCTAATAATACTTATGGATGGTTACTTTAGCAGAGAATTCTTGGTCCATAGTCACATCTGGACAGACAGGATTATCCAATTGCAGGGTTGATGGGATGCTGGTAATCTGAATTTCTGAGATCTACATAGAAGGCGCCTGGGCAACAAACGCACTTTATATTTACACTTTTTATCTGTCTAAAGTGGGAGCAAGACCTGGACCAGAATGAGCTCGACTATAACAAATGGACTGATGCTTACTTATAATGGCCCATTGACCTCCCCTTTTTTGGCCTTTGAGTGGCAAGCACAGTGGATTGATCAGGGATACATCACACCAAAGACTAATTTGGTTCGTTCTGGATGATGTCTGAATGTTCACTGATTGAGATCCCACCATCTCAAACTTCACTGGATAATATGCCGAAGACACTGAACCATTTGACTTTTGAAAGCTTAAGGTGCTGCCGCATGTGGTCCCCACATAGAGGGAGCATCTGGCCTTTTCAGATCCTTCTCTTTTTTTTTTTTGGGGGGGGGGGGGGGGGGGGGAGGCTATATATGGGTCCAATCATGTGTCTTGGAATGTGTGGGCCTATGAATGCACCGTCTATGGTTTGGGTCTCATTGTGGGTCCAGTTAGGACCAGCAGTCAGTAAAATTTGAAGTGTGTGGGCCCCATTTGGGACCACCAGTCAATAACATTTGAACTGGGACGGAAACGTATCATCATGGGTAAGGGTCAGGGAAACTGAGACTGTACAAAAAAAGAAGAATAATAATAAGGTTGGGACAAAAATATGTCCTCGTTGAAAGTTAATAGCCAAAGGGATTTTAGGGCTTCAAACATCTAATCACGTAAACTTAATGTGATTGAAATTGAATTCATCTACCCATGGTAGAAGAGCGACGAGCTTCGATTCAACGCTGATAGGCCCCAGGGAAGCTCATATGTGCCGGCTGCTTACACTGGTATTCTTATCTATCTTCTTCGTTTTTCATTAATGTTGAAGAATAATTGACAGTGGATGCTGGATAGGTCTCTTTGTGCCTTGCAGCCCATGGCCTCCGGGTCAGACCCAAGGGTTAAGCACACGGGTGCGACCTAAAAATCCCTTTTATCATTTAACTTCTTCGTTATTAAACTTCTTCCCTAGATATTGTCCACACCACCCAAATGAAAATTCTGAGTCCACCCTTGCATGGCCTGATGGTTCTGTAACCCGGACTTGCTCCGTTGCCAATCTTCAAGACTGCATCAACTAGCGACATGTCTTTTGTTGATTTGAGTAAATTTCTAAAATTCCTGGTTGAAGGATCCTGGCTGTATTCTTTCATTTTATATTTGAAAGTGGACCGGGAGCTGCTTCTTCTTAACTTTACCTTGAGATGATGAGTTGGATTGTCTGATTAGATATATACATCCCACTTCTCTAATACTCCCAGATGACTTCTTATCAAAGATGTCAAGGAAAGAAAAAATGTCCCAAATTGCTTTGCCAACAGAGACACCACCAAACATTACCCACATGGCTATATCGAGGAAGGCTTTTCACATCTTTCGTGGAAAACTCAAGGGATGGTACCCTTCACAAGTTCACATCCCTCCATGTTCCCCACCAGAGCAGATAATATGTACGTTTAAATTCCTAACCAGGAAAAGCCATTTGTAATCTCTCTTTAGTTGCACGACGCCTGAGGCCTTCCATTTCCATAAAAGAGATGGCCTCCTTATGTACGTAGACTCATCCATCAGGGTGGGGAGCCACTTAAAATATCTGACACAATCACATGCCAATGCGCCATCATCGTAGCGACAGAGTCTACGCAAGCCACGCTACAGTCCAGGTCCCACCTTGTTTCAGAGAGGCCCACCCACTGCCACATCCATCAACCGAACAAATGTCATGTTCATTCAGGCCATAAAAACAGATGGACCCAAACACCATGAGAAAAGAAGCTGTTTGGATGGTCCTTTTATACCAAGCAAGACCATCCAAATGCAACTAGTGCGTGGATGGGCATGAAGGAAGCATCTGATGGGTCATATTGACCCCGTTCTGATCTGGTCCACCTGATAATTTTACAATCTCCTTTTGTTATCTTTATATAAAGCTATTTCTAGCTGGCCAATTAATGGTGACTACATGGTTCTCGTTCCAACTATTAATTTCAGTACCTTAAATAGATGGATCATACAACTGAAAATCAGCAAATTAAATGGGGTTAATATTTGTAAGATGCCAACCACTTGTACTATTGTTTCAAATATCTTGGGCTTGATGAGGCCTAATAAATAATCATCAAAACCCCATCACATATGTTATTGGAACTAAACTATGTCATTGGTTTCAACCGAGAATCTGGCTTCTTCCAAGTCCTTCTATTAGATGATAAGGCGCATTATATTGGGCCTAATTGGGCTACCTAAGCAGGCCTTTTGGCAAGCATTAGCCTGATCTCCCATGGAAACATTCGCATGCAAACGTCTTATTCCAGACATTAAAGAGGTGGGGCTCCAGTTAAAAAGAGGAGGCCCCTCTCAAATTAGGGCACCTACTGTGACAACGTTGATGTTTGCTTGTGGGAACGTCTGAGAGAATTCCCAGCTCAGGTATTAAAAACTCAGCCTGAGCCCTCAAGCATGACTGAACTTGGGCTGGTCCCCGGCTCCATTCATCGTCAGTGATATATCTGGTGGAGTCAATCGGTCACAGTAGCAGCCTAGATGACTGTTAACATGTAGCTCTCTATCTCTTCCGTGGATGCTTCATCATGGTCACACCAAATGAACCGTCTAGACTCGTTAGGTTCCATTTAATAATAATCAACGTAATTTTTGGCAGATATTTTAACCATTTAGAGCCTTATCGATCTATGGGTTTTCAAGTTTAAAATATCATTTTAGACCCGTAACCGTGAGCATAGTATGTTAACTTTTCTCATCTAACCATTCCTACTAAGAGCTAAAGGTGTTAGTAGAGACATCATAAATACTTTTCAATAGGCCCCTTGAGTGGTGGAGCCCAATCTTCGACAAGGTATGCAGAACAATAATCCAACCTTAATAAAGAACATGTAGAGCTGAATATCACAAGAAATTATGCCTTTTGAATTTTCTAAACTTTGTAATTTCAAGTGCCCCTTTCATAATGGAGTTTGAAAAGCTTATGAAAAAGAATTAAGAAAACTGCCAATCTATTAATAGTGCAGTGGTGAGGCACCTCTCCACTATAGTGACAATTAAAGACGAGTCGATGACTGTAGCACTAATAGTGGGGGGCTTTGAAAGGGTGGTGTGCGTTTGAGCATTTACCAGCGGAAAACAAACAAAGAAAGGAGGTTTTCGAATTGCTTAAGTATGAATTCTTCATATCATTGTATAAACAAACAATAGGCAGCAAAATAAAATCTGATGGAGACATGGAATTGTGAAAAAATGAAATGGTGAGTGAGAGCATGTGTTCCCTTTGCACTCGCACCGGCCGGGTAGTTAATTTTGCTGCACTTGCAAATGAAAAAGTCTAAGTGGACCGAACCTGGGACCGGCTTTTGGACCGATCCCCAGGGAGGACCCAATGAAAGAAGACTAGCACCATAGTCCATAGCGCCATGTGCATGTGCATGACAGCGTGTTTAAATCCGCATCTGCCCTTGTTCTGTTCAGTTCGTGCATGAGCACCGTGCGGGTATCAATCAGTGACGTCATACTCTTTTCCTTCCTTTCAGAAACCGCAAACCCACACACGTTTCAGCAGCGTTGTCCGGAGTCTCTACTCTTTGCGGACGCGACTCTGAAATTCTCTGTGGTCACCGCAATTAACCCCTCCTCTTAGTGCCCACTAGGGTGAGCACGGATCGGATTGGGTCAAATCTGTCACAAATCCGTTACTTATGGATTGATAAATTTAGAATCTGTCACCAATCATATAAATCCGATCCGCAGATTAATCCGTTCAATCTAATGTTAAAAGAAAGAAATCAAACATGTTGTAAGAAATTTCATATTTGACCTTTTAATTTTTTTTCTTATTTTATATTTAGACATCTTAACTTATATTTAGATCCCTTATTATTATTATTATTATTATTATTATTATTATTATTATTTTATATTTAATATCAACAGATTGGATTGGATTGGATTGAATCCGTAGATTAAGGGTGAAATCCGTCACCGATCCGTTGCTAATGGATTATAAAATTTTCAATTCGTCACTAATCCGTTTACCTTCGGATCGGTTAAAAATCTGCAGATTGGATCAGATCGGTTTTAAGGATCGGCGGATTTCTTATGCACCTCTAGTGCCCACCTATTGAAAACTCAAGTTAATCAAAACAAAGGCATTTTTAGTTTATGTGGTATTCTTAAATTTCATTCTAATAGAATTTGGCCCAACTATAGGGTTGATTGTTTGATTGGCGTATTCATTAATTATCATGTTATTTTTAATCAAATGGTCGATCTTACTTATAGTGGGGCTAACTCCAATCAGGACTAGAATTTTGAAGCCGGGAGGGTGTTTTATTTTGAAGGACTATAATCTTTAAAAGATGGGTGGGCTCCTCCATTTTTGGATTTCTTGACCTCTCCTCTTTAACATTGGATTTCTTTAAGTCAAAGCCCTGGAGGGTTTTCTGTATTAGTAGGGGTAGCAGAAACACTTTTCAATATTTCGCTCCAGTGGAGCCCACTCATTAACACTCCCCTTTAGGTGGAATCCGGCTGGCACACTTTTGACGACACGTATTTTTTTAGCGTCAAGTCGTTCCTTATGTGATTCAAACTCACGACCAGTTGGCTCTATAAACCTCGAGGCGTTAGTAGAGACAACGAAAATATTTTTCAATATTACCCACGAGAGGAGCCCACTCATCAGCACTCCCCCTTATATGGAACTCGATCAATACACTTTTAGCAACACACATTTTTTTAGCATCAAGTCGTTCCTATCATAAGTTTTTTTAGCTAACCATTCATACCCAAACCTCGAAGTGTTAGTAAGGGCAGTGTAAATACTTTTCAATATTCCCCTTGGGTGGAGTCCACTCCTTGGCAAATCTTAACTCTTTTATATCATAAATAAAGATTCCACTCAAATCATAGTCACCGCTCCCTCATATTGATCCTATTTAAAAAGTAAGTGATTATAAATATAAAAAAGGTCAAATCGCCTATTTTAAATGTGATAAATCTGCAGGTAAGAACAACTAGAATCTTTAGTGAAGATAGAACACAACAACAAGGTAATTTTAAGTTTTTTGGATTTCAAATGTGGCCCCTCAATATATTCGAAACATGGTTTAAAATTTCGGTCTCGGTATCGGCCGGGCCGAAAAACCGATATGATATCGATATCGGTTGCGGATATCGGTCCGTTGCGGTCGTCACGGTGTGAATTTTATTTTTAATCCAAAAAAATTCGTAAAAAAATTCAAAAAATCCAGAATATTAGAAAATGCTGGAAAACAATATTTTTTTTTTCATTAGTAACAACAATAAATTAAAATCTTAGTCACCTTAAGTTATGAGTCTTGTCTGTGTCGCAGCTAGCTGTCTTCTCCAGTATTTCATATAATGTAACCATTATTGATGCTCATGATCAATTTATTAGTGTAAAATATAAGAAAATAAAGATAACATAATAATTATCTATACATTATTAATAAGCTATTAGTATTTATTATTTAGTATCATAACTACTCAACCAATTTTTTTTTTACAAGTAGAAGATTAAAAAAAAAACATTTTTTACACTCAAAATCATGTTTATAAGTAGATCTCGCATGAAAGTGTGTAGATCTAAGTGAATAACACAAAATAAACCCAAAAATGACATGCCAATGATCGTTTCATTTATTTATATGCTTTATCTAAAAATAAAAAAATAAAAAGCACATAATAGTAAAAATAAGGAAGTTAATTTGATTTTCTCTTACTAAATAAAATGATTTCTTAAAAAAATAGTATTGGAAGTTGGAAATATATAAGAGAATGAGCTATGGAGACATGGTTGCTCTAAGGAGATGAGGGAAGAGGAGAAGAAAATGGAAAAATAGAAAAAAATTTATAAAAAATCAATGTTTTTGAACATTACTTCATCTCAGCCGATATTTTCAAAATATCGGCCAAGATATCCGCAATATCAGCCGAGATATCAGTAAATCCAATATTTTGACCATATCGGCCGATATCGACCGATATTTTGCCTGACTCGTATCGCGGTAAAATATCGTCGCGGTATTGGCCGATACCAGTTCATATCGGCCGAGATTCTAAACCATGATTCGAAGGTATTGATCCTTGGAAAATCGAGTTTGAAATTTGTTTTATGTTCTAATTCATGAAAGGAGCTGGGTCCATAACCTAATTTAGATTCTAATTAATTTAGTTTCCAATTGTTAAATGGGTCCAATTCTGAATCCATGCTGGCTTCAACCTGTAAATATGAGACACGGGTCTTTTTTTTTTTTGCAATGTAAAAGAAACCATAAGGGTATATAAAGAAATCACATGTTATGGTTTTCAAGACATGCTTATTGACTTTGTATAGGCTAATGTAAAAGAAATCAAAAGGGTATATAAAGAAAATCACATGTTATCGTTTTCAAGACATGCTTATTGACTTTGTATAGGCTAATGCTGAAAACTTCATGTATTTGCTTATATATTGGTTTTTAAGATGTTGGGGTTTTTCGGTTGTGGAATATAGACTTGATTCACTATTACTGGGTTGAATGATGATATCTCATCTTCCGGATTTTTGGATTAAATGATATCCCTATTTTAAGTAAAAAGATAAAAGTGAAAAATAAAATTGAAGTTGGAACTGATTTTAGATCTGATTCCGAAACAGCATCCAGCCTCTTATCAAAAGTGGGTCTGATATTAGGAAATAAGATCTGTAGCAAAACTGGATCTGGAACATAAATTATCCCTTACAAAACGGTTCTGGTTCAAAATCTAGCATGGTTCGGGTCCGGAATGGATGAATTTGCATCCCTCCCTAATAAACTTGGTATCATGGAGCTAGAGGAGATACCTAGTATCATGGACCTAGAGGATCTCTCAACCCCGCCCTTAGAGAATCTGGACTCTCTAGCAACCACGTAGCATACGTTGTCACAGCTCACAGCGTACCTCTCTCTCTCATGGCAGAGAGACTTTGGGAATGGAGATTTTCTCTGTATCTCTCGTCATACAAGCTCCAAACAGCCATAGATAAATTAAGCATAAACAATAGCCGATATTCGTTAGAGCAGAGCATGCATGTTGTAGAGAAAAAAAAAAAAAAAGACAAACGGACGAAATAGCTTCACCTCTAAACTCGTGTTGCGGAATGTCTCTCCCTTCTATGTTTGTCTTTTGAGATTCATGGACTAATGGACATGAAAGTTTGGTTTTAGTTGGTAAAAACAGTGATTGCATACCTGAATTTCATATTGCCTCTTAGAATTGGAAGGATGTAGTCCATTTGGAAGTGAAGGAAAAAAAAGATAAATATAGAAGAGTGAGAAACAGAAATAAAGATGCATTGAAGGGCTTCTCCAGAAATAAAGATGCATTGAAGGGCTTCTCTACCCCCAACCTAAGCAAAGACAAAGAGAACCAAAAAAAAAGGAAGAAAACGATGGAAGCTCTCAAGTGCTATTGATGTCATGAGGGATTTAAAAAAAAATGGATTTTAAAAAGACACATGAATCACTAAACATTCAAATGCCACCCACTTTTTATTTATCAACCAAATTTATCTAATATATAGGACATGTAATCTTAGTACTAAACAAAACTGAAAGCTCTCTAAACTGAAAAGTAGGGGAGAATTAATTAAACTAGGTTTCCTTCCCCATTGCTGCACCATTCATGATTCAAGGCCAAAAAGTACTACATGCTCTAGTGGGTGTTTATCACCTCCTCTCTCTCTTTGGACTGCTAGATTTCTCACATGCTCTTCATTGTCTCCTTCAACACCATCATCATCATCTTCTTCTTCTTCCTCCTCCTCATCATCCTCCTCGTCCTGGCCTACTTCTTTGCGACGATCGTCACCACTGGCATTCCTATTGAAATCCAATCCCAGAGACCTCATCTCAGAGAAATTGAACCCACGGCTCATGTTGATCGTTTCTTGATGGGATTCCAGCGGTGGGTTTTGCGAATTGCCATTTTCCGGTTGAACGACGATAGCGTCAAGCAGCTCGGAATGCTCCTTTGACTCGACGATGGCTGCCGCCGCAGCAAAGCTAGAAGAGCTGTGTGGTGAAGAGGTGTGAGATTTGGAGTAGAGCTGATCCAATTGATGGAAGTAAGGGCAGGTCTTGGATTGCTGGGAACGCTTCTTTGCACTGTCTTTTGTCTTTCTGAAGTACTTGTTGATGTTCTCCCACTTCTCCTTGCACCTCTTTGCACTCCTCTGGTACCCCATTGATGCCATTGAAGAACTCACCTGCTCCCAAAGAGGCCCTTTCAATCCTGGTTCCTGGAATTTCGTTTCCAGACTACTTCGAACTCGAATCAAGGCCAGCACTTCAGCTTTAGGCCATCTCCTTGAAATGTTGTTGTTATTCATGCTAACGTTGTTGCTGTTGGTGTTGTCATTGCTCAAATCAGTAGCTACAATGGTCTTCTCATCTCCTTGTGATTCTTCATGAAATTGAGATGGGTTTTGGAATTGGGCCTTTGTAGGAAGGTTGATAGTCTCACCTGTGATTTTCTCCAAGAATGCAACTATGGCTGCTTCTCTGCTGGATGCAAGAGCATGTTCTTCAGCTCTTGCCTTCTCTTCGAGGTATGATTTCGCAGTTTCCTGTTGCCTCCATGCCTCCTCTCTAATCATCCTCTCCTGATCTCTATTCTCCATCTCCTCCAAGAATCTCCTGTGCAGGTTCTCTTGCTGCTCCATTAATTGCTTTACTAACCTCTCAAAGAAAGTTGCAATTGTACCCAATTGCTTCCTTCTCTTTTTTCTCTTACTCTTCTGAAGCTTCAAGGAAGCTTCTTCTCCGGTGGAAGTCTCCGATGCATCGACACCGCCGCGGTCACCGCTGGGTTCAAGAACTGCAGTCGTTGCAGGTGGGTTCTCGCCGGTGAGCGCAGAGCCGGAACCAGTTTGGTTGTTTCCGCCATTGCCGATACCGCCGGCGGTGTAGATGGCTTCGAGCTCACCGAAGAGACCGTAATTGCTTCCACTGCTCTTGCCTTCTTCCATCTCGATTCCCTTCTCGCCTTTTTTGCAGAACTCGAAGGGGGTCTCCATCCTCTCTTTGCACCTCTTGTTGTTCCTGTTAATGTATTCAATGTCCAAAGGTTTCCTGCAATCATAACAAGGAGAGGGAGAGAGAAGCAGAAGAAGAAGTGAATTGTAAGAAATGAAATAGAAGAAACCCACTAAAATTAGTAGATGAATAGATCTTTTCCTTGAATGTATAGCAATAAATTGAAGAGTCTTGAAATCCTCACGTTTTAAAAGAAACAAATGCAACACAGTTGCTTTGTTATTTTTTTATACATATATTCAATCTAAGAAAGTTTTTTGAATTCTGCCAGCCTTTTCTTTTTGCTCCTTTTGTTCTCCCGTGATTAGCTTTTGATTTTATTTTTCTTTTCAGACCTTTTTCTTGATTCTCGGCTCCACACTCATCATTACACAAACAGGGAAAAAAGCCCAAATGCCAGTTGCATACACATTCAAATCATATATAGAGAAAAATAATAATAATTAAAAAAAAAAAAGAAGAAGGAATGGTCTGATTTAGTGTTGCAGTAGTACACTAGTGCTTTTCATGCTTCCCCTAAAATCCCATTTCAGATCTACCTCCATTGAAGCTAACAAGTGCTAAAACACTCACCAGAAAGGTTCTTTGATGGCAGAATCTTCTTCTCTTGGTTCTTCAACACACCCATCTTCTCTCTTACCTTGTATCACTTGATTATAGTCGTTCAAGCCGCTGTTATCATCAACTCCAAACTTGAGATTGGTAACAATAAAAGAAGGGCCACTGCCACCAACTATCCTAGAAGTGTGCGAGCTATCTGGACCAGATTCCTGGTGCAGTTGCCTCTCATGTTGTTGGAGAAAAGTCTGGAACTGAGGGTACTGGTGCTGTTGAAAGAAGGGTTGTGTTATAGGGATCTGATGTTGATGTTGATGTTGGATATGGAGAAATCTCTGCTGCTGCTGCTGTTGATGAAGATGATGATATTGCATATGTTGCTTTGGTGGGGCTTGAGAACTGTTGGTGATGTTTTGAGAGATTGATAGCAGAGAAGAAGAACTACAGCCATCCATCATGAATTGCTGGGTCTCTGGAACTCCATACCCAGACTGCATCTTTCCTCTTTCTTTCAGATCAGATCTGTTTGGCTTTTTATCTTATCTCCAAAACCAACCTTCTAAGGCAAATTGGAATGTGTAGAGCTGAAGATGTTTGCTAGTTGGTTGAGTATAGACTCAACATAGCTCCTAAAATGCAACAACACTGCTCTTCTCTTTTGCTTTATTCCTCAAACATATTGATGGCTTTTTAGCTCCAAATCCCCAAACCAATAGCTACTTCTTTTAGCTGCTGAAGGGAAAATCAGAAGAAAGGAAGGAAGATGAGGAACTGCAAGGCGTTTTTCCCTTTCCTTCCTCTCTGCATTTGCAGAGGAGAGCAAGAGAAAAAGGTGCGTGTGATGTCACGTTTTTGTATGGAAATCTAAAAAAGTCCACAGACTTCTCTTTTATATATATTTGTTTTATCAAAAACATTTCTCCTTTTTTTAAACCGAGCATTTTTTTACGGTTGAATGTTGGGTGGGCCCCAGGTCACAAATCAAACGGACAGGACAATTTCAGCTGTCTATTATCCTGGTCTGGAACTGGTGATGAATAGCTCATGAGCCAACTTGATCATTAAAGATTGTCATGTGCATGGATGTTTAATCCATTTCAAGTGGGTCCCACTCAAGGCACCATCTGTGGGCCTCTACTGTGGATATGGTGGTACCAGCCAATTGAGATTGTTAGATTACAAATTAATAAATCTGCCGAAGTCATCTAATGCTGTCGCAGCCCAACCTGGATTGCCCATGTGTTCAAAGCAAATGAACAGAAAATTTTTAGTACTTGTCTGTGCAAGAAAAGGATTTCGATGACTTTTGCATTCCAACCCTCCCCATAGGGAATTGAAATCTCTCTGCTCAGGATGAGAGCTCATAGCAATTTTCTTCTATACCGTGGAATCCTCTACGCACACTTAGGCCATCTACTTGATCCAGAAGCTGTGCAATTTCTGAGTCGCAGGGCACGTGCAGGATGACCCAACGGATGGATGGTCTAGATTCATATGTTACCCTCCAACTTGCACATTTGCAGGCCATTTAATATTGTGTTTTGAGGAATTGATTGAGAGCAACAAACATGGGAATCTCTCTTTCTACTTTCGTTGCTTTATTAATTTCTTTCATTAGATTTGTGTCTGGGCGTGAAAGGCATGGGACTGGATGATTGTGCAATCGGATTCTCGCCTCTCCTCCCTGGAAAAGCAATCTTGTATTGGTAGAGGAGGTTCGTGCAATCATACACTCAAAAGAGACTACTTTATTTTGGCCGTCCATTTGGCAGGCAATATCTAATGGCTGTAATCATAAAAGGTAAATTTTGAGCCATGTCACGTGCATTCCTAGGTGGGATCCTTCTGTCTGACGGTCAACAGCAGTAGTAGGCTGACCCCACATGAAATCTCTCACTATATTCAAAGTAGGGTTTGGCCGAACTATGTGCAAGCCTAGTTCATTTATTTTTGGGTCTGATATCCAGTTCTAGCTTGACCCAGCTTGTGGGTTTTTTTTAATAATATATATTTTTTTATATAGCTGCCCAGGTTGTGGGCTTTCTTTTTTATTTAATCTTTTTTTTTTCATCGGAGGGTTCTAATCCTTTGGGCTGCTGGACTAATTCCTTAGGGCCCGACTAATTCCTTTGGGCCCAGAGGGAAGTCGGATAAACGCCCCCACAACCCCAGTGTAGAAGTGCAGTTTTGAACTTATAACCTTCGGGTGCAAACCATGGTCCTAAACCAACCGATCTACCGCTTTGGGTTTTTAATCTACTATTTCTTAGGTCTGGTTTGGTTGCTCTCTCATTGTAGGTAGAGATGGAAAATGAGGCAAACCTTTTCCATCATTCTTTTGTACAATGTAGATGATCTCTTTGGAAGTCAATGTACTCTTATAAAAGAAAAACCCTAAGGCCTAAAACCCCAGCTAGCGAGTTAGGGTCAGGCTTAGGCCATCTTCTTGGTCCTTTGGGAGCAATAGTCCAAGGCTTATCCTGATTAATTAGATCGTTATGATCATTATGATCCTAGTCTTAGCTCATCAGTATGAGGTCGACTTAACCTATTTAGACACCAGCAGGCCATTCTACTCAGTCTCACCGGTCAAAGCCCATCGGTTAGACTCGAGTCGGCATTGCTTTAGTCCATGTGCAATCTGCTAATCCAAGATGGTTGTTTGAAAATAATATATTGGTGTATTCTCCTCATCCAACTAGAAATTATAGTGGCTATGAAAATTTAAAAATTTAGAATGCATGAATTCTCATTGGAAATTTCTACAGGAATGAAATAATAAATTCATGAACGATAGAATTTAGCAGCACTACAAAAATTGAACGATTAAAGTTCTAGAACATCCACTGTACATGAATGCCAGAGATTGTTGTAAAAAAAACAGGGCCACTAGAGTTCGAACAAGTACATTGGTTCATAGAACTGACTTTTCAAATAATCTGAATAGTTGTTGTTCAGAGGAAAGGATACATGAGTGCAAAGTGCACATCAATCGCCAGTTATGTTGGTGCGCACAAACCATTGTGAACATACCCAAACGGTAATCATGTGCATTAGTTATACCAGCATGAGGCTCATATGCAATCCACAGGTTGAGTCTGGTGCGACCTAACTAACATATTAAAATTAATATTCCTTGCATATGAATCTATTTATAACAAAATAATTAAAAAACTCAAGTCAGCCAAAAAATTAGGAAAACCAAATATTTCTTCCTTTAATCCACGTTAGCATTTTATCTTAAAAATAAAGGATTCATATGCATTTCTGATTATTTTGAATACTATATCAAAACTTTAAAAATAAAAAAAATAATCTATAGAGTTGGAAGGCATCACTTTGAATTGGGTTACATCCATACAAATGGACCAAAGAGACACATTTTATTGAAAATGCACATATATAGCCTAAGAGACACATTTTATTAAAAGAGACACATTCACAAATGGGCCAAAAGAAGCTGATGTGGCTTATCATAGAACCATAATTGAGGGTTTTTTTTTTTCAACCAACATTCAACTTTAAAGAGAAAGAATAAGTGAATGAGTACAAATTAAGACCCCTTACAGCAAAATGCACCTCCACAGCAGTTATGTGTTTGCTCTTTTTTTCTTATCTAATTCACATCGAATGTAGAACTTATCAAAAGTAGACAATAAGATATTTGTAATTTAGCTCATATTCAATATGAAACCAATCTAAAGAAAACAGTAAAAAGGTATCAAGGTTCAAATGAGACATAAGAGAAACTACAAAACATGCATTTGCTTTTAAAAAATTATAACCCATCCTATTCCTTGACGTAGGGCAATCTAAACCCTCCCATGCACAACTACCGCCACCTAACATGCGCACTCACCCCAGATTGATACAAACTCAATCATTATCCACCGCTAGATGAAGTGTACGTGCTTGCCAATCCCCTGATTGCCATCTCCCACTCCATAGTTTGGGTGCAAATTTTCTCCTGCCCTATGGAGTCCATTCAGATAGGTGCCGGTCGTCATGAGATCATCCTGTGAAATTAGTGGGGTCCCACCTTTGGGGACAGTCCCAAATTAGCGTTCCGGCAGAGTGCTGGCTGCATGAGAAAATTTACCGCCAAACTAAACCTTAATTACTTTCCAAGTGAATTGGAGGGTAACTCATTGTAATCTAGAAAAAGAATAATAAAAAGAAGAAGCCTTTGCCCTTTATGATAAGCTGGCTTAAGTTGTATGTTGTACACTTTTACGCCACCTTTTATTTATATATAAATGTTTCTATGAGAGATACTCTCACCTTATTATGAGAGATAAGGTGGGGGCCCTCACATCCATATTCAATACCAACAATTTAAATGTGATGACCCTCATCTTATCTCTCATAGTAAAGTAAGAGATATATCTCTTAGGAGATTGAGATTTTCAAGCTCACAAAAAAGCCTTTGTTTGAAAGACTTTTGCCACTTGGTCAGTATACCCTTGTGTCTAAACCCTATATAACCCATGAAATTAATACAACAAACTTTTAGTGAAAAAAACATCCAAAACTTTCTCCTTAAGAAGGGACAATGCACTCTTCATATGTGCTAACTTTTGGGCTCATCTTTTATTAGTCTACCCACTTCACACTGCCCTCTTAAACCAGCAACAGTCTCTCAAAGGACACTCATTAGAATTTTATCACTGAAATCATGCAACAAGGTAATTAATCTCCACGAGCTGGAGTGCATATTAAAAGTAGTCAGCCTTTGAAACTTGAAACATTATCAACAGATCTCAACCGCTTTTCACCAATGTGTTTTAACTTTACAAGAAAACATATTTAGGGCCTGGATCTTGATCATGTGCGCATGTCCACACCTCACAGATCAGACCACAGTATCATACACGTTCGTGATTGTCTGGAAAAGTCATGGCTTATGCCAATCTGCAAAAGCATGAAGTGGGACAACTGATAGATCTACCCGGCAATCCTATTATTCTAACAGTAGTTCCAAACACCAACGACGAAAACTGTGGAAAAACATCGAGAAACGGCACAGATGTTCACCACCTAGATCCAGCGGCTTTGGAAGTACATAAGTTCTGTCCATTGTCGCAGGTGGGCCTGCTTAACGAACGGTCCAAATCAATCACAGGAACATTGTTCAACGTGCCACATAGAGATGTGAGTACGTGGGCCTGAGAAAATAGTGAAATTCGAAGACAAGAGAGCAGTGTAAACAAACAGTAGAGTACAATGCGAGAACAAAAACTCTCTTGAGTTGGGGCTCAAAACTCGGAATAGATTCAATCAATAACAAAACAATCATACCACAGCAATCTTAAAATGATCTCTCAGTTATCAGATCTCCTGTTTAACTTACCCATTTTCATTTGCACCTTTTGTCCTATTTGTTTTTTCTCTGTTTTTTTTAATGTTTTTGGTTTCTGCGTTGTGGGGCCAGCCCAGTGACAGAACAATTAGAGTAGAGGCATTACTGAAGAGCAGCAGGTACAGTCCACATGCAACGGCCTCTGCCACTTTCAATTTTCCTTGGCTCTATGCACCCATCATCTTTTTTTTATCAGTATGATTTCTGGATCTTATTCCCTTATTTTGATTGTAATTGGTGGATGTAGACTACCTGCAGATTGATGGAAGAATATACTTTTGTAATTCGAGGAGCACATGAAAGGTGGTGGGTCTCATCTGATAAAGGGCCTGGATCTTGATCATTTGTGAATTCTGAAAAGCCCCACTCTCCACTCACTTGTTGTATTTCCAGCTGCTAGAAGTATCTTTGTACTCTCTTTAAACCATCTGCATAAATGTGATGACACAAGCTGCCATTTTATTGAATATTTTAAAATCTTATTTTATTAGCATAATATTGTCAGGAAATTCCCACTAAAAAAAAAAATCTTAAAAATAAAACTCTAATATAATAAAATTTTTTAAGTATATAGATATTTTAAGTCTTGCAAACTAACAAAATTATCCTACTAATTTGTGAGTGAATTAAACTTTTTGCAGTATGTCACTAATAAGTTTCATTTCAAGGAAAAATGTGATAATATCTAGTCTTTTGCAATGAATTCACCTTAATTTTTATTTTTCGCTAGGCTGGCCTACTGGAAAAGAGTGACACCATCAACTTGAAGACATAAGAATCAATCAACGGGCACATGAGTGATGCTGAGATGTCAACACCACTTAAGGATGAGTTTATTGCATGAATTGGCTATATTCTCACTATTGGTATTTCGCGTATTTCATATTCTTACTGAACAATGGTTCCAAACACAGCCAACGACCATGCAACCTAAGAATTAGTTAGAACGATGGTCTATTATGTTTTTTAAGAGTATTTTACAGAAAATTTTTAAAATTTAACCATTTTTCTCGAAGGGTCCCCGTAAATTGTGCCGCACAAATTCAGTCTTCCCGCTACTTTTTATTTATTTACTATAATTTTTCTTGAGGTACGATTACATCGCCTAGAAAAATTTGGACGACGCAAGTGTCACTCCTCACATCTTCTTCTTCGTTTCCTTCCTATTTCGCCATATCCCCCACTCCATTTCTCACGCAACCCACCACCCACAATACTCTCATCATCCTTAAATGTAGGGAGAGGATAATTATCACCTCTCACTTTTCTGTCCAAATATCCATAATCTCTTGGTGACATAGTTGGGTTCTGTTCACATCGATGGAAAAGGTTAATTTGTGTAAAAAGTTGCAAACACAGGTTTTCCGATGTTCATAACGGTGGAAAAATTGTGAATATAGGGTTTGCAAAAGCTGCGATACCCTGTTCATATTGACATAAAATCAATGAATACATGCTTTCTACTTTTCATATTGGCGGAAAAGCTGTAAATATAGGTCTTCTACTTTTTATATAGGTGCAAAAGCCGAGAATACATGTTTTCCAATCCTGCAAAAACCTTTCTCAATCATTTTCTCATGGATGGGTTCATAGGTTGATGGTAAGTTCTACATAATAATATACGAGCATATTATTGGAATCATTCTTCCATGTTATTTCTGTCATTTTTTTCTTTCCCGTCTCTTTCAATCTTCCAGATAAATTTTGAGAATATAAAAAGAAGAAAGAAATAAACTATATGTCGGTTAGTAATAATCTTTTTAAAAATCCTTCAACACTGTTTTTCTAAGATGATTAAGAGAAAATAAAGTGGGGATAATAGAGAAAAAGTGGGAGAGAAAAAACATAATAAAAAGAAGAAATAAAGTGATACTATTTTTTAATAAAATCACATAGACCGACGGTAACATTGCTCCTATGAGTATGAAAAAGTCTACTGACCCCGGGATCCATACCCCGACTGGACCCCGGGGTCACTGGGATCCCAGAGCACCTCTGGGATCCAACGGATCCCAGTGACCCCGGGGTCCGGTCGGGGTAAAAATCCCGGGGTCTGTAGCATTTTTCAGTTCGGTCAGATCTACCGGGACCGGACTGACCAAATTTCAAAACTTTTCCCCCTAAAATACTATTTTTTTAATCAACGTCATGCTTATGGAAGCCTTATTAATCAAACTTGGTCAGCTAAAAGAGTTGTACGACCATAGAAGAAACCTAGAGCTATAAATTCTGAGTGACGGTTACAGCCTACGTAGTGTGTGAATGGATGGGCAAGGATTTAAGTACACATTGATGGTTAACCTTTTAAATCATTAGCTGAAAACTAAACTAGTTCTGACGATGGTTTAACCAGCACTCTAATACTTCACACAGAGGGATACTACAACTTACAGCTATTCAATTAACAACTTGTATCTTTTAATCTTTAAGACCATTTGAAAAAGACTATTAAGTAGAACAAAACTGTTGAGATAATTAATAGGTTCGGAGCTATATATCAAGTTTGGTTGAGAATTGGATTACTAACCTGAAACCTTGATGATTTAAATCGATGGTCAGAATCTACGTCACCTTACCTGGCTGTGGCCTAGACAACGTCAGCATGACCTAAATGGATTCCCCCCACCACCCTCAGAGAGTGGGGCCCACATGGAGTAAAGTGTTCTGCAATGGATGACCCAGATCCATTTGATCGATATAGCAGAGCGTTGGGTGTGAACAAAGCAAAGCGACAATCCGCATTGAATGAGAATAAGTCGTGTTAGTGGGAATATGACTGAAAGGTTTCTTCTCATGGGACCTCATGTCATAACTCATAACTATATGTACGCATCATGTTGGTCCTTGCTCAATAGTTAAGACGATACAGACCATTCATTCCATTCGGAGTCATGGCCATTGGCTGTCCACAGTCCACACTCCACAGGCCATTTAATGATGCTATTCCGCCACCCTGACGTCATTGTTATGTTTAGATGTTGTGATATTTTTTAACATATTGCCGACAGAGGGACATGTATACATAAATTGTGGAAGGACTCCAATGAGAAAAAAAATAAAAAAACCTAACCCACAAGGAACATATCTGTCCTCCCACAAAAGGGACCTATGCCCAAATGGCCCATGCCCCATAAGATATAAGTCACAGCTCCCTTCTAACAACAAATTAAAGGAGAAAATAACATTATGGCTATCGTTTGTCCGATTCAAATGAAAATCCTATGTGATCTGTATGCTTTTTAAAAGGTTTTTTTTTTTTAATTTTTATCTAATGATTTGAAATTTCTTTAAGAAGACACCTTCTAACTTTTCAAGCGGATATGAGAGCAAAAACGAGATGGTGGCCGACGACGAAAAAGGGAAGCAACCACAACGGCGTGTAAAATTGAAATCAATAGATTTTTTATTTGAGAGCTAGAATGGTAGATGAGGAAGAAAGCCTTTTGTAAGAAGACAACAATGCGGAGAGGGCACTATTTTCAATTTATATATATATATATATATATTTATATTTATAGGAAACCCTAGTCTTTTCCCTATCAAAAATGACTTTAGCATTAGGAATCTTAAAAGATTTCCTATATTTGAGATCAATTTTCTTAGATGAGATGAGCTTGGAAGATGTTTCATATTATAACTTCAATATTCTCATATGGTCTTTTTTTCAAAAGAGTGTTTTATGTAAGGCTGCACATGGGCGGTTCGGATCGGTTTAACATTAAAACAAACAACCAAATCGAACCTGTCGGTTTTTTAATTAAACGATCCGATCCAACCAACGGAGAGGGCTTAAATCGAACCGAACCGAACCAAACGGTTTGGTTTGGTTCGGTCGGTTAAACCGTTGTTTTTTATTTTATTTTTTTAAAATCAGATATTGAAAATTTCAAAATGATGATGTCCTATTCTTTGCATTTATTCCAATGTTTAGTGCAAAAATAAAAATCTAACATTCTAGACTGGACTAAACGCATATAAAATATAATTCTACTCCAAAAAGAGAGTTTGGACTAAATGCAAAAAAAAAAAAAAAAAAAAAACCCGCTTGTAGTGAAACATTCATTCCACATTATACCATTTGTAATTACAATAGAATAATAGTTCATATCAAGAAAAGTCACATACAAACGAAATCTATATCAGAACCCACTATATATTTTAGAAATGAAGGTTTTTTAACACATTAGTTAGGTGAGACTAAAACCAACTATCAAAATATTAGGCTCTCTTGGTTTTTCTAACATTCTCAAGAGTGCAACCTTCTGATAAAAACTTCATTGAAACGATGTAGGAATTATGATGGAAGGAAAACACATTATACAATAATCCCTCCATATGCAATGAAGTATCAAAAAGCATTTGAGAGATTAGAGGAGATGCACTGAGACAGTGTTAACGGTTGAGTTCATGTGAGAATGGAGTTGTGGAATGTAACTTTGAAAGTAGTAAAAAAACGAACCTTAAGGCTAAAATAGTAAAAAAAGCAACACTTAAGTTATTACATACGGTTGGTTCGGTTTAAACGGTTAATCGTGGGCTCAAACCGATAACCGACCGATGTAAGCGGTTTTTATAATTTTCAAACCATTAACCGAACCGATCTACTATAAACCGATCCGAACCGCTCGGTTCGGTCGGTTCGATTCGATTTTGCGGTGATACCGAATTTTTTGTGTAGCCCTAGTTTCATGAACATCCGAGTGATGTATACAAGCCTCCCTACCGGCAATTTACAAAAAGAAGGTATTTTGAAGGGATTTCAGAGTTTACAAGGTATTTTCACGAAAATGTGTCTTTTCAAACTTCAGATCATCAGCACAATTTCATCAAACTACCTGACTCATTTTATCCTGACTCATTTTGTTAATGTGTCTTGTCATCCTCGTGTTATTATAATTAATATGTAACTCAAGAAAGAAGTATCCATTAATTAAGATGTAAACAAATTAACCAAAACAGCATCCTATTTATATTCTAATCATCACTAATTTATTATTAAAATAATAAATAATGGTCAGAATGAGTGATTTCCAATATATAACAAATTTTTTTACAAGACAACTTAACCCTCCGTTTGGGATGGGAGGGGTTGGGAGGGGAGGGAAAATTTGAGGGGGAATGAAAATGAAGGGGAGGGGAGGGAAAATGAAAAAGAGGGGGAAGGAAAGTGAAAAAGTATAATTTTGTTTGTTTGTGAGGTACAGAGATAAAGATTATTTTACCCTTACTTTTGAAAAAAATTCAATTAGAGTAAAATGATAGTTTAGTCATTTCCATCACTTTTCCCTCATTTCCCCCCCCTATTTTGGGGGGAAAATTTTTGAGAGAAAACCATTCATTTTTCCCTCCATTTCCTCCTCCGCCATTTTCCCTCCCCACTTCCCAAACACCCCCCAAAATCATTTTTCTTCCACTTTCCCCCCATTTTTTTCCTCCCTCCCATTCCCCCCCTCCCCCCTTCCCAAACAGAGGGTAAGTGTCACTGTTTTATCATGCTTATAGTTTTCTTTTTTCCAATCTTTTTCAATTTTATAGAATTCATTATCAATAATATTTATATATTTACATTTTTTATAATTTAAATTAGTTTTTTTCATGTAACACTTTTTCAATAATATTTCAAGAAAAACTCAAAGATATCTCAATTTTTTTTACCAAGGTAACAAATTTCAACTAGAGAGATTTGTGATGATGCTAGGTAATGGAGAAGTATATGGATTAAATTGGATGGGGCCAAGTCCATGGATCAAGGCAAATAGGAATCAGTCAGATCCAATTTATTCATTTGGATTGAATTTGTATTATAAATCAATCCATATTCTCTCTTATGAAACTAAATGACAAAAGATCATAAAATAGTTTTTTTGACATTTAGCAAATTTTGATTTGACCCTCTTCTTTATTCTCTCTTGATTTAACCATTTACTTTACTTACTTATAAAGTTGTTTGACTAAATATGCCCTAAATGCATTGTATGATTGTTATTACAGGGCTCTTACCACTCACTGAACAAGGGATGCAAGAAAAACTGAGCAATCAAGAAAAACTGAGCAATCATCATTGGCACATCCATTTAATTCAGGGTGGGGTTGTTTGTGGTTCCCGCCTTATGGAGAGTCGGGTTGAGAACTCCCACATCTTGTTGATTGTAGGAGAAAGTTTCTCCTACAATTGTAATGTTTGTGTGAATTTTCTTTGGTTCTCGACCAAGAAATTCCCTTGGGGAGGCCCTACATAAGATTTTTTTTTAAAGGGAGCCATACATAAATATATAAATATATATATATATATATGAAATGCGCACCCCGCAACTCCCAATGAACTTAAACCATGCCATGTGATCAAGGGTACAAAAATGCAATTCACATCTGATCAAGGGTATAAAAATGCAATTCACCTTGTGAAGATCCAGACATTTATGTTACTCATGATCGATGTTTCATTGTTTACTGTAAAAATTATAGTTTGGATTGTACATATACTATTCAAAGTTTTTGTTAAATCACATATTAATAATTTTCGTAATAAAATAAATTATTTATATGAAAGAACCATATAATTAACATGGATCAGACTTTCTGGTCGATCGGAATGGGGTCGATTATTATTTGTCTTCAAACCGTCCGTGTGAAAACTGTGACTAAAATGTTTATGCACTGTCCAATGGTAACTTTTTAGGCTTAAATTTCATACAATTATGGGGAAAAAAACTCGCATCTAATGAGTTCTTCAGCTCAATCAAGCAATACTTGCAAAATATATCTTGATATAGTGTTTATTAAATCTCTATTCGAACCCACCAGATAATATCGGCTCTTTGAAGAAAAACCCAAACTTGTCATGAGGAAATAGAGTGTTGGTTCAACTTTGACCGGGACGTCTAGATTTTTATATGGTAGGCTCAACATGTATTGATTTCATTTGGCCTTAACTTGACCACATCAAGTGGCCAATCTTAATCACTTCCATGTGAAAATTAGCGAGTACATATTATAATATTCCCTTTTTTATCCATATTTCATTCATAGCTGAGTTCAATGCAAGAAAAACTGAACTATATTAAAAATGTGAAGTTTGACGCTTTAAATCTAGAGTGAGGATATTATATATTCTATAACAATCACATTTAAACCACCTACAGCACATTTTTAAATCTGAGACGAGCTGATGTTTCTTTGAAAGGAAAAGGTCATGAAAAAGGTTGTCCCTTTAGCATTATATACAAAGTTTACGTAGGAGCTAACATTATACTAGTGGTCTGGATATAGATGTGAAAAATTAAGGCCCATGTCAGATTTCTTCAGGTAATTAATTGAGGGCTGATTTAAACCCCTATCACATTGCCATATCGGTCGTTCAAATCATATTATCTTCATCATTATAATCAGTTTTAAGAATTCATGATTCATATATGACGCAAGTTTTACTTGGGCTATGAATATGAAGCCATTATAATATATTAAGCTAAGGGGTTTTTAAGCTAATTTTGATCATCAATTATAACTACTTATAACTTACCCACATTTTCCTCCTATTACCAAGATAAAATCACTTAAGCCTTTATCCCACTTTTTACTCTTCTCAACAACGTTATTTCCATCCCCAATGTCTTATACCCTTTCTCAGCATATTCTCCTTTCCTTCTCACCTCAATTCTCTTCATTTAGGGCATGTTTGAATAACACTTTTCTGCGGAAAAGTGAACAATTTTCAGCGGAAAACCCATTTTTCTGGCGTTTGGTGTAGAACAATTATGCGGAAATGCTTTCCTGCATCGTCAGCATTTTCCTTGATAATTGTAGAAATAGGTTTTCCATGAGGGAGGGTATGGGAAATGGATTTACTCGGAAAACTTCTTCATTTTTTCCTCACTCTTGTCCATTTCAACCCAAAAACCTATAATTCTTTCATTTTTTATTTCTTTATATAAATTATTATTTAATGTTAAATAAATAATATACATGTTATGTTATTTTTCTTTAAAAAGATTATATCACCAAATAAGAAATTTTGATTTTTCTATAAGGAATCAACAACCGCACCAAACAACATATGTATCAATTCAATGAGGAAACTCTTTTTGCACCAAACATGAATTTCTAAATTCTATGGAAATCCTTTTCCGACGTTTTCATTTCTATGGAATTTGTTGACGTTGCAATTTTCTCTTTCCGCGGAATGGGTGTGTACACAAACGTGCCCTTATACTCTGTGCTCTTGGATTCAAAAAAGAGGAGCCTATGTTCTTTTATGCTCTATCTATATTAAATTGTTGTTGGTAAGTATTTAAAGATGATTTACTTGATTTAAATTTTTTTTTATTATTGATTTTTATACATATTGCTACAAATCTAATCGGCAATCCCGTGGTTAACACCGATTATTACGCTAGTATTCATTTAAGATGGTTGTAAATTTGTGAGAGTTATTCAAATCAGATACAGGTACATACATCAGCTCGATTCATGTACTGCATCCAAAACCGTCAGAAATTGCAGCTGGCGATGCTTCAGAAACCCCACCATCAGCTGAAAGCAGATTTGACACTATGAAAATTCCATCACAAGTGAGTTCATTTCCTGCATGGCCCACCCCAATGACAGTCTGCGAGCTACAGAACTTCAGTGGTCCCGAATATTGCCTTCCTTTTCTTTCTCCACGTGGAATATCTCTAGAAAGAGCGTGGACTCTGATTTGACTTCAGAATCGCCTCGGAGCCGAACCACCCAACCACCGGACCATGCCACAGGCGATAAAAGACAAAAGAGACGGCACCAACGTGGACATTGACGCAGTCCAAGGAGTGCCAGATAGCATGTGACCGGCCTTTTCTTCCTTCACGCCTTTATGATCCATGCAGGGACTGTCGCGGTCCTCGTGGACATGTCCACTCCAGTGGTCCCCCCCACATCCTGTCCTCGGCCCATCCTCCGGATTTTATGAATTTGCAGCTACTACACGGAAATCTTATAAACTCCATCATGAGTTGAGACCTACATACCGACAATTTAGAGTTTCCAAGATAAAATTCTATTTCTGAATTTTGGGGATGTATTCTTAAGTTTCACTTCAATCAATTAGAGCGTGTTTTACTTTGATGGAATACATGAGGGAAGTGTATTTATTGTCATGTCAACTGAAGTGCCAATTCAGCACTCATTCAAAACACTGGAACCTATTTCTAGTGGAGTGAGATTTGAGAACACAGGGAGAATTCATTTTAAATGGTCTAGATCGTCTATGTGTGGGGGCCATGAAGGAGTTCCCAGCATCTTTTATATGATGCCGGTATAGTAGCTGCTACAGGGGTTCCTGGCCCCTGTGAAATTTCGTGCTCGGGCCCGAATCCGATACCAACAAAGCGAAATACGTGGGGAAGGGCTATCGGAACTGATTCCCACATGCACTTGCTCCTGCACCTAACCAACAAAACGTACCGCCTGTAGCCGCTGCGTACCAGATGGCTCTTTGACGTGTTTCGCTTTTTCGACGACAAAACTGCCATGGTCGTTGTACCGAATTACGGGGCAGCCACAGTCGAGTGTCGCTCGAGGACAGGTACGTGCATGCCGAGAAAAAAAGGTTGATTGATTCACTCGAGAGGAGGGTGGGCCACACTTTGTGAAATTTTAAACGGACAGCTGATAACAACCATCTAACGACCGGAATTATCAGCCACGTGAAATGCAAGACGCGCCATGCTGAATGTTGATTGATCATGATGTGAAGATGGCTTGACCTCTGACAGGTTTCTTGGGGCCTTCCTATTAAATGGAGTTCATACTAGAGGAAGGACTTGATGGACGTCGTCATTTCAAATTTGGATTTTGAGTGAGTGTTTATTATAAGCTGTATAATATATTAATGCATGAAGATGTTTTTATAAGCGATGCTCTCATTTTATTACGAGAGATAAGATGAAAACCTTCATATTCATATATAATGTCAATAATATAAATGTGAGGGCTCTCACTCTTATATGTTTATTTGTTTATGAGTATATTACACAATCCAAAAGTATATATGCTGTTATTTTCAACATAGTTGTCATCAAATGTTTGTTCTCATGCTTCTTTCCATTTATGTGGAATTGGTCCAAGAGATTTATATTTTTTTATAACTTGCTTAACTTAGGCCTATCCAATTCTATATGAAATATGTTAAAATATTTTTTTTCCGATTCCAAATGATATACTAAAGAGCAGTCGAATGAAAAATGAGTACAAGAGGAATATTGTTGGAGTAAATATTCCAAGTTTTCTTATTGGGACACAACAATACTAATGTGGCACAACTAACCTGAGTTATAGGTGCTCCATGCAAGAGTTTTCCTTAATTATCTAACCTTACTCTCTTTCTGGAAAAACTCTTTTAGGGATTTTTTCTTTGTCTAATTGAATAGTTAGGATTGCATTCTTATAAGTTAAAAGTGATGTACTAAAAGTGAATGCCCAAGAATTATCATCAAATAGTGTTCCCTATAGTTGGAATGGAATCAAACGAAATGAAAAATAAATACCCAGTGATCAACCTAGTAGCTCAATATCTAAAAAAGTCAGAGTTCCAACTACAACTCCAATCCAAATTTTTCACCCCTTACTTCATTAGGAGCTCATTTTACCATTAATACCTATATTCAATTTCCAAGTATATTGTGCAAACAAGAATTGAAAAAAATAAAAATAAAGATATTGTTAACACGGGTTAGTGGTGGATGTTCCATATGGACACCTTTAAAAATATAGAGTTTGAATAGATATATTACCAATACGCTCATAGTTTAGTGGTGTTGGCACCTTAATTTCACAGACATGTTTATAAATTCATCTCTAAGTTCTCAAGTCAAAGTATCACTCCTTAATACAAGTGGAGAGAAGATGAGAGGAGATATATCAAAAAACTGGACTATATTATTGTCTTCATTCCTCTTAATATCAACAGAAGTTACCAATTATTTTCATCGGGTGCAATTCTGTCAAGCACATGCTAATTGCTATAGTGGTAGAATCTTTTCTAGTTCCTCCTATAAACTGAGAAACAAGAAACTAAAAAGCCATTCTCTAAACATAAAAACACTGCTGTTTCTGAAGGTTCACCGCATTCGAGAAATGCCTTCCGATTAGAAAATAATAAACCAATGGAAAAGGTGTCCATGCGCACTTGGTAGTTCGAATGAGACACAGTTCAAGCCACGAGCCATCTATAATTGCAGTAGAGAGAGGGCACATTGTTACGAGGTAGGATAAGATGCTCTCCATACGTGACAGATATGAATGAGTGTGTACAATCTTCGGAAATCTGAGTCTACCATATGATGTGCCCAATCAAAGCCATGGGCTCTGCGGTCTGCAGTAATGAATGATTTTAAAATCACATTCAATGATCAATGCATTGTCTGTGAGGTCAAATCAGACGGTTATGCAGTTGGGTTATTGCTGGAGATCTCCATGCAATAAAGATGGGGATATGTATTACACTTTCTAGGGAGTCCGGATGGTAATAGGAAGAAATTCCTGATACCCGGGCGCACCAAAGTCATCGTAATCCTCTCTTTTGTGGTCCAAATTTCACCTTCATAGGCGATGGGGCACCCTCAGTTTTGATAGTTAGTGTAAAAGCATGTTATTGTGTGATTAATTTTACAAACTTTGCCTAATCTTATATAAGAGGGAACATTGACTTTTGAGCAATTTAAAACTTTTTAACTTTTAATTTTCACTTAAGAGCCTTATAAACTTCTCATGAGTTTATACCTAATTGGCTCTATATGTTTGTGCATTCAAATCTCTAGTGTAGGGTGAGATGAGAATGGTTTGATATATTTCTATCTGCAGATGCATCTAATATTGGTGTAAGGTGAGATGAGAATGGTTTCACAGAGTTGGCAATACGTATTATCAAAATCATCACATGGCTTTGACCATATATACTAAGGTCCATCCAATCTAACACATATAATGGATGAATTATTTTCAAATTAAGACAGGTGTGAATCCATCAAGTATATGTGTGAAGGTAAAAATTAGTTACAGTGCTGCAAAGAATAGAAGTAGACTGTGAAAAAGTCAGACACTGTTGGGAGTTCTAGATCATGATAAGGCAATGCAGTTTTTATTTTCTTTTTCACATGTGGTGTGAACGTTTACACGAGACTTTACCCACACACGGATTGATCCCTGGGCTGCAACTAAAGTGAGAATGCATGTCCTCCACTAGGTTGTGAGGCGCTTCTCTGGCTATTCAAAATATAGTCAATTAAAAATAAGAGTGATTCAAGATTATGAATATCCCATATTGTAAATTGTTGCTTCCATTGTAAAAGGATAATATATTTAAAATGTCAAGAGTTCAATACAAAATTATATTTATCATTTTTTAAGAAATGATAGCTCCCTGTGCCAATAAAATCACACTCAAACCATACACTGTATTGCAACAATTTCATATATATATATATTGTTAATGTTACCTAGATAATATTGGAGAGAGATGATATTTTGGGGTAGTTTCAAAATCTTCAATTTTATTGGGATATTAGAAGGAAAATATCATTAGAAATAAATCATAGATTATTATTTATAAAGAAGTATTATATAGATTTATTCAAATACAAAAGAATAGAAAGAAAACTTTCATCATAATAAAGTTTTATGCAACGTAAAAAATATCAAATTGTTTCATATTTTCTTGTAGCTAGGAAGGTACTAGAGTGGTAAGGAGTGGTTTTTTCTTTAGTTCCATGTTTAAAACTCCTTTCCCTCAATTATCTAGTCTCCAGCTTGTAACAATTCATTAGTCCAAACTCAAATAGAATAATCAACAAATCTCTTACTTGTTGCAAAAATTGGAAATTCTTTGAGTTTATAATGACAATATTGTGATTTTTATTTAAAATTCCATGATGTGGCATAATGATGTTAGTTTCTTTTTATATGGTTGTTGTGAAAGAGTTAGGGCTCTGATTGGTTACAAAAGAGCCTACTCACCTGTTCATTCGGACAATTAATACGTTATGACTTGGTTTTACCCAGAATAACACAATGAAATTAATTTTTTTTTATCTAATTTAATGCTTTGGGAACTATCTTTTTTCAATTGATAACATGACCTTTTTTTTTTTTGGCTATCGGAGGGTTCCCAACCCTTTGGACATGATTAATCCATCTGGGCTTAGAGGGAAGCAGGATAAATACCCATATACCTAAGGTGGTAGCACTGGTGGATTCAACATTCGATTCATGAAAATGGGGGAATCGGGGGTCAATACTAAGACCTCTAACTCTAGAAGAGAGAGAAACTGTGATCCTAACCACTCGGCCAACCTTTTGGAGTTGTTGATAACATGCTTCAAAACTCTAAGGTTAATTAATGTTGCAATAGTCATAATTTTTTATTAAAAATACCTTTACGGCCCTTTTCTTTGCTAGAATGTTTGACAAAAAAAAAAAGATGTGTTCTAAAATTCATGACACAAAGTGAAGACTTGTCTCCTAATATTTAAAATATCATGTCTTTATTAAAATTTCTAAATTCTAACCACCTAAAAAGTCTCAAGGCCTGTTAATACAAACATTGGGGTATATTTGTAGTTTGGGAGAAATAGACGACTATTTTATTGGGAAAGTCAGCCAAGAAGATATTTCTTGAGAACGCCCTAACAGTCCACGTGCGGACAGGTCTGTGCGCTGCTTGCATGGCTCGTTTCGCGAGGAAGAACGTGCAGAGGGTGGGGCCCATTTCTAGACAGCATCCTCGGCCTTTATTCATGTGGGCCAGGTTCTGCTGACCCAGTTCATTTGATTAATGATAGCAGAAGAGAACTTGTGCCTTGAAGCTGCATCTGTCTTGTGCACCTCACAATATCCCATGGCAACAATCATAGACCCAGTGGCAAGGAAAAGTCTAAATTTAAATTGGGCTAAGTCTTATATAAAGTGGATCCTGTAACTTGATCTTAGTAGGAAAATAATGTAAAATGGTTTTGGTTTTTAAGCTTTTATTGGTATCTTACATTTCATGATATGTGTGACATCCACCTATAATAAATTTAATTTTCCCATATCAAGTTTCCGTGTTTAAATAAGATAAAATCTAGAGTCTTATTAGAAAAGTTTTGAAACTTATATATATTTTTTTAAGTAAGATAAAACTCTAAAGCCTTATTTGAAATTTTTTCTAAAAAAAATATTTAAAGGCCCATATCACATCATCTTAGCCTATTGTTGAGGGGCAGCAAGTGGCCATGGACATAACACTTTTTATTTTTTCACATATGCACTCAAACGTCATTATCATGAACTCGTCACTTTCCTTACTTAGTGATTTGGATTTTCCTCTTTTCAGTAGCACTAGCATAATAACCTATGCTTAACACAGTTTTGTCCATATATTTTCAATAGAATATTTGTATATTTATAATTTAAATACTCACACATTGCAAATCAATGTATACACTATAGGAAATGTTATATGGAAATTTAATAAATGATTATTATAGATTTTATATTTATGAATTTAGAGAGTTTTAATTTATGGACTTTTACTTGACTAATGCTTTAATTTATTGTGACATCCCCATTTCATCCAACACTTAAAGTTCTATTTTAAGAAATATAGAAAAATAAAAGAAGAAAAGAATATGAAAGTACCTTATTTTTCCTAACCAAGAGGAAGTATCTAAGAAAGGGAATAGAAGAAGTGAGTTATAAAGGGAATATGAGTATATAGATAAAGGGGATTGTTGAATAATAAGGGAAATAAGAAAAGTGGAGAGCATTAGTACTTGGATGTCCAAACTAGAGTAGATGGGAGTTGATAATGGAGTAGTTGTAAGGAATAATGGACTATAAGAAGAAAATTGCATAAAATATGGGGATAAAAGGTGTAATGGGTCACGATAATGGGATATCCGTCCGTCAAAATTACAAAATACGGTCAAAACTCAATTCAAATTCCTTGGCTTTAATATATTATAATTTTGTTGCTGTGATTTTTAAAACTTTCATTAGACACCACCATTGCTGTGAAAAATGCCAAACACCTACCAGAAATTTCATACATGCCATTCATATCACAAATTCGAGCAACCAAACACCCTTTTAATGTGCTTCACATCATCAGTTCCATCAAAAGCAATAGGCAACGGTTGAGTTTCAGACTTTGGCGATGTCGGTCCCCTTTTTTCAAATTTGTTATGGCTTGGACACTAAAAAAAGATGAGCCCACATGAATAATTCATCATCCATCAATCCAATCTCCCATGTAATCACTGGGCCCACACAATTTTGCTGTGGTGTTGTAATGAGCGTCGTGCTCGTGAGGATTAGGACGGATAGCGAGGCCTTGTTCCCCAACGTCACGACCCAACGCTGCTGTTCCCTTGCTTCTCAGATACGACCACGATTCATTGTATTATATGTGATACATATGGTTTGATTAAACACACCTGTTTTGCCAAATCACAAATAAGATTTGTTCTCACACGTACCATTAACGTCGCATTAATTGGACCTAACATTGGATGTGCAAAGGTGCCCGCACGTGGATTTGATCCCGCAAAACATATTTGATCATCTAAATTTGTTACTTTTAATCACTGCATTAAAATTTTACTCGAAACAGAATCACGTGCACGATTGGATTTTTTTTTTTTTTACAGCCCCAAACAAATGGTACCTAGAATGGACTCTCGGTTGTCCCTCCGTAGTGAATTGTGTCTACCGATGAGCTAATCAGTGGTTTGGTATGCACTCTGGTTGATAAATCACATAAACAATACTCTGTTTTTCTAGAACTGGACGGTATTATAAGAGCAATAAATTGGACAGTGAGCATAAATTTGTTAACAGCGTGGCACAATGATGATCTTAAGTAGTTTAACCTACTTTGAATTACAAAGAGAGCTAAGTTTATCTAAAGTCTTTGGTGTGTTTGTACAATGAGAATATTCAGCAATAGAGAAGAGGTATTTTTATTGACTTTTCAAGTAACTCACTAATTTGTTGTTTGGTACGACACATGTTCTTTGCGGAAAAAGAAAAGAAATTATCTGGGTTTTCTTTGACTATAAGGATTTCGATTTCCTACGGTGGGAGTAAAATGTAGGATATTCTTGTGTAAAGAGAGACTCGTAGTGTGTGGAACACAAACATGCCCGTAAGTGCCGATCCCTAGCAATCCCTAGCAATCCGACACAATAAGGAGATCCAAGATTGACTCATGCACGTAATGACGTTTCTGAGATGGACTGGTTATGCTGAGGGGTCAGATGGGGGGCTCACAATGACATGCCTGGGCTAAAAAACACTAAATCATGCTCTTCCTCCTGAGGATCTAAATGTGTCGGGTTTGGCTTTTATTCATTACATATCTGGATCAACATTGCCCTTTGAAATGAAGGCTCTGTCTTTTAGATCTGGATCCAACATAAATTTTACAGATAATCTCATCAGGCATTAAGAGAACATAAAAAATATGGTCCAAACTCCTGCTTATAAGGCAGGATCTAGATATGGAACCAAATTTTGACCTGAAAGTAGTTGTCATCAGCTAAATTTCATCACCATCTCATTGTCATCGTAACTTTATTTCGAAAATGAAGGTCTCTAGAAAAAGGTTGAGAACGACTCCACTCAAGCTCAAACTCATGTCAATCCTGTCAATACCAATATCCAGAACTATTTGAATATCCTATAGCTCTACCTGGTTTTTTTTTTTTTTTAACCCCAGCCTAGTGGGCTGGCACCCAAGAGAGTCCACCGAGAAAAGGGAAGCCCACACAAATTGAAAGAGGAAGCACACAAAGTGAGAAGAAATTGAAGCACACAAAGTGGGGTCAGTGGCAAACCAAGGGGCAATTACTGGGTAACCGGGTGACAATCGGGGTTGCCAACCAACTCAGCAACCCCTTGTTGTCATCTTACTCCTTGACTTGGAGTCTTATTTGATATCAAAAAAAAAAAAAAAAAAGACAATTTAATGTCCTTTTTTCTTCTTTTAATTTAAAGTCTGCGGATCTATTACATAACGGAAAACCCATTGACATCTTTTAACATCCACATCTAAGAACGGGTTCAACAATAGCCCAATATCTCATTTTCCTTGCACACGTCCTACGCTCCCAACTCGCTTACATGTACAATCTCCACAAACATGTTTGCAATTATCACATAACCAATATTTTGATCTGCCTTTGGGCCATTTATAGGCTGCGTGTCTAGGCCAGTCGTCTAATCTTGGCCCTTCATCTCAAGGCCCAATTAAAAGATTAGATGGGTCGGGCTTCAGCCTATTCAAATCAGACTTGCCCAGCCTGGCATATTCAAACACTACTATCGGGCCTGATTGCAGGTCTGGGACTTGGCCGAGATTCTCCTGTGGAGAGTCTATGCACAAGTGAAGGCACAAGGTGGGACTGGAAGCCCCTGGGTGTTTCCTGGCTCATTCCAATTGAATTGTTGCAGTAATCTTACTATTAGACTTGTATGATCAGGAGACAATAACATTTTAGTGTTGACAATTTTGAATGTAATATATACCACGCGGGACTCAATATCAGCCATGATGATCCTTGGAAAGAAGATGGAATATCATGGATATTAGCCCCTCCTCTTGCTTCCCGCTGCCGTCCTTGTTGAGTAACTCTGCACCCACACAAAATGTCACATTGGATAGTTGGTAAACTTTTCTTGGTACACACAAAATTTTTAGGATGAATTTTTTTTTTGTTTTTTGTTTTTTGGCCCCGAGGGAAGCTGGCTAAACTTCCCTGTAGCCCTTATAGTCCCAGAGGATGAAATGGATTACCGAGTATGCGCTCAGCTGGTATTGGGAATTGATCGAACAAAGTCACGAATGTCTTCAACAGCTTCTGCAGAATTTAGAGGGGAAGAAACATCATTTAGTTATAGTTGCAATAACTTATTTGAGAAATAAATCCCATAGAATAAGGGAACCAAATGAGGAAATACCATTGCAAATTCGCCAGGTTTGAGAGGGAGCTCTTCCAAACCTCTAATTCTCCTGTTTAGAGCAGAAATTGGGATGTGATGTTGATACCATGTGTTATATTTTCTCAAATCCAATCAAAGTAGCAAAGACTTATTCTACTAAGGTGGCGGTTGAGTCAAAGCAACTGAGTTAGTCGAGTTTAAGGCACGTTTGTGTACACACCCTTTTTGCGGAAAGGAAATTGCCACGTCAGCAAATTTCATAGAAATGAAAACCTCGGAAAAGGATTTCTGTAGAATTTAGAAATTCATGTTTGGTGCAAAAAGAATTTCCTCATTGAATTGGTGCAGATGTTGTTTGGTGTGGTTGTGGATTCCTTATAGAAAATCAAAATTTCTTATTTGGTGATATAATTTTTTGAAGAAAAATAACATAACATATATATATATTATTTATTTAACATTAAATAATGATTTATATAAAGAAATAAAAAATGAAAGAGTTATAGAGTTTTAGGGTTGAAATGAACAAGAGTGAAGAAAAAAGGAAGAAGTTTTCCGATGAAATCTATTTCCCATACCTCCTATGGGAAACCTAGTTCCACAATTATCAAGGAAAATGTTGATGAGGCATGAAAGCATTTCCGCGGAATTATTCCGCACCAAACACCGTAAAAATGAGTTTTCCAAGGAAAACCGTCCACTTTTCCCTGGAAAAGTGTTATACAAACATGCCTTAAGATATCAATGAAACGGATATAGTTTGGGCCTATACCTGAATTACCACTAGAGGACCATTGTACCCTACTCTAGTGAATTTACAAGAGCACGATGCATACTCCAATTTAAATAAAGGGTCGAAACCCAAACTTGGCCTCAATAAATGGTCTATAACTGGATGTGAATCAAGATGCAAAACCTTATATAATGGTATAATACAATTATACATTAATATAAGGTCAATCGACTCTAGTGACATTTGAAAGAAAGGAAGATGAAGAAGGAGAAGAGAAGAGGAAGAAGAGAAGATTCAGAAGAGCTGAACAGAGAAAAGATTTTCACATTCATTGATTGATTATACATGCCTCGTTGCCTTATATATATCTAACTTGCTGGCAACTAACTTAACTAACATTTACAACAGAGTCAGTTGCAACAGAACTGCAACTTGTTGCAACAGAACTGCAACTTGTCTATCCTAAGACTGTTATGCTCGGCTGCCACTTGTGTTTGGAATATCTTGTGTAATTCTGCCAATAGCCCCCTTCAAGCGAATGGGGCTCTCAGACACATGAAGCTTGGAGCGTAGATACTGAAACCGTCTTGGATGAAGTCCCTTAGTGAAAATGTCAGCGATTTGATCTTGAGTTGCCACATAACGAACGTCCATACTCTTCTGTAAAACCTTCTCACGAATGAAGTGATAATCTACTTCGACATGCTTGGTGCGAGCATGAAAAATGGGATTGGATGCAAGAGAAATTGCAGAGATATTGTCGCACCATAGCAATGGACGAGTAGGTAGAAAGATACGAAGATCTTTTAAGAGCATACAAAGCCAGGTAATTTCAGCAGCTGTGTGAGCCAATGACCGGTATTCCGCCTCTGTGGAAGACCTGGCTACAGTGCTCTGCTTCTTGGCACTCCAAGACACGGGATTGCAGCCAAGAAAAATAGAAAACCCCGTGGTAGATCGTCGATCAACAGGATCCCCAGCCCAGTCAGCGTCTGAGAAAGCAATAAGCTGAAGGGGTCCTTTATTGAATTGAATGCCAAGTGACAGAGTGCCTTTTAGATAACGCAGAATGCGTTTTAGTGCAGTGAAATCAGAGGCAGTAGGTTGGTGCATATGTTGACATGCCTGATTGACAGCAAAAGAAATGCCTGGTCTAGTGAGAGTGAGATACTGCAAGGCTCCTGTGATCCTACGATATGTAGTAGGATCAGGTAATGGGGTGGTGTCAACAGAGGTAGTAACAGACTTGTAAGTGCAAGGTGAGCCATAAGGTTTACAACCTAACATATCAGCTTTGAGTAGGAGATCATACGCATATTTGGACTGTGAGAGAAAAAGTCCATGAGAGTGTCTGTGAACCTCAACACCAAGAAAGTGATGTAGATCACCTAAATGCTTCATTTCAAAGATCATGTTGAGTTGCCGAATAAGAGATCGAATATAAGCAGAATCATTCCCAGTAATGATGAGATCATCCACATAGACTAAAACTAGTGTGATGGAAGCCTTATGATGTTTGATGAACAGGGAAGAGTCAGCATATGTAGTGAGAAAGCCCAGGCTAAGCAAAAAGTTGGAAAATCGCTCATACCAGGCCCGAGGGGCCTGTTTCAGTCCATAAAGAGACTTACGAAGTTTGCAAACATGATTAGGAAAGCAGCTATCTACAAATCCAGGAGGTTGGGTCATGTAAATCTCTTCTTGAAGGATCCCATGTAAGAATGCATTAGTAACATCAAGTTGCTGGATTGTCCAATTATAATATATAGCCAAAGAGAGAACAACTCTAACTGTAGCATGTTTAACCACTGGACTGAATGTCTCATTATAATCCACACCATATTCCTGATGAAACCCCTTAGCAACCAAACGTGCCTTGAACCTAGCCACAGATCCATCTGAATGTCGTTTAATCTTGTAAACCCATCGACAGCCCACTAAGTGTTGGGCAGGAGAGAAGGGGACAAGCGTCCAAGTCCCTTGTCGTTGAAGAGCACCGAATTCCTCAGCCATCGCCTGCCTCCATTCAATAGACTTGGCTGCCTCTGTATAACTGGTAGGTTCAACAATAATAGCAGAGGAGCTAGTAGATGGAACAAGAATAGGATGCTTAGTGGAGAAAAGGACCTTCTTTTTAACTATACCCGATTTTGACCTTGTGACCATGGAGTGAGAGGTTGTTGTATGAGGTAAAAGAACAGGGACAGTAGAAGTAGTAGGCAGGTCTGATAGAACAGGGACAGTAGAAGTAGTAGGCAGGTCTGATAGAACAGGGACAGTAGAAGTAGTAGGCAGGTCTGATGGAGTGGAGGAAGCAGAGACAACAAAATCAGAGTTGGGTGGTAAGGATGAGGAGTGGAGAGAACTGGAGCTAGGCAAATGATGGTCTGCACTTGGTGGGGGAGAGGGTATGGAAGGGAGGCTAGTTGTGGCCAGTGAATGAGAGTTTGGTGCACTCTGTATAACAGGTGGTTGGATAGGAGAGGGAGTGGTAGATGATGGAGGCAGAGGTGAAGAAGAGTAGGGTCCTAACACAGAGGATGGTGGGACAAACCCAGGTTTAAACCAAGCTGAGAACTGGAAGCCTTCAATACCAGATGTAGAGGAAGAGACAAGAGGGACAGAAGAGACCTGACTCTGGAAGGGAAAATTATGCTCATCAAAGACAACATGTCTAGACAAATAAGTTCGTCCAGAGTTCACATCAAGACACTTATAACCTTTGTAATTTAATGTGTAACCAAGAAAAATACATTGTTTGGTCCTGGGTTCAAGCTTATGGTTAGAGTAAGGACGGAGCCAGGGGTAGCAGGCACATCCAAAGACTTTTAAAGTAGAATAATCTGGTTTATGAAGGAAAAGTTTCTGCCAAGGAGAAACAGACTGTAGTGTTTTGGAGGGCATTCTATTGATGAGGTAAGTGGCAGTAAGAAAAGCGTCAGGCCAGAATTTAGAGGGCATGTGAGCATTGAACAACATAGTAAGACCAGTTTCTACAATATGTCTATGCTTCCTCTCAGCACATCCATTTTGCTCAGGTGTAAAGGGACATGAAATCTGATGTAGAATACCATTTTCAGAGAGAAGGGACTGAAATTGCTTGCTCATGTATTCCCCTCCACCATCAGAGCGAAACATTTTAATTCGTAATGAGAGCAAATTTTCAACTTGTAATTTAAACAAACGAAAAGTGTTGAGAACATCAGATTTATTGAATAAGGGAAACAACCATGTGTATTTTGAAAAATCATCAACAAAAATCACATAGTACTTGTATCCACACACAGATAAAGTGGGTGCAGGACCCCATACATCGCTGTGAATTAACTCCAACGGAGAAGAAGATACAGTGGTAGAAATTGAAAAGGGCAGTTTACAGGTCTTCCCATAACGACAGAATTCACAAAATGGAGCATTGGACGAGCCTGCAAGTAGAGAACTGTTTGATAAGATTCGACGTAGTACTGCAGTGGATGGGTGGCCAAGCCTTCGATGCCATAATCCAGCTGAACTGGTTGCACCAATAAGAGCAGCAGGACGGAGCGGAGTAATGGAGCTATGAAATGGATAAAGGCCATTTTTACTGGACCCTTGAAAAAGAGTCTTCCCCGAAGTTCTGTCCTGTATTCGAAATCCAGAAGCATCAAACACAAAGATGCAATTGTTGTCTTTTGTAAATTGATGGACAGAGAGAAGATTAGTAGCAATATCAGGCACATGAAGAATATTTTTAAGCTGAAAAATGGAGGTAGGTGTGCTGATTATGGAAGAACCAAGATTGGAGATATGCAAACCTTGCCCATTTCCAATGGAGACTTTGTCTGTGCCTTGGTAATCTGATTGGAGAGAAAGATTCTTCATGTCGTTCGTAATGTGATTGGTGGCGCCAGAATCTGCAAACCAGGTTTGATCTGGTTCTGCATTGTAAGAGGCAGCCATTGCAGCCAACTGAGAAGGAGGATTGCGTCCTTGATAGGAGAAATCCATCCTATGATAACAATCCAGCGCAGTGTGTCCAGTGCGGTTGCAAATTTGGCAGCAGGGTCTTCCTTGATTGGGATTTTGAGTATGCTGGCGAGACTGAAATTTCGGATTAGAAGAGTGTTGTCCAAATCCTTTGTTGTTGCCCCTGTTGTTGTTGTTGGATCTTCCTCGCCCTCTACCACGATAACCAGATCGATCTTTGTTGTTGTTGAAATTGGCTGACTTAAAGGAGTTATCATTGGTAGTAAGAAGGGCAGCAGAAGACAAATCAGACACTGATTGTGAAGTAGAATCTATGTTCAACTCTTCACAGGACAACAACACATGAAGTTCTTCAAGGGAAATGGGATCAGATCGAGTTCTAATTGATGTCTTGAAGGGACCATATTCAGGCGGCAATCCATTTAGTGTGTAGATGATTAAATCATCATCATCTACAGGGCAAGAAGCAGATGCTAGACTGTCTGCCAAGTGCTTGACTTTTTGAACATATTCTGCAACTGTTTGATTTCCCTTTTTGACAGATTGGAGTTGTGTCTTCAGCTGTATGATATGAGATCTCGAAAGTGATGCAAAACGCTTTTCCAATGCAGCCCAAACAGCTCTAGCTGAAGACAACCCAACTACATGTGCTAATACACTCTCAGATAATGTGGCATTGATCCAACATAAAACATTTTGATCATGTTGAACCCATTCAGAATGCTTTGGATTAGGTTCTTGAGTTGGATTTCCTTCCAAATCAAGAAGATATTCAGGTGGACAGACATTAGATCCATCAACAAAACCGATTAACCCATTCGCACGAAGAACAGGTAAAAACTGAGATTTCCACAAAAGGTAATTATGATTCCCCAATTTAATTGAAATCAAACTTCCAATGTTGGAGATGAGGAAGGCAGGGGATTGACCAGTGAAGGAGAAAGAAGAAGAAGAAGCCATGAAAGATGAACTTATCTTCACTGAAAGGAATTCTCAACACAGTTTCTTGATCAAATGAGCAGATCTTCGATTTCTCAACACAGTTTCTTGATCAAATGAGCAGATCTTCGATCAGCAACAAATCTTGATCGAATGGATGAAGAATCCTAGCAGATCGAAAGCAGCAGCAGCAGGAGGATCGAAAGCAGCAGCAGTAGGATGATCGAAAGCAGCAGCAGCAGGAGGATCGAAAAAGACGCTAGTCTTTCATCGCTCTGATACCATGAAAGAAAGGAAGATGAAGAAGGAGAAGAGAAGAGGAAGAAGAGAAGATTCAGAAGAGCTGAACAGAGAAAAGATTTTCACATTCATTGATTGATTATACATGCCTCGTTGCCTTATATATATCTAACTTGCTGGCAACTAACTTAACTAACATTTACAACAGAGTCAGTTGCAACAGAACTGCAAGTTGTTGCAACAGAACTGCAACTTGTCTATCCTAAGACTGTTATGCTCGGCTGCCACTTGTGTTTGGAATATCTTGTGTAATTCTGCCAATAACATTATCTAAATCTCAATCATGAAATTGGAAAAAATGCGTTTGAGGAAGACTAATATGTCAAAACCCTTCATTTATTTGGGTAGTCGGGGACTCGTTTCCATCCCCATTTCAAAGCATCTCTCTCAGTAAAAGTTGTCATTCGTATTAATGTTGATTAATTCGTTTCCTTGTCATGGATTAATGGTTACTTGATGAGAAGCTTTTCACCGTCCTTTTCGCATTGAAAGAAATAGCATCCGCTCATGAAGGGTAGCTGATGTCCGTCCCATGCTGCAAAGGAGTTTGCAATGCTTGTGAGATCCAGATGAAAACCAAAATCACACCACATGTGGTTGAAGAAATAAAATGGAAGACATGAAGGAATAGCCGAATAGGGTAGCAAGTGGGTCGGGTTGTCCCATCATATTGTAGAGCCTGACCTGTCTTTTGATGGATTTGGGGTGCTGCAGTGCAGATCCCATAGGCGAGTTTTGGGTTTACTTATGAGGCCCAATTGGGAATTGGGTTGGGCTATTAAGAACCCAGATCTGAGCTGAGCTCAATGCAGAAACACACCCACATTGTCCAATGGGAAGAACCCAGATCTGAGCTGCGCTCAATGCAGAAACACACCCACATTGTCCAATGGGCCTATGAAATATTCCACCGAGACAGCAAATCACCGGTTGAAGCCTTCTTCACTATTCACACAAATTTGTAGGGCTTTAATTTGAGCTAGGATTGGGCCCAGTGTCAGGTCTAGGATGGGCTTTTGATTTGGGCCTTTTCAGGAGCGAGATTCTCACATCCAAGCTTGGCCCGTGTACAACCCGGATAAACTGGATGGTGAGGATCCTTCTATAAGAGTAAGTCTTTTTCTTTGTTTTTTGATAAGATGCCAAGTTATGAGAGGTACAGATTTTACCTAGATGCCAAGTTACCGTGGCACTGTATCCTTCCCCTTCAGTAATGCTTTCAGTGATGAGTTTGACATTTCGACCCATTGCATCCTTCAACTGCTTTAAAAATTTGATGACCCCCTGCATATTAGACACATTCAATTAAATGAATTGTGAGATCGTTTTGTAACAGGATTGTTTGAGGAGAATATCGGAAAAAGACATGACCCAACCCATCCATCATGGGTGGAGCTGGCGCTTAAGATTTAGGCCCATTTTGTAAACGAGTCACACCTTGAAGCAGACCTGGGGCCATTAGGATGGGGAGAAAACCAATAGTGAAAGCTGTCCACTGTAATGGACGGCACTCTGCTTCTATGTTCTCTGTTTTCTCCTTATTCAAACAAGGAAAATTAAAGCACTCCAAACCTAGGACTCGTGTTTCTGTTTTCAATAAATTTTATCCCCTTATTGATAAGAGAGCTTATCAAGGGTCGGGTCGGGTACACGACAGAGCAAATATAAGTTGCAGCGAGCTTGGATTTAGCTGGAGGGACCCAAAACCTGACCCGTTGCCATCCTTGCCTAAACGTTACCTGAACTGGACTTTGTAATAATTCAGGTCCCAGATGACCCTTTTAACTTATGAGTTCACTTGATAACGAGGGGTTTGCTCGGTTGGCAAGCCAGCATTGTTGGTTTATGCCTTCTATTTCGAGTTGGTCGGATTGGTTCATTGCATTGGCCAATGATCAGATTCAGGATCATGCCTATTTTTGGTAATTATTATTGAGGAGTGGGCTCCACCTGCCCACCTGAGGTGGAATGTTGAAAAGTATTTCAGCAGGAGGAGCCCACTCCTCAACGATTAACAGGGCTTTTTTTGGTCAAGAATGTAGAAATTATATATTGATGTAATCTCTAATACTAGAGGGGGGGAGGGAGTGAAAGTCTACTCTCTCCCCCGTGCGTGTCAGGCATTGCCAAACCACATGGGACTAATTAAGGAAAGTCGAATTTCCTTTCTATGGATGTAGGGCACTCTTATTGAACCATGTAAATCTCCACGTGTTTTTCTCTTTTTATGTGTGGGTTGATTGTGGATCACAGTATTTTTCATGCTTCCACATACATGCATACAACAAGTCATATCAAAGTCATAACAGGGATATTAGTAGCCAGATGACCGAGGGATTGGGATACATGTTGTCCACAGTAACAACACAACTCAAACCAGGCCCAACCCGATCGGTTTTCTCCATAGACAGGTCTGACCACTGATCATAACATTTTTTTCAAATATGGACCTAGTAACGACAAATACAAAACATGTCACACATTTTTTTTTTTTTCTCATTGTCTGTTCTGGAAATAATAATAAAAAGAGTGTGAAGGGAAAAAACCTCTTTCCCTTGGAAGGGAATGTAGAACACAAGGTCATTGAACTCGCAGTCTTGTGTTAGAACTCTGCCTAACTGCAAATCTAACTGCTCCGGGGGATTATCATTGATTGAACTGAGGAATACCTTGATAGTTTCTATTGTGGACAGAGGGTACTGAGGAGGAGGGATTCCACATGACCAGTCTTGACACCGAACTCTCCACAGATCGCCTCCCTTCTTCCCAATTCCCACACCATGACCACCACCCCTTAACCACCGTTGCGGTTTAGGCTCCACCATGCCATGCTTTGAGCTGCTTGCACGCAGATTGCTCATTGGGACCATGGACCATGTGCAAGTGTTCTTGTTTGCACTTACAAATGGTATGGGAACGTGCAAGGGAGAGGCCATGGATGACACTGACGGAAGAGATTTTGGGATTGGACCCAATGAGCTACTTAAATATTGGGTGGGGTATGCCAATTTGCTTGTTAGTTGGCTTAGGAATACTATTTGGAGAACAACAGTTTCTTTAGATTAGGGCAAGGCATAAAGGTGAAAGCAATCCTCCTCTACAAAATCTTGTGGGTGCTTACTATGTTTTCAGAAAACCAGATAAATAAATCATAACTACATTTGTTTTTATATTACTTTCCATTTTGAAGACAAATTGTGATTAATTCAAAATCAGTAGATTGCAGAAGACATACCAGTAGTTTGCATTTGTTAATAGTTTTTGTGAGAATAGCATAAGCTTCCAATTCTTGGGGCCTCCTGGAAGGAGTAAACAAGATTCAGCTTTTATGATTCCACAAAAGTGTCAGCGAAACACACAATAGCATAAGCATCCATGACTTTTACTCCTTTGATTATTTTTTTATTTATTACAAACATCACTAGATGTAGAAAGAAATAAGAAAATTATCGATTCCTTAAACCAAAGAGAAAATGACTTGAAATGCATTGTTAATGTTTGATTATACATTAAAATTTATAATTAAAAATCATTTTAACCTTTAACTATTTTCTCTTGTTTTCCCCCCCACGGATGCTTGAAATGGGTTGAAATGCTTCATTGATCATTATTACATTTATTTATTAATCCTTCAATATAATAGCGATATTTACTTAAAGCACGACAATCGATGAATATTGGAGTTAATTTAATAAAAAAAGTATAAACGCTTGCATTTTCTTTTAAAAACTAATGACTCTCAATTTAATGGAAAATCCTCATGTGAGTGATATCCGTTTCAACAAGTCCAGGAGCCTTTATGATCAATCTAACCACCTGATTACCATCACTTCCGACCTCACCAATGAATTGGGGCACAACTTTAAATCTGACACTTATGTAACGGCTAGTTACCAGTAGCTCATCGTCTGTTCTAAAATTGTTAAATTTGAAAGTTATGGATATAGGAATTAGAATGATCTAACAAAGTTGAAATCTTGCAAATTTATTATGTATATTGTATAGGTCTCATGTCCTTCAAATCCCACCTTCCCACTGAATTGGCATGGCCATAGGTGGGCCCCACAAAAGTCTCCACCTAAGGTTCGCAAGGAAAGGGTACCCCAATTTAAGAGTGTAAGTGCGTGGGTAACTCTGAAACCCCTTACATTGTAGCAATGTAGATGCATTGTATGCATAAAATGTCCATTTCTTCCATAACTTTTATAGAAAAATAGCATAGTTGGGATATGGTTTTTGAGAATGCTTGCAATGCCTTGACTCTTTCCAATATTTACTATATTTTCCGGTCTAATTTTTAATAAAGTAATCTTATTATTTTCATAACATTCTCAATAAAGTATTTTGAGAAAGAAAATTGAAAGATTTCTTCTTTATTTTTTTTAGAATATGGCAGGTTGGCTTGTTGATTCTTTAAGCTCAGCCTGCTCTTGGCCAGGCTCAGACAAGTTCTTTCAATCCCATGGACAAGGGTCGGACATAAAAATTATGCCCATTTATTACAAGGGCTGGGTTGGGCATCTACATCAAATCCCAACAGCCCGAGCCAGCTGTGGCTTGTTTACATACAACTATATTATATGAATAAGTTACAATGTATTTTATCACTTTTCTTCAAAAATAAATCAAGCATATCACTTTTTCTGACATTTTGATTACTAAACAGCTTGTAACATATAATAATTGTGTGTTATTACCTCTAACACAATATAGGAGCACCTAAACTTATCATTTATTATTGTCATGCTTCAAATTCAAAGATAAAAGAAAAGAAAAAAAAATACTCTAAGGTCCTGTTTGTTTGCATAGAATTAAAATCATAGGCAAAATGATTTTATACGTTTGCCTAGTTATGGATAAATGGAGGGAACGAAAGATTATTAAAGAAGCAGACGGTTAAGGATATAAGGTGGAGATATCAATGACCTATTTTACAAAGGTTAAACCAGTATGTATATACCATCCCCTCTCAATTCAATTTTTACTTAAAGGCAAATTATTTGATGACCATTAATGGATCTTCACTTTTATTTCTTCGATTTTAATCACTTTTAGGGACATGTTTATTTAAAATCCCTGAAAATTCAATTTCATGCAAACAAATAGGCTCTAACTTTTTTTTTTTTTTCTTTTCTAGACTTTTAAAATTGAGAGGATCGGATTGTTAAAGTTAGGAGTCACTTATTTAATTTTCTCAGTTAAGGAGAAATAAATAACCACTTACTAATTAAAACCATTGGGCCAAGGTACCACTTACATAAAAAAATTCCATCTTTAAGGTAAAGCCCTCATTTCTAAATAAAAAAATCTTATCAAAAGCACTTTAATTCAAATTTCCCACCATATTAAAAAAAAAAAAAAACCCCTCATTTCTCCACTAAAAGACAAAAACAGTTCTCAATCAATACAAAGGTTAAAAAGGTTACATAATAAATAACTAAAAAAAAAAATACTGTCATAACATACATATATTTTATTCTTTCTTCAAAATAATCTTTACTCCACTCAACTCCATTAGTAAAGCCTCAAACAGCCTTGGCAACTCTAGTAATAGAGTAAAGTAAAGTAAAGTTGATTTTGAAGAAAAAATAAAATATAAGTGGGTTATAATGGTATTTTATTTTTAATTGTTTGTTATATAATCTTTTTGATGTTTTGTATGAAAAAGTTGAATTTTTTTGTATTTTAGTAGGTAAAGGTGATTGTTTTTTTATTTTTATTTTTTTAAAAGAAGAATGGAGTTTTGAATTAAAGTGCATTTGATATGACATCTTGTCTAAAAAATGAAGGCTTTTTACTTGACTTTTCCTATGCGAGGGGCACGTCGTTATACAATTGACTGGGCTTGGAGTACCTGGGCCGGGCCAGCACAGGACCTATCCAGTGGCACTAGGGCCACTGCAGGACAAAAGGTCCACTGCTTGATAAACGGTCTGGATCCCCAGACGGTTCATGGTTCCGTCACTTCCATCATTGCCCTTGCAGGACAAGAAGTTATTCGAACCAAAGCAGGAGAGTTTTGGTATTTCCGTAAACTGCAATGACATTTTCGTTAGGTCACCACCTCAGCCACCGAAAGCACAAAATCCCACTCCGACTTGTTTCATATTTCAATGAAATGACATAATTTAACATCTCTTCTGCATCTACTGACTCATCTGTCAATTTATGTATTACGAAAATCACATGATTTAACATAAAGTGGAGGATTTTTTTTTCTTCACTAATGACATCATTGAACTCCCTCAACTCCACTTTAATTAGAGGTGCAATTTCCTTGATGTCCGAACAATCTTTCTGTTGAGTTCATTTTATACTGCTCTTTCTACAGGTAGAGATGATTATGGAAGAAAAAGTGCAGCTGCAGTTTTCCTCCGCCTCATCATCATTCTTTTTGGACTTTTCCTAATGACTCCAAGTTTAACAACATCAGGCCTTCCCTATCAAGAGCAAAATCTGCGCATCTCTGATTTGTTAGGCACTCTCCCAGATCAGATCGAATCAATATTCAGCAACTTCATCCTCTCGTGTTTAGTAGCCTTGATAAATTTGGCCGTTAGAAGTTCTGAAGCTAATGGTTGAAATGCTTAATGTGTTGTGTTTTTCTCAGCTTTGTCTTTTGGTAGAGGAAGCTTAGTTTGGTTTTGTTTGTATATATAGAAGGCTTTTTTATTTTTTTTGGCATTTGGGGTATTTTTGCCTTTTTTTTTTTTGCCAATGCCTTGGTTTTATAGGGCTTTTTCTTGCATTTGTTCTCTTTTTAATACAAATAACCTTTAGCAAAAGAAAAAAAGAAAAAAATAAACTTTTAGAGTTGCAATTGTGAGCACCTCCCATTATGCCACATGCTCGCATCAAAGGTTTTAATGTCTGGTTTTTTTTTTTTTTTTTTTTATTACAAGCTATAAGAAAATCTTAATGTTTCATATCATTATTTTAAACTTTTTCATGACTTTTACTATTTCATATGATTAATTAAAAAAAGGTTTTTGCATGACTGTGAGTCTCTTAGTTGAGTCCACTCCTTGGCTTTGTGAGTCAAGTTTGACTCAAAGGTTTGCCTGGTAATGGTAAGACCACCATATTCTCTGTATGGGTAGACAGGCCTATTATTTGATAGAATTATTGATAAGAGTTTGAGGTGCTGGGTTCTTTTTAGAAATAATGTGATATTTTGTCTCCTAATATTTACAAATGTCGTATTTCTTTTATTAAGAATCTCAAAATCCTAGCCACATAAATGGTCTCAAATGTCATGATAGAATTTTGGAATTTCACCCATTTGCTTGTTGGCGGAATTATTAAATGCTCAAGTATAAAATAGTATTAAGGGGTTTCTTAAAATCCAATAAAAATAAGGAAACAAGCCATATGTCCTTTTTTTTTTATGTTCTCTCTAATATTCTTGTCTTCCAGGCCTTTTTTTTTTTTTTTCTGTCTTTATATTCAAATCATCTATATAATGTTTTTGTTGTCTTTCTTAATTTATCATTTCCTAATACTTCAATAGAACACAAAATTCGAAACTATTAATCCTTTTCTATTGTAGCAAATTACCATTCTAATGATGGTGGGCCAATTTCACCTGGAGTAAAATTCGCCTCCAAGTTAATACATTTGACAGACCGAATACTGTACATTTGTGAAACTTGTGAGTCCAACTTGGTTGCATTTCCCACACTGGGGCCACAGGGGAATTTTACCCGGCTTTCTCTCCTGGGCCCGTAGGGATTATTCTGGTCCAAAGGGCTGGGAACCCTACGTTATCAAAAAAAAAAAAAAAAAAAAAAAAAAAACTTGGTTGCATTTCTACCATTTATTTTATTTTTATTTTTATTTTTGCTAACGGAGGGTTCTCGATCCTTTAGGCTGAACTAATCCCTCTGAGCCTAGAGAGAAGCCGGGTAAAACTCATGTACCCCATAGGTGGTAGCAATAGTGGACTCAACCTTCAATTTGTAAAAAAGGAAAACTATAAATGCCAGAACCTCTAGCTTTGAAAGGAAGAAGGTCTGGATCATTCGGCCAACCCCATGGTATTAAAATCATTTGGGATTGGTAAATGAAAATGTGTCTTTACTTATAACAGCTAAGCTAAAAATCAGCCCCTCAAATTATTCTAAGTTTTTACTTAACAGCCCTTAAAATTTTCTATGACTTTTTAGTCCTATTTTTTGAGACTTGATCCACACGTGAGCAAAAGTTAGGATAAAATTTGTTGTGATGAAAGACCGTTGCAGATAAGAAGGTGCAAAGAGCTGCAATGCCAATGATCAAATCAAATATGGCCCCAAATAGGACCCATTAAGCTGGACTGCATTATATAAAGTAGGTCCCACTCCACGTGTAAAGGCAGAACCCTGCAAGATTCCGATTTGCATCGGATTCGTAATAATAGAATTCCACTACTGGCAGGAAAAAGAAGAGCGTGTCAGAGTCTCCACACTACCAAACAAAAAGTTAACGGATAGGATCGTCCGAAATAATAACGGGCATTTTCGTCATTTCACCCTATCCATGTCTTTTGCAGAAGCAGCAACACGAGCTCAGATGATTCAATTCAACGGATATGGAAAATCCCCCTCTTCCATTTTCAATGGGAGAAGTTTTTAGGGTTTCCATCTCGCCCAAAGTAAAAGTAAAGTAAAAGCGCCTTCACGTCTATCGATTCATTTGCTCCCGAATACTCTTTACATATTTTTAGGTATGAAATCTCTTCTCGATTTTATTCTTCTACTTTCATCTGCACCTGCATAGGATCGACAACTAGGGTTAGGGTTTGTCCTTTTAGTAAGAAAATCTCGTAAGGGGAACTTGTTTCTCATGTTTTGGGGATTTCTCTGCTTCCAACAATTTGTATCAGATCTATTTTGTGATAGGCATGATTGACTTTAGATCTGTGGAGTCTTTCATGATTTGGATCAGCTGCTTCTTCTCTTGTCAAAATATTGAGATTGTTAGGTTTGAGGTTGAGAAATGGAGGCTAATCTTTCATAAGATGATGAGTTCAAGTGATTAATAATATCTTTTTCATGTAATTGTACAACTGTTGAGTCAAAATATGAGAATCTCCATGTTTCTGTGTGAGGTTGATGGAATCACATATAAGGTTTTTCAATTCATTTTTAAGGGAAGTTTGGATCTTTGGAATCCTTGACTGAGGCATTCAAATTCCAACAAGTTAAGTGTTTTCCATGAGTTGCTGAGAAGAATTCCATGGGATACAAATACTTGTGTGTAAAGATTTTCCTTGGGGAATTCGTCGATGAAGGATTCCATTTTTAATAAGGGCATGGCTGATGTTTTCCTATGGTTTACTTCGAAAGTGCCCTTGACCATAAAATAAATAAAAACAAATGAGAGATCTGTATCATTCATTGGTAGGTCCAAGGATGGATGGGAAACTTGCTAAAATTCCCATCTATTATATATTTTCACCGTACTCGCCGTCAATGTTGAGGTGTTAAAAATGCAGGTAGTTATTTTGCTCTTATTTCATATGGATGGATGTCATAAGATTTTTATTACTATAAATTTTGTCAAAGTGGCGCATCCATGGTGGGATGTACTAAATAAACCGTCTACCAAAACGTATGATGAGGTATAAGGGATGACATACAATTTATGCATGATGACATTTGTGCATGCACAATAAAGAACTAGCCAGGAGTTAATTTTGATTTAATTTTTCAATTCAAACACATGCATCTCTGTTTGTGTACTCCCACACATTTACATGAATCAAATCCCCATCCATTTGAGATCTGTCCTAAGACAGAGTTCCCTCATATGCCATCACCTTTTAATTTGAAGTACCTTGATGAGATAATTAACTGGTGTTCACAGAGGTTTCTCAGTTTTTTTTTTTTTTTTCCTCAGACAGGACCATTTGTATTGTTTCTTCGCTGCAGATGAAAGAATTCTTGTTATATTGTACTTATGCTAAAGATTTTATATATTTAATTGTTTACAGTTTCATCAAAATGAGTCGGCCACATGATGGACAGCGACCCTTTTTCCCATTTGGAAACCCATTCCGTATGATCCTTCCCAAGGGATCTTACATTTCGCCAAAACTTCTCATCCTGTTGAATACCTTTGAGCAGACACTAGCAGAAAGTTTAGAAAAGCTCAACGCAAAGTATAACCCCAATGTCCTAAGCTTATCGTGGATCAAACTAGCGATGGAATCTCTTTGTGAAACACATACCAGCATCAAAACCCTGATTACTGAGCTCCAGTTCCCTGTATCTGATTGGGATGATAAATGGATTGATTTGTACTTGGACAACAGTGTTAAGTTGCTTGATATTTGCATTGCATTTAGTGCTGAGATTTCTAGACTCAATCAAGGCCAACTTCTGCTCCAATATGTCCTACACATTTTGGATTCCTCAAGTAATCTCCCATCCTCAGAGCAGCTTGTGCAGGCTGGGTGCAGTCTTCATGAGTGGATGCAGCAGATCTGCTTGGGGAGCCCAAAGCTTGAGAGCTGCATTTCTGTATTACATGGACTTGTTGGATCTCTTTATGTATCGAAGGTTAAGAACTCATCAAAAGGAAAGGTACTGATGCAGGCTATGTATGGTGTTATGGTCAAGACTATATTTGTATGTAGTGTTTCCACAGCTGCCTTCACTGGTTCTTTGAAGCCACTTGTAGACTTGGATGTTTCTGATAAGTTCGTGTGGTCTAGGGCCTTCAATGACTTGCAAGCAAATGTAAATGGAGAGATTCGAAGAAAGGCTTCTGATAACGCTCATCCAACATTGAAAGAACTGGAAGCAGTCTATGAACATGTTGAGAAACTATGTGACATAATTGATGGCGATGGCCACAAAGAAGCAGAAATCTTGAAGAGAGCAGTTTCAGGTTTAACTGAGAGCTCTGAGGCCCTCTCAGATGGGCTGGATCTTCTTTCAAAGGATGTGGAAGGGTTTTTCCAAATAGGTTTGACTGGGCGTGATGCTTTGCTTTATAACCTAAGAGCGTCTGACCTTAACCAAGAGAATAATGTTGAAGAGTAAGTTGTATGGTGATTATATTGAATTTATGTTTCTCTTGTACTCTTTCTTAGCATGTGTTATTGTGTTAGTGAGTGTAGGTATCTTCAAAGAACTGTGTCTCGTTGCCAGAGAATTTCTGGAGGTTGTAAGGTGTGTAATATTAGTATATACTAAAACCTATCCAAATCATACATATATCAGCGAGATTGCAAAGGGTGTTGTTGATGCTCGGTTTTGTTGGCTTGTCTTTCATGTTGCAGTTCTTATTTTATATATAGCGCTTTCCTTTTTGTTCCTTTCTTTGTTTTAATTTGATCGAGAACTATGTACTTTTTTTGGGTACCCAAGAATTATGTGCTTTGAAGAGAGATTTGTATTCTTTCCCCTAATGCTACCCTAACTGTGTGCCTTGCATTTACATTTTTGGAGGATTTTGCTTGAAGAACATTCAGTCTGGTATGACATCTTCGGTACAATTAGTAAGTCTTTGAGGGTGAACAAGGTTTAAGGGTGTTTTTTTTTTTTTTTTTTCTCTTTCTTGGGAATGGAACGTCTTTTCTTATTTGCAGTCAAAACTTCATGCCTGTGGACTGTTCAACTTTTGAATTGATTGGCATCTTCAGCTTTCAGAACTGCATTTAGCATAGGAAGACATGGCAAGCTGCTGGTTCCTTCAATGAGTGTCCCCAGGAAATTCCACACTGCTGGGGATGAGAGAAACTCTTCTATGCAGGTGGGCTACAATTTTGTGTTCTAGAGTGCATGGTTTTACATCTTCCAAAGTCTCAGACGACTCGGACTTGGTTGGGGCCCAGGTGAATCACCCGTGACTTATATCATGTGTCCAATTAGTAAGGATTTTTAGCCGACCCAACTGACTTTATTAGTTTATTTCCAAATTTTCTGATGGAAAAGGCTCGCGAGGCTCTTGGGTAATTCTTGCATTGATTCAAAGCTCAAAATGAAAATTTTTAGGTCTAACTAAGCATTCAAAGAATGGAGGTAATATACATCCAACTGAGTGAAACATAAACATAGGTGTGTTCCCAAATTATTCGCCGTCACGTATTCTTAAAAATCTTTGTTCTTTTTATTCTTTTCCCTCCTGAAAATTCACTGTGCATGGACAATTACCCCAATGAATGTGGGATTGCCAAAATGTTTTTGATTAACAATCAAATCAGATCTTAATGTGGCCCCAAAAATAATCATTATGGGATCATGCAAATGGTGTAATGATAGTAGGCCGTCTCAATTGATAATGTGATATTTATTGTATCCTACTAATCTATCCACATACGGGACCTGACTGATTAGATGGGTTGACTTGTGCCCGACATTTTTGAAGCAGGCTGGGCTTAATCCAGGCACTTATGGTCCTGTCCAGATTGGGCCAGATGAGCTTGTTTTTTATCTCCTAGTGGGGGGCCATGTTTTCTAAAGATTGATATCCATCACAGTGCCATAGTTGGGTTTTTTTTTTTTTTTTTTCCTTTTGTGTGTGTGTGTGTGTGTTGAATATCATTGCCATCATCAAATAACATACGCCAATGCAACAGAGTTGCTAATACGACATGGGACAGAGAAGGAAAAGAAGTACTTCTTCAATTGGTTTTATACAGCAAGGACCATCTACACCATCAGCTGTTAAGTTTGTGGTTGGTGTGCCAGATTTGCAGTAAATGGAAATGGAAATCTGACGACAAATCAAATCAATTATTCTTTACCCCGTGAAGCTGGGGTATAAAATTCTGTAAATTCTAATAGCTTTTGGATGTTCGATTATGTAAATGAAATGAGAAATAATGTATATTATGCAGAATCAATAACAGAATTCAACATAGCATCTCAATTGCACAAGGTAAAATACAGAACCTTCTGGGAAGAAATCCTAAATGTTCACCATCTGACTGAACATAAATGTTATCCCCATGGGTCACCTCCTCCACCTCAATAGATTCTACACTGCAATAGCATCCCAGATTGAAGTGATGTCAGTACAGATTAAAGTGATTTAAATAATTATAGATTAAAGTGATTTAAATAATTATAAGAGCTAGTTATGAATGAAGGATAGGACACTTCAAGGGCTCAAAACCTTGGTTCAGATCACATGTAGTAGAATTGAGGTTAGCATCAGTTAAGATCGATATACTAGCTTGCAATCAGTTGTGTTTCATCTCCCTATTCATTTTTCCTTTGAACGGTGCATTAAAAACCAACATTAAATAAGTCATCTAAGACTACTCAAAAAAACTCAGAACTAAGTTTTATATGAAACAAGCTCCCTATACAAACCAAGAGGAATAATAGGGTAAAGAGCTCAGTGTTACAAATTGTGATACATCAATCAAAAGGACCCATCCTTTACTAGGGATCAAACTGTTCATCTCATGATAGGTGATAACCCTAATGTAAGTCTGATCGGCACGCATTGACCATTGGATTGAAGTTGACAAAGATAACGTGATCAATTTAATTTTCCTTTCAAGTGCCAAATCGGCCAAATATTTTCATTTGGAGCCAAATTGATACGTGCAGGGATGTGAGTCCAACTTAGATCATCTAGTCCAAGTGTCCAATAGATTGAAACAGTCAATGTTCTTGTTGATTGGGTTGTTTACCTAGTCTAGTCCTATGATTCATGTCATTGCTAGAGTGTTTACCTGGTCTATTAGTTGTTGGGATGTTAGAGAGTATTGTGGGGTAAGTGGGATACCCACGTCCAGTTTCTTTTGGATTTTGTTAAGTGTGCTGGCCATGAAGTTGTATTTAAATATGGTTAAGCTAATGAATTAAAGGGAAGAAGAATTTGATCCCAGTTTTTCTATTTAGGAGGTTGGCTTACCCTCGAAGAAAGCCAAATTTAACAACATTCCTTCTTCCAGGAAAATGCACGCAACACAAACCAAGATGGGTTATAAAACAAAATTGACAACTATGGTTTCATGTCTTAAACATTCATAGATCTTGAGATACATTAAGACTTTACGTATGTTCTTTCAACTTTTCAACATTTAATCATGTAAAAATGGTGCTTCCAAACCCTTTATAAATGGAATTGTGTTTCACTTGTAAATTTTATACATGTAATGTATGCAAGTTTTAAATACCTAAATCCCATTTCATATCCCATGTGTGAAAGACAAATGAACCCTTAGTAAATAGGCTTTTGCCTATTAAATGAGGACTGCCAACCATTTAACCATTATGTATTGCACAATTTAGTTTTATCCATTGTTTGCAGAGATAATTGTCATGTCCTCTCTTTATCAAGGACCATTACTTCTTTCCCTATACTTTAGATGTTTCTCAATGCAACTATAACTCATAAAGGAAAAGTACAACTGGAATACTCGCCTAGGTTAAAAGCAACAAGAAAAGAATAATAATCTATAAAAATACACAAGAAGACAACTTTTATAGCAAAGAAACAAAAAAGAAATACCTTCTTGACCGTACGCCTTTCACTGATAAGTGTGTCCCATTGTACAGCTTGTGCAACTTAAGAATAAAATCATACCACTCGAAGCCTTGAAGAATCACAACCTGGAAACATACAGTGTATACAAATTTCAAGTACGCAAACAAATTTCAAGTTATGCAGACAAGACTAATATTGGACATATGCCCACCTCAAGATTTCCATTACAAGGATCAGCTGTTGGAGTTATCTTCATGCCACCGCCAAAGAATTTAGCATTTCCTATGCAAAGGGCTGTTACTTCAGGAACTATCTCCCACTCTCCCCCATTGACCTAGAGAATGGCATGTGCTAAATTAAGTTAAAAAAGGACAGCTGGGCTGATACCTAAGGGCATTTCAATATTAACTTGAATTACAGAAGGAATCTTCTTTTTGGATTGGTAACAGGACCTATATTCATTTTTAAAAAATTAATCACATAAACTGGAATCACAATTGGTGGAAGCATTTTCCTAGCTCTCCTTGGAAAAATCATTATCTGCATCACCACTCTTTAATTTTGATTTGGGCAGCAGCAAATGTGTGTGCATGAGTTGATAAAGTTTGCTCCCACTTATTCAAAACTCATACATCAGGGCCAACTGTTCATGAACATAAACCACTCATCACAAAAACATTAAGATATGGTCACCATAAAAAATAAAATAAATAAATAAATAAAACTTAATTGGAGTGTTCAGTTGGAGGGACCACATTGGATCAGTAAATTTTAGAAGATATGAAAAGGAACCCAAAAGAATTTAGAAAATATACTATAGTTTTGTGAATCTATGATTTTAAAACTTATCGTTTATTTATTAGTAATGAATTAAGTTGGTAAAGGTGCATATATTTGTATTTCACAATGGGACGAAGAAAAAAAATCCATTCTAGAAAAGAAATGAAAGCTTTGCTTGCCCAATGTTGCCTTTTCTTCTTGTTTCAACCTTTGCTTCCGTTTAAATGATGTACCAGACCACTCACCGTTTTTTTTTTGTTAATGTTAGGAGACCACTCACCTTGTAGATGTCACTGTGGATTGGCCGCATGAAAAGGGGAAGAAACATTGATATGAGAAATTGACCATCATATATGGTCCATGGAAAGGGCAATTGCAAACAATGGTGAATATTTAAACAGTTCTACATGAATGGTGTGGAAGAAATAAATCTCTAATCAGTGGGGAATTTGCATGTGGCATATCCATGGAGTGATCTACTAGATGAGCAGTCCAGACCAACATCCAGAGAGCAACAAGGAGCAAGTAAAAAGGGAAAGCAAGAAAGAGCAAGGATAGCATTTCTCTCTGCCAAATAATCAAACTGAATGTGATCTAAAATAACAAGGGAGGACAAATCATTATATAAAAGTTAAAACTTCATTCCAGGTAAAGCTATACCCACTGACCTTCATCTTAAGGTCCCGATTTCTGTGCCCAATGAAAGCTCTCAAAGTACCAATCACATAACACAAATTCCCAAATCTCTTGTACTTAGAAGCATAATAACCTGCCTTTGCACTCCTGCAGACTTCCACAGAAAATAACAGTGAGATGTTCAAAATCAGCATATAGGATTCGGTTCAGATCAATTGCATCATAAAATCTCTAAATAAATGAAGCCTTACAAATGAATATCAGCGACATTTATGAAGTAATGCGGTTCTCCACTCTCTCCATTAATAACACCAACATCAAAGCGAGATCTGACCCCTGTTATCATATATGGTTAAAGAAGAGAAATAATAAAAGAAACATAACATAAGTTTTGGCCAAGAAGAAGCAGCAGCAGAAGCAAGCATACAGTTTGCTAATTCACCCATATATGAATGTGTAAAATGTAGGTTCCATTTCACAAGACCATATATCCAATGGCCACTACAGTGGATGCAGGATGCCCAAAACACTTCCTAGATTGGAAGATCAACTCACTTGGTTTTTTGGATTTCATTTGCCTGAGGATCGTTATAAAATACTCTTCTCAAAAGTCCAGTTGAACATAATTATTGCATAATTAGGAATTTAGGGGGTATTTTAGTCTGGGGGATATGAGTCATCCTCCATACACAATGGAACTGGTCATATCAATGGTCAGGGTCACCAAACCATGCTGTGACATGTAAAGACATAAGGCCTCAGCAAACAGTGCTTTTATTTATTTTCATAGAATCTATAAATCCATTCCTTAATGAAAGGACCTTCTGCAATTTTAAATGAAACATCAGCAAAGTGTAGAACCTTTAGCAATGCGTTCAATTGCATCGTGCGGATCATTTTTCCTGATAAAACAAACCAACAAGACGCACCCATTCAATGGACATATAGAAGCAACCAAACTGGAGAGCCCAAATAATCAAGATGAGAATAAAAACAACCAACCACCCAAATGTTCTGGCAAAATCAGATCCTGTTCCTAGTGGAATGAGCTGTAAAAGAGGCATATCAATGATAAATCTTAAATTGAGATGTCAAGATGGAGCAGTACACTGTATGCATATTACAGTAAGCAAACCTTTGATAATGTACTAAAGGAAAAAATTGAAAGAAGACTCATAGCTACTCACACCAAGTGCAGTTGCATGTGAAACACCTTGGTCGTGATGAGGGACAGGTTTTCCTGCCCAAAAGAAGCCATTTACCACCTGCAAATTGCAAGCTCAAGCTAAATTAGTGACCTTCACAATCCCCTTACACATCATGAGCTAGGTTAAAAGAAAACAGCATCATGAGACCAACTTGAAATTTTAAAGTACCAAGGATTGAATATGCGGACAGTTTGACATGTATTTCAAACTTCATAGAATGATTCCTTCCTCTACATAAGGATCATAATTAACTTCAGCTTTTGGCTAAGAAAAATGTCATCCAGTCATGCATTAAATTTATCAGTGTATAGAGGGGATCCTAAAGAATGTCGTGATTTTTACATATTCCATGCCTATTCATGTTACCACAGCGTACAGGAAAAATGGCAGTGGGTAGCAGCAGCAACAATCAGGAGTATCCAGCAGAGGAGTGCATAGTAAGGGAAGTCTCACAAACACAGTAGTACATATTTAAATATGGTAGGAAGTGTGGAACTTCTGTTAATGTAATCAAGGTTAGTAGATGTTGTACTGTAAAACTTTCTTCATATATCTTTCTTTCTAGTGGGAAAAAAAAAGAACAAGCTGCGGCAGTCATTCACTACAACAACCAGAATGTCGGAATCAATGCATGCATGGTTTAAATCATTCCCGTTTTAGCATCTTTGATTATCTAAGATAAAACTATGAAAAATGACAGTTTTGGTTAAAAATTACCTGGTTGGTATTCTCAACCTCATTGTTGATGCTCAAGGGGAAGCCTTGAGCTATGTGGTGTGCATGTATGCATAATGAATTTTTTTTTTTTTTTGGAGAATTCATATAGAAATAATGATGCTAACAACAATATGGGGAATTGGGAAAAGATACCACCCCAAATTCTAGGAGATTGGTAAAGATAAAATTTTGGAACAAATAAATTGAATTAAGCTATATGCTTTTTACATAGAATCATGAATCATGATAGGATAAGGTCATCATGGTGATATTACATGGAACATTTTTCTATTATCGTTACTATAAATCATAGTTTCATATGATATTTATGAAAAGTAGAAATTCTTTACAAGTTCAAATATTAAAAAAAAACCTATAAAATATTTTATTTTGAACTATGATGCACAGATACTTCAAAATGGGCAACATATTGTGTCGTATCCGATACTTCACTTTTTATGTGTAAAATTCGTGTCCCTGCCGTGTCTATGGCGTGTCCTTGCCATATCCATGCCGTATCTGTGCATCATATTTTTGAAAGCACTATATGGAGTCATTCCATCCATTTATTTGGTATTTGTTGGATTATGCCTCAACCAGTGAAAGATCTTTTCATTAGCTGGCGGTTTGGATATTCCTCTCGAAGAGTGTCTATTCTGTAGATTTGTACTGCGGTAGTTGTCCTTTGATCTAGGCTAGAAGAAACAGGCGAACACTCTAGAATGACGCAACAGCTCCAGCTTTGGATATTTGCTCTTGGCCTGATCAATGGTTATTTTTTGGGTGTTGGCCACAAAAATTTTGTAGGAATTCTTGCTTCGGATCTTAGGAGAGGTGTCTACTTTCTAGTGTGTTGATGGTAAACTCCTTTGGTTCGCGATCCTTTCTTTGATGATTTAAATGGAGGATCTGTCTTGCTTTTTATATCATCACACTTTGTTTAGTAAAATTTAAGTTACAGTCACAAAGAAGAAAAAAACCTATAAATGGGACTTTAAGTACATCTACGAGCGAATCGTAGTAGTATATGAAATATGTCATGTCTGACACAGTGCAATTTTCATATTCAAGTTTCAAGGTATCTTAGCCTCAACAAACAGGCAATGGAGAGGGGTTTAGACACAACAATGGTGGAGTTAATAAAAACTCATTGCAACCAAGGCTAAAATAAAACCAAGACTAAAAGCATTTGACCAAGGTTAAACATCTTGGATGGATATTTGACAGCTATTTGTTGAAAACAATTGAAGTAATGCATTCTCAAGAGTACTAAACATAAGTCCAATTCTATGGAGACTAGCATCTTCTTTTTCTTTTCTTTTTTTCGCCCTTTTTGCTTTACAAGGGATTCAAACTAATTCACCCACACGCCTCACATGTGCCTAACCAGCTGACCAACAGCAGGGACATAGACTAGCATCTACTGGAGAATAGTAACTGTTGTGTGACCTTGGAGCTACTTATTGTTATACCAAGTGAAGATGGCTGTGATGAAAATTTTAATAGTTGTATGTGACATAGAGATGATTGAAGCGGATGGTGATTGAAAACCAGGACCTAATGAGGTATGGACCATGGACTATGGAGTAGCTTTAAGGGATGCGAGGTAAAGCTGAGATTGATGTTTCTTCAAAAGTCATATATTAAGAGAGGCCGAGTATCTAGACCTTCTAGGTAAAGAAAGCCTGTTGAGGGAATCGCTTCTATTGGACTCCTAATTAAATCCTCTTATTCCGATCATTGTAATCAACATCATCATTGAAGCTTTATCCAATCCATCCAGGGCCTGCTTTCTAGGTTCTACTTTCTATTCATCCACATTTGGACCATCTTATCTGTCACTCAACAATCTAGGACTGTTACCACCAGCATTGAAGATTTCCATTTATTGTAAATGAAACTGAGTCATTAAAAGAAAACTGTTGTTTCTACAAGTCATATATTAAGATAGACCAATGAGTTACTTACTACTATAGTATCTAGGTAAAGAAAGCATGTTGAGGGATTCACTCCTCTCAGACTACTAATTAGCTGCATCTTATTCCAATCATTGTCATCATAATCATTGAAGCTTTAACCAAACTACCCTGCTTTCTGAGTTCTACCATTCTACTCATCCACATTTGGACCATAATATCTGTCACTCAACATTCAAACATGTCATTTCCAATCTAAGCATTTATTGGCCTTGGACCTCTCCTAGTTCTCAATGATCCTCTGTGCACACAGTCAAACCATCTCAAATCCATTCGTCAGTTTTTCTTTCTTGTGGGAGCCACCCACACATCCTCTTATGTAATCATTCCCAAATTATCCTTTTCTAATCCTATCATATGAAAAAAAAAAAAAAAGAAAGAAAGAAAAAAGAAACACTTCATCTGTAATGAAAATGAGCATACCTCAAAGGCTCGCCTTGTAGGCATATTTAATTAGATTATTGAAGCATGATAGGGGAGATGACGTGAGCGCAATTTCAGAAATAATTATCATAAAAAAAGAAGTTTGCCCATGAAGAATTTTCCAAAGATTAGAACTTCTTGCTTGAGTGATGAAGTGATGAACAAGGAGACCCACAATGTGGATTGAAGACGCCTAGAAAAAACTCCTGATTTTCTTCTTTTTTTGCTTCAACTCCAGATTTTCTTCATGATCTGTAACTATATAGTTTGCTTCAATTTATTCAATGCATATTGTTTAAAAAGAAAAGATAACGGAAGTGTTAAGCAATTCTATCTCTTAGTAAAAATATCAACTGCCAATTAAAGCGACAAAATCAATGTGCCCAATAATGGTGCAATGCTAAAATGATATTCTGAGACACAAATTCACACCTCATGAAGAGTACCATCACCTCCAACTGCTATAACAGCTTCAGCACCCTCCCGTATGGCCTATACAATCCACCAACATACAGCTTATATAAATCAAACATGCCCAACCTTTGAGCCTAATGAGGGCCAAATCTAACTAGGCTTCAAAGAAAAATGTGTACCTCCCTGGTTATGTCAATAGCATGAGAAGGACCTGAAGTCAAAGATTCATGTATCTGGTTACAGAAAAGAGAACTACTTAAGAATAAAAGCACAACAAAAACAATGAGCCATTATGTGAAATGAATAATGAGAAAAACATAACAGTGACTACAAAATTAAAAACAAAGAATATAAGATATTTGTAATTGTACCTCGCGCGCGCACACGCACAGAGGGAGAGAGAGAGAGAGAGAGAGAGAGAGAGAGAACAATTATCCTAAAACTATTTCTTTGGTCCATGTAAAGAATTAGATGGTGGAACGTACTTTATTTCACCAAGAACTTCTTTTGTTTAAAAATGTACTATGTTTTTCCACTAATGCAGGAGGTTTATTTTCACTTTCCAGGCATTTCAAGGCAGATAGTTGGACCTTAAGGGGATGGCAAGCAGTGAAACAAAGTGGCAGAACTCATGTAAAAAGAGGGTATAGCAGCTAGATAATATTTAGAAAATGTGGAAACCCTGTTTAATCAAGCGCATCCTTGGACCACTTTAGGCTATTTTTGAGCATTACAGATTTTTCATTTAACATGACCCAAATCCACATAATAACAACACAACTAGGGAAGTCCAAATCCCAATACCAAACATGCTGTAGGTAAAAAAAAAAAAAGTTTACCTACGTTCGAAGTTTTCAGAGAAATGATTAAAATTAGCAGGAGCATATTGGACACCCCACTTTATGCATCCTGCGATGCCTGTCCTTCTACAAGAACTTAAAAACTTGTGATTTCACACCCAGCCACTCAATTAACACCAGTCCTGCTATTGCATTATCTAAGGGGTGGATTCGGATGCATCAAATCACAAGCAGTTCTACTGTGCATTGGAGTGTGTAAGAAAACAAGAAACATCATGTAACACCAGGTTTCTATTTTTCTCCACATTCCATCTGTACACTAGCGCCCACAATCAAGACTAATAACATGTTAGGTCAAAGACATCCAAACGAAACTGCAATCCTTCTGTTTCTGCAATTGAAGAAACTACCCTGTCTTCTTCAAGAATTCAGCTTGAAATAGTGATTCCAATGCAGATCATCAAGTATGATCTTAATGTATGTGTGTGAAATAAATCCAACGATTTCCAAGATTACTCAAAATCATTTTTAAGGATTTACCAAATCCTATCTCATCATGTCACCTTTATAATCCTAACATGATCTAAACAGCAAGCAATGAGAAGAAAGCGAGAGAAAGAGGACTGACCTTGCAGTGTCTACCAAGACGCGCTTGTAGATACGGCAGTAGCTTCTTCCACTCCTTTCCAGTCCGCCCATTCGCACCTGCCAAGATCAATACCAGACAATCCATCATATCTCAATAGAAGAAGAAAAACGAACGAACGAAGAAGAGGAAGCGAGCTTACCCTTGGGATTAACGACGAACACAAAATCCCCTCTGCGATGAGAAGCTCCATCTACCGTACGATTGGGAAAGTGATCGAGCGCTGCGGATCTCTCAGCTCTCGCGAAAGAGGGCTTCGGCATTGCCGCTGCTATTCCATAAACCATCTAATCTCTCTCTCTCTCTCTCTCTCTCTCTCGATTGATTGAAAGAAACGAATAGAAACTAGGGTTTTAGTACGATTCCTGCCACTTCGGAAATTGCAGGAGACGGAAGGAAAATGGGAGTGATGGAGAAAGGAGATGAGAGAAAATGGCTTCGTTGTGTCGCGACGAAATAGATTGAAGATTTGTTGCGTTTGTGAGAAGATTGGTGGGGGCTATTGCGACGAAAACGAGGAACCGGCAAGAAATTCGAGCAAACATAATAATTTCATAAGATCGGCCATTGTGAGCGCCACGTGCAGTCCGCGGGGTCTAGTTTTTCTTTGTAACTGTTTTTTCATTAGCCTTTGGTGGATGTCATTTTATTATTACTTTCTTATATATTCCATGCAAATAAAGATTCTTATAAATTTTGTACAACCATGCTTGTCACTGGGCACGTTTGCAAGAAGGTAATTTTAATAAAACAGATGAAATTGTCACGTTAGCAAAATCAATGGTTTTTATATACTTCTAAAAAGATTTTTCACGAAAATTAAAAATTTGTGTTTGGTTCAAAAAAAAAATTTCTCGATGAATTGGTTCTAATGTTGTTTGGTACGGCTGCAAATTCCTTTTTTAAAACTAATATTAAAGAGAGGAGTGAGGAAATGAAGTAATAAATAATGGAGAAGTCTTTCACGGAAATGGACTTCCCGTATAGGAATTCTATTTTCAAGCTATTTAAGAAAAGTACTGATGTGGCAAAAAGACATTTCTGCATAAAGTTGCTAAACCAAATGCATAAAAAATAATTTTCCATAGAAAAACAATACCCTTTTTTTTTTTGTGAAAATGGATGACACAAGCATGCTCATAGTGTTCGGTCAAATTTTACTCTAATGAGTTGGCATGAGTCAGAACTTTACTGTGGCTAAGATAGTATTCACCGTTCGAGTGAATTATCAATTGAATCTGTGATTAGCTCCACAGCTAGTTATGTGCTATGTAGTTCATTCAATCCAACAAGAGTAAAGTAATGCTCCAGTTTAAGTGAATTGGGGGGCAAGACAGTTTATTGGAAGGTTTGATCCAACGGTTTGGAATCATCAAAGGTGGGTTTGGAAGGTTTCATTCAAGACAGTTGAGCCTCATTGTAAACAGTTCATTGAACAGTACTGTGCTGCAATGACTGACTGGACAAAGATGCTTGTAAGAAACTCTAGAAATTCAAGATGTCGACTACTAGTTTGCAATGACTGACTGGCCTCTTTGTCTTGATTCCTTGGGGTTTTAAAAAGGAGAGGAATGAAGATCCAATATGAATAAGACCATGGCTTTTCTAAAATTGAATTTACTAGGGTTGCAAGTGGGCAATCATTTCCTTGTCAAAAGGAATGACTATTTAGTAGTTACCACTTACCATCTTCAATGGAAAAAGAAATTACTTTACCTATTAAACAAAGGAGCTTTTAAAAATTAAAAATGAGTCAAGCAAATCACATGGACGAACCGAAGATTTGCAGCTTTTAAAGGGAGGAAGTTCCAAATGTGCAAAACTTTAGCTTATGCACTGTGCATTTGAAACTGTTTATTTCTTAGATACCGTGCACTTTCAAGACACTGAATTTTCTTCTTGTTTACTACTCATTTGGAAGGATTGAATATGTCAAGGATGCAGCAGTACTCTTCAGGGTCCCAATTCATCTCCTGGAAAGAATTCATGTCCATGGTCAAGCAGGAGCATGCATTTTCATGCTCTCTCTTCCACTGCAACGCTCATCATCAGTATAATCAAGTGGAAGAATCTTTATCAAGAAAAAAAAAAAGGTGGAAGAATCGAAGTGCCAAGGAGGCAGTAGTAGTACTCATCATGATCAATACCAATGTGGTTACTGATGCTGCCACTGGCCTGACTAGAATCAAAATTGACAACCATTGCCATCAAGCCTCCCCGCCACCAACATGGCGCCCTGTGTGAGCTTTGGACCTTCGTAATTGTAAGTGCAAGAATAAAATACTCACAAGATCAGGAAGCCTTCTAGGACTTACTCAATGCATGGAAGAGGTAGCTGCGGCGGCCTGAACCTGGAAGAGAAGAAAGACAAGGGTCAGAGGACTCTGGCTGTGGGCAGCGCAGGGCTCTCCGATGCTTAAGTCAGCAAGAGCGATCGGAGAAGAAGAGGAAGGAACTCTGGTTCTTAGCAAGAGAATGCTTACCTTCTCTCAGTCTGATTCGTGCCTTTTATAAGGAACAGTCTTGGTGAAAGTGCCAGTGGGCTTTGTGATGTGACCTGGGTCTTGTCAGCCCACTAAGTCATTAATGAAGGTCCATCACAGCCCTCTTTGCATTTAATGCGAGTCCGATCAGCCCATGCTGCATTTAATGCCAGTCACATTGGGCCTGACCTCGCCCAGATCTGTAGACGGCTAAGGTCTCATCAAATCCCTTTCTTGGGCCCTGTTCTGATGGGGCCGTGACTGATGGATACGAGTGTAATTCCGCATGGCCGAGACTGGATGGGGGTAGCGTGGCCGAACTGAACGACGTTTTCCCGATATCGGCATATGGCACCGAAACCGAAGTCAAACAAGATCTGCGTCCGAGACAGAAGCGGGCGTGTTCCGCCGATATCAAAGGGAGCTGGTTCACAAAGTGGTCCCCACACGTAATTAAAGAGGGGTCTATGGCCAAGAAAAAAAAACCTTCATTAAATGTTACTATCTAACCAAACTGGATCCCCAAGGTAAAACATATCTGATATGGCCTATTGATCCCACAAACTCTATCTTGTGTCATAATTTTATAAAATCTTGGTGGAGAAATTTTTATCAGGATCGGAATCGGGATGGAAAACGAACCAGAACTTTCTTTCACAATCATTTGTTCTCACCAAACCACCATTCCTCTTTTAAACAATAAATAATAAGATCACAAGAATCTTTGATCTTTTTCTTTGTTTTATATAATATACATCACCACCGAATCACTTACATGTCACAACAGTTCCAGAAAAGAAGAGAAAAACAAAAGACTAATAAAGGAGAGAATAAGTCTTCCCTCTTTTCATATCCCCAGCCATAAGCCCAACACCAACCAGCTCAACCATATGCCCTCTGCATAACCAAACCAAAAAGAAAATATTAGGGGCTCTATTTCACATACTGCATTCAGAACCTACACTGAAAGTGGAAAGAAAAGAAGCACTTTGTTTCAATTTTTTTTAGACATTAACACATCACCGGACTGCGGGCCCCATTTAACCATATCACCAGACTGAAACAATGGTTCTATGTACCTCATTTGGTAAACATGGCATACAGGCAAACATCGATCAACAAGGAGCTAGGACTTCATCATATGTAATGCTGGCAAATTTTTGCCAGTTCATATTCATGTCATGTAAGGAATACATGTGTATCAATGGAAAGGGAGATAAATCATTGGCCCTCATGGAAATCCCAGCCTTTCATCAAATGCCATTTATTCACTGAATGTTCTCTTTCGAGCTGGGATTCAGTGGGCAATCCAATCTAATTTCGGGTTATGCTCCCTTCCACAACAGAAGGGAGCCCACCGTTTCGATGGCTAGGATTGAACCATGCACTGAATCATCATCATTCGAAGGAAAGAAACAACTTAACATAACGTACTTGCATTGAAGAACACCAGTACTAGACTCGCGGGAGCAGCAGCCTCCTGAAAGCCCACGACCACCTGCCCGTAACAATCCAAGGTAGTATTAACACCGTTCTGGCAAACACACACGAAGTAGTTCCTCGGAGGGGCGTACCCGCACATGCCATCGCTCTTCTCACAGGTGTCGCAGGCCGTCGCGAAATCGTGACCGTCCAGCTCTCTCTCTCCAAATTTCAACACCACCCCATACTCCCATCTGCTAGGATCGGCCGGGGAATCCCCCAACGACACCACAGACGAGAACCCGGCACACTTTAGCCCCTGGATGTCGAGGTCCATGTGGGGGCCGAGGTTGGCGGGGGAGTAGACGCAGCAGGAGTTGGAGGGCGCGGAGAGTGGAAGGGAGAGGGAGGAGACGGAAGGGCAGGTGTAGAGATAGGCGCAGAGGTGGGCGTTGGAAGGGTCGCAGATGGGGCTGCCCTTGAAGGTGATGGAGGAGGAGGGGAGGGTGCAAGATAAGAGGAGGAAGAGGGAGGGGCCGAGCTGGAATGGAGAAGCCCAATCGAGGCCGAAGTTTGGGGAAGGGTGCATGGAGGAGCAGGTGGACATGAGGGGTGGGAAGAGGGTTAAGGTGGAGGTGGAGTAGGATATGGAGGTGATGGGGTACCAGCCGGTGTGGGTGGTGAGGAGGAGCTGTTCACTTTGGCTGCAGGATAAGGAGGATTGGAAAAGCGGGGAGCCGCAGCCGAAGCCGGTGCCTAGAGGGTATTTGATGGGGAGGGAGCCGCATTTGTTCTTGCAGGAGGGGAGTGCAGCTGTGAGTGAGTGCAGTGGGAGGGAGATGAAAATGGAGAGGAAGAATAGCGAGAGGGCAGTGAGGAGGTCCATCAAACTAAAATGTTTGAAAGATGCAGAGATGGGCGTATACTTGCCTTATTTTATACTGGTATGCATGCATCCGGAGGAATCTTCCTGCACGTCGAGGCCGTATCGTCTCCGGCTATTGCTGGAGTCTGGGACGCAAGCAAGACGACTTGGAGTAGGACCCTTCCTGATCTCCTGCAGTGGCTCCCACACAATCCCTTGAGTGGGATGTGTGGAACTCCACTGTGCAGCCCACCTGTTGTTGATTCTAACCATTCCAAATGAAATGCCATCCCTTCAGTGATACATATGTCTAACTTTTACTTCAATGGGGCTGATTCCATTGCATAATTGATTGCAATATCACTTGTGTGCTCGATTTTATAGAGGGACCAACTCCTAAAATGACATTCATTTGAAAGACACTCGGGACCAGACAAAGTCTCTTCTTAGAAAGTAGGACCCTTACTTTTTTTTTTCCTTTGCGATCTATAATACCCTTCATAAATTCAAATAACTAACAACCATAATTACCACACTATGTCTGCACTGGGCCATCTATCATCAATGAAGATCAGGTCCGCAAATAAATTGCTCGGTTATTTGGTCTTCAGTTTAAATCTCGTGCATGGATCCACACCGGTGAAATTGGCCGAAGGTGATACATAGTCATAAATTCATGTGGGGACCTAATAATAATAATATTATTATTATTAACGAACCTCACGGACAAGAAGTTGAAGCCCGCGCTCAGTGCCTGTGTAAACTTACTCCGATCCAAATCTTCCACGACAGAGATTCCTTGGGCAGATTGGAGCATCCTAACCTATCTTTTTCATTATCATTCAGTAGAGAATCCTAGCTTCAGTGAGGAATGGGCAGAGGCTTACAGACTAAACAAAGAAAGGAATCCAATACACCACCAGAAAAGGATTCGTCCGGATCTATTCTTGACAACCCTTTTGCAACTCGAGAATCTATCCCATCCCCCACTGAATACCTTTTTCTGCCTCTCTGCCCACGGTTGATTTGATTCACTCTTTTCCCCCAAAAAAAACCATTCGAAAATAAAATCAGCCTTTTTATTAACAGAAAGATGTCACACCAAACAGTAAAATCGTAACATTATGCAAACATGCCGTCCTCTTTTATCTTGCAGTGGGTCTACAGACCCTGACCCAGAGCCCGAATGGGAATTGGCTCCCATTCGGGGTCCGGGCGTCGGGGTCTGTAGACTTTTTGTTATCAGAAATAAAGTGAGTTACTGTTACAATTGTTTTTAGTTTTTTATTAGTTCAATTGTATTGCATATTTTGAAAATTCTCAGATCTTCACGACATTTTGAAAATATCACACGATCATTGAGAAATTAGTAACACTGGAATTATCTTAGTCATAACAAGTTACAGGTTCAAGTTATAGTGTAAATTCAGTGCACAGTAACCAAATTTCTTGGTCGAAACAAGTCCTAAAAATATCTACAGCAGCACATTCTTATCTATCTGCTTATTTGGGACCTTCACCATATATAACTTGACGATAATTAATTAATTAACAATTTGAACTGCAGACACTGACCACTGTCAAGATTCATCTACACCCACAATAACAGCATTCACTGGAAATGATTCACATGTTAAGACATGGGTCCCCACAAAGTGATGCAAGTTCAGTCTGCGAGTAACAACCAACTACAGAGTTCCAAATGGAAGGTAAAATAGTCTAGAACTGATCCAGAGATGAAACAAAAAACAAAATTTGTAACTAATCCAGGGAAAAAAAAAACCTCAAAAATATGTACGCCGCTCACCTTTTTGAAGCAAGAAACTCAGGTAGAGATATCCATGACTACCTACCTTCATCAGGCTTAGAGGAACAGTTAGCTTATACATTGCAATCACTCCTCCAATGCCTGTCACTGATTTGGTGAATGACTATACTGGCACTGCAAACTGGATTGGCATGGCAGAGCACCCAAATTGTCTGAATAGTGTGACATTATAGTGGCGTGCCACCTCTTGGATGAGTTATGACACTATAGTCCCAGCGATTCGAATTCCAAAACTAATCAAAAGGGCACAAGCTTTTGGGTCCTGCATAAACCCTGGATTTCAATGAACACCAGATCACAGCAATGTGTAAGGATTCTCATGATCAGGATTGTCCATCCAAATCTATTAGGATGTTCGCCGATCTTGTGCCTTAGCTAATGAGCAGCACCAAAATCAGACTTCTAACCATTTAAAGCATTGGACAGGGTGACCTCCAATGTCCTCAGACGAGCTTCATTACAGAATTGGAAAGCTTCCATCAGTGAAAGTATTTCTAGTGGAGTCTGCGGTATGGGCAGAATCCATGATTTCAGCTTTGAGATGACTGTTTAGCAAGCTGTAAAAACTGAAGCCTCAACAAAACTCATATCATTAAATGCAGAGTCTCACAATTGACTGGATTAACTTAAACGTTCATGCTTTCACATTTTACAACTTTCAACGGCGCAAAGATTCACAATTCCTTGAGCATACATATACAGAAATAGTTAGGAGTAGCAAATAGAATATAAAAAAATGCTCAAGATGGCAGGAAGATCACAACACACGAGCACAAACCACACCGACCCACTCTATAAGATGGCGGTGGATTTCTCCAACACAATAAGATCTACAGCCCAAAATAATAATGACTAATAAGTTCACAGAAGATTCAGTATATGCTGATATGCCACCAACGCCAATTTGATTTGATGAGAGGCTAATATTAGGATGATATGCTGATGTTTAGACAACCATCAACACACCCATGCAAGTGTACATGCCCTGAGGACTTCTGATAGGAAATAATTGAGTATGGGAAAGAAGTGTAGCAAACAGTTCTTTGAAGACCATCAAATCCACATGCACACATGATTGCACTTAACGATACTGAATTTCCTCTAACAAAACATAGGCCCTACATAATTCACACAACTCTAAAACTACACACATGATTGCACTTGACGATACTGAATTTCCTCCTAACAAAACATAAGCCCAACATAATTCACACAACTCTAAAACTAAGTCAACAGAAAGAAGTATTTATTGATATTATTGCCATCAGCACACCCACTACTGCATGTGCACACAAGAAGGGCACACACCAAAATAAGACTTCTCTGGAAGAAACTTACTAATTTATGTAGGAAAAAAAACATTTAGCAAGAATAATTCCAGAAATCAATTATATGGGCGGTCTTTCCATATTGCAGTTAATTTGTGCCAAAGAACCATCTTTCAAAACATAGAAAACCAGACAAATTATTTTTTATAGTTTACAATAGAATGAATAGAAAAGTTGAAGATACAAAACATAAAAAGATTGAGAACCTTGCTAAATGCCCCTACAAGTAAACAAAGTACTCAAGGTCAAATCATGAAATTTAAAAAGAAATTAACTTTGCTAAAAAATACTGAAAGAAAGATGCATTTAGTCATAATCCACGAACCTCAGCTTCTACATTACAGCATGACACACACCACACACTGCACGATCATCCCAAGGAATGCCATTCCAGTGATAACAATGTCTTTTTTTGAAATGGAAATAACATTGTCAGTCCCAAGAATGTCTCCTCCCCTGAAACATTCCAAATTTCCCAAAAGCTCTACCAGCATTCGACTTCCAAGAGCCTTCTTCTCCTTCACCCTTTACGTTCTTTTTTCTTAATACCATTCATGGCCTTATCCAGTAACACATGCTCTGAAACCACCGATCATTACCACCTTCTCAGCAAGGCTACCAAACACATGGTCATGCCAACAGTCATCCTATAAGATGAAACCTCCAATGACACCTCAGAGCTCCACATGATCCCTACTCTTATTTTTTATTGGTAACAGAAGTTGTTTAGTATAAGTAGTTAAAAGGGGGAAAACAACCATACAGCATAAGGAAGATATATTGATAGAGCACTTGTCTCCATGAAACATGTACAACTTTCTCTCAAAATTGCTCTTCTATAAAACCCGAGAAGTAAACCAAAAGGTATAAAACAAAAGAGATTCTCCTCTAATCAAAGCTTGTCTTTCAATAGCCAACACCCTGCTTAACCAAGGCATCCTACCGCCCCACTCACACTTCCACGATGTCAATGAGCTTAATTCCCAAATCCATATTTCAATGAAAGCTATTCACACAGTTCTCCACCCACTTTTGCCCAATTAAATGCAGTGTTCGGAATTTAAATCCCACTAAATAATCAGATGACCAGTGTACCTTTCTTTTGAATAACTACATTGTTTCTCACACCACCAAAATCTCCACATCCTCATTCCTTCAACCCCATTAAACCGAAGGGCAAGACTTTATAATTCCTTTAACAAACCCCCCACCCACACCCTTTCCACACACACACACTAAGAAAACTACTACCTCGAAAAAAAAAAAAAAAAAAACCCCGCTGGCCCAAGTTTCTATCAGGCCACCATAAACATTGGTCTTCAACAACCCAGAACACAAAGCAAACACTTAGTCTTACAAAGAAATTTCATCCTTAATATCTGCCATCAACTCTCTACAGTCCTTTTGTACTAGTTTCCAATAAATTCGCACACACAATGCTTAATCTTAAATATCCATTAGATATATACTTGGGGTTCAAATAAACTACACTGACATCATTCTGTAGACCTTACGTATATTAATAACCGTATGTATTTTAATTTTTCTCTAAGCTTTTCCATATGTTGTCTAGTGGGAATTGTTTCTGTTATTCAAAAATGATATATTCAATTTTCAAGGAATATAAAGAAATAACATTCACTTGAAAGAACCCTCCATTTCTTAGGAGAAATGTCTATTCCTTCTCCTAGACTTTTGACTTTCAAGTTTGTGCCAGAACTAATAGCTGCATTAACAGCCATTATTATCATTGCATTAACATTAATTGGTTGGATGAGAGATCAGACAAAGGGTGTTTCAGTCAATTTTGAGAGCATTACTATTTCTACAAATACCTCACTGACTATAGAAGAACCAAGACAAGTCATGAATCAGAAAATAGAAGATTGCAGAACGGAAGCGACAACATCAGAAACAGTCAAAACTATATCAAAACATAGACTCTGTGGAAGTCAGTCACTTAAATAAGGTCACATGGACAAGGACTAGAATATCATTATAACTAATAATGGTATTGTATTTACTCAGTACATAAAAAAATCATTTTGGAAGCCAAAATAGGCCAATATATCTGACCAAATTGCCAATATTTGCAGAAAGATTAGCGGCAATATCATAATCAATTGACAAAACTAGACTAGTGCATTGATTTTGCAGTGAGTCGCGTAAATGAAAATGGATATATCATTATACATACTAGCGCAATACCATTAACTAAGAAATGCAAGCAGCATGGTCAAGCATGTAAATAGAGGTTGATTAGACAAGGTTGCAGAAGACCAAAAATAAGTTTTTTTTTTTTTTTTTTTTTTTTTAAGATTTCTCCCTCTTCACGCAGCACACAAGCAAATTATAATATTCTAACAGCGGGAAAAGTACTCAATTGCCCATTAATACCATCAGGAAAAACTCCATTCTATGTCTCAACCTAAAAATGTAACTGATTAAGAACAAAATTCTCTATTATACTGAATTAAAAGGAAAAAAAATTTATGGACTCTCCCGTCCAAAGGTGAAAATGGACCTATGCCTATCTCCTTCAGTTTATCAATTAGCATCTGTTCCAAGAGTTTTCTAACCCCAAGATCCCTCCACACTTCTCTTCTCCTCATCTATCTACCTTCTATAAAATAAAGCGCAAGGAAAAAGAAAGGAGCTGCTATTTGCACATCCCTCCTTAGTCCTTGCACAGCCATTCTTTTCAAAACCATGGCACCCCTCTAGGAAATGTCCAAACTACCCCCTCCCTCTCCTTGCTCACCACCCACCTCCGTCTGCACCCACCTCCCTCTTCTGCAGATGGATTTCTTCCCCAAAGTGAGGAATCCAAGTCCTTCCTTCTTCTCTGGCGTCGGAGAAAGAAATCCCAAGGTTTCAGGCGCAAGACAATGGTCGCCTTGATGTGGCCAGATTCTATCAATCCGAGCCCTTGCTCTCTACTGCAATTCAAAGGAAACCCAACCCCTTGGCTTCTCCAGCAATGATGAGAACAATACCGACAGAACCCCAATCCTCTACAACAACAACCTCTTCTCTGTTCCCCTCTTTCCTAGCGATGTGCAGAAGTCCGGATCCTCTACGTCTCCCTGTTTCTTCTGCAGCAAGCAGGACGAAATCACAGTCCTCTTTCAACCACCGTGGCCCACCTCCTGTGCAAACCAAGATCAAACCCTCTTCTCCGGCAATCTCAATCCAACAACTCAGAGACCGCACCAGATCTGGCAATGGATGTGGCCCACCGATCTGCACCAGATCTGTGGGAGAGGGATCGAAGGAGAGGGAGTGGGAGTGGGAGGTGGGGCGCGGGCGGCGCCGGGTGGAGGTGGGCGAGAGGGAGGGGGTAGTTTGGACATTTCCTAGAGGGGTGCCGTGATTTTGAAAAAAATGGTTGTGCAAGGAGTAAGGCAGGATGTAAATAGCAGCTCCCAAAAAGAAAGAAAGCAATTACATGACTGTTAAACAACAGCAAGGGATTGTCTCCACATGATCAATCCACAAACACGTAACTTGGCTCCTAAGATAGGGGGTACAAAATTACAGGTTCTTCCAACAAAATATCTTGCTAATTACTCTGTTTTTTCAAATGAACGAGCTAAGGGTTTGAATATATTGACAATTTGAATTGAAATCTGTTTCAGTGAAATGCTAATATAAGTTTGGTGTGTGTCAATCTGATGAAATGGAGTGTTTTAGCCCATGACAATCAAAAATGCGATTAAATCATTTCATTGAGAGGAGCCCAAGATATATACATGCCATTCAGATAGGTACCAAAAGCACTGTTGTTTCCATTTTGATGATATAAAGTGCATTTCTACATAATCTTGCCAAACAGCCACTCAGTTCTGTCAAAAAGAATAGGTTAATAAAAAACCAAAACATGGCAACCAAGTTCACAGTAAGCGCAACTGAAATGACCATTGAGAATTCATATAATCAGCTTTCTAGCCTAGGAACCCCCTTTCTTGTTGCAAACTGCACCCTCATGCTATTGGTGACTATGTTCTAAACTAACAGACATTTGATGATAAAACTTCTTCGACACTTGAAACTCAGATTACCCTGAGTTCCTTGACCATGGTTTCAATTTTGGATGATATTAATAAAATAGCAGGACATGTCAAACAAGAAACCCAATAGACAACAAATCTGCAGAACCAGTTCTCAGATGATAGCATTTCACCTACATACATGGATCAGGATCACAGATTTTTCAAGGGACAGAGCCGGCGATTGCTAAACTTTTAAAGCTTTACTCTTTGTGTTTATTATTATTATTATTATTATTATTATTATTATTCATGAGATACTCAGTCCATGAAGATGGGTTTTTATGTATAGAGATTTGGTGGTTGCAACACATCTTCTAAGGCATTATTAACTTCTTGATTCATTAGTCACTACAAATTTGTTTCTTAACACACCAAATTACAAACTCTGAGAGCAATCATGTGATAAATGACCCACAAAATGCAGCTACAGTAATGGTCAAATGAGAGGTCTCGTTAACATATAAAATTGGAAAAAGAAAACAAGAGTAACCTTTGCTTCCCAAACCTAATCTCAGTTGGAAAAATAAAACCCAGAAGAAAATAACAAGACGTGTGTGTGCGTGCGTGTGCGTGTGTGTTTTTTTTTTTTTTCTCTCTAAATGATAACAAGATGCAGTCTTTGTGTCCTGATAAACAAGAAACATTATATGTATCAAATGTTAGACAAGTTAAGCCTGAAAAACTCTGATGAGGAACTAAAATCAACTTGTTTCAAAATAACCAACTCCGCAGATGGGGAAAATGTGACACTGGTAGATGGTGAAACATGTTCCAAAGGGGGGAAAAGGCCATAGAATTGCTCCAAGACAGGAACTGCATGACTAAATAAAATAAAATAAAAACTAGAAAAGGATGAAAAACATAGAGAATCTGTTTTGATGATTTTCTCTAATAGAAACAATCGAAATGTGGGATATAAAAGCTTAGTTACCACTCTCCACAATATGAACTACTTTATTGACCACAACATGCACATTTCCTTTCTTTTTTCTTCATTTTTTGTTTTTTTTTTTTTTTTGAAGAAAGATGAGTCACTTCATAACATCACTTCATTGATAAATTAACAGCAGAACTACTGATGGAAGTAATTTTTAAAGCAAGTTAAGAAGAGAATTTCCAATATTTGGCATCTTTAACATTTAGTAAAGAATAGCTAAGACCACATAATAGTTAACATTCAAACACCCACAAATTGGTGCTCTGAAAGTCTGATAGGATTTCTAGGTCGAAACGTTGCATAGTTTAGATTGTATGTCTTAAAATAATAAACTTCATAATTTTTATAAATTATTAAAAATGATCTTACAATAAAAACATACAAATTATATGATATGATCAAATGTTCTTCTTACAATAAAAATATAAGACAGATATGATATGATCAAGTCTTTTTCTATTCATGAAATCAGCTATAATTTTTCATATAACATTTTATTACATATAAAGTCTTCCTATGGCTCTAAGTTCTACCTTCTAACACCTGACTTGCATCTGAAAAAAGAAAGAAAGAAAGACAAATCCCTTTCATCAACCAACACTTTCCTCCAATATCTTTTGTTGCTTTAAAAAAAATCAGTTATTATGGCAGTTATATATATTATTTGGGTTCAAAAAGGGTTAGTGAGGTGAAACTTGAGGATGAATAATGGAGGAGACAAAAAGTCAATTATGGCAGTTACTGATCCATGCAGAACTTCGCATTGCTTTGAAAAAGAATCGTAACATTTGAGAGAATCTGTAAGATTCAAATAAAAAATTGAAAGATTCTTGGAAAAAAAAAATCATAAGTTGTGAGATTTTCATAACAATGACAAACCTTGAATCTCACCCCTAAAAAAAATGAAAAACACAGATATTGGTTTTCTGCTTCAAATATAGTCCTAATCGCAAATTCCAAAGACTAGAAGAAAAAAAATGAAAGAAAGAACGCGACAAAACAGGCAACAAATGTCGGGCAGCAAATGCTGATAATACACCATCCCTGGATTTAACAGAAGCATACAGAACACTACCCTCTATCTCCTTCAGTTGTGGAACACAATCCTGATCCTGACAGCAATGTCCCCTCTTCATATACATACATACACAAAGGTCGACAACAAAAAAATGGTGGTGCATACAAACTGGATGCAGCCACTTCAAGTGACAGCTGATCAAGTAAACTTTTTAACTTTTGAAAACCTAAAGTAGAACGGTACATACAGTGAACACAATGCATATACACATATAGCATTAGTATCTTACAGAGCATTAATATCTTACAGATTACATTTGGTACAGATATCCTACCACTGGCTTAAATTAGAAAGCTTAATAAAATCTAATTCATTGTGCCTCACACAACTAAAGTAACTACGGACATTATAAAAAGCACATAGCTCTATTGACGATTGGCGTTAGAACTCATCAAATATTATACTATATAGTACAGCTTCTATCCCTCCAAGTCATGTCAGTAGCACAGACAACCAACAAATCCTGCATTTTCCTAGCCAGGAAGTCCACGTACAGATTGCTTCAATCGCTTTGCAGCATGCACAAAACCCGCTATCACCTGAAACTCATCCAATTGCTTTATACAAGCAAAATATGGAAGATATCAACTTAAGTAGGCATATTCCAGCATTGGGTTTCCAATGCTTGATCAAAAGAGGACTTCATCTAGTAATTATCTCCTCACTGATATCTAAAATCTATTTATGGTCACCAGATGTGTTTCAAAATATCACAAGGGCATCAAAGAAACTCAGAACTATAATCTAATGAAGGGTAGACACATGAGATGGATAAAGACACAAGGCGACTCATGTAAAAAATTAAAGAAAAGCAGGAAGTTAACATTTAAACTAAAAGACATAATTAGAAGCAACTAGACAACGAACTGGGAAAAACCGAGTTACAACTGAGAAGATCAAGATTTTATAAGGAGCATAAACACTCAAACAAGACATCAATGACAAAAAAAGCTGAGATTGCACTAAGTTAGCACTGGGCTTCCAATATGAACATCGTCACTTTTATTGGCATTGACCTGCTCAGGTGTTATGCAATTAAGTACAAATAATTTACTATATACCTGAGATATGAAATGCCTTTCCACAGCTTCAACCAACTGCTCCTTTGAGGGATGGAAGTTCAACTCATCCTTATCAGAGAGTAACAGGGCATAAGTAAAGGAAAAACAACTGATAACTGCATACAAATAACACCACCAAAGATTGAACAATCTACAATTCAAAAATGAGTTCAGTGGTTTAATAAACTCTTTAACCTGAGCATTGATTTGGTGTATACTTGATTCAGTTGTACAAATCACAATAACTAAATAAAAAATCACCCTAATGAATGGAACAGCTAAAAGAAAAGCCGATTAACAACACAACTTACAAGTTTAAAATGCCTCCAGTATCGCCTCAAAGCAGCAGTCTCCAATTTCCTCAAATTCACAGTCTGCAGGGCATTAGAATTTTTTAATATTAAGGTTTCTGTTAGATACAATTAACTAAATCAGGAAGAATTAAACATCCAGTATTGACATTCCCAAGTATTTCACCGAAGAAGCAGCCTCAATTGCATTTAGAAGACTTTTAAGTCCAACTGCCAAAAATGCAACTACAATCTCAAGTTCAATCCGTCATATGCATACTAGGGAAGCTAATTACAATTTATTCACTTCCAATTGTTATGCCAATCATTTCAATTCAATTCGATTCAATTTGAATTTGAAATTTAAAACTCATCCTAAAACTAATGAGATGCAACAGTAACAAGTACAGAAAAAGACAAGATAAAAGACCAAACTTTCCCAATAAAAAAAAGTAGGGGGGCAAAAGATAAATTAATACCAATCTTCTTTGAGGAGTGTTCCTCGAGCCTAAATCTGATCCGCCAGAAGAGAGATCCTCCCAGTCATCATCCTCATCTCCATTTGGTACTTCAATAACGCTAAGTGCATTCCGCTGAATCTTCACCTCAGTGCCATTCGTCAGCACCTGCAAGCTCTACACTTTCAAATCCAAATCCCACAAGATTGCAAAAACAAGGCATAATAATCCTACATTTTACCAAGGCATCAGATCATACCAGCCAATGCCATCCTCCAAGCCCTACGGCCTTCTTCACAACTCCTTGCAGCCCAACCAAAACAGATTTAGTCCGATTGTTTCCAGTCACCAAAACCTTAGTACGCCTCGGCAAAACAGCAAGATCTTCTTCTCCATTGTCTTCTCCAAACACTGTCGACAGCACTCTCTGCGAATATCCTGTGGATCCCGACATTCCTCTCTCCAAACCAAGAGCATGTGATTTCCACTTCTTCTCCGATTCCTCGGATACTCAATCCGACACTTTCCAATCTCAAATCAGCAAAAAAACTCTAACAAAAATGCAATACTCGGACTCCAAATCAATCAAAACAGAAACGAGAGAGAAATGCAATCCATATCAACTGAAATCCAAACTTCCGCATCCAAAATCCATTAATTAAGTCCGATTTGGGCTTCAAATCGAAGGGAAACAGAGAAAAAATCAAGGAAGAGGTAGCATTATCAGATCCTATCGAGAAGGTTACCTGGAAAAGTACCAAAAAGCATCTGCTATTGTCAGAAATAGTCGAAGGTCGTGAATTCGAGTTTGGATGAAGAAAAGGAGGAGAGGATTCGATTTCGATTCCCGGCCATTTCCGGGAAATGATCGACCATCAAAACCCTAGAACGACGAAATTGAGGGGGGGAAAGCAAATGCAGTCGAATTTTTTTCCTCTTTTTTTTCCCTACTCCTACCACGCGAAGGTGAAGCGAAAAGAGTGAAAATAAAAAAAAAAAAAGTGAAGCAGAGGAGGGAGAGCACTGGCCTCCAAAAACCGTACAACAGTCAGTAAAGCACGTGCATCTGAGCCGCGTGACAGCAGACGAGAACGATTGCAGGCCGTTGGATCTTCCTTCAGTTGCTCGCTGTTTGGACATCACGTCCGAGGCGGTTTTATTCGCTTCTATCCTATAACGGGATGACACGTGTGCACCGTCATGCGGGCCCCCACGTCTTAGTAGCAAATGAATGCCACGTGACTGTGTTAATGGCGCCTTTATTTCTGGTTTCCCGCCGTTCGTGTCTTGCCGTCTCGTTTCCATGACTCAGTCACGACTCAGCGAGTCAGAGCCTGGTTCCCGGAGAGTGGAGATCTTTGTATGGCAAATGGCATATATTGTGGGGCCCATGATCCACCAATAAATACACCGACCCGTAAAAACAAAAGGGAGTTTTGATATATCAACCCTCCTTTAACCTAGTTTTCTTTTTATTTTATGCCTGAAAGTTAAATAATGCCACCAGAATCACTTGTCTTTTGTCACTTTTTTAATCATTTTTGCCCCATGTCCTATGATAACTCGACTGCGATTCATGTCACAAAAACTAATATATCTAATGACGTCATGGCTTTTATGCGGCATTCTAAGAAAGGTTTTTTTTCAAATGATAGTTTTTTTTTTCCATTTGATAGGATTTGAAAAATGGCGGGCAAATGTGTATTTCTTTTTTACAAATTATCAATTTTTGAGTAGGTAAAAAGGAGAATTTACTTATTGGCCGCCTAAAAAGTGAATGATAGAGAAATTGATAAATCCCATAATATTATCAGATATGGCATAAAAAAAATTTAAAAGTATTTACCAGAGTCCATACATTATATGAATTTTGGACAATAAATTGAAAAGAATAAATATGTCAAAACCCAATATAAATGGATTTCCTTTTTGACCGTTCATTTTATCCCTAAATCTAAATCGCCTGTCGCATATAGCCTAACACATGAAGGGAACTCCATCATGGGGCTCACATAGTAATAATTTGGATGGTTCATGGGGCTCTCATCTCCATCACGTGCTGATTGACACAAGATCTTGTTTAACCTCAAATTAGAGAAAGCATACATCTCCATAAAAAAGATGGAATTCATCTGGAACTATCCCAATTATCTCTATATAGGAACCCTACAACAAATATCCAGTGTTAAATGGTCTCAATGTAGCATTTAGCTCTTGTATGTCCGCGTTGGATTTTATATGAGTGGATTCAAATTAAACAGGGAAATTCTGTTTAAACCATTTGGAGAGTGCCATATGGAAAGAGAAAATTTTTAAAACATGTGATTTTATTTAAAAAAATGAGATGTGACCTTTAATTTTTAGATGGCACCTCCTGACATAGGGCTTCCTACTGGAAGAAAAATAAAAAATAAAAAATAAAAAAAGGAGGACAATCCGGCTCCCCTGTGGGTAGATGACAAGCCCCAAAGGCCATCTGAGTGTGTGGGTCCCACAAAGAAAGGACGTGTCATCTTGTAGTTCGAGCCGTAGAAGATGCCACACTCGCGCACTTGACACGATGAAAAATCTTCGTCGGTAGAGTGTCAGAGACTTAAATGAGGTATGACTGTGGGTACGCCATCGGATGGGAGAGGGCATTGATTAGAGGGGCCCACCTTAGCTACAGAAATAGGGTGTTGTTGACTCCAGATAGGCCACAGGACCATGTTACTAGAAAATGAATTAATGTCGGGCCGCGAAGGAAGACGTGCTGCGTCACGTATGCAGCAGCAGCAGGTCCGTGTATGGTCGAGGATTTTGATCTCTCGAAAGTCGCGACTGCGATGGGCATGGGATTTGTGCTCACCCTTGGAGTACCCAACATCTCCTTCTAATGAAGATCCAAATATCATTCGGCTTTGATTGATGTCCTTTTTTAAAGTAACAAGAAAATTCTGAAGCTGAAAATTCAATAATTTATAATTAAGGGCAGATTTGAGATTATTTTACTTTATTATACTATATTTTTATCTTGAAACATTGGATTTCCCCCTTGCTTCTTGTGAATAAAAATATATTTATTTACTAATCAAAGAAATAATAAATTATATTTAGTTTATATTAGGGCCTGTTTGGTAACTCTTAACATAAGCTTTTATCTTGTGATTTATAGAGCTTATAAACATATTAAAGCATTTAGTAAATCTCAGATTGATTTTCTGATTTAATAACTTATTTACAAATTAGAGGCTTTGCCTTTATGTATTTTTAGAGCTTTTTTAGGTAAAGTTGAGAGAGTTGGATAATGCAAAATTTATGTATTTTAAATAAAATAACCTCATAAACAATTCCTAAAAGTGGCCATTTTTTATAATTTTATTGTTTTATTGAACATCATAATTTTAAATTTGAACGAATTTAAAAGTTAGAGGTTTAATCTTAAACTTTAATCTAATTAACAACTATTGAATAGATAAGAGTTTCCAAACAACCCCTAGTTTTTATAACTTTCACCATTTTTCGATCAACATCCACTAAATAGATTCGGTGGCCACTATATAGATTAAGAAAACCTTTTTTTTTTTTCGGGGCCGCGTGGGGCGGGGGGGGGGGCAGGGTTTGCTAGATTGGCCAATTGATGCTTTTAGATCTAAGAGGAGGTAGAGCCAACCCGGGGGGGGGGGGCGGGGGGGCGCATTTGCTAAGTTGGCTGATTGATGCTTTTAGATTTAAGAGGAGGTAGAGCCGATCCCTGCTAAAATAACTCTCAAATATATGTAAATCATTTTACTATGAAAAATGTCACAAAAATTAACCTTCTACTCGTTATATTTAACTGACCATTTGATATTCCAATATATTGATTGATAAATAATCACTCTTTTCTTAATGCAATCATTAATAATACTTTACTACCCTAGTTTGCTTATTAACGGTGGGACAATTGGCCTCGCATCACGCTTCCATTGAACACGAACGTTGCCCGTTTGTAACCCTAGCTTGCAGCAACAGCGGTACCATGCATTAACTGGCGGGACAGCATTCTGTTTGAATTTATAGAAGTCCAATCTATTTGCCATTCTCAATGAAAATGACACGTTAAATTTATCACATCCACAGTACAAAGCTTATGGCTTATATGTACTCTAGCATACTAATTCGTACTCTGTATGGAAATGACCAATATTACAATTTAAATATTTATATATTAAAAAAAATTCACAATTTAAAAAAAATAAATAAAAGAAAAAAGAGTTCTTAGTACCTGTTTATTCAATCCAAATGCACCAGTGGCGTAGAAATGAAATAAGAGAATTAGATAGAAAGGGAATGAGAATTGGAATAGAGAGAGCATGATAGAATTTAGATGAAAATAGAGCTTTTGCAAAAGAAGAAAACAAAAGAATTGAAAAAAAATATAGATTAGATAAGTAATTTTGAATAAAGCAATTAATTGTATGAGATAGGAGTGGAGGGAGAACATGCGAGATTTTAAAAAAAAGTACTATAGCTTTTGGTCAAAATTAAAATTATTAGTTAAAATCGAATCTGAAACCCTTCTTTTTATTATATTATAATTGTGGTCGTGAGCCAACTTTTCTTATTACCTTCTAGACTCTCTTCTCCCTCACTTCATCTCTTCTCTGCCTCTGTCCCTCACCTTCACCATGCCATCTATAGGGTTTTGGCTCCAAAACCAAAGAAGTTAGAGCCCTAAGAAAACCCTTTTCTCATCAGCTTCCTCCGCCCAGCTATTTTTTTTTTTTTTTTTTTTGGGGCTTCGAACTCCTCTTCTCATAATTCAGTTCAAGAATTGGAGGTCATTGAAAACTTTATACAATATTCAGAGCCGGGCTATAGGCCCACTAATGTCCATGTCGTGGGCCTAATCGTGTCATAATCAAGTCAAAGTGTATACAATATTTACTAGCACAATAACCAATAAATTTTGCAACGACACATATAAAAACTAATTAAAAAGTCCCGACCAGACAGAATCATTTCCAAACATTTAGGGTCCGTTTGGGAAGGGAGGAGGGGAGGGGAGGGGAGGGAAAATTTGAGGGGGAAGGAAAATGAAGGGGAGGGGAGGAAAAATTAATTTTCCCTCCTCTTGTTTGAGAAGTTAAAAAGTAAGGGGAAGGAAAGTGAAAAAGTATAATTTTGTTTTTAGTGAAGTACAGAGAAAAAGACTATTTTACCCTTGCTCTTGAAAAAAAATCAAATAGACTCTAAAGGGCATTTTAGTCATTTGGTGACTCAATCCTCACTTTCCCCTCATTTTCCCCCTTGTTTTGGGGGGGAAATTTTTGAGAGAAAAAGTACAAATTTTCCTTCCATTTTGCCCCTCCCCCATTTTCCCTCCCCCCTTCCCAAACACCCCCCAAAAGCACTTTCCCTCCACTTTCCCCCCTTTTTTTCCTCCCCCCCATTTCCCCCCCCCCCCCCCCCCCCCCCCCCCCTTCCCAAACAGACCCTTACTGATTAAGAACAACATAAACGATGACAATACATACCTCATTCTTTTTGAGAACTGCTAATACCACAATCCAAGCTTCTCTTTCTACATCCCTTCTCTCTACACACCCCACTGAAGTTAAAAAAACTCTCAAAATTTCTCTCTACACAGCCCATTGTTCCCAAAAGACCCATACTCCTCCACCCTTATTTTCTCAGTTCACTCCCCTTCTTCCCCACTATCCCTGCTGCGGCCCTCTCTACCTCTCCGTCTCCCTGCCTCTCTCTTTCCCCCTCTCTCCCTATTGCTGCCCTCTCTCCCTCTCCCACCCTCTCTATCCCTCTCCCCTTCCAATGGTGTTGTCGGATGGTGCGATGGTGGCTGGGCTAGGGGGTTGAGGTGGGTGTGGGTGAGTGTAGAAAGAAGTTGGGGAGATAGAGACTTTTAATAGATGTCTTTTGGGTAATTTTGCACATGGGATATGTTGGTTATAAAAAAGAAGGGATATGGAAAGAAAATTTCGGGTTTTGGCATTGGTAATTCTCTTCTTTTCTTATCTAAGAGTCTATGGCGTAGAAATGAAGTAAAAGAAGTGGGGTGGAAAGGAATATTATGAAAAGTGGGAAGAAGTTGAGTGGTTGAGTGTGGAAGTGGGGAGAGAAGGCGAACGATATAACTCCTAGTCAAAATCAATAGTTACGGTAAAAATTAGCTTTAAAATCCTTAACTTTAATACAGTATAATTGTAAAAGAGTGCAAAATTTAAAATGTGACAATATATTGTATAATATATATTTATAGATAATTCGACGCACCTATCAAATTCGGCTACTCAAGCTCGAAATCTAAACTCCAGAGGAATTGTGTGGAGGGCGTCAAGATCTAGGTCCATTCTCCACTCAAATTCAAATAAACCCCACCAAAAATTCGCTATTGGTCAGATCTAGTGATGCAGGTTCGCGTCTAGACCTAAATTATTCATGCTCAATCTTTCACTTGGAGCTCTAACGATACCCATACATTTCTTTAAAATCTTAGGTCTCATTCTTTTTTTTATGGAATTGAATTCTTAGGAATTATAAGAAATGCATTTTTGAAAGTGATTAAAATTAAAGAAACAAAGATGAAGATCTATATGGATGATGATAAAATAGTTTCTTATTCTTAATAAAAGTAAATTAAAAAGAGAAGGAAAAAAATGAATTATGAGTAGATTGAAAATAAATACCCAGCCATCAAACAACTAAATCAAATCCCATGCATGATTCTGCATCTTTAGTTTATATATTTACTCGTTGTGAGAACTTGATTCGGACGGCACCCTTAATCACGGGGTGTAGCATGTCTCTGCTAGTTCGCATCGGAAATATATATTTAAGTCCTGACCTTGGGCTTATAAGTCAAAATCCATCTTAACTAGGCCTGTCAATTTAGCCCATTGAAATGGATACCTGGTCCGGCCCAAGCCCGAAAACAAAACGCTTTTAAAAAAACTTGAACCCAGCTGGCTGGACTTGGACAATTATTCGAAAGCCCAGCCAAAATAGAACTGGGAATAAACAGAGAATGCCCAGCCGGTTCAGGCTCAGCTCAGTCCGCCCACAAGGTTATTTTACTAATTTTTATATATTTCAATAGGAACCCTCCAAAAGTTTCCTCCAAAATGTCTTTTCCCTCTATCATTTCTCATGAATTCAATCCATTCCCACACCATGAATTGACAGTTGACTCAATTTGATACTTGGAATGGATCCACTATTGAGTTTAGGTTTAAGTTTTTTGATAGATTTATCACCCTTCATTTAATATCTACTATCCAGTATCTAGACCCTTTGAAATTTGATCAAACTGAAATTTGGTCTACCCCTCATCCGGCCATCATTTTCATCTCTATTAACAGAACTTCACTCATTGAGAAGAAAAAAGACGTCTCCATTGATGAAAATGCCAAAGCCTAGCCCAAGCCCGCACAGGATGAGATTTGACATAGGCCCGCTTAATTTAGGGTCATGATTAGACATTTCTCAGCAAGCTCGTCCAATATTTGAGATTGGATTGGACAACATATGCTCAGGCCCAGCTCGTTCTATTGATAGGCCTACTTTTAACTCAGGATGGGTGGCCACCTGAGAAGTCCTCCTACCCGCACCAAAGCTAAAGTGGACAGGACCGTGAGACTATTCAACTCTTTAGGGCGTGTTTGGATGTGTGGTAAAGTAGGGTGATGTGAGGTAAAGCCTTCATTATTTAGACAAGAAAAGACAATGAATCATATCAAAAGTACACAATTTCAAAATTTCCTTCATCTTTTAAAAAAAAAAGTAAAAAAAAAAAACACCATTTCTCTACTAAAAGACAAAAAAGCTTCACTTTTCTATACAAAAAGTAAAAAAGATTCCATACCAAACATCTAAAAACAAAACATCATCATAACACCTTATATTTTATTATCTCTTGATGATGCTTCAACTCACCATATTTCAATTCACCATACATCTAAACAGGCCCTTAGGAATCTTTTGTTAGAACTCATTTTACCATAATTCCTCTGCCATTCACTTCTATTGGGACTTCAAAATAAATAAAAAGTTTCCTCAGCAATTCGCTTCTAGTGAGACTTAAAAATAAATTAACTTGCACACTTAAATTTAGAAAACCGCAAGGCATGAACTTGTCTCCACTACAGCACTACTCCACAATTCTTCATCTTTGTATATAAAACGGAGCAACGGAATGCGAAAGAATAAGTAAATAAACTACAGCCCCAACTTGGTGGCGCGATCAATCAAGTTGTTAATCGAAATCGAAAAGGCATCTTCGAATTCCTGAAGCTCTGAGGTCGAATCTCCATACACCAATCCAGGCATGAGTTCATATGTAACACCCCGCCCCCTAATGGCCTATTAATTATAATTAATTGGTTGATTAGTTAGTAAGTGAGTTTAGAGTCTAAATAGTCAGGTTTAACGACGAATCTCGTGTGCGAAGTTTCGCACGATTCGGAGTGCGTTTGGGTAGGACAGAGGTCGTTTTACTAATTGGGTAGGTTTTGTTATTTCATGAACTTTAGCCTTCGGTCGCGTTTCGATTCGACGCGTCGAAGAAGTCCGAAATTCATCAAATGTTAATTTAGGCCGACCCGAAATTTGACCCAAAGCCCAAGCCCAAGACCCATTACCTAAAGTAACTTACCAACCCATCTTTAATTGTTCTTATCTCTTTCCTTTCATTCATTTCCATTCACTCAACTCAACCACCAATACAGTAGCCGACTCATCTCTTCTTCTCTTCCTTTCCTTCATCTTCTTCTTCTCCGTTGACGAGCACCGGATCGAGCTCCGGCGAAGGAAACCAAGCCACACATCATCTTCCTCAAGCCTTCAAGAGTCCAACCATACACTTTTCTTCTTGTTTCACCCACAACCCATTTAAAGGTAAGCTTTCAAAGCTTGGAAACCATCTCATCATCTTCTTCCTTGGTTAGAAATGGAGTAGATAGACTTACCTTGACCTTTGGCATGCATTTGTAGGAGCTAGTTGGGTTTGGAGAAGTGTGTAACCCTTTTTGGAGCTTCAAAGTGTTTCCTCGTTCACTTTCTTCTTGATTTTGAGTCCATCACATCACAAAGGCAAGTAAATAGCTATATTAATACTGGATATGTTTGCCCTCCTTGCTTTGTATGAGAAAATCATGTTCCAGATTGTAATGGCTCAATTGATACCTTAGAGGTTTGAAAACATGATAATATGGTTTATTAGTTGAATGGAATGGATTTAGAGTTTGATGAGGTGATTAGGTAGTTTTATGGATCTTAGTTGAGGTGTTTTTATCCATACATATATTGCTTATCAGGTCCAAGAAGAAAGAAATGGAAAGAGTTCCATTTCAGCCCAGAACAGGGCCTGCACCCAGTTCCCGCAGGCCAGCCGGTCGACCGGGCAGCAGGTGCCGGTCGACCAAGCAAGCAGGAGCCGGTCGACCGGGCAAGCACAGGCAGGTCGACCGAGCCTTCTGCAGATTTTCTGCTGAATTCCTTCTGTGAAGGGATTTTTAACCCCATTGTTGGGTGGACTTTGGTGGAACTTTGGATACCCCTTTGAGGACTCATTTGACTTATTGTGAGGACATCTTGAGCCGGCGTTCGTCACTGTTGATTCGGTTATATCGGGATTTAACCTAGTTCAATCTTGAATGGTACGGGACAACAGGATACTCTTCTTTAAATCTATGCACGAAGATTGTTCGTCCGAGTATCGCGAACCCTAACCCCTTCGTTGACTGAATAGGTTGTGCGATGCTTCAGGGTTGACACTTTACTTAGGATTGGATTGTTTATCGTTTTCGATTCTGAATGATACCTTCGGGTACTATCTTCTACATGTGATGAGCATGTTCATTAGTTCTGTTTGCTTTATTTTATTGGAGGATTACTTTGAGAACTTAGATGATGGATTTAGGATCCCCTTTGCTATTTCGTTTGTTTCGATATTCGTTTGAAGTGTTGAGGCTAGGAAGCTTTGATTGTCAGGCTTAAAGAGGACTACTATTGATATTTGTTTTGAGATTCGACTTGATTTGGCATAAAGTAGTTCTCTATTGATATTGAATATTATTCGTACAAGAAGCCTAGCCCTTCACCATTGTCTTTAGGATTTTTTTATGTCAGGCACCACTCAGCTGTTAACGTTCAACACAGTGAGGCACCATCTGTGAGAGGACTTTTACTATTATTGCATTGTTTGTTCCTCGAGCGAGACAGTGCCAGAGCTTTTGTAGCCTGAGCTACTGGAGCTACGGGTGGTTTGTTACTCGCAGTGAGACAGTGCCAGAGCTTTTGTAGCCTGAGCTACTGGAGCTACGAGTTCGCAGCGAGACAGTGCCAGATCTCATGGAGACTGAGCTACTGGAGCTACGAGTTATTAGCATATGTGGACCGCCTACTTTGATAGTTTGTTTTGATTCGAATGCATTGCATCTCTTACGATCAGAGTGCTATGCATATCTTATGATCATGTTTATCGTTCACTCTCTTTAGTACTGTATATCTATGTGATTTCTATACCTATTGCTTTGTCATCCGTTGTGTTGATGATGCTACTCTTGGTGCATAGGTACCGAGCTTTACTACCCCGGAGAGGAGGAGACGACGGAAGAAGTTCAGGCAGATCAGCCTGATGACTTCCTAGATTATAGTACGGACGACATTATATAGCCGTGACGACCCCGTACACGAGAGCTTCACGATTATCCTCCTGGCTTCATCTTTTGGTTCTTTATACTTTTGTTTAGGCCTAGTTTTAGTTTGGCCTTGTTACTTGTAATTAATATTTTGTAACAGCCTTAAACTTTAACCCTAACTATGTTACTCAGTATATTGCTCGTAAACTATACATCTTTAAGATATCTCTTGTTTTATGAAGCTTCCGCTATCGTTTAATATATTCGAGGAAATGTTTATACCTCGCAGCGGTCTTCGATCCAGATGGGACACGATTAGGGCAATTGGCATGTGTTTATTATTGGAAAAAGTTTTAAATTGGCCATAATCTCACGCATAACCCCGGTTTCACTTTTGGGGGCGTGACATCATACACTATATATCTCCTCATCTCCTCCCTCTCCTTCAAACTCACCTTCTTAAGCTTCTCCACAACATCCACCTTCATCTCCCTCACCTCTTCCTTCTCTATGAATACCGAATACCGCCCGTGATCCTCTGGCAAGTGCCACGGGTACTGGTAGTATGCCGTGAACGGGTGGAACAGCACCGGAATGCAACCAGACACCAGCGAATCGAATAACGACTTCCTCGTGGGGCTGTCCCCTGGAGGCTGCAGACAGAACTCCGACTCCATGAACAGCTAAATCACAGTCTCCGGCTTCGAACACTCCCCCACTCTGCAGTCGAGGAATCTACAAAGTCCATCGCCGGACATGCACTGTTTTATCAGCACCCTTATGTTCTCCGCGGCCTTTGGCCGCGCCGCCCCTACAAAGCTCACCAGGTTCTTACGTTCAAATTGCATGATCTTTGCTTGCCATGCGACGATGTCGTCGTCGGAATGCGGGTGGAAGTGGGTCGGGTGAGGAATTCCGACGTCGTTCACGTGCCACGGCTGCCGTTCGATCAAGAGCTTGGTTGGGTTCTGCATCTGATCAAGCTCTAAGAAACTGGTACCCCAAGAGTCCTTGTTCTTCCTTCTGAAGTCCCAAGAGATCTTGCCCAGGACGAAGACGTGGTCTTTGCCAGAATTTCGAGCCCATGAAGGCTGTCCCTCAAGCCATTTGACCATGTCAATGCCCAAAGAGTCCTTGACTTGGTCGGAGACGTTCTTAAAATGCCACCTCAAAACATCTAGTCCCCCGAAGAAAGGGACATAGAAGAGCTTCGCCTGGTCAGCATTAAATACTCTGCAAGGGTGCCTTAAGACCCTGGAGTGGAAGATGGGCTCGAGAGAGTACTGGTGGGTCCAATACCATCCCTTTCCAAGCTTTGAAATGGGTTCCCCCAGGGCATCGTTGGCGAAATAGTCGCATAAGTTCATCCATGGGAGCAGGCCATTGCACTGGTCGATCAACTCTTTGTTGAATTTGGGGGGCAATTCATACACAAATATCTCCCTCCCTTTACATGTCGTCTGATTCAGGAGCTTCCTTCTTCGCTCGGGCGTCGTCGAATGAGAGCGCAGAGCTTGCATTTGCTCTTCGACTATCTTGACTGCATAAGCAACCTCCGCTTTCAAGATGTCATAGTCGCTGCTGGTGTGGTAGTTGTTGGTGGTGGGGGTGGGGGTGGGGGTGGTGCTGTTGGTGTTAGCAGTACTAGTGGTGTTGTAATAGCTACGGGATGTGAAGTCCTCGAAGTGAGGTTGGGTTCCTGGCAGGAACTTCCTGCAAAGACACAGTAGAGATTGAGTTTTCGCGAGGAGATGCAGACATGGAAGAAGGAAACAAAGAGCAGAGTGGACGAACACCAGACGAGCAGAAGCATAAGAAGGAGAATAGCAGGTGGGGATGGGGAGCGTTCGTCGTAGGAGGAGATGAATCAAACCGGTTTCTTTGGGTATCCTATTAGCTGCTACAGCTCTCTTTCTCACCATGTTTGGGTCCTGCGACTGGCTGCCTTCTCCACCACTTCCATTGCTTCTTCTTTTTCTTCTTTTCAAGTAGGGGAAGCATGTCTCTCTTTCTCTGCAAACATGGAATCACGTTCTATGGATTGCACGTTTAAGGAGTCACTACAAGAAAAGTGAAGATAGGCGACGGAGAACTTACCGACGCAATAAAAACATCGGTAATTTTTAATTTTACCGACGCTATTCCAAAAAGATGGCGTCGGTAAATGTATTGTACGGATTATCCATTTGAGTAGACAATTTCCCGACGCCAACGGCGTCGGTAAGTCATGATGTTTAATTTCCCGACGCTCTTGGCGTCGGGAACTTCCTCGCGCCAACCCATTTCCTGGAATTTTGGTTCCCGCGTTGACCAAAAAACTTCCCGACGCTATAAGGCGTCGGCGAGTTTTTTGGGAGAAATTTACCGATGCCATACGGCGTCGGCAAGTTTATTATATGTACCCAACTTTCCATTCTCTTTTCCCCTTCTCCCCTTCCATCGCCATTCTCTCTGCTCGCTTTCACACGCTTCTCTCTGCGTATGTTCTCAAGATAGTTTCGTCTCCCGCATTCGGAATCAATAACTCATTCGGCCAAAACAGTAATCGCTTGCATTATTAGGAATAAACGAAACCCTCTCACCTCCTCTTCCAATGAAGCCATATCTTGTCAAAGGCGGTTGGTTTCTCTCTGCAAGGTCTAGATTGAAATAAAGGTGAGTCTTTTTCTTCGCCTTTCATCGTTGCAATCATCTAGGGTAGTGGTAGAGGGAAACTGGGTTCTTGCCATTGGGGTTTCGTTGCAACCTCCTTTCTCTTTCGTTTCTTAATTTTGTGTGATTTTCGTTCTGGGTTTGATATGGTGTGGAATTGATAGTACATGGTTGAATTCCCTTTTCATTTTGAGATCATCTGTGTACATATAATTTTTGGGTGTTTGTGTATGTGAAGATTTGAGTATCTTCGTGGAACCGTGTTGGGTTTTTTGTTATTTGGGGTTTTGAGAAGCGAAAAAGTGACAACAATGTAAAATAGAATGAAAAGCAGTTGATTTTCCCTATCTCTCTCTCTCTCCTCTGCAATTTTTGCATTAATCTTACCTCTCTTCTTACGGTATGTGTTTTTTTTTTTTTTATCTGATAATTAGTTTAGTAATATGTTTTGTTTTATAAATTTTACTATCTGAATGTTTTATTTGGGGTTTTTATTTGGGTTTTTTTTTTTTTTTTTTTTTTTTTGTTATTGGCTTTTGCTGCCATTGTTCAATGTAGAGAAATGGTGATGAAAGAAAGGGGTTAAAGGTAACATTCCAAACAGAAAACATTCGCAGTGGCCGCCTCGCAGTAGTTTACAGAGCTTTCGCCTCGCCGGGCCGGGCTTGAAAGCTTATGCTGCTCCTATCCTTCCTTGGATGTCTGAGACTTAGATGTATTTTATATTGCACTCCACATGATTGTTTTTTCTTTTGTTCTTTCTTATGTTGTTTTTGGGGACTGGATGTCTGCCTCATTGGCTTGTGAAATCTGGTTCTTTTGGGATGATTCAGTCCCTTATAGGTGAAATCTGGTGTAATTTTGTTTTTAGTTGATCATTTGAGATGGAATATGCATTTATGCATACCTATGTGCATATTGATTTCTGACTGTCTGATTTACTTTGCCATTCTTTTTGGCTTGGGATAGCTTGCCACTCTCATTTAATTAGTGGTGGGCTTCCAGAGTTTTGGATACTGATGATTCTATAGCCAAATTGATTTTATTAGATTGGTGAATTTCATGTTAATTGAGTTGTTGCTGTCCAATGTTATCAAGCAGCACATTGATGATGGTTAAGGCATCTGTTGTGAAAACTCACCATCCCTGCAACAATTTCAAAGGAAATAAATAATTATTTCATGTATTGATGTTATTAGATCAAGTTAGAGAGATCCAGGACAGATTTATTTATCTTTTTCTTTTCTTTTTTTTTTGGTTTTATGTTCTCTATCAGTTGTTTCCATGTGTTTTTGAAAATTTTCTGACTTTCATGCTTAATGTTTTAAAAAAAAAATTCAATATAATTTAAACAGTATCACAATTTTATTGAGAGAGAGTCTTATAATTTGCCAAAAGTTTTACCTATTTTTTTATTATAAAATTGTAATACCTCTCTGAAATTGTGAATTGGTCTTTCTCTGAAGCTTTTGCTCTAATAAATGACCATTTTCTTCCATTCCCAACTTTACTTAAAATTAGGAATTTGTTTATCTTATAATGACTCAAAACTATATGTTACAAGTATATTTTTGGGAAATTTACTGGAAAAAAAAATCCCATAGATGGGTAGAGGCCATCTCTGTAGGAACCTAATCACAATTCAAATACAATCTAATCTGATTTGAGATAAACCCCTTCTCTAAAATATTCTCTAATATCTTCTCTTCTATTATTTGTGTTTTAAAATTTTATACACAAAATACACTCCAAATTACTGTAAGTAAGCATTTGAAGGCTTTTGTGTTTCTTATCTACCGCCCTCTGTATGTTTGTATGTGAATCTCTCTCTCTCTCTCTTTCTCCTATTGGTTGGTTCTCTTGTATATGCAACTTTTATAGTTTTATGGACTTGGAAGTAACCGTTTTTATATTTTATATTTGCAAGTACCCTTTATATATTTCTTTTATCTTCCTTTCTCTTGTTGCCTTTTGGATCCTTCAATATTTTTTTCACTATGGCTTTTGGGTTACTTCCGCAGAGATAGTGGTATTCGAAATTGAAATTGGGACGAGATTTCACCAAGGGGGATTTGAAAGAAGTGAGTGAGGAAGTTGGCAAATACAAGGTATGGGGAAGTGTTTCTTTACTTTTGATAATTATGTGAAGATTAGTTTGTATGTTGGTGGAATGGAATACATTGTATTATTGTAAATGTTATGACTGATAAATTTGTTTTCTTGGTTTTGGGTCTTAAGAATCTGTGCTCTTGTGGATCCACAGTTATTGTGGGTTTCATTTGACTATCATAACTCCTGAATTGGAAGTTTATGACCTTGGATTGTTGGTCTCCATATAATCAGTCAAAGGGAGCACATCTATAGAATAGTCAGGGGTCTAGGCAAAGGACGAAAAGGATGCACTAGATTTTCCTAAATCTGATATCTTTTGGATGTCTCTTCATTAGGTTTCCCATTATTTCAACTCTTTTGATCAACAAAGTGGGTCCATATGCATGGGACTAATTCTCTGGAGAAACTTTTACATGATACCCACTATTATTTTGTTTTTTTCTCTTCAATTCATACATTTTACCATCTCTAATCTTGAATTTGAGGATTCACCAAACACAGCTAGTTTTCAATCTTGTCATGCTTATCTTATTTTTTATGCCATCATGTATGAAGTGTTTTTTTGCTTAATTTTGATGGCTTCTCCCTTTTTATTTTGTAAAATCAATACTTCAGAGGTCTTTTTAAAAGGTGCCGGCACCTCTGTTTCTCTTGTTGCTTCTTTGAATACCCCAAGTAATGCTAGCGTCGAAAAAGTCTATCCTGTGCTGATTGTATTACATGACAATTAAAAGGCAAGAATATGGTTCTTGTGATTCCCACTTGAGTGTGCCAGCTTGATTGCCAAGGGATCCAAAAGCTTCTCATTTTAGAAAACAAAATTTACTTATTAAAAATAAGTAGTGAAAGTTTTTTTTTTTAAATAAACAATGAATTAAAAATAATTTAATTAATGTTTTGTTATTTCAGTTGATTAGAGATGACTATAGATAAGAGTTGGACATCGTTGTCTAATCGATTATCTCCCGAGTACATAGCTGGGGTTCGAGAATTTATCCAGGGAGCTCAGAATTCTGTTAATTCTTCAGGGGATATTAGATGTCCATGTCGTGATTGTGGTAATGTATACACACGACCATTGAGAATAGTTTATGCTCATTTGATAGATAGAGGAATGCAAGAAATATATAAAAGAGAGACTTGGGTTTTCCATGGTGAAACTGTTGTTGATCCTCCAATTATTGAAGATGTTGTGCCTAATGATGAGGTGAATGATGACTGTTACGAAATGTTGCACGATATTGCTGGGTCTAGCTATGTTCAGTTAGAAAATGACGATGATGAAGATTTAATAGAAGCATCGGTCGAAGTTCCAAGGGAGTCAAATGAAGCTGGAAAGTTTGATCAAATGTTTGATGATCTGAAGAAGTCTTTATATCCTGATTGTGAAAAGTTTTCAGCGCTGACATTCTTGGTGAAATTGATGCATGTCAAGGTCATGAATAAGTGGAGTAATAAATCGTTTGACATGTTACTCAAGTTGTTGATTGAGGCATTTCCAGAGGGGACAAAGTTACCGGGTTCAAATTACGAGGCAAAATCATATTTGCGTGTTTTGGGATTGGGCTATGAGTCTATTCATGCTTGCAAATATGACTGCGTTTTATTTTGGAAGGAGAATGCAAAGTTGGAACAATGTCCGATATGCAAGACGAGTCGTTGGATCGATAAAGACACCAAGGGGAAAAAGGTACCTCATAAGGTATTGCGTTACTTCCCATTGGAGCCTCGTCTAAAACGGTTGTATAAATCAAGTCATACTGCAAAAGATATGACATGGCATGATGTTGGTCGGACCAAAACGGACGGGATTTTAAGACACCCGGCAGATGCAGCAGCATGGAAGAATTTTGACAAGATGTATCCTGATTTTGCAAAGGAGCCAAGAAACGTGAGATTAGGGTTATCATCTGATGGTTTTAATCCTTTTGGGAACATGAGCAACGCATATAGTATGTGGCCTGTGATTTTGGTCCCATATAACATGCCGTTGTGGAGATGTATGAAGGAGTCGTCATTCATCATGACATTACTAATTCCAGGACCCACAGCTCCTGGGAAAAATATAGATGTCTATTTACGCCCATTAGTAGATGAGCTTAAGGAGTTGTGGGAGAAAGGAGTTTGGACATATGATAGTGAGGAAGATGCACATTTTCAGATGCATGTTGCATTATTATGGACGATAAATGACTTCCCTGCTTATGGAAATTTGTCCGGCTGGAGTACAAAAGGATATATGGCTTGTCCGGTATGTAATGAAGATACTTGTTCATGTCGTCTTACAAGTAAAGTTGGCTACATGGGGCATAGACGCTTTCTCGACACTGCACATCCGTTTCGTCGAAATAAGCAATTTAATGGATTTGTAGAAACAAGGACAGCTCCGAAGGTGAGAAATGGTGAGGACATCTTGAAGCAGCTAGAACATATTAATGTTGTTCCTGGAAAGCATCCCAATTTTGGTGGAAAGAAACGTAAGCGTGATGTGAAAGAGCTCAATTGGACGAAAAAGAGTATATTTTTTGAGCTTCCTTATTGGTCAAAACTTGACTTGAGACACAATCTTGATGTCATGCATATTGAGAAGAACATATGTGATAGTGTGGTAGGCACTTTACTTAGCATTGAAGGTAAGTCAAAAGACACTGACAAATCGAGAATAGATCTTTTAAACATGAATATAAGGAGAGAGTTGCATTTGCAAAAGTTGGGAGACAGGTGGATTAAGCCTCATGCTGCTTACACATTGACTAAAGATGAGCGCAAACAGTTTTGTGCATTTCTTAAGTCTGTCAAATTTCCAGATGGTTTTGCATCAAATATTGGAAGGACTGTTAATGTAGCTGATGGAAAAATCTCTGGTTTGAAGTCTCATGATTGTCATGTGCTTTTACAACGGTTGTTAGAAGTTGGAATTAGGCCATTTATGACACCACAGATCCGAGACACACTTTCTGAGTTAACAAACTTTTTCAAACGGCTATGCTCGAGGACTTTACATGTCAAAGACTTAGAAGAAATGGAAAAAGGGATTGCTGTTGTTCTTTCCAAACTTGAGAGGATATATCCCCCAGCGTTGGTGTGACCCCCAAGCGGAGAAGGACTACGTGAGTATAGTAATTAATTTCAATTCTTATATAAACATTTTTTTATAATTGAAATACATTTTTTTATAACTCTATGTATATATATATATATATATTTTGCAGAATGATATGTTGGCTCTTAGGGATTCACAATCTCAGAACTCTGATGTGGAGTCTACTGGTCAAAGTCAGCAAGTTCTCACTGAAGAAGAGATAGTTCAAAAGGTTCGCAAGCCTCGTCCGGGATACATCAAAGGGAGATGAAGAATTGTGAAAGGATCATCCAGTTCTAGTGGGGGACAACTAGAGAATGCCGAGGTCCAGGAGCTTAAGAACAAGGTTGCAACATATGAGGCCCAAGTTAGCACATATAAGAATGAAGTTAACACCTATCAGAACCAAGTCGGCACGTATCAAAATCAACTTGCATCATGTGCGGCCTACATCCAGCAACTAACTGCTCAACTTAACATGCAATTCCCTGGACAATTTAATCAACTTGATCCAAGTACTCTATTTCCTCCACCTCCGCCGCCACAATACCCTCCGGGCTCTTCGCGACGTGATGATAATGATGATGATGATGATGATGTTTATTATCCAGAGATGCCAAGAAACCCTCATTAGGCTACTGTATTTCAGACTTTTAATTTGATGTTTATGGCTTTATCTTTTAGACTTTTGTTTTTATATATTAGTGTTTGATATGATACATTTGGTTTGTAATATGTTTGATGATATTTTATAAATTTCTCATTATTAATCTAAATTAGACTTTTAGTATTTTATTTGTGATTTATTTTTAATTCTATATCTAAAATAATAATAACTGGATATTTAAAACTAAATTAACATGACAAAGAAAAATTAAATTAAAATTTGATTTAATATAATAATAGAACGGTTTCAACGGAGGAATGGGAAAAATAAGGTTAAAGTTACCGACGCCATTGGCGTCGGTAACTTTAAGGATAAAATAAATTTACCGACGCCAATGGCGTCGGTAACTTTTACCACAAATTTCGGCGTGTAAATAAGGTTAAATTTACCGACGCCATTGGCGTCGGTAATTTAAGAATAAAATAAAGTTACCGACGCCAATGGCGTCGGTAACTTTTAACATATTTTCACTTCGCAGCGGTTTTTGCGTCGGTAAATTTAACTACAATTTCCCAACGCGGTCAACGCGTCGGCAAGTATATTTACCTACGATTTTTTCCCTACGCCGCATCTGGAGTCGGTAAATTTATTTACCGACGCATATTTAATTTTACCGACGCATTGACTGCGTCGGTAAACTTCATTTTTCTAGTAGTGAGTGCACGTTCTTTTGTTTAGTCTATTTGTATATTCTTCATACTATGAACAAACATTATTATTTATCTACTTATAAGACTGGGAATTCAGGCGTGCTTAGAGACATGATCAAGAACTTACGATCAATAAAAGATCAAAAACCCTGCACTACATTTCTAATACGCACTAGACAGGACACCGATTAATTCTTTCTCTACCCGTGGATCAACTCCAATGGGTCCAGCCGGATCAGGACCCTATTTCAAATCAGAGTATAAACTCATAGGGAATAATGTTAAATATAAAAAATATTAACATGTATTAAGTAAATAAGATATTTTTTATTATATATGTATATCGGTATTTAAGTATGAGTTACACTACGAAACTCCCCCGAGCATAATCATTTTCGGCCAATAAAAGGGCTTGTTCGGCAACGCTACCCTTAGAGTCAAGGCAAAGCCCCCATTTCTATATAAAAAAAAAAAAAATACCACCAAAACACTTTAATTCAAATTTCCCACCATACTTTTCAAGAAAAAAAATACAAAAGTAACCTCATTTCTCTACTAAAAGACAAAAAATCTTCACTTTTCAATAAAAAAAAGTAAAAAAAATTCTATTACAAACAACTAAAAATAAAATATCAACATAACCCACTTATATTTTATTATTTCTTCAAAATAACCATTACTCCACTCAATTCCATTAGTAAAACCCCCAAACAGAGTGTGACACGTGTCACAAGTGATACATATATCCAATTCTCTTTTTTAAATATTTTCCAACTGAATCTCTTAAAATACTAACAAATCATTGGATATTAAATAGGGATAGAAACTCCCATTGTGAGATAGGAAATTTTTTGAGCATTTTCCTTTAAATATAGCCCTAATTGGACCTGGAGGTATTTCTGATTATTTGTTAGGCACTGTTAGTATACCCGATCCATTCGGACATTCGGATTACAGGGTAGTGGACGTGACTTGGTATCTCAATGCATGCCGTCCCTATCACAATAATTTGTGAGGGGATGCAGAGATGGACCAACCTCAAAATAAATCAACGGTTTCTGTTGGGAATAATGTACACTATTTATTTATTTTTGGAAATTGCTTTTGTTGTAAACGGTTTCTGTTGACCTCATTTGGCATTCCGATTAAAGCATTCCCTTGAAATATCAAGTAACCACAGCATAGTTATGCAATCACAGTTCCTCCATATGATGTCTTTGCATATCAGCGTATCTTCTTTGATTATTGTTATTTTATTAGATTTTAATTACTTTTAGTTAATAATTTAATGAAATAGCAGAATTTCTCAGTCTCCATCTTGTTAAATTATTTTTAATCAAAAAGATGAGTGTGTGATTTCAGAGATTTAAGGTTATTAATTTTGATGAATTTGTATAAAATAAATTCTCAAATATGTCATTATTTGTTTTGGACTCTTATCAAGAAATTATAAAATAAAATTTACTAATCAGCAGTTAATAATAAGAAATTAAATTTATGCCAAAGAGGGATAACTGAAAACATATAGAAATTCAATATATAAAACCGATCAGAGATTCAAATTTTATTATATTTTTAATAATCTTTTTATAAAAAAAATCATATAGAAACTCAATATTACAATTCACCATCAGTAATAAGATTTTAAAATTTTGTCAATGAGTTCTCTATGACCTTTTTATTTATTTATTTATTCTTTTTTTGTAATTGGAGGGTTCCTAAGTCCCAATCCTTTGGACTGGACTAAATCTTTCGGGCCTAGAGAAAAGTCAAATAAACTCCCGTATATCTCCAATATAGTAGTGCATTTTCAAATTTACAACTTTCGAGTGAAATCCGTATTCTTTGGCCAACTGACCTACCTCTTTGTTTCTCTCAGTGACCCATTTGACATTGTATGAACCCTTCCAAGCCCTTTTCCTCTGCATCAAAACTATTGTTGGGCCAGGTTCGGGTGCGAGATCGGGCAGACTGCTATGAGTCTGGGCGATCTGAGCCATCCCTGCTTGATCTGAGTCAGAATGAGGTGAGTCGCACGTGTGAAAAGACACCGTTATTTTTCACACGAATGCAAAACACTAACCACGCGCCCTCGCCCCGAACCTTCTCGATCCCCCCAATTGGGAGAAGCTTCTGGACAACCAATGAGGAAAAAGAAAAAACAAAGAAGTCTCTGGAACCCGGAAGATTCTCAACAGTTCCCTCCCCACTCTTGCAATAATAAAGAAGCAACTAGAAACTCCATTCTCAATATAAATTCCCCATCTTTGCTCACTTTTTCATCTTGCGTAGCAATAGCGATCTGATTTGATCTGTGAAGTCTTTTGATCTGCGATCTCAATCCAAAATCTTAATTATCGACATCTCGTTTTCAAAGTTTGATTCGATTTCGCTTTGGTAATGGCGGACGTTCAGATGGGAGAGGCAGAGACTTTTGCATTCCAGGCGGAGATCAACCAGCTTCTCAGCCTCATTATCAATACCTTCTACAGCAATAAGGAGATCTTTCTTCGGGAACTCATCAGCAACTCTTCTGATGTAAGGATCAAGAAGATTTCGATGTAAAGTTTGATAGTATTGTTTTTGCGATTTGAGATGATCGGGTTCTTATGATTTTTTTTTTTTTTTTGTTGTTGTTGTTGTTGTTATTGTTCGGATTTGTAGGCTTTGGATAAGATCCGATTTGAAAGCCTGACGGATAAGAGCAAGCTGGATGCGCAGCCGGAGCTGTTCATCAGGATCGTGCCCGATAAGGTCAACAAGACGCTCTCAATCATCGACAGCGGAATTGGAATGACCAAATCAGGTGAGACAACTCTAACCATTCAATCTTGTTTTATCGAGTGATTTTGATCGAATCCAAAGTAGCTCGGGCGAGTCTCATGGAATGTTCCTCCTGCATCGTTTATATAAAAAGTCCCGATTCGACTCTCAACTGGGCTTGCCCTGACTCGGATTGGTTAGATTGTTCCTGACGTAGACAAATTGTGTTGGACTTACAGGACGCCTCGATTGACCCGGATCCGTTGGATCCCGAGTGGCGTCAGCTCTGCATAGGGTTGCTAACAGGCCGGGCCAGGCTGGCCCCATCCCTGGCTCAGTTTTCTTTGGGCCGTGCTGGATATAAATCTGAGACCGATCCTGGTCCGGATATAATCTAGGCCCATTTAGTGTTTGGGCCATCCGTATTGAAAGGCCAAACCCCGGCCTGGCTTAGCAGAAATAATGAATGCTGGAAAGCCCGTACAGACGATAAAAGCCCAGTTCAGCCTGGCTTGATTGACTAATAGGTGGGCTTGGATGGGATATGGGCCTGTGTTGGGGTAGGCCTTAATATGGTTCAGCTCAGCCCAACCTGGATGTCTCAGGCTCAATCTCAATCTTAGTCTGGCCTTCTCATCTGCCTAATAGGCAGATGGGTCCTGGCCCAATACTCATAGCACAAAAGGCTGGATGGATTCACACATGGGCTGGATCTGGTTCTGGGGTTGTAGTGTAGACCAAAGCTGGATCTATGAAATGACTGACTTACAGAATCAGTAATTACACATTACTAACAAATTATCCAAACCGTTGGACAGGAGCATGATGAAATGACTCACTATAAATCATGATGGGCTAAGATTTTTTTTTTTATTATATTTGACACTTGTACCACCATTACTTTACTTCCCTAAAATGTTTGGAGTTGAAGATTAAAATTTTGAAACAACTCCTAATGCTGTTTGAATCTTTTAACTCATGGCAGACTTGGTGAACAACTTGGGTACAATTGCAAGGTCCGGCACCAAGGAATTCATGGAGGCATTGCAGGCAGGTGCGGACGTGAGCATGATTGGCCAGTTTGGTGTTGGGTTCTACTCAGCTTACCTTGTTGCTGAGAGGGTCATTGTCACCACAAAACACAACGACGACGAACAGTACATCTGGGAGTCACAAGCTGGTGGTTCATTCACAGTCACCAGGGATGTCAATAGAGAGCAGCTCGGTAGGGGCACCAAAATCACCCTCTACCTCAAGGAAGACCAGCTTGAATACTTGGAGGAGAGGAGGCTCAAGGATCTTGTGAAGAAGCATTCTGAATTCATCAGCTACCCCATTTACCTCTGGACTGAGAAGACAACTGAGAAGGAGGTCAGCGATGATGAAGACGATGAGCCCAAGAAAGAGGAAGAGGGTGATGTTGAAGACGTGGACGAGGAGAAGGAGACCAAATCCAAGAAGAAGAAGGTGAAGGAGGTGTCCCACGAATGGTCTCTCATCAACAAGCAGAAGCCCATTTGGTTGAGGAAGCCCGAGGAGATCACCAAGGAGGAGTATGCCTCCTTCTACAAGAGCCTCACCAATGACTGGGAAGACCATCTCGCGGTCAAGCACTTTGCTGTGGAGGGTCAGCTTGAATTCAAGGCCATCCTCTTCGTGCCCAAACGTGCTCCATTCGATCTCTTTGACACTAGGAAGAAGATGAACAACATCAAGCTCTATGTTCGCCGAGTTTTCATTATGGACAACTGTGAGGAGCTCATTCCCGAGTACCTTGGGTTCGTGAAGGGCGTGGTCGATTCTGATGACCTGCCCCTCAATATTTCTCGGGAGATGCTTCAACAGAACAAAATTCTCAAAGTCATCAGGAAGAATCTGGTGAAGAAGTGCATTGAGATGTTCACTGAGATTTCTGAGAACAAAGAGGATTATGCCAAGTTCTACGAGGCGTTTTCGAAGAACCTCAAATTGGGTATCCATGAAGACAGCCAGAACAGGACTAAGATTGCGGAATTGCTCCGATATCACTCTACAAAGAGTGGCGAAGAGATGACTAGTTTGAAGGATTATGTAACTAGAATGAAGGAGGGACAGAAGGACATTTACTACATCACTGGAGAAAGCAAGAAAGCTGTTGAGAACTCCCCATTCTTGGAGCGGTTGAAGAGGAAAGGGTATGAGGTTCTCTTCATGGTTGATGCTATTGATGAATATGCTGTGGGGCAATTGAAGGAATATGATGGGAAGAAGCTTGTTTCGGCCACTAAGGAGGGTTTGAAGCTTGAAGAGTCCGAGGAAGAGAAGAAGAAGCAGGAAGAGAAGAAGGCTGCTTTTGAAGGCCTCTGCAAGACCATGAAGGACATATTGGGGGACAAGGTGGAGAAGGTGGTTGTTTCGGACAGGATTGTGGATTCTCCTTGCTGCCTTGTAACTGGAGAGTATGGGTGGACGGCAAATATGGAGAGGATCATGAAGGCACAGGCGTTGAGAGACAGCAGCATGGGTTCTTACATGTCGAGCAAGAAGACTATGGAGATCAACCCCGAGAATGGCATCATGGAGGAATTGAGGAAGAGGGCAGAGGCAGACAAGAATGACAAGTCTGTGAAGGACCTGGTGCTGTTGCTCTTTGATACTGCTCTGTTGACTTCTGGTTTCAGCTTGGACGATCCAAACACATTTGCTGGTAGGATCCATAGAATGTTGAAATTGGGTCTGAGTATTGATGAGGATGAGGCTGCTGTGGATGACACGGAAATGCCTGCCCTGGAGGAGGATGGAAATGAAGAGAGCAAGATGGAGGAAGTTGATTAAGCAAAGTCTGGTGATTGTTTCAGACATGGGGTGGCAGAAAAAGAACACTTTTGGCTAGCAAGGCTTATTTCAAAATGTCAGTAGAGGGGTGAGTGTGGTACTAGTGTTGGCCCAAAAGAGTCTTATTCCGTGATGCTTCAGTTTGTTTGTGTAGTTGGGTCTTTTCTTTTCTCTAACCTAGTTTTTTCTTTGGCTTTGTGATGTTCCAAAGTATATAATCTTTATCAAAGACAATACTAAGTAAATGATGGGTTCTGTGTAAACTGTATCTCTGTCAAACTGGTGTCTTCTAATTGCTTTCAAATCGTTTCCAACCTAGCCTTTACTTCTAGCTGTTTAAAGCTATTAGTTTAGATGAGGAAGGTAAAATATTGAAATCTTAATGGTAGGCATGCAGTCACGAGTCCGATGTATTTTGGTAAGCAGTTCTTCATTTTATTCTGGAATTAAAGCATGAATGCTTTACTTTCCTCTATGAAAATATCACGCAGGAAGAATTGTTTGCAGCTGCTAGAGTCTAAAAATGGTACCAGACCGGTCTTCAGTGAATCTGCCCTACAGTAAAATTTAGATGGCTAGAAATGTTTGATGTAAACTCCATTTTTCTGGTTGCTTGCTTTTTGGTCGGTTTAGGACTACAGGCATACCACATAGCTGGGCAGGGTGGCATTCCAAAGGAACCCTTGGTATACTTTTCAAAGCATCAAAGAGAGGTGGAACTCTGAAGGGGCTTGTGGTTTGGAAGTTCAATTGAGGTACTTCCAAACAACCAGCAAAGGGGGAAGATCATATATTTCATTGAACTTGCACAAGGGACTCACTCACTAGCTGAGAACATTTGCATTGGCAAAGATTTCCAGTTTAAGTTAATTCAACGCTGAATTACCCAGATGGGATTCTCCGTGCTGACCATGAGACTGTAATCGACTATCATATGGACTACTTGGAAATAAGTTATAGCTGAACAAAGCACTTCATAATAACCTCCCAAAAATTCCCCCAGTTAAATGGGGCTGTCCACAGTAGCTAGCAAATAAGGTTACATGTTTTCTTCATTGATATGGATTATCAAAAGACACCCTACAGAATGCAAGATCCGATCTGCAAAGTACAGCTTGCCTGTAGATTGCTAACTTTACATGCTCTTAGCTATTACTCTTCCTAATTGAGCGTATTGCATGGACAATCTGGATTGCCTCCATGCACGTCACACGATTAGGTCTCTTGTATCAACTGAGCAGAAGCCAATTCTGATATGAAGAGGATGAAATCTAGTGTGTAATGGCTACACATCTGAATCATGGGCGAATTACACTCCTGATACTGCTTGGCTTTATTTTCAGATTGTACAGAGCTTGATAAAAAAAAAGTAGTACATGCTAAGAAGCTAAAGGCACAGTGCCTGTCACAGTTCTATGTCTTGGGTCTGTGAGAGTTGTTTTAACATTCTCAAATCCAACTTGTCTCATAGCTCCCTCTAGATCCAGTAAGTAGTATTCATCTAAGAATGGCTCGGTGCTTTTCATCAAAGTAAATAACACAGGGGATAGTTCCTAAAGCACATTACAAATATAAAGCATTATTAGTCAATGGCCTATTAAATCCATTTAGACTAAAGAAAGGCAGGATTATGCTGGTTATGAGGAACATTTCTGTATGCAAAATATGAAATCAAGATGCCACTTCTTTTGACAATTTTTTGCATATATAATACATATCAAGTATGTTCTGGCCTTGTTTGGAATTTTGTGAACTGAGTGCCCGTAAATTGTTCACGGGTAAGTGTATTAGATGACCCACTTATCTGAAACTAAGTTACTACAAAACTACTCTGCAAGAACCTCAATATTGAGATTTTCCCCATGAACCCTTTTTTTAAAAAAACCTAGGTTGCCCTGGTCAAAATGCATGGCACTTGGAGCTCTACCTCACCTAAACCCTATTCTTGGCACTTGGACTGCTCTGCCTCACCTAAATCCTATTCTTTTCTTTTTTTCCCCTACACTTGAATAATGCTCTCTCTCTCTCTCTCTCTCTCTCTCTCATTGCATATACATTTTGCTTCTGATTTTAATCTATTTGCAATGATTGCTGCTGATTTTTCATTTGGCCTTCTTCTCTCTCTCATTGCATATACATTTTGCTTCTGATTTTAATCTATTTGCAATGATTGCTGCTGATTTTTCATTTGGCCTTCTTCTCTCTCTCATTGCATATACATTTTGCTTCTGATTTTAATCTATTTGCAATGATTGCTGCTGATTTTTCATTTGGCCTTCTTTACCCAGTCCAGCAATAACTAAGTCACTCCTGTCCATACAAAATTACTCTTACCTGTAACTGGGTTCCTAAGTGGAGTTATGGGGCAGCTTAGTTTACAAAATTCCAAAGAGGACCTTACAGGATTGTGATGTATCTGGAACAGTCCAATAGTGTACTTCTGTGTACATATTTAATCATATGCGACTTTTTAGTGAGATGTGTATGCATATGCATGCATGTATATGCACACATAGTTACGCAGGCTTAACATGTCATGTGGATTCATTTGAATAAAAACGAGCAATACACTACGTGCTAACATCCCCAGCTGAGGCTCAGTCGGTTAGGGACATTGGTGTGTTTATTACGGTGCATGAGTTTGAGTCCTCTATTTAGCGCGCGCACAAAAAAAAGCTAACAGGTATAAACTTTCTCATGCCTGATTCTTTGCAACACTATCAGATTCTTCAAAATATAACGAAGTGTTAGGAAAAACATTGGTTTCCGATTGATGAAATATTATTATGTTTTTTTTTTTTTAATTTAGAAATCTAAATATGAATAACAAATATCCGTCGTTTGATTGTTTAGACTAACATTTGCAACTAAATCTTCTATCAGTGTTCTATTTTACATTATTTTCATCTATATTGTATAAATTATTTAAATACAAAAGGGAATACCAATTTTATATTTTGGAAATTTTTTAAATCAGACGACTTATATTGTGGTTGGATTTTGATACACTGCACATACCAGTTGTGCAAGTGCAACTAAGATGCATGGACATATGCTTGTTTGTTGTATGAAATCCTAGGAATTTTACCCTACGTTCTTCACACATGACACAGCTATCCAAGTAATCAACAATTACTCTTAAGACTACTGATGAAGTTAGCGGATAACAATTACTCTTAAGACTATTGACGAAGTAAGGGGATAGAGACTTCACCTGAAGGATCTTAGATTTTGGCTGCAAGAAAAAAAAAAAAAAAAAAAAAAAAAGAGAGGTGAATAAACGAGGTGAATAAACATTATATTTGCAAAATTTACAAGTAAGAGAGACAATGAAGACAGTATTGCACCGAGTTATCTGTCAAAGCAATTGTTCCTCCAGGACGGAGGAGACGAAAAGCTTCTTTCACCAAGCCAACTATTGCACGTGCAGGACATTCATGAATCTGCAAGATTTATGAGTTACAACAAAAGCCTATTTCATAGAAATTGTTGTGATGACCTAAAGAAATTAACCATTAAAAAACAAAAATGCAAGTAACCAAAGCTGCTATAATCTAAACCTGACATAATAAAACAAGAGTCGAGATAGACACAAGTGTGGATGCAGCGTACTATCCAATAAATCTGAGGAGATTAGATGTAATCACCCTTTCAGAAATGGACAAAGTAGATTGCATTTTGTATGCATCTATGTGGTATCAGGTATCAGTTCCTGCATTCACATGATATGAAAACCTACCAGAATCACATATGCAGTGCCCGCCCCACCCCGCCCCCCCCACCCCCCCAAAAAAGAACAAAATTTGCAGCCAACACATCCTGTGGGAACAATGCCTTCCTAAGGTTCAAACTCAAGACCTGGCGTATCTCAAGTCCAACTAGACAATAAATCCCAAAAGCATAAGTTGTTAGAAAGCGGAAGACCAATCTAATTAATAGGGTTAACATACACAACCCTTTTTATGCGTCTGTTTATACAATTCACTAAGTTCCAATTAGTAACATCAGAGTTTGGCAATTAAGGAGGCTTGATTTGCTTGGTTCCTAACACTAATGCAGCTTTCTAGGTAGCACGACTTGATCCTTTTTTTGGGTAAAAAGGATTTTACTAAATGTTATGCAAGGAAAGAGCTATATACAATCAAGTTAACATGTTCCACACAAAATGGGAACCACCAAGTTTATGGCATTTGCCAAATCTCCTTCAATGTTGAAGGTTTTCTTCCCATTGTATGGATGTTAGAACTGAACACAAAGCACACACACCTTTGTGCCACTAGCATAAAAAAATCTAACCAATCTTGAGAATGTCATTTACACATTTTTACTCCAAGTAAACAAACTACCTCACCCATTCCACTCTGTCCTGGACTTTACAATGAACATTTGTTAAAATTAGCATTAATTTGCAACCGGAACAGAGATCAGGAGATATTTCTGGCTATGCGATCCTTGTAGACCATGCCACACTTGCTCCTTTGGCAAAAGCAAATGTTCTTATAGATATCTAACACTAATTGAATCTCAAAGGCCATAGTGGAAATTAAACAGCATGGCACGAATGAGAAGCAAATAATCAAGATCTGTTCACAACACTGAAAAATATTCTTATTTGAAGTTTTATAAACTAACAGCAGCAAATAGTTTCTAGGTATGTGGTTGCCTTCTCAAGTAAAACCTTTGAAGAGGAATAATATAAAGCACCCCGATAAGTTTTTAGAGGATAAAAACATACCGTATAAGCAAGGGAGACAAGATCAAATGAATTGGATGTCAAGCCTGTGTCTTCTCCATTTGCATGGATCCACCTGATTGGATTATTTCTTGGAGCTTTTCTCTTTTCCTTGTACTGGGCTACTGCAAGAAAGTAAGGTGACAAATCTAGTCCCTGTAATAAGCGAAATGAAAAGATTACTATCTGCAAACATGCTAAAATTGATCAAAAGTAACCACTAATCAACTGGAATGTTTCTGGAGAATTTTAGAGAACCTGAAGCCCTTTCAATTAGAACTATTGAAAGCTGATTCAGAAAATAAAAAATAGAAAAAGCAAAAGAAAAATAAAAGACTGCATAGAGCTATTGGTATAATCCTTACGGTATTTCAAACCATTTGTCACTACTAGACATCAACATTACATTCAGAAATAGGGAACCTAACCCAACAAAGGGACATGTCCTTACATGTATATGAAACTGTATACCCCATGATTTTGGTTCGTATATGGATGAGATACAGGTAACTCATCCACACAAGTAACACAACAAAAAATGCATACAACTCTATAATTCTATAAATAATACACAAATGCTTTGGTACAAAAGTAAAAGACAACTCAAGAGGTTTCCTTGGAAATGAGCATATCGAAGAAAAAGAGATGTGTCTGAAATGTGCCAGCACAAATACTTTTTACACAGATTTTTTCTATTTTAACTATTTGTTACTTTGATTTCTAAGTCAGCACTTGTATTGTAATAAAAGCTGCAGCAATTGAACCTGGTTTGTTGTATTAAAAGAGTAAAATACCTGCTTCTTCTTTTCCTCGAAGTGATTTTTTAAGCCTTTCAAAGTTACAATTCAGGATATGGTTTAACACATGTTTATGGGAATTCTTGCAATCACAATTCTTAACCAATTTTTCTAGGAAAACCCTTGTCTACCTGAGTGCATTGTTGTTCTAAGTTCTTAGATAAAAGAACACTTCCTCTTTTCTGTGCTGCTCGATGTGTTCCTCATATTCTTCAAAGCGGTGATGCTCTTGACTGATTGCCAAGGATATAATAATAAATTTAAAAATTACAGGATTTTATTCAAGAAAGAGAGACTCAGATATTTTTTTTTTTTTGTATTTCTCCTTTATTTCAGTTGCAAAAAAGAATCCTCAATGAAGGAGATTAGATGAATGATAATCAGAAAAGAATAAATAAAAAACAGATGGAGAAGAATCACTTACAGTGACATTAGCCAAAGGAAACTTGTCAGCAAGTAATCTTGTGCTTACACCAACAGAGCAACCAATATCTAGAATATCTCTAATTCCGGAATCTCCTGAATATTGAAGGTGATGTTGTTCAATTGCTCGAAGCCAATTTCCTCGTACTATTTGACTTGCTTCCTCTAATGAAGAAGCATTAGGAATAGCTCTTCTCATCATAGACATGGTTGCAGCTTCTGCCTCGGCTGCTGCCTGTCAGTTGACTACATATGATTAATTTGACTTCTTTTCTTCACATTTTTCACTCAATTATTATTATTTTAGTAAATATATTGACAGTTATATTAATGCATTCTCAGAAACCTTATCACTATGTGATAGAACAGTCACAAGGAAAAAACAGCTAAGAAGCCTAACAACTAACATTATTTTCTCAAATGGTATAAGAAAGTCCAGAGGAGAAGACAATTGCAGAGAGTCCCCTTCAAATACAAAAGCATTAAACTCTCTAAATGAAGATTTGCTTCTAGCAATGACTTTAATTTAGTGAAACTACCCTATCACACTCACTTCAACCGCTTTGGATCAAGAATGTGATGGGAACTGCAGAATGGGTTCAATGTCCCCATCTCCCAACCCCGAAGTAGTGGGACTAGTGGGACAATCATTGAATCGAGTTAGCTTACTTTGAATTGTTAATGGCTTAAACTTAAAAACAAATCCAGTTATAACTTTATGTTTCTCTCACCTCTAGAGAGAGTTCTTTGAAACCACTATTCACACATCCATAAGGGCTCATAGTCCACAAACAGTGAAGAGTGGATAATTTTCCTATGTGAGTTAAGACAGATGCAGAAAGTATTCTTTAAAATGGAAATGACAAATGATAACCAGGAGGATTAAATGAGTAGCGACATACCAGCCATGAAAGGTTGCCTTCATCATATGCATGGAATGGATTCAGATAATCTGTTTAAAATGCAATTGCAGAATTATCATTGGCTTCTTCGTACAAGAAAACTTCATATATATGGAGATATATATAAATTCTGTAATGTAATTCCCTCTTCCAGAATCATGATTCATGAGAGTTCTTCAACCATTGAAAAATAAAATAAAATTTAGTTGAATCTAAAGTGTATTTGATATACTCTAATATATATGTTAAAGCATCAAATATAAGATGCTTCATAGTTTATATTGATTAAAGATGAAGCTCCAAGAGTGAAATACCACTTTAATATTTCTTACTAACAAATGGCTTCAGGGACATTGAAACAATATGTTGTTCACAAACTGAAATGTAATTTCAATTAGTATACCGTCTTCATTTTTATTTGTTGACAACAATTATGAAGTTGTCAATCTTGGGCAGAATTTCTGAGCTCTCCTCACAATTCTCTTGCCTTGTTGTCGTTTAAAATACACTAGCAAAATCCGCCAACTCTTCAATAATGACTAAAAAAAGTCTCAAACTTTCCACCAAGACCCATAAATGAAACATCCAAATGCTTCACAGCCCTATGATACATTCAGTGAAGTTCAGGTTTTTGCACTAACCCTCCCCTGTTCAACAGTCATGACTAGTTACGAGGAAAGAACAGAAAAGAGAAAATGAGAAAATGTGAGACTTACAATCGGGGTATTTTAAGGAGGGATTTTGAATGCTTTCCATTTCCTTGTAAACTTCCGATTCCAAAATCTCTGTCGCCATTTCCCGCCAAGGAATCTTCGTTCGCTCCGCCGTACTAAGGAAATTTACGAAAACAAAGAAAGAAGAGCTTGAAAACCACGAGCATACAAAAACTCCCTTGAGATTTAAGGGGATATTTACCTGATTAGAACCCGTCTTGCTCCGAGCTTCAAGAGAGAAAAGAGAGGTTTGAAGGAAAGGAGAGCCCCGACGAGCCGAGAGGCCGGGGTTTCTCCCACCCATGGAGGCCGCTCCAGGTCTCCTTCTTCAAATTCAAATGCTGACACCGACGCGTTTCCTCTCTCTCTAGTCGACACGTCTGCCATTCGGACAACCACCGTCTTTCTCTTGATTGTTGTTGTTGCTGCTGCTGCTGCTGCTGCTTTTGAAGAAGAAGAATAAGAATAGAGAGGAGAAAGGAGGAGAGTCGTGTGGGGTGCACACAGCATCGCCATCGGCGTATGTTTGATTTGATTGTGCTGCAGCCTGCAGGCGAAGAGGAGAGACGAGAGTGGCCTTGGAATTTGGAAACGAGAGAGGATTCGCGCGAAAGAGCTCTTTCCGGAAGGATTCATTCATGCTTGGGGTATCAGCTGCTGTCCAATGGGCATGTTACACGTGGATGGGAGATAATGTGTGTAAACTGACGGACGGGGCTATTTGTAGAATGCTAGAAATTTGTTTTACTTCTCTGGGGAACGGGGATCATCTGCCGCAGCTATTACACTGGAAACGTGTAAAAGGAACTCCATCTGATGATACGGTTCTAGTCAGTGGCGATTCTAGGATTCAAAGTCATTGGGGGCACAGAAAAAATATGGGGTCCGCACATAAATTTTTTTTTTTTTGTTATTTCTAAATGCACAAAGAGCAACTAGTGACAATTTTTTTTGAAACCTACAATAGCAGTTGAACATATTTAAACACACAAGGAACAACCGAACATATAAAATAGAATAGAAACTAGAAAATAGATGTATAGTTTGTGACAACCAATAATGCACAAAAATTGGTAATAAAACAGTACAAACTAATTTTCAAGAAATAAAACAGTACATACTAATTTATCTTAACTGTTCTCTACGAGTTTTCATATTTTGAAAACGCTCCATTACAACATCGTTATTGACATTTCCAAGCAACTCCTTCTCAATGAAACATACAAGACAATCATTTAAAAATTGGTCACTCATCCGATTTCGCAAATCCGTCTTGATAATGTTCATTCCGGAAAAACATCTCTCCACAGTTGCTGTTGCTATAGGCAAAATCAATGCCAACTTCAAAAGCCGATAGACCAAAGGAAAACATACATGTTTCTTTGTTTGCACTAGTAATCTAGAGAGATCACCTAGCCCTTTCAACTGACTAAATCTCTCATCTGTTCGTACATCTGCAATGTATATCTCTAGTTGATGCTCAAGAGCCATACATTCAATGACAGAGAAGTCATTGGGAAATTCAGCCATCCTTATCAACTTTGACGAATCAAAATCACCAAAAGCATCACTTGGATTCAAGCATGAAACACAATGAAGCAACTCAGAATTTATCTCATTAAATCGATCATTAAGCTCCAATAGTAGCTTATCCATAACTGTATAATAGCATTCAATACGATAATGATATTCATTAGTAATGTTGCTTTTTCGTCGAGGATGACATGGATCAACATACTCTTCCTCCATATTCAAGAAATCAATTTTGTGATTGTGCTCATTACAAAAGGTAGCAATCTTACTCAAGAGAGATTCTCATTCACCATTCCTTATATTTATCAATCGCTCCTTAGCAACCTTGACAAGTGCAATAGCATTCAAAATATCTCCATCTTTCCTTTGCAAAGCCAATGACAACTCATTCGTGATCCCCAACATATTTATCATCAATTGGAGATTGAAAACAAAATCAAATGATTGCAAATATTTCAAAAGACCACGTGCTTGAGCTTTTTTTGATGAATCCGAAGCATCACATGAAACACATTCAAGAACCTGAATAACAGAAGAGAACAAAGAAGCCAAGTTCAAAAGCGATTTGTAATGAGACCCCCAACGTGTATCTCCGGCTCTCTTCAGACTTAATTCTTGATTCAATCCCTTCCCAGTCTGAATCTCACCACTAGCAATCTCTTTTGCAATTTTTTCTGCATGATCTTGTCGAATCATGTCCTTGCGCTTACAAGAGGCACCCACGACATTCATTAAAGTAGAGACCATATTGAAAAAGTCTGCAATATCAACATGTTTTCTAGCAACGGCAACAACAGCTAGTTGAAGTTGATGTGCAAAACAATGAACATAATATGCTGACTCATTTTCATTCATAATCAAGGTTTTCAAACCACTAAACTCTCCTTTCATATTACTTGCTCCATCGTAGCCTTGACCCCTAACTTTCTTCAAACTCAAACCATGATCGGCAAATAAAGAATCAACAGCTGTTTTCAGAGATAAAGCAGATGTTTCCATCACATGAACAATTCCAATAAACCTCTCTTTAACAATTCCATACTTATCAACATATCGCAGAACTACAGCCATATGCTCTTTGTTAGATACATCACTAGATTCATCAACTAATAATGCAAAAAAATCATGCTGAATTTCTTGAATGACTGAATGCACTACTTCTTGTGCAAAGCAATGAACAATTTCTTTTTGAATGCCTGGAGCTACCATTTGATGATTTTTGGGCGCATTACCAAGAACAACCTTAGATATGGTTTCATTTTGAGTAGCAGTATACTTAATCAACTCAAGAAAATTACCTCTGTTATCAGACTCTTCTGACTCATCATGACCACGAAAAGGTAATCCTTGATGCAACAGAAATCTAGAAGCATCAATCGAATCATTCAAACGAATCCTATATTCATTTTTCATGACTTCTGACTGCTTCTGAAAAGCAACCTCAATGGATTGCTTTTCCCTCATTAGATTATCACATTTCTTAACTGCTTGATTGTGTGCACTATTAACATGACCAACATGAGAGGCAAGCCTTTCAGTTTTGTTCCAAGATGAAAACCCTTCTGTAACAAATGCCTCACTCCCACCTTGTTTTCCAAACTGATCTCTGAATAGGTAGCAACATAAACAATATGCTTTATCTTCTTTTATGCTATACTCTAACCAATTCCCATATTGATCAAACCACTCTGAATTGAATCGACGTTCCTTGTTCCCAATCATTTTTAAAGGAAAATCATGGCCTCGAGGTTGACAAGGTCCTTTAAGCAAATAAGCTCGCCTTATTTCATCTCTTTGATTTGGGTGGTACTCTAAAATCTTTTTCCTTTCTGCAGGATCCGAAGGAAGGTTGTTCAAATCAACCTCCTTTGGCATTGAAGAAGAGGATCTTTCATTGAGTTTTCTTTTGAAATATCTCTCCATAAAGTAGAGTTTACTGTTGAAAAGAAAATTTAAGGTATCAATAATCAACTGAGCTAACTGAAATAAGCTAATTAGCTAACTGTCGCTTAGATCAAAGTAAATACCCGCCACTAAAAATTCATAATTAAATATGAATCTCAAGCCCAACTGAAGCACTAATTCTTGTAGAAATTTCTTAATAAAATAATCTAGTGGTAGTGTGGCACAATTGACAATTCAATAACAAAGACAAAAGTCAAGTTTTATTGTAATTAAAAAATAGATAGGCCTACCGAGAAATCTGCTGTATCCTGTTTACCGACTGCCACAATTCACTAAGGCAATCGAATTTGAAGCTTTTATTTATGCCAAGTTGCCGACTTCTCTGATTCTCTCCAAACCCTACAAAAAAAGTGATTAAAACAATCAATGAATATGAAAGGTGAAGGAAATAAGAAACCTTGATCAATTGAGGATTGAGAGTAACAATAATGGTATTCAAGGTACTACTGTCCATCCATCATGCAGGCCTCAATGGGCCAGGACAATCTGTTGTAGGCCCAGTTTGGGTATAATAACTAAATGAGTTAATAGCCCAAGCACAACACTCTCCTGAATATGACAATGACATACTAAGAGAAGGGTTTTTCTCATCTAAAACTAAAGAATTGGGCTTGGCCCAAATCTTAAGATTGTAGAGTGGTCAACAGACTTGGGCCTGAACTTAGGCAAGCTTCAAATCCACTCCATCTCAGTTACATTTACATTTATGGCCCAATTCCACATACTAAAATTAAATATACTAAAATTAAATATTGAGGGGGAAAAAAAAAAGATGGGTTGATAGGAAGCAGTTCCAATTCTGAGTCTGTGGGTTGAATTCACAGAGATCCACAGAAGAAGAAAAAAAATGTACACTTATTATTCATGATATTCAGATGATGAGATACCCGTCAACATTGTTAGAGTGAATTTCAATCTGAACATTTATTTCATGTTGTTTGGAACAGGATCCAGGTACTAAAAACTGGATTTTGACATGGGGCAAGGACAATGAGTATTGGGGGTATTTTCCAAAAGAGCTCTTCCCAGACATAGGAGAAGGTCCTGCTACTAGGATTGATTGGGGCGGAGAGACTTACAACCCAACAAGACAACAAGTCTTGGTCATCCTCCAATGGGCACTGGGCAGTGGACATTTCCCATTTGAAGGATTTAAAAAAGCAGCTTATATGAGGACAATACAGGTTGTGAACAAAAAGTCTACTTGGACAAACTTTTTGGCCAGAATTTTGGCCAACCCATATGGTTTCCATTGAATATCACTATGATATTCAATGGAAACCATATGGGTTGGCCAAAATTCTGGCCAAAAAGTTTGTCTAAGTAGCATTACTCGGTTGTGAATGGGAATAATGTTCTTGTAGATGCACCATACAATGTTGTCACGAAAACCGATTTGCCTCGCTGCTATGACGTAGACAGAGCTACAAACTATGATCCAGAAGTTGAGACACACCCACAAAAGAATCGGACTATTAGACTCTAGAATGAACTCCTTGAAGATGCCGAAATGTTGGGTACTCTATCTGTCTATCATTGTTCATCTCTTGGTTCTGCTTCTGGATCACATATTCACATTGAACATCATCAATCATAAGTCCAAGCTTCTAGTATCACAGAAGAACATTAAATACCCTAAATCCCTAATAATGCAAGCAATATCAATGGAATACATTAACATCATCAGCAAGGGCAAAGGCCAAACGGAGAAAAAAAAAACCTGATTCAGAACAACTTCTGCAGTTCTGCTTCAATGGGTTTCTCTTTCTCCTGTAGATATGTAAGTGAATGGGTTTCTCTTTCTCCTGTAGAGATTACTCAACGATGACTGGATTGGCTGCTGAAATATGAAATACCTAAAGTTATTGGGCTACAAAAATCCACTGGGGGCCCAAAAAATTCACTGGGGGCCCTTGTGGAAAAAATTAGTGGGCCCACCAAAATTACAACTAAAATTGTGAAATCCACTGGGGGCCCAGGCCCCCAGTGCTAATATACTGCATCCGTCATTGGTTCTAGTTAATGATGTTTTATCCTCTTAAATTTTATATATATTGAGAACGGGTTCTCACCTAAGGGCACGTTTGTGTACATGTAATTTCCGTGGAAATTAGAAATTGCCACATCAGCAAAATCCATGGGTTTCAAATTTTTTAGAAAAGTTTTTCCACGGAAGTCAAAATTTTATGTTTGGTGCAAAAAGGTTTTCCTCGATGAATTAGTGCTAATGTTGTTTGGTGCAACTATGGATTTCTTTAGTGAAAACCATTTTTTAGTGAAAACTATTGGGTGGGTGGGTTGGTATGTGTGTGTGTGGGGTGGGTGGGGTTGGGAGGGGAAGAGGAAGAAAGAGGGTGGTTGGGTGGAGTGAGGGTGAGAGAGAGGAAATTGGAAGGTCGGTTTTCCGTGGAAATGGACTTCCCATACCCCCCCATAGGAAGTCTATTTCCATGGCTAGGAAGGAAAAAGCTGACGTGACGAAAAAGCATTTCCGCAGAAAACTGCCGCACCAAACACATGAAAAAGAAGTTTTCCGCAGAAAACTACAACCTTTTCTGCGGAAATGGGATACACAAACATGCCCTAAGTGTTTGTTGTTAAGGAGAGTCGGTTTTTATCTTGGTTGTCCGGGTTTTAACCTTAGGTACCTCACCTCCATTTGCTTGTGCGGGCCTCTTCTCTATTTCTGCGGGCTTTCTTTCCACCGAGTGGGCTACCTTTTTATTGTGTATGCGGGCTCTTTCTTCGATCCCAGCTCCTTTCGATGGGTTATAAAAATAATAATAAAATTGGGCTCAATTGGATGGTGGGATCCACTCATTTTGAGTTGAAGCATTATATAATTTAAGAGGATGAGATTCATCTTGAACGTATGATGAATTAACTTTATATGGGTCTCATGATGGAGTTTTAATAAAGTATTATACGGTTGTGTGCAATAGAGAGAGGTTCCGACTCTTTTGAAGGTCGAAAAACTCAGCCACTTAGACTTTAAATTTTGTCGAGTCACTTTATTTTGATGAAAGATGGAATTAAATATAAGGTAAACTAGACCAAGTTAAATATATAAATCATGTCCATATGATGTGTTCTCCGTCTTTATCTCGTATCTAGGCACCTCCCTCCTTAGAAACAAGGAGAATCAAGGAGAATCAATACTTGGCTCTAGTGTTGAACATGGGTGAGGGACTTGGGCATGGTATGTGTATGGGTGTGTGAGTATTTATTAGCCAAAAAATAAAAAAAATCCTAAGCATTAACTCCTTTCTCAGCTGGGTTTTATGGCCGCTCAAAATACACATTTGATGATTATGATTTGAGTTTTATCATCACGTAACATATATTTTAGTTTCAATTTGGAAATTTTACAAATACAATATTTTCCCTTTAATCCAACAAGCATTGAACTAACTTTTCTAATTATATATCGACTAATCTCAAGATACTCCATTTCCTCCAATCACCTCCTCCCTTTGCAAAAGAAGATCATTCCCGCAAGCCAAAACAAAATTGAAAAGGAAAGCATATTCCTTGCTTAATCTCTACTCTCTCAAATGCCCCATGCATCACCTCCTTTTTTTCACTCCCCACCTCCTCTCTTCTCCGCAACAACAACCTTTCGACCATGGCACAAGAAGAAAAGAAAGAGTAAGTACCCAAATTCCATACTCCCAATCCCTCATACCTTCTTTCTTAATTTATCGACTCTCATGTCTATTCTGTTTTGTTTCTTATCTGTTAGCCGCCCAAAAGAAACAGATATCAAGGCTGGAACAACAAGCATCCTTGTCACGGCCTTAGATGGTATCGTGAACGTCAATTCCCTGTTCACGATTGCAGTGTTTGTGGGTCTCTCGCTGACTACACCCGGGCAACGTAGCCTCGAGAACAGGAACGAATGTGACGCGGGGATAGACGTGGAGAAATGGCTGCTGATGTTGGAGGTGGTGTCGTTCAGCTTCTTCCTGTTCTCCAGCCTGGTAGCGCAGGGTCTGAAGCTGGCGCTCAATCTGCTCAACAGCAAGGACAAGGAGGATGCCTTCCGGGCCCACATAAACTCGAAGCTGCTCAAGTATGGGATGATGGGGTCCGCTGTGGGGTCCTTCATGGGCTGCATCTTTCTCATGTTTTCGATCGTTAATGTGGTTCAGATCAGGCTGGGCCTGCTGTCGTGCAGGAGTCAGCATGCGGTTCATGCGGTCGCGGTGCTCTTTGCATTGGTGTTCCCGGCTCTTGTTGGTTACATTTGGACGTGCATTTCTGCTTTTAAGAGTTGAGATCTTACAAGGTAGGACTCGGGAATATGAGGCTCTTCATTGAGCCCAATTAATATAGTTTTAGACTAGGAAAGTAATTGTTTCACTACTCTCATATGCCTTGGCTAAATTTCACTGCAATATATGCTTAAGAGCGAGAATTGTCGATAGCCAGTTGTTAGCAACCCCCTCTCTCCCCATTTGTCCCCTGTTTCAATCTTTGGATATGCTTGTCTCCTTTCATGTGTGCATGTGTGTGGGCTCTTTTATGGGTTCTAGCCTTCCTTAGCTATGATGCCGAAAAAATTAAAGAAAAATAAAGTGAGGATTATCATTGACTCAAATTAAAGTTTATCAGGCATTTCAATTGACCTGTATTATTGAAAATGTTTTGATTTTACATGGATTGGGCGAGATTTCACATAGTAATAGTTTGTTTTTTTTTTGGTAAGTCACATAGTAATAGTTGAGCCCACCGTTTAAGACATCAAGTATAGAGCCTGGAATAAATTTATTCAAAAAGGGCAAAAACATTGGATGGCTAAAATATTTCAGTAGACCATGGCTTCATTAGATGCCAAGAGTCAAGCTTATCTATTGCAGTGGAATGGACTGTTTTGACGATACCCCAAATTTTACTCCATAACTTGGTTTTCATTGGAGTTATGTACTCAATTGGCTGAACCGATGGTTTAGTCGTATGTGGTCGTTGTAGTAAAACTAGGTCGGGTCATTAGGTCTGGCTCACTCCATTCTAAGCTAGAGTTGGGCATTCAATAGTAAAAAATGGTCCCAAATACCCGAAGGATCTAACTGTAAAAATTCAGGAAAGGCTTCAGATTTGGACCTGTCTCAATTCTCAATTCAGATACACATTCAGGTCTACTGAATGGGCTCTGAAAAATTGTGTGTGGATTTGGTCCTTCGCATCCATGAGTTTCATACCTGAAGACTCGTGTAGGGCATTTTAACTTTGTTACAGGAAACAAACTCATATCATTGAATTTTGACTGGGCTTTGAAATTTCAGATTCGCCTTTAATCTATATCCAGTTCTGAATATATTAAATGGGGTTTAAAATGGCAGACTTCAGTTTGTCCGTCTCCAAGGCTTTAGCGCATGTTTCTTTATTAGAATTTAGAAAAATTTTGTCTGAAAATTTTCTAATTCTCAGGTATAGTGGAAATCGTGAATCCTCCTTTATACTTCAGCATCAAGAAATTAAAAACAAAAAAAACAAAGGGGTTGAAACTCTAGGAATTCCTTTTATGTGGCTGAAATTTTGAAATTCTTGCGAATAAACATGGTATTTGCAAATGCTGGGGGACAAATCTTTACATCGCATCGTGAATTTTCAATCACACCGAATCTTTGTCAAAAATTATAGTAAAGAAATAGACCCTTTGAGTTCATGTCAAGCTTGTACTATACTTGAAGACTTGATCTCTAAGGACATGGAAACTTGATCTCTCAGAGTCCATGTCAGGTCTGTGTCTGTGGGGCTCACTAAGGACACGCCAACCACTGGCAAGGAGGGACACGAAAAGATCTTGGTGAACTTAAAAGGTGTACAAAATTTTAACCCCATCATTTCATCGTAACTCCTTGAGCAATGGCCCTCGAGCTTATTAATGATTCTAATAAGCATTATTTCTTTTCTTCCAATTTCAATCCAACGCGAGTAACAATTTAATGAATGTCAAATTTTGGCTTACGGATATACACATGATAGTGTGCGAGAGGAGTAAATTGACCATAGATAAGTACTAGGGCCCCAAAAATAAGCTTAATTAACTGCCGTTCTTATGTATGAATAACATTTTTACTAAAGTATTTTTGTTCGTATGTGCGTACATATATGTAGTTAATCTCCAAGCTACATCTTTAATTTGAAGAATGAGAAATAAAAAATCGCACCAAGCAGCCGATATTTTAGCTAAATTTAACCATTTCTTCTCTATGATCAGGAAAACAGGAGCTCATTGTCTTTCGAAATTTGATATGTCACTATATTCATCTTCGAACAGTAATCTCTATCCGAGTAACTTCTATTGATTTGAGCCACAGGCTTGAACCAGGAGCTTCAAACCAAGGGTAGATGCTAATAGAAGTGGGATGAGTGCCAACTTTGGGAGTCACAGTGACCGTGGGTGGCTACATCACTGTGGCGGATCATGGTTGGACCACCCACGGTAGGGAAAGCCCCTCTGAGGATCCTGATTTCCAAATTTGGGCTTGTACCACTTCACAAGGATAATGACTGTGATGAGATTAGATTGACGGTAGGGGGTCCCATGTGCCACTGAAAAGGGTGTTGCTTCTTGTGATTGTGCTCATTTGAGAATTTTCCAATATACAATAATTCAGCGAGAGCTATACGTCTAAACCGACATAACCAAATTTGTTTAGCAATTGTGAATTGCACCCCACAGAGTAAATAAGAGAAAATTAGAGCATGCTATTTGCTTCTCCCCTAATCCCTCATTTTCTCCGGGAGAGCTCATGGTTTTTAATACACTTAAGCCCTGTATAATTTAAGTTATGGTTAAAATCTTATCAATGGTTAAACAGGCTTTTGTGTTAAGTATTGTCGCTCACGAAATACCAATCATGGATTGATCAGGCTCTCTCCCACCTAACCAAAGATGCTATAACATTTCCTTCCAATTAAACAAGGAAAGTCTTATGCCATATATGCACTCCCTTACTTGTGCGTTAGCAGATGGGAAGTGGAGCCCACCTTTCGATCATCTGAGTGGACCACCCAAATCTCCTAATCATGGGTTGTGGGGGTTTGGCACCCACTTAAATGGGTTGTATAGTTTATTTTTGACAGTAAAAAAAAAATTGTCAGCAGTTGATAATGAATTATTACGATGATCATGGATACATAGGCAAGTAAGAGGGAGATTTTAAGATACCCCTTTCCCATCCCTAGATGAGGCCCAAGTGGGCCCAACAAGTAGTTATAATTTGAACCCTTTGTTGAAATGCTACTTTTCAGTGAAAAACCATATTTATTACCAATTACAAAATTTTGGGGGGTCAGTTTGAAAGTTTAGGGCAATTCCAATCCAGCTGAAAGTTTAGGGCCATACTCACCGTCAGATCGGCACTTCTGCCACATGTACGGAAGATTCGCTACCGTCCAAACTAGAATACTACAAGCTACACATGCAAGCGGGGCCAAACCTGAGTCTCGTCTCTCGTCGGATCTTCGAGAGGGTTTTTGTTTCGAAATTGGGAGAAGAAGAGGAGAGAAGCCTGAAACGGAAAACGAATGGCGGAGAAGAAAACATTCATTAGCTACTAACCGTGGCTCTTCTTCGATTTCCTTCTCTCTCGATCCGAGAGCAGCAACTGATCGTGATTTTGATGGGGTCTCTGTTCGGCAACTGGCCTTCTTACGATCCTCACAATTTCAGTCAGTTACGACCGTCCGATCCATCAAATCCTTCCGTAAGCCATTCCAATCTCTCTCCTCCTTCATCTTCCTTTCTTTTCAATTTTGAATGCTCTTTCTGTTTGTTTCTTTAGTGTGTGGATTCAACAGCTCTATGTCATACACCAATAGCAATTTGTTGTTGCTGTTGTTGTTCTTGTTGTTTTTTTTCCATGTGGAGTATGTTTTGGAGATGTTTATGTTTCTATAAAAATAAGTAGTTTTCGGAGGAATGCATCATGTTAAATCTGTTCTGCGCATGGATTAGATGAGCTTCCTCTTTTTTTTTTGACCTTTTGCTTGAGATTTGAAAGTATTCAAAGAAAGTGTTGGACTTGGGAAGAAGGGCGTGGAAATACCATCAATTTGATGCAAATTGCATCTGTGATTTTGAAAAGTTGTGGGATTTCTCCTTTTTCTTCTTCGTCCTGTTGTTGTTGTTTTTCATTGAGGATTTTCAGCTTGAGGGAAGTGGGCGTCACGGTTTCATGATCCCAAAATTATTGTGGATTGAAAGATCATCACCCTTCAATTTATGAATACTGTACTTTTTTTTAAGGGGAAAAAAAACTTGCCATCTACTCACATGTATATTCTTTGTGGGATCACTTCTTGTAACCTGAAGCTCAAGAGAGAATCCTTTCTTGTTATTCTCTCCATGAGATTGTCCATCCACTCACATTGTATTCCCGAAAGTTTTATGATTATTTTCCATATGGACCAAGATAGGAGAATTTCTACCCACATAACCTGCTTGCTGGTCAAGACTTAAGCGCGCTTGGAACAAATGTTGCATTCAAATCAAGAGATGGCCATTGAAGTTGTATCTTCTTGCACATAAAGCATCATCATCTAGAAATTCACCTGCCTGGATTAATACCTGTCTATGCAACTTTAACACTTTGGGTGTGTTTGATGTGTATGGTTTTGGATAAGGTGATATAGTATAACCTATTGTCCATTTCTATCAGATTATTTTGGTTGGTGTGTTAAACTTGGTAAAGGATGTATCACCTTTTCTTTGCCTTTAGACCAACTTAGGTAAAATGACTACCAGTCTAAGTCCATAAGCATGGGTGCATGTGTTGTAACCCAATATAGGTACAGGGTGTTTGATTCGACAAACTTTGTAATATAAGCATAATATTTTAAAATTAGTTAAATCTTTATTTTTAAAGGAAAATGATATATTAAAAATAATGCCAATAAAAGTTATGTAGAGATCTTACTCTAAATAGTGAAGTAATGGTTAGTTCAATGTTTTATTTATATTTCAAAGAAGAAAATTTAAAAACATTTTATCAAATGCAAAACAATGTGTAGAATCTGATACGCATTGTCTCCAAGATGTGTCTGTCATGAGTACATTGCCTATTTCAAAGAATTAATGCAACATGGCTACTAGCCATTTCAAGGGTCATTAAGTGCCACATCCAATCATACTTTTTTTTTGCTTGTGGTTCAACAAAAATATCTCTAGGAGAGCTCCAATTGTAACTCTTATATATACAATGGCATGTGTTTCACTGTTCACACATGTTGGAGTCTTGGAGACCCCTCACTACTTGGTATTTGATAGATCCTTGAGTCTTAACATTGTTTGAGATGCAAGTCCTGTCAGATGAACCACTTACCCTCAAGCTTTATCGCTGACTTGCTACCAGAAAGGTAAGAAAGACTCTTTGATTGCCACCTTGGGGTGTGTAGAGTGGCCATGGAAGATTTGGTCGGATGCACCAATGCTTGGAAGAATAATTGAGTCCGATCTTGTTACAATGCCCCTCACCTTTTTCTTTTGCTAGTTGGGAAGCTCAATATTAGGAGCTCAACCCTTACTTTGATATCATGCAATCATGATAAGTGGCCGTGGTTCGCCTCATCGGGAACCACTCCCTCACCTTAGGAATGTTATCAATAAATCTTCCCTACTAAAAAAAGAGGAGGTTATTCTACCAAGCTCGTTGTTGTTGAAGTGACCACGGAACATGCTTGAATTTGAAAATGGGCATCAAACTAGAGTAGTTCACTGTGAGGCTAGCGTCCCTAGCTGGGGTAGGTGTTTACCGTTCAAGACTTTAAGTGTACAAGAAGGCTGCGCAAAACCAGAGGGTCGCTCGAATCTACAAATTGAACACCAAAAGCAAGATCTATCTGGAATTTCAGACTTCGAGCCACCACATCAAGGGCTTAAAAAAATTCTAGGAAGGAAAACATTTTGTTCCGCCTACTATTGTATCACTGTAATTCTCCCTGTATATCATTGTAATCCTTTAGATAGGCTTGTAATCAGGACAATGGGCATAATATCTTGCGATTAATATCACAAGGATGCTATTCCTTATTCTATGTTCTAGTTTTATATCTAAAATCATGTATAAATATATGGCCCTGGTGTCACATTGGCTCGTAGAATTCCTCAACTTATTTTGCCATCGTTTACTGCGTACTGAAGACAAACAATAATAGAGAGACATGGAATGAAAGAACACAAATGAAAATAGGGAACAGATGTGGGAATGATGGTATCTTAAATTGGAAGAGAATGAATATAAATATATATAAATATATATATATATATATATATATATTGTATGTAGAAGATTTAGGTAAGTGGTCCAATGTGGTTGGAATTACAGATAAAAGATTGGAGAGCCATCTCTTGTTAAAAGATAGGTATCCTATGTAGCTTAAATGTGATTGAAGCATTTTGTCATAGTTACTACCAGTAAGAGAATATGAGAAGCTAAACTTTACGGTTTTGCCGAGTGGGGACATGTGTTGTACTCAGAGCAACTTTTCCCCTGCTTTAGAGTATAACGGTTGGAGAAGGACTATTAATTCGTCATTAGTCGACTGCTGCACTTACAGGAAAGTAGCACAGATTTGTTGTACTTGATTGATGGAGAGCCTAGCTCTATTCAAAGCAAATACATTTTGTTGTGACTCATTCTGAAGTCTAGTTCTACTGTCCCTAACCTTCTCTAGTTCTTATCCTTGGCACTCCGTCCCCTTTGGCTAAAGATTTGAGGTGCTTATAGTTATGATTACTCTCTTATGGTACTAGTAGATGTTTGCTTCTGCAATGAGCATGCAATTCTATTTTTTCAATCTGTCTTGACAAGTCATCAGTGGATTGTCAATGTAAGTTACAACTGCTTCAGATGGGAGAGATGGTAGAATGTTGTGCTGTAATTGGAAAAAGAAAGTAGTAATCGCATGATGTTTTGCTTACTTTCTTGGAAGACATGCCCTTGCACTTCCTTTTCCTTTACACTCTCCCATGACACGATTTATTGGACAGTGAGTTTGAAGTAACAACATGCAAGTGTATGTGATACTGGGACCTAATTATTTTTTATTAGTAAATTTCTTTTTTCTCTCGCATGTTCACTTTCTTTGGCTGCTATTTGCAATTGGGTTTCTCATTTTTCTAACTGTTCTACTCATATTTTGTTAATGTTTGACCATGATTGCTCCATCAGAATGTCTGACCATCCTTTTCAATGGTCAATCATATCAAATCAACGCCTCGCCTATAAGTAAACTGGACCTAGCTTTTCATTTTACATTGATAGACTTGCCCAGCCCAGCCTGAGGGACACTCGATTATGAGAGGGCAATTTAACGTCATTAATTCCATAGCACAACTAGTGGTCACATCCAACTTATGAAATCAGAGCCTAGGTTAGAGAATCTGTTGACCAATTACTTCAAGGTTCAAAATGTTAAACATGTAATTGCTCGAAGTGTGCCAGCTGCATTCATTCTACCTGTCTCTTCAGCTAAAGAGTGATCTATGTATTATTGAAATTGCAAGTAGTCCGTTTGTGTAGTTGAATGTCTGTGTACTGAGTTAACAGTATAACAGGATCCAACTTTGTACATACGTATCGTCTCATAGAATGAGCCCTGGTGGTTGTTTAGTTGGCAGCCCTCTCTTTTTATAGCAAGTACCACATGATTCCCTTTTTTTTTTTTCCCTCATCTTTCTTAACTTTTTTTTCCATGTTTCATTTTCAGAAAACAACGCCTGCCACCTATCATCCCACTCATAATCGGACTGTTCCACCACCTAATCAAGGTATTGTACTTTTTGTTTATTTCCTATATATTTTGCTACTAAATTTGTTTGTTAATGTCCAAAAATACGGTTGTCTCACTTTAAAATGGGGATTTTTTTTTTTTGAGGATTTAAATGTTGATAATGTCCTATGACACTTTTTCATTATCTACTACAAGGGAACATGATAGTTATTGTTACATTGTTTCTGTGCTTGTTTGCTTCTATGAAGATCCTTGATAAATTTACTAGAATTTTCTACTTGCAACCATTATTAGCTTCAAGTGTTTTGTAGAAAAAATACTTGGTAATAATTATGTTCATGCACAATATCTAGTTGTGCAATCATAAATAATTATGCTCATGAACAATAATCTAGTTGTGCTCTCTCTCTCTCTCTCTCTCTCTCTCTCTCTCTCTCTCTCTCTCTCTCTCTCTCTCTCTCTCTCTCTCTCACACACACACACACACAGACCTGACTTTCATGCTCCTTGGAAAGTTAGGTTGTAGGATGACACTTCTTAAAGTTAACGGTAGAACTCTTTTAAGCTAACCCTAGGTTAGGATAAGGCTAAGATGACGACGACAACCAGCCGTAAATATGTGATTAGGATATTAGGAGCTCAAGTTGTTTGTGGAGTTAGCACATGCAATGCAAGCTCTACTTTAGTTTCAAGGTCATTTTGTATTTTTGTTGAAAGAACACATGAAAACAAACAAGAATGGCACAATAGATAAGGTGAGAGAAGCTATCAATGAGGATGTGAGAAAAAACGGAAATTATTACTGAAAAAATTGAAACTATAGTTTTTTACTCTTTTGAAGAATTAATGTGCCATAAATATTGGTAAGTATAATATTATATTAAAAAAAATATTGGTAAGTATAGAAAGGCAGCACTGCCAGTGCAGTCAAGGTTCATTGGCATAGGCATATACAACAATAAAGGGGAAGCCGAGGTCGATCCCTCACTCTCATGGTTGGTGTTCCACTCCCGCGTGGCCTAAATGATTGTAATGTACATCAACCTCAATGATGAGCCCCGGGTTGGTATAGCCCGAAAACTGTTTTGACATTTATAACTTTCATCTTCAAATCCAGATGAGTGCTCCATGTTTGCATCTTCTATTTAAATTGAAATGGAGTAACGGACATTGACTTAGAGGATGTGGAGGCTCTCTCTAACATAGCTAGCACAACTTGAGATATAAATGCATGTATCACTTTTTGCAAAAAAAAATGACCTTGAGGAAGGTATACTTGATTAAGATATCCGTGATGAGCTGTGTGCCTGTGTTAATCAACATTGTGAGACATCACCTTGCAAGCCGTGTCAGTTGTGCATAAGTTTTACTTTTCAAGCTAGTCCTTGGGAATGGGAGCTAACTTCTGCTGTGGGCATTTCCCTCAACTTCTTTTTAGAGATGACCTGGATTTGGGCAATACATTAGCAAGATGAAATCTCATTTTTAGAAGGGATTCTACTTTCATGGCATAGTGCCACAGTGGTCATGCATTTGGGAGCATTGACCAACCTGGTAAAAGTAAAGTGAAGAAAAATGACATGCATACACTGCAATCCTTGAACCAGGGTTTTGAACTGATTGCACCTGTTTGACTGATTTCTTGAGGCTACTTAACAAATCTAGAAACTACTGTTATGTGGTTCTTTGGCTGTTGCTTTTCAAGTGCATTTGCTATTATTATTATTATTAAGATCATGAGACTGACTTAAATATCCCGGCTAATCATTATTTTCCTCAATTGCAGTAATTTCAACTGAAGTGACTAATATTCTCTTAAGACAGTTTTATCAACGGGCTGATGAGAAGGTTGAGTATAACATATTTACAAGGTCTTTTAATGCATATGCAACTGTCTATCTTCTCATCTTCTCATGGGCTTGCATGTTGTCTACAGTTGAGACCAAAGAGAGCTGCCTCAGAACATTTGATACCAGAGCATGGATGCAAGCAGCCTCGGAGTTCTTTTTCTGATGTCTCCAACTGAGCCTTTCTGCTTAAAAGTTTCTACATGCATGCCATTCATTCTTACCTGTATGTTGATGATGTATTAATATAATTTATAGCTCCGTGTGCTTGAGATGGATAAGCAGACATGTAGTTTATGTACAAAACCCTAAAATAGAATAAATTAATACATGGCAGGAGCATTCCTATGGCCATCAGTCAGATTATTTGACGTTGGCTTATTAGTTCCGTGGTAAAATTTCGACGTTGGACCATTTGGGCATGTTTGATTTTTCGTTAAAAAATTTGTAGTCCTTTTTTTTTTTTTTCATTTTCTTACTTCGGAAAATTTTTCACAAATTCCGCATATATGACTATTTGACACCCCACCTCTTGCTATTAAAAGCCAGAGTTCCTCTTCTATACCTTTTTCACAGCCTAAAATTGCAGGAGAGTCATTGCCCTTGTTCGCCCACTTCAAAAGAAAAACAAATGGGCTCTTTCGGAGTTCTGCTGTCTGAAATTTTCAGTACTGTTTCATCTCTGAAGCCTTACCCATGTATTTATTTGGGGTGGGTTTTGTGAGATCTACTTTTGTGCTCCAAGTTGAATAGGAGGCATGTTTTTAATCTCATTGCTGCATAGAAGACTACTATTATTTTTTATTTTTATTTTATTTTTATTTTTTTAAGGATCACTTTTCTATGGTTTGATATGTTGCTTTTCGGTGGAGAAAAAGGAAAATTTTGAATTGGTTTTCCTTGTATATGTGGAAAACGTTCACTACCCAAGGAAGGGGAGGGAAGGATCAAAACTGCTTTTTCATGGTGCTGAGCGTACCTCCAAGAGGCCTCAACAAATTCCTTTTAAGTTTGTAAGCACTCGTTCTTGCATCAGCACTCTGAGATATGAAAATGCTATAATAATACACCAAAATCTCCGCATCACATGTATAGAAGTGGTTCACACTTCTAATGCAAGCAACAAAGGTGCCAGATATGGTGGTTGCATTCTTATGGGGGGCATCAACTCCAATTTTTTTATTTTTTTTTTCTCATTTCTATTGGCTCCATATTTGTAATCCAAATTATTCACCTTATTTATTGAACTAATAAAGCCAAAGATATTAAAGTTGATTATCTTAAATCTTAATAAATTTGCATAATTTGTGAAAAAAAATCCAAACCTATAGAACTGATTATTTTGTACTTCTATGGACCTCAATTCATGATTCAAACTGCTCAATATTTTCATATTAATTGTAAAGATAAGCTTGTTTGATTTCATATTTTAATTCTTTATAGATTTTGAGAAATATGTAATCAATTGGACATATCTGAATAAATATAGAATTGTTGGATGTACTTATTTTCTTGTGAAAATGGTAATTTTGACAAATAAAATACAGGCTATCGACCCCTTTGCCTTTTTATGTTAAACAAGGGCACTTGTCAAGTGATGAATTATCATTGTAGGAACAGGATATAATAAAGCTCTAAATGCATCGGCTATCCCTTACCAGTAGATAAGAGGCGTTGAAATCTGCAGGTAAACTAACCATGTACAGTAGTCTTTAATCAGGTTCGATGAAGTAAAATGTACTAAAAACTCATTTCATAAGAATTGAAAGATCCAAGTATTTTCCACATAAAAGCAAAATAGATATATCATTAAAAACACATTCAAAGCGTGTCCCCAGCCAAACATCCAGTGGGCAAAATTAAGCAACTTGTTTAAGAAAGGTTGGAGCTGGTTGGCCCAGAACCAAAACCACCACCACCACCACCACGCCCAAAGCCTGGTCTTCCACCAGGACCCTGCAAATTTCAAAAGCCATAGTTAGAAGGATCATATGGAATACAGGGCATCATGAATGAATTATTTTTACGGATCCATAAGTGTGATTAGCTCATTAGAAGGAAGTGAAGGGCGAACCCCCCCTAAAAAAAAAAAAAAAACTGATATAAGAGAGAGATAAGTTAAAAGTGGTTGCATTTCACCCATGGGAGTCCACATGTGGGGTAGTGCATGATTTTCAATCCTCATCCTCCCTCTTAAATTGAAGGCATTCACCAAAATCCCACATGGATTCCCCCCTAGGTGAAAATCACCCAATAAATAAGAATGGCTTCAGCAGTAGACCCATAATTGAACAGATAAGAAGCTAAAATAGTTCCATGCAGTCGAAGGCATAAGAGAATTTTACAGCAGGATAAGAAAATATCCTGCATATCCTGCAGCATCACTTAAGTTCTATTGATTTACTCACACTAAATAACAGTGCTGAATATAATACAAGAATCCAATAAGAGAAACAAAAGTATCACTGTGTCGTTGCTTATTTATTGTGTTAAATAAAAGTAGAAAATTCAATGTTGGCACAAAAAAATGACAAATAACAATACAAGTCAATGTACACACACAAAAAGAAAAATCATAATTACGAACCACCTAGTTTTTTATTCAGTTTTCTACCTGATAAGGCAAAAACAACAAATCATTCCGAAACCAAAGTAACCACAACATTCTATCCCTCCATCAACTACATACTAATACTATGTACACAGATTCTTTTTTGATACTTTGTAAATGTAATTCTTAATGTAGTTCCATGTTTTACCCTTTTCCTGTGCCAAAAAATAATAACACCTAAACTTTCCCCCCTTTTCTTCTAGGGCATTCCATCCCATAAATAATTTAAAGGAAAACCCCAAAACTAACCAAGTTAATGAACTCGATCAAATCAAGCAATGCACTAAAGGAACATACAGGATGGAATAAAAGTGTCCGGGACTCTTTTAACAACTCAGCCAGGATTTGTGATGAAGAACGGGCCACAAGTGGTCCCGCCCTTATTGATTTCTTTATTTATTTGTTTCCTTTTATTTTTCCTAATTATTAGTTAGCATGTTTCTAATTGTAATAGAATAGTTTCCATTATTGGTTTAGATTTGCTTAGGACCTAAGTTTACTTTTCTTATTTATAATACATTGTAGAGATGGAAATCTCATACTTCATTCTACTCGGAGAGGAGAGGTGCGTCCTTGTGTTTAAGTCTATGTGGAGATAATTTGAGGTGTCTGTGGAGCGTGGAAACGGTGCTTAGGCACTCCACCCAAGTCCTAACCCTAGGGCTGAATCAATTTGATTCTACAAGAATGCAACCAAATAAAATAGTTAAATGTTAAAAGCTAAAAGCTCTGTCAAACTCACAAATTCATGAAATTATGGTCACTTAAAACAAGCTTACTAGTCATTGCGATTCCACCAACTAGGTGAGGCATATAAAGGAGGCTCATCTAAGACAACCACCAGAACTAAAGTTCAAGCCTAAGTGGGTGCACAGCTCAAGGGCCATGGACACAATTCCAACCATTTTTACTCAGCGTTTAATTAAAATAACATCAAATGTATATTACATCAACCAGAATCCAGCAAGGTACAGATCACATGCTGGAATGGAAACTAAAATCCGTGAACTTTGCTGTGCCCTTCATGGTTGGCACAGATCTGCCCTATAAACTTTGAAACAACATATTACACACAGCCAACGAAGGTTATCATTCTCTTCTATCTTCAAATGACTCATTTCAACACAATAAACCTAGTTAAGCAAACAATGAAGTTTCCAAACGCCCAGGCATCTTTATATAAAAATAGAAAATCTATTAAGGAAGGTTCCATTATTGCAATCTATATGATATGAGAAAGTAACAATGACAGTAGCAGCAGCAACAACAACAACAATGGGACAAAATTCACATTACCCTGAATGAAGGTTGGTATTCAGGTGGAGCTCCTCCCTTATCGCCAAACTCACCAGGAGGCCCGCGGGGCCCTCCACGATATCCATCACGGTCCCCACCGAATCTAGGGCGATCCCCTTCAAAGCGTGGCGGGCCACTAACATCGATTAAAAAAACACATTAAGATGATGATGATAAACAAGACAAGGTGCAGGTGTAATCACATTGCGGTACTAGTACTACTGTGCTAGTGTAAACCATACACACAAAAGTATGTCTCGTTCATGAAGTACACCCCAACAATAGAATGGTCCAAATGAATTGCAAATCGGACGATTATGAGCTGGGGAATATAGGGTATCTAATCTAATCATGAAAGAGATGGAGAGTTATAATGTAATCATATACCGCGGGCGATCGCCAGGTGGCCCACCCATTGGGCGGCCAGGGGGCCTTGCAGATTTCTTAAGAGTGGCAGGAACGATCTCAGAAGGGAGGTTGAGGTAGGTGCGGAGGAACTCGATCCCATCATTGGTTAGAAACCAATAGTAGTGCATCCAGGAGAAGGTCTCGCGCACATACTCCTTGGACTTGAAGCTCTGCATCAGCTTAATCACCTGCAGATTCGGGACGTCGATATCTGGGTGTTTGGCGAGGTTGTAATCCTTCTTCGCATAGCAGACTCCCTCTGAGGAATTTCCACAAACGCGTAAAAGTCATTACCATTCAAGTTTCAACTGGAAATGAATAAAAGGCACTGGATGAGAGGGAGGAAGAAGAATTGACCTTGGAAAAGGTATTTCGAGATCTCTCGGCGGTTTTTTTCTGGGATGATCTGAAGAGAAAGAAGAAAGAGATGAAAGGCAAATAAATATGACAAGGATTTCATAAAAAGACATGAATTGGAAGAGCCGAAGAAGAGAAGAACATATGAGAGAAAACGTACCATCGTTGCAACGAACAAGGAGAGAGAAATCAATATGCTGTCTCTCGCGCTCTATTTCGGCCTTCTCTCGCAAAGCGGCTGTAAAACCCTAGAAGCGTCTGAGAGTCTCTTACTCTCTTTTGTGAGTGGCTCTTTGCCTCCGGACAGGGCCGCCTATGTAATTTGAGCCCATTTAATATTTGGGCCGGGCCAAGGTTTAGTGATAGAAAGCCCAGATCCGGCCCAGTCCCAATAAGGAGTGCTCCTGATTTTTAGTGATAATTTGTCCAAACAATTGATAGAATGCTTAAGAAACACGAGATACCCAAGGATTTCTCATCTCACACAACAGCCAAGGGTAACGGATTGATCCTTGGCCGATAGGTTGTCTCAGAGGTTGTGCCAGTCACCCACCTAGTTAAAAAAGAACAAGAAAATTGCTAGAAAGATTGTTGAACTAAAAAAACCCTGTTTCGGCCTGACCCAATTGACTAAATGGGTGGGTTGAGCTGGATTTTACGGCCCTGGTGGGGCATGGACCAGATATGGGCCTATTTTCTAAAGTCAGCTGAGCTTACCCTGGCCTGACATGGCCCATGAAAACCCCTATTGGACACTGCCTGTTGAATTGCTTTTGCCCCCAACACACTCATGGAAGGGGGTGTAGGCTGCTGATGCAAATTTTGTTGTTCATCAAAATCCAATCATCCTTGAATCTGCCTTTGGATGATGGAATCTGCTTTTGGATGATTGGATTTTGATGGAAATATCATATGTGATGCACGATTTAACTATTGTGAGATTCAAAATTTGAATGTAATTATTACTGATGTTTGTAGTTTTCCTTAAACTGATGTTTGTACGAATGTATATGTTTAGGGTTTGTGAATTGATGTTTTGTAGTTTTCCTTTACTCTGCAACTGATGTTTGTACGAATGTGTTAGGGTTTGTGAATTCTTGATTTTATTTTCAATACACTATGTTTATTGTATGATTTCTTTAGAATTGTGATGTTTGCATGCAGAATCTTTGTGAATTATTAAGTTTCTTCTATGATGTTTGGGAATTCTTGAGTTTCTATCATGTTTTTATTTTATTTTCAATATGCAATGTTTGTTGTATGATTTATACACTTTTGAATCTATGATGTTTATAGTCAGAATCTTTGTGAATTCTTTAGTTTCTTCTAAGATGCTTGTGAATTCTTGAGTTTCTATCATGTTCTTGATGTTGGATCCTGTTGCCAAATCAGTGCATTAATTTTCAAATTTTCTTGATTTGATTATAAATTTATGTGAAAGATATGTGATCTAGATCTCTTGTTCTTTGTTCTTTCATGATCAACTTCTTGTTCTTCGGTCTTTCATGATCAACTAGTTCCTTCACCTCCACTTACTTCTCATATAGAAACCTGCTTTTTAGTAACTCTGCGACGTTTGGATGATTGGATTTTGATGGAAATATCATATGTGATGCACGTTAAACCTTATTTTATTTATTTATTTTTGTATAAATTTTCTACCACTCTCACAAAACAGTTCCATCCAAAATCCCTGTTTTAACGATGCCACATACTATTATGAGGTTTCCAAGGTTTTATTTTGGTTTTTTTTTTTTTTTAGAATCTACTTTCACAAATTTGTACAAATATGATTTCCAGCTACACACTTAAGATAAATTAAGTCATCTTGGTTCTATATAAGATAGGATGAAGGCTTAATGAGAAGAAAGAAAAAGATTTTTCCATAATTATGTAAAGTATATATCCTATATAAAGAATATATAGAGCCCTTGTGTCATCATGAGTATTACTGTATGGGACATGGTCCTATTCTATCATTAAATCACATATGCCATAACATTAATTAATTCCACCATTACATATCACCTTTCCTCACATAAATAAATACATGATAACCAATATGGCATCTCTCCCGATCTCTTAGTTCCTAAAAAATTGAATATTAATCTTACCTAAGGAGAGCAATGTCTTGCCATTCGAAATCACTTACTAACTAATCTTTATAGAATATAAATTTTACTCTAAAATATCTAAGAGCACCTAAAATCTCTCCATTTTCTCTAATTGTACTATCAAACATCCCTTTTCTCTCCGTAAGGGGTTTTCTCCCTATCTTCATATGTAGAGAATATTACTATGTAAATATACTAAAAATGTCTGAAAATAAAATGGGTTTTCAACAGATGTCTACACAGCGTAATAATTTAAGCATTGAAATAGCATTATATGAGGTGCCCTTCACAAAAATAGTAAATAAAAATGCACATACCCATATAATAGTTAAAAACATGAATGCAAATTCCCTAACACATACAGTGACTGAATTTGTACATGGTCATGTGTTAGGTCCTGGACCCACCATTCCCTTGGCCAGTCCAGGGCCACTCTTTTAATGGCTGGGTTTCATGTTATCTGTAGTTATTTTTCAGTTCTTTTGTTATGCATGTGATGTACTTTTCAGTTATTTTATCTTCTGTTATCCAATTATGGAAGAGAGATACTAGGAGTTATGGGGGTGGGCAGTTATCTTTGATGTAAGTGATTCCTATATTTATGGTCAGAAAGGAATGGAAATGGGGACTATCTAGTTTTTTCTTAATTCAATCTTCAACTTCAGCAAGAGGATGCCCTTTCCCTCTGATTTGTGGGCTAAGCTTGGTCTCGGAACCTATCATCAAACCCTGCAAAACTGTAAATTACGCCCGACAATTTGGGTTTCTATTTTTTCTTTTTTTGCCGTTTCTTTTTTTGTGTCACAAAGCATAGACGTTCTGATTTCCATCAGCATAAATGGCCACATGAAGATAGTGAATAGGCCCAAGTATGAAATTCACAAATAGTGAATAAATGTATTTATTCTAGAATTTACAGAAAATGAATTCATTTCTTGACACGTGTTAGCCTAGAAAATGAATTCATTCTTATTTTTTTATGGAGATATATAATTATGAGCTTTTAGAATATTATATTAATGAAATAAACAATAGGGTTCCATTTGGACTGATGGTGTATCTAGATATCTTTTGTATTTATTAATTTATTTTACTTTTGTATGTTAGATGATATCACATTTAAATGTGCAATTATTTCATTTTATTAAGTTAGTCGTTATTTCAATTTTTTGTTTAAAGATCCAATTGAGATTTTTGTTCTACTCATTAAAAATATATTTTGTTAGTTGATTTTCACCTAGTTGTAGAAGAAATCCCTTTCTTCTAATCTAGAATCATGTTACATAATACTGGTTGGTTAGACATTTTTTCAAAAGAGTAACATGCCTGGTTCAAGGCTTTAAGGGCCTATTTCTTTACTAGAATTCCAGGAATTCCTGTCTCGGGAATTTCTTAATTCCTAGACATAGTGAAATTCCTGAATTCCCCTTGGGCTTGAGCATCCAGAAATTCCAAAAAAATGCAAAGGGAGTGGAATTCCTGGACTCCTAAATGTCAAACGAGAACTTTTAAGTGGCTGTAATTCAGAAATGCTACTGAAAAAACATGGGATTTAGCAATTCCAGGGGACAACTTGTCACATCATGTTTAGGAATTTCTGAACATGATGTGAATTCCTGGCAGAAATTCCACTAAAGAAACAAGGCCTAAGTGTCTGTATATTGTCCTCCTACTCGTTAAAAATACTTTTTGTTAGTTGATTTTCACTTAGTTATAGAAGAAATCCCTTTCTTCTAATCTAGAATCATGCTATGTAATACTGGTTATTTAGACATTTTTTAAAAGAGTTACATGCCGGGTTCAAGGCTGTATAAGTGTTTGTATATTGTCAAAAGCATTCCTGGGAGTAAAGCATATAACATGGTGAAAACCTAAAAACAAGAATGACTCCCGAGGCAGAAGAAATCAATAGAACACACATGTTATCATCGGTGAATTCATCATCTTCTAGAGCCAAGACATATCAGATCCAGACCAGTAAGCTACTAGTATTAAAGCCCGTAAGAATGCGATGCATGGTTAGCTAAAAGAGAGAGATAGAGGCGCGGTAAAAAAATTAGTAAAAGGGATATGTTTCCATCATTTTGTTGGTCTTTAGTTGGATCATAAAATAAATGCCAAAAAAATCAGAGGAAGATGTAAATTTCAAAGTTAAATTAAAAACAGCCAATTAATCAGATTCAGTGGGGTTGATGTAATTTCCTAGAAGGCAAGGACATTGTATCGACCTTTTTAGTATTTTCTATAGGTGAAATGGCCCTTGATTTATTTGCATGAAAGCTTCATTGGAGAAAGAGAAATGACCATTACAGATAAATCTACATAACAAAACCCAATTACTATGAACTCTAGTGAACAAAACAGCAGAAGATTAGACAGAACAGAACATTGGACATTAAACTCCATTCGATTGATCTCAAATTGCACTAATATGGGTAACATGGTGAACAACAGGAATGTGTTTCATTGTTCGGGTCAATGAACCTTTTTCTACAGTGATCAAAGGATCTCAAATGAAATGAATTCACTTGGTGGCCTACCCATTTGTTAATATTACACGGCCAGGGAATCTCTACTAAACTTGGGAAAGATCATCTGGTGGGGCAAGCCAATCATGCCGGTTTTTACCATCACCCAACCGGCCTGTGCATTTGGCATTTTAGTGTCATGTCTCATCTATGGATGATGAGATAAATCCGAAGTTTCTTCAGACCTTTCTTTTCTGTACTACATGAATGCTCAAATTGTTCAGATAATCACATTGATCGGACCAGCATGTGAGATTGTCTGGTGGGCAATGGGCATGGTCCCCCCTTCAACGGCAACATCCAGATGATCCAAGGGCAATGAGATCACCTTGTAAAGCTTCTGAGACCATCTCCCTTTTAGATGATGACCCTAGATCATCCGGCTTCAAGTTACAGTTGGAGGATGCCATTGCAGAGAAGAAATACTCGGCACAATAACAATCCCGACACTAGTGGGCGTATAAGCTAGCCCCGCGAAAAAGAAACCCGACGGAAGGTTCTTACCCGTTAAAAATCGGGTTTGGATCATTATTTAGGCCTTGCTAAGTAAATGAGTTCGGGCCTGGGTCCTATTTATAGACCCGTGATCTAAACGGGGTTCTGTTTTGGTTCCACTTTGGCTCAGAGCCGGGACCCGATGTATTATATCAATTTTCAAGAATGTCGAATTAAAATTAGATTCTTTCCCATATCATTTTCTACTCAGATTCGGACCCGCTCTATATATGGTTCTGGTCTCGGGTCCGCTTCCACCTTCTCCTTAATGGTTCCAGGTCTGATCTACTATAGACCCGGACGAGAACCGACTTTTTACATCCCTAATAAAATGGCACAGGACTGATGCACCCGTCTATTAACGATCTACTGTTATCCTAATCTCACCTGGGCTCTTGGAGAAATTAAGCTCAACCGTCTCACAAGGTAAAAGTAGTGCAGAAATCAAGCGGGCCTTCTGCCGTGATTGAAAGGACCGCAGGAAACAGTCGATCAGGAAGAGGGAGAGATCCCTGGAGGAAAAAAAATGCAATGCATACTAGGAACACGAAGTACAGCTGATGGGTGTAGAATAAAAGCTCGAACTTTTGACACCTTATGCGCGGAAGGACTGTAACCCACATCACAATACCAAAAACTAATGTGATCCCTTGTAAGGATCCGGCCCATTTCTACCGGGCTGATATTGTCCGCTCTGGGCCTCGGCCCGCACGGTTTTACTTGATGGTATTCCGTCGCAACGTCGCCAAAATGCGTCAACCAAGTAAGGCAAGCATCCCCCACCCATTTAGAGGAGAGCCGCCATCGGCTCTGATACCATTCTGTAAGGATCCGACCCATTTCTACCGGGCTGATATTGTCTGCTTTGGCCTCGGCCCACACGGTTTTACTTGATGGCATTCCGTCGCAACGTCGTCAAAACACGTCAACCAAGTAAGGCCAGCATCCCACATATAGCCTAGTCTCTGGACAGCCTCATAGGCGATGTGGGACGTGTTCTCACATCCCTCGAGGACTGTAATCCACATCACAATACCGAAAACTAATATGATCTCTCCCGCAATATTTGATACTTCGGCTTTGTCCCATCTTAGAAGCTACAGGATATATAGTGAAATAGGAAGGAGGTTCTTTCTTGTAAAAGGATTTAGATCATTCGTAATATTTTTTGAGCAAACGTCCATGGTAGTGCCACTGATTGATGATGTACATCATCAGCTTGATCAAGATTTTGACCAGTGGAGAATACATGATATTTCTAGCAAATAGAAAGCTCCGATCATTCATATGTGCAAACTCAAAGTGCTTTGGAGGAGGATAATTACCTAGTTCACAATTTGACTAACTTGGAGTCGAGTTTGCCATTGTAATGAAAAGGGTGACGCCGTGGTCTATTTTGGGCATGTTTCCAAATCAGTGACATCTTTTACCTTTTATTTATTTAAATGAGTTTTTTAAGTATGTATGCCCAATTGCAAACAGTTATTCAAGTCTGTGACGATGATTTAGTGGGTTAGTTTTATTTATATGATTGATATGGTGTTAATCCTTAGTTGTCTCCTTTGCAGACTTTATGTTTCGTATTGGATCGTGTTTGGATGTTGTGAGTTTATGTTTTCAACAAATGTTCCTCCTAGTGGTAATTACTGCTTATTATTACTATGGTTGTTCGTATGAACGTGTTGTGATTTAGGGCTTACGAGAAGAGATTAATCACGCACAAACAAAACACAGAGATTTTTGGCTTTTGGTCTACGTCCACGGAGAAGACAGGAGAATTATCCTAGAGGCCCTTAATCTCTATTTATAATATCAGTCTCAAAACCCTGTTACACTAAAAAACTACTTCTTAGTCATATCAAACCCTATAACAAGCCTACTTTTAATCACAGTACAATTTGAGCAATTCAGGGGCCCAGTTAACCAAAATTAATTAACTTCTATTGAGCGATACAAATTAACAGAACGCTTGGAAGTTATATGTGGAGTTTGGGAAGTTAAAAGTTCGAATATTGACAAAAAAGTTCGAGATGTCCAATTTCTATAAAACTTCATCACTGAATTTCGGAAGCTTCAATTGTTATGAAGCATCATTCTAGCAAAAGAAAATTCTTAGTCATAACTTTGAGCAGCTTGTGAATGAAGGGATCTGTTACACCCCAACCCAATTTAATCGTCATTAGTGGTATTTAATGGAGATTTAGTTTAATTAATTTTTGTTTAGTTGTAAATCTTCAACTTAGTCTCTTAGACCGAATTAAATTGAGTCTTTAGTTTTGACTAGTTGAGTGGAGTTGAATTGATTCATTTGGATTGAGTCAAAGATTTTTCCGTAAATTTAGATTTTCTCGTTTTACATTGTTTTCTTGTCATTTTGGCGTCATCGCGTGTATCTCGTCGAGCACGTCGATTTTTGTATTTAGCTTTACTTCATTTGAGCACTCGTTGAGGAAATAGACCCTCGTTTGACTTAAATTGAAATTATACCAAACTAATGGGCTTTTCTACAAAAGTTCCAATTTTTATCACTTACAACCACCCAACTCATTTCATTTCACTCGTTCTGCATGTTGGCTGGGAGAGAGTGAGTGAGAGAACTTTTCTCTCTTCTTCCCTTTCAATTTCTCTCTATTCCTCCAAGCTCCTTAGCATTCCAAGTGAAGAAAAGGGGAGGTCTTCATCCTCTACTTCATCTTCCTCTTTTCTTGTTGGCAAGAACAACATTTCCCTCATATTCCACTCTTTCAAATTCGGAATTATACAAGAGGTAGGCTTCAAACTCTCCTTGTTTGGATTTTTGAGTTGTATTTGAGTCAAAAGACCCTTATGATAGACATACATTCATATTCATGTGTTTCCCATGTATATTTGTGTCTAGGGTTGAACTATTTTAGGGATTTTAGGATTTTGAACACCAAGAGAGTATAAGAGTTTTGAAAATCCTAAATTGAGGCAAGTATAAGCTTTGATTAAGAATACATGTTGTTTACTTCTTTGATTGAGTATTAAATCCTATTCTCTCTCTTTTACTGTGATTAGCCTCTTGGGTTGGATTTTTTTGGGTTTGTTTGAAAATGGTGAAGAGTAGATTGGTTGGAATGGGTGGTGGATTAGTTATGCATGAACAAATGAGAAATGCATGAAGTGCATGTGTATGCAGGTGCAAAAGGAGGAGTGCAGAACCAGCACCCAGTTTTGAACTGGCGTGCAGAAACTCTGCCTGGGTTGTGTGTGGGCTTGGGCCCTGTTTATGGGCTATTTAAGGGCTGATTGCAGGCCAAATTCAGGGCTGTTTAAGGGCTGATTACAGGCCAAATTTTGGGCTGTTTAAGGGTTGGTTGCAGGCCAAATTCTGGGCTGGTTTCAGGTCTGTTTCAGACCCATTTCAGGTTAATTTTAACCCAATTTCTGGGCTGTTTTCCAGCCCATATCAGTCCCATTTCAGGCTTGTTTCTTGCTCATTTCAGGCTGATTTTTGGCTCAATTTCTGGGCTGTTTTCCCGCCCATATTAGGCTCTATTTCCAGCCCTTTTCCCCACTAATTGAAGTCCATTTTCATATTTCAAGGCATAGGCTAGAATTCCTCACCTTTCAAAGTAAAAGTAGTTAGAGAAGCTTGGAATATTTAAGGCATGTGTAGGTAGAATAGTTCATGAAATGGGAAGGAGAAAACATTGTAACCTCTATCCTTATACAGGTCTTGATTGCTATTGGAAATGGGAAAAGAAAAGATGAGATGGACCTGAGTCTTAATTGTTTGGACCCTTTTTGACCCTATTAGAAGGGGTAATGATATTCTACCCTCTAATAACCCTCCATAAAACTCTCTAAAGAGGAATATGGTGTACACCTTAAACCAATAGGTGATAAAGGTTTTAATTGCCTCTTATGACTTTACAATGGAACCCTTAACCTTCTATTTGTCTAAATGGAAAATCATAACTCTATGAATGTTCATTTGAGGCTGAAAACATTCATAGATTGTACTCATTGGTCTTAAATTATTCCATGAGGGTAGGTTTAGGAATTTAATGTATTTTCTCATAAACTGTGGCACCAAATAAAGGATAGTAATACATTGATCTTCAAAACCTACCTTGAAATGGACGATGAGAGATTATGACTTAATTAGATTAGAGTTGGTTAGTAAATTACCTTGAATCTTTGAACTCTCTTGCATTTCATATTGAGTAATATTAATATCATTGACCTTCAAGTGGTGATCAATGCATTATATGTTGATGTCTTCTATTCCGATTAATATAATTGGAGTTGACTCTTGAAATAGTAGGAATGTGAACATTTGTTATTGATTTGGTTCAATTCGATTTGAGATTATGAGATTTTATATCTATATTGAAAATTTCATTCACATTCTATTATTATTTTGATTCGCTTGGTCTGGCACTACTGAGCTTCGACCTCGTGATACCCGACGGGGTTAAACTTGGTTTAGTTATTTGAGATCACTGCAGTAGATCATCTGGAGCACCGAAACTCCTGAACCGGGTAGCCAGCTAGCCTTTGGCCAGGCCGCTGGTGATATCCCAACTAGATTCGCTCTTTATTTGAGAGGATGAGCTTAATGTGGTAGCCAACTAGTATGTTTTATTCCCCATTGACTCGTAAAGCATGAATTATTCAACTTTAACACAATTGCCTAGTTATTACTTGATATTGACATCCTTTAATCAATTGTCTATAAATTCAATTTGTTACATCATGTAATTCATTATTAATGCATATACTTGCCGAATCGTCGTATTCATGATGCTATTTTTGGTGTCACAGACGCAGGTGCAGTTCCCTGTCCTGAGGAGGCCCAGGAGGGAGAGGAGGTTACCCAAGAGGTACCTTCAGGTCTAGAGGAGTGGCCAGAACAGGGGCCTGCTTAGAAATTCTCCTCGGAGTGCGCAGACATATATTTTGAGAACCTCATTAGGGTGTGACTAACCCCTTTTTGTGTGAGTCACACTTAGACTTCAGTTATTCTTTTGTTTATACTCTTGATAGTGTTGTTTATATTCTTTTATGCATCCTTTTTGTAAAAGTAATGTTTCTACTTGTATAATTCTTTTGTGTCAAACTTGAACAACTATTTAGACTCAATGGACAATGATACCTTATGTTTGAAAAAGTTATTTTTCTCTCCTTCGTGTGTTGTATTTGGCTCGAGACAGGTACAATATCACGGGAGTACGTGTGCCACACCTCGAGGATTACCCTAGGCCAGGGTGATCCGGGACCGGGATGTGACAGGATCATTCAACCTGTATATAGAACTCCCCGAAGCCCCACGGCCAAAGCCTGGAATATTGATTAGTTTTATAACATTCTCGCCTAGAATATTGATTAGTTCTATATAATTTGTGTCCGCTTTATGGCTGGAGGATGGAAAAAATGTTCAAAGCATTGGACGTGCTTTATATACTCTCTCTTGATCAAACATAATATAGAACCTTTACTTTTACTTGTTCAAATCCTACAATATAAATACAACCACTTCATTTTAACATCTCAGTCACAAAGCCTGACGTAATTTAAAACATTTCAACACAAAACATGGATAAATTTAATCATTTGTTTTCAATTTGTCTACGATTTAGAATGTAATAACATCCTGCAATGCAATCCGTTCTCACAAATCCATAACACTATCATTGACATTGAGTGAATAAAAGTGAGATACATCCTGATTCACTCATTTTTAAAATAATCTTTTAGTGATTGCTAAAATTGGGGTTTGATATTAATTGTCGAATTTAGTCGAATATAGTATTGTTCTGCTAGCCTCTATCACCATTCAGTAGACTCAGTGCTACAAATCAGCTTTATGCCAGTAGAGACTACAGTTCGCAATTTGGATCCAAAGACCCTCAGCGTTGAACACAGTGATACAATGACATGCCTAAAGTTCCACAATTGAGATGTTCTCTACTAGAATAGCTTCTTTAATTTTGACTAAAACCATTTGGCTACCTGTTTCAGAATTCAGGTCAAAGAAGAATGGAAGATAATGTTGTATAATCGCAGGTGTGCAGTTTCTGCTTATATTTTCCTGTTCATTTTCTTAGTCGGCTTGTCTTTAAAGAAGTAGAATGTTGCTGAAGTTAGCTATGTCGGATCATGTTGGAATGTTGCATTGTTGAGTTTCATGCATCTTTTTGATGATGATGAACATACATGCAATTAATAATGTTAAACATCAGGTACTCTTCAAGATATTCCAACCTGGGTGGTTATAATTGATGAAAACATGGAGTCCCAGTCTGATCATATCGATGCAAGTTTTTATTTTATTTTATTTTATTAAACATTAGTTTCACAAAAAAAATATGACAAATAACAATACAAGTCAATGTACAAAAAAAAAAAAAAAAAAAAAAATCATAATTATGAACCAGCTCATTTTTAATTCATCTTTCTTCTACCTGATTAGGCAAAAACCACAAATCTTTCCAAAACCAAAGTAACCACAACATTCTCCCCCTCCATCAACTACATACTAATACTATGTACACAGATTCTTTTTTGATACTTTGTAAATGTAATTGTTAATGTAGTTTCATGATTTACCCTTTTCCCGTGCCAAAAAATAACAATACCTGAACTTCCTCCATTTTTCTTTAGGGCATTCTATCCCTAGAAGAAATTTATAGGAAAACCCCAAAACTAACCAAGTTAATGAACTCAATCAAATCAAAAGGTACATAAATAAAAGCTCTATTTAACCCAGAAATTCATGAAACTACGGTAAAATAAACTTACTAGTCGTTGTGATTTCACCAACTAGTTGAGGCCATATAAAGGAGTGTCCTCTGAGACAACCACTTCAAGACTATGTGGTGCGCAGCTCGAGGGCCAGGGACACAATTCCAGCCATTTTTAGTCATTAGTCCATATGTGTGGTTAAAATTAATAAGATCAGAAGTATATTACAAAATACGGGCCCTCATTGACCTTCAGGCCCTTGACTGGATCCAATTGTGCAAGAATATCTCATACCAGCCTTTTAAAAATGAATCGAAACTAGGTCACTCAATTATCATCAAATCAAATCTAGGTGAACTTACTGTGCCCTTTTATGGTTGGCACAGATACAGAGAGGCCCTATAAACTTTGAAACAATATATTATACACGTTGGCAAGGAAAGGTATCATTTTCTTCTATCTTCAAATACCTCATTTCAAGTTCAACACAACAAACCTAGTTACCAGCAAACAATGAAATTTCCAAGTGCCAAAATTCACATGCCCGGGCATCTTTATGTAAATATAGAAGATCTATTCAGGAAGGTTTCATATAGATTGCAATAGTGGAACCTTCCTGAATAGATCTTCTATATTTACATAAACATGCCTAGGTAATCATATATTGCTGGCGATCACCAGGCGGCCAGGGAGGTTGACGTAGGTGTGGAGGAACTCGATTCATCATTGGTGATCGCCCGAAATTAGAGGTGATGTACTTAGGATTTGAACCCCGAGCAGCCAGCCGGATAAGAATTGACGCTACTGTTCTTATGACTTGAAGCTTTTACTCGAGGCAACATGAGTATTTAGATTTTAGAGCTGAAACAACAATACCTCGTCTGTGCGGCCAAACTCATCCAAACATAATAGGGCTGAAAATCTATCTTCACTTTACTCTATTTTTATTTATCCAAACACACAGTTTTCTCGTATAGATAATGCATCAAGTTAATTTTGTTTGATGCTTATAGCTATTCTGTTATGTTCAATAAAATCATCCTTTTAGGAAACGAAAAGGCCCCACTAGAATATGAGCATTTCTTCTCCAAACATGTGTTGGGCTGTGGGGGCCAGATGGGCCCCACGCGTTTTTGCCCATAAACTTGAACCACTGCCTCATAGATATCGTCAACCCTAATCCATTGATTTGCTCAAGCGTTTAACATAATCTGAGAGCTATTTCTCGGCCTTTCATAGAGAAAGCAGTCATATATGTCTTGGGTACAACGATCCCGAGGCATAGACTCTCTCTCTCTCTCTCCAATCTCCCATTTGCCAAATCCAAATCTTTCAATAAGATTGAGTGGTCAAAGGCCTATCATCTTACAAGAATTTAATATATTTGAGTTTTTTTTGACATAATGTGATATATTGTTTCTTACATTTGAAATGCTATATTTATTTCATCAGAATTTTAAATTTCAGCCACCTAAAAAGTCTGAAATGACCTTTTGAAAATATCCTAAAATCCTAATCTCTATATATTTGATTTGGTTTTCAAATGCACTACTAAGAAACGAGATTTTGAATTCAAATTAAAGGAGATAATTTTTGGAGAATTTAAATTTCCTCCATACATGAATTCTTGGATTTCTCATAAAGAAACAGGCCCATAGTGCCAGGGTTGTAAGTTTATGCATTCACCTTTCACTTTTGGTTCCAGATTGTTAGATTGGAGCCACGAGAGGCATATCTCTCAGCTAAACATAACCCTATTTCTATAAAGGAATTTGATCCAGTGAAAACTGTTCTCACGGAGACTCCGTGAGAATTTTTTTGTGGGGCCCATTGGGGGTCCCATTTTGGGATGGAACCGGTGGGGATTAAAAGATCTATATGGGACCATCCCGAATATTAAGTTTGACCCTAATCTCATGCTCCTAACCCCTTCATCTATGACCGATAAGCCTAGTCCATTCATATGGGTATATAATTGATCCAACAGTCCAATTCATTCACATTAGTGTCAAACCCTGGGTGTGTGACTAACAATGGGGTCCCTATCTATTGTAAGGCTTGGATTGGGTGATAAGTGAGCCCCACCCATAGTTCTCACGTTTTGAACCGTGAAAACAGTTCTCACCTGATTTTTTCCCTTTCTATAAATAGGTCCGGTAAAAGTCTATTAGGCTTGTGAACTTAAAAGTGGGGTTCATGTCCTAGTTTCACTTTGACCGCATACATTTTGCACATTCAAAATGTTAGGTAGAAAAAGAGAGAGGTATTAAAACTTGAAATTTAATGCAGACAGATACGTACCCCAGTACCCCAACTGTACCCATGGTAATAAATAATAAAATAAAAACCAATTGTACCAAAGACACACTTGAATACTTGATGCATATTCAGTGAATGAATTAAATGAAGACGTGTTTCTCCCATTAGGCCACATTACTTGCCTGCATTACTCACTACCCCAGATGGAGTCGAGATGGAGAGCATGAGGCCGGCACAGAAGATTCTTCCAATTCGTTTTATTTTATTTTAGACATGGAAACAGAGCTTCATAGTCTCTTGAGAATCACATATGTTCTGTGCATCTCAAGTATTCTCTCTCTAGTATAATTTTTTGACTGCTTAAACAAAGTACCATGTAAATTTAAAATAGTATTTGAAGTCTCAATTTTGATGAACTTTAGACTGGCTTAAAAACATGGAGTTTATATATGATAATTACTTAAAATGCAATAAAACCCTTTTCAAATGGTTATTTTGGGCATTATTGGGTAGCCAGTTACCCACTTCTATGCCCTGACCCAAATTCTTCTAGCTTAAATCCTTGAGCGCGACCATTAAATTGTGAGAAATGAAAGGGAGAAGGAGAAAGTGAAAGTATCATTTTTTTCTTTTCTTTTTATTTTTATTTTTGAGAAATCAGCTATTTTCCTGAATGAATATCCACCAGTGATTTTCACCTTGAGATTACATTGCTCCACTTAGTGGATAACAACCATTTTCTCTTGATAATCAAAACCACTTATGGCACGGCTGTACCTTGATTGAGGCCAGCCATTGGCTTTTAACTTGAATACAATAATGCAGCCAATCTATGATTCAAACTGGTTTTTTTTTTTTTTTTTTAAGCGCATTACTATGATTATCTAGGTACATGAAAAGGGCTATGCGACAATTCTCAAAATTGTGGGGACAACAGATTGAATGCTCGGATCAGTACACACGCAGATCAAACTAACAACCAGTTAAAGCATGTACTGATTACCATTGGTTCTTCATTTTAATTCTGAAGCTTGATCTGAATCAAAGCTCTGTTCAAATAGCATTTATGTATTTTATGTGGCCCTATGGCTCGAGCGAGGGGAGGCCACAGAAATCGAAAATGAAAAGTTTTTGTGGACCACTTGCTCTTAATACCAATGTTCGGCTGCCAGCTTGATTTGAAAGACTGCCTTATAACGTAGGGCCCGTCACCGGCCAGTGACAGTGACCCCACCTCTCTTGCGTACAGCTTTTTTTTTTTTTTTACTGAAATCCTTTGCATACAGCTTATTGTGCCTTGTTTGTGTGAAAAATAATCAACATATAAAATGCTTTGCGTTTTTCTTCCAAAACATATCAGATTCTATGTAGGACAAGAAGATACTAATCATAAACTGTCCTTTTTGGATAAAAAAAAAATAAAACTTTCCGACACTTTTGTTTCCCCAATACTTCAGTGCCATGGCCTGCCAGGCTGCCCCACTCACCACACACTCAAAAGCATATATCACAGCACACCCCTCCTAGAGTAAAGTACAAGCTGCCTTCAGTGATCCGCAGGACCACAGGTGCAATTCACTTTCAATGGATTGGTGGTATCAATTAGGAGGTGTGTGTAAGTGAAACCCATTGTGGACAGTCTATTTTGCTGGAAAAGAAAAGGGTCCATTTTTGCAAAAGGCTCGGCCTTAGCTTTAATGCAATCCTACTGAACTGAGTCATTAGACGAGAGAAGATACTTGTCTCAACTACCTCAAGTGACTATGTCTTAGAGCCCCATCTTGGATTGATCATGGTCATTATCTTCTCTAAATAGAAAAGCCCAACCATTCAATCAGCTCGTAAACATAGTCTACTAAAAAACTTGCAGAGTGATATCCCAAAATGGTATTCTATAGCTCTTTGAACTTTTTCAAATTTGAAGGTCTGACCTAACATGGGTAAATAGTGAACTGAACTACCGAGTTTTTTCAGCTGTTGATTGCAATTTTGAGAATTCTTGTTTGGAGTTTAATGAATTCATCAAAAAATATTATTTCCCATTTAGTTTTATAAATGATCAAGTACAATTTAGTATTTTGGAAACTATAGATTTTAAGAATTCAACCGACCAAAAGTAAGAAAGATTTCACCGAACTTATCCTTTGATTCCTCACCATTCAAGATGGGAATTAAGGTTGCGTTTGGTCACAGCAACTATTAATAGCGATTGAGGTTATGTAGATGCTGTTGTTGTTGTTGATGCTAAAAGCTGGGGGGACCGAAATTATGAAATATTAGCGATTTGAGGCTATAGAAGTTGTCGTTGTTGCTGTAACTTGTTGTCGTCTTGTATTTGCGTTTAGTGGGCCCCCCAACGATTTAGTCAATCACTGTACTAATCGCTAGGAAGTTGCTACAGCCAAACGCACCCAAAAATTCTTGGGGGATAAGCTGCAAACAGCTTATGGGCCCTTAGGATGTAGACCGGCAACAGCTCGACCAGTACATGACACAAATTTATTAATGTGGTTCTGTGCCTTGACCAAGAAGTGAGATGGGATAGAGTGCCATTTGTTGAGGTATAAGGGAATGAGACCAATTCAAGGCTGCATCTAGAATAAGCTTAACATAAGAGCATTAGTAATAGCTTGAACCAAAAAGTTTCTCCAAGACTCTGACTGCTAAACTAGGTCCTGCTAAACACTACAATTCAATGGTCCATCAACAAAAATCCATGTACTTGTGCGTGAGGATATGGACCTAGTCTAAAATACTAGTATACATGCTCAAAACATTGCCAAACAGTGAGGTTGCAAGTTCAACTCATCTAAGTAAGGTGTTTAACAGATGCAATACTTTTACTGAATTTATAAATTAGAAACATCTTCCTCTATAATACAATACATATCAAACGAAATAAATTCCAAGCAGAAATTCATTAAAAAGAAGGGTGAAAACAATGTAAGAGGCCAGGTAAAAATATAAAACATTTCTTCGGATTTGAATCTGGCCAATAATGGATGAGCTTAAAAAATTCAAAAAATAGAAGGTGCAAACTTGAGTTGTCAGTCACCTAGTTAATTTGTGTTATCTCCATCTTGTCTGACGGGCACCTCTGTCACTGTTTTCCCCCTCACTTGTATCATAGTTCTCCCCCAACTGCTTGTCAGCCAATTTTGCCACTTGGTTCTCGTGTAAATGATCACGCCGGGAATGAGATGCTTCTCGCCCTAACCTGCGATCCTGAATTGGAGTGAAGAGAATTTGATTTAGAACCAAGACAATTCAATCAGAAAACAAGAAGACACTTCTCATACTGCTATGATTTAGAGTTTTTAAAGGATTGAATTGGGTTCTCAAGTAAAGATTCGCTTACTTCGCGGAATAGCAAGTCATCCATTTCAAGCATATGGATTACATGCCCCATTTTAGGCCGCTTTTGTGCGTCTGGGTCAACGCATCTGAGTGCCACCAGAATAGCCCGTTTCAGCACCTTGGGAGAAGGTTTCTCAGCTATCTTAGGATCCAATACTGCCTCAGAGTTGCGGTTGGAAACCATTGTTTTCAACCACTCCACCAAGTTGACCTGCAAATTATCCATTTGCTACTATGTTCAGTTTCATAGACGGTTGCGATCAGGAGTCTAATTAAAAAAAGAGAGAAGAAAAAAGGAGAAAGTATCAATAGAATTAAAGAGCAACCTCTCCAGGGGGTCGGCTGTAATCAACAGGACTTCTCCCAGTTATTATCTCCATGATCAGTATGCCAAAGCTATAAACATCACTTCTCTCAGTCAACATACCTGTGCTGGCATATTCCGGTGCCACATAGCTACAACAAAAACAAATCACCAAAATAGTCACAAATTATCACTGAAGAGAATATGTATGTTCTGAGGAGGATATAGGAATAAAAAATTTGATTAATTTTATAATAAAAAAACATAACTCAAATATTACCATTTTTTTATCGGTAACTGGTAATTAATTTTATTGAAAAAAGAAGAACAATAAAAAGTGCATTTAAACATTGCAAAAGGAAGCAAACTAACCCAAATGTCCCCATCACACGAGTAGTTACGTAACTCCTTTCAGAACATAAGAGCTTTGCGAGCCCAAAATCAGAGACCTTTGAATTCCACTGTCGATCAAGTAGTATGTTGCTGGCTTTTACATCCCGATGAACAACCTTGGGTTCTAGTCCCTCATGCAGATAGGCCAACCTGAACACAAGATTCTATGAGTCATTTCTCATATCTTTTTACTCCCTTCAAAGATAAAGGCATTCTATGGGATGAATGCTATTTCATAACCTGAAGAAAAAGATCTCAAAAGGAACTTCCTATATTTAGAGAACTGTGGCCAAGACATAGGTCAACAAAACATACCCTTTGGCCGTTCCTAGGATGATGTTCATCCTAATATCCCATGATAGAGGGCTGAACTGCCCTACATCACCATGAAGCCATTGATCTAGATTACCGTTGTCTACATACTCATAAACAAGCATCCTAATCAACAAAACAATAAATGCAAACATTAAAATTATATATTGAAGACGTCAATCCAAACACATAATCACCAAATAACATCTAATCAGATGAGAAGATAACTGAATTAAGTTGCCCCCTGTTGTCAATAGGGTAAAAAAAAAAACAAAACACAAATTCCAGTATACAATGAATACAGAGTATTGGCTACCTGTAGGCTCCCTCAACACAGTACCCAAGCAACCTGACCAAATTCTTGTGTCTAACACGGCCAATTACTTCAACCTCTACTTTAAACTCCCTTTCAGCTTGACCCCTGATAATCATAATTCCATATGATCATTAAAACATATTTTCAAACAAGGGAAAAAAAAAATGATAAAACAGGCAGAAAATTTTCCAAAAAAAAAAAAGGTTGGGAAAGCTATTGCTTTTGTTAGATGATTGATTAACCAGCAGTCCGAGGACACCTCAAGCAAACAAGCATAAAAGAGAAACAATTAGAGAAGCTTGAATGAATAAAAAAAAAAAAGAAACCAGAGAAAAGGACACAAATCCACTTGTAAAAGAGAAGAGGTTGCAGAAAGTAATTAGTCTGGAATCTACTAATTTACTCAATCAATCCCATAATGCAACTAAAGCTTCAAGAAATAATTGAGTGGGGTACCTGCTCAATCAAGATAAGAATAAAAAAGCAATGGCAAAAGCATCTTTACCAGCACAATATCATATCATTAAAGAAAGGCATTGAAAGGGAATAGACCCAAATAAAATCTAAATTCATGACCAGTGCAAGTGGAAAGTAAAAGGTAACCAACTATAAGTTCAAACCATTAGTACCTAATCAATTTGAGCAAATCCACCCCTAGAAATCTCAAAGAAGAAAATAACAGCAAAATTAAACCATAAATCAACTTCTTTAGCTAGAAACCATCTAAGTTCGGTATCAACAATCACAAACAGGGACAATGAGAAAAACCCGTATATAATGTGCTCTTCTTCCCCTTCAAAGCATCAATTTCCTACCTATGGTTCAAGAAATTCAACTGCTAGAGGTCTAAAAAACATAAACAATAGAAAAAACCAACCCTTCTCTACTTATCATCAAAGTAACTTGAAATTCATTTCTTGTGCTATAAGTCGTCAAGTGAGCACCTTTTCACTTTCTCTCTCCAATTCAAGAGACAAAAACCAGTTGCCCAAACACGAAACGCATCTTACGCCAAGAAATCAGTGAAACAAAATCGCCAGCTAATCCAACAAAACAAAAAGGAGAAATAAAAGGAAAGGAAACAAAAAAAAGCAGAGCATGAATTTCCTTTCAAAGCAATGGAATTGGGTGCCGAATCTAATACCTATTATTCAGCAGATTCTTCACCGCGACCTGCGTATTATCCGGCAACACGCCACGGTAGACGATCCCATACCCGCCTTCTCCGATCACATTCTCGTCGGCCAGCCCGTCCGTCGCATCCTCCAGCTCCCTCAGCGTGTACCAATGCCCCCACCCCAGATGCGATACCTCCGGCGGCCCAGCCGCCATCGACGCAGAGTCCGTCGCAGTCGTCGACCGGCTCTCCCCACTCGCCTGCGACGACGGACGGTCCGAGAACACGATCCGGTGCTCGGCCTTCCCTATATCAATCTGGATCTCCGGGATCGCCGGCGGAGGCATCCGCTGCTCCGGCGCCGCTACGTGGACGATCTCCTGGATCTCCTTCGACACGACCGGCGTCGGATCTGCGGCGGCGAGCTTCTGATGGTGGTGGCGGGGAGATCTCTGCCGGCGGGAGGTTAGGAAGAGGGAGAGGAGGAAGAGAATGAGGACGATGAATGCTCCGACGCAGATTCCGATGACGACCCAGAGGCGGAGGCCGAAGATCGACGTTGGCTTCGAGAGCTCGCTGTTGAGAAATGCAGTGTCGAAGAACGACATGTTTGGGTGAGATTGAGATCGAGTGAGGAAAAAGATTGAATCTTTAGTGCTTTTCTAGGATCGGAAACCTAATGCATGGTTTTGGCCGGGAAAAATGGCGGATTCCGGCGACGTGGAAGTAGAGTTTCAGAGAAGTAACGAAAGAGTGCGATGAGGATATGTTGGTTGGTAATGGAAAATATATATAGAAGTGTGATTGACGGTTTTGTCCTTTGGGAATGCAGGGAATGACATTTGTGTCCCGAGTGCTGAAAAGGGAATAATCACGGGAAATTTTCCACAAGCAGCGTGTCACGTCACCGAGGGGGAAATATAAAAAGATTCGTGGGGAAGTGACAGCCACGTGCTGCTCACGTGACTGGAAGGGTGCATGGTGGTGTCAAGACTGACTCAAGTGTGTATTGGGTGGGGGGACCTTTGAATTTTGTTTTAGTCAATCTTTTTCCGTTGGAGGGATGAGTTGATGGACCGTCCATTGGGGTGGGACCCGGTTGATTTTGTGGGCCAGGCAGCCAAATTGCTAGATTGAGGAGGAGTGTTGACTCCTCTTTTTTTTTCCTCTTCCACTGCGTTTTGAGCACGCAATTGCAATGTTGGAAGAAGATTTTTTTTATCATTGGGACTGGAAGTCTTGATGGGGTTGTGGACCGAGTTTAAAGCACTATTGCCATTATTTTTATCTCAGTGCCTTTTTCTAATTTTGGTTTTTCTCATGTATTTTTCTTGGGTCTTGTTTGAACAATGAAGAATCATATTTAAAAAAAAAAAAACTTTCACAGTAATTTTGGGTGGACTGGAGCTATTGAAAATGAAAAGGAAATGACATAATCTAAGACCCACCTGAAAATCATCATCACCATCCATTTCTTCAAACCTGATTGTATGGTTGTGTGAAGGATGAGCTGTTTGAGCTCATATGTGTGAACAGAGTACTTGGTTTTCCAAGTTTCTCTCAAAAAGATTTTGTTCCATAAGTGGACGCATGCATCATTATAAATGCAAGTGTAGTGGCAAAAATCTCATGCATAAATGCTTGAGGGCTTTTTTGTCCATCAATAAACATGTAATTTTTGGCAATAGTACATATATATTTCTTTATCATATTATCATCATTAAATGGAATAGATATTCCCGATTTCAATCATTTCGATAATTCTACCAAATAATAATAATTTCTTTACAAAAAATAAATAAATTTGGGTAGACCCACTCAATACATATATACCGTTTAAATAAGCTTTTAATTTAAAAAAAAAAGGACTACTTTCAAAAACTAATAGAGTTAATTGGTCTTTTGATAAAAGAACATTAGTTAGATGTTTGACAAGGATCGAGAGGGGCTCTTAAACATATCAAGAGTGTCTCTAAAATTACGCGTTCCCTTCCGAATGGCTAAAGAGTACAAGTATATATATATACATACAAAGGAACCTAATACTATATATCCTGTATCTACCGTATGAAGCTTCACAAGTGTGCCCTAAGCCGATGCCTCTAGTCCTTTTAGAGTTTTACCAATTCACCTGGTCTGATGAAAGCCATCTTGTGTGCCATGGATGAACAAGATGTATGCCAAAGCCATTTGAACAAGGTCGATCTGGACCTGAAGACGATGTAGAGCATAAATAAAACATCTAAGCTCAGCTTGAACCATCAGTCATTGAGCTGAGTTACATGGGTGCATGTCTTGCTGAGTACCCAGTCAGACTCATCTAACTCGTTTAAAGATTTATGGGATGGATACTCGAGTATAGTACTGATGATCATCTTAAAAGCCAAACCAAAATGGCACGCATCATTTGATTCATCCATGTATTAAAGAACCATATTTCTTTAGCGACGAATCCATTCCAAACCAGATCAAAATGATACACATCCAATGATTCACCAACGTATTAAAGAGCCATATTACTTAATTTAGAGATGAATCCAATCTTTTACACATTGGCAGATTCAACCGTATATCACTTATGTCCTGACTGGTGAAATTTGGGATTTCTACAAGTAATTAGATCTACCAAACAATATTCCTGGTCCTTTGGTTTAAAATAATGATTATGAGCTGTTTACTAATTAGCATTTCGAGTTTTGACCATTTATTTATTTTGCTTCAGTACAGACTTGAGATCACACACCCTTGGCCACTGCATATGGGTGCCGAGCACCTGATGTCCATACCTAGTTAAGCTAAAGCTCGGGAAGTAATCTTTGAGCAGGTTTAAAAATCATTTATCTTTATATCCACTGGTGTAATATGTAGGTCAGTGCCTACATACAACTATATATTAAGATATGAGCTGGTTGGATCATGGAAGATGAATATATCCTTGAGACAGAGACGTATGCTTTCTGTGTGTTTTTTTTTTTTTTTTTCTTTGTTCCTTCTCTCTTTTGTGAGAATGCGATGGAATTTGATGGTTTGAGCGTCTCGTGAACGTGGGGACACTGTTAGATGTCATTTTCTTATAATAATTATTGGCGGAATGATCGCAAGTTCCACACTTTTTCTAGTTGTAGTGTTTTGGACATATATAAGCAACTAAATATTATACAGTTCATGATAGGACTAGTATTTGTTGTCTTTTGTCTTTTTAAGAACAAAGTATTTCACATTATGGGCTGGGCCACAATCTAGTGCAACAATAACTAATTATGTTATAGTGAAATTCTCGTATCAATAAATGAGAGTGCTCACCTTATTTAATTAATCTCCGTTGTCAGTGGCAGAGGCCAAAGTTTAATTAATAAGAATAAAATATAAAGTTAGTTTCGATTAATGATTTTGAGAATTGAGATAATTAATGACTTTTGAGTAGGGATGCCACACAGCTCGAGTGAAACTCATACCTGCATTGACTCACTCCCATCCTACCATGTGGTTATGGGTTTGAAATTTTTTTTTTTTTAAGGTTTGTATTAGGTTTGATATGGCTATTGTTATATATATATATATTGAAAATATAAAATATTTTAACTAAAATTTATTTTATATATATCATTTTGTTATTATGTAAATAAAGTGAATCGATTATTATTTCTCAATTTAAAAATATTCAGAATAGGCTAGCATGTGTTAGGGTTCGTTTGACTGAGAACATTTATGAGAAAAACTCATTTTGTTAGGACTTTCTGGGAGAAATGCCTACCTTTTCAAAAGTCATAAGTTTCTCTTTAATTGAGTTTAGGCTGTTGAAATTTGTCGAGCATGCAAAGTTAGAAGTCGCCTTAATTTAGCTAGTTGAAGTCTCTAAATTTCAAAAAATTCAATATACTCTTCTGTAATTAGCCTTTCGAAATTATACTTGTTAGGAATAGCATTTGGAAGTCTCCAAAATTTTCGGCCATCATATTCCTAATAAATTGTTGCGGCGAAATAGGTGGGCCGATTTTGTACTATCTCTAGCGTCTATTGGATTTACCTCCTCTGACTTCTATACTACCTTCTGCTAGCTAATATAAATCCCTTTCCACCAAAAAGAAAAAGCAGGCAAGCCCCTATTTGTTTGTAGGGAGGAATAGAATTTAAAAAAAAAAAATAATTTCAAATCAAGATATCAAGAAAGTTGAGGGAGATGAAGGGAAAATCATGTAATGATCATAAATTGGTACTTTTTAGTTAGATAAATACCAAAAAAAGGCACTGTTCAAATGCACAGAATTACAAAAGAAAATACTCTTCAAACAATAATAAAATGACCTGCTGACTCGATTGGCATAAATTGAAAATTCACTCCAATAAGAGTGCAACCCATTGTTTGATTCTCGCGCCTCTAAGTTAATACAGCCAACTAGTAAGTAGCATCTCGTTCGTGGGCGTTTTGGTCATTTCACCAGCCATCAACGGTAAAGATGGATGTATTAAAAGCGAGCGAGTGGAGATGGATGGGAGCGTCCGATGGGGAACGTGAATGCCTCTGCACGTACTTGTTTTGGAAATCCTTATTAAATCCGAGGTCGGTACGGACGCCAACAGTGCATGTCTCGTGCAGACTGCAGGCCATTCATTTATTAATATCTCGTGTTTTTAACTTCACCGATAAGCACGGTCACTGCCACTCTGTCGCTTATTACAAGTTAGAAGGTGAGCAAATAGTCCCATTGACGGCCAATTTTGAAAATGAGGTGGCATGTTTCACTTCTTTTTTCAATTCTTTTCCATTTTATGGGGAACGGGGCATACAAAGGGAAGGAGGAAGCCCCCCACATTCACAGGGGTTGATCCCTCAACGGTCTCGGGTAATGCAAATGGGAAGAAGAAACCATAAAACATTGGGTTTAATCACTCAACGGTCAGGTGAGCAATTTTTTCTTTTTTTTTATCACCTCTCTTACTAAGATGGTTTGCTTGAACTGCCGCAATTTTTGTCTCAAATGCTTTGTAAAACAATAAAATGATTTTGCTTAAGTCAAATGCAACTTTGCAATTTCTATTCAGGTATATGTGCAATCTTATCTCGAATCATTTAATATGCATCCATTGTATGTATATACTCCGCTCTGTCTACTTGGTAATCTATTATATATCCCACCTATTACCATGTCAATTTTCTCACATGTAAATGGCAAGATTGTTTGCATGAGGACATCCTAATCCAATCATCAAATGGATGAGAAGCCCGTTAAAAAAAAATACGCATTCCCTCTAAATGAAAGGCATTCACATCCATGGCAGATTTTGATTGGAGATAAAACTCTACCTTCTTAAATATATTGCTCTCATGAACTACTGTAAGCCCAAGATTTAACACCCATCCAACTATTATTCATCATTTGATTATTTATTTTCCTTAAATGATGCCTTGTATAAAGTTTTATTTTAGCGAAAGTTGTCACTTGTAAAGCTATCACCTAGGGGCTATGCCAATCATAAGAAAAGTAGGAATGAAAAGATCTCAATGATATATACCTAGGGATGTGCAAAATACTAACTCCATTATTTCCTGTTGCTCCCAACGAAACGGTGTGAATGGATGTATATATATAAAACTAATTAGATAAGGTCAACTGCCTTAATGGTAAGGTCAAGTGAGCTCAATTAATTAAACATGTACACGCGGGGCCAACTTCAAAGATTTATATAATGTCTTTACCCATGTCTAACTTGGGGGGCAGAGATTGACTTCCATAGGAACAACATATATCATTTGATTGAGAAGATGTGGTTAGACGGAAGGCAAATAATCCTTTTCAATAAATCATAATTCTCAAATAATACTTGCAAAATGCCCTCGTACTTAGCATAGGCATTAAAAGTAATACAGAGAGAATAACATTTAATTTTATGACATAAATAAAAATTTAAATTTAAATTTCATAAATTTATATTTTATAAAATATAAAATAGAAGTGTTAATTTCTCACACAAATTTATAGATTTCTTAAAAATTACACAATTAAAATTTAAAATAATTAATAAATATAGAAATTTAAAATCTTTAGTAGAAACATGAAATATGAAATATTGAGACGAGTGAAATTATAAGAAATTTAAAAATATGAGATTTTCCAATTAGAGACAGGTTTGGTAGTGAGTTGGTTGCCTTACGTCAAGCAAGAGAAAATAATATATCTATTTCCATTATCACATATAGGTGCCGTGAATAATGATCTATGTCGGAAATTGAAGTTAAGATTATTAAAAGGAAACTAAAATCACAAAAAATGAGTAAAAAATACGTAAATATCTTGGTTTCTTGTAGAGAAGAGAAAACTCAATGAGACTTGAAGCCATTTACACGGAGAAAAGAAAAAAATGTCACATAGAAAAGAGGCTCGTGGTGAGAAGACACTGAATGGAGAATGTTACAACTTATTTTCTCAATTACTCATTTCAGTTACAAAAAAAAGAAAAGAAAAAAAGGCTCCATATATGCCAATTTCAGTTACAAATCTCCATAACAATTTTAAGAGTTAATAATAGGCTCAGGTGAAAATTAAGAGGAATTTAAAGAGACATTAAAGATGGTCAAATTGGTATCAAAATGGTCAAAATAAAATTGAAATGAAGCGGTTGATTTCTCAATTGGAATCAGTTCGCTTCATATATTATAACTAGCAAAGAAATAATTTACATCTTAAAAAATTAGATGTATCAAGCAAGTTAGGAAATCAAAATGTATAAAAAATCAAGAGTTTGACACCTATTAATGACATAAAAAGCAAAAAAGGATATAAGATTTTCTTGAAAGGAAAATATTGACGTAATTTATACCGAGCAATCTTGATTTTCGGGATTGATCCCATTTCATTTCCAGGACGCTGATATTGCCTTCATCATTGATAATAATTAGCCTGGGGAAATTCTTGATGCAATTAAAAGATAGCATTTCAACATAACATCACAATATATTACTATTAACTTTTAAAAAGAAAAATTAAAAACCATTAGCACTGAAACCAAAAATCATCAATTGGAATTTCTCTGAACCCACTTTAGCAAATACATGACATACTAACAAACACATGCTACATAAAAAAAAAAAAAGAGCCAAAAGAATTTGAACAAAGAAAATTGAGCGAAATGAACAGACCTGAGGGATCAATTGGAGAGATATGGAACAGAGAGGTCGAAATCTACTTTTCATGGAAAACGTTAGTTGAAAGAGAGAGAGATAAGAGTATTGAAGCACAGTTTACTCGGCCTTAAATGGAATGAGAATTGAGTGAACTTAATGGGGTGAGAATAAATGTAAACGTTATTCACAGAGAGAATGTAAAGAGGCCTTGGAACTGAGAACCAATATTACTCTGTCTCATTTTTCTTCTACCTTGATAAAATCGTGGACAAAAAGGAGATTCTCGGCATTTCTTGCAGGGAGAATCTGGGCTTTTGAATTGGTGGTCGTCATGGTCCTCTCAGCACTTCTCCAAAGTCTTGGTAGAAGATGAAAAGTGAGCTTGGAAATGTAACGAAGAGGAGAAAAGGAGCATGCAGAATAATCGATTTTAAAATTTGGAAACGGATGGATTGAAAATCAATCAATGACTGATATTAAGAGGTAAAAAACTTCAATGGATGCTATTAAGAAGGTCAAACTTGAAGATAGTCAAAATCAAATCTGAAATTGGTAATTGGAGACCGCCGCTTTCATAATATATATATATATATATATATATATATAAATGAGTCGCTTTTTCAATGATCCAAATACTCCGTTTGATCGATGCACAATTGGTTCATACTTTGTCGAATTAAACTTTCTTCAGTTGGATGAAATTTATTGTTGTACCAGACATTGCAATTTGATTGCTTTCTCCAAATACTTCCAATCAAATGATTGGTAATTCCACAATAAAGCATAATTTTGGTCGTCCATTAAGCCAAAGAGGGATGTTTGAATGGATATCTGGCTGTGCGCAAAATGGGCCCCCACTGTTGTAAGAAGGATTTGGATTTTTCAAAAGAAGATCATGTATCGAACCATTCGATCACTTATATTGACCTTAATGTGGTAATGTTCCATCTAAATTTGCTTCATAAAGATAAAACAAGAGGCAGGTGCTCTTTTTGAATAGTGCCAAGTTTTTTAAATTTAGTACCTGTTTGGAAAGTCTATAATGTTAAAATAGAGCTTATTTAAATACATTTTTTGAACTAGAGCTTTTCAAATTAGATTCTTTTACATATGGATTGCTTGGTGTATCATATTGACGCAGTATAGCAAAAGTTTCATGAGCAAATTAATAAAAAAAATTAAATGAATGAATGAAAAAAGAAAAAAAGAGTCTGATTGCTTTTAACACTTATATATGTCTGTTTAACAAAGTTATCTTTTTCATTTGTTTTTGAAATGGAGATAAATATATATATATATATATATATATGAGACCTTGATGTAAAATCTCACAACAGTTAAAAGGCACTCAAATATATGTTTGGAACAGTTTTTTTGTCCAAATTAGTAAACTTGCCAAACCATGCCTTAGAATTGTGCTGGATACATGATTGGATCTAGCTATATCATTTCTCAATTTCTTTGGTCGGGTTCAAATATGGGTTTGAGCTAACTTGTTTTCAACCTTGAGTAAATGGCCCCTCTCCTGCCTTGTAGGAGTTTGGATCCTTTGGGCGTTGACTTATAGGAATTCAGTTTTGAAGTAGTGGAACTCTACATTGGGCTAGCTACCTATTGAATATTTAAGCTACTCAAAATAAACGTTCTCCCAATGCATCAAGTATCTTTAAATTTCATTCCAACAGTAGTTGGTCTCATCGGAAAATCTATAGCTTAATAAGAAAATATTAGAATTGTGTTAACCAATTTTTTCTTATCAAATGATCAATGTTGGAGTGGACCAACTCTAGGAGAGATAAAGTTTGGGGATGTTCCGTGCCTTTTGAGCATTGGGAGGGATTTCATTTTAAACCCAAATCTAATTTCCAGTTGGCGAACCCAACCTTACATTTGCACTCCGATTTCTCAACTCAAGCCCAAGGATCCCGTGAGAGGATCACGTGAGAGTAGGCCCAGACAAAAGTCTTAAGAGAAATAGTCCTGTCCACACGCGCTTTTTCCCCATCCCTCCCCACAAAATCAGCCATCTTCCTTCCATGGCCCGCGGATCACTGAAGAAGAGGAAGAATCAAAACCGGTCAATCACCTTGCTCTCTTCTCCTCCCATGTCAAAAACACCTCCTACATCTTCTCGATTCAGCTGCAGAAGAACCTCCATGTCTTTCCTTGTGCTCTCTTCTTTCACAATCCTTCTAATCTACTCCACAGCCAAGACGACTTTCTTCGTCTCTTCCACAGAAATTTACTCCTTCGAAGTAATCAACGAGTTCCCCCACGATCCAAATGCCTTCACGCAGGTACCTCTTTTTCTGAAGTATGACATTCTTTGTTTTGTGGCGTTTTTGTTTTTCTTTAGATTTATATTGATTTTGATGTTGAAGTGGTCTTTCTGGGTCTGTTTGGATGTACCCCAATTTGATAATGGATGGACTGTTTTAGTAAAGTGAATTATCTGGGTTTGGGAATTCAAGTCAAGTGGCGTGGAAATTAGATGGTACATGATTGGGATACCATTTGGACATACTGTTCTGTTCCATTTTGACTTGTTTGATGATCTTGACATTACTGTAGATGATTGGATCCACTGAAAGAATGGAGTGATTTGCGCAAACTCCTTTTTGACAATCTCTCCATGAAATGGAGGGTTCTGTCAGTTGTGTTCCAACCATCAAAGATGTAAGCAGCCCGTCAAAAAACAGAAGAAGAATATTCCCTCTAAATTAAAGTCTCCCACGACAAACTTCTGATTGGAAAAAATTCCTCCTCCTGAAACATACTACTTTCATGAACTTCTGCAAGCCCAAAGTTTAACACCGTACCCGTAACCCATCCAACTGTTAATTCACCATTGGATTAATCTTTTAAAATAATGCCTTGCATATAGTTTTATTTTTATGAAAACTCTCTCTCTATATATAATTTTGTGAAAACTCACTTGTAATGCTCACCATGGGCTATGTCAATCACGAGGGAGGCAGGAATGGAAAGATCCCAATGACACCCAAAGACGTGTAAAATATCAATCCTATTAGATGGTATTGCTCATATTGAACCCAATATATATATATATATAAGCAAAGGGGGTGGTGGGCTATGAGGAGTGCTACATCAGCAATCTAATTATTCTCCTTTCAAATAAGTTCGGAGAAAAAATAAATAAGCATGTGACATTGTTGTTAGTATTTATAAAACTAATTAGATAAGGTCAACCTACGTGTAAGGTCTAGTGAGCTCAATTAAACATATACATATGGAGCCACCTTCCAAAGATTTAAACCATTCATATAATGTCTTTCCCCATTTGTACTCCGAGGGCCTTGAGATCGATTTCCATAGGAGATACATTTATCATAGGTTGAGAAAATGCAGTTAAACTGATGATAAATAATAATTTTCAACCAATCATAATTTTCATACAATATGAGTCACTTTTCAAGGATTCAAACTTTCCATTTGATGTGCAGTTTAGTCGTACTCCATGAAAAAAATGCTTTGATTGTATGTTATTTATTGTTGGATTGGACATTGCAATTTGATTGCTTTCTATAAATGCTTCTGATCAAATGATTAATAGCTTCCATAATAAAGCATAAATTGCTGTTGATTGGGGCCAAAGGATGGCTATTTTGAATGGATTGATGGATGTGCACAAATGGCCTCCTTGTACAAAGGATTTGAAAATTTGAAAATATGAATTGTTTTTTTTAGCTATCGGAAGAAGGTTCTCAACCCTTTGGGCTGTAATAATCGATTTGATCTTAGACTGAAGCCGGGTAAACACCCCCATGGCACCAAGGTGGCAGCACTAGTGGACTCAACTTTCGATTCCTAAAGAAAGAAGAATCAATGATCGATATCATAGGATTCAATCACTTATACCTTCCTAATCCAGTGGCAATGTTCCACCTAAATTTCTACAGTAAAGATGAACAGAGGCAGATACTCTTTTCTGAGTTGTGCAGATCTTCAAAAAGCGAGTCCAGAATGCATTTGTATCACTTGCTGAGGCTTTTAAATCAGACCTATACTATTTATCATCAACAAAAAATAAAATAAAAAATCAGACCTATATTTAGGGCATGTTTGGAAAGTCTAATATGGGCGAAATAAAAGTAATTCAAATACATCTATTTCAGAGTTGTTCAAATTAGATCATTTTATATATAGATTGTTTGGTACGTTATATTGGCCAAGTGTAACAAAAGTTGCATGGGCAAACTAATAAGAAAAAAAATCTAAAACAAGTCTGATTGCTTTTAACATTAATGTTTGTTAACGAACTGGGTCCAACAATCAATTGGTATCGTTGGGTCGGCTATGGGTGGAGTGCAAGCTAACCTGTGTTTAGCCCTGACAATAAATATGGCCCCTCCTGCATCTTGTTAGGAGTTTGGTTCTTCCAAGGCTTTGACTAACGGAAATCGTGTTTAGAAGTAGTGAAGCTATACACAGGGGCCTACTTATTGAACGAGCTTCTAAAAATAAACACGCTCAGTGTACATGCTATTCTTGCATTTTAGAGCTGGTTTCATTTTCATTGTAAGATTGATTATTTTATAAAAAAAAATATAAAAATATGTTAATCCCAATTTTCATCCAACTGTTAATCTTGGGACAAAATCAACTATTATCGAGATAGTATCTGAGCATACTCCATGCATTATGAGCATTCAGAGAGTATTTAATTTTCTTTTTTGAAATTTTGATCATACGACTATTCTAAGATTATATATTTATCTTTCAACAATTAAAGTTTAAAAATTCCCACAATACTATTTATATATATTGATAGGCTAAAAAATTATAAATAAAAGAAAAAAATTATTTGATGCTTATTTTCAAAAATAGTCCCAAGACATGGCATGCATACATTTCGTATCTATTTTAACGCAAACAAACAAAATCAAGTCAAACATCAGATCCGGCAGTAAAGGCCCAACAAAAGTCAGAGTAATACAACTTTCCAAATTCCAAGTTCCGACCAGCGGCGCTCTGTTTTTTTTTTTAATCCATCAGCTTCACTCTTCAAATCGCCAAATCTTCGTTCCATGGCCCGCGGATCACTGAAGCAGAGGAAGAATCAAAAGCGATCGATCATCCCTCCCTCTTCTCCTTCCATGGCAAAAACGCCTCCTCCAGCTTCTCCATTCAACTGCAGAAGAATCTCCATCTCTTTCCTTCTACTCTCTTCCTTCGTATTCCTTCTAATCTACACCACGACCAAGACGACCCTTTTCTCCGTCTCTTCATCAGAAATTTACTCCATCGAAGTAGTCAACGAGTATCCGCACGACCCAAATGCCTTCACGCAGGTACCTCTTGCTGGATTTCGGCATTCAGATTTGTTGATTTTGATGTTGCTGTAGTGGTTTTTCTTGGGTCTGTTTGGATGTACCCCAATTCGATAATGGATGGGTTGTTTTGGTAAAATGAATTACCTGGGTTTGGGAATTCAAGTGGCGTGGATATTGGATGGTAATCGAGTGGGATACCTGAAATTTCCGCTTCAGAACATTGTCAGGGCTTATGATCTTAATGATTTTGGTTGGGGAAGTAGGAAAAGGGCATCCTACATTGCATGGTTTCCGATTTTTTTTATTTATTTTGCAGTGCCCCAAATTTACAAGAAACAGAGATTGATGTGCTCTGCTATAGGATTCTAACCGTTATGCCATTTTGTTTTCTGTTTCATGATCTTGACTTAAGTGTAGATTCAATTGCATCAGCTTGAGTTGCTTGGCTCAATCAAAGTTTAAATGGGTTGCACAAACTCAGTTTGACAGAGTTTTCATCAAATGCAGTGTCCTGTCTGGTTTTGGCTTTTAAGTAAAAAAAATCTACCACCTGGACATTGAGCTCAGTTGGGGTTTATGGGGTTTTGAGTTATGATGATGATCCTCTACTAAATGGAAGGGTCGAATTGTGCAAGTTTGATTTCATAAGTCAACACTAACCCACATTTTTGGACCTCATATTGATTGCGTTGTTCTACAATATATGGAGGGCCATTTCTATTTGTCTCGATGCATTTTCACTTCCTCAATATTTACTCTGTACTTGTGCTGTATTGGTTTTATCCACTGGAACATAAGCAGCTCAAAATGATTTGAACCAACTAGGTGGATGAAATGATCATCTTGCCACTATTGCATAGGTTTTTCTCTTCCATGCCGTGGCCACTTTGAGTCATTAATTAATTTTTAACAAAAGAGAAAGCAACTATTCAAGTGTGATAAAAATCTTTCAGCACAGTGGGTGCTACTAAAGTTGTTGTGCTGGTTAAATATGTATGCAAGCTTATATAAAGTTTCTATAGAAATGATACTATTGCTACCTTAGTTGCAGGAATTTCCCATCTTTACTGTGGCTCCTACTATATCTTCCTAGGCACTCATACTTCCTGGCATTTTACAGGCAATGCTTTCCCATTCCTGAAACCTAAGTTATACTTGCTTCCACTAGTGTCTTGTGTGAGGAATATGCTAACATGTCTGCAGATACCCTTAATATCACCTGCCTGTAGCAGCTTGCCACTTATATTGGTGAATTTGGCTGTTACAACCATACAAAGGCCTATTTGTTTTTAACATCACTTGTCTTGAATGATCTCATTTGATTTTTCTGAGTTAATGATCGGGGTTTGGTTATCTATCTATAATTTTCTGGCCATTGGTTGAATGACGATGCTCTTTTGCATTTAGGGGCTTCTCTATGGAGGAAATGATACATTATTTGAGTCAACAGGACTTTATGGGGAGGTGAGATGGGATTTTTTTCCTTTTTTAAATATTGTACTTCTTATTTTCCGGTTAATATATCCAATTCAGTTTTGCTTTAAAAACAGTCTCAATTTTTCTTTCAAGAAGTTTGTTACTGCATTTGTTCATTTAAAAATTATATTAAATTTGTTTGAAAGGTATAAAAATAATATTAATAGACTGGGAAGATTACAGATCCCTTAGGCCAGAAAACATAATTAGAAAAGTTTAGGATCTCCTTGATAGACACCTTTCTAAGTATCAGAATCTGAAATATCTGCAAACTCTTTATTAGGAGAAGCCCATGAAATGACCATAGCTAGAACTTTTACAACTACCTCAGATGCTGATGCTGCAAAGATTCTAAAAACCCTACAATGCCACAAAATGGAACCTTTTTCTGAAGGAAACCCAAACATCCAACTTCTTAGTGGAGATCTAGTTGAATGAGGCATAACCCACTGAACACCAAACAGTTTAAGAATATGACTCCACACTGCAGTTGCAAAAGGGCGTGATAGAAGCAAGTGCTGGATACTTTCTGCTGCACACAGGCATAAATGATATGCAACTCCTTATTTTGATGACAAAAGTTTAGATAGTCAAAAATTTGTCCAAGACCGCCATCCAACAAAAAATCAAGAACCTTTGGAGGAGCCTTAATACAAAAAGCATGCTCAAGAATCTCCATACCTCAGCAATGAATCATAGAAAGACTCAACGAATCTTCCATTTTTGCTTGAAGCCATGACTGATGATCAGCACCAGATTCAGAGATGGAAACTTTTTGAGGGGAAGGCAACAACTCCACCAAACTATCAGCTTCCTATTGAAGATAGGAGATCAAACAACAATTCTACCCAAATATTCGACAGAATCAGAAACCCAGCCTTTGGATTCACAACAATGGAGAAATGAGAAGGAAAGCTTCTGCAAGAGTGCAGTCTCTCTGCCACCTCTACTCCCTAAATCAGTTCCGCACACCCAATTAAACGCCAAAACAAATATTAAGGTAATAATTATCCTTGAGGCAGGCAACCACTTCCCAAAAACAGAAGACCAAACAGGAGCCTCATTCACCCACCAACCGTCATTACCCACTTCATATTTGCTCAAAGGCACCATCCAACTACTATCCTCATTTCTGATATGATAACTAGTGATGTTCATTTAGCCACCGATGAAGTGGGTAAAGTAAAGGTAAGCCCATATGTGACATATTCTACCTGTACCATGCTTGCATTAAAAAGTAGTGTGCTACAGTCTAGATGTGAAATATTTTACCACAAACTTTACCACAATCTACTTTTTCTTTACCTGATAAATGCATGGTTAAGTTTGGTAAAGTAAAGCAAGCTCAAAACCCACTTTTTTACCACTCTCTCTCTCTCTCTCCCACTTTACTTCTTCATACTTTACCTTTACCTTACTTTACCTCACCTTTATCATGATTGGCATCCGCCTTTGCCTTACTTTACCACACATGTAAACTAACATGCCTTAGGAGAGCTGTATTTACTCTTTTAACAACACATATACCATGGGCACCCATATAAATTGAATGTTCAAAACCTTACAAAAATAAAGGATATCCAGGGGCCAAATGCGACCTAAAGCAATCAAGTGATATATTTTATTAGAAAACAAGTGCAGGAGTTTGCAGTAAAATGATGATGGGGGAGGCAGTGGATTTCAAAGACAAAAGCAACAGTCCCAAACATCTTCTAGATAAAGGAAATCAGTGAATTCTGCTTTCCCCTGTCAATGATAGACCTATTCTTGAAGAAAATTTTCACCAGGCTTCATTTTGTTGAGTCCACATGACTGCATTTTGCAAATCCGTTTCGCAATCAATGTTGTAAAGTAGGGCTTTTAATCAGGAATCATAGAATGCTGCTGTGGATAGCATGCTCGGTGATTGCACATCCCCAACACATTAACACATTAACACGTTCACTTGTGTAATGTGTTGGGGATGTGCAATCAAAGTCCCACATCGGCTAGAAATGAGAAAGATCATGGGCATATAAGTAGGATTAAGTACTCCATTGGTATGAGGCCTTTTGGGTAGAGTCCAAGAGCAAATCCATGAGGGCTTAGGCCTAAAGTGGACAATATCATACTCATGTGGAGTTTGTGGTGGTCCATAGTATGTAATGTACTGTGGATAACATGCATTTTGTATTTTGATATTATTAACCATTAACATATTGAGATATCCATGTCTGACATAGGATGCATGTTGCTACATTTTGTATTCTATGGCATGCCATATGATTTCTTGTCCCTGCATCATCTGACCTTTTGTATTCCTTAAATTATTCCAGTCATCAGTCCGCCAGGTTATCCTTCAGACTGGAGAGGTATGTCTACTTTCTTCCTGATCTCTATTGACATGTTCGTTTTCTATATTGTTTTGACTTTGATATATTTTAAAAAAAAAAACCCTGAAAGTATTTAACCACTATCATATATTACCTATATGGCTATTGGGTTTCTCCTTATTGTTCTGAAATAAATCTTCTCTTTGTGATGCATGCATCAACTATCTTCCAGAAAGGAGAAAATAAAAATAAAATCATTAACTGAAAACCGATTAAAACATGAAACAAAAAGTAGCTAGCAAAGAAGGAAGCTAAACACATCGAAAGATAGCTCATACCTTAAGATGCATGAGGGGTATGTATGTGTATAGGAATTTGACACTGGTAGGAGGTTTCTGATTTAGCAAATCCCCAAAATATAGGCATGGATTTGGTGTAACATCAATACTAATTTAAATAAATATCTATTAAAAAAATATTATGCAAATATAACACCAATATAAAATAGTGTACACCTTTACTAGAAACATAAAAGTAATTGACATTTTAATATTTATTTATATTTTTTATTCAAAAAAATATTTATCTATATTTCAGAAGATGAGACACTAAACCAATAAAAAAGACAAAATATATTAATACTTCGTAACGATGGAAGACTCGAACTGTGTTATGAACAATCCCACACAAGAATCTTTGTCTGCACATTTGGACAAACCATGCATTGGTATTTCATAAAATCCATATGCTCTTGGTAAGCCGAAAATGTTTCTGTTATAAGTACTTTAGCCGTAACTTATATTTGTCTCCTCATTTTTCTTTTTTGGCTTCAAGGAATGATCTCTGAATTATTCAACCCAAGGAAATATTTCATGAATGACCATTATAGTTTTAGTAAATTTTTTGACTGTTATGACCCGAATAGGTCAGTTCAAGTGAGCTTTAATATTTCCGTGTATCATGTGATTGCCTTCGTTGTCAGGTTCTGGCTCTTCATCACATGGATGGTTCTTACTTTGGAGAAGGTCTTACAATGTTGGGTGGAAGGTCGGTGACATCTTAGTAAATTTTTTGACCTGCTACTGATATGCTTTAGATTCTAAAAGCCAATCTGATGTTATTCTTTTTCTTCCTTTTAAAAGGTTGTTCCAAGTCACTTGGCAGGAGAAAACTGGTTTCATATATGACCGATACAATCTTAGCAAAGTTTGTTCTTCATCTTCATTTCCTTTTTGCATCCTTTTATTTTCTTTTATTATTAACCTGAACTGCTATTATTCCCATCAAAAGAAGAAAAAAAAAAACAAACAACTGCACTCGAAAGGAACTAAAGAATCCATTTTTTATAATGGGGATGATGGGGCAATAGTGGTGGTCATATTTGCCAGGTGGTTGCCTTATTGGTTTCTGCTATTGTAAATTGTAATGTTCCCTTGCTTTTACTGTTCATATCAAATGAGAGCTTGGTATTCTACCTGATTTGGATTTTAACCATCCTTATCATTTGATTTCTGAGTTACATAATAGATCCATTGACATAATCTTGTCAGTCATATAATTGTTGAGTTCAATAGCAAATTTTCAGTAAACATGCAATCATAACATTATTAGAAAAGTAAGCATGGACAGTTGTTTTCTTCATGAGAAGGAAACTTCATGATCTGCTTTTTGGGTAAATAAAAGAGTTGTAGCTTTATTGCAGAGAAGCATGAGCAGTTTGCAACTTTTTTTTTTTAAGTACTGGTAAATTTTATTGAAAAACCAAAAAAATACAGAAACACGAGTATAAGAGACTTATACCCAAGAGACAAAAACACGAGCAGTTTGCAACTGTTAAATAGTTACTGTTGCACAATCTATGAATTTACCACACCTCATGGTGGCAAGTATTAAAATCTTAAGAGATCTACTGTCAAAACATTTATTAAAACATCTAGTAATGCTTGGAACCCCTATCTCCTCATGTGATTTCCATAATGATTAGAACTTTCGTACAATACAAATATACAATCATGTAAGAAATGGTCAGCTCACATTTTAAATTACCAGTTAATCACTTAATTGAGAATCCCTCTACTCCTTGTTTATTTAGCAAGAGTAGAGTAAAAGGAGAGTGAGTAATTGATTGTTGTGATGAAGTTTAACTTGAGGGTGTTTGGATGGAATAAGTAAAAGGAGAATAAATCCGTATGACATAAAGTTTTAGTTAATGGGTGTTTGGATGGAAAAGGAGGAGGGTAAAGTAAACTCTCGATATGACATAAAGTTGGGGTTTTACCCCACTTTATGCCAATTTGTTTTAGTCTCCCCAACGTGGATAAATTGGAGAGGAGTAAAATTTTGTCTTTTACTCCACTCACGTAAATAAACAGGCCTGAAAAAGGCATAAGCACAACAAATATCCAAAACTTTGTAAGCATGTCCAGCTTCTAAGTTTCATATCATATAGTTGGATGTAGTGAGACATGGTGAAACAAGGCCTTGTTGGTTTCACAAATATCCAAAACCTCATCCACCAGGTTGGCAAGTAATTCGTGGATCCCCATAGCTTTCAACTCATCTGATACATATAAAATTCAATATCTAAGAGTTAGAAGGCTAGGTAATATGTCCACTAATCCGATACACCTCAACTATAATTCCTACCATATTTAAAATATGAAACCAAAGTGCCAGCAAGGAAGAAGAAAGCCAGTCATCTCAGCAAAGAAACCGATGAAAAAATGTGTTACATTTGCAGTAAATTAAATAAATCTGCTTCTAGAACTAATTGTTTTTATGGTATTACATTGTATCATGTTGACATAGTTGGGACAAGGCTTTGATGATGATGATTCGACCATGTTGATCACTCCAAAGCTAACTTATCCATATTTTACATTTAAATTACATGTCTTTCTAAAGGACAAATTTTACAAGATTTATGGGTCACCGACAAATGGAAAATAGCAGACGGTTCTAGGAAGATTACTTCATCATTTCATATTTCTCTAAGCCTACGATAATGATCAACTTTGCTAACACCGAAGTATTCGGTACATCATCTTATGTAGGAATACACTGAGCTTTCAATGTTCCTTGGAGCCTTATAATAATGATAAAACTTATTATTGATATGCGTTATAAAAAAATATATATTATTGATATGTACTTTTCCAACAATGTCCTGTTATGACAAGGAGCCTGGCACAGTGGAAGGTGCTCACTTTTGCAACCTTAAGGTTGTGGGTTCAAGTCATGTTAGCAATAAAAAAGAAAAAGAAAAAGAAAAATCAATGTTCTGCTTATACAATTTTTGGTTTACAAACAATCTGTATGTTTGGACAGAGTCATTAGTATATTCTGCCTTTTGACTTCCAATTCTGCAGTCACGTCAACTTATACCAATGGTTTTGGGTATATGCTTATTCCTGTAAAGTAGAATATGACACCTTAACATGCTGTTTTATACTTCTGTTTAAATAGAAATCCTTGGGGTTAACAGATGCGAAATAAGCAAAAAATCTCTCTAAGTCTGTTTTTAGGATAGTTACTCTCATTTTTACTCCTGTTACCTTTTTCTTGGGCATTATTTGGGACTTGGGAGTAATAATCCATTTTATAGATTACGTAAATACTTGTCAAGCATATATTTCATTCTAGTATATTTGGTGCAGTGGACAGTGTTTACTCATCAGATGCGTGATGGATGGGGACTCGCTACAGATGGACAAGTCATATTTGGGAGTGATGGAACTTCAACCCTATATCGGCTAGGCCCCAAATCTTTGAAAGGTCCAACATTACATTTCAAATTGTGTTGTCACTTGATCAGTCTTACTCCCTATTTGCTTGTTTAGAAATGACCATATAGAAACAAACTGTTGCAAAAGACTATAACACATGCACGGGAGAATTTACTATTCCAAGAAGGCTTTGAAAATGTTTATGTAATTCTGAGAGAGTGAGGGAGGGAGGGTATTTGGCTATTTGCTATTTCAAGAAGGCTTTTGTAATGTTTTTGTGATTTTACTGAAGTAACCATTTATTGCTTTTAATCCCAGCCTTAATTAAAAAAAGAAAAGAAAATGGTCCTCTATATCATGTCTGAAATCTGAATTACATATTCTTATGCTAATTGATATAAATAGCTAGAAAGTCAATCCAACTACAATTTTGAGATGTTTTGAACTTTTTTTGGGCTCGAAAATAAGTTTCCAAATAGAAATAAAAATGTTGGCCTTAGAACTACTAAAATTTCTACTGAAAAGGACCCTAATGTTGCGGGTCCCATCTATTTAGAAGGCATTGGGACTTTACTACTACCCATTTTTAGCCATCAGATCAATTTTTGGATTGGCTAAGATGGTGAATGATCAAGATCTGGATTGAGTATTTGCATCACATAATAAGCTTCAATTTTAAGGGAAAATGTTGTATTTGAGTGTACCCAACTTTGTCCTAGGTAAAATAGCTACTACTGTTGCAGCTATACATGCATGTTATGTGTATACTATATTTATAAGCATCAAATTGCTTCAAATTCAGAAAATGCTCTCTCTTAAACTGTCTCTGATTGATTCACATGTTATTTGCTATTTTTGAGTAACCATATATTTTGCAGTAATGGGAAAAGTAACTGTCACATACAAAGGTCGTGAAATTTTTTATATCAACGAACTGGAGTACATAAATGGTGAAGTTTGGGCAAATGTTTGGCAGGTAAACCCTACATTTTCTGTTGAAATATTGACAAGAGAATCTGTTGTTTTGGGATCCATTTAAGTTGTATATTCTGCATACATATAATTGTAGTTTGAGGGCATTTCTGCTACCTTTGTTTTAAAGGTGGTTCAATATAAGAAACAGGTCATGTAAAAACATGTCCTCAATCTTGATGTTTATGTCAAACAAAATTTTTTTTTCATAATAACAAAATATTTTTAAACTTCTGTTAAGATTTAAACATTCCAAAACTTTTAGGAGTTATGTGATAAAAATGGAAAAAATGGTGTAAGATTGATAAAAATAATGAACCTTAGTAGCAGTGTATTTGTATGCGATAAAAATGGAAAAAAATGGTATAAGATTGGTAAAAATAATGAACCTTAGTTGCAGTGTATTTTTTCTCTCCAATTTCTCTAATTCTTTTTAGTTGCTGATTGCCCTTTTCTTTATTTTTGGGTTACAGATATGAATTAGGACACTTGCTATATTTAATATAGAAATCCAAGAGATGCATGATTATTATTTTTTAAAACTTTTAATGCCTACGAGTCCATCACTAGCTGCTTAAGAATAACTAATAGCAAGTAATAAATTTTAATTCATGTAGTTAGCCACTAAATATGAAGTATTATTTCCATTTGGAATACTTAAATGACATTATATTTGAAACCTACTTCCTTTCTTTCTCAATCATCTTTCTCACTCTTCACTTTTTTATATATTTTCTTAAACTTAAAGAATTTTTTTGACTACATTTTCCTGAATATCCCAAGAAACCTGAACTTAAAATATATCATGACGTTTTCACTAGATGATAAAAATCATGAGAACAAGATTTATACCACTGGTAATAAGAATAGCATCATTGTTTGAAGGTGGTTGGATAATAGCAACAGGAATGGTATCAATGTTCCGAAGTGATTTAATTTAAGCTATTGGTAGTTGATGTTGGGAAAGTCCCACATCGCCCAAATAATGGATTTGATAGGGCTTCATATACCTGTTTGGGCCTTCCACTTTTAAGCTTAAGCTTTTGAGTTGGTAAATGGTATCTTACATGGTATCAGAGCGGGTTCTGATCCCATCGTTCCTGTGTAGCCCACGCAGCAGGCCTGTCTATTAAATCTATTGGGCTTGCACATGAAGGGGAGTGTTGGGATTTGGGAAAGTCCCACGTCCCACATCGCCCAAATAATGAATTTGATAGGGCTTCATATACCTGTTTGGGCCTTCCACTTATAAGCTTAAGCTTTTGAGTTGGTGAATGCTATCTTACAGTTTAAGCATTATTTCATGATTTGAATAGCCTATCAAACCATGTATCTTGTACAATATATTGAAATCCCAAAACATCTCTCTGTAATTCTTTATTTTGATTATAGGACATTATTAAATAGAGTTTCTGTTATGTATTTTCAATTGAACCAAAGTCTTCATCCTAATTCTATATGATTCAGATCTTGATAATGGCTTTGATGTCCACCACCACTTCTATCAACCCATCATGTTCATGGTCCTTAATGGAGATTGGAACAACTTAATTGGGTCTAGCAATATTGAGATTTTTGTGTGCATGTGGGTGGGTCATGGGTGGGATACCCCTTGGGTTTTCAAGATTACAAAAAGAGCTAAAGAGGGACCCCTTCTATGTAATCAAGATTATTTGTGTTGACAGAAGAGTTTAGCCTAACCATTCTCTCTATTAGGCCAGAGGATTCCTTAAGTATCCATGTCAAAAGGGGTGCCAACAAGCTCAAGTATTAGAACTGATATGGTTATGCAGCCCACAGCTTGTCCGGACCCACTGTAATGGACCCGAGACCTGGACATACTCCGGACACTACTAAAAGCCAAAGTATATTATTTTATATATTATATATTTCACCATACTAGATATAAAATGATGTTAATGTGATATATTATCAACATATTTATGTATATTTCATACATAATATTATAGGAAAATATTCACCTGCTCATTGCGCTATGCACTCCCTCGCATCCAAGCCATCCCCAGAGGCGGGATCCACCTCTGAATTTCATGACTCAGTCCGGATGTGCAGGAGCTTAGAATGCAGTAGTGCAGGTGAATATTAACCTAATATTATATAAATAATATACTTTATACATTGAATACACTATACAGTCAGATATTCAGGTCTGGATTTGACCGGGACCTGCGCCAGATCTGATTACCAATAGGACTGAAAATGTGATCCATGACCTGATTAGCAATTGGGTCCAAAAATGGTTAGTACCTGTGTTTTCAGGTCGAGTACTTAAGATCACCAGGTAATTGGAGGTTCATTGACAATTCTACTATATGCAAAACTGACTAACTAGGGGTGTGCCCCCTAATGCAGCATTGCCTCGGACTTGAGCTGTAAGGCTATATACTAGGGTGCCACGGCCTTAGTTGAGCCTCAAGGTGTAAGCCTAAATGCTTAATGTAGGTGATGCAGATCCAGCCTATAGATTTTTGGTAATGGGTTTGCAACACTTAACAAGTGGCAGCTATATCATTCCCATCAATTTGTAACAGTGTTGGATTTTGAAAGCATGGAGACTCAAAACATGTTTCCCAATACTAAATTCTTGTTGCATCTTTAATTTGTACATGATCTATATTTTTCACCAGTATTTTAAGATAGGGGTTTCATATTGATGATGTATCTTTTGAACTAGATATACTATACCCTAGGGGCTTCATATTTGATATCTGGAAACAACTCCTTATTTTTATTCACTTTCATGGTACAGACTGACTGCATAGCCAGAATTTCTCCCAAGGATGGTGAAGTGCTTGGCTGGATTGTTCTCGACAAATTAAGGTTTGCTTCTTTCCCTTGGTTATGCATATTTCTATTTTGCAATTGCTTTTGCCATGTATATGTTCTGTATGCAATCGTTTGAAAATTAATTACCATTTGAAAAAGGTATTTCTAAAATTAATTGATATTTATTTTCCTGTCATTTTTCAGGAAAGGTTTGGTAGCATCTGGAAATCACGTAAGTTGGGTTATCCTCTGTTGTAATATGGGAATTGTTTATGGTCCTTGCCACTAGGATGTCATTATACATATGATGATGCAGAATCTGTATTCACCCTCTTTATTTTATCATGCTAAGCTGCATTTATGTTTTCTCCCCTATATCTTCTGTTCTGCTCATGTCATCAGGCTCCTTTGCCCGTGGATTTAAGGGTATTGCACGCAGATATTTAATATTTTAGCAATTCAATGGTAAACATAACTTGAAAACAATTGTGCATCGATCATTCGATGTGTACTCTTATAGTATTATTTCATTTCTGCAAAGAAAATCTCACACCGGTAAACCCATATTCATATTTAACTTGGATTCTACACCCATACCTGACATGCATACCATGGTGGCATAGGTGCACAGGATCCCATTCCCCATCTCGGGAAATGGACACAGATCCATCCTACCAACTGTAGTTTCTTAATTTGATGCAAAGCAAAAATGCCTAGTTTCACTTGGTCAATGCACATATAAAGACAACCAATTTTGATCGACTTTACTGGAGCTCAGTAATCATGGTTGATTAAATATTTCTATACATCTTTATATTAAATATTGTGTTCTTCAATCTATAATGACATTGTAATCTTCATCACGTTGTAAATAAACTCATTTAATGTTCGTGCATACGTGTCAATTGAATTGTCCTTTTTTTTTGGGTTCAGTCCCTAAATGGACCATGGAACCTAGACTCAAACCCATGCACTTTCACCCTCTTTAAGGGGGCCGTTGGTGTCCTGAACCAGCTGAGTAACAGTCTGGGACAAATTCTGTGTCGATTTATGTTTCTATCATGTTAAATAAATTCTGTCAATTCATGTTTCTGTCGTTCTTTGTGAGATTTACTGGCATTGATGATCCAAACATCTCCCAGAATATCGATGTTCTGAACGGAATTGCTTGGGATAGGAGGAAGAACCGCCTATTTGGTAAGTTCTAAAATTTTATAAGCCGTCACTAGTCAGTCAATCATGAAACTTGCTTGATATTGCCTCTCTTCCCTTCTATGGATGACAAATAAGTTTGCAGCATGCATAGAGATCGACCTTTCTTATGCTCTTGCACATGGCGAGGCTAAATTTTTTTCAACAACTACCATTGATTAGTCATATGCTTTCTGCAGTGACAGGAAAAAAATGGCCAAAGCTTTATGAGATCAAGGTGCAACCAGTGAAGGGCTCATTTGGGGGAAAAATAGAGGAACTTTGCCTGCCAAGAGCTGTACCTGGAGTGCCAGTTAGATGATGAACCTTTCTCATTCAATTGGGGGGCAGTTAGTACCAGAATGTCCAACACACTCTTGAGGGGTTTGATAAATGATGCTCCACTAGTAAGAGTTGGTTGCTGTTCCTGAAAAAAAAAAAAAAAAAAGAAGGAAAAAGAAAAGGAAAAGAGTTGATTGCCCACAATTGTTTTGTTTTATCATAATTGTATTATTTGATTTTCCATATAGAATGTGAGGTTTTAAGATGATGTGTATTGATCTCATGTAAGGTATGAGTTAGTTTAAAAATACAAGAAACAGAAAAGAATAGTTATATTGAATCTGTATAATAGTTGAGGCCCTATGGAACTCGAATCATAAAAAGTTCGGCCACCAAAGCACTGAACATGGTTTTAGAATATAGACCACATTGTTACATTACAGTTTTATGCCAAATTCTGCTAAAACCTATGATTCGGGGATTCTCCAAAATATGTGGCATATGAATATCCCTACTTCTGACGACGTGTGTAAAACTCATGTTAATGTGATTGCTGCACTCATGGCGTGTTCTTCCTGTAACCATGCCGTATCATCATGGGCTGAATCACACTCTGAAGGAGTATATTGGTCTCCCTAAGGGCTACTTGTAGTTTCTACCAAAAAATAATGTTCTGATAGTAGACAATAATCCATGGATATTTAAGCCTCGGTTCTGGATTTGGAGATTTCCAATGTGGGTCTAATTGCAGATCAAGTATTCCTCCCTTTCTTTGGTGGGTGATGGGCTCATGGTAGCAAGCTACTCTGGTGGAAGCAACAAAAAATGCTGATCCTTTTTATTAAGGTGCTATTCATTGCAATTATTGTACTGAGAAAATGTTGAGTTATTTTCAAATTTGGATTTTTAGGGAAAATGAAGGAAATGTTTAAATAATAAAAATATTAAGATGAATATATTAATGTTAATTTTCTGCCATTTTATTCCCATTTCATTTCAATTTCTTTTTAATACTTTCAGTTTTGTAGTATTTTGAAAATAATGATGTTTTTGGAAGTTATATATATATTTTGATAACCAAAGGTATTTTCTGCCCAGCCCAATCCAGGAACCTTTAGCTTGAGCCCGAGGGACACTTGATTCTGGATAGCCAAGAACTAATCCTAGGGGCATATGCAATATGCAAACCCTCCTATCCACATGCACTGGATTAAACTATGGAAGGTGGCCAACGAAGATGTTTTTGGAAGTAATTATTCGATTATATCTAGATATTCCAAAAATCGCAGATATTTGTGATACTGGTAGGGATTCATGTTTTGGTGGCAACAAAGCCCAGTTGGAAAGAAAATAATCTGCAATTATATAAGAAATTGAATGTGTGGAATATGAAATCAAGGTTGAAAAGGCAACAAAAATTTGTAAGAAAGCCCAGCTCACGTCTAGCGAAAATTGAAAAAGAATCCATGTGAAACATGAACAAAAAGAGGTTCATGTCTAGCAAGGAGCAACAGCATTTCAATTACGGGTAATGAGAAACCCACAATCATACTTCCACTAGTGAGGACGAGTAGGGAGGAGGGACCTTCTTAACCCTGATCTTAACAAGGCGGCTAGTCACATTATTGGTATACAGCCCTTCTGTTATGATGCGTGGGATGTATTCTACTGTGTTTTTGGGGTCCCAAACAAATCCATGTATGGAAAATTTCAACATTCAATGGCAACCAAAAGGAGTTAGTCCTTCAATAATCCAGTTTTCTCTCGTATTATCATGCAACCGATGCTGCAACTAGAGCCCATAGTGGCTGATTGGACTGCACGTTTTATGGGATATGTCCTCTCCAGCCCCTTTTTACAAATGTTTGCTGCATTTTTTCCCCAACTACCTTCTTTTTGGTACATTGATGAACATTCAAACAAGGAAGGAGTCCACATTCCACCCATCAAATAAGGACGAGCGAACCATAAGCCCTGTTGTATTGCACGAGCACATTGGGCTGCTTTATCTACCTACACTGCTGCTGCTGTAACATATATAGTTCTGTCACTGTCGACCAAAAAAGTTTGTATAAATATTATGTGTTTTATCAAAAGATATACAGAGAGCTTTCAACCCAACTATGAGGGTCACAATCCCAACAGCAAAATCCTTCCGGATTAAGTAACAGCTCCTTCAGAAGTTTTTTTTATACCACGGAAATTAAATAAAACTGTTGATTCTTAAAAGAGTGCCTGGGAAAGTTGATCACTTCCTCATCAGAAGAACAACAGTATGTGCTGCAATGCTTCGGTTTTCTCCAAGGCTATCAACCTTCTCATGAGTTTTTGCTTTGAGGTTAACGACGGATGGGTCTGCTCCAAGAAGCTCACATAGGTTTGCCCTGATGGACTCCTTGTGCGGGCTCAATTTCGGTCTCTGCAGAATCAGAGTAGCATCCAAGTTTCCAAGCTCATAGCCTGCTTCATGCATGAGCCTAACCTGAGAATATATACCACAAGGTTCAGTCCACAAATCTAATCACCAGAACCAAATTGGTATCATTTACAACCACAATTACTGAGAATAGAAGCTATAGTAAATACTAATACATTAGAAAGTAGAAATGGTTGTTGAAGCCAGTAGTGAAGCTCCATTTTAATGTGAAAGCAAGCAAAACCATAGTCTGATATGGAAATGTTCTATGCAATTTATTTCAACCGCAAAGATATGGAAATTGATGATTAAACAAAAGCTTCTATTGTTAGGCAAGCAAGTGGGGTTGCCAAATCATAAATCAAGTGTTCAATATTAAAGAAGTTTGTGCTGAAATGACGATTTCAGAAAATCCAAGCATGATGCATGGCTACACTGTTTCTCATCTGCTCCAAATATGTCAGACACCAATACTAAAATGGAGCAGAAAGGTTGGACAAAAAGTATGCTAACTAATGTAATGTTCAATTCCCATGTTGCTCTACATGCACAGAAGTGATAAACTCAACATAATGTTATTAAGAGTTACCAGCAAAAAACTTGTTTTTCAGTAGGCAAGTACTCTTTTTTAACCTTGAATGAGTTATATCTGTAATGCCCAACCTTGGAGCAAAATGATCTCCAGGCTAGAAACTTTTATATATTTCTTGCACAGGCACCAAAAGACAGGCCCATTCCAATCTCATAAACCAAATGCAGGTGACTTTCTGTGTGTGTTAATGAGGGTTCACATGCTAGAAGACCTAAGTTACCTGTGAGTGAAAGTTGTTGGTTCTTTGCCTCAATCAATTATGAGTAAACAAAGTTAGAGGAAATTAGATTTACAGGTAAACAAATACTTGGACAACCCAGTTTCAAAGATCCATACAGAGCCCGAGTTTTGAGTTTGGGTGACATGCTATCTTCTATACTTAATACGTTTTACATTTAGATGAGTCAGGAGGTGGAGAATGCAGATCAAAACCATCTCACATACACAGTATCCATACTCAGTTCACCTGTAACTCTGTTAACCTTTAATTAGCTATGGCAAAGAACAACACAGGCAATGAATTACAGGAAATTCAGGTTATCCAGACCCATAAACCCTCATTTAAGTGTAAATTAGGAAGACCTAAACAAGCCAATTGGGAAAACAATCCAATCTGTCCTCATTTTCAAATCGCTTGCTAATTTATGTACATCTAAACTACCCAAATTTACCCATCATCCGTTTCACAAAGATCCTAAACTCCTACCCCATAACTGATCTTATGATATACAACTAAAACCATAATAACATCAAGAAGAAGGGAATTGGCAAAATGATCGACTCAAGATTAAAAATAAAGAATTGCAAAAGCACGCACCGCTTCTTTCATGAATACAGAGGAAGCAGCCCCCTTCCATTTGGGGTCGGTGTCCGGAAAAATCTGCCCGATATCTGGAAGCCCCAACGCCCCCAAGATCGCATCCACCACACAGTGAAGTAAGACATCACCTGCAACAAATCACACCCATGATAAATCCCAACTCCACCCAGAAACCAACATCCCAAAAGGAAGATTAGAAATTCCTATTACCATCTGAATGAGCTTCGCAGCCCCTGTCGTGAGGAATACTAATGCCTCCGATGATGAGAGGGTACCCTGGCTCGAGCCTGTGAAGGTCGAAGCCGTGTCCTATCCGAAAAGGCAGAGAAGGAGCTGATCTTTCGAGGGCGACATCTTTCTGGAGATCAAAAGCAGTGGTTGCAGCTCTTGGAGGGTTTGGAGAGATGGAGGCTCGGATTGAGACGGAAGGAGGAGGAGGAGGAGAAGAAGAAGAAGGGTTGATGGGGCGAGGGAGGAGACGATGAGAGGGAGATTGCGAGGAGAAGAAGATGGGGGACGAAGGAAAGGAGAGGGAAGTAGAGCGGGTTTGGGTGGGGATTAGAGACATGAAAGCCATCGCCATTGAAAGCAGTGGTTTGAGAGAGATTGGGGAGATGGGGAAGAAACACACCACAAGTAATATTCGTCTGCTAAAAAATATGGGATCAGACTTTCAAGTGTCTGTCGGTATATGAAGACCAATTGCATGCACTTGAATCCAAGGTGGCGCCCACTATGAAAATGGGAACCTCCGAAAATAAAGTTGGTCCAAATTTTACACAACTATATACTTTAAATTTGGATATTTCTTTTTTAAAATAAAGGCTTATTTAAATTTAGCATTTCACTTGGACAATTTCAAAAGAGATGTCAAATTATTATTTTATTTAATCCGTATTTACTTTATTACATATGTATCACCAACATTCACTTACCATTACCATTATTTTATTTAAAAAGTAAGAAAAGACAGCTCACTTAATGGTATGTCAAATTTAATATACCATTTCATACTTTAAATTCATGTAATATATGAAGTAACTGTTGGAGGTCTCATATATGAAATGTTCAATCCACCAATGGGACCAACTCTGTTGAAAGTAAGATTTGGTGATACCATGGGAGAGAGTTTATTTTAAAATGTTCGGATTTAAAAAAGTGGGCCTACTAACAAGCCCCACTCCAGGATTTATCCACCTGTAAAAAAGGGCTTGGTGAAAACCATGAGGTCGACTCACATGAAACTAGCGCACATTTTTGTGCAGTAGGAGTGGAGCGGAGTGGTCGTCAGTTTGAAATTCCTGCCGTCGAACATGAAGAAATTTTTGTGTCTAACCAAACCAAAATGGATGGCTTGCGTAAAACATTGACCGCAGGACGTATTTGAATTCTGAATTTCTGATGCTCCCGCATTGTACCGTCTCATTCCTTTTTCTAATATTATTTTCGTGTACATACCGCGAATAACACGCGGACAGAAGCAAGGGATTTATCTTTTAAACAGTGTTTTATATTTATCTCTCGTCTTGTTAAAAAAATATTCACTTTACATGAGATGAGAAGGATGTATATGGCAATGAGACCCACACAAATTCAAGGCAGAAACGATAGAGATCATCCCTGTGAGGAAGAAATTAGAAGCCTCACTATCACAAGTCACAACTGGGCCTGTTTGTGTTACTCATCTGATCACCAGACGGATCCATTTACACGAAGAATCAATCTTCAGAGTCTTTTCACAAATAATGTCAAGGGCAGGGGCAGAACCAGAAAATAGGAGCTGAGCTTCACTATGAAAAACCTTTTGGGTTTCTCAAAATTTTTGGAGGTGGCAATGGTTAAGGGGTTATTAACATGGAGATGGAGTTGTTAAGAGCAGGTTTTCTTATTCTCAGCCTTTTCTCATCTTATAAGTGGAAGTAATACTGAAACTAACATAATTAAAAATGTGACAACAAAATTAAAATTTATTTAAAACTCTTGACAAAATATACAGATTCATAATCATAAAATAAAATAAATTACCCCGTAAAATATTATAAAACATTACAAAAAAAGTTTAGAAATATCTCTTCTTTTTTTTTTTTTTTTTTTAATATTCTGTGATATCTTTAGTTCGATATCTTGCAAAATTAACAACACGTTTACGTAGGTCCCTTATTACAACGCGAGATTCACGATCAACATACCCATTCTCATGCATGTGAATGTGATTCATGGGGAGAGCATCTTGTCAATGTCACTTTTGCAAAAGTACTGATGTTCGATAAATTAAGGTAACGTGAGAGAATTTGGCATCCCTCGTGAGACACGCATTGATCTTGGGAGAAAACTCAGTCCTTGGCTGGCCCCGGCAAACAGGCATATTTAATGATATGGAGTATGGACTCGAGCAGCCCATAGTCCCAAATCAACTGGGCACGCAGACGCAGTCAGTCAAGATGAGGGAGCAGACGGAGTTTATTCTCATCATATGCTTACTTGGCAACAAATTTTTAAACATAATGTACAGAGCTGTGGGAAACAACAGGTGGAGAATAACGACAGAATTAGCTCTACTTCCTATTTCAATCAATTCAGTTGTTGTCGACTCAATTTTGGGATTGAGAGACTCGTCCATTGAGATGTCGTACTTAAGCCATAGATTATACCTCTCAAACAGGAGTGTTCGGATTTGGATGATTCCCCTGGAGAATAACGGCTAACAGGAAGCCCTACTCCCACAGTCTCATTACTCCCATCCGCCTAAAATGAAGAAAGGCCCTCCCTCATTAAGGGGCATAAACTTGAAAAAGAGGGCATTGTAGACTACAACTGGGTTGTGTCAAACTGCCCATCAAACAATAATGGATGGAATAAAGATGGTCAACGGCCAACAATTGTTTCAATCAATCAACATTTGGGTCTCTCTCTCAACTAAAGTTTGAATAAGATATAAAAAGTGTAGGAAGTAGGAAGCTGCAGAATATTTGTGGATGCAAAATATACATCGTCAATGAGTGCATGTGTGAGAGTTCATGAGTTCGAGTCGTCCCATCTAGCAAAAGAATATATACATCAGCAACATCCACCAATCCATTATTTCATTAGAAATGATACATGAAGCCCTCTCTACTACTAATTGCCAATTTTTCAGCTTCTTCATGGTCTTCCCTTCATACATGACTCAATGATGCATTTGGATCTTTAGCTAAGGATCTCATTTCATTTAATGCAGAAAAAACCACGGGATTCTCTTGATTTTCTTTTGCACAGGCACTGGGCATTTCTTGAATCACCTTCTAGTATAACTGGACCATGGACGGATGTGAGTATGATTTTAAAGCCTTTACCCTAAAACCAAAACATCTGCTGTATTTGAGTTATCAATATCTGATAGCATGCAAAAGACATTTCAATGTCTTCATTCCCCTTTTTTTTTTTATAATGCCACCAACACCTGACAGACAGGGGTTTACCTTGGAGGTATAATCTTTATTCAGTTTGTAGCCTTCACCAGGTGGGGGTACATGCTTCCCTTTCCTTACATCGTTAGTAGTATATCGATTTATACATGTCTTCCAAGCTGTTGATCAGCTGGTTAGGGACATGTGAAGCGAGTGTGAGTATGTGAGTTTGAATACATTGTAAAAGCAAAAAATGTATACATGCACACAGCATGCTGCAAGTAGTACCCTTTTCCCAAAAGGGTGAAAAGATTGCAAGGCCAGTTTATCCATGAAGAGAACAATGACAAAGGAATACATGTACATTGTTATTTTCTGCTAAGAGGTACCTATCATGGCTTGCATGGGAGGTAAAAATATAAGCCCCTTGTGGGAACACTTGGATGCATTCCAATCATGGGAGGATAAGTGATGGAAAGGTCTCATCTGGGATATGATTTTGGGCATAAATCATCATAATCAGACCATCACAACCATTGATTTAGGGGCCTTAAAGTTTAATGGTTTCTTAAGTTACATTTTTCATAAAATTTAATCCAACACCGAGTATAATTAGAGTAGTGACAAATTATGGTGAAATCCAATTCATGGGGGTTTAGTGTGTGTGAGGGGATTGAATTTGTCCTGACGTGTTACATCTGGTGGGAAAAAATTTACCTCTTGATGCAAATTCATGGAAGGCAACCCTTAGCAAAATGGACTCTACACACACACAGATATATATATAAGTATTAATAAATAGGTATAAATTAGCAAAGTTAAGGGACAATATAATAGAAGGGGATCCACAGATTCTTTACTGGATCATTTCTGCAACAGAGTTTCAGTTCTCCAGGTTATGAGATTTGGAATTTCTGTTAATATTTGCAATCCACAAAGGGCTTTTAAACTATGTGGAGCAACGGATTTGACTCTCTCTCTCTCTCTCTCTCTCTCTCTCTCTCTCTCATATTCACACACACACGTGGAATAACTGGTAGTCCATGCATAAAAGCATCCATCAGACTACATGGGTGGAACATTTTTGTACCGATAATGGAGTCATGGTGCTGGTTAGACAGCCTATGAATCATTAGCATATGGGTGGACATTAACTCTCTATGCTGACTTAGAAGATATAAACCAAAAACCATCCCAAAAGTAGTTCCTTTACTCATCAAAGTTGAATGTGCTGGTAAATACACTCATCATAGACTTAAAATCATGAGATTTATAGAAAGTTATGCATAGGGAGCTGGTTCAACAACACTTCAACATTAGACATGTCATAGAATCAAAAGCATTTTAAATGCATACTTCACCCACACTGAATGCTGCTCTGGACGTTGGACTCTTCAATACTTGAATTAACTGAACCTATGCTGCTTATTTTGCAGCTAATTGACTTAAAATCACAAGAGACTAGTAGAAAGTGGATCTTCATAAAACGAGTACAGGTAACACAATTTATGTGTAAATCAAGGTTCATGCATTTTGAATTTTGATAAGTGATGCTACCTGTAAGCGATAGTAGATATGAATAGAAGTTAAGGTCTCTTTTTTTTCCATTATAATATATTAAGCTAGAAGGTTCTGGATCTAATTTTAACATGCTTTTTATAATTTTGACCAGAAGTTATTTTCGGTTTAACTACTAACATACTCTCTCTCCACTTTCCACTAATATACTTTCCCCACTTATGGACTTCCATCATTCATATTTCTAACATACATAGAATCCTACTTCTTCATATATATCTGAGATTAGCACGGGTTTTTGAGTTAGTAAACAATCATAGGTGAAAAGAGTTATACATAATTAGATCTACCAGGAAAATTGTGCAGGGCAATGGAGTTCAAAGGACTTAAACAAGGTTCTTATGGTGTGTTTGACTGTACCCAACATTGCATTTCACTGATGATGACAGAAGTGATTGTATATCTGTTCCAAGGCATGAAGCCAAACATATCTAAACATTAATGAACACCAGGGGCCTAGAAGCCTGTCTAATTCATATTGAATACCTATGGAACTCATTGGAAATAGGCATTTAAAAAAAAAAAAAAAGAGTACTTTGAAGGGGGAATAGTGGTTGGTAAGGGTGGAGAACAAGAATAGGACATGAATTTTCATGGGTAACTGGTGGCAATCACTCCTACCAAAGGGGTATATTATGACGCTCTGTGTTATTTCACCATCTTTACTCATTAGATAGAATGATCTACCTCACCCCCTTACTTAGTATCAAATGGTTAATCGATATTTCTACTATTTTCAAAACAGATCGAACAAATGATTCTAGGAACTCAATGGGTATCAGATAAAGAACACGCGGAGAAAGTGTTCCACAATTCAAATTCATACTTTAGGCATTTCCCTCCACTTGCTTATTGTACCTGTTTTCTCTATAACGAAACAGAACTGCACTTATTTATATGGCTCATTAAGAAGCTATGAATCGCAAATTACAAATCAAACTAGAATGCAACTATAACACAAACAGATGGAGACACTATTTTCCTTCTCTTCTCTTTCTCAACATTTGTGATTTCAAACAATTTAGTAATTAATGATCAATGTTAACTGGTTGGTACTGTAGTGATTAATATCTTTCAAGGTTTAGAATCTGTAAGCCAAATCACTCCAAAATGTATGAAGCCAAAAAAAAAGTTTCAATAACACTTGTCAGCTGTTTTTCTCCTTTTCCACAGGGCCTTGGTGATTCTTTTACTAATTTACAAAATATTCACCATTGGTGGTACCAGTTAAAGTAAACTTTTATTCAACTGTATCTAATGCACAAGCAAACCATAACTTTATCAGAACTAAAGAAAACGAAAAACATACCCAGGTTCACTCTTTCTTTTTCTTGATTCCCCCTTTCTTCTTCTTCGTCTTCGTCTTCATCTTCTTCTTCTTATCCTCCTCTTCCTCTTCCTCATCGATATCACTATCATCACCACCACCATCATCACTACTGCTAATGGAAGGGTCTAGGCGAGCTGCATCCATTGCCCACTGAATCAACTTATCCACCTCTTTCTTCGAAACCCCATCACCATCGACCTCATCATCATCATCTTCATCATCATTATAATCGTTGGATTTACCGGAATGCCCTTGGAAATCCTTAGAGGGAATAGAAGATGAAGAAGAAGACGAACCCTTCCTCAACGCGGCGAATCTGGCGGAGAGATCGGAGCCAAGAATCATTTTGAGATTTTCATCGACTTGTAAAGAGGAGAGAGAACCAGTAATCACTTGTCTCTCCTCCTCCTCCTCCTCCTCCTCCTCCTTGTTTGGTTTTGGTGATTTCGTAATATTGGAAGAAGAAGAGGAGGGCATGGGCATCTTGAGGGCCTCGAATCTGCGGGCGAGATCGGCATCGAAAGGGTTGCTGCGAGAGGTGTGGGAGTGGATGCTGAGATTGAGAAGCATGTCGTCCTCGGCCGCCCGCAGAAGCTCCTCGACCTCCGACTCCTCGTTCTTGTTGTTAGCACTGCCCTTATTCCTCCTCCCTCCTCCAGACATGGTGGGCTGCCTTCCACTCTTCCTCACTCTATCTTTTTCTCTCCGCGGGCATTTTCTCTCGCAAGCTACGCTAGACCCCTACCCTCCGGTTTTGCTTTTCCACTTTTGCCCTTCGGGTCCTTATTTAGGCCTCCATGGCTCACTGGAATTTTTTTTTTTTTTTTCCTTCTTCTATAACCTGTGATTTAAACGGGTTTGGACACTGTTTCATCTTACCTTATTTTTTAGATTCTCTTCTAAAAATTAAATTCTTTTTATGTCATTCTCTGCTTAAATCCAGTCTTGAACTTTTGTCCCATATCCAATTACCGTTGTATCTTCTCATTATTGGTTCTAATTTCAAAGCTAAAAAACTAATTCAGAAATAAACCAAACAATTACGATTCCAAATCCAATGTGGACCCAGATCAGAATCAACCCGTTTATATATGGTAATTGATTGGTCTTCGTGGGTTGTAAAGTAAAGGCATGTTATTGTTCATGGCCTCTGTGGCTTTGTCTATGAGTGACATGACTAATGAGAGGAAGCAAAGCTTGTTGTTCTTGGCCTTTGACCGCCCCCCCCCCCCCCCCCGGCTGCGTGAAAGAGAATTCCGCTTTTTACATCTTTTCTTTTCATTTTTTAGATAAAATATTTTTTTCTATTTTCTAACCCTTTACATTTCTGTGATAGAGAGAAATTATGTATTTCCACTCTTCACATAGGAATAGACATCCTTTCTATCTTTTTTTTTTTAAATCAAGATCATCTCCATCCAAGAAATTCAATTCATCTTTTTTTTTTTCCACAATAAAAACGTGTTGTACCAAACGATTGAAAAAAGAGATATACAAAAAATCATAATAATTTTCCTCTCTAAGATTTCTCTTGTCACACAAATCACCTTAAAAATCACGTCTTATAGTAGCGAGAGAAAAATGGAGCAAATAATTTCTACATAATATTATTTTAGGGCTTCTGAATTTTCTTGATTCTTCATATTTCATTTTTAAAAAGAATGTGTTTTTTAATTAGAATCATGTCAATATGAGATTGATACTTAAATTATCATTTTTTTTAACCCTGAGGGAGCTGGGACCCCATAAGAAACCCCGGCCTTGGATGGAAGCTTGCACGCATTAGGAAGGAACCAAGAGAATGATCTTTGACAGTTGGGGTGAGAAATGGGGTATCCAACCGGTTGAGCCACCCTTATGTTCCCCATACTTAAATGATCACCTAAAACTATGGAGGGGAAACCTATTTGCATCACCAGCCATCTGGCCTCAATCATGTTAGCAATCTAGATGAGTGTAAGGTGCCCTGTTTGGACAAATTGATTGACTACAAAATACCAATACATTTAGCTAGGGAGGTAAAAGGGTCCCCGATTCTCCGATTATCCGGAAGTTCCGATCCGTTAAAAACCGGGTTTGGATCCTTATTTAGGCCCGATAAGTAAATGAGTCTGGGTCTGGTTTCATATTGGTTTGGACCCGTAGACCCGAAATCCGACATATTACCTCAATTTTAAAAAAATCTTTCATAAGAATCATGTTTTTTTATATATCATTTTCTACCTAGACCACAGACCCGGATACAAACTCCTCCCATATATGGTTCTGGTTCTGGTTATGGTTTCGGTTCTGGAGCCAAGAAATAGGTTCCGAAACGGTTGAGTCCGGATCCGGTTCCACCTTCTCCTTAACAATTCCAAGTCCACCATGAACTCGGATCGGAACTGACCCGTATGCAGCCCTACACTTAGCCAGGCGTGGCATAAAATTCTCCAATCCAAAATATGTATTAGGTCTATAAAAAATGTTCAGTTGGTTATAATATCTCATACCCTAACTGAAATCACAAATTCTCCACCTTTCCACTCTGGAGGGTTAATTAATTTCTTGAAGCTCCCCGTTCTGATAAATTCAAGAATACTGGATCAAGCTTAGTTATCGAACGCTCTATCCTCTGGGCCTGAAAACCTCATTCATGGTTGACCCAAGAAAACAACTTGGTTGGACACTAGCTAAAAGCCAGTAGACAAACCATTATTGAAGAAGAAAGCACGAGGAAATGTCATCTTCCTCTAAAGGCAAGCATAGATAGTTGGTAATCTTCCTCTTCGTAAATACATGGTCTAAGACACTAGGATCCATTTCTTTATCATGTCGGGAGAATTTCAAGTTCTCAAAAAATTGACCCCTTCGGTGGAATTTCAAATTCCTCTTTTTAATTAAGGATTTGAAATTCCAACAAATGGTATAGAGAATGGAATTTCAAGAATTCCAAAAGGTTTTTTTGGGTGGTTGGAATTTGAAACTCTGATGAAAAAACACATCATTTCAAATGCCAAAGGATAAGATGTCACATCATATCAAATTATGTCCAAAAAAACCTCAACCCCCCAAATTCTAGTCATAAATTCCGGTAAAAAAAACAGCCTCTGTGATGCAATAAAAGGGTTTCGGACACTAGGATACAATTTCCTTTTTCCATGTTGAAAAGTAAAAGTCAGCAGAATCAATTTTTCCGCATAAGCCATACAAATGTGCTCTAAGATTATCATTTTATTCGCAAGACTACAACATATGAAATCAAAGTGTCAGCAAAAAAGTTATAAAAAGGGAAATTCCAATGAGCCGCTACACGATATTCTCCATTTGAAGATTCTTGACAAGGTTCACCTACGTAATTGTTTGGTTTTGGACAAAAACCAAATGAGAGACAGAAATGGGTTGGGTGTGCATGTCTTCATCTTGTCCAAAAGCATTAGCACCCTTTAATCAATGCTAATTTAACTTAATGCTATGTCATCACTTTAACAGCATTGCATTTTACCCTATGACTGAGTCCGATTGCCTTTTGCACCAATTCATGGATATTGGTGAACAGATCCATAAATCTAACTTCAACAACACTTCATTAATTTTATTAATATGCTTGCCAATAGGATAAGGTGGTGCACTTAGCTGTACACAACTTTCTTTTTTTTGATGTTTGCGTGATATAATTCACAGTAAGATTATTTTAATACTTGCCTGTTTTTGAAAAGTACACTACCTGGGCTTATTTAATGTGGAGATCCAAACATGACCAAATCTCTCGCAAGAAACAATATGAATTACTTATGAAAGTCACTTTCATTTACAAATACGAAATGCAATGTATCATTAAATGAATGTGTTTCAAGTTGATTCTTTGAACACTAATTTGGACTCTTGTCATTTTAAATTAAGAAATCAAAACCCCAACAGGGTAATGACATAAAAAAACCATTGAATAACTTGTAATCAGATTTTTAGGAACCAGGGGGTATTATTACTATTGTAATGGTTGTTATGTTAATTTTTAACTTTTAATTATAGAGTCGAAAAAAAAACTCAATTATTAGAAAGAACATCATTATCATCATCACCATTATTTAAATTTTCTGATGTATGGATATATACTTTGTCATGCGCGGGTCCTAAGCCCTAGTGAAGAAAATGTTTGTGTCATAATAAAAGTTGACTAAAAATGCATCTTAATTTGAATTATTTTTTTTTTTCACTTTGAAGAAAAAACATAAGGACAAATAAAACAGATGGCAAAATAACCAGCTATTTCTAGAAATTTAAATAATCACAGATGAATTTAATTCTCCAATTATGACTGAACGTGAGTTGAAATGAACTCAGTAACTCGACTTTAAATTCCAAGGAACATGCAGAGTCGGTTCATCAAATTCCCGAGTCGACTCATTAGATTAGAACCATATCGTACTATTGAAATCCCATTAATACAGATTTAAAAAATCCAATGGCCACGCGCATGCATGAACCAGCGTGCTTATAAAGTAATCTTAATTATTTAACCCACCAATAAGATTACCTACCCTAATCTTAAACCAAGCAATAGCATCAACTGCCCTACTTTAAAAATGTTGAGACCTAACTAAATCCTTGGACAGATCTAAGTCATGAAAGACACGCGTGTGATTCTCTCATGTTTTATGCCTTTACTATGTGCCTTTCTGTTCTACATTGAAATGCAACATTAGACCTTTCAAATTCTTTAAATTTCAGCATTCTAAATGTTAAATGTTTTGGAGGGTTTTGGGAAACTCACTTGGAGATGGTATTTTTGTAGATTTCAGAATTCATTCCAACAAGAGTTCTATAAATTTCACTAAACGAAATGATGAAGGAAAAAAAAATGTAACCGTCCTTCAAATCTAAATTCAATTGTGTATATCAGTACAATGAGAGTGTAATTTGTCATGCAACCAATAAAACTCTTAAAATGTGTGATGTGAACAAGTTTGATAAAGGCATGCTTGTTTCATGTAATTGACTTGATAGGCTTTCTAGGACTTTGCATTTTAGTGGTTAAAAATGAGATTAATCAAGGGTAAAAATTCAAAAATTGATAATAAAATAACCACTCATTTACATCATTAATGAAACTTAGATTTAAAATAAAGATCCAATCATCATTCTAATAATTCGAATCCTAAATATATCAATGGAAGATAAATTAATAAAAATCGAAGATAAATACCCAACCAAACCATAGACCTAATAATTCATATTCTAAAAAAGTTAAAGGGACCACTCACCCGAGTGGCCCAAGGGAAAGTCGTATGTTTGATGTATCTCCGCGTTGCTTGCCCCCCGTAATCGCATGCAATCGAAGAATGGTTTAAACTCGAACGTCCATTAGATACGACTTTTTTCACCGACCTCGTCCAGACCGAGGACCACTTAATCAACAGTCAAGATCACAGAGAATATGATGAGACACCACCACTCCATAATGGACTTGTTTGGGACAGACAGCTAGTTGGATTCGGCCTGCCACATCATATCAATTTTTATGTTGCCAAGTTTCCATAAATCATAACCCTTCATTCAATACTGAAAAAAACTACTATTAAAAGGAGTACACTCTAGTGTCTACACTCTACCCATTTGATTAAGAAAGATTCAATTTTTATCACCTCCAATTGAATGGAAGCAAAGCTATAAAAAAAACCTGTGTCTGTGTGTGTTGATTTGTTCTGCTGGCAGGTTGAAGAAATCTGGAAAATGTTGCTATCATGTTTCACCACCTCATTGTCCATATCCATTATATAATTATCCCATCTGACAAAAATTCAAACATTTGCAGTGCAACTGACGTATGAATAATCATAAAACCGCTATCTATAAATCCCGATAGCACCTGAAAAGACTGCATCGTTTTCACCTCTCCCTCTCTGTAGTTAGATTAGACTTCTCTGCTCTTTGTTTCAATCTCTTCTTCTCTGCCTAAAAGCAACAGCAGAAGTAGAGGAGAAGATGGCAGCGAGCGAGGAGTGCTGCAAGCCCATGTTCTGGATCTATCTCCTGATATGCGCGTGCTTGGTCCTGTTCGCAGGCCTCATGTCGGGCCTCACCCTCGGTCTCATGTCTCTCAGCCTCGTCGATCTCGAAGTTCTTGCCAAGGCGGGACAGCCCCAAGACAGGAAAAATGCCGGTACGTTGGATTATGGTTTAATTCTTTTGTTTTCACTGATTGCAATTCTCAATTTTCTCTCTTCCTTTTCAATTTCTTTTGGGGCAGCTAAGATTCTCCCTGTCGTCAAAAACCAGCATCTGCTTCTCTGCACCTTGCTCATTGGGAATTCCCTGGCAATGGAGGTACCTTTTCTCCGTATTGTGTCTTCGGTTTTTTTTTTTTTTTTTTTTTTGGCCTTTTGGTGAATTGTCTTCTTTTCTATGTAAATTTCTTTTTTTCCTTTGTAATTCTGTGGTTGTTTTAGGCTCTGCCCATTTTTCTGGATACGCTGCTCCCGTCTTGGGGGGCCATATTGATATCGGTTACCCTCATCCTTGCATTTGGGGAGGTGAGTTTCTAATGTCTGATTGCTTGTTTGGACTGAGTTTGGATGAATTGTCAACTTGGGTTGCAATAATTAAGTCAGAGAAGAGAGAGATTGAGTGATCACAGTATTTTTCAGATGGTTAATTGCATACTTTTAGTAATACTTTAACTGTTGTATTATGATGTGAGATGGATTTAATAACAAAGAGGGTGTGGCTATATCTATGTACTAAACTTAGTTTGGACTTTGGACATACCACCCATTTTGTGGCTGCATAAGATTCTGGGAACTGTGGTCCAAGCTAATTGTGTCTCCATGCGGGATGTGGTGATTTTTTCATGTAAGCTGCACATAAGCAATTTGGATTTTCAGATAGAAAAGATTATTATGTGCTGCTCTTGTTTTGGCATGGTGTGGAAATTGAAGGAAAAGGAATTTGGCATTCATCCTTATTGGAAAGGGAGATTCAGGGAGTTAAATTGATTGTTGCATTCTCTAGACTCCACATGAGAAAGAAAACTCTAGGTTTGGTATGGAGTTTGGACAAATTCACCCTGAATCAAAGTGGCCAATACATTGGAAAAAGGAAAGAAAGAAATAAAAAGGACAAAAAATATCCCAGCTCAGCTGACGTCATCTCCAATTTCTGCATTGTTGGGCACAGCCAAAAGAATTCATATGAATTATGATTCAAGACACATCCAAATGTATCATTAATTATGATTCGGAAATATGAATTTAACTGCTATTTTTATAATTGATGATTAAGGTCCTTGGCCTTTTCCCAATCATGGAGAAGAAAGAATTTAATTTATTGTGTTTGGGCTTATTCTTAGATCATTCCTCAAGCTATTTGCTCTCGCTATGGACTGAAAGTTGGGGCGAAAATGGTTGTGATCGTTCGTTTGCTTCTTTTGGTGTTCTTCCCCATATCCTACCCAATTAGCAAGGTATCTTGTTTTATTTGCAGTCGAATGGAAATTACTGCTTGATCTATATGACCATATATGGATTAAATGAATTTTTGTATCTCAATCTATCTATATATCTGTTGTCAATAGGAAAAAGGCCCCCACCCCCTGGTTTTGATCTTTCATTTCAAGATAGGGAATTAATACAGTGGAAATGTCTCTATAGAGTGATACGATGTTAGGTGGTCCATAAAACCACAATGATTAGATGGTTCCAGTCATCGGACTGGTAGTCCTTAAATGAGCAGGGGACCAAAAATGGTCAACTGATTTTTAGCAGAGAAAACTTGGGCAAACTTTGTCTTGGTTTGTCCAACTGGTGTGGGCTTGGTCCCTGGTCCTTTTAGGGGGACAATCCTGATGCAACGCTCCACCTTCCATGTGTATGCTTGTAGGGGGTTTGACTGTATAAGAAAGATGATGCAATGGAGATACCTAAACTGATTGGCCTGGGCTTGTCCAACTGGCGTGGGCTTGGACTGTGGTCCATGTAGGTGGACAATCCTGATGCACCACTCCACCTTCCATGTGGACAGTTGTAGGGCTATAAGAACCACGATGCGATGGAGATCCCAACTCCCTATAATGCCCCTGCAATAATGGTGTGCTGCAGAGGAAAATGGTCCTTGCAATATGTTACTTTTGAATTTTTATTTTATTTTTTGAAAGTTAAGAATGAGTCTATTAAAAGGAAACCAGAATACAACAATCTAGGCTACCACCCAAACCAACAGCAAACAATTTCGTTATTTTTTGGAATAATTTTTCTTGTGACTTGATTTTATCATATCCACTTCTAAATTGTAGAGGTTGAGCCCATAACTAAGCTGGACATTGCTTCATGGAAACCATGAGGTTGTGAGGTTAAATACTTCGATCCTCTTATCAACCCAGAAAGGCCTGAAAAATTGTGTATAAGTTTCTATTTTTGTGATAATACTATTCAGTAGGGTATGCATCGTGCTTTGATAATGCCAAATTATTTGTTTTTAGACATATTGTTGCTTTTTTTATTCGATCTTGCTTTTCTTCTTTTTTAAAATTATTTATATTTTTTGGTTTTTATTTCTTCCCCCAATGGTTGCCCTTTCCTTTTCACTATAGTTTCTCCTGCATTTAATTTCTCATTCATCTGATGGTTTTGCAAATAATTGTGGGCTCCTATCTTGTACAGTTGTTGGATTGGCTCTTGGGAAAGGGGCATTTTGTACTTTTACGAAGAGCAGAGCTGAAAACGTTGGTTGATATGCATGGAAATGAGGTTAGTCTGGTATATACCATGTTGTTTAATTCTGTATATGGCTTCAATTATTGAGCACAAAGCCTCTGAGCGCATGTTCTAATCTGGGCATCTTGGTTTAACTATATTATCTCTTAAGCTACAGGTTTTAATTTTTCATGCAATGATGTAGAGAAATGAATCCTGTTGAGTAAATTACAAAAAAATGTAATCTCCCATTTATTGTCTTCCATGTTCCTAACTGTCTTCTTTGATTGTTCTCCCAATCCTTAGATGGTGGACTGCAAATTTATGGTCAAGAATGGAACAAAACTCTAGTGAAAAAGCGGCCAAATAAAAAAGGCTTTATTGAATGTATTATTTCAATTAATGGAAAAAAAGTGTTTTTTATTGAAGAAGGAAAATCAAAGTTACGTATATTTGGTTAAGACTTTAAGAATTCATAGGTGGTAATGAAACTAAAAGAAACTTCTAAAAATGTTGCTGGAAGAGATCCATGAGGAGTATCTCTCTGGTTCCTTCTTTTCACAAGAGATATGCGACGTCATTACTTGGTGCCGAACAGTGTAGAAAGTTTCATCCATCTTGGATGATGCACAGTGAGGCTTATCGAATCGACATTGTGGATCACTGAACAGGTACCTCTTATATTCGAACTTAAGGCCCTTTAAGTTAGACTCTTTTCAGTGGATCTAGTTTTTCTCTGTACCTTTGGCAACTATGCACTTTTGGCACCACATGTGAGTTGTAGATGTGTGCAGCTGCATGTCTTATGTTGTGCATGACTAGACTCTGTAGAGATTTGGAGATTCCATTGGGCAAGTGGAGCTCACAGAAATTGCTACTTTAGAAGAGTTGAGACATTTAATTCACAAGAAGATTAAGTAAGAAGCCTAAAAGATACAGAAGAAGTTATCGAAGAAGATTAGGGTTTTAGAGAAGGACAAAATATTTGGAGAGAACCATGAGGACCGTTCATAACTATACTGTTCATGACCGGTCCCAACACTTAGTTTATATTATTCACTTTGAAATTAGAAATCCCCTTCTGACCAAAGGTTCCCATAGCTAAATATTAATCAATAATTACTTGAAAACTACAAATAGATCCCTAGGCCCTAGTTGTTTCTTAACAAGAAGATACATCCACATGTGTTGCTTTATGTTTACTATCTGTTTCATCCAATAGGCAGTTTCTCTGTTTCTCCAAAATACATTGAAGCATCTCATATGTAATGTAGGTATATAATCTTTCATTTCACTAAATTGACAGTTTTTTTTTTTTTTTCATGAATGAATGATTGCATGGGAGAGTACTGATTGCTGAAGTTGTTACGGTGTTTCTTTGTCGTGGAAATTGGGTGTCTGCCTTTTCTCGAAGCAGGTGATTTATGCATATGGTGCTGCTGACGGTGTTACAATCTTGTTTTTCATTTTCCTTAGGCTGGGAAGGGTGGGGAGTTGACACATGATGAAACTACTATTATTACTGGCGCTTTGGATTTGACACAAAAGACTGCGAAAGATGCTATGACACCCCTATCAAAAACATTTTCCCTTGATATAAACTGTAAACTAGACAAGTATGTGTCTAAATTGTTTGATATTAGTATTTTGTTCCACCACCTTTTCATTTATATTGCTAATCTGTGTCATTCATTAGGCATACAATGGGTCTAGTAATGACCATGGGGCATAGTCGTGTACCTATCTACTCAGGAAACCCCTCAAATATCATTGGCCTAATTTTGGTAAGCGAAGTAGCTTATTTATGTTTTCAAAAAATTATTTGTTTCCTAATGAGTAATAATTGCTTTTAATAAAATCCTTTATATGGATGCTTATGAGACACTTACACAATGCATTTCTTTAGAGCACTGGTTAGGAATAACTCTTATGAGTTCCACCAACTTCATGTGGAAAACCCATCCTCTGTTGCTTATGATGGCTTCAGTTCAGCTATAAGATAGTATTTCCACTATTAACATTTGAACGATTTATGGGTTTACAAATTTGCTCTATGCTCCTTAAATTCTGATATCTGCCATTTTCCTGATTTATCATGTTAGCTTTATCTTTTGGCCCTACTTTCTGTCCATGTTTACATTCTATGAAATGCAATATATGATTGGAACTATTCTTTCGAGGTCTTCCACTATGAGAAAATGGAATTGTCATAGAAGTGCAGTGTTTGTTTAGTGTTAAACATTTATTAACTTTAAGAAATACATGGTGCTGTACCAGGAAATGGGGATTTTTTAGCAAATAAAGTCTAGGATATATGGCATGTCTACATGTCACTAGAAAGATATTAATAAATTGAAAAGTATTAGATATAATACAGATAAGATTAAGAAAAACAAGGGACTTGCGTGTGTAGATTTGATTGGGGATCAATGCTTTTTCAAAGGCTATTTTTTGTCTTCTACCAAAAAGAGGCTATTTTCTCTTGGTAAGAAATCTGTTGTGATGCAACCCCTAAAAGTGGGACAGAGGGATAGCTTCTCTACGAAGGAACTTCAAAATCCAATTAACAATGCTTTGTTATTAGCCATGAACAAAAGTTTATGATTCATCTGATTCTTTTCTGGCAATGTCACATATAGTCGGTCCTAATTCTCGACCAAATCAACTCGGGCCTAAATGGAACTTTTTAGTATGAACTATTGAAAATTTGGGAAGCAGACTTTAGGAATGGCGGAAACATATACTTGATTCCCCACCTATTGAAATCGTGCACTTAACAGACTATGTCAATGATAGTTCTTTTTTACCCGAATCGTCGTCTTCATTTTTTCCCTTTTCAATTATCATTAAAAAAAAATCATCATGATGGACAAAAAAAGAAAATAGCACAAGTCTTGGACATTTGTTGGACAAGCACTATACACACACACGCACACTAAAAAAGGGTTCACGAATGAGAACTTAATTATTGCATTTTGGTAACAATGGTCTTCCTCTTTTAAGAAAAAAATTTAAACTAGATTCTTGCAGACGTGGAGTTTTGTTAATGGGTTTTTGTTTTCTTCCTTGTTTATACTACTGGGATAGCTTACAAGCATGATGAGTAGGGTGTTCCAGTTGCTAGTTTTAATTTGTTCACCTTAGAGAACCCAGGTTAATCAGGTAACATTGTCTTGTCTAGATCTTCTAGGAACTAGACCCATGGTCTGGAGTCATCACCAATAATTTTTTGTTTTTTTTTTTTGGGTTGAGAAAAATGAGCTTTGATTTGCTTCTTTAAAAATGAATAAAGTCACATAACCGATATGCTTCTTGATGTATTGTTTCATTGATATCCAAACAACTCAGCCCACTTTACCAAGCCATGTCAGAAGCGTATTTACCAAAAAATAAGAATAATAATAAAATGTCAGAGCAGGTTAGCCAACCCTGCATTGGAGGCTTATTGAGTAACCACCTTCAAGATATTACGTTTCTCGTTGGCGTAGATGATTGTCTTTTCATTGTTAAAACATGGAGATTTAACGGTTTGCACTTATAAATTGAATGATTTTACCTGATATTATTTTTTTCCTAGTCCACCACTATTTTTGTGCCGGAATTCCCCTCGCTTTATTTTTAAATGTTTTTCTGATCTCTCGATGAGATAATCTGACTGCTATACATACTTTCTTTTATTTTTCAGGTTAAGAATTTGATTGCCCATCGCCCAGAAGATGAAACCCCCTTAAGAGATGCCACTATCAGGAAAATTCCTAGGTTTGGGCATTTTTAAATGAAGTTCCGAATTATCTCAAAATTGTTTAACCGTCCTAAGATTTTGGTTAGTTTGTAGCCATAGGCGTATATACTACTTTGTGACTTATATAAATCCTTATGTTATTTGAGAATCCAGTGATAGTTTAATCAGAGTTATAATGCAAATATTACATTGACCTTTCTTTGTTACACAATTTCATTCCTTTTGGCTTGTATGCATTTTTATGATATAAATTTTAATATTAAAACATAGAAAATAAGCCTTAAATAATACAAAGCCAAACAACCTGGCCATCACCATGGTAGTGGCAAGAAACAGAAACCAAACAGCCAAAACTACCTTGGTAGAAGCTAATGAGGTTGCAGAATAGTTGATAAAACAAGGAATTGAAAGACCATCTATGTATTTAGGCCTTTATTGTTGCTTGTATGGCCGAAATTATTCTAGTTTGTGTGTCTATCTTTTAGGCAAAGTTAGTATAGTGCTCTTATTTTGTTTGTCTTTTGCATGTATCTGTTTTCTTTCTGGTGGAATAAAATGTTAATTATTGATAATAAAAAAATAGAAAAAACTACTGCAGAAGATTTCTCCCAAAAGATACCATCAGTATCCCATCTCCCAAGTCCCAACATCCTGTTTCTCTAGATATCAACCTCCCTATTTTCCCCTATTGTAATACAAATAAGAGCTGCATAATTAGTGATAGGGATTAGGGAGACCCATATCTTCTCCACCACATCCACTAGCCTCCATGACCTACATTTTGTGCACTCATCCAACTAATAAGCACTTGCTGAATATCCCTTCAATTAAACAAGATAGGTTTAACTTAGCCGCTCCCTTAACCCAGCCCTAATCGCCATAATCTTTACATCTATATTCGATGAACTGCAGGTCCTGATACTACGTGAATATTATTTCAAGGAGAACTTGATTCTTCTTTTCTCATTTTCCTAAATCACCAATGATCTGTTGAACGATGAAATTAAGCCTAAACAAGGAGGAAAAAAAATGAAATGGATGATGGATGAATTGCGTTGTTCGTTTGCCTCCCATCGAGGGAAGGGAAACAAAACATTGAGATTGTTGAAAAAAAAAATACTTGTTTGCCTCCCTTCGAGGGTAGGGAAATAAACAAAAGATAAAAGAAAACAATGGTTGCATTGATTCAAACATACAAACATAAACAAGCATGATGCAAATGAAGGTAATGAGACTTCCATTGATTTCTCAAAAATTCCAAAGATTTTTTTTTACAACGGGCACAAAGCTCTCGGTTGATCTAATGATCATCGAGACCCCTCGAACAATTTCTGAAAATGGCATTTGATTAGAGACTAAAAGCAAGAATATTTTTCTCTTTCTTTAAGAATACCGACGAGAAGGGAACCAGTATCCAGATCCCTCAGACAGTGATTTGCGCACTATTTATAGAGAGAAAATGGAATTTGGTGTCATTTGAGGTGTTTTTTGTGGGGTGTTGGGTGCCATGGAGGGCCTAGGTGCCCGCCCTGGCAACCCTAGGCACGACGACGATGGAATTATGTGTGGTGCCAACTTTTGTGGGTCATAACCTTTGATCTGTCCGTTTTTTATATATTACATACCACGGGAAATCTTTTGAAGTGTAGATTATAATGACACAAAAATCCATCCCATTTCCTTTATGTAAGAAAAGTGTGGTCAGAAGATAAATTTCTTCCCATTGTCTCCCCATTTTTGCCCTTCCTCTTTTTGATCCCTTCAGATTATAGAGGCCGCAATCCATATATTGGATTTCTTATTATTATTATATACCATTGGGAAGCTCTTTTCGAGACGATCATGAAGGTATATAAATTCACCTCATTTGGCATTGCACTCATAGGTCACCTCTAGGTTAATCAGACAGACTTACACTTCATGTAAAGTCTTGGGCCTTTTGATGGCCTATAACTTTTTAGTGTCTGCAGTAGGGTTTTGTGTTTCATTCATCATTTCCTGCATATTTGGGTTCTCTTCTACTGTATGCTGATACTTAAAAACAGGAAACTATTCATACTGTCTTCATATTGTGCTGTATCATATATGATACTCTGATTTTTTCATAGATTTGTGCCGTGCCATATCTATGTCATGTCCTCGTGGTGTCTCACATACTCTTTATTGTTGATGTTGTGAATATACTGTTTGGATGAAAATCTGAACCTTATACATTTTGATCTATTTAAGGGTTTTGGACTCGTCTTGTGTCAAATTTGTATCAGAGCATTCCGGGCTGTGATAGTAGCAGCTCGGACAATGGTGGGGACTGTGCTAGAAAAATACCCCATGTCTTCAGTGACTTGCAAATGAATGGCTAATTATAGAATACAACAAGGGTCCAGAGGGCAAAGGATAGATGGCTTGAATTTCCCGGATGGTAACATTTTAGGACTAGTGTGTGTTAGGACCCATAGCATCAATGATTGCTGAGCCATTGGCTCCTGCATAGTCACACAAACTGATCATTTACTTCCATGTTACTCGTATGATTCTCCATTAAATTAAGCAGCACTTGCTCATTCCTGAGGATGCAATTTTATGAACTATTATCAGGAATTAGTTTTGCAGTTCAACATATTTGATGGGAATTTTATGTTCTTTTCTCTTTAACTCTCAATTATTGTTTACCAGGGTGCATGGTGATTTGCCGCTTTATGATATACTGAATGAATTCCAAAAGGGTCATAGCCACATGGCAGTTGTCGTGAAGTGCATGAAGGATGTTGGGGCAACCATTGAAGATGCAAGTAAAAGTCTAAGCGTGTTTGAGAAGAAGATGCACCTCAATACAATGCAAACTACAGTGGAGAATGAAGGTATCACTGATAAGGATTTTGGTGGTCACACACTTCGTGAGAAACATTTCTAGAAATAATATGATAAGAGAGCTTCTTGTTCCACAAATGGGCTAGTTGGAGCATGTTTTATCCAAATTGTAAGACCCTAACCATCCACTTGTTGACTTTGTTGTTTCCTTATTTTCTTCAAAGTCTAGTTTTACGCAAAAAAATTGGTTGGTTAGGATTCTCCAGTTTGGAGCACTTTAGGCACCATTTAAACAGTTTCGATCACAAATGCATGGAGTTTTTTTTGGGAATAAATCAGATCCATGTCTTTTTTTCCTGTTTCATGGCTCATTTGTATGCCGTAGTCATATCAGGACATTATGATTCTCTCTGACAAGTCTACGAAGAGCATCCACTTTGTGGGTTCTTGAGATAGCAGTTCTTATCTATGAGGCAATTTTTCTAAACTAGATCTGGATTATATATTATAGTTGCTGATGCATTTGTTTTGCATTTAGGAGTCAATGTAATGCAAAGTCCAATACTGAAGAGAGATGCACAAAGGCGTGGGTTGTCCCCACATTTGAAGAAGAGGGAGCAAGGAATAAATGGGATAACTCGTGATGTTGATCTGGATTCTCTTCCAAGTTATTCTTCAGATGAGGAAGTCATTGGAATCATAACAATGGAAGACGTTATGGAGGAATTGCTACAGGTTGAAACTTTTCTTTAGAGCTCCAAATGTTACTCATTCATATGTGTGCCTGCGCTTCTTGTATTGTGTTATGCTGAATTTTTGTTTTCAGATTTATGTTAGCAATTTTCTAACTTTTATGCCTGCATTATACTCTTTTCACTACAAATAGTCCTCTTCGAAGTCATTCTCTGTCTCACTTACTACCCAATGTTAGATTCTGAACTGCCTAGTTAATACTTGTGAAGCCTTGTAGGGAAATTTTTGTGAGTTTATGATTTACTTGTATATATGCATTCTGTTCTTTTAAGTGGGTTTCCGATTTAATGTACTTGTGATATTCTGTCATTCATACATGAATAGGTAGATTTAGGACTTAAAACTGTTTCTTTATTGACTTTTAACTTCAATCTCAGAGCAGTAGATGTGACCATGATCATGCTTTTTATAAGGAGACACTATTCATCTTGTTTTTAGTTTCGCCTTAATATTTAAATATTATACCATGTCTGCTTTATTCATCTCTTGGTCACAAAACTGTGAATATGCATGCAAATAAATTATTTTGTTCTTCATAGAGTACTTAGACATCTTAGACTTAGAACTGGGAGCTGCACTGCTGCAGAATTGAGATGCATTGCAAGAGAAGTTCAGCTGCGTCTTTTGTGTTGTTACTCATCCTTTTCATAATTTTTTCCCTCCATCATTTGGAACTTAAGCAGTGGCAGTGCGAGAAATTATTCAGTGTGTCCAACAACTATTTAAATGTCTATAAAGTTGATCAGTAGATCATAAAATGTAAATGCCACACTACTACACTAGCCTTGGGGTTTGGTGTGTGGGGTGGGGGGTGTTAGGAAATAAAGGACAAAAGATGCAATCAAACCACACAAAGAAGACACAGATTTACGTGGTTTCCTCGATCTTGAGGTACGTCCATAAATCACACATATTCCACTATGTTCAAAGGCAGAAGATGAGAATACAAGATACAAGATCTCTGGTGGCTATGCTAGGGTTACGTAATAGCGCAGGGAAATCAGGCTCCACACATAACAGGGGGATGGTTTGACCTGGGTGAAATCAGGCTCCACACATAACAGGGGAATGGTTTCCAGCTCTTCTTGTAATCGAGCCAATTTCAGGAGCTTTCCTTATCTATGCATGTACAAGCTCGCTTTTTGTTGTTTCCTGAGGGAAGCTGATAGCAAAGTGGTGTCTTTGCCAAAAAAAAGGCATTGATAGGGAAGAAATGATTATAAATGGCTTACTTAAGTAGTATAATGATGTTCTCTGCCTGTTTTCTATGTGCTCATCTCCTTGATGAAATGCATGCTTCTGTACATTTGTTTATCTTAATAATATCTCCCCCAGAGATTTAAATTGTGTGTCCAGCCTGGTTGTCCGTGTCTGCATGCTACGTTTGGATAGGCGGCCCACCAAATCAACAGTAAAAAAAGTTGGAGCTGAAATCCAACAGTAGGCAAAGCTTGGATGTATAAAACCGGGTCTGGTGGCAATTTCCTGGGGGTAGTGAGTGTGAGGGGGATGTGATACAAGGTGGCCGCTGGGCTGAGGGCTCTTATTTGTGGGTGATGCCCAGGTGACCAGTCACATGTACTGGGTCCACTTGTGTGCATACACACACATGCAGTGGCAGACCCAAGATTTTAGTTCGAGGGGTGCAGACCTTAACAGGCAGTTTGATTTAAGGGGCAAATCGAGGATTTTCATGTGGATTTTGAAGGCGGACTTACAATTTTCTGTGAATTTTTTGAAGCGCACGCGGTTTAACGGGTGCGACCGCACCCATATGATTGTATTTGGGTCTGCCCCTGCATGCACAGATTTATTCAGATGAGAACCATCCGCAGGGTTCTTTTGTGTGGTTCACCCTATTTTCTTGGCATGCATGTGTATGTGCATGTGCATGTATATACAATGTTTGTGTACATGCAATCATGCATGTATATTATGTGCATCATTTCAGATTGTTTTCCATTTTCTAGTGAGCTCCTACTTAATACAATATATATTACAGAAATGGGATAACTTTGATATAAATGAATCTAACACGTATTTGGATCTATATTTGAAGGAGGAAATCCTTGACGAAACAGATGAGTACGTTGATGTCCACAACAAGTAAGTGTAATCACTTTATATTTCTAATTCTGGTCATCTTGGATTTGTTAGTTGATATTCGCAATAATTATACCACTTGATTTCTCAATTTCTTCTCTATTTGGATTTCAAGGATTTCTTTGTGCCATTGAATTTTCTTCCCAGGATTAGAATAAACATGCAACCACAAAGAGGATTGTCACCAAGATCTTCTGGAGCTGCGTCTGTTTCTAGTGTTCAACGGCAAACTCCTGTTGCATCTCCACTTTCCTCGTATCATCATACTCCTGTACTGCTTTCCCCTCTCTCTCCATATATACAAGCTCCGGGACCAACACCAACTCTTTCTAGCTCACCGGCAAAATCTTTTCCATGTTCTCCGCATGAGCTTGCTGGTCCTGCTGGCAACTCTCCAGCCTCACATCGAGTAAGTAAAGCATGCATGCTAGATGTACTTTTGCCACCTATTATTATAGCATGAGTTAAGTGTTTTTGCCTCTTATTATTATAGCATGAGTTAAAATTAGAATTAGTTCAACTCAGCACTTTGTTTTTCTTTGGAAATCATCCCATCAGGGAGAAACTAGGTTGTCCTTTTACTAAAGTTATTACTGATTAGTTTCAGAGCATGTTTACCTTGAATGGCCCATGACCCATAAATATCACTGGTAGGTCAATCTTAATTATTTGAGTGGATGACTTCTAAGCAAAGAAAATGGAATGATGAAAGAAGCTCAGCCAAAAGTTCCACCAACCATTCTTCTTTATTTTCTTGGTAAGACTATCCTCTAGTTGAACATTAGGATTGTTTAACAAAAGTGAAGTATGACCCATTCATGATGGAGACACCCAATGCCTGGTTTAGATCTTGCACACTTGTACCAGGTTTGGTAGAGTGATCATTAATAAGGAGAAACTTGACAGATACTAAAGCATTTTTCTACAAGAATGGTCATTGTTGTTCATAACATGATCTAAAGTAACGGACATTATGCTACAGATTTGCCCATTATGTATTAGGTTCTGCAGCAATCCTTACTTACATGTGAATATAAAGGTCAGAGACATTAAATAAAGAATAATATAAAAGTACAGAGGATCAATATTTTATATAAATGCTCACTTCCACACTGGCCACAACTTTCAAAGTTGCGAACCTGGATTGTGAGGCCCACGTTGATTCATGCCAATCATAGAGGTAGAGTGGGAATCTCTCTCTCTCTCTCTCTCTCTCTCTCTCTCTCTCTCTCTCAACCAAAATTGAGATAGTTTAATGTTAATATATATATCAAGCAAAAATGGAAAAATATTACATTTTTGTCCTAAGTGCCAATGAGAATGATCTTATTGTTTATCGAGGTCGCTTCCAAAAATGTTCGGAAGAAGTATCCGGTAGACTTGTGTTTGGGAATTTACTGATAAAGTTAAAGTGAAGTAAAGCCTCCATTATCTAGACAAGAAATGACCAAAGGGTCATATCAATAGTACATAAATTCAAATTTCCCTCCTCTTAAAAATAAATAAAAAATACTCCTCCTTTCTCTACTAAATGACAAAAAACATCCTCTTTTTACACAAAGTAAAAAAGATTCCCTCTCAAGCCACTAAAAACAAAAGACCATTATAGCTCTCTTATATTTTATTCTCTCTTAATTTAATGCTTCACCTCACTTCGATTCAATTCTCTGTCCATCCAAAGTTAGGCGTGTTTGGATGGACGGTGAATTGAAGTAAAGTGAGGTGAAGCATCAAATTAATAGAGAATAAAAGATAATGGGATTATGATGATCTTTTGTTTTTAGTTGCTTAATAGGGAATCTTTTTTTACTTTTTGTATAAAAAGAGGATTTTTTTTGTCATTTTAGTGGGACTTTTAAAATAAAAAAAAAGAACGAGGAAATTTTGAATGTGTACTTTTGATATGATAGGTGGCCTTTTCTTGTCTGAATAATGGAGGCTCTACCTCACTTTACTTCAATTCACCATCCATCCAAACACGCCCGGGTGTGCTTAATAGGCAACTTATTAGGACACAGTGGTTAGTTGATATAAGCTGAATTTGTTTTTTTTGTTTTTGTTGCTCCTTGTTCATTGCCATCTCTGATCTAAAAGGCTAGTTGTTTTCATTTTGACTTTTGGTTGCTCAGCTATCCAATCCAGCTTACCGATACTGTCTTTGATCTGTAGGTCTCAAGAAAACCGTATGAAAAGCTCCAAAAACTTGATGTGTAGAGTTCCCCTGTTTTTGAGAATGGTCTTGCAAAGTTGATAATTATTATGGGCTGGCATCGTTTCCTTTGTCACCAAAGATTGTTTGATGGTGCAATGCTTCTTACAGCCTTTTCCATTATAATTGTAGAATCGCTCTGTTTCTTGTTTCTTGTAATTAACCAGTTTATCATGTTTAATAGGCTTTTGCATATGCACTAATTGGTTGGTACTAGTCATAATTGATAGTGGCGATGTCTTGAAAAATATAAGCCATTGTACCATCCATAGTAGTTCTAGTGTATAATATGTCGATTATTCATAATCCTCTCTATTGATTAACTATTATTCATTTTGAGTTTGTCTCTCTCAAATTTTGCAGAAATGCCCAAGTGTAGATAACTAGATATGGTTATACAACCAGGGCCTTTATTGTTACATGATCAAAACTGTTGTCCGATTGACCTTACCATGAAAGGCACTTACAAATCTCAGACCACTGTGACTATACCAACTCTTATCAGTGGTTGCAAATAGATTTCTTTTTATTGGCAATAATTGATTAAATAAGAAATATCAGTATATAGAAATTGCCCACCAGCACCGTAAGACTAGTTTACTGATACTTATTAAAGTTCTTAAATACCCCTTGCAAGACTCCTCCCAAATACATTAATACATGCTCAAGACTCAAAGAGATGATATAGTGCTCTGATCTACTCCCTGTTCACCATCAACCAGCCTCCTGAATGGGGGACTCCATCCTGTTCCTCTACTCCCCTGATATATCCAGTTTAGTGTTTTTTTTTTTTTGGGTAAGAGAAGATTGTATATAGGCATTGAATGATTGTATATGGGCCTTTATTAGATCTAAATAGCTCAAATCACACCCCTTCATACGCGTACACTGTACCAAATTTCAGTAGCGGGTGTTAGGTCTGTGATCTAAACTGTCTAAAGATCAAATAAGGGAATGTGAGCCAACACTGATTAAATCAGATACTGATGGAGCATGAGATCAATTTTGATTTGGCTTGGGAAGTGAAGGGTACCCAATTTGTCACTTGAAACTGGTACTTTCAATGGTCCCAAGCTAGTTTGTTACTTTCAGTCTTTTAAAGGGATTAATATTAGTGCAAGGTAAAAATGATACAATATAAAAAAGAGGAAGGAAGGTGAGATTTTTTTGCAGTTAAAAACTTTTCTCTACAGCGACTGAAGGGTTTAGTTTTTTTCACAGTAGTTGAGACATTCTGAAATCATACAGAATAAAAACAAAAATGTAATTTTCTTATCATCTTGTCCTGTATGGACTTTGGACAACTAGCTCTGCAGAAATTTAGTGAAGGTCTAAGGACACTATACGGTTAAAGTAAGGAAAAAAAAATCTTCTTTGGGGGTCCCTGTGAACTGATTGGCAACGACCGAGAAGGCTACACGTATCGAATGAAGGTGGGGTGGTTGTGTAGGAACTGTCATGCTGCCTGCTAATTAAATAAGACGAGACAGTTTGAATGGTATGTGTAATAAGTGTATAGTTCACCCGCACCAGCACCAGCTAATGGAGCCGCTAGCCACATGTCCAGCCAAGACTAAATTAGAGTCAAAGTCTCTTTTTAACATCATTTGGCAGTGTGTTGTTTGTCCTCCAAGGCACTCTCTCGTCGCTTCTTCTAGATGTGTAGAGGACAAGAGTGCCGGCCTGGCCTGTCTTTTCTACTCTCAGGAGCCTTTTTTTCCATTCTACTCTCAGGAGCCTTTTTTTCCACATTCAAAGTCACCAAAGAGGCACTATTGGACAATTGCCTTCTCCCGAGCCCAGCAAATACCAGAAAAGGACATGTTGAGATCAACCACTAGGACCACACGGCAGTCCAATCTAATTACATGATCATAACCTGGCTCAGAAAATTGCATTCCTCTCATATGATCATAACATGTTTGATTCAGCCGTTTATATTGTATGCTCTTTGTCTGAATGGTCACGATGATCCAGTTATTCATTTTTAAGAAATACAGGATAAAGATGTATATTTTTTTTAAAACGTAGTCAGGTTTGATACTATCTGAGAAGATGATGGTCAGGAGGTGATTATCTTAGATCAGAAGGCTCTCTAAAGCAGGAGGGGAAGCAGAGTTTAATAAATAGAATGGGTGCTGTCATGTACCACGTCCACATGTCAGCCTTCAATAAATAGAATGGTCTATTGGTGAGGGACAGTCTTTCGTCGCTTTGTACTGTACCATTTTAAAGTGCCGCAGCTCTGTCTCTGGAGCACCCAAACTACAGACTTCAATTCTCGTGGCTCACGGTTCCGTCATAAAAGTCTTCAAAATCTAAGAATGTCCTCCTCTTCTTTTACATGAATTGTGGCCAAGTCTTATTTCAATGGAAGCTGACTTCATTGTAGATTAAGCATATTATTAATAGTATATAAAGCAAATTAGCTTTTTGATATTTTATTCATGGTGTTTGACAACTAAATGACATTCTGGATTTAGGGGAAGACCATGGTGTATATATCAAGACCCAATTCTAACGCGAAAGGACATTTAGTTCTCCATCAAGTCCTTAGAAGTTTGTTTGTTTCTAAAAAATAAATAGAAATTGAATGCATAGGAATGTATAACTAAAGTGACTAAAAATGAAGACCAAATGTGAACATTTGAAAAGGAACCTCAAAATCACCTCTTTTATTTTTTTAATAGAAATTGATTCAATAGAAGATGAGAAAATAATATCTAGTCACCACCTCAGTAATTTATATCCATGAAAAGTAAAAGTACCCTCTATATACCTCTATTCGATATCCTTCATCTCTCGCCTCATATGATTCACACCTTAACTCTTTAATATTCTTTTGTGGAGTTCAATTGACCTCGCATTCCTACGTATTCGATTCCTATTAATAATCTAATGTAAACATGCCAACCCTAATAGTAAGCGGGGCTCATTTGATATTATTAAGTTTACTTAGTTAATCATTTTTATCAAAACCTTGAGGTGATAGTAAAAGCATCGGAAATACTTTTCAATATTTCCCCTCGAATGAAATTCGGTTGGTGCAGAGTTTGCCATGTGCATTTTTTCGGTATTGAGTCATTCCTATTGATATTCAGACTCTTGATTATTTGTTTTTTATACCATATTAAACTCAACTAGTCAATATATCCCAAAAAGCTTGGTGTAAAAAATGTGTATCAACAAAAGTATGCCGTCTGGATTCCACCTAACTAGTGTTGTTGAAGAATGGGTTCTACCAACCATGACTATTGAGAAATGTTTTCGCTTGTACTATTCAAAATTTTAATAGAAATAGCTAGCCAAGAGAACTTACTCTAGACAATTAATAGACAATAAATAGGTTTCAAAGTGGATAAATGTTCCCTGACTCAACATGATATAAACCTTGTGTACTCTCATTAGACAGAAACACCCAAACATAGGTTGGTCTGAGGTTATGTTTCCCCATTCATGCCCCTAATCCATGGTCCACCTACTTAACTACCCAACTGCAAAAACACAGACCAATTTGAGCATAATTTCAGCTGGTCTTTTGGCGTAAGTTGTCTCTCTTTTGCCCATCCCTTTGGTTTTTTGTCGATCTTGTCCTCTACTTTAATTCTTATTTTAATTCGTAAACCACGACTCAGTCTACTTAGGACTTCATTCATTTACTTAGTAGGAAAGAAAAGGAGGAGGAGGAGGAAAGTGTCTTATTCCATTCCATTCTCAGTTTGTCCACACTCTACATTAGAAAACAAGAGATTGTAGAGAAACCAAGCAAAAGAAACAAGGAAAGAATGGTCGGGACCGAAACAGAACGCCCTTCATCGCCTGTTGGGAATCTATGGTTCCCAGGAAAGTCTGTATATCCCGTTACGGAACGCGCTCAAGAGATCGCCAAAAGAAGAGAAGAGCTTATCGGGCTGTTACGCGGCCTACCTGAATCAGAGTACGAGCTTTCCCTTACAGACCTCGTGGAGAAGAAACCTGATCTTGATAGCTCGGTTTCAGAGGATAAAAACCGTGTTGTTGAAGAACGGGAACCCAAGAATCGGAAGCCGAAAAAGAGGAGCGGAATTAGCGGTAGCGGAAACGGAGGTGTGATGTTGAAGGTCTTCGTACCAGTTTCGCTGTTCCGGGGTCTAACCAGATCTGCGTCTTCCGTTTCGGTTCGGACGCCCCTCGATTCAAAGCCCAGCAACAGGTAAAATTTCAATCAATCAATTAGATAGATTGATACTAGATACTGAAAAACATGCGTACACTCGTGCCAACGTGACACATGTGTGGTGGGTCTCTCATGATCTCTGATCCCATCATGAGGCAGTTTGGATCTTGTTCACATGTGCCAAGTTGGATCAGACCATTGATTTAATGGGTTTCAACTTTTAATTCATCATCAAACCCTAAACCCTTGTCCCAACTATGCATCTACATGAAAAAAAATTGTTGCTTCAATTTGATCTATTTTGTTCAAATCCTTTTCCAAAAATTAGCTAAAATTAAATTGATTGGGTGTTTAATCTGTATGTTTTGGTGGGTGGGTTTTGTTTGGATTGCAGGGAAGGAGAATCTGATCCGGCTCAGCCTGGATGCTGTTGGTCTTTTGCTTGGGAGAGAGGAAGGGGGTCCAAGTCAGGGAGGCACAGTGCCAAGGTTGACTAAGTTTGCATGAAATTACCCCTATCTTGCTGCCAGAATCACCCAAATCTCTTGTTAAAAAAAAGGGGTGCGTTTTTGGGCTTAGACTGGTATTCCAATCACATATGGTGGGAGTGGAACATTTGTGAGATTGAACCGTTGATGTAACGGCCACTAGTTAGAAGATTTCTACTTACTGTTCAGTTAGGAGGGCTTTTAACTTTCAAGTGGGTTAGTTTTCCAAGAAAGATGAGTATTAGGAGAGGGAAGGAGGGAGAAAAAGTAAAGAAAAGCAGATGATTTGTAGTGCTACGTACATAGCAGAGACCTGGTTCACCTTATTATTAAAGCAAAGGGAGGGAATCAGCATCAACTCATTTCATGTAAGTGTTGTTCTCTTGTTGATAAATTGAAGCACATGGGAGGGAACCCGTTAAACGAAATACATGCAATAACCTCTAATCATCAGAGTGCTCCGCTCATCAAGTGGGTCATATATGAATTGCAGATTACTCACTATATAATCAATTATTTGCAGTAGCCTTGAAGTCTGCCGACATTGAAATCATATGTAGTGCATGTAGATATGTAACCGAATAAATGTTAGTTTGATAGGTCAGTCAGACCCAAAAAGGTTTTATCATATTGGTTGTGCATTGCACCTGTGCTGTGGGCTGTAAACTTGCTTGGTGTAGGCTTATACAGGCCTGGGTTTTGATTTGACTGGGGTTGGGTTTTCCTGGGCTTGGCTCGTTGACAGTCAACCACCCAAGAAACCTGATTTATCTCTGAAGGTCAAACCCCGGCAGCTATGCAACACAATTTTTTTAGTGGGTGAACGAACAGCTGACCTGGTTCAGCGGACTCAAAGAAAGACCCCTTCACCCTTGGTCATCAGGTCCTAAGTTCATAATGACATCACAAGAGGATCGCATAACGTGATCCCCACAATAAAATATCTAACAACAATGAGAAAAATAGTAACTATAATTGGTGGCTGACTGAATTTTTTCCCCCAAAATATTCCAAGATATAGTGGTATGATAGCTTGGGGAGGAGGAGCATTCCAAGGTATATTACTATGATTGCTAGGAGAGAAAGAGAGGCGCTACCTTGCTACCCAAAAGAAAAAGAGATTTTAGGTCCCCAACTTTTATAACCCTCCATCCTATATGTAAATCTAATTAAGATGGGCTTTGGGGTATCCAAGTTGAATGGAAACAATATTTTTTGGAAGTGTAAGAATTGCACACAAATTGGGCTGATGGTCTCTGAAAAAAAAATGCAAATTCAAGTGAGTTCTATTTTTATTTGTTTTAATTTTCTCGACCCTCTTCAAAGGCCACACAAATATGGTACTGATACTTGTGGTAATTTTTTTCTTATGGACATTTATGCGTATGATGAACGAGTGACTTTGTGATGGTCAGCATCCTGAAATTCAGGAGAGTCCCAATTCATTGATAGGGCCTCTGCCTACTACTTCTACATCTGGATCGATATTTCACTTGATATATTTGAATGCATCATTCACAGAGATGGTATGTATTTAGGGATTTCAAAATGCCATACAACCCGTTAATACGAAACGAATTCACACAATATTAACGGGTTCGGGTGGGCTCTTAATGGGTTTGGGTCATTAATGAATCATATTTGTTAACTTAATGTGTTAACAGGTCATATATAAATTAAATTAGTAATCCGTTAACAATCCATTTAATCTGTTAAAATTTTTTTAGTTTCTAAATGTAATCAGAATTAGTTTATATTCATAAAAAAAATTAAAATTTATTATTTTATATTGGGATTTTAGGTGGGATCCACTCGAAATCCTCACTTACAGTTTGGTGTGCCTTATATATTTTTGTATGGATTTTCTTGTAATTTTCGAAATGACTTAATTACTTAATGGGTTAACGGGTTGGGTCATATAACCCATTAAATTAATGGGTTGTGTTCGGATTGGATTTTTTGACTCGTTAAGTTAACGGATCGTTTATGGATTAAGATGATTTTAACACGAATTCGTTATCCTGTAATCCAAATTCGTTAACACGACACGATTGACACCCTATATTTATTCAAGCATTATGAGGTCGGCCCCTGAAAGAAATCTTCTTTCGGAGCGGATTGCTTGTTACCCATACGGGGACCAATTTGACACTCAATTGAATCTCAAAATGAAAATGCACAATTATAAGCTGTTAGACTTCTAGACATTTAAATCCATACAATATTTTTATTTACTCTATAAAAAGGGCGGGTGCCTTCATACAAACACAGCAATATGGTTTCCGTATATAGAATTTATATATGTAAAATCCATTTTCAAATTCAATGCGTCAAAGATAAATGAATCCCTTGTAAAAGTTTGCACAGTGCGTGTTGAAAGCAGCTCCAAGTTATAAACCTGAGATCTCTAATACAGTTATTGCATCCAATACCATTAAATAATATTATTTTAATATGTTTTTGTTGCCTAGTTGGGCTTATATACAATCAGAAGGGTCCCGGGAGACTGAAGTCTGCCTGATAAAGGCTCAAACCTGGTGAGAACTGAAGTCCGATTTAGGCCCGAGTTCAATAAGAGTTGGATCCCAAGATCCTCGTCCGTCCTAATAAAGATTTCAGACCCTGGCTTGCAGAGGCGGACCCACGTTGTGAAGACCTGGGGCGTTCCAAATTCTTCTTCAAATGGTATTGGGCAATGACAGAAAATGTGGGTGAATGTTGATGTCTGAGTAAGTACGCTGCTGCTCCTGTTGTTTTTGAATGAAGGCTAGTGAGTAGTGAGTATTAGAAAAGCAGAATTTTAAGCCCCAAAAGAATACAGCCCAAAATATCTAAATACAACCCAACCAAAAGAAGAGCAGCTCAACATATACAACCAGACCAAAAAGAAAATAGCTCTACATATACAACCAGAGAACAGAAGAGCAGCCATAATGAGCAAACCAAGGAAAAAAACCAAAGCCCACATAGCAAAATGAATAAATGACCCAATTCAGTTGGGGCAGCCTACGAAATAGAACAGAGGAGGAGCACTACAACATCTGAGGCAGCAGAGCAAGCAAATAGAGGAACCATGGGGGCACCACAGCAGTCATCAACAGGCATGATGAGCTTGCACTCGAGGTAGGTTAAGAATTCTGAAGGGGGGCTTCCAGGGCTGGGCTGATAAGGCTTCGAAATGCGACCAAGAGCCAGCTTAAAATCATCAAGCCCAGCTGATGAATAAACAGTAGGTGCACATTCATGTAAGGGCACAAGATTCCTTGTTTTCCGAATTGCATAGAGAGTGATGAGGATGATGGCTTTTCTAATTGGTGAGGCTTCCTTGTTAGAACCCAAGAAGACAGCATTCCATAGCACATGTCCATTGATGACGGGGGATAGCTGGATAGGCATACTAGCACTGCGGTTAATAATCCTCGAAAGAGCTTCTGCAGATTGACAATCCAAGAAGAGGTGCTGGATGCTTTCACATTGCTCGATGAAGGACATCTAGATGCCAGTTGAACACCAATGGAATGCGCCCACTTGGCAGTAGGAATTTTCTTATGGAAAATTTTCCAAGCAAAGCAAGACTACCCGTGAAATTATTCTGGGGCTACCAGAATGGATTACTAGTTCTAATTTAATCAATCAATGCAGCGGAAATAAATTAATCAGACAATATAGAATTAGCTATCTACCAATCACACACCACAAGAAGGCAGACACAATATTTAACGTGGAAACTCTATCCAGGGAGAAAAACCACGAACCAAAAATCAAGAATTCACGAACAGTTACAAGATATACTCACAAGCTCATTTACCTCAGTCTGTACCTCGACTTAAAGACTATAGTTGTTCTTGCAGAGAATCCACTGACACGACATCCATCGTGCCCCATTTTCTTTACTTGATCTCCTCGCACCTTGTCAACCAAGATGATCAATCTTCTACAAGAAAGGTAGAAGCAACAACAACCTTCTACAGCAGCCATTCAGAATAGTCTCTTAATGGCTCTAGAAAATAAACTCTCTCAAAGATATATCTGACTCAAATTAATGAGAGTTGTGTGTGTACTTCTATGGTTGAGAGAAACACCATATAAATAGCCTCAAATTCATGCCTTAGACTTAGTGCACAAGTAGGACTCAAATTGGGAAACAATGTCTCAAAGGAAACAAGTTCGTATAGAAATTGGAGTCTTTCCCGAAATTCATGCGCCTGTCCGATCGATCGACAGTGCAACCGATCGATTGGACCACCCAAATAACTGGATGTGTTTATAATCCGATCGATCGGACCGAGGCTCCGATCGATTGGGCTTGGGGAGGTTCGCCCGGTCTTCTTTTTTTTCTTCTCTTCTTTGCTTCAGTTCTTTCGGCGACACAACCATAATCCATTCAAAAATAAATTAGAAAATACAATCTAATGGACCCAGAGTTTTGTCCAACCAATGAATTAGCCAACATAAAAATACTAACAATCTCCCCCTTTGGCAATTCATGGACAAAACTCCCTAGAACAATACAAATGATCTTCCCAAGAGAAAAAAACTCAAAATACATGAATTTTCAACCCAAAAATAATTAGCAGCGAAATCTGTAGATCTTTGCTTATTTTCTCCCCCTAACTTCAATATTCTCCCCTTTTTTGTCCATAATTGATAATCAATTATTCTCAAGCAGCTTCTGTCAATCTGCTACTCTCCCTAAATTGGACTCCCCCTCAAGATAATCTTCGTATCAGCACTGGAGTGGGGGCTTGATCTTGTAGATCAGGGGTAATGAAGTTTTGACACACACACTTGCATTTTCAGACAGTTCAGCAAAATGTGTACCAAGATAGATGGAAGATTTTCTGAAAAGGGCCTTGTGATGAGTTGGGTCTGGAAATAGGTCAAGGTGAGTCCGAATGAGTCCGGTCAAAACACGGAATTCGATGTATGAAAAATGCTTTATACAATGCACATGAAAACTCATCGAAATTGAAATCACACGAGCGACCTAAAATATTCAAAAGGTCATAAGTCTACCTGACTTGGCCAAATCCCCACTAATCTACCTAATTCCACATAAATTCATCCAAAACAACTATTAAACACCTAATCAAGGTTAATTAGGCATAAATCACATTTAGGCGGGGTCGGGGTCTTACATCTTCCAAAGCCAGAGAGTTACTATCATTAATTGGCAGTAGTGATAAAGTTGGCTCCCATTCGTCTACAGTTTTTGCTGAGAAAGCCATTGGGAACATGACAAGATTCTTCCCTCCTGAAAACACTGAAGTTGCCCAGGAGTTTGTAACATCCTTTCCTGCAACCTCTACTGCAGTTGGAAATAACGAACCATTTTATCACTGTAAGTGCCTAAAATAATACGGGCTTGATTGGATGGATTAAGATCTCTGTAAAGTTTCTCGGGAAAGATTGAATGCCTGAAACCTGAAAGGGAATGAGAAACAAAGGTTAGAGGCCAAGGCTTTCCGATGCCTAAGTTAGTGCGGTCACTAGACAAATGATATGAGAGAAACAAAGTTTTGGGTGTTTGTATGCATCAGCGTGCATACCTTTTCTGGAATAGCTCCCTGTATTTAGAGGCCTGGAGTCCTTTGACTTCTTGTCCTGGATTTTCGAAGGTAGGGTCCCATCGGACCTTACCCTGCTTTCTTAGAAGTAAAGTCCCATCGGATCTTACCCTGATTTCTTGCGAATCCAGCTCTTTCAGGGATTGTGGATCCCGATCTTTCAGGAATTATTCACGTAACCGTCAGGTAAGGATAACTTCTTATCTCTATCCGACGTGTGTCCTTATCTCTCAGCACGTTCTATAACGTGGCTGAGTCTCCATAGAGGTACAGTTGTCAATGCTCGTCTCAGTGAATCATTCTTGCACTACTGCTGAGATGCATGGAGCTGAGACCAAGACATGCTGAGCTGGTACTCTTACGGAAGCTAGGATAACATTCTGGCACTACTGCTGAGATGCATGAAGCCAAGATCAAAATATGCCGAGCTGGTACTCTTATCGAAGCTAGGATAACATTCTGGCACTATTGCCGAGATGTATGAGGCCGAGATCAAAACATGCCGAGCTGGTACTCTTACCGAAACTAGGATAACATTCTGGCACTACTACCGAGATGCATGAAACTGAGACCAAGACATGCCTAGCTGGTACTCTTACCGAAACTAGGACAATCTCGGTATTAGGAAAATCCCCCACACAATCACAATGACAAACCAGATATATGTTCAGAAGTTCTTATGTGCGAGGACCTTGAGCAGTCCATATTGTCTGTGGTTAAGGGATAGTGGTTCTCATGTGCACCACTCAACGAAGGGAGCTTGGCATTTGACGAATGCGGAACTGGAGCTGCAAAAATCCGTTGTAAAGGATCATGCATTCCAACATCTTCTTTCATTGTTACAAAAGAGAAAAATTTATAAGGGGTCTACAACATCAGTCTCTAGTCCTGATATGAGCTCCTCTGATAAGCACAGTGTCCTCAACAGTGTGGTTTGGGTCACTGAACGCTCTAGACACTGATAAAACACCGACTCTTGAAACACTGTTTGGAACTGCCTTCATGAAGGAGCTCCACTCGGTGGAATCTCCAGTCTCTGCGAATAGAGGTTCTACAAGTGGTGGTGCTTGCACTGCTGTGTCAGAGCCTCAGGGATTGTCATTTTCAATTGGGGGTGATGGTTTCTTTCGTTCCACTGTTAGTGAACATGCATCCAACAAGCCTAACCTTAATCAAGTACCACACCTGGATAAGATTCCAGGGCATTGGTTAAGTTCCAATGATATTCGATCTAGGAGCTCAAAGCATGAAGCTGATAGTGGTTTTGGAAGCAGAACCAATGGGGTACTGGATATTCAGTTGCCTGAAGAAGAAAGCTTGATTGCTGAGAGTGATCCCTTGCACTATGAAAAATCTCAGTTCATGCTTATGAAAATTACCGCTAGAACTGATAAGTTCATATCCTCAGAGCCACCAGCTGGTGAGATTGTAGAGAAACTAGCAGCTCTGAATGCCATCCTCAAGGGTGAAAGATCCATGGCACCTGAACTGTCACCGGTTCTCCATGATCCTCATGTGCAATCAGAGTCTGATGTCTTGTGTCAGCACTTGCATATGCGATCTCCTCAGTTTCCATATCAGATGAATAATGCAAAGCTTCCCTTCCACTCACTCGATCAACATGCTGTTAGGAATCCTCAGATCAAATTTATTGGACCAGAAGATATCATTCATCATGACCCGCAGATTTGTTTTCAGCCAAATGTCCATCACCCTTCACATGGTCTTGGTTGGCCTAGGTTTGATCCAGTCTATCATTCTGCATTGCAACACATGCCCGTGCCTGGGAACTTTCCATCACCTAACATCCTTCATAGTTCATGGAATGCCAAGAGGGCCATTGCCTTACCCTCTCAACCACGTGCCTGGTTACCTACCAGAAATGAACCCTATCAAAGGCTTCCCTTTGAATCACCGACAAACTAATTATAGTGGCCTTGGAATGGGATTACCAGGTAAAGTCTGATGCTCTAATCAATATCCTATTTTTGCTCTTATAGGCCCATTTGGATCAATATGGCCCAAGTGCATGTAACTTGGTTTACATACAACTCCAGGGTTCAAGCATGTAGATGAGTGTAGCTCTGTATAAATGGAGTTGCGTCATAATTTGCATCCCTCAAAGGGCATGTACATGAAAAGAAAAAAAAAACCTTGCAACACGTTGGGTTTATACATTACACACTGGTAAGCAGTTGTTGGATCACTTCAGAAATAGGATGTTTGTAGGGGACTTGCTATGGGTTGCTGGGTAGCACTAAAACGGTCTTTAATGTTATTTTCCTCTACCATAGAAAAATGGAAAGGACAAGAGGTTAAGGGTCGGATGGAAAGATTGTAATCTAGGAGAGAATTAGTAATTCAATTTTTGTCTTTCCTTTCTTGGGATCGTGATAATCGCAGGAAAGGAAAGTGCAAAAGCGGGATAGCAATTAGTGGCTTTTCTTTTTTCATTTATTATATAGATGAAGATGAGTTGGATGCTGGCATGGTTTTAAAATTGGTCGAGTTCTATGCAGCAGGTGCTGAGTCAAGTCGCCCCTCAAGTCACCTACTTGGTCGAGATCTATGGGTTTTGGCTTCTAAATGCACTTATTTCCTCTCTTTTTTCTCTCTATTGGAAAATGTTGTGGGAGGCTCTTATAGGCATTTTTCACTAAGATTTTGGAAGATCGGAACAGTTTCTTTCCTTTTCTTTTAAGAGTTTCACGACCCGGGCCAGAATTACAATAACCCCGAACCGTGAGCCCATACTTACTCCCGTAAACTTCAAATTAACCGAAGTTAAAACAGAATCCACAATGGATAACATTCTCAATAAACCTGTCAAATACACAATTTTTGCGGAAACATATATATTTGACAATATCAATTTACGATTTACATGTATACAAAAAGAATAAAGTCCTTATACATGTATCATTCCCATCATTGGTTGTCAATCGGTGCACATCCCAAATACCATGCAGTAACAATTAATTACATCTCAAAATGAGTATACAAAAATAACTTTTCAAAATGTTATAGTTCATTTTCGCACTCGGATACTCATATCAAATGGTATCCCGACCATTTCATTCATTTAAACCGCCTCAAGGAACTTGAGCGGTCTCCTCCGCTACCGTCAGAGGCGCTGTTGTACCGGCAAGAGCAATCGGGCCTGTAATGCCATCAATAACACTAGTGAACACGACGGTTCAACAATCTATACACAAATCTTGTAATAGCACATGTTAATACATATACTGAATTCATCAAATCTATTTAGTAACAATCACCATTCTAGACAAGTCTAGATAATTCCTACAATGACAATAGGTAACTCGAGAATTAATCAACAGTCATATACATGATGGTCACTACCATAGCTTTCATTTCATTTCATTTACTTTACCATCTTCCCTCAAAGGAAGGATTCATCTTTCAAATGGAAGGCATCAATCAATACCCATATATATGATTGGAATATGTGGGACTTACTAGTTTCGGGTCAGGGACAACTAGCATTACCATGGAGCTCCGGAACGCCCCAAATCCATCGATTGCAGTAGGAATAGTCATTTATTTCATTTATTAATTCATTGAACTCATTTAAAGTTCTAATACCATAGCTAGGTAGTGCCAGACTCAAGAGCTAATACTTTCCAATAAGCAATCCATTTTCGGATTCAATTCAATTCAATAATTCTATTCATAACAATGGGAGAGAATAGCGGTAACACCAATTCACTAGATTGAGACCCAACGATGTGGAATACGATACAATGAGAGTATTTACTAATTACTTGTGGTTCTACTTAATTCTGTTTCAAAACTAAACGACCATTTGGGTGTAACCATTGGTTTCCAAATGCACATGTTATTCTTGATGGATATCACATTTATATATTTAATATGTGCATTGTATAGTCCCCGTAATTATCACCCATGAAAGTTTAATCTTAAAACTAATTTAAGGAGCACTTATACTCACAAGAAGTACTCCAAACCCATACAAAAATCCCAAATCCACCCGTCCGATCGATTGGCCAAATTTTCAATCATAATTAATGTCTGGACCTGTATCAGGTTCGCTCGAGCGAGTCCAAGTTCGCTCGAGCAGACGCCTCACAGAACGTTGTTCGTTCAAGCGAACTCCATGTTCGCTCAAGCGAACTGTCCAGAATTCCGAAATTCTGAACGTTCACTCTGTCACAGAACCTTGGTCGCTCGAGCGAACTGTCCAGAGTTCCAACTCCGAAAATCTGATACTCTCTCTCTTCTTCTATCCTCATTTCTCCATTACTCATCCACAACATACAATAGCATTGGAACCTCCTGTTCCCTCCTCATACATCATCCATTCACAAACAACACTTCTAATCATTCATTAACAATCTCATACAAACCATAAACAATCGCAAACTTAATGGAAAATGCACAAAATCATGGAAGTTCCATGAACTTCTACAATGAATAACATTAATCACAAGTAAATGCTTATACTTGCCTCTTATGAAGCTTAGTAGCAAAAAGCCCTCTTTCCTAGCTTGGCTTGACACAAGTCTTCCCTAAAACTCAAACCCTAATCCATAAAAACATGCAAATAAACTCCTATGAGCCATTTGTGCTAGAAATCACTACAAAACAACTAATAGAACTTGAAAATCCTAAGAGAAGACCAACTACTTACTTGTGGCTCCAAGCAAAGAGATCTTGAGTTCTCTTTCAAGCTCTATCTCTTCAAAAATGGAGGAAATGACTTGAGGAAGAAGATGAATATGAGGCCTCCCACTCAAAACCACTAGAACGTCTCCTAATCTCACTCTTGATGAAGAAAATGGAAGAGAAATGGAGAAGATGAGCCTAGGGTTTGTTTGAGGTGAAAATGAGCTCACTCCCTCATCTCATTCTAATATTAGGAGCTCTTACACTAAGACCCCCTCATATTAAGTCTTATTACATTTTGAGTCAAATGAAGCATCACTTGGTCTATTTGAGGTCAAATGGAATCGCATCTATTATGAAAGTTAACATACTATTCGAGATACACACATTGGTATCCAGAATTTTCGTATTCGACGAAATACGCGAAAACTCGTATTTACGAAAAAGTCCTTAGCTTACCTTGTTTGAGTCTAAACTCATTTTAACCATCTCAATTTGATTTCATTATGCTTAATGCACCATTTGAGACTAATTTGTCTCTCTTTGGTCCTTAATCTTCATTAATCCAATTACTCATGCTTAACTAGCATTAATATCGATTAATTAGCTTTAATCATGATTAGTTTGGGTTGGGGTGTAACAAAGAGCCAAGCTTTTTTCAAAAAAGAAAAGTCTCAAGCATTAAAGATTGGTGGTACTGATCATTCAACTAAATGAAATAGAAATGTGGACGCCCGTATGATCAACTTAAATACATCATTAATAAATGAAACACCACAAATCTTAAAGTTCTAGATTCATCGAATTATGTTTTATCAATTTTGCAGACTATCTTTTGATATTTTTCATAATTATTTGGGTTCAGGTGAAATCAGTCCGACTTAGCTGAGACCCATGCAACTTGGCTGAATCAACTCGACTCAAGAGCGATAAAATCTCCTTTTAAGACCTTGGATGTCGGAGGATAAATAAGGGTTTCCATTAAAAAAAAGGGACAGATAAGGGCTTTTGTGTTGTGCCAGAAGGTCATGGCTGTGGCATCAAAACTGTTGGTCCATTGGCTGTGGATTTTATAGGATCTCAGATTTCTGAACATGGGACAGTTTGCATTGCCTTATCAAGGGTCTTGAATTGTTTCTTATTGTGTTGTCAACAGGATCAGGTGGTGGTGGCGGCAGTTACCCAGAAGTGCTTGAGCGATTGGCTGCAATGCAATTGAGAGAAAATGAAAAGCAAACACCAATCTGTTGCTGCTGGACATGGACTTGGGATCTACCTCCCTGAGCTAAAGATGACATTGATCAGTTATATATAGATGATGATGGTGGGGTTTTTTATAGTATGAGTGGAGCAATTTGTGGCTTGGGGTGGGATTGGGCTTGGAGGATCTTCTTGCTGATGATGGTGTATAGTATGGATTCGTTCATATGGCAGCTGGTTGAGATTTCAGTCTGATCTTGAGCAGTGTGTGCGCAGCTGGAGGCAAACTGACACTATTACTCAATATATAAATATTTCACTTGTGTGGGCTTTCTTCCGTTTGTGCAGCCTCCTTCCCTTTTGAGTGAGCTACATTTCTCTGTGTATGCGGGCTCTTTCTTAGCTCTCAACCCCCTTGGCTGGGGTAAAAAAAAAACACTCAATATAAATAAAACAAGAAAAGAGTAAACAGATTTACAATCAGTTTTAGCTGTAGATAAGATATGGGAATGGAATCAGGTGCTGTATTTGAGTTTGACGTGGCTCCTCCAAGGTAGAGGGGGTTGTCTCAATTGTAGTTGGACGTTCCTACCTGCTGATTGTTTCAATTTACCGTGAGAATAGTTGGGAATTCCAGCCAAAGGTTGACATTCAAAAAGTTCCTCAGCTCGTCAATCAGGACTGCCCAAATCTCTTTTTTTTTTTTTTTCCAGGTCCATCCAATGGATACCACTGTAAAAGCATATCTTGCACTAAACAGGTAGTGTTAAAATATCTTGTAGAATCAAATTTCCAAGTTCATATGGAAATTCAAAGTTGCTTCAGAATCCATGTTCAGATCATCTCAAAAGAATTAATTGTAATTGCATACAGATTTTGTTGGTCCTTGTTAGGAAGAAACGAAATTTGCAAAACGGATAGTGAAAACCTCCTGAGGGTCAAATTTTGGATGAGGCTCGGTTGGTTTGGGAAATCTGGACCGACAATTGAGGCTGGTGTGCAATGCCCTTTTACCCATTAGCAATACCAATACGCCCGGGTCTACATACCATGTAAAACTGCATTTGAGCACCCATTATCGTGGAGAAATGATCAAATTCTGACAGCAGGACGCACCCTCTTCCACCTATTGTACCCACATTCTACTTCAGTATCAGTGATTGACACAGTTGGATTGGTCATGACTAAAATATGTAGATGGTTTTTAAACATGATGAATACTATGATGCAATTTGCCACATTTCGAGTGAAATTCGAGCAAGTTACTATGGTTGGACAGTATGATGTGAATAAGTTGGATAACCAGAGGTGGGCCCTGCACGTATCAAACAACTGGTCAAGATGGTCCAGGACCTAGTTGGTTTTAGTCATCGCCATCTTCAAAGCGCCATTTATCTGAACGGTCGAGCTGCTAATGGCTAATTTAGTGCAAGCACCAGTCACAGGACCACTAACAGCGCTACAATTAAAATCATATAAACATGCTGAAATTAGGGATGCTCGTGAGTCTGGTTGGGCTGTGCTAAGGCATATCCAGGCCCATGACCAGCCCAAGACCGACATGGGCCATAAATACCAGGCCCAAGCCCAGTCCATGACAACCCTTAGTTCAAATTTGAAATGGAAAGAAACAAGCCTCCCCCTCCCAAATTGGTCACATCTAAAGGGCCAAGTGGGTAGTCAATGATTAATATTGCATTTGAAAAAATGAGAGTAATCTTTGCATAGGAGCTCGATTTCCTTACTATGGATATAACCCCACCAGTAACAGAGGTATGCAGATCAGCCATAACAAAGAAAAGTTCAAATAAATGGGTGAGAAAACGGCAGTTGTCCTGTTGAGATATGGTCATTCACCGTATAATAACTGCAGAACAAAGGCCTCCCATATACCATTTTATTTAGAAACAATGACCAATATGTGTTAAATTTAAGTCCTCGAATATGACATTTGAATTCATCAAAAAAAAAAAAGGATATCGCATTTGAAGATGACCAAATTCTAATATCAAAGTGAAAAATCATGGCCATGATCTGATTAGCAGTACGTTGACAATCTTGGGAAAAAAGAGCTTCTAAAGCAACAAAACTAGAAATATGGCCTTCCACAAATTAGAAACAAGGATTTTAACAAACAGATCCCAACATACTTGTACATAAATAAAATCTTTCTACTTTACAGTCAAAACTCAGCCTTTTACAGAATACCTTCAAAATCATTCATACATTAACGAGCCCGCATACGATTTCCATTCATGCCACAGACTTCTCAAACGAGAGTGATGCTCGAAATCCCAAATTATAGGATAACCAAAGGTATATTTGGTTAAGTTAAATGACCGCTGGAATGAGTGCATGATGATCCACCTTCGGCCTGAAAAATTTTCTTGCTGTCATTCTTTATACCTAAATGAAATGGATGAAGCATGGTAATGCAATTATAGTAAAGGTTGGTTGCTTCTCTTACCTGGATAGAGCTTTGTCAGAGTCATCGATATCAATTCTGTTGTCTGCATCACTGGGTTTAGCTTCCTCAGAGACAGTATCATATGTGGCAAGCAACCTTCTCTGGACAAATCATTGTAAAAGAATGTCTCTCTCTCTCTCTCTCTCTCTCTCTCTCTCTCTCTCTCTCTCTCTCTCTCTCTCTCTCATACACACATTAATACATTATTGAAATTAAAATAGTTTTCTTTAGTTCATTTTTAAATGCAATTTTGGATTATTGCATTTGGTGTTGACAATGGTCGGTTTTTAGGTAGGAAGTTGGTTGTATAAAGTTCTATATTTGAATTTGAGAATTTACGAACAGTTCTGTTTTCTATAATAATTGCCTCCATATGTACACGAAAGTTTCTAAATTTTGAGATATCCAAGTTAATGTATTTTCCATTGAAACTCCATACAGAGTTTTGCTCTGTTCTACTTTGATTGTGGATCCAGTGCTTGCGTATTGCTCTTTTCTTTGATTGTGAATCCAGTGCTTGCGTAAACTTAGAGTCCGCCATTTGAGAACGAATTGTTCCAGAAATTCGAATCTGGCTTCTCTTTATGTTTTCACATTGTCTGCAAGCTTAAAAGAAACATATTCCTGAAAGTATTACACAGGAATGCTGCAATGACAACATAAATTAGTGGTGGTGCCTTGGAGGTGAAAGTGGAATTTTGGCTTGCATCCAGAAACTGTTAACTACACACCCTTTTTGTCAGTTCCTCATCCCTCCATTACATTTCCTCTAAGATTATAACTTTTTCGATAAAATGTTCCTTTTCCATACATGTTAATCCCAATTACTGAATACAAGTCATGGGTTTGAAAGGCACTGCCACTGACACATGATATCTGAGATTAGAATGTCATAACTCTTATTTGGCCTGTTTTTTATAACCTGTATGGTGCTCTATACTTTCTAACTACATATTTTTGGAGGCCACTAATTACAGGGAACTAGGGTTGGACTGGGCCAGCTCACACCCAGCAGGGACCAGCTCATTTTGGGCTGGATGTTGACTGATGCTTTAGGCTTGCAGGCTGGGCTGCAGCTTGAAATTTCCCGGTCACTAAGGGTGTGTTCGGTTCAACTTCTTATTAAGTTATTTTTGGGCTTTTATGAAAAGTACAAAAGCGCTCAGCCCATTTGTTTATTAGCTTTTTAAAAAACTGTTTAAGTATTAAAAATCAAAATTAGCTTCTTGGACTGTGTCTGAGCCTATGGCTGCATAAAAGTTCATTCCAATAAACTGCTGTAGTGAAACATAATTCTGTCATGGATATTCTTCTAGTATTTGCAAATATTTTATTGGATTATTCTTTATCTAAATATCTGTTAGATTTTGTTTTCTAGATATTTCTAAGAGTTAAATTTCTTTTAGAGAACATTAAATATCTTTGGTACTAATTAGACTTCTCTTAGACTTTGTTTACTTCTTGTTTGATTATTCCTTCGAGCAATAAGTGAATAAAGGCCTGTAATTATAATGAATAAGACAACTTTATGATCGATTTCAATTGAGAATTCTCTCTTTTGCATTGAATTATCACCACCTCCTAATCAAGCGTGAGGCTTTGCTCGATTGAGGATTCCGGAGTTATAGATCAAATGCAGAACTAACTTTTGTATGTACCAAGACATTTTAAGTGCATCATTCACCTGGAAAGGATTGTGCAAATACTTCCATACAGGTATTTACCTACCCCACATGCTGGCATTGTCAAGAAGCCAACTTTAGTATTCTCACTAGCAAAATATTCAGTAAGAAACTAATTAATTTTTTTTTTCTTTTCTCCTATTTTTACTTTCACCAGTACACCTCTGCTAGCTAGAATAGATTGACAAATAATATGGGCATTAAACAAAGCTAAATTTCGTTGTAGGCGTAGTTTTTACAATCGAATCTTGCATGGTATTTTGCCCATATACCTGATATTGAAGTGTAATATGTCCTAAACCTATAATCCATACCGTACACTGAAACAAATGATGCAGCAAAAAATGCAGATATCAGGGGAGAAGGCACTAACATGATCCTCAAAGTCAGGGCGAGACAAATTGACAGATAAGTTTCTCATCAATAACACCACCTGGAAAAGGTAGCAAAGGGAATCCATTATTTGCAGGTTGTAATATCATTTTTCTATCTTGGAATCAGCCATTTTGAAACAGACATGGATGGATGAACCACTGAAAGTTTTTGCAAGCTACCAGAATGTATACTAGTTCTAATTTAACCAATCAACGTGCACTGGAAATAACTAAATAAACAAGATAGAACTAGCAATCTACCAATCACACACCACAAGAAAGCATACATAATATTTAGTGTGGAAATCCTATCCAGAGAAAAACTACGAACCAGAAATCAAGAACTCACGAACAGTTACAAGATGTCCTCACAGCTCATTTCCCTCAGTCTGTACCTCGACCTAAGGACTGTAATTATTCTTGCACAGAATCCACTGCCACGACATCTACCGTGCATTGTTCTCCTTACTTGATCTCCTCGCACCTTGTCAGTCAAGATAAACTATCTTCTATAAGAAATGTGAAAGCAGCAACAACTTTTTGGAGTAGCCCTTCAGAATAATCTCTCAATGGCTCTAGAGAATATTTCTCTCTAAGATATCTCTTACTCAGAATAATGAGATGTACACTTTAGGGTTGAGAGCAATATCCTATTTATAGCCCCAAATTCATGCCTTGATGTTAGAGCACAAGTATGACTCAAAGTGGGAAACAGAGTCTCAAAAGGAAACAATTCCAATTCAGTTTAGGAGACTTTCCCGAAATTCCACGCATGTCCGATCGATCGGACAGTGCATCCGATCTATCGGACCATCCAAAATAACTGGGGCGCTTCTACTATCTGATCAATCGGACAAAGGCTTCGATCGATCGGGCCTGGGGGATTTCGCCCAGTCTTCTATTCTTCGCTTTAGCTCTTATGGCGACACAACCACAGTCCAATCTAAAAAAAAAATTGAAAATACAACTCAATGGACCCAGAGTTTTGTCCAACCCATGAATTAACCAACATAAAAATACTTACAACTACGATGATGGAATTAAAAAATAAATAAGAAAAACATGGTCATGCACGCATATTGAGGTGTTAGGAACATTCTCCCATGGAGAACCACCATGGTTCAAGCTTTGGTCGCCCTATCAGTCATCACTTATTGCAAGCTGGCATGGCCGATTACCAAAAAAGGTGCAAACAAACTATATGGAAGAATAACTTGAATTTATCCAACATAAAAGATGTGTACGTAGATACCCATTTTTAAGTGCATTAGGTAGGATAATGAACTAAAAGTCACAGAACTTTAAATTCGTACAACAGGAGAACAAGCGTAACAAAACTCTCTTTATTAATTTTTCTCCACAATCTATCACAGGTTTTCCTCATCCATCCCTGCCACCGAGGTTTTCTTGGGACTGCCTGCGGCACCACAGGCAGCGGGTTTATACCTGCTAGTGATCTTACTTCTAAAGTTCTCCCAGCCATTAAAGGTTCTAACAAATATGGAGGTGTCATGCTCTGGTCTAAATATTATGATGATCTAACTGGATATAGTTCCTCCATCAAGAGTCCGGTTTAACTGCCCCGCGTTTTTCGATTAATGAGATCCATCAATCAAATGCTCTATCTCATCTTCCGTGTAAGACTCCGATTTCCTCTTAAGCTTGTTTAACATCTAATTAATTTTGATTAGGTGTATAATACTTGTTTTGGATGGTTTTTGTGATGGATTAGGTAGATTAATGGAGTTTTGAACCAACTTAGGTAGATATGACCTTTTGATAATTTGGCCACCTCTGTGTTGGCAAAGTTTGATAGGTTTAGATGCATTTCATAAAGCATGTCATTAACATTAACCTTTATGTTTGGACTCGATCCAATTGGACTTAACCCAACCCATTCCAAGCCCAATTCCATACCTAAAGCCCTTTCATCAAATTCCATTTGACAAGTGGGACTTGCATGCAATGGACCACAAAATCAGTGGCGGGCCTAGGATTTTTTTTTAGGTGGGACTAAATTTTTGCTCAAGTTTGCTAACTTTTTTCAAATTAAAAATATCAAAAGAAAAAATATATTGCATTTATATAGATTAAAAAAAATTCGTTGCTCAGACCTCTTGCCTAATTGAAGGGTATTATTACTACCTCTCCCAAACTCAAATGATCATCAATTCATCATCAAAACATAATATTTCCTCTAAACCTAGGTGTTTGGATGCCTTGAAACGATGATTTGGTTGACCACCCAATTACCCAATTTGGATTTTATTTTAATCTAAGGAATTTGGTCGCCTGCACTTACTTAGCTATAAGAATAATTTCCTATAATTGATCATGGGCTCATGGAAAATAAGAAAAATTGTCACTTAAATGTAACTCAAGTTATCCAAACATATGAATTCTAAGGCTTGATTTATGTATGAATTGAAGATTAAAGTGTGCCCAATGGTGATTGGTCATCTTTGAACTTGTAGATATGCTCAAATTATGTGATTTAAGGCTTAATATTTGGAAATTAAGGGCTCATATTTAGATATGGAGTGATTATGATTATACTACATCCGAGGAAGGATGAAGATTGCTTTATTTAGGTTTATTTGATGAGAGAGAGACTAACCACGAAAGGATGGGTAACGAAAAGCTCGATTGACGCAATGAGGATCTCGAACTATCGGTAAAAAGAAGATGTCGAAAGGGAATAACATGAAGAGGATCTAGTACTTTCGGTAATCAAGTTAGCGATGTGGGGCGATCGTAAGATTGAGACATTTAGACATGGGGCGATTGTCTATTAAATATATATGGGACACCTCAGCGCATTTAAATCTCTATTAATTTCAAAATCAACATGGGGCAGTTCCCATGTTAAGTAAGTGTAGGTCCGCGACTGACAAAATGCCATTTAAAATCACCCATCTCCCAACCGCCCCCTCATTTCTCTTTTCCCTTTCTTATCTGAAACTCTCCTTCCTCACTTTCTTCTTCTTCATCTCCACCCATTCCCCATTATTTCTCCCAATCCAAACTATAAGAAGACATTGCATGACTGATCAAAAGGTGCTAGCTTCATCTTCAATCCCATATACATTCTCTAAAAGCAATCACACCCTCAAATCTTCTCCATAGGCAAGGTTCTCACTCCATTACCTTTTCCTTACTCCCAATCAAGCTAAGGAGGCCATGCACATGGGTTTGCTAACTCAAATATCACCACTTACTTCATCTTCTTCACCATCAAGCCTTCCTTCATCATTATCTTCTTCCTTCATGCTCTAGTGGTAAGATCTCTTCTACATAATGAGTCTTTAAGCTTAGCATGGATTGTGTCGATTCATGTAAACTACATGCATGTTAATTCATTTCCATTTATTTCAATTACCATTGTAGGGATTGGTTTGAGCTTAGAAATTGGGGGGTTTTGCTACAATTGAGTCTAGGAAGAGATTAGCATTGGAAAGTAGCAAATTGAGGCAAGTATTGAGCAATTCAAATTTAAGCATGTGATTGATTCATTGATTGAGTAATCATATTCCATTGAATACTACTTCAGCCCGTTTCTTTGAATTGAATTGATAATGTAATGGGTTCTCTTAAAATGAGTTAATAAAAAATGAATTGGGTATGTGAAACGAAAATGGATGGATTGAATGGTGTTTGGAAGAGCATGGAGGCTCTCTTTCATGCAAGTATAGCCTTTGGAAAGGCTTGGGAGAGAAAAGGATGGAAATCAGTTGAAACAGGGCAAAAATCTGCCTACAAACGGTTCAAGACCAGAAGGCTCGCTATAGCGAACCCAGAGTTTGCTTTACCGAGCCATGTTGCTGGCTCAGGTAGCCAAACATCAAGGCATCTCGCTATAGCAAGCTCTGGGTTCGCTATAGCGAGATGGCCCATTGTGCTTAGCATTTGTCACTTCGAAGTGCCATAACTTCTGATTCGTATGTCGGATTTTGGAGTTCCACATATCGTTGGAAAGCTCTAGGAATGTAGAATTTAATGGTCCACATATCCTCATAATTATAAGTTGGGAGAGAGTAAAAATGTGGATCAATGAACCAAGCTTGTCTCTTTTGGGAAAAGAGATTTTAAACCTAGTTTGGACCTTAGATTGGAATTCATGGACTAAACCCTTCATAATCAATCCCTGAGGATGATTGTGACACAAACACTAAACCAATAAGGTTCTTAGAGTATGAAAAGATTGACCTTGTAGGTCCATAGACATGGAACCCATAACCGATAATCTAGGTCCAATGAAAATTGTATCACTTGAGAAATCTTGGGCTGAGATCATCTCATTTACATATCCATTCGTCTAGCACTTCACCATGGGTGTTGATTTAGGGATTTTGGTGTATTGCGCGCACATACAAAGTGACACCAATAAAATGTAGCACGTGCATCAAATTACCTAAAAAAACATCAAAATGGATAGCTAGAGATGGCGGGTAATTAGATTAGGTTTGGCTAGTAAATATCCTTGTATCTATTAATTGAATTGCATTTGCATATTGTTATTGACTTTATTATTGCCCTCAAATGTCTCAAGAATTTCTTATATGTATTATTCGTTTTACTTCTCAATTTCTATTGCAATTGTCTTACAAATGTATCGTATATTGATATGATAACGGACTGAGTATGTATTAGATGGATTGAAAATGATTAGAATGAATTGAAATAAATAGAATGGAATCGCAAATATTCAAAATGAATTGAGTGTAAAAGTATTGCTCAAGTCCTATTAATTGAATTGAATGAGTCAGCACTATTGAGCTTTGACGTACCGTACGATACTCGACGGGGTTGAATTTTGATTTAGAATTGAATGTCGCAACGCTTTAGACGGTCTTAAGCACCGAACTCCAGAACCCGGGCAGCCAGGAGGACCTTTGGCCAGGTCACTGGTGACATCCCAACACGATCCCCTCTTTAATTGAGAGGATGGATGAGCTTATGTGGTGGCCAACTAGAATGTAAGTATGTAATTGATCTTTGATTCGATAAAGCATGAATTATTCGTATTGCACGATGTGCCTAGTTTACGATTAATTGACATCTTTTAATCTTCTGTCAATAATTCAAATTGACATAACATGTGTTAAATCTTAACAGCTCATGCTTTGTTGAATCGACGTTTTCATGGTGCTACACTTGGTGTCACAGGATCCAGGTTACCGAAGAGGATAACAAATAACCATTTGGATTAGAGATTTGAACGGTAAGCGTAATTGTTAGCTATGACCGCCGGAGTACGTACAAGAGTGGTAATCTCTAGCTTAAGACTAGATATTTCATCTTTCACTTAGTTTAAGTATGCACTTGATGGTTTAAATTATTAGCTTTGTTATAGATAATTAATTGTAATGCAATGGATTGCACATGGCTTTGATATTGTTAGTATACATGCTTCCACAAATAAATGTTCATGGACAGGTGTCAGTAAGTAATCCTCACACGTGAAAAGTGGAATATCCTCCTTTGTGAATTCAAACTTGGTTCAGAACAGGTGCGAGTTTATGGGAATACGCGTGTCACACATCGATAACCACCCTAATAAGGAAATTCTCATATCCGGAATTGTGACATTCTGTATGTGTATTGTGTACCCTACCACCCTTTCTATGGTATTGATATCTTGCATATTTGAATATATTTGGACTCTCTTGCTCTCTTTTATGTGTGTTTGTCTTTCAAGACTTGGTTAATTACAAACATTAGACACGGGTTTGTGAAACATCCTAGGCTACACTGTTATGATATTATTCAACTCAACTTGGGCAATTCACTTGTACATGGAAAGTTAAGTGAAGAGAAAAGAAAAGGAGATCGTAAAATAAAGTGTTTGCCAATTTTCTACAAGTATACGGTTGTCTCAAGTAATATAGACCATGGAAGGCCGAATATCGTTCCCACTAGGATCATTACAAGGAAAATAACAATTATCAATGAAAAAGAGTATCAACTCAAATATAGCTAACAAATGCAAATGAAAACAAGAAACAAGATAACTATAAGAGAAATAAAAAATGCAAACTACAAGAAAACAAGAAGCTAGGTAACAAAGAGATGTAAGTAGAAATAAATGGAGAACAAGGTTAGTGACAAGTTAGTAACAAAGTTAATGACAAAAGAAAACTAACAAGGTTAATAACAAGAACAAATGAGCAATGTTCGATAGATCAAATGAGTAATTGTGTAAAAACAACAAGCGAAAGATCAAGATCAAAAGAAAATAGAAACATCCATGGAAACTAACTAATAAGGAGTGATCGCAGCTCCAAGTGCAGAGCTTCGATTGTAGTAATAAACTAGTGAGACCAGGTCGATCCACAGGGAGCAATGTAAATTAAGATTCCTTCTCAACTTATACCTGCCCTAAATAAAATCTAATTCTAGCCTAAAATCTAGAAAAATACATTCATCATTCCTACTTTCCAAAAATTAAATTAATCACAATCCAATGAAAAGAAAACTTCCTAAATCAGAAAATCCTAAACTAAAAACTAAAATTGCTACAAAAGAACACACAAATTAGAACATCAAGAATAAAAAGTACCAAAAATAAAACTAAGAAACTAAAGTAGAAACAAAAGAAACCTAAGTTAGAAAGTTAGTAATGCAATATATGTCATGAGATGCTGAAAAATTCTAAGTCTGAAAAAACTAGTATGCAGGGCTGTTTTTATGCATGATTTTTCCTAATCTAATGCAACCTAAAACTAAATTTAATGGCTGGGTTTTGAACTACAATGATGCATGAATCAACTAAAAAAAACGAAAGTTAAAAACGATTTAAAACGAATGAAATATGTGTATGAACATGACCTAAAAAGAAACTGGGCAGAAATTCTGCACGCAGACAGCCTAACATGCCATGTTCAAGCCACTGGTTCACAAACCTCCTGAAATCGTTTGGATCTGAAATTTTGGGATGTGATAGACCACATGCTGAACTTTAATTTCTCCAAATTTCACAGAAAAATATCATGGTTTGACTAGTCTACCCACTTCAAACTTTTTGCAAAAATACCGTTTCGGCAGTTTTCCTGAAACTGTACAGAAAGTGGGTTGTTTGGTTGTCCAACATAGGTTCATCGAAACTGATTTTTAATTTCTGCCTTAAAGATATGAAGGCTTCAATTTTCAGCCACTTAAACATGCACTAGCTATATGATATGACGATATATGCAATGAACTCTAATCCCAACCCTAAACTATGCATAAAATTCACATAATTGCATAAGAAGCATAAGAAGAAAAGAAAACAACAAGTGTTTGAATTTAAATGTGTGTAGTGCAAAAAAACATTAAATGTGTGGACTGCAATAAAATTAAATGTGTGGCATTGACAAGAAATTAAATGTGTGGATTTTTCAATAAATGTAAATGTGTGGGAATTGCAATAAAAATAAATGTGTGATAAGTGTGCTCTTCTTTTTTTATTCTCAAATTGGGTTCATAAGTACTTATAAGATCTTGGGTTGTCAATCCAAGAACAACAAGAAGGAAAACACAATTCAAGCATTAATCACCTAAGAAAAAGAATAAAAAAAAAATCACACTTTTACTAATATACAATGTTTTTACATAAAAGATGGAGAAATAAAATTCCAAAAAAAAAACTACATACTAGGATGAAAGGAACCTCTCTAGTTGAAGCTTTAAGTTGGGATAAGCCTTCTTGAAGAGAGTGAGCTATGGTAGAGAAAGGAGATGGGTAGAATGATGGAGGAATTACACTAGTGAGGGGGTCTTTTCTTTCATGAGAGGAGAGGGATGCCTATGCGTTCAATTTATAGATTTTTGCCCTCTTTCTTCCCTTCTTTGCTCCAAGTTTGTAGCATGCAATCTTCTTTGTATGGAAAGTCCCTTCCTTGGCCAACAAGTCTTCAAAGAAATAGCAAGGTGAGTGAGAGATTTTTGGTGCTTTCCATGTGCAAAAATTGCAATCCCGAGTAGAAATTATAGCACCAACTTCCAGAGGCCATATCTTTCTCGTTTTAGCTCCAATTGACACAATCTTGGGTTCTAAGGATATCTACTTGAAAAGAGCTTTCCAACGGTGTATGGATTGCACCAATCCGATGGCTGGATTAAGAGTTATGGCCATTTTAATCTTGCTGCCTCTGAAAAATCCGAAAATAATTATGCACATATGGAATGATAGTTGTGCAATGGCATGTGTGGGACTCATGTGGACATCCAAAGGCATCTTGGGATATTTCTTTCCTTGTTTCTTGACTCCCCTTCCATCTTTGATTTGCTTCCAAGCTTCTTTGATTGATTAGTCAACTCTTTTAGCACACATTCCTTTCTAGGATTTCTTTCTTGATTTTCGAGTTTTCAAACTTAGTAAGAATTAGATCTTACCAAATTTGAAGTTTCATTTCTTGATATTGAAATCATAAATCTAGTTTTCCATTGTTGACTTTTCAAACTCTCAAAAAATACCAAGATGTGTGGGTCCACCTTGAAAGATGTCATACCCTTGATCTCTCTCAAATCTCACCAATGTGGGTCCCATTCTTGATTTCTCCTACACAAAATAAATGGATTCAAGAATAATTCTATTTAAGGAATTTAAATGGACGATGCATGGGACCCTACTTAATGCACCGAAAATAATCGACTTTCCAAAAATAAATCTGCAAAAATAGCAGGTTTCATGAATTTATGCAAAAAGTGTGATTTTTGAGCAAATCATGCATGAATGCACTACAATGGACCATAAATGCATAAAAACATGATTTGTCACTAAATAAAGCTCTTTAATATCAATAAGCTCTTAAAATGGTCCAAAATGTGTATGAAAATGTGCGCTTTTTAGGACTCATCAAGGAGAACAAGATAGAAAATGAGTGGCTGGAGATAAAAAGAAATGTGCTAAAGTGTAAAATCAAAAGGGAAATAAAAACAAACACATAGAAGGTATGAACAAATAAGCTAATGGATATGATGGTGTGGATAGAGAAATGAAGTGTGAGAATTAAAACAAGAGAATAAGTGTGTGGGAATGTGAATACAATCAAACTAAAGTAATTAAAATAAGCAACATGCAATACTAATGGGTAGATTGAATCATCTAGAATCCACTAAGTGACACTAATCCAATGCTAATGCTCTTCTATTTTCCCAAAAAAATACTCAAATCTAATGACAAATCAATGCTTAGATTTGGAAAATATAACTTTAAAGCTCTAAGATAAAATTAACAATCTAATGCTAAGATTTTCTTCCCTTCATAAAAGAAAAGATTCCTAATGACTATCTATCAAAAATAAGCATAAACCATCAAAAGATATTATCTCCTAAGCATGATTTATCAAACCTAAACATAGATAGTAAAAAGAATGCTAAGAAATAAAATAAGCATGAAAGGTAGCACATTGCAATGAAGAAAAATCTATTCTAGCATCTTAAGCACATAAACAAAGAGAAATAAGAACATAAGCAAAATGAATAGTATTAACTTAGCTTCATCTAGAAGATCCAATCAAAGTGATTAGTCACCCATTGGAGAAGACAAAGCTTTCATTATAAATCTTCAAATTTTACAAAGGTTTCCTCACTTTCTCTCTACAATTGTTCTTAATTACATGAATAACTTAAGTAAAGAGGAGGAGGCTCACCTTGCTTGTGTCTCTAATGCCTAGAGCTCCCTTCCTTATATAGAGATATTTTCCTTGCTTTTTTTGGTTTCTTTCCAATGTTGGACTTCACAAGAATGGAAATATGAACATATGGATGTGATTACCATGTTAGAAAACAGTCCCCAAATTGATGTGCGATTTTGACCCCCGAAATGTCCGAATTGAAAAAAAATGTTGTGAAATATGATTTGTAGATCTTAGAACAAGCTTTCCAATGCTTTTGAGATCACCTCAATCGGACACCCGAGTAAAAATATATGTTCAAAATACTGACCCAAGTTTTTCATTTTTCTTCTTATTGTTGGCCTATCTTTGTTATTTCTTCATCCAATTGTCTTTCAAACTTATCATTACTCTCTTTAACTCTTGAATCTCAACTTTTATCTTCAAATTAATCTTCAATCAACACCTACAAAAAGAAATTAACATAATTGAGAGTATTTTTTAACCTATTTTGTATGGGGGCCATTGGAACTCATATAAATGCATACAAATGGCCATCTATAATGGAAAGATATGAGCAAAGCATGATGGGGAGGAAATTTATTATTTTTCTACTAAAAATAGTGTTTTGAGTTCTTTTATCTTTGAAAACTCATAAAATAATGATATGAAAATGTCTCTTTTGTGAACCCATCATAAAGAAGTATCAAAATTCAAAAATAACTTTTTTTAAAAGAAAAGATTTGTTGCCATGCCACTAATTCCTCTTATTCTATCTTGATTTGACTATTTTCTTCACTTCGCTCTACAAATAATTTAACAGTCCCAACCCTCTGTCGCTACTATTATGAGATCACTATGAATGGGGCGAATAGTAGTATGCCACGTGTTTTGATCTCTTTTGATCACCGTTCAACAAAATGTCGCACCTAACAAATTTCTAGACAGTGAACGAGTATCTTTGTCCTTTATTAGGGCTAGTTTGGTAACTCTATTACTATAGTCAAGTCAAGTAAAGTTGATTTTGAAGAAAGAACAAAATATAAGTGGGTTATGATGATATTTTATTTTTAATTGTTTGTTATGGAATCTTTTTAATTTTTTATATGGAAAAGTGAAGTTTTTTTTTTTAGTGGATAAATGTAGTTTTTTTTACTCTTTGCATAAAAAAGATGGAAGGAATTTTAAATAAAGTGTATTTGATGTGACATTTTATTTAAAAAATTTAGACTTTATTTAACTTTGATTGTATTAGTAAAGTACCAAACGGGGCCATGGATGACATCGATGCTGAAAATCGTGCCAGTGTACAAAATATGTCACCAGAAGTGATTGCACAAGCACGGGAAGAGATAATGAGGGAAAATTGTCACGTAAAGATGTTGTAGAGGGGCACAAGAAACGGGCGCAGAAAAGTGACAAACCAGATCTTGACACTGGACACCAGTACACTTCTGTACGTGATAAAACTCAATTGCCTCGCGACTCTGGAGCTGCTCGTCCGTTTGAACTTTAAGGTACTACTACTAACAATTCAAGTATGGCGGAAGCACCATCTACCGAAAATACATCTAATGGGCCAGATAATGGTGATTGGGCATCATCTGGTGCATCTGATAGCAGCTCTTGGAATCTTTGGACTGAGAGAGTTGAGAAAGTAAGGGCGTTGAGGTTTTCCTTGGATGGTTCTGTTGTGGATAGTGATTCAATCCAAGTGCCTATGATGAGTAAGCAATCATGACTCACATGGGAGTACCAGTTGCTTAACTGAACTACTATTGATGTTTTAGATCATATCAAGACTATTGTCCTTTTTTATTCAGCATTACAGTTGAAACTTATTGTTCCATTATCCAAATCATATTTAAAGAATCCATCCATTAACCCGGCGGCCGACCTACACTATGGAACCACAGGGGCGTCCCAAGTTGATTTTGAATTTGCCAATAGTTTAACTGGAATTTACTTGTCCCATGTATATCTCGTCACACATCTAAACATTATGATCGCCCCTTGTTATAAAACCTTAGTGACTGAAATTATCAGATCATATTCGTGCCTTTCTCTTTCGACATCTTTTTTTTTTAATGAGAGTTCGAGATCCTCTTTATGTTAATCGAGTTTCTCATTGCCGGTCCTTTCGTGGTTAGTCTCTCACCAAAAAGTCATAAATAAATAAAATCTCTCTCCCTCATCGGATTTAGTATAATCTTAATCACTCAATACCCAAATCTGAGCCGTTAATCTCCAAATCCTAATTTCAATCCATTAATCCCCAAATCCTAATACAAACCCTAAGTCCTAAATCTCCTAATCTAACATATCTACAAGTCAAGATGACCAAATAACCATTGGGCACACTTTTAATCTTCAATTCACAAATAAATCGGGCCTTAGGATTCATATGTTTGATAACTTGAGTTACATTTAAGTGAAAATCTTTCTTCTTCATGACCAACTATAGAGAATTATTTTTAGAGCTAGGTAAATCAAGGCAACCAAATTTTTTAGATCAAAATAGAACTCCATTGGAAACCCAAATTGGGTAATAGCGTGATTTCTCAAATCACCGTTTCAAGGCATCCAAACACCTAGGATTAAAGAAAATGTTATTTTAGCTGTTTTGATGATGATGAATTAATGATCACCTGAATTTGGAAGAGGCAGTGGGAGGGCCCTTCAATTAGGAAAGAGATCAGAGCATGGAAAAAAGTTTTGTGTCTATTTAAATGTAATACATTTTGTTTTGTATTTTTAATGTGAAAAAAGTTAGCAAAGTTGAGCAAAAAATTTGCCCCACCCCCTACAAAAATTTGGGTTAATGGTGGACCCAACTTTGATCAGTATAGTCCTTTTGATGCACTTGTAGTCCCATGCTCTGGCAGCACGAGTATCTTTCTCTCGCCACTGCATTGTATAAAAAAAACTAGGGTTAAAATTTGGACCGGAAGTTACATTAAGTCCTTCAATTTTGGAGTCAATTTTGACCGTCAATTATAAATTTGACCGGAAGTTACATCAACTACGTTCTTTATCTCTTCATCATAACTACTCATAACTGCTCTCGACTTTTCTTTTCTTTTCTTTTATTTCTCAAAGACTTTGTTTCAATCCAAACTCTATCATTCTCATTCTACTCTAATTCTCATTTTTTCATTCTATGATACCAATTCTTCGATTATATAAATACATACTCTCTTTTTTTCTTTTCCTTTATTTCTAAAAGAGCTATGAATTTTTTATACATGAATATTTAAATTGCAATGTTTTCCATATCCGTGCAGAGCACGGATAATTTTGCTAGTAGATATCTAAACAGATAGATAGATAGATAGTAAACCCTAGATAAAATATTAATATGTTAAGTAGTTATGCTCTTGTAGAGCTTTTTAAACCCCATGTTGGTGAGTTCTCTTTTGATCTAAAAATAGTCATGATATGATCTCATACGTTCCATGATTGGCATGAACGGTTCTATTGTAGTGAACAGGTTACTAAGCAAGAGGAGGTTAGCAACAATTTTAGTAGAACGCATTAATTTGCCTTCAATTATTCCGTTTCTTATTCCATGGAGGTTAGCAGACCATATTATTGGCTACAATGACACGTTTAATAAAATACTGTCTAGGTCGCAAGGTCTTGACTTTCAACTTCGAAGCCAATAAAAGGTACAATACATGTTGTAAAAATTATTCTAATTGTGATAGTCCAACTCAGACTCCTGCTTTTCCTTCAATTGAGAAATCTTGAAAGAAAAATAGTACGAGGTGATACTGGAGAATGAAGGAAAGCAGTGTCAGATACATTGCACCTGCCTTGCAGGTGCAGCACTCCACTAGTAGATATAGAAATAAGAAATTATCTGTATTACATATGTTGGGTCTGAATCTGATGAGGTGAAATTAAATGGTGATTGTAAGTGACCATTTATAATCCCTCATTCCTGCGCGGCAGCCTGACCCACTGAGAAGATCCCAATTTTCGATTGATTTGTTTCAACTTTCAACAGGCATTTAGTATTTAAAACATGAAATGTGGGCATCTACTAAGAGAGTCAAAACGGTTAGGCCTAGTGTTTAGGATTGTCAATTTGGCCCTGAGACAAGGGGCCTGGCCCGGCCCGGCCCGGCCCCCAAAAGCCCTTCAAATGAGGGCTTTTGTTTCTAACCAACCAAAAGCCTGAGGGCCGGGCGTGGACAATTTTTTGCAAACCTTGAGATTTGAGGACTGGGCTTGGACAATACTAGCCCGGCCCGGCCCGGCCCGGCCCTGGCCCTCCTACTTTTATTTATTTTATAATATATATATATATATGTTTATACACTAAAATGCCCTTATCATGTTCACTTAGTAGTAACAGGAGATATGAAGGCAATTTCATACCCACCTACCCACTACAAAATGTCCTAAATATCCACACATACATAAATATTTGGCTCATTTCATCTATATTTAATTATTTAAGTTATGTATTATACTTAATACATAAGCAATGAGTGTTGCACGGTTGCTTTTAATCCCTTTATTTTAGTTTTATGGCTTCTTATTTAGGCCTTTTAAATTATTTATTTAAATCCTTGTTAATGCAAAAGGGGTTGTACTCTTTCCTATTAATAATAATACACTATTTCTAATATAGAGTTGCTTGGGATGTCAACCAATTTATAAAGGTAGTTTGTATGTGCATGGAACTTTAAGGATATGGAGTGATCCAACTATTCTTTTAATTAGCTAATTATAATTCTCAATTCTTAAAAGTCTAAACTAATAGTATTTTTTAATTGCATTTATTTTTGTGACTGAAATCCAAAAATGCGTGTTAGTCATATTAGTGTGTAATTAAAAATAATGTCAATTGATAAAATGTATGTGAGTGTAAATGATTTAAAACTCTCAAAGATAAGACAATGCTCGAATGATTTCATACATGAAAGTCACATGAAATGTGTAAAATAGATTATACTCTTTAACCATTTTCCTACTTTAATAAAATAAATAAAATCATGTATGACTTTATCCGATAAAAAAAAGTTTTTAGAGACAACTTATATTCTCCCAATTTTTTCTTAATAGTTTATTTGCAATTGAGGTTAAACGAGATAATGATATTTTCTTAACGGTTCATTTGCAATTGATGTTAGACAAGATAGCGATCGATCACACTCAGATTTTGGTAATAATATAAAAAAAATAGTTTATTTTTGTTTTGAGGCCCTGAGCCCGTGCAGAAGAAATGTGGGGCCGAAATGGACACTGCTCTAGAAAGGTTAAGGATAGAGACAACTCCATGTTTACTTTCTCAAGCCGACAAGTGCTAGATGCCGCCACCTTCTCTTATGTGGGACCTTCATCACCACCACTTGAAATGGCTCCCTCCACCAGACATGGCCCAACCGTTACACACGACTGAGCAAAACACATTGCCAATCCAAAAATAGCCATCCAGTAGAGCCCCAATTAGAGAAGAGGACATTTTGGATAGCCCTCGTATTAACAGGAGTCTATCACATCACCTAAGTTTAATGACTTTACTGCTTTCAAAATACACTGTTTTTTCTTCAGCCCAGCCAACGGGGTGGGACCCTGCAGAGCCCACGCTTGTGGGACGAGTGCACACACATGCAGGGCGGAACTAGAGGGGGCCATGGCCTAAATTACAAAAACCCCTTGAGACTAAATAAAGCTTAAAAGCCATTTTTTTAGCAATGGCCCCTCCAAGATTTTTTTTTTTTTTTTTAGATGGCCCCACTAATGCCTTGATCCTGATTCTGCCCCTGCGCACATGAAGTTAACTTCTGATTGCAACACCTAGTTCTCGAAAATACACTTAAAATTGGGGTGTTGTCCATTGAAACATGGTTTCATTTTCTTAAAAGTGCTCTGTCTTGTTCGTGCACCTGAAATGCATCCAATTCAGCCATACCATAACCATCTCGATTCAATACAAAGGAAAGTGAAAGTTTTACATGCATTTCCACCTTACATTCTATACCTTTCACGGGCCTCACTCCATATCCTTCAACCCTAATCTCTTCAATAATTCTTTGATAAGAATTAATTTCACCATAATTTTTTATGTATTTTAATGCAAACAAATAAGCCCTTAAACTGGTTTAAAATTTTTATCTATCCATTTTGTCTCGCGGCTCATGGCTCCCACATGCCTTGAGTCTACATCATAGATGAAAATAGCGGCTACGCCCGCCGCCAAACCGATACAAAACGGGCGATACGTAGCGGTGTAGCGGTGCGATTTTAAAAAATCGCCAAAAAATCTGAAAAAAATCCAAAAAATCCAGAAAATTGTAAAATGAAAGAAAATGTGGTTCTTTTGCAAAAGTAAGTAAGAAAAGGGGGCGTAGCGGTGCCCTCAATATATGAGGTCTTGTATCGCTGTATAAATAGAAAATAATAGTAATGATTAGTTTTTTCACATGTATTCATGTTTCTTAGTCATGTTAACTTAAAAAGTAATGGAAAGCTAAATAGAAAAAAATTAGAACATAAAATAAAGGCATAAGAATTAAGAAGACTTAAGAGTTAGGTCATTAGTGAACATTGAACAATCAAATATCAATACTTCAGCATTCAAGGTTCAAATTCAATCAAGTGAATGAACTATGAAGTGATCAACAATCAACATTCAACACCAATTTAGAAATGACAAAGAGAGTAGACAGTTAGTGAAAGAAATAGGAAATTAGGAATACCTTGATCACCACCAAAAGGAATGTCTACCAAGATTCAAGGGGCTATGGTTATCCCTCATCCGCATCAGTGTTATCATTTTTATTGGTATTGGCACCATATTGAATTTGATATTGATGAGTATTGGGATCCACAAATCCAAAGAAGCCAGCCGCACCCACATCATTCGATATATGAAAAGTACTGATAAAGAGGCCGAGCCCCGGAGGGCTGTCCGACGGCTCAGCGGGGTTTGGGGCGGCAGCCTCAATTCGTTTTTTTTTTTTTTTTTTTTTGAACTTACGCAGGATGGACCACCACGGGTATCGGCCGATACGGGCCGCCACGGGTGCGATAACCCGTGGCGGCCGATAAATCCTTTGTGGCGTATCGGTCTCGGCCGATACGCCCGATATATCAGTCGATACGCTTCGTATCAGCCGATATTTACATCCTTGGTCTACATGAAGACATATCCATCCTACCGGCCTTATTGTCATCCTCCAGGTGGACCACATGAGAGAAAGAGAGGTGGACCACATGAGAGAGGGTTTTTTTTTTTTTTTTTTTTAGGAAAAGGACACTCTGAGCTGTATGTATTAAACATAGAATGGATGCCTTTATAGACTAGGGGGTGGGAGAGAGTTGGTATGACCTGAGCCTGGAGCCTCTAAATTTTTTAAAATAAATGTTACTTCTCTTATGAATTACCCTTAAATTTTACTCTAATAGAAATTCAGCAGTGAATAATTTAATTGTGGCCAGATCAATAATGATCCTAAATTTGGGATTAAGCTCCCGCACTGTTAGGGCTGCACAACCGGATTTCCGGTCCGGTTTTTGGACCGGAATCCGGTCGGACCGGATTTCCGGTCCGGCTTAAATGAGAGGACCGGACCGGACCACTTATAAGTGGTCCGGTCCGGTCCAAAACGGTCCGGTCTGGACCACTTTAGTGGTCCGGACCGGTTTCATTAGTTTTTTTTTTTTCTTAGTTTTTTTTTTTTTTTTTTTCATTTTCAGCCCTTTTCTTGCCTCTTTTTCCAGATGTAAGAAGCCAAATCTCTACGATTGTCTGATTTCAGTTGTCTCGTTCTCTACGTTGGAAACATGAAGTTACTGCTATTGGTTTTAAATTAATTAAAACCAGTGACACTTCAGAAAATCAGAGTCTAAGATAGTTTTGAATACGATTGTAGATAGGAGCTGTACGTTAAGACTTATTCTGTTGTTGACATAGTTTTCTCTTTAAGGCTATGTTTGTAACTGTGTCCAGATGGTTGGTTGTTTTCAATTGGGCCCATTTACTTTAATCTCCTATATTATGCAGTAATTTCTTCAAATGACCTAACGTAATGAAGTTAAAAATTTAGATCAGAGAGATATACTTTTAACTTTAAAGAAAACATTAACTATCTCACTTCTTCCTATGTTGAGGCCTAAAATTTTAAAATGGAGAACTATTTTATGAGGCCCATTTGAATGCTTGCCAATAGCATAGGTAGGGTGCTGGGATTTCAAAGAATGGCATAGTGTGAATTAGGGTGAGTAAGTATCAACTTGACTTAGAAATTTTATATACTTAAAGTTTTGTATTAAAAAAAATTTTAAAAAAATATTTATTATTAATCCGGTCCGGTCCGGTCCGGTCCAGACCGGTTTTTAAAAGGTCTGGACCGGACCGGACCGGATATAACCGGTTTTTCAAATCCGGTCCGGTCCGGTTTTGCGGTCCGGTCCGGTCTGCGGTCCGGTTTTGTGCAGCCCTACGCACTGTCTATAAAATTGATCCTAAATTTGGGAGTAAGCTCCCGCACTGTCTATAAAATTTTAAGTGGGCCCCACCGAATAATACCAAAGGAGAAAAGCATGCACGCTATGTTATATACTCAATTGAGGGGGGCGCGTTGGAATTGAGTGTGGGATAATTTGAGAAAGAGTAAGAGCCTTTTGTCAAGCAATAGGAATAGCTTATCTAGGAGTGCATGTTTCTTAGAGAAGAATAAGAAGCCATTCCCTCACAGGATGGCCATAGGAATCTTAGGAACTTGATGAGACTGTCCCAGGGAGGTATATATAGCTGAAAATAGCATTTCCTTTGGCCCCATTGAAAGTGTGGCTAAGGACAAAGGTCAGGTGTTGGTCAGAGCTCTCAACTAAATTGAGAGTGACAAAGACTTTTTCTAAAAAACCCAGATGTCTCCAGAAGCCGATACCATGTTTGGCCTCCTTCACTTAAAAAAAAGTGAAAGGAGCTTCTTCATGAGTGGGTCGTATTAGGAGCTTGAGTTCTGGTTTCAAGAAGAACCGGACATGATGGTTCCCTCATGGTCAGCTCAGCGTTGGCCTTCCCCTTATCTCTTGAGAGCTTGAACTTAAGTTGAGGATTTAGGGATTTATTGCGCTAAAGTGGGTGCACCTCCAGGATGTTGATGGTTATATGACGTTGTCCAAATCGGCCATTGCTGGGATCACCCTATGAGAAGGCCTTTCCTTTTTTTTTTTGAACAAATTAGTGGGAATGATTTGAATGTCGGCTTTGTCTTTCTTTGTTTTGGAAACAAGTAAGGCTTGACCCAGTTCATTGGAACAGTTTGGGAGACACCTCCCATTTCCTGAATTGGCAACCTGCAAAGTTGTTGGGGGCCTGTTTGTGGTCAAAACCAGTGGGCTTTGTTGGTTCCTGAGATACTGAGTGTTTAGGCATTTGTGGGGTAGAGGTGGAATGGGGGGTCTAAGGCCATTTGGCTTGAATGTGATTGGGCAGGGTAGTGCTTCCTCTATTTCATTTTTTTCTTTTTTAAGGTATTAGTGAAATTTAAGAAGAGGCTGGTTTAGACGGTTGTAGATGTGATCTTTTAATGCAGAGTGAAAAGGTGACCGGACCTGATATGACGTTGTGCCTCCATGTGCCCTTGAATTGCTCTATATTGCTTGCAGTGTCATTTGCAGTACTTGTGTTGGCTTTCGTCTTCTATCTGACCCCTCTAATAAGCTCTTGTAATTGCCCTCTAATAAGCTCTTGTAATTGCCATTGCTAATGCAGAAATGGAACGCAAACAAATTATGACGCGTTTCAAACGTGACCTCCCACCACTGACCTTCTGTCTACCGGAGAACACCGGTGGATGTCAAGGCTACCTCAGGGAGCGCCTACGAGGCCCCCCAAGCCACCGTCTTGTTTCTTTTTTACTATGTATGGTTGTATTATTAAATTTCTTTTTTACTATATTTGGTTGTATTAAAAAAGAATTTAATTTATAATTATTTACATGTGCAGGTTTGCAAATTCTGCATGTCCAACCAAGCGGTGTGGCAGCGAAGCCCTGTTTTCATAAAATTCTATGCGATGCATGCCCTGAACTGGCACTGGCGTATTTGATTCGCTGCCCCACCAGCGGCAGGCCAATCAGCTCATATCATCGAGTCTGATATGACGAGGTGGATGTTAGCAGGGCAGTCCATTACGAGCGGGAGTCCATTACGAGTTAAGCTTTTGTTTTGTTGTTTGGTTGCTTTGATGTCCAGAAGGCTTGTCAAAAGCAACCAAACAACAAAACAAAAGTTTAACTCGTAATGGACTCCATCGTCATATCAGACTTGATGATATGAGCTGATTGGCCTACCGCAGGTGGGGCAGCGAATCAAATACGCCAGTGCCAGTTCAGGGCATGCATCGCATAGAATTTTATGAAAACAGGGCTTTGCTGCCCACACCGCTTGGTTGGACATGCAGAATTTGCAAACATGCACATGTAAATAATTATAAATTAAATTTTTTTTAATACAACCACATAGTAAAAAAGAAATTTAATAATACAACCATACATAGTAAAAAAAGAAACATACCGAAGACGGTGGCTTGGGGGGCCTCGTAGGCGCTCCCTGAGGTAGCCTTGACATCCTCCGGTGTTCTCCAGTAGACAGAAGGTCGGTGAGGGGAGGGTGGGAGGTCACGTTTGTTTGCGTCCCATTTCTGCATTAGCAATGGCAATTACAAGAGCTTATTAGAGGGGTCAGATAGAAGACGAAAGCCAACACAAGCGCTGCAAATGACACTACAAGCAATATAGAGCAATTCAAGGGCACATGGAGGCACAAAGTCATATCAGGGTCCGGTCACCTTTTCACTCTGCATTAAAAGATCACATCTACAACCGTCTAAACCAGCCTCTTCTTAAATTTCACTAATACCTTAAAAAAGAAAAAGATGAAACCCTGCCCAATCACATTCAAGCCAAATGGCCTTAGACCCCATTCCACCTCTACCCCACAAATGCCTAAACACTCAGTATCTCAGGAACCAACAAAACCAACAAAGCCCACTGGTTCTGACCACAAACAGGCCCCAACAACTTTGCAGGTTGCCAATTCAGGAAATGGGAGGTGTCTCCCAAACTGTTCCAATGAATTGGGTCAAGCCTTACTTGTTTCCAAAACAAAGAAAGACAAAGCCGACATTCAAATCATTCCCACTAATTTGTTCAAAAAAAAAAAAAAGGCCTTCTCAGAGGGTGATCCCAGCAATGGCCGATTTGGACAACGCCATATAACCATCAACATCCTGGAGGTGCACCCACTTCAGCTCAATAAATCCCTAAATCTTCAGCTTAAGTTCAAGCTCTCAAGAGATAAGGGGAAGGCCAACGCAGAGCTGACCATGAGGGAACCATCATGTCTCCTAATACGACCCACTCATGAAGAACGACCCACTCATGAAGAAGCTCCTTACACTTTTTTTTATGTGAAGGAGGCCAAACATGGTATCGGCTTCTGGAGACATCTGGGTTTTATAGAAAAAGTCTGTCTTGAGAGCTCTAACCAACACCTGACCTTTGTCCTTAGCCACACTTTCAATGAGGCCAAAGGAAATGCTATTTTCAGCTATATATACCTCCCTGGGACAGTCTCATCAAGTTCCTAAGATTCCTATGGCCATCCTGTGAGGGAATGGCTTCTTATGGGAGACTTTAAAAGCCACCAAGACAAGGTAGGAGGCACAACAGACCCTACTCTCTTCCTAATAGAGAGTTCAGAGAATGTTTTGACAAACTTGGAACCCCGTACTGTTGGGAGTAATAACAGGAAGGGATTGTACGGAATCTCGCAATCCCAAATTGGGTCACTGCAACCCAAAACAATTCAATTTTCCACCTCCCAAGGATTGCTTGGGATCACTGCCCTATTTACTCAATGTGGCATCTGCGACATGCTTTTTTGGCAATATCCTCAAGGATACTAGGAAACTGAGCAGAAGAATTTCAGGCTTCCTGCAAAATCTGGAAATAACCCTTTCTAATGAATACAAGGAAAAGCTTAAGCAGGAAGAGATCTTCTGGGCTCAAAGATCTAGGGTTAATTGGATCTGAGCACCTATCACTTACCCTAATTTTGTTATAAAATATTCACAGGAGACCGTCCATAAAAACATCACATCCCCTTTCCAAACCTAACCTAACTGAATGAAATCAGCTGACACCCTAAACATAATACTAACCTAACCTAACCCCTCTCATGCCCAACCCTCGCTACAATCAAAACAGAACAGAAAGAGTGAATTGTGCAACCTGATAAAAACATCACATCCCCTTTCCAAACCTGTAGTTTTTCATCCTACTATCATTTCAAATGCCCACGAATCACAGCAAAAGGGAGTTAAGCCATTCCTATTAAAAGTAATTGAGATACTATTAAAAAACCCTTAAGCAGTTCATAAAAATAAAAATAAAAAACCCTTAAGCGATTCATGATATGATATGCCATAACTCAAACATCATTCCACAAGCAACGAGAAATCTATTTCAATTCCAAAAACAGACGATATAAATGCTATTAAAGCCCTTATTAAACCCTTAAATCCCTATTACAGATTATATAAATGCTATTAAAACCCAACCGAATCATCAAGCATCCATACATCACAGAAAAAAAAAGATATCTCAAAGAAATCTATTACAGACATTCCACAAACACAAACAGATGAAATGCTATTAAAGCCCTTACTAAAACCCTTCAAACCAACTCTTAAGCAGTTCATAAAAATAAAAAACCCTTAAGCAACTCATCAATCAAACAGATGATATGATATGCCATAACTCAAACATCATTCCACAAACAACGAGAAATCTATTTCAATTCCAAAAACAGATGATATAAATGCTATTAAAGCCCTTATTAAACCCTTAAATCCCTATTACAGGTGATATAAATGCTATTAAAACCCAACCCAATCATCAAGCATCCTATCATCACAGAAAAAAAAAAAAAAAGATATCTCAAGAAATCTATTACAGACATTTCACAAACACAAACAGATGAAATGCTATTAAAGCCCTTGCTAAAACCCTTCAAACCCTAGATAGATAGATAGATAGGAAGCAAATAATAAAACAGTAAAAAAAGGCTAAAAAAACTACTACAAATCCAATGCATTTGCATTTGAGGAAAGAAAGTGCAAAATTAAAAATGTAAGAGAGATAAACCCTAACTCATACCAGCAGAGAACCAGAGAAAGCAGCACGGAGATGGGAATGAAGGAAGTGGGAGAGAATGAGAAGAATTAAAAGAAACTTACCATCGATTTTTATAGGGTTCTCATAAGATGAAGTCGATCCCCTCCGAACACGTGGAATTTATCTCCGCGCTTAAAACTACTTAACACGTGAGCGGTACCGGGTAGTTTTGCATAAGGGGCAGCGGGTTTGCATAGGGCCAGCGGTTTTGCATATGGGGCAGCCTGTATCAGTGGATCGGAGATTGGATGGGTGGATCCAGACTAGCCATAGTGAAATTGGATTATCGAATCTGGATCTATCATATTGGGATTGGGTTGATAAGGGACGAGGGGAGGGTGTTCCACCATGGTGAGATTTGTTGAGTGGAATGCGACTCGCCATGGTGAGATTGGAGGGTGTTGTCTCCGCTCATTTGCAGAGGAAGGGAGGCAAGGAAATCAAAGGGCTTGTTAGGGCACAAATAGATAAACATAATAACCATACGAAGAGCAAGAAACCACTCTATTTTATAAGAGAGAGAGAGTCCGAATGTCTCTCTGGTACTGGACCAATTATGGTCCACCACGGCCTTAAAAAATGCCGTGGTTGTAAGCCTTGTAGGTATTCACTTCACGTGTCACGGTTACCATCACCAAGGGTCGACGGTCTAGATTGCAAGCTCGTGTCGGTGACGAAATGATTAGTGAGATTTAATATATTATTTTTACATATGAGAATTCATAATTTTTTCGTATGCGATTAGTTCAAATCCTCCCTAATACTTGTATATTTTCGAAATAAATTAAATCAACCACTAACAATTTCAACCCTACTTGTGAGTGTCATGAGATGGGTTTGGTGTGACACCATAAGACCCAGCACACGTTGGGCAAACACCATTTGGGTCACGTCCGGGCCTGTCTAAACTCAAACCTGTCCTGCCCCAGTCTAATCCATTTTTTCTTTTCCTTTGTCTCTCTTGCCGAGTGCCAATTTTGACACTTTTTTTATGTGGGTTCTTTAAGAAACAACCAGGATATTGATTAACTACGCTCGCCCATAAAATAAATAAATAATATATAATAATGTGCTCATGAGTAAAAATTCCAAAATTATGCAGTTTTAATTTCTTCTCTAGTCTCTCATACCCGTTTTTATCATTTTTGGATATAAATATTAATCTAAGTCCATCCTTTTTTTTAAATATTTCTGGGGAATAATTATTTAAGTTTAAACTTTTTGATAATATATCTTAATTAATTATTTAAGCAAATGACTTTTGAATTATCAATATGTATTTTCACTGAGAATTAAATCAAATTGACAAGTAGCCCCCCTAAATAACATGATTACGTGGGATCACATAAATCGTATAATAATACTGTGATTTCCTAAATGATAGTTAGGGTGCGTTGGAAATGGGGTCTTCCTCTTCCGCGGCAATACGTGTTCTACCAGTGACATCAGAATTACGGATCTTTGGATAGCACGGAAATATTGAGCAAATATGTGTTTCCCCCCTCCAAATCTTCACCACACCAAACGCATGGAAAAAGATACCGGAAAATCTGCCACCATGTCTCTATTTCGCGTGGCAATCCTTGTTACACAGACACATCCTAAGGATGAGTTCGTGACGAGTCGTGAAAGGGGAAATGGGGTTTTCCTCTTCCGCAACAATACTCATCCTACCAGCGACATTAGAATTATGGATCCTTGGATAGCGTGGAAATATTAAGCAAATTTGTGTTTGCTCCCTCCAAATTTTCAACCAACATCCGGCTTTAGCATATATAAAATCTTTTTAGAATGCACTTTGCTATTATTTTTTATCTGGAGCACTACAGTCTAACTTGATATTATTTTTGAGGTCCTTTGAATCTTCCTAACTCGATTCGTAGCCCACAATTTCAAAAAACTTATGTAAAAAAGGGTATTCAAACCAACAGTCCATTCCATTTAGGTCTATGTAGAAAAAATGAGATTGGTGACGGTTGGGAGAGGGGTGTGTGTATGGTCCATTCGATTGTGATGTAGGTGGGCCCCACTAGAACTCAAGAAAAAGGTGTGCACCTAAAAATTTCTAAAATATTATTTTTAAAATGATTGGTGAACTCAAGATTTTTTTAGAGGGAGGCATACAATGACCAAAATATTAACTTTATCGTTATTTTGTTGTTGGAGGGGGCAATGGCTTATATTTTCTTGGATGCATGGGCTTTTTCTCCATTTATTCGCTTGGAAGTTTAAAGCCTTTTTCCAAGTTCCGAAAAGAGCCCATAAAGGACAATACCCAGGTTTGGCATGTAGTAAATAAACCCCCGAGAAATTCTAAAATGCACCCACTTTATTTGTTGAGCCCACACACATTGGGAGCTCACCGCATTAAAAACATAAGGTACTCTTTTTGCATAACCCATCCACAAATTTTTTCAAAACTACCCCTTCTCATTTTCATCTCCTTCTCTTCCCTCTTCCTTTTCTCCTTCCCTTTAGGGCTCGTTTGGTAATTTACTTTAAAAATAAAGTGGAGTGAAGTGAAATGAAAAGAATGAATAAAATATAAGTGAGTTATGATGATATTTTATTTTTAGTTGTTTGTGATATAATATTTTTGACTTTTTGTATGAGGAAAATGGAGTTTTTTTGTCTTTTAGTGAGTAAATGTGGTTGTTTTTTTACTTTTTTTTTTGGAAAAAATGAAGGGAGTTTTGATATAAAGTACTTTTGATTTGATGTTTAATTTGACTTGACTTTACTTAACTATATTAATAAAATTATCAAACGAGCTCTAAATGAAACCACAAAATAAATAAATATGTTTGCACAATGTAACGATAGCAGATCTATGGACATTAAACGTGCACGGATCTGTGTATCAGTGCAATTAATTTTTTTGCTTGGCATATAAAAACCACATACGTCGGATCTGCATATCCATATATAAATAAAGTCAAAGGTACGCTTGAAATTTCACGTATGCGTATTTAGATAATAATTTAAAAATAATAATTTGTGGGTGTGCATGAAGTGATGCATTTAGGAATTTCTCTAACAGTGGTGCTACTCACCCCGATGGGGAGCCCCCAGGGGGCCCGGGTTCCCATTCGGGGCTCCCCCATCGGGGTGAGTAGACTTTTTCTTTCTCTAAGGGTCTGTTTGGGAAGGAGGGGGAAATGAGGGGGAAGAAAAAAATGGAGGAAAGTGGAGGGAAAGTGATTTTGGGGGGTGTTTGGGAAGGGGGAGGGGGAAATGGAGGGAAAATGAGGTGGTTTTGCCTCAAAATTTTCCCTCCCAAAACAGGAGGGAAAATGAGGGGAAAGTGAGGAGAAAACGAGGGAATGACTAAAATGCCCTTAGACACTCTATTTGAATTTTTTTCAAAAGTAAGGGTAAAATAGTCTTTTTCTCTGTACCTCACTAACAAACAAAATTATACTTTTTCACTTTCCGTCCCTTTACTTTTTTACTTCCCAAACAAGAGTTTTCCCTCCCCTCCCTTTCATTTTCCTTCCCCCTCAAATTTTCCCTCCCCTCCCTCCCCTCCCTCTCCCCTTCCGAATCCCCCTCCTCTTAACTCTGCTTCATTCCTTGCACCCGAATATCCCTCCAACCTCGACTATCAAAATCCCTTGGGAAGGGAGGAGGGGAGGGGAGGGGAAATTTGAGGGGGAAGGAAAACGAATGGGAGGGGAGGAAAAATTAATTTTCCCTCATCTTATTTGGAAAGTAAAAAAGTAGGGGGAAGGAAAGTGAAAAAGTATAATTTTAAAGACTATTTTACCCTTGCTTTTGAAAAAAGTTCAAATAAAGTAAAAGGGCAATATGGTCATTTATTCTCTTTCTCCTCACTTTCCCCTTGTTTTGGGAGAAATTTTTTTTGAGGCAAAAAAGTACATTTTCCCCTCCATTTTCCTCCCCCTTCCCGAACACCTCCCAAAAGCACTTTCCCTCCTCCCTCCGCCTTTCCCCTTTTTTTTCCTCTCCCCCCCTCCCACCACATTTTCCCCCCTTCCCAAACAGACCCTAAGGTTTCCGTGAAGCCTTCTCCTCCAGATTTCGATTACAGATCGGAAATCTTCGATGATTCTCGATCCGCCGTGGCGGAGCTACTGGATTTGATTGATAACGGGAGTCTGGTCCTGATCGAGAAGAGGCGTTTCGGTCCCGTTCTGACCTGGAGGACCTATTTTGTGGAGACCGAAGCGATCTGGTTGGTTGGGACCTTGCACATCTCGGAGGAATCCGCGGTGATGTGGAGCGCGTCGTGAGGGCTGAGCTCTGCAGAAGCAGGCAAGAATCGTTTGAATTTTATCTCTCTTTCAATTTGTTTACTTTGTTCGAGATTTCGAATGGAAATGATGCAGATTTGCAACAGTAGGTGTGAGGTTCTTGTTTGGATGTACCCCTAATTGGTCTGCGTTTTGGATGATTGGGGAGTAGGTGTGAGGTTCTTGTTTGGATGTACCCCTAATTGGTCTGAGTTTTGGATGATTGGGGGGCGGGGTGTTTGTTGATCTGGGGCCGCCGAAATGCAGCACTCGTAGTGTAAATGCGGCATTTAAAGATTGGATGGCGTGGTCTGCAAAAGGTGGGACATCTGAACAGGGCCGTAGATTATCTGTAATTGAGTGTTGCTGAAGAAACTTCTAAGATTTTAATATGGGGGCATCGAGTTTGAAATGTAGTTAATTGATCTTGTCTGAAATGTAGAATTGCTGGACACTGTTTTTTTTTTTTTCCCTTCAATAGTTGAAAGAAATCATATTTAGATGGATTTGAAGATGGACATTGTTAAGACCTTAGTTAAATAGGAAGGGGGATGATCTGATGCACACATGTATTGAATTGGTGGTCCACATGTATTGATCTCGACTGTTGGATGACTAATGGCCCAAATGTGCTAGATCAGGCAACACTAACGTTCAGTCATGATGCCGATGCATACGGAACAATCAGCCTATCGATTACTAGTTTTGGTCAATATAATCGAACAATCCAAATCCAGGGTGGGGATAAAACAGACTGGAGTCTGCTGCACACCCATAGCGACGTGCTCCAAAATATGCTGCACACATGCCACACAAAATTATCTGTTGGTAAAATAGTAAAAAATGTCACATTCGTTGTGTACATCCATAGCGACGTGCTCCATAATATGCTGCACACATGCCACACAAAATTATCTGTTGGTAAAATAGTAAAATATGTCACATTCGCTGTGTACATAACGAGCACTTTCTTCTGGAAGTTTATGCCCTGAGTAGAAAGGAGGACTAGTACACCAAACACGACCTAAGTTCCTGTGGCCTAAAACAAAACTTGTTCATCAGTTAGTCTAAGACTTCATATTTTCGAATTTAAAAGTGAAATGTTTTTGGTTATAACTTATAACTAGAAAAACTATATACCTTTTTTTATTTTTTGACTTGGGTGCCATGATGGTGATCTTAAAACAACACAACTCTTAAAACATGGGTAACTGTTAAATTTTATATTGGTCTAAGGTTTCATATGCTTAAATTTCAAAATGAATGTATCGGTCAGATAATTGTAAAATTAAGTTATTTTTTGGACATGATTGCCATTATGGCGGCCTTAAACTCTAAAGCAATGCAACTGTTTGGATGTGGATTTATAATACCAAATATAGTTTTATTGCCCAATCATTTTAAAACTGTTTGGTTGCATATGTTCACTCAGTATACAGGGCTGAAAGTCTGATTTATGCTGTTGAACATCATCCTGAGCTCAATTGTGTCAACTAGAGGTGGTGCATCGTAATCCGCTTTTAATTTTTGCTTAAATATACCAATGACATAATCTCTTGTAGCTGCTACTTTCAGTTTATATTGATTGGGGTGTGTGTTAAGCTTCAATGTCATGAGTCATAACTCATAACATGGCAATTAATGTCAGGTATTGTGTATGAAGGATAACATTGGCACTAACAGTTTGCAGCTCATATGTTGCTAGTGAAAGTATGGATATAGCATTCAACACTATAGTGGTGAACCTTGACCTTCAATATTCTGAAATCCCTTGGGAGCCCATAGTGCATGATTAAATACTGAAATTGTGTAGATACAATGCTACCAATTTGAGTTTGAAAAGCTGGGGAGTTTCTTTGGCTTTCCTTATTGTGCTCATTGGTTCCATATGGTGTCTTTTACTTCTGCCTTTTATCTTTCCTTTATCAGTAAAAATGTTGTTTACTTTTGTTTTGGAGTCTACATTGAGCCTGTTTGCCTACTTGGTATTAGATTGCTTGCATGGTAAGAGCTGTTTTATCAAGAGAGTATTAAAGAGGGGAGGACTGAGGAGTGAAGGGTTTATAGGGGAGCTAGACGGGATCATCACTTTTACTAGGATTTATTTTAAAAATGTGTCAATTGTTAATCATTTTGTATCAATGGGGAATTTACATGATTGTTCCTTGTGGCTCTTCACCTTTCAGGAAATGCATTGCTTATGGTTCTTAGAAATTCAGTTCATATGAAGCAAAAGGGCCCTATAATACCTCTGGCCCCCCTTTTTGTTTGTTTCTATTATGGTGGTGTAACTTAAGCTATTGGAGAGTTCACTATTAGAGCTGGGATAATGTACACTTCCAATGATGATGAAAATCTCCCACTTTTAAGGTCAAATATGTTCTCTTTGAGTGGAGCAAGGTTCCTGGGTGCTGTCAGTAGGAGCATTAATTTGGGTTAGTATCTTAGGTTCTGCAGTATGAATCATTGCTTATTATATCAATTATTGTTTCGATTGAAATGTCATGCATGTGATTAAGTGAATTTTTGTTTCCTGTTGTGACAAAAATGAGCCTGCCTTGAATCTATAGCTATTGTCACTTTACAACAGTTGGTGTCACTTCATAATAGCAATTCACTATAATATGATATTAATATCACTTTATAAAGTAATAGTTTAATTGATAAAATGGTGCCATTGTCCCTTAAGAAAAGTCATTTCATGAAAAAGTCAACTTCACCATAAACGATGTAGTGCTTGGAACTGTAACTACTATCTCATGTGCAAATTTCACCTTAACTTCACCATAAATGTAAATTTCATCTCATGTGCTTATTTGTAATTTATCCTTTCCTGTAATTGCACAAGTCCCTCTTAACATGTGTTTTCTTACACCATTCGAAAAAAAACATGTGTTTTCTTGCTCCATGTACTTTCACTTCTTGTTTCATTCTAGCTCTGTACAAAATAGCAAGTGTAACTCCAGCCTTGTAAAAATGCCCCTTTAATCTAGGTAGCACTCAATGATAAAAAAACAATACATGGCATATCTCTGCTTTGCTCACTAAGCACTGTGCTATTTGCTGTATCCAATTCAAATCCTCAATTTTTCTTAATAGGTTCTCCTAATTTCTGAAATATTCTGCATTGTGGAACTAGTTATTTTCAACATTTACTAATTCATCTTCCTTTATCGGGCTCAAATCTGCTAAACTTGCTTTCCAATGTTTTGTCTTTGATTAGGTAATTTTCAACCCATGCAACTGTTAGGGCATGTTTGGAAACGACTGTAGTTTCCATGCTTGTGGAATCCTCTATGTACTTTCTCCATGGACATCTCCAGTTTTTTTTTTTCCTTCCTTCCTGGGTGTAGTGATGGAGAGAAGAGGGAGAGTGCTCAAAGTTTCCATTGAAAGAGTCACAAATCTGAGCCTTCTCTCTCACTTCAAAATCATCTAGATTTTTGGATCTTTCCTTTTGTCTTTTCAGAAAATTTCACCACTGAGCAACAGAGATTGACATTTTGCAGAAATATCTCTGCCCGAATGTGCTCTTAACCCTTTCTCCAAACTTCTGGCTAAGCATTTGTTTGCTTTCTAAAAGTACCACATCATTTCAAACTACATATACCAAAACAAAAATGAGAGCACTACTGATGTGAGAACTGTGTGTGGAGACTAACAGAATGCTATTGCTATTAATAGGAAAAATGAAGCAATATATGGTGTCCTGTATGACTACATTAACAGCACATACCAAGAAATATGTCCCACAACATATAGTTTGCTACCTTAATGGCAGCATACTCATAATCCTGTACATCTTAGTACCTCTAACTGTCACGTCCCCCAAAATAAGAATTGGGGAAAAACTTGAAAAATTAAAACCAAATTCAAATTCCCGTGTTTAATACAACACAAGCTTCCAAAAGTGGACCCACATAAAATTTTAACCCGTGGCGAGTCAAAATAAATTTCATTAATTGCAGCGGAAGCTTTATTCAATTGGTATCCAATGTTTATAAATGAGACCCAACACAAATTCAAATAAAACAATAATAGTTAAAGTTGCATAATAAATTAAATAATTTCTATAAGAGGTCTCAACACTAAGAGAAAGTTCATTTAAAAATAATTCCAAGGTGTCGTTTTCTCTTGTGCAGGTTCAGGCGGCTCCAAAGCCATCTCCGGCATCCCACTTGAGTTCGTCGGTTGGCTCAAACGTTTCACCCTCCACCGTCTCCTCGGTAAAGTAGGGCTCAGTACCTATGCACCAAATATTACAAAGTAAATAGCAAGTACATAATCATAATTCAAAATTTAATACAATAACGAGAAGAATATAGACAAGTATGATCATATAGAAGTAATGACAATGACAATGACAAGAAAGAATGTATAACATAATCCAAACAAAGCAAAAGAAGCAATATGATTTACACGAAGACAAGTGTCCCCGTTTTGGGTGGTCAGCCCTAAGTAAATCGGGAAGCCCGTCCATAATGACGGTGGTCATAAACCGATCAAATTAAAAATACAGGATAACCTGTTCACATTCATAGCGGATTATAAGTGATCCGGTCACATCGGTGATCAACCGTCCATATATCGATCTGCAGTCCTTCATAAATGACTCACATAAACATAAACATATAAGCATAATAGACATGAATAATAAAGCTTCGACACAAGAGTCCTAAGTCAAAGTAAAGTGCTGGCCATTCCACATTCCATATCATAATCAAATCGTCATACAAAAATTGCCAAGCCACTTTATAGTCTAACACACAATAGGGTATGCATCTAAAGGAGTACATATCCTAAACCAACATATATATGCATGCGAATGTTAAGACATAGATACGAATCGATCCTAAGGTTAAGCATAAGGTCTCGTTCCCAACAACCACAAGAATCTCTAATAGATAAAAGATCAACGCATCATTTCTCCATCAATGGTGCATAGACCCAATTAAGGGTTTTCCAATGAAGATGGGTTGAGCTTGAATCCATTAGGATTTCCTCGAGGTCATATAAAGTACTAAACCCTATGTTAGTAATATACCGTGTGCTTGTACGGTATTTACTTGGTCCAAAGATCCAATAATAAAGTACAAAAATATAATTGTAACACATTAAAACCCAAAGATATCATTTAATATTAATTTGCAAATAATAATAATATTAGTTTATAATTTTTGAAAACTAGAGGACCCGACCTAAGATATTTTTCAAATTTAATTCTTCATAAAATAAGCCAAGGTCTAATTTGAATTCATTAAAAGCTAAGGGTCTTTTTTTTTTTAAAATTCAAAAACTAATGGGCCAAAGTGTTAAAAGTCAAATCCCATGTTCTGTCACAACAGTTGTAACAGGACTCATCCCTCTCTTTTCTTTTCTTTTTTTTTAATCTAATGGCCAAGTGTTACAACTCATGCTATGTTCTGTAACTTATCTCATCTATTCCCACAACGTCATCACCTGCAACTTCTTTCACAGTAACGAACTCCATTATGAAGCTCGACGCCAACCACTTGGAGCACTCGCCCCCTGATCAAAACCCAAGATCAGCCCTCATTAGTAAGGTTGCCCAGGGCCCTAGTGTAAGATCTATGGCCCCGATTGGTCATCAGGTCTCATCCCTTGGCCCCACTATCATATCTAATAATGGAACAATTTCCAAAGTGTCTCACACCCCAACTGTGTAAACCCTCAGATGGTGAACCAAGAGGAGTCCACCTCACACTGGTCCACATCTCTAAGGTCGCCCCGCCATGTCCGGCCCAATGAACGGACCGAAGCTATGATCAGATCATCCAGTGGGTCCCACAACCTCCTGATGTCCAAAACTAATTATTTTCCCCTCAATTACGCCATCTCTGATCAACCAAATGGATGGTGGGCCAGATGGGACCCACTTCCAACGGGTCCACCACCATCAGAGTCGCCCCTGGTCCCCTATCAGGTCCACGGACCCGATCATGAATCAAGTGGCCCAATTGGATTCCATGGTCAAAGCACGGACAGTCCCAAAATGCCTACATTCCCTGTTACAGATTTGCATTCCCTGTTACAGATCTACTCTGAAATTTGTGGTTCCACCTGCCCATCAAGATCACTTGAAATAGTGGTCTCACATACCTAACCACAAGTCTATAGAAGATGAAAAAAAAAGGGTTTTGAAATCCAAACAAAGCTGCTATGGGTAATAGCCATTTGCAACAGTGACATCAATATGAGAAAATCGAATGGGTCATCCATAAATCTCCGATCTCATTACAAAACAAAATCGCATTACAAAATTATCATAAGAAAAGGCATAAAAGGGTTTCCACATGCATCCACACTGGAATCAATGAGAAACACATGTATTAAATTCACAAATTATGTTTAGGTACTTGCCTTTTACCGGGGTTGAAAAATGCATAGATCCTAACCAATACCCAAACCGAGATTCCCACAGCGCTCGAGAATAATCCTATCACCAATCTGACATAGAAGATGGGATAAGAATGTTCTGATGAACAGATCCATTGTATTCCTACCCAAAACCTAACATTGGAAAGATTAAGGATGTAACCTAAAAGTACAAATCTACTCCTAATGGTTTGAGGCGATGGTTACCTGAGAAAAAAAAGTTGAACCAAGAATGATTGTGTCTTCAGATCTTGATTCTGATGGCTGGATCCTAAAGTTGCAGAAGCTTGGGAAGTTGAAAGAGGAAGAAGACGAACGGGAAACGGGCAGACGAAAGTGGGGAGAGATAAGAAGGAATTAGGTTAAGAGAATATTCTATGGGCTTGAGTCATTGGGTCAAACTGCGGGTCAGGTCATCTACCCGTTAAACCAACTCACCGATCCACATATCTAATCTAACGTGCGCCCCACTTAATTCTATCCACTTAAATAACTAGAATACATTTAATTAAAATAATAGTAATATTCTAATTAAAATATAATAAAATATTATAAGCGGGACCGGGATCTTACACTAACAGCACCTAGTTCTGTGCTTCTTGATCTTGGGAATTAATGAGCATGTACCATGCATTGGAAATAATATTGTATTAATGCTCACTCATTATTGGCACTAACTACTAACTTTTTGGCCAGTAGGAAAGTAATCTTGGCAAGGTGGTTATTGCATTCAAAGGTTATGATTACTTTCCTCATCCCTAATTACAATAATGGGGATTGAACTTTCTGGTTGGATATTCTCTAAAGAGTGGGGATGTTAAAATGTCAGCTAAAGTGGGCATTTTACAGCATTCAAATGAGTGCTAATTCCTTTCATGTGGCACAACAGCCTCCATCCATTGCTTGCATTTAGCGTGCTACAATTCCGCAGTTGATAATAACTTTGTTTGGAGCTTTTCCTTTCATTGTGATTATCTGTTTATCGGATTTCTCCAAAGAGACCATTGTGATTATCTGTTTGTTCATGGAAAAGAGCTGCTTTTCTCAGCTTTCTGCTCACTGGAGCACTTCAACTTTATTTCAGAAGGCTTATAATTTATTAACCAAATGTAGAAAAAAGTTCCTTAAATTATGATTGACCATAAGGTTCATAAGAGAAAATTGTCGTGAAAGTATTTTTTCCCCTTTTCAATAAATTGTTTTAAAAGTTGGAATTCATTACCGAAATAATTACAACTAATTGTAAATGCATATAGATGGCCATGCTATATCATTGGATCCAAAGTTCAAACACATATCTAGGGCGTCCATGGACCTCCAATTAAATGGTGACCCTGAGGATCTGACCCGAAAATCTGGGTATGGACCCTGATTGATAATCAAGTCTGGGTCTGGGTCCAGCCAGGTCTGTGCCTAGATACCTGTGTATCGGAGTGATATGTATAAAGTATTATGTTTTATGTTATCAATATAAAAATAAAAATAAATAGAATATATTTTAATATTGAGCATATAAATAATCAAAATGAACCTCACAACAGCAGAGGTGGTAGCTGCTCATCTCCACAAAAACAAGGTCCTGGGTTGGAGTCCTGCTCTACAGCTCATCATCTGTCAAATAATATTTTAAACCATCTTACATGTTGAGTCAGGTCTGGAGTTGAGTGCAGGTTTAGTCAGGTCCGAATGGAACTGCAGATGTATAAACGAAATTAGGTTTGGGTCGAGTCTGGTTCACTATAGGGCCTGTTTATATATCCCTGAAAGATATGTGTATTTTTTTGTTCTCTTTGTAGTTATTTGCATTAAGTGAGTTGATTTTTTTTTCCTCAATTAATTTAATGTTTTCATTGAGCCCAAGTAATATATTGCATGAATTTGTTCTACAAAAACGGGGGTGCAAACTGCTCTTGCACTAAGAATCTAAGATTGCTTCTGGCAGTGTTCTTTTAAAAAATCTCTTCCAATTCCAAAAGCCCTTTGGCGATGAGGTAGAACATAAACATATAAATTTAGCAAAAGTTGCATCAACACACTTTCTCCAACCATTGTATTTTCTTTTCTGACAAGTAGTTCCGTGCTGCTCCGAATGAAGAAGTTGGAGCTCAAATCGTTTTGGGGGATTGTCCAATTGAAATAACTGTATGTATTTTTAGAGGTCTAAAATGATCATGCCATTGCCATCTGGCCGTTTTAAACTATGCATGTTGCTTTTTTTTTTTCCCCTGTATTTTTAGAGAAATATTTATTGATGTTTGGATGACTGGTTTTCCAGCTTGGTAGGGCTTGGAGTTCTCTCAAATGGAGTGAAAAAGTAGGTTTGGTTACCTCACTTCTTCGAGGCATAACTTCTTCATCATTGGGTCTTTCTGGGAGTGATTTGAAGGTCATTTTCCCATCTTAAGAAATGTTTAGTTGCACCTCAAATAGCAATCTATTTTAATTGTTTGGTGATGGATCTTTGTCCATTTGGCTCTGTTAGGGATGGTACAAAGTACGAATTCACATATGGCAGGAATAGTTACCACTTAACTTCTATTTGAATTCTAACGTAAATCAATATCATTAAACTGTAACTATAATATTGGTGGTGGTGTGAAAAATCATCTAACTGGTTATCTATATTAATTCCATGCTAACAAAATACTACCATCTTAAGTTTCTGGAGAGAACAAAGCTGATTGCTTAGATATGAGGTACAAGCGCACAACCAAAAGCATCCTAAATTTTTATTGAATTGTCTGAAAAGAGTTTTCCAGCATGCCAATTCTATTAAGATGCTGATGGCAGTTGATTTTGCATTTCAATGTCCTTTGCTATGCATCCATGAGCTTTGATCATTAGTTTTTTTTTTTTAATATCCAATCAAATATCTTTATTGAAATATCAATTATGTTAATCTTTTGAATGCTAGAACATGAAATGTTAGATATTCCGAAAGTGGTAGCAGCATCTCAAAATGATTAAACCAAATAAAAGGGTTGGAAGTTGGAACAAATTTGACTGATAAATCAGGCAAATGCAATTGTTCTCAGAAGATCCACAAGGGTCTGTTTGATTTCTTATGATGGCCAGGCCATTTGATAGCTTTTATGTGTTTTTTTTTTTTGGAGAGAACACTGTTTCATTCACATGTGGTACATATCAATTCACAAATATGCAAGGGATGTATTCCCATGTTCATGTGTCAAACTAAACATAACTTTACTGAGATCATCATGTTGTGGGGAGCAGAGAGAGAAAAGGGTGATATCTTCATGGTGCTGTCATGTGCCTGAAGAAAACCAAACAGTTCCCAAGTTGCAGCTGCCCTTACATCCTTGAATTCATTTCTGTTTCACATTTTGATGTAGGACCAGGAAGCAGATGTGAACCCATTTCTATTGTATGAGCAGCTGAGCTTTTCATATCCTTCACTCCTCCAGCCACTTATACATGAGCACGACATGGTAGGGTAATCTTGTTGCACTAAGTTTAAAACCTATAGCTCTTTCTTCATGTTTGAAGGAAATGAAATTTGCTTTATTTTAACCTTCAAGTTGACCCTAAACTAAATGGGTCTCTTTGATATTATCTATAAGAAATGATGATGCAACACTACCACCATCATTGCCTTAACCCATCAATGTTGGTCACTTGCTTGTTATCATCAATCAAATCCTAATTCCCATCTATCTGGCGTTGGCTTTGTGAGTTACGCTTTTTGTTGGAAATGGTGAATAATAATAGCTTCTTGTTGGAACTTGGAAATGCTTAATAATAAATAAGAGAACGTTACATGCTGTGTGCCTTAGGGTCAGTTTGTCAATTTACTATTAAAGTAAAAGTGATGTAAAGCATCAAATCAAGAGAGAATAAAATATAAGATGGTTATGATGGTATTTTGTCTATAGTGGATTGGTAGGGAATTTTTTTTTTGACTTTTTGTGTAAAAAGTGTGTTTTTTTTGTCATTAAGTGGAGAAATAAGGTTGCCTTTTGACTTGTTTTTTGAAAAAAAAGAGAGAATTTTGAAGATGTGTACTTTTGATGTGACCCCTTGCCTGAAAAATGGAGGCATTACATTACTTTTACTAACCTAGTAAATTGCCAAATGGGCCCCTAGGAAATCGTGTTTTATGAGGATGGGGGGCAGCAATGTTCGCAGAAAATGGGAGATGCTAGAGTGATCCATTTTAAGCAAGTTGATTTTTAGGATTTACACTCTGACCTTTCTTGTTTTTGTCTTTTTGTTTCTTTTTACGATTGCTGTTATTTAATCTGTGTTTATAAAAATATATTCTTTAGTGAAGCTATAAAAGAATGCAAGTATATGGAGTTCGAGTTTAGTTAGACTTTCATTGTTACATGGACATTTGCATGTTGGGCCACCAAGAAATGACAAGACAGTACATGTGGCTTAGTTGTATATGTTAAGTTGGATCTGTGGAATAACTAGGAAGTATATTGTTATAAGTGAGTATATAATAAGAAATCTATGTTGCAAGTACAAAAAAAGGGACATAGCACTGAGGTAGAGAGGAGAGGAAAGTAGAACTCACAAAGCTGACACGAGACGTGATGAGGTAATATTTGGTTCAGAAGTTGATTTCTGGAACTTTTTTTTCTTTTCTCACTTCTTGCAGCACTCTTTTCAGGCTTTCTAGTATTATATTAGGTCATAATCCAACTAAACATGTTAGTCCTATTTGACAAAACGCTACTCTGTTCAGCAGCTTATTGTGCACCCTTTCCAGTGGATCAAAAACATTTTTCTAGCCAAATAATGCATATCCAATGATTACAATCAATCATGATATGAAAATCAGGGTGTCAATTACCTAGTAATGTTATGAAAATCAGGGTGTCAATTACCTAGTAATGTTAATTGGCATCAAGACAAAAATAAAAACTAAATAATAAATGTGGATGTTGGGTGTTGACAAGCCATCATAACATGTCCAAAAAAAATCTCAACACACTAAATTCATGTCATGAATTCCAGTAAAAGAACCCAAGTCCTTCCGAAAACTGGATCCCATGTCAGCAGCTTTTACATGAGAACTGTATAATCGGAATATCCATTGTGGGGCCTATGTTGAGATAATTGGACAAGGGATCCGGATCCGGACTCTTTAGATTGATGATTGGGTCGCATCTTGTTGCGGTCCTGCGGCTGCTCACTGAAACGGGGAATTATCTTTTGAGTGGTGCGATATTTTTGTACCGAGTGTGGAGTGTGGACATGTTCTCGTTCCCAAAATCCTGAAGGGCAAGGCAAAGGTACTGAGCAAGTTTTTCACGATGGCAAAGGCAATGTCCCTCTTCCATGTAGAGCTCCTGCCCCTAATTGAACCGTCATCAAAGCCCAAGTCAGGATGGAGGAAGAAGCCTTACCTCTACAAAACCACAAGCATTCAGATTCGAGCCGCAAGAACCCCACGCTACTCTCAAAGCCCTTAAATGCAGGGGCCGAACCCCTCCAAAATCTCTAGGCCAGGTTCTCTCTCTTCCCCTTTCCCCTTTGGACACCTCCCATTTCATCTCATTTTCTACTTCACTTTGCCTTACTTTAACCTCCTGCAGCATTACGTGGTGAATTTGTCCATCAATGAGCAGCTTGCAAGTGTCGCCCGAGTCGAAGACGGAGAATGCGTTCTAGAAATCGGCCCTGGAACTGGTGCTCTCACTCAGGTCCTTGATGCTGGAGCAACCATCCTCGCTGTCGAAAAGGTCCGCCAACAATCCAGTTATTCATCTTCTATACAACAAGTGACCAAATAAATAGATCTCACTTGTTCTCTCTTTCATATTTCTCAGTGATTTGTTCTTATTTTGTTCATTATTGGATGAATTGTTTAGGATCCCAAAATGGTGATTCATGTAAGAGACCGATTTGAGGGAATTGATCGCCTGACAGTAATCGCTGCTTTTTGTATGCTAAATTTAAAATTTGAAAGTCTTCATGTCAATATGTGACTATTTTGTTTGGTCTTGATATGTTTAGATGATTTAAAAATATTTGAACAAAACCAAATGATCTGAACCATTTCATCTTAGTGGATTTCCACTGGAATCATACTCCTATATGGTTGTTTGTTTGATTGTGTTATTATGCATGACTGTAGCATCCTGTTGTCGCTTTCAGAAATACGCAGCTAGTTATACCTTTTGAACTAGGAATAAATGTGAATTCAAGTGAACTTTGTATTGGAGTAGGAGACAAGTGACCATAAACTGATTGGTGAGTTCATTTTAACACATATTTTACAATCTTGATGGATCCTTGAAAATTCCTAAGATTTGCAAAGGTTCTTCGTAGTGGTGATGCCAAGATGATTCCTGAAACACACAACTTGAATCTGGCATGGTTAGTTTATTGGGAATATATGTGCTTGGTTTTTATGTCCCATGCTGGCAATTTCTAGATCTTATCTTCATATTGGATGAAGTAGCTCAGTTTCTGCTCACTTGTCACATATGTTGTCAACATGAGGGATCATATCTGGATTTGGTACCTACTACATCGTGGGTAAAACTGGCTTCCACTTACTAGTACATGTAGCAGTATTATTGAATAAGTCACATGGTGGGATGCTGAAAGGGATTAAATGGCGCACATAGAGGTTTCCAAGTTAGGAAAATGAATCCCTGAGACACCGATGCAATGTTCTAATCATTGAACAGCAAACAAACTATATAGGTCCTGCCAGATGACTCTACAGATCTCTTCTTGAGAACTCAAGACTTGCCATGCTGTGTGTCGTGAAAGTAGCAGAACAGCCCTTTCTTGTATATCAATGTTTGTTAAGACAAGCTGTTGAACCATGGTTGAATGTGGTATGTTTTATTTATTTATATATATTTTTCTAATTTTGAAGGAGAGAATGACCGAGTTTATTAAAAAATATTGTTAAAGAAATAAAATAAAGTATATATAATGTAACTAGCTATAACTGCACAGATTTCGGATGAGATTGATCCTTAATGTTTTTTATTATGCACCATAGTTGTCAATTTCACATCGGACCCTGTTTCGATTTAAGTCCGCACTGAAATATTTTGTCCAGTGCGGTATTTCATTGTCATGTTTCGAAGTTCTGTTTTGCTAAAATAAAAAAAAATTTAAATTCATTAAAATACATGAAACTTTCTAGTGACACTTAATATATGCTATTTATCTTTAATTCATTCTACCAAATAAATGAAGCCATATGTTATTTTTTACATAGCAAACATATAATTTATAACCTATGTTTGTGCATGACAATGTGAAATTATGACATAGCAATGTCATAGTCTAAAAACCCATAATTGAATACATTCACATGATCAGTGTACTAGGGTGAGGCAACTTATTACTTAAATAGTTAAATTAAAATGAAGGGCCTTTTTGCTAAAAAACAATGAAAAGAAAATTTAGCACTATTTTCCCTATTGGCAAATTTGACCTTTTGACCAAACAGGTGGAAATCTAAGACTGAAATGCCCAAGCAGGTTTTAAAGCTGCCCTGAAATTTTAGATAGGGCTTTGAACAATTTGGGTTTGTTGAGCTGGAATGAACCGAAATTGATTAATAAGTTATGCACCCCCAATTTTGCTGGAGTGCAGCCTTTGAATTTGCTAAAGTGGTATCATTTGAATATCACAAATAAAATGTTATAATCATGGGGGCTATTTTTCTCTTTCTTTAGTTTCAATTTCTCATTTGTAAAGCTTGTTTCTTGCAGTACCAGTTATTCTGAATGATTGTCATAGGAGTATTTGATAAAGTTTCAAACTAAAATGGAAATGCTCTGAACTTTTGGAATGTTGGTATTCTTTAAGTTCTTACTTGTTATTACTGATGCTTTTATGAAAGCTGTGACAAAATGCTTAATTGGCCGTCGTAGGTTTTGGAAGAGGACTTCACAAAGTGTCACATTCGTTCCCATTTGAGCCCTATGTTGGAAAGTGGAGAATCTGTTCGAAATGATGCAAAATATGCAAAAGTGAGAACCTCTGTCAGAGTTTTTGAAATAATCCATGTGGACCATCGTCTTAGATATTGTCAAAGCTTTCTTATTCCTGCATTTGAGTTTCTTCATTTGGCTCATGAAATGAGTTTGCACACATTACTTTGTTGTAGCCTGTATTTAACGTTTCTAACAAGTACCTGGTGGCAATTAGACTTGTTAACCTAGGACAATTGACTCACATCTAATTTCTTATGTATGGTCTTGCGAATGTTTACATCTATGTTAGGGTTTACTCATCTGTCACTGATCATATAATTCTGTTATATGATCAATAAGTATTTTGTTATTACTGTGTTCATATAATTTTTTTTCGATGTAATGAGATATATTACACATCTAATAATATTCATGAGTCTGTATGCATACAACTTGTGTTTTATGTAGCTTCTTTGAATTTATATGTCAATGCAATACCTGGGAGGATAATATTTGGAGTATTTGCTACACATTTCCTCATATTTTAACTTGGATTTGATCGGGATGCCTCCAATCGAGGTCTGTGATCATCAACACAGTTCTCTGCTGCACTTATCTTTTTGAAGCATTTGCCCATGTGGGAAAGCTGTTCATCCCTCTCTTAGACAAAGAATGGCCAAGAGCATCATTGCATTTATGATTGGCAGCACTTCATTGTGCTTCCAATCCACTTCATAATTTCTTACATTTTTGTCAATTGGAACATGGATATTTAAAAAAAAATGGCACGCCTTGAATAATTTTTTTCAGTTCATACTGATATCGCCCACCAAGGGGAAGGGGCATTCCAAAGTGGTCGTGGATTGAGGTAGTAAAAATAGATCTAAAGATGTGCAACTTATCTAAGGGATTAGAATGTTTGGATAAGATAGTACAGAATAGAGAAACAAAATTCATGTAATATAGTTGGGACAAAGATTTGATGACGACGACGACGACGACGATTGATCCTCTCAGTGTGCTTTTGACCCTTTGGCTTAATTGTTCATCTTACTTTGGCTTCTGCCCCATATTTCAGGTTATAAGCTTTGCACTTTTACCGTTTCATTCCTTTGATCTCTACTGTTTATATAAAAGTGTATTTTGAAAAATGATCAAATAATGTGGTTTCTAAGGGTTACACCTTCTACGTGGAATCCATTGTCGAACATAAATATCAAATAAGCCTCATTGTCAAGGATTTAATCATATTCATTCTGGGGCCTATCCACATCATTCTAGTTCAAATCTTCTACTCGTCATCAGAAATATGTGCATAATAATTGGTGTATTAAGTACTTGGTTCCAATGTGTTTGCGTCAATGTTTGCATGTAGTGAGTCAAAAGTTCTTGGGTGAGATTATATATATATATATATATATATATATATATATATATATATGAATATGAGTAAAGCTCTTCTAAGCTCAAGTTTAGGAAAAAAATTCATAAGCTTATGCTTGTGGGGCCCACCTTTGGTCCATCCAAATGGACTAAACACATGACTTCCCTAAATTGCACGTGTCCACCAACTTTCGATCAGATCCGAATTTACTGGATTGTTGGATCGACTATGTATCAATCCAAATGGACCGTTGATCGTTAAACTTTTGGACCCATATGGAGATGATAAAAATCACATTTGAGGCTAATTTTTTTGTAGAGAGGAAAATCCCAGGCAGTCCTTAAAATCCCCCCCACCCCATCCCCAGGTAGGCCTCACCATACACTTGAACTTACTTTATCATAAGCTTGAGCTTAGGAGAGCTGGCATATATATATATATATATATATATATATATATATATGGGCCCAGTTCTCTAGTGAGGCGCACCTGGGTACCCACATGGGGATGTGATCGGATCCTCTTAATTGCCTCCTTCATGGTCTCAAACTTAATTTAATGCGATCGTATGTGTGTCTAAGTGGAAGATTAATCCTTAGAAGTTTCATTTCCACCTTAATGAAATTAGAGAGTAATCTGTTGGAATCAATGTTTCCTTCTGTCATGAGGTTAGATCGGCTAACTTGGCACATGTGTTAGTCAAGCAAGGGGTTGATAGGTTGCTTCCTTGGGTGGGTGTGATTATGTAAATGGTTGATAAGTTGTTTCTTTGAGTGGGTGTGATTTTGTCAGTAGGGTTGGAGGTGGTGCATATCTCCTGCACATCCCCTTCCTCTTTCTTTGGTTTTTTGTACTATATACCATCTTCTCTTTGAATGAAATCTTTTGTTACCATTCAAAAAATAAAATAAAATGTCATAACAGTTCCCAACGGACCGGACCGAAACCCTATGGATCTGATCCATTGCCACAAGCCCACAACTGAAGAAGGTCATGTAAGGAGAGCCAGCAGAAGAAGCTTGGGAGGATTCATCCATTTGAATTGAGACCTGCACCAAACTCCACCACTCCGGGCTAGGACCACCCCATTGCATGGGACCTGAATCACGACCTGATTCTCAAATTGGCCCAAGCCCAATAGCTCCTCTTTGACCGTAGTCTGTACATATGTTGGCATGCAGTGCAACCACTGTATTTTGCAAAATTTTCAGGAAGAGATCATACCGGACCATCTAAACCATTAAATTACAGCCACTCGGTTTGAAAACCAGTTTTACCAGATTTCAAACTTCTTTGATTCATCAATTAAGACCAAACCGTCAACCAGCAGTTGCGGCATGACAGTAGCTCTTTTGATGACTATACGAATGGATGGATTTGGGGCCACTACGATATCTATTTCCAATTCCATTTCTGTCAATGTTGAATGTAGACCGTTCAACGTTGTAAAACTGTTGAAAATTCATGGTGGGCCGCACAAGAATTAATTACAGTCTGGATACATGTGGGCCTCTTTGGTGAAGCAGACTGGAAGAACGGGCCCATCTGTGCAACTTTTGCAGAAATTAGTGGTGTGGACTGACGTACTTAATTTGGAGCAGTAGATTTTATTTTCATGAGATGATGAGACCCATATTGGGGCTTTGGTTAGGAAGGGCAAACATGGATAGGTTGAAGACTGGGCCCCCCAGATTAAAACCTGTATATATAACACCAATTATCAACTTTAGTGGATCTTTACCTAAATAACTTTAGTGGGCCTTGCTAGTCGTTCAATCTAAAAGCATGGAATGAACAGTAAAGTTGAAGCCACCACCCCCACTATTTGCATGCATAACAGCTGTACAACTTGCAGCACCTTAGGCCCTTTGTCATTGAAATTGAATTATTAACAATTCTACCAAATGCATTTTTAAAAGTAGTGGTTAGAATTGAATACACAAGATGAAGGTATATAAATGTTCATCAAATAATTTTTTCTATAGGAATTGAGTTAAGAAGAGACTAGCACAAAAACCCATTAATCACGGGCATGCATGAAATGGTAGGATTCTATATATGTTAGAAATGGGAGATGATGGGAATTCATAAGTGGGAGAAGTATATTAGTGAAATTTGGAGGGAGAGTAGGTCAAGATATGAAGTACAATCAAAATTGAATTCAAAAACTTCTAACTGAATATGTTATAATGGTAAATAAATAATTAGCCGTCACCCCAGTAACTTAAATTTTTAAATGAACCACGATTCATCCATATCTCCAACTTATATCCTACCTTGCCCACTCTTCAATAATCTGTTGTTGCAACCCATTTTTCTTGAGTTCTTAGAAATTTACTTTCAGAATATTCCATTAATATTATATCCATTGTGGCAACACCTAGTTCTAAAATAATACTTCAATAGCAGTTGGCCAACACATTCATTTTGACTGATGTGGGATTTTCAAAAGGCAAGCCCACAGTGGAGTCCAACACATCCCATTCCTTCCCAGAAGCGTGAGTGAGGGGATTTGGACTAATGCTATTCCTACCATGTAGTCGTTGTGGAATATTTATGAGCAGGTTACAAACGCAATATTCTAACCAAAGTAAAGAAGATTGAGAAAAGGGGCCAAAATAGGATGTGTGCCTTCAAAAAGGAGAATGACTTGAGTCAGATTATTGGCATCTAAAACATATGATTAAAATAATATATATATATATATATATGAGTCAAATCTCCTGCTTTACTCGTAGTTGATTGGACAGTTCGCATAGATTTCTACCTAGTGAAATTTCCTGGATGATTGAAACAAGGTATACCAGTGAATTTGAGCTTTGATTTGGAAAGTGAGCCCACCAGTGGCTTGTATGGACTTTGAATAGCTTCTCTCATTCAAAGGAAACGTATTCATCAATTTAGGAGTGGTTGGTAGTCCAGACTCCAGAGTAAGTGTGAGAATGGGTCACTTTAGGGCACATCTGAATAATTGATGACATTTCTAAAAGGAGAATGTGGTTGCTATTTCTGTGCAGCTGCTGGCAAAGCTAAAAAGTGATAATGGTCCATTTCATCTGCAGAAAGCTACGTACAATGATGTCGATCTTTCTTCTCAGTGCGAGTCCGGATGCCCTTGCTGATTTTAGACGGTGAACCGTGTGATCTCCATTGTGGAGCCCACGTACAGATTATTAGGACCGTTCAAGATGCATCCCTTCTGCACCTTTAGATTTATTTTTTTCAAATTTCACTTTAATAGGGGTGGGTCCACCATTTGATTAAGCATATTACAGAACCATTATTAACACCACATCAGCACCAATGCCACATTAATACCTAGTTACATTTTCAAACATGTGTTCGACAATGGCACCCAATCCTATTAAAGTGAAACTTGAGGATATCTTATCTTACTTGAGGAAATCATATTCATCTTGAAGTGTTTGGATTATCTCTTTGCGGTAATGGAGTTACCCATGTATTACATGGTACATGTGTAATAATTGCAACAGAGGGGTCTGCACTCTCACCATGCGTGTGTGACTGTCGCTGTCGAGACTATTCAATCAAGTGATTTGGGTTCATTGGACATCTGAATCACTTTAGTTTTGGTGATGGTCTCTACTTATCTCAATTTATTAATATCTTAAACTCTTAAAATAAGTGCCTATCTTTTTTAAGTCACTGTTCAAATTTCACTCCTAAAAAAAAGCCAAATACGTGGGAAAAAGCGATAAAGTAAAAACGCATTGGTTTCGCGAGACAAAGTAAATATTGGTAAGATGGGAAGTCAATTAGTGCTAGAAGTAACGACTTGTTGAAAATCACATTCCACAAAATACTTTACTTTTAGTACTCAATAATTGATATTATGGGATTTATTAGTTCAAAGAAATAGATTATTCTCATGATATTAGGGGATTTAGGGGAAAAAAGTTCAAAAAATGTTGATCAAAGTCAAACGATTCTGGTGATATTATCTAAATTTCGTTCATGAAACTGGAAAATTGAGATTAAGAAGGATTAACATGTCAAAACCTCTCATCTCTATTGCATGCACTTGACACCCAATCAATCGATAGAACAACATAAAAATAAATGCCTCTCATACAGCCGTGCATGCAATTGCAATTACAATGAATACAAATCGTTTCTATTATCACTTGCTCCCAATCAATCAACAGAGAACAACATAAAAATAACTGCCTCCCTTACAGCCAGGCATGGAATTACAATTACAATAATACAAATGGTTTCATTTATCACTTACACCCAATCAATCAGCAAAGCACAACCTAAAAAACAACTGCCTCTAGTGGCAAAAGGGACCAATATTTCTGAACCCCTTGTTCCCCACACAAGGCAATTGAAAACAAGCATGTTCACATCTTTAATTTTATTCTTCTCACACAAACTAAACAGGGGATAAACTAGCCCTAAACAACTAGCCTTACTCTAAAATCTTTAACATGCACAATCCGTGCAAACAATAGCAAGCTAGTGTTACACATTAAAGAAAGAACGCATCAACCTTCAAAGGATGACTCGTAAACAGCTTCCTCCACAGCTCCAATCCAAATCTTTCATTAAAAAAGAACACATCAACCTTGCTAGCTAGGAAGACGCGTAAACAGCTTCCTCCACTGTTAACTCCAAACGAAATCGTTCTGAACTCAAGTGGTAGCATGAACAAGTGGCGAGTGGGGTGACATTATGCATTGGGGGGATAAGGAATCTTCAAATCTCTGAGAAGCTTTGAAGCTCAGCCTAAGACTCAGACTTCGCTGCCACCGCCGGGCCTTTGCCGGCTGGGCCACCCCCACCAACCTGTTCTCAAACACAAATGATCGGATCCTCTTAATTGCCTCCTTCATGGTCTCATCGTCCATGTTGGCAATGCAAACCCTAAACCAACCAGGCTCTGAGGAATGGCAAGAGGACCCTGGAGAGACATTAAGCTTTACTTCGTTGATAATTGTACGCCAAAGTGCTATCTCTCCAGCTACAGTAGCTTCTTTGAGGAGCCTCCTCAAGTCCATCCAACAGTAGAGCCCTGCATTGCTATTCAAGCAGCCTATCCCCACCTCGTCCAAGTCCTTGGTGAAGAACTTGTGCCTTGCTGCTAGCCTTCTACGGCTCTCAGCCAGGAAACTCTCCACAAACTCTTCATCTGAAAGCATGCCTGCGATCAGGTATTGGGTTTGGGTGGAGACTAGTCCGAAACTCGACATCTTTCGACCGCAGTTCATTACATCATCGTTGTAAGAGTAGACCACACCCACCCTGAAACCTGGAAAGCCCAGATCTTTTGAGAGGCTATACACAACATGGAAAAGATCCAAGTTGTATTGAACATCTTCTTCTTCTAGAATCTCAGAGATGCCTATGAAGTCGGGTTGGTTAAAAACTGTGGCTGCGAAAATCTCATCACAAACAAGGTGAATGTTCTTTTCATCGACGAATTTTGCTATGCTTCTTAGGGTTTCTCTATCCAATACTGTCCCCAGTGGGTTGGAGGGGTTGGTTATAATAACCCCTTTTACTCTGATCTTGTCTTCTTGGGCTTTCTTATATGCTTCTTCTAATGCTACCCTCGTGATCTTGAAGTCATTTTTACCATAGCAGACCACAGGGAGAAGTTGCACTCCTGTTCGCCACCTCAAGTCTCTGTCAAACCTGCAATCCAGTTCTAATTGGTGAGATGGCATATAGAAAGTAACAGCAATGAAAATGCTTGCTAATGATCTTTCCAGCTACTCAGTATTTGAGGTAATTAAAAGAAATGGTTTTATACTTGATTTTGTCATAAATAAAGTTAATAAAGTTCATGACTTCATTCACCTTTCTCGATTTTGTAACCATTTACAACACAAGCCCGGGCCACATGAGTACATGATGCCACCAATGATTCGATTTTACTTTTGTTTGAACTTGCAACAAACATCTGGATTGATGTTGATGTTAGCTGCAAAGTCGATAGGTAGATGGAATACATTGAACCCAAATTTATTTTTCCGGGTCTGAAAAGTATGGTGCATACACCTAGCTGTCCAATTAGTTAATTGGCCATCAAGTAGATGGTTGAAATCAAACAGTTTGGCTCCTCTCACAATAATGGTACTGGGGCCCATAATATCATGGGTATAAGTCAGGGGTGTTCACACGCTGGGTCGGCCAATCTTGGGCAAAACCAAGCCTGGCCCGACTATAGAAACACAGACCCATATCCGGCCAAGCCCCACATGGTCCGTAACTGTCAGACACGAGCCCTGCCATTTTGTCTATCAGGCCGGGCCTGCATGGGCTTTCTAGCCGTTGTTTGAACAAATTATAAATAAATTAGCAACACTACTTATTCGGATCGGGCCAGTCTCTGGGCTTTTGATCACTTAATCCAAACACGGTCCAATACTAGCAGTGAGCCTAAATTATGTCCAGGCTCGGTGGAAAGCGGACTGGGCTTGGATCGGGCCTGATGTTGGCCCACCCCATGAGCACCCCTGGTGTGGGTATATGAAGCATCTCCGTTGGTTGTCTTTAGTGGATACTTGTTAGGATTATCCCCATGATCTGGCACTTTCAGTAGGTAAGGTGCAATAATGATAAGGAAGTGCATAATTTATTGCTTAAGTTACAACGTCTCACTCTCAACTAAACTAAACATCAACTCGTGTGCGTATGAAACTAATAGACTAATTGATTTTGGGCCCATCAAAATCAATATGTTAGAAAAGTGGCTGGAAGAGAACGTAATTGCTTACCCTGGATAATAAGGGGTGGGGACAAGGAATGCATCCCCAGGGTCCGCAAGACAAAAGGCAACCAGCTCGTGAGCTCCTGTGGCTCCACCACTCATAACTATACGATCTGGGTTGAACTTGGCTCGACCTCCTCGCACTTTCTCCATGAACTTGGCTATGGCCTGTTTTCACATTCACAATTTTAGTTTCTTATCACATGATATCATCAATTGCGATACTTAGGGATAACAAGTAGAAGATGGACACGCAACTTCTTCTTTTCCTTCGCCAATGTCAAAAAAAGTGTTGTTCACATTGACTTTTGTGCTTATCTATATCTTAATATATAAAACTTGCACAGTAGTCACTACTTCTACGTTGCATTATCCATGAAGATTATTGTAAATAGAGGAAGAGAAATAGGTAAGGAAGATATGAGAATAGTATTTGGTTTCATACACTTCGAAAAGCTGGGAGCCCATGATAATCCTGATAGAGAGCGATGTCCTTGAATTCAGAAGCACCTTCAGCTGTGCATATGGACCACTTGGGATTTTTCTTTATCCATTCCTCTATCAAATCGAAGCAAAGCTGAAAGAAGAGAACAAAAAAAGTAAGCCTATGCAACTTAGTATCATTCAACCAGAGTCATCTAGGAAAGGAAGATTAATGATAATAACCATTCTGAATTGATAAAATAGGTACCTGACTTTCTGCAAGTCCCATTTGGATAATTCCTTGAGGGTTAGTGGTGGGGTGATAAGGATCGTTATCATATGCCTTCCACCCGTCGAAATACGGTGATTTCTCACCATGACCATCATTGGTTGCCATCTTGGACAGGAGGGAATGGTCATTGCTCTTTGGCAACTCCATATTATTCTCTACACAGAGAGAGAGAGAGAGAGAGAGAGAGAGAGAGAGAGAGAGAGAGAGAGAGAGAGAGAGAGAGAGAGAGAGAGAGAGAGAGAGAGAGAGAGAGAGAGAGAGAGAGAGAGAGAGAGGAATGGAATGGAATGAGAGAGAGAGAGAGAGAGAGAGAGAGAGAGAGAGGAATGGAATGGAATGAGAGAGCAGGAGCTGGTGGAAATTTATAGTGAGAGAGGTGAAGACTTTCAAATCCAAGAAAGTGGCAGGCACAGTGACTCACAGGTAGTGTTCAAACCAAATTGGGCACGTGAGGTCAGACCGAAGGGAATTCAGTAGATTCTTGGCGATTTTTATCTTCAATAAACTCCACATGTATGCTTTTAATTCCTCCGATTGAGTAAGCAATAGGAAACTCCCAAGAAGCAAAGGAGCATTTTCCGACTCAGGCAGCTTAATAAGACTTTCTAAGCTAATAAGCTGGGCTCTTGTAAATTTTTTTTTTGAAGAATTAAAGCCGATTGGCTTCACCAATATATTGTAAAAATAGAAAATGAGGGATCGTTTTTTGGGTTTTGACATTTTACCCCTATTTAAACTAGATTATTCCAATTTCATGACCTAAACTCCGATAACGGCTCTAGTCAACATTTCTCTTAAAAATTCTTTCATCCCAAATCCCATGATATTATGAAAACAATGTATTTCACCGGGAAATTGATAAACCTCATAATATCATTAGCCTGTCTTATCATGTCATGGGTTTTATGCAACATTCTAGGAGATTTTTTTTTCGAATGATGAAATTTGAGAAATGATGGTAAGATGAATATTTACTTTTCACATATTGTCTTTTCTTTTGTTTTGTAAAATACAAATTTGCTAGTTGGTTGTTAAAAGTGTATGATAAAAAAAAAGGGGAAAATCCCATAATATCATGGGACGATATGGCGTAAAAAAGTAAAAAAAAAACGATTTTTAGAGCCAAGCGACTATAGTGGCATTATCTGAATTTCAATAATGAAATTGAAAAAATGATGACTCATAAATCAAAACTCCTTATTTTTTTAATATATAATAGAGATGGGAGTGGGAAAAGTAAATAACCTTTTTTTATGCATGACATTCTGGCAGTGAAGAAGACGTCGGCTTTGATTTTAAATTCCAGCACAATTACATAAATCTCCTTGCTTTTAACAATATTTCCGGGATTTCCGGGGATGGTCTCATTAAACTCAAAAGTGAACCTTTTTACAATGTAATATCAGATCATTGATTTGCATGAGTAATTTGTGCAACACGACCTAAAAAATTACAATATCACATATCTTATAGGCAATTAAGTCAAATTTAATCACTTCATACAGTTGATTCGATGCCTGTAAAAGAATTTAAAACTACAAGGATGAGGTTAAAGTGAAAAGATACTGTCCCGGGATATCTGTTATTTGTGGACTTGCAACTCATATCATAACCATAAGGTGAGGGACAAATTTGACAGGGCCCACCTAGAGCCCCATGATGATGAGATTTAGGGAGAATGGAAAAAGGCATTTTGGATGGGCTCGTATATTGAGTTTCAGTCAATCCCATGCAGCTAACCCCTTTATCCGTGATTCATAAATTTGTCGACTTAATATTAAATAAAAAATTTAACCTTTGACTTAACAGTTCAATTCATTAGAATAAGCGAGAACTCAATGGATCCAGTGTAATTCAGTGTAATATGGTGAGGAATTAGATGCACATAAATATCTTCCATATATATTTATATATAATAGAATGGGCCTGAACTTGGCATTCAGGCTGTGGGATAGATAGAGGTCGATGACAAAATGGGCTGGCCTTAGACATGTTCCGGCGGCCTGGCTTGATCAGTACTGGTCCATGAAAAGCCATGTCTCTGGCTCTTTTGTGTCCTCAGATTGGGAAGCCAAAATTCATCGGCTCAGTTTGGAAAACCAAAACTGTTAATAGCATGGTACAGAACTTTATTAGCTGTAGACCAATGAGATTACGTCGGTGTAGATCAATGAGATTAGGAGAGTCCTTAAAAATTTATGTTAATGCTATGTCTCTTTAAGACAAGGGTCCCATACTGTATACATGGAAGGTGCAGGGATATTGGAGAAGTCAAAACCAGAAGTTGCCCAGAAGATTCGTATCAGTGCCGGGTTCACTCACTCACGCATGGCATTCATTCATTTAATTGTCTCTACATGGGTGGCACCGCATATATGCCAATTTGTTAATAAATACATCTATCATTATAATATTATTTAAACAGTCCTTTTAGGTGGTTGAGATTCGGGTTACTCTTTACCATGATTCAGTGGCGTCTATTATATTGCTTTGAGAAAAAGTTAGGAAGTTCTCCCTTAAATTGACATATAACAGCCTATGTTTCTTGACCCGTCTTTTACTTTTTTTATTTTACAGTCACCAGTCTTGTTTCTCTAAAAACATCGGCCAACAACCATGCGGCCATTGGTTTTTTTTTTTACCAATTGACAAAATTCATAGAGGGTATTACCGGAAAAACCCCTTATTAGATATTGTCCCATGAATGAAAAAACCCTTCACAATTCCATGTATATATAAAGTAATTAAAGTCCCTCCCGCCAATTTTCACTTATTTTTATTATGTATTTGAACGAGCGAAGCTATCATTGCTCGTTTTCTCTTTTCTTCTTCTTCGTCGCTTCACCTGTAATGAGCGTTGTTATAGCCACTTGGTCTTCTTCTTCATTACCACTGTTATCTCTATTCTCTCATCCATCATTAATTCATTTTTCTAATCCTCCCAAACAAACAACTCCACAGTCTGCACAAACAATCCGTGCAACAGACCGATATCATTATCATCATCTTCCATCTCCAAAACTTACAAACCACTCACAAAACCCATGACCCGAGCACTATTCTAGTAGACACCACATCCATCTTCTTCATTTATGTGCTCATCTTCACGGAGTCAATCCAACAACACCCACTATCATATTCACTCATTATTTTCATCTCTGTTTTTATATTTATAAAAACCCATCTAAATCTGACATAGTGAAATTTTTTGGTACCCAGCCGAGGAGTTGAGACACAAGAAAGAGACCACATGCACGGGAAGATAGCCTACTCACGGAAAAGGAGCTTGCATATGCAGTAACAAAGGACACACAAGTGTGAAGGGAGCCCGAAAATCAACACTCGGAAAGAGGTGGCGTGCCTAGGGTTTGAACAATGAGTAGCTAAGTGAGAACTATCGCTTCTTACCACTCTAACATATTGTTAATCACATGATTATCATGTGATCAATCATACAGTGGGACCCTCTCATTTTAAAGTAAAGCTTGAGGACCTAGATATAGAGGGGGGTGAGATTTATTTTGAATGATTTGAATTATTTGATTCATAGAGCCCACAATGAAATTTCGGGAATTTATTATACGGTTCCCTCGGCGGCGGAGGGACGGGGGGCAAGTGGGGGCAATTACCCCCACTCAACTTTGGATGGTCGTTTGAAATCATGGGAGTAGTTTCCAGAGTTTTAAGGTCCCTTGGGATTTTGCGCCCACTCATCTACTTTTTCCTCTTTAAGGAGACGTTGTAACTTGCAATCATGTCAACTAAATCTTTTCCTCCCTCTTTCTCTCCCATACATATTTCCATCACGACAATTTTGGAGAAGTCTTCTATTGCAAATAGATTTGGCTATCTTGTCTTCTTCTTTGAATTGAATTTCAAACCCTTATCCACGACTGAATCACAAAGAAATCTATAGTTAAAGATCCATTCAATTGTGTGGCTATTAAATCAAGGGCTAGCGAGATAATCTTAATAGAAATCCAAGCCGTTAAAAATTCAGCTGCTAATCTCCTTAGTTTGGTTGTCCTTAAATTTTACCCAAATTGGAGTTGGTCCCCACCCCATTGAGCATAATATTAAAAATATTTTATGTCCAATCTTATGGTGGGGCTAATTCTCATTCGAGGAAATTTTGGGGAAACCACTTAAGAGATGGCGTTTATTCTGAGCATCATGCATATTACACCTTGATTATTCATCTTTTTATAACATTAGTAAATGGCTATCAATGGTATGCTCTTAATAATCTATACTACTGCAAACATCATGACCCATCAAAAACTTATAAGCAATCGATTAATGGATTTTCAGTCATTCACATCTATAATAGGCATTGTGACACATTAAACAATCATAACTAACCAATTAATCTACTAATTAATTATGGATCGATAAATCTGTTTACAAGTGATCAATCTGGCATGGACCCTACGTTTAATTTGAGTGAGATACAACTCTTAGTCCTAAATGAATAAATGGTTATTTTAAGCAGTTTGGATTCGTTATAGTGAGCCATATTACTTTTATATTTTAATTGTCTTAAAGTTTATGAGAAATTATGTCTTTAACTAAAAGCATTTTAGTTCTTTTCAAATAGGATATTAATTTTTTGGATATTATTAAAAAAAGTATGAAAAATAAATAAACCTATTTTAAACTGATAAGCAAGAAAATTATAAGTATAAAAATATTATCGATGCACTTTAAAAAAAATTAACCCACAGATGTTAGTCAACTATTGCTTACCATCACTTGAAGAAAACCATAGCTCCGCGCTAGTTCAGTGTAATAATAGCTTAGGCGGAGCCGCGGAGGATCTGGACTCTGCCTACATATGACGTCCTTCCATATGAAGTCCTTTTGACATTTCAATTTTGATTCTTTATGCGTGTTTTAGTTTTGATTTTAATGCGCAATTGAGGAACAAGACCCGACCAACCGCTGACAGTCAAAGCCGATTGTCCTTCCTTTAGGAGTCAATCCACCGATAAAAGTCAGAAATTTGGAACACTGCAAAAGCCTACTCTGTTGAAAATTCAACCCACATTTATACCTGCACATAAAGACGATTAGACTGGCCAAAAAACATTGCACAGACGACAGCTAGCTAGTGTTCATATAATTGTATTGCAATTTGTAACAATAAGACCAATTAGTGAGTACTCCTGCCCTATCCATAGAAAACTCACAGTCCTCTCTATGGTTCACGAACATGGATGATGTTGAATTTATTCTTATTTGGACTGGGTTTGGTAATGGCACCTGTTTGAGTTTGGACCCATTATATATATCGTGTATGTGTTCGACCAATTGGAGTTGGTGTATTGTTAACTAGTTAAGTTCCTTTCGTGGAATGACTACTTACTAGTGGAAAGTAGAAATGCCATTTTATTGAACATTTGAAAACTTGAGTGCCCTTTCTGGAATCAGAGAACGTGAAAGGAATGGTTTATGTAATATCGTCAGCGATGAGGATATCAAAAAGCACGAGGAAAGAGTAGTGAAACAGCATGTTTCAAAATGTGGTCAGTTCTCACTAAACAGATGGATTTCTATGTGCCACCAATGTAACTCTTTTGGGCGACCAATGTTTTTCACACAGGGCCCACATGTGCAAAGGATTAATGGCATTATAGGCAGTTTCCTATCAAGATAGGGGAAGAAACAGAAGACCTTCGTGCAAAGATGGTTGAAAAGAGCTACTAGGAAAGCTTTTGCATTCTCTAGCCATGTGACACCCTTTCATAGGGTCTCAGTTTCACGTTGGAGACACACGTGTAATAGGGTAATGGTCCTAATGGACAAGGAATCAAAGATAGGGTTATTTGACCAAATTGGGGTTCGAAGATCACAATTTCTGTTCATGTTGACATTTTAAAAATCTCTTTATTAATGGTTTGCAAAACAAAGGATGATGTGCATTTTTTTTTGTACCTTTATCCTAGGCATATAGGATATCGCATAAAATCTTACTTCTTATCCTTTCGATACAATTTTCACTTGGTGTGCTAAGAGAGGTGAATATGCGAGTAAAAAGGGTAAATAATAATTTTCTCAACGTCCTTTTTCATACGAACTGTTATGAAATGATTTTTTAAATGTGTTCTTAGAGAACCTCCACAGTCATAATTATAAAAAACAAAAAAAGAAAAAAACATTTGCTTCTTTTGAATTGTCTTTGGGCCGTATCCACTTGGCACTTGTTTTGAATATGATAGTTTGAAAACAGCAGGAATGTCTACAGAGTTTACCTAAAAAGGTAGAACCAAGTCTTCATGTTGGGCTTCCGTGTCTGGATATACTCAACTGTCCTGTTCCCCTTATGACTCTTACGAATAGCCTAGTGTAGACGTATCTTTTTCTAGATATAAAGAAACCACTCAGTTTACTTGTAAATCTAATTACGTATGATGTTTTGTTTATAAATACGTGTACCCTTATTTTGGTGTAATCCAAATTATCTTCACATCCAAATGAGCCTAGTCAAGAAGACCCGTGAAGATCCTGTACACGGAACCTGTTATCGTCATCTCCTTTTAAAAGGAATGTTGGAAACCACAGAAAATCCCAAATCCATAATATACGTTGAGACTAATAGGTGGAGAAATTGCGAAGTCAAGTCGAGCCAATGTTCCCACTACTTTTTCCTTTAGTCAAACACTCTGTGTCGAGGACGTCAACTTCCTTGAACAAACAAATACTTGGAGTGCAATGCAAGAAATCCCATTTAATATTTGAAGCAAATCACTCTTGCACACTTACACATGCTTACCAATGTCACAATCTAGACATGAGAATCCGTCGATTAGGGTAGTTTCTGATGTGTGACATACGTACTTCTGTGAACTCATACCTATTTCGAAACAAGTCCGAATTCACGAAAGAGAAAATTCCACTTTACTCGTGTAAGGATTTCTGACCTGACACAATGTACATTTACCCTCCGTTTGGAAAGGGAGGAGGGGAGGGGAGGGGAAGGAAAATTTGAAAGGGAAAGAAAATGAAGGGGAGGAGAGGGAAAATTTTGGGGGGGAAATTTTTGAGGGAAAACTCTTCATTTTTCCCTCCATTTCCCCCTCCCCCCTTCCCAAACACCCTCCATAATCACTTTCCCTCCATTTTCCCCTCATCTTTTTCCTCCCCCCCATTTCTCCCCCTTCCCAAACAGAGGGTTAAATTGTGGAGGCCTTCACATTATTACTATCAAAGCTTGAGTAGTCCAGTTATTAGGATCTAGGATCAGGTTTATTGGGGGCGTGTAGTAATCATTGTTACAGAAAATGATGGAGCATTAGCTATTTCAATTTCAAGTATACCAGCTGATAGTTCAGCTATTACTACTAAATGAAACTTAACAGCAGCAGCAACAGCAATAACAACAACACCATCCTCATTCATTAACCTAACTATGGACATTTCAAAATTGGTCCAACAAGATCTCTTGAATTGACAAAAACATGTGTCTTCTTGTGCTTCAGATGCAATCCATCTACCTTAAACTGGCAGGTCTGAGAATCATTTGACGCAATGCACGTTTCAAGAAATCAAGATAAACAAGTTTACCAATATTATAACACTGTAGTATATGCATTCTACACTTACTACAAGTTGTGTGTGTAAAAAAAAAATCAGGTTATATGCATGATTTTCATGAGACAATTACAGAGATGAGGAATATTTGAAGCAAAAAATGTTGACCATGTCACGATTTGGGCTACACAGCACAAGAGGACTATCCAACAGCTTGAGAGAGGATGTGACTTCCTTACAAGAAAACATTGGACATAATGTATGGGAGGATCGAGCAATAGATGTAAGGAAAAGAGGGGGAGAAATAAAGTAACTAATAAACTTTCTTAACTAACTATTTCTACCAAAACCTTGAGGCTTTAGTAAAAGGCAAAAAAAATATTTTTCTATACTATCCATCAGCAAAAACCCACTTCTCTAGCACATCCCGTTACGTGGAATACGGTCAGTGCACTTCTGGTAAGCATGCACATTCTATTTTCAATGCCGAGTCGTTACCCTTGGGACTCGAACTTGTGACCGTTTATCTTTGATATATATAATTTTAAGTACAAAGAATTCTTGAGAACCAAGGGTAGCTTAGTTGGTTAGCAACCTTGTTTTTTATCCAGTTGCCTAGAGTTCGATTGCTTAGTATGCTGCTCTTATCCCACATTTGCTGCTCTCTACCTGTGTGCGAAGGTTATCTCATGAGTCCCCAGCCCTTTTGACTGGGGTACCAAAAAAATAGTTAAAAGAGTTTTCTTTACAGTTAGGTTCTTTCTTATGTTGGTATAAGTACATATTTTAAGTACTCGCATCCACTCACTTATACCCACCCAAGTCCCTCAGCAATCACCATCAACATCAACGATACAACTTGGGACAAATCCTAAGCCATTTCTATTGAAAAGTATTTATAATGCCTCTGCTAAGCCTCGAGGTTTTGGTGCGCCGACCGGGTTCCACCCAAGGAGGAGTGTTGAGAAGTGGGCTTCACCTGTGGGGGAGTATTGAAAATTATTTATACCACCTCTACTAATGCCTCAAATGTTCTTGTAGGAATATAGTTAGCTAAAGAAATTTAAGAATTTTTGTGGAAAGGAGGTGCTTCGCCACTGAGCTACAAGTGGATTAGTCATAAACACATCTTTAATAATTCATGAAATATTCTCAATAGAGCAGTCCTTAATTAAACCAGACATTCTTTCTTGACAAGTCAAAGTTTAAGTATTTCCTACAAAATTATTCATGCGATATGCTAGGGCTGTGCGATATCGCACATGTCACCCTATGTGATATCATAGGGTCACGCGATATCACACTGTTATTGTACAAACAACTCTGCTGGAAATATATAATCTTTGACTGTTTTAGGAAAATATCAAATCTAAGGGTAGTTGTACGATCAATATCCCATAACTTTTTGTAATTCAAATTAGTGAAGACTTACCAGACGTTCACTAAGGCAATTCTTTTTGAGGTCAGATATATACTTTAGTAATAAAAGGAAAGAGTTCTACAATTGCAACTTAATATTTCCACTTATCATTCTGAGCTCCATGGTGTCAGCCTTTTGTTTGCAAAATTTCCGTAAGGACTAATTTAACCATGTGACTATGCTCTCAGCAAAGCAATTAAGTTATTTTCCTAAATCAAACCCAACTATTTTGTTGGTTTCTTTCTGTTTGAGGGCTTTATTTGTAGAGTTGAGTTGAGTAAATGTTCTTTTGAAGAAATAATAAAATATAAATTGGTTATGATGGTATTTTTATTTTTAATTGTTTGTGATGAAATTGAATCTTTTTGACTATTTTTATTGAAAAGTGGAGTTTTTTTGTCTTTTAGTGGAGAAATGAGGTTACTTTTTGATTTTTTTCTGAAAAATATGCTGTGAGATTTGAATTAAAGTGCTTTTGGTGGAATTTTTTTTTTGAAAAATGGGGCTTTAACTTACTTGACTCCACAAGTAGAATTGCCAAACAAGCCCTACGACAACTGTTGTTGCTTCCTTGCGGCAATGGGTCAGACCATACCGGACTGTAACCTTACATACTCACTAGACGCAAGGATTTCAATGGTGGGTTCGCTCTGTGATTCTCTCACATCACACTCTCAAAAAGAGGTATGTGTTTATTAGGGTTTTGTCAAAAGGGGGAAAATGTAATCCATTAGCTATTTTTAAATCTAATAAGCATTTTTCTTCATTGGGTTACTCGTATAATCTGTATGTTTGCATAGAATAAATAGGGAATAAATATATAGGATCCCATGGTCAAATGAGCTCTACCGAAGGATTATTAAATAGATAAGCGGTGAAGGATATAAGGTAGTTATGTGGGAAAAACCTTTCCATTTAAAATGTAGGGCCAACCAATATGCAAAACACCCCCAGTGGGTCTAGGCGCACAATGTGCATCGGAGAACATTGTCTAGTGATGTAGATTGGACCTTGACTTTCCTGAGCATCGAATTACTTGGATGATGGGTATTCATTTTCCCGCTTCCGCTATTGAATTTTCATTAAATGGATGATTATTTGATGACCATTTTTGGATATTCACCTTTATCTTTATTTTCAACTACCAGCAAAAATATAATCCTAAGAATTTAGGTACATGAAACAAACAGGCCTTAGAGTTGGTAAAGAAGATTACTAAAATGGGAGAAAATTGGCATAGAAGATGGGCTTGAGTCTTTTGGCATTAATGTGGCTCCCTGTGTTGGCTTGGCCTTGCTTTGGCTCTCTATGTGAGTCAAATGCACCTGATACATTTGAAGCATCTATGTGGATTTTATGCAGCTTGGAAGTATTTGAAGCATGCAAAACCATAATTCACCAATGGATGATTCTATGCCTAATGGTTAGACTACTGATGCATTAGATGACTCAGCTAAGTATGGCATGAAGATGTGCCCTCACAAGAAGAAGATTAATCTTTAGTTAAACCACATGAATGAAATCATTAAAGATGAAACTAAAACCAATAAAGAGTGATTTCTTTCTATATTGGGGTCAATATTTGCAGCAGGCGCATGACCTTTTTGTTTTTAGTTATCTAGACTAGGGTGCTGTGACTGAAAAGAACCCACACATGAGTTGAGATAAAAAACCTACAAAGCAGGAAGAGAAGCCCACACAAGTGGGAAAGTGGTAGACAATGGTGGACCAGGATTTTCATTTGGTTGGTGCATGCAATGATCAAGTTAAGAAGTCAAATAATAAAATAGAGTTTTTTAAGATATTATTTAAGGAGCTTCTCAAATCTTACGAGTCAGTTGCACCCGCATTGTAACACTTAGGTCCGCCCTTGGTGGCATACCCAATAATGAATCGATGGGTAGTTGATTGACATGTGAGTTTGCCAACCAACTGAGCAACACCTTTTTATCGGTAGGAATTTGACTTAAACTCTCAATTGTGTATATTAGTATATATATATATATATATATATATATATATAGAGAGAGAGAGAGAGAGAGAGAGAGAGAGAGAGAGAGAGAGAGAGAGAGAGGATTGGCCATTTAGGATATTGATAAAGCAATGAGAGAAGAAAGGTCGAGGCGTGTTCATTCAACAAGATTTTTTTTTTGTTGTTGTTGTAAAATTCAACAAGGATTTGATGTAATCCCGGTCGCCACTTCATGGTTTGGAACAAGGTCAGATGCCCATACATTTTAAACTCAATCATAAAACATTATTGCACTTCATATAATTGGTATGTATACATTATTCTTCAAATAACTAATCAAGTAAATGACAACAAATGAGCGATCTTAGAAAACGATTACAATACAAGGACATTATCTAGGGAAGCGATCTGTGGTCATGGTCACCGCTAATGTTAGCTCCATATATATGTAGGCCAACATACAAACAAACAAATGAGTAGTCATAGATGTTATATATGCATCACCATTGCTAATATAACCTCAAGTAGTCGCATGACAAAGAGGGGAGTGAGGGGACATAACATAGGGATAAGGTGACACTGTGGATGGATTCTTGGTAAAATCTTCCGAGCTTTTTCTAGAATAAAAGCTTAGTCGAAGGCTAGACCGCCAACGTCGGCTCTTTGCAGACTTCTTGGACTTGGACACAAATGTCCTAATCCTTTGGAGGGCCTCATTCATGGTGTTCTCATCCATGTTGGCAAAGCAAACCCTAAACCAACCTGGTTCTGGGCAATGGAATGAAGAACCAGGCGAAACATTAAGCTTGACTTCGTTGATGATTGTACGCCACAGTGACATCTCCCCCTCGTGGGACGCATTGTCAAGGAGCGGCCTTAAGTCCATCCAACAAAACAGCCCTGCATTGCTGTTCAAGCAACTTATACCCGCCTGAGCCAGCTCTTGGGTGAAGACCTTGTGCCTTGAGGCTAGCCTTCTACCACTCTCTTCTATGAAATTGTCCACAAACTCGTCGTCCGATAGCATGGCAGCGATTAGGTATTGGGTCTGCGTCGACACTAATCCAAAGCTTGACATCCTGCGACCGCAACTCACAACGTTGTCGTTGAATGAGTAGACGATACCCACCCTGAAGCCTGGAAGGCCCAAATCTTTTGAGAGGCTGTACACAACATGGATGAGATCCAAGTTACAGTTGGTGTCATCTTTAACAATCTCAGAAATGCTTATGAAGTCAGGTTGTTTAAAGACGGTGGCAGCGTATATCTCATCACAGACTAGGTGGATGTTCTTTTCATTGACGAAGCATACTAGACTTGTTAGGGTTTCTCTGTCTAGGATTGTTCCTAATGGGTTGGATGGGTTGGCTATGATCACACCTTTCACTTTAATGTTGTCTTCTTGAGCTTTGTCATATGCTTCTTCCAATGCTAATCTGGTGATCCTGAAGTCATTGGAGCTCTCACATACAACTGGTACTAGTTGCACACCTGTTCTCCACCTCAAGTCGCGATCAAACCTGCAGTTAAATTCTAGGTTTGTTAGAAATTAAACACTGGTAATCATGATAATGATCATCATTGCCGCTTATCCCATATATGTGTGGCAGGCTAAAAGATTCTAAACAGCTTGTGACCAAGATTCCAATGCAACTGTGTAATTATATGAACTGTGTGTGTTCTGTATACATCCTGCCTTGTTGCTTATTTGTTGAAAGATTTATAAACAAACTTCTAAATAATCCTTCTACAAAAAAAGAATTCTACCAAAAATAATCCTTATTTGTTGATCTGTTACTGAAATGTTAGAAAACCAGGTGCCAAATGTAAAAAAAAGTTAAACATCGACCCTGACTGCCATGCAAACATTTTCGAATGGTTTGAACCCGATTTTGGAATGAACCCTTTTTCCTTTTTTATTTTTCTCTAATATATAGGTCCTTTTATAAATGATTATGACTCTCAGACAGGCCATCATGTTTATCTTTTTCTTAACCGTGACTAACCCCCTCACACTCACTAACCCTCAATAAACTATCACTCAACCCAGTGTGACACTAATCTAAATGCGAGAGGGTTAAAATTTTGTCACGATGGTCCCATGGGGTGGTACAAATATTACCTCTCATGCAAAACCATGGGAGGTACCTCTAGAAGAATATTATCCTATATTTAATAAATATTTGTAAAATTAAATGTAAGTTAAAATAGACCATGGTTAAGAGTTTGTGGGGACTTAAAGGCCTACTAGATAAAGGATGGCTTTTGTAAATAATGATGGGTGAAAAAAAAATAGCAAAAACAAAAAGCAACAGCATGTATATTTGATGTTGTCTTAGACCCATCTAAAGACATGAAATGAATATAAAAAGAGTTTCTATCTTAAACATCCAATTAATGAATATATTATCAGATAGTTTGCATTATTTAAAAATGTATGTATTCTTAAAGCCGTTCTTTGTTGTGGATCAATGAGTCCTTAAAACACTGGCATCCATGCCATTCTTTCTTTAATAGTTTATCTTGCAGTGTTTCATAAGTCATAATAAATAGAATGCTCTGTAGAAAGTGTCAAAATTAACGAAATGGTTAGTACTCATTAATTAAAATAGGAGATGAAACGTACGCTGGATAGTAAGGGGTGGGGATGAGGAAGGCATCGCCAGGGTCGGCCAAGCAGAAGGCTATTAACTCGTTAGCTCCAGTGGCTCCTCCACTCATCACTATCCGATCTGGGTCGAACCTCGATCTTCCTCCGGTCACTTTCCTCATATACTTGGCCATAGCCTGTTCACATTAACAACCCTCTCATCATAATCCACTAATCCACTTTTAGTTAAAAAAAAAATATATATATATATATATATATATATATAAACTTTCATGCTAACAACAAATGATATGACACATGCAAAAAGTCAGGTCTAATTACATCAATGATGATGACAATGATGATCATGATCCATAGAGATTTATAATTGTGGACTTAGATGAGTGATTGACTCACACAAAACATATGGCATTGGATACCTTCCATGTGTCCTTGCTTTTAACAATGACTTTGGTGCTCGTCTCTATGTAGTCTTGGGATCTATAGAGCCTTGAGGGCAAGTGGAGCCAATATTTGTAATTCAAACCATTAAAAATGACCAACCATCGCTTGCTTTAGCTATATATATAGCACAAATTTCACTTTAATCAGCTAATCATTACAAAAAATAAAACTTTTAGCGCTGAGAAAAATGACTTTAAGCGGTATTTTTCCCTTGCAGCTAATGGTCATTTTTTGTGGTGGAATTTTTTTTTCGCTACAAAAATTGCAATTTATGTCTTTGTATGCACCATTTATGGGATATTGATGAAAATAGTGGTTTGACCGACGCTAAAGGTCACTTTTATTTATTTTATTTTTTTGTAGTGCAGGTTGGGCCCATTGAAGGATTAATTATGTGAAGTATTTGACTTTCTTTATTCTTTTGGTTGATCTTTTCAATCACTTGTTTTTATGTAAAGATCAATTTGATAGTGAGTTAAACTATGATTGGAGTCAAATTTCTACTTTAGTTAATACAAGAGAAGATAATGTTTTTAAGCCGCAGAATTTAGACATGGAACAAATGAATGAACAATAGGGATGGGGTCATAGAACTCTCTAAGCCACACCTCAAGGATCTCGCGTCCTAAACATTAAAGAAAAATGTAATAAGGTTTCTTGTAATAGCTGCAAGATATCCACAGTCAAACCTTTTAACAGTTGATTTGACTGGTAAAATGTAGGATCTTTGACTATAAATGTGCCATCAACGGGATCAACCTTATTTTTATTCGTCCTAAACCTAGACCGGAAGTCACACGTGTGTTGACAACCGTACCATTTGATAAATTCACTTTAGTATTGAAGGGTCATTAATTTTATACTGTCATAAAAGAAAGGGCCAGATAGAAAAAGTATCGTATTAAAAAAAAAAAAACCTCTTTTTTCTTAAAGGTGAAAAGTGAAAAAAATTATTTTTTTATTCTACTAAAAAACAAAAAATCATCTTAAAAAATTAAATAAATTCAAAAGCTACATTATCATTTCTTCACGTATTTGCTTTACCAGCGAAAGCTGCCAAACAGGCGAGAGAACAAGCAGCAACATCAGATGAAAGAAGAATATTAAGGGTAGATGAATTAATTTCCATACATTTCTAAATGCCGGTAGTCCGTGATAATCCTGATAGAGAGCTATGTCCTTGAATTCTGAAACCCCTTCAACCGTGCAAATGGAAGCCTTGGGGTTTCTCTTCACCCAATCCTCTATCAAATCACTGCAAAGCTGAAATACAGAAAGAGAAGAAAGAAAGTTACTCAGTGGATTTGATAGCATTCCTTCATGTCATTTACAAAAGATACGTGAAGAAGCGGAAACAATACACTACCTGATTTTCGGCAAGCCCCATTTGAATAACGCCTTGGGGATTTGTGATGGGGTGGTAAGGATTGTTGTCGTATGCCTTCCACCCATCGAAGTAAGGCGAGTTCTCTCCATGGGAGTCATTTGTAGCCAACTTAGAGAGGAGGCTGTGATTACAATCGTTCCTTGCCAATGCCATAATATTCTGTCTACTACTTTCTGTTCTATTGTCTGAAATTTAAGTGAGGCAGAGAGAAACTAATAGGAAGAGTGGTGCTTGGAGAAACAGGGGAGTGAGTAGGATTTATATGGCATAAGGAAGAGCGCCGGCAGTCACAACAAGGTGAGCGCCGGCGCTCAGCTGAGGGGTTTCATATACCAAGACATTCAAAGTCCAAACTTTGAATAGTGATACGAAAGATGGGTTGAAATTTGTGCCTCACTTCTTCTCATCAGGAACTAATGAAATGGGTGGAGGGTTCAAGATCATCACAAAATACGATCTACATTCTTCGATCACATGGTTGGAAGGCGGAACTGAAGGGCGTCGGCGCTTGCGTAAGCAGATTGGTTTTGTCCTCCCGAGTTGTTTCTTGGAAAGTGGAGAATCATCTCAATGAATGGCAGTGGAGTTTGGCCTGTTTGCAGGCTTTACTAATGGAATTCATTGAAGAAAAAATTATTTTGAATAAAGAATTAAATATAAGTTGGCAGTTATGATGGTATGATGTTTTTAGTTATTTGTAAATGAATCTTTTTTACTTTTTGTATTGTAAAGTGGAGTTCTTTTGTCTTTTAGTAGAGAAAGGAAGTTTTTTTTTTTACTTTTTTTTTAGCAATGGGGGCTTTATTTTACTTGACTCTATTAGTAGAGTTGCCAAACAAGTCAGGCTCTTTAGTAAGAGCTAGGCTCACCATAAGATTGATCATGTCTAGCCACATTAGTTTTTTTACTTTAAAAAAGTTTACAAACAACAATACACATCTCAGATTTTATTTATTTTTCCTAGCCCAAAACCATTTCACAACTGGACAACAATCATTTTCATTAAATCCACCCACTTCAAATGTAAATGCAATTTTAATATTTATAGCATTGAAAGAACGAGCTAAATAACCACTAAACACGACCCAACCCTCACTTGTCATTGGGCGGGTCGGGTTTATATATAGTTGTTAATTTCGTTTCGGACCATATTTCAATATAGCCTTTAGAATGAAATATTTTGGTCGATTCAAGATTTCGGTTAAGTATTTCGGAGTCACGTTTCGAAAAAATAAACAAAACCAAAATATACATATAATTTATTATAATAAAACAACCTTAAAATATATAAGTTTAAAATTTAAACACATTCTTATCATAATAAAGTCTCAAGACAATTTTCATAATCATAAAGTTAATAATCCTTAAAATTGAGGTTTTGAATTATTTCCTAAAACATTTCGGTCATTTTGGGAATTATGGATATTTCGTTCATTTTTGTCAAATTCAACTGAATCGGCCAGAATCTAAGTTTTTGGGGGAAATCGACCAAAAGTCAAACTGAGAAATTATGCCATGCATTCTCTTTTTTTTTTTTTTTTAATTTAATGGCCAAAAAGAAAAACTTCGGCCGAAACGAAATGAAATTGATAACCCTAATGGCGGACTTAGGATTTTCATTTGGGTAGGGCTAAAATTCTGCTAGACTTGATATTTGAAATTTTTTTTTTGCTAGACTTTACTAAATTTTTTCACATTACCAAATAGCATCTACAAGTTTTGTATAGAAAATGTCCGACTCGTGGAACTCAACTAGATGCATGACAATTATTGAAGATTGGGCAATAAAAAGGTTAGGAACTAGCCAGTTAATCAGAAATACCAAAAATCATTAGATGGATAAAAAAATTACTCTAACTAGATACTCAAACTCACATTATCATGTTTCACTAAATCTATATGTCAAAATCAATGCTCAATGGAGATCGCTGCAAGTTAGGCTAGTGAGTGTGTAAGAAAAAACTATATACAAGAACATTTCGAGCACACTCATCCTTTCCTTTTTGTACTTTCTCAGGCCTCCAACATTTGGATAATGAGAGTGGAACTCTATCTTTGAGTCATAGTGGGATAAGAAGAGATGATAGCGGGAATGAATTTGGTTATCTTGGGATTTGTTGATACGCTTAGATTTGATGGTTTAGTGCTTAAGATTTGAGGATTCGGGGTTTTGAATTAGGATTTGGAGATCAAGCGTTCAGATTTAGGTATAGAGTGATTAAAAATGATTATACTAGATATGCTTTGCAGATGAAGATACAGTAGTATTTACTATACATAGAGACTAACAACGAGGAGCACAATCGACAATCGGTGGGAAAGAATTTTGGAAATAAGAGGTTGAAGGAGTGGGAGCTCTGTGTTGCTGTAATATATATATATATATATATATATATATATATTTACCAATAAAGCTTTACATATATGAGGCTATTTTTATACATATGTAGAGCGACACGTTTTGACATATGGGGCATACTCCAAGGCCCATTCAACGCTATGGGAATTTCAATTTCGACGTGGGGCAACTGCCCAAATTGCTCCAACTTAAGTTAACTCCTGCTCCAAGGCTCCATTCAAATTTCATAATTCTACCAAAAAATTAAACCCAGGTCCGCCCTGATCATAACCCTGTCTTAGAGTGAATCGGGGTGGGTTCCCGGTTCCATTGCCATCCAAATAAATTCTTGTTCCACTGGAGTTGAATGGAAGTGAAACACAAAGAACCGGCAAGGAGTGGGTTTCAACTTTGAATCACGTGGTCGTTGCAACAGCTGTTGATTTGGATGTGGATGTGGATGTGGATGTAGATCCATCGTTCACGCAACCATTTATAGCCCGGGGGGGGGGGGGACCCGTGTAGACCGTAGCCACTTAAAATACGAGCGCTTTTACTCTTTTGGTTTTCTCCAAATTTTAACCCAACAATGATTTTTGGCCGATCGTATGATTCTTGATCATTTGATAAAAATAACGTGATTAATAAATAACAAAAGCTTGTGACATAACTTTTTCTTATTATCATAATGGTCAATCCTACAGTGATTATTATTATTATTATTTTTTAAGTAACGTTTGAGTCAGTGGTCCTCCTCTTCGGTTGTAGTCTTTCAAACCATATTATTATATTATAAAAACAGAGCAGTTCCACTTTTACCCGCTTGTATATTCTCCAAAATAGTCAAAGTGTCTATATATATATATATGTTCGAATTCTGTCTGCTATTTTTTATGGGTGAGGGGGGTCTGCTGTAGTTCCTGCTGTTGGTTGGATCCACAGCAATTCAAGGGTTGTGGGTTCATCCACTCCGGCCACATTCATCCCCATCATCCATCCAACTTCGCCGGCCATCAGATCTCCATCACACACATTAAATCTCCATCACACACATTAGAAAATATCAGCCATTGGATGAGAGAAAAGGTTGAAGAGAGAGAATTTTTTTTTTGAAAGTGAGTTGAAGAGAGAGAAAATATTTTAAAATATAAGATATTTTTTAATTTAATTTTATTTAAAAAATACCAACCATTGGATGCTGTGGGTTTAACCCACAGCCCTTGGATCCAACCTACAGCAGGGTCTGCTGTAGTTTAACTACAGCAGACCCCCCTCACCCATTTTTTATATTTAATCCAACACATATTTCTACATAGTGTCCCCAAAAACATAAATTGCCGATCCAGTTGAATAGTAAGTACGGTCATCATCTAGCTGGATATGGAGAACTTCCCAATTATCAGTTCTTAAACCTTGAAAACAACTGACGGCTTTCTGATACCAGCAGCGTGTCTTGTGACTTATATCTTAGTCCTTAGAAAGGACAACAATACGTCAGGGTTCTAACTTGATCTACAGTTGCAACTTGCAAGGGTAAGTAGTAAGTAGGTCTCAGTTTTGCTCTAGAGGGATTATTTCATAATTTCAAAGATCAACGCTCTTTTTTGTTTTCTACCATTTTAAGAACATTGTTACTTTCTAAATGTACATGCCAAAGATAATCAATAATTAAACATGTGTGCCAAATGCCAATTCATTGTAAATATTGAAAAACTTTGTCCTGCGAGTAGGCTGCATAGTGGTCAAGGGATTGGACTTGGTTGCTGCGACATGTGTTGCTAGTGGCGGACCTAGGATTTTCGTTTAAGTGGGGCAAATAATTTTCCCAACATAGATTAAAGGACATGATTTTCAATATATATATATATATATATATATATATTTTGTAAGGAATCCTACTACTAACACCTAATTCATAAATAAGCTTCTAAACCAAACACCCAAATCCCAACTCCTTAACAAATTAGCACATCAATTAGCAACCATTTTACAACAATAATAAATAAACTCTAAAAAAAACTCCAGAGAAATAATAATTATTATCATATGAAAGTTAGTATATGTTTATCCTTTCCTTAAGCTCCTAATGACTTTTCCATCATATAAATCCAAATGAGAGCACTTTTATTTATAAATGAATATTGTCCCCATAATCATAAACATCATATTATAGTTCAGAAAAAAGTTTCAAAAGAAGAAAGAAGAAGAAATAAGTAGTTTAGCTCGATCTTATAATTTTGTTGCTATCTACTTTTGTTTAAAAGAAGAAAATAAACTCTTGTAATTCATTGTAGTAGGATTACCGATTCCATGGAGGCATTATACGGTCACACGGTCAAGAAATGCAAAGGGATGTGGTCAAATGGAAACATTACTTTATACATGTGGCCCTTCGTGGTGATGGTGATGATGATGAACGATGACAATGATTGGTCCATGTCTTGGTGTTTCACTTCCAACACCGATGGGCTTGCCTTAGGTATGAGGAACATGGCCCATTTCAGATGAGAATATCCAGAAACATGCACTAATCAATATTTGGCCAACTAATGGATGGTTATAAGAAAATGGTAGCAGTCCAAACACAATGGATGAATTTGGCTAATAAGGATCACCCGCAGAAAGAGTGTTTTTGGGCATAGGGGGTACTTTTGAGATAAGTAGGGCATGGGCTAAGGCCCATTACATGTTTTTGAGAATTTCTAAATTTCACCTGGGGCAACCGCCCATATGGTGACAACATGGAGCCACCCCTGGGCCAGGGCTCATTTCATGTTTTTGAGAATTTCTTAATTGCACCTGGGGCGGAATGGTGACTACAGTGATCCAAGCTACGATATCAACGTCCTATGGTTGGATAGTCCAAAATGTCACCGACCAGATGGGCACTATCTTTCCACTTTTTTGAACGTTTGAAATATTTCATGTGAATCATGTATGTATTTGTCCTAAAGGATTCAGGTTTATTCCATCTTGTTTGCTACCCATGACTTTTGAGTCTGAATTGGCGTATATGCACGTGACACTTGGATACGAGCAAGGCAAGGTCAGTTGTTGCGACGAGATCAGTAAAGAAATATGAGTCGTGGATCGCAAACTTGAACTCTTTCTTTGATAAAACACGAGTCTTTTACTAGGAAAGGATAAAAAAGTAGTCTTTGACAACACAGAGTCGCGAAGAAACCGCGTTTGAAGACGTGGACTGGAAGAGGGTAGCAGCAGTCACTCCACCATTCGAATTCTGTGGGTCAGTGTCGTATGAGTTTTGACATCAATGGGATCATTGGGTGACGCAACGAGGGGCTTCCTTGTGCAATTGCAATCAACAGGGGCTCGATCTCGTCGAATGACAAGGCCCAACTCATAAAAATCAGAATATGATGTGAGTGCCTGTGCAGTTGTACGTGGTTTCTGTGGTAACTTGCTCGACTGATGGTGAATGTATGCTACTAATTGTGATAGATGATCCAGATTTGCTCTCTATATCTTAATGTCCCGCCCATGTCCATGTCTGTGACAGTCCTAGGTAGGGCAGGGCCTTATTGGATGCTCCTTATGTTGGAAGCTCTCTTTTATCCGGCGAGGCTTAATTTCTCAATAGTTGACCGCGCCGTTGACTTTTACTTAACTTAGGATGTGACTCATTGTTGAAGCAGATTGGCTAACCTTTTAAAGATAGAATTGTCTTGCACAGCTGACAGTTGGCCCACTGGTTTGATCTGTAGTTCATCGGTTTATTTTTATTTATTTATTATTTATTTTTAGAACCAGTCCTGTCCTTACGGTCCGAACGGTTTAGAACGCCTACTGGGGCACACCTTATGACCCATCTAAATGGACAACACATACACAATCCCCTAATAGCCATCAAATCCGACGAATTTGCATGGACTTGATTTGAGTCCGGATCACCTATCGCAAATGTTATACTCCTGATCACCTACCGTGAGTGGACCAATAAGAGTCCGCCACGTCATTAAAAAATTTAGTTGATTTTCTTTTTATCTAATTTAAATTTTTTTAAACTTCAAAATCACCTAAAATTTTGGATGACCTGGTGGACTCTTATTGATCCACTCACGGTGAAGGTATAAGAACTACGATATGTGATCCGGACTCGATTTGAAAGAATCGGACAATTGGATTAATTAAGGGTCAATTTTTTTTAGTTTGATACAAAGCTGTTAAACCTGTGGACCACGAATAAAGGGGTTAGAGGTATTAGACAAGTTTAATATGTATATCGGCCCCACTTAGATTTTTCGGTCCCCCTCTGTCCCATGACCAGTGGGGTCCCACGGTGGGCCCCACTAGGTGGTCTGCACTGTAAGCTTGTAAGGACCGTCATTGTAGGACTGATTGTCTCTTTTTTATTTTTTAATGCATCGCAGGGGTCTTTCGACTCAATATGACTAATCCCATGGGTGATGCCTGCAAAACCCTATACAAAATAGTACATCAAGCAAATCTAGAGCGGTTTTGAGAACAAGAAGTGAGAAGCAAACCTGCACCTTATGCCACTCAACTAACTCCTAAAGTGGGTACTTTATCTGCTTTGTTTCATCATTCTCTAATTGTTATCTATTGCAAGGCTATGAAAAACATGGTTTAACATATCTTGTTAACCAAAAGAAACACAAAGTATGATTTATATTACTGTACATCATACTTTAAGTAGGGGAATTCATGGGTCAGGCCAGGCTAAGGCATATGCAGACCTAGCTCAACTCTCGAAACACTAGATCAGGCCCCGCCCAAGAACGAGACGGACTGTAAAAATCAGGCCCAAGCCCGCCCGTTTAATCAATTGGGCTAGGCTTTTTATAAATTCTTTGGGCATTCAAGCCATCATTTGGACTAAATAAATTAAATTACATGCATTTCTTATACAAGCCGGACTTTGAGTTTTCTATCAATTAATCCAACCCCAGCCCAATTATCAACAGGCCCTAATGACATATCCAAGCCCGGCCCCAAGGAAACTGGGCCTTGATCGGGCTCAGGTAGCCTGGCCCATGAGCACCCTTAACTTTACGATAGATTTGTTGGGCTTCTTTCTTTGTATGATAGATTTGTTGGGCTTCTTTCTTTGTATATATGGACTTGTATTCCAATAAATTTAAATAAATGTATCTCTATTCTCTACAAATGGCTAAGATTGAAGAAATGAAAGGTGAAGTGATTCTCAAATAAGTAATAACCACCAAAGAACCTCTCTTTTGATGGGGAAAAAGTTAGGGTGTACTTGGGCAACAAGAGAATTCTGTGATGGAGGACGAAATCATTTTACTTTTTTATGCAGCATGCTATTAAGTTCTTAGTGCAACACATTACGTAAAAAGAAAATCTGAAATAGTTTTTAAAGGCAACTGATCTCCATTTGCTATGAGAAGGGTATGCAACATTTGTCCTCTTCTTCTCCCTTCCTCTCTCTGAAACATAAAACCGTAAGCCTGTTTGGATGTATGGTGAATTGAAGTATAGTGATGTGAAGCATTAAATTAAGAGATAATAAAATATAAGGTGTTATGATGATGTTTTATTTTTAGTTGTTTGGTATAGAATCTTTTTGAATTTTTGTATAGAAAAGTGGATTTTTTTTTTGTCTTTTAGTGGAAAAAAAAGGTTGTTTTTTTTACTTTTTTTGAAAAAGGTGGAGGAAATGTTGAAATTGTGTACTTTTGATATGACCCTCGTCAATTCTTGTCTGGATTCACTTCACTTTACTTTAACTTAGTTAAGTACCAAACATTCCCTAAAAGTTAGAATTCTCTTATTGCTCCAAGAAATCCTTAAAAAGGAAGATGAAAAATGAATATATACTCAATCATCAACCTAGTAAATCAAATATTCTAGCTTTGGTTTTCATCTACATATTCATCTGATATCCTTCACCCAAAATCTCTTTAATAATCCTTTTATTGGAACCCATCTTGCAATTAATTTTTAAGAATATATCCAACACCATACAAACAAATCGGATCTTGCTATACTTACATGGAATAATAAACTTTGATAATTAGCTCTTTATATATATATATATATATATATAGAGAGAGAGAGAGAGAGAGAGAGAGAGAAATATTGAGGTGAGGATTCTCCCCATGCTTCTGTGAGAACTATTGGTGGGGTCCACCTAGCAACCCATCTAAGCCATGCACAAATAGGGACCCTTTAATAGTCATCCGAATGGACTGAACTGTTGGATCGAGGGTTGAATCTTCTATTTTTTAATATAAAGTCATTAAACTTGTGGGCCACGGATGAATGGTTAGGAGCATGGGGTTGAGGTCAAATTTGACACTTGGGGTAGTCTCACATAGATCCTTCCATCCACCTTGGTCCCATCCCCAAATGGGACCCATTGTTGGGCCCCACTAAAACTTCTTATATTTCTCACCTGAATAAATCCGATATATATATATATATATATTAAAGAAATAACAATTTTTTCATTTTTCTTTCTCCGGTGAAGTGCTTAATTTCTTTTAAGAATCTCTACAACAAAGGGCATTCATGGCCCTTGTCGGGTCAGGCCAGATATTATCCAAGCCTGGCCTATTTACTTAGGATTTTACACAGTTCATGAGACTTAAATTCAATTTCATTTGCAAAAGTCCTCTGCCCTAAACACGTCGAGTTAGGCCCCTGCTGTTCCAGCCCATGAGCTAAAAATGTCCCTTGCTAGGAAGAAAGAGACTCTTTTAAATATGAAAACAAGCAGCAATAACCTCTTTCAATTCTAGGGAAACTCTTTCTACCAAATTTTTTTTTTCTAGGGAAACTCTTGATAAATTTCTAGAATTAACAACTACTCTGAGAACAAATCTAAGAGGGAGTCTCAATCACCCACAACTTTCATCTATATTTGGATTTTTTAATATTGGACAGAGACATGTTTGCAGTTGCAGGTGCAATGAACCGGCAAATAAAGCAAAGCTTGTATATTAGCTATCAACCAAAGGTCAAATTCAGAGAACACAAGCTAGCCAAAGTGGTAAAGTGCAGCTCATCTGACCCTCACCTCAGTGCCGGGGGTCAGCATTGCCAGAGCATGGACGGCGACGTCCTGTGATGGAGTATAGGGACAGTAGCACACTGCATTTCATGGGATTCTACCTTTTTATCTACTCACTGCATTTGATGGGCTTAGATTAAATGATGAACAATATCTAATCATCGTAATTATTGCTAGATGGCTAATCTAAACATCATCCTCTTATTTGATGGACCGAGTGAGCACCACAAACATGCCGTGTTTCCAATTTATAGAAAAGAGAAGGAAAAGAAGCGCCATAGAGGATTATTGTCATTTTCTTGTTAGATTGTATGACCTCAATCCAGTGGATAATCTGATTGATTTGTTTCATTAATTAATTTATATTTTTATGCTTTATTCATGAGATGAATGATATTTTAATTCTACGTTTGCACATGACCAATACAAAATGACATGATGGTTCACGAGATGAAACGGAGCCCACAAGTATAATAGATGTGATCCATGTGTTTGGATGAGATCCACATACGGGAGACATAGATTACAAATCTGATACTTGAATTGATTCACAACAAGTGATAAGACTAGACATCTCATCTGATAAGGTTGCAACACTGTGATCACTATGAGATAGTGTAATATGACTCAATCATCAGAGTGTAAGAGTCTAGATCATTGTGTTGGTATATTGGATGCACTGAAGGACCATGAGTAGCACTTTGTACAAATCTGTCTTTAATTAAAGGATTGATCTCATAATTTTCAAGCATTAAGCTCTTAATCTTAAGCGATTAATGGACTCAAGTTTCTACTATACATTTACTTTAAGTTATCAATGAGTGAGGGCAATTGTAGGTCAACACCTCGATGTCTTGGGTATGTGGTTGTGGTGGGGCTTTCGGAATATTTAATTCTTAAGATGGAATCTATCCTCATAAATATTTCCTTATGCCAATTAATGAATTTTATCATTAGTGAGTGCGCACTCATCTTAATTAAGAATTTATTATATAGTACTGATGATTACTATAGTTAATTGGGTCACAAGGATGATAAAAGATGGATCTATTTTGGTTGGACAGATTTATTCCAATTAATCTATAGATATATTTGATGGATGGGCCTACTTGTAGTAATTGAGAAGTTCAGGGTTTTCTTGTAATTATTTTTATGACTAGGGTGCAATTGCATTTAATTAGTGAACTTATTTACAATTATCTGTGGGTCCAAAGTTCACAAGAGATGTGGAGTCTAGATTCCTAGTTGGAACCAGATTCTAAGGAGTCCCTAGTGGTCTCCATGCTACCCTGAATAAGAAAATGTTACTAATATCATTAGAACTCTTAAGGAAAGGAGGAGTAGGATACTATTGAAGAATGGAAGTAAAACTTCTAAATCTTGGTCCAAGAGGAGTGTGCCAAAAACTATAAATAAGATGTGAGGGTTAGAAATTTCTACACACAATAATCTCTCAAGTTCCTCTATCTTCCTCCTTTCCCTCCTCTAGTTTCTTACTAGAGATCTAGGGTTTTCTTCTACCTAGAGATCTCACCATTTTCCTTCAGATGTTCTTTAAGAGGGTCATAGTGTGGAAGAATACAAAGGCAAGGGAGATCAAAATTTGCGAAAAGAGTTTTCGTAGAGATCAAGTTCTTGATTATCTATTTGAATTAGTAGATCTAGTTATGCTTATTGTTTCTTGATCTAACTTCTTGATTGATGTTTGATATTAATGCATGAGATTAGAGTTTTAGATCTTGAGCTTGGGTTCTTCGCCTTATAGATAATTGATCCCTGTATAAAGTGGATCAAAAGTTTTGAATACCTATCCACAAGGCCCACCTACTTCCAATACGTCTTAGTCTTATTGTATAGGAGTTGGCTTAATGTATTATGTTCAAATGGAAAGAATATCATATCTTAGAAAGTCTAGATTCCACCCTTTTTCATCTTTCTAATTTCTACTATTTTGTACGCCTCCCATTCTTGATCAGATCTGTTTATTGTCTTTGAGACCCATTGTTATCCTCTGTACAAAAGTTGTGGGGTTGTGGAGCCCATTAAATTGTATACAAACTATTATATCTTCCCTCTTGCTCTCTCTTCTAGCCCCCCATATATCATTTACTCAAGTGAAAGTAGTGCTTCCAAACAACCATGATAACATATCTCAAATTTACACAAAAAGTCCCATTTTAATATCATGGTATAGCTGTCAAATATATATAGTCAAATGAATATTGAAAATTTGCACAATTAATCCAAGGGCTTACAAAATCTGGATGTGTCAAATCTGTGTACGTACTGATTAATTTAAAGAGGTTTGTGTGTATGAGAGGTCTCGATCGATCAAAGGGGTCCAAGCAAGCCACACAAGCTAGGCCCCATCCTTCTATTCTTTTATATTCTTTTATGACTTAAAAACATTTAACCCTATCCGAGAAGTAACTACCGATGATTGATTTCTAGCTCTCTGGTTTTCTTTTTATTTATATTTATATTTATTTATTTATTTTGGTAGAGAAGTTCTCTAGGTTAGTTTTCAAGTATTGCGTATGTGGGCCCACACCCGGAAAAGAAAAAGAAAGAAAGAGAAAAGAATATGGGCTTACCATTCATGCATGCATGTGTAAAAGTTTTGGACCACCAGCCGAGGTTAGAAAAAGGAAAAGAAAAAGGAAATATACCTTTTCAAAAGAATAAGATTAAGAAAAGAAAATCGGCTAGCTAAACATGCATGTATGTGTAAAAGTTTCAGATTACCAGACTTACGTAAGAGATTTCCTTTTAATGCGGAAGACGAGTTGGTGCAGTGTGAGAGTGAGACCACAGAGATTCAAACTCTCATATGTGAAATTATGGTCACTTTCGTTGAAGTAAAACATATGCTAATATTAAATTTTATGTTCTCATTTATCATAGTATTGTGAAATTATTGTTACTTCCGGTGAAGTAAAATGATGTTGGCGGGTGAAGTGCAGAAAAGATCAAATTGGATTTGTCCATCAAAACCTCTCTGTAGTCTGTAGTTCAGTCTTTACTTTTTTTTTTGGTAGAAGTCTTTATGTTGAAAACACCTGGAGTCGAATGTGCTTTCGGTTGGTGGAAAGCGTGTGGAGTTAATGCCATCTTGAAGTCTCCCAAATTCCCCAAAACAAGTATCTGCTGCAGTTAATAGAACAATCAAGCTACGTGTGGAAGTGGGATTCAAGATGGCAATCTCCCAAATTCCCCATCTTGAGTTAATGCACAATAATTGCCGAGATTTCGCATCCATATTATGTGGATTAATTGACTAATGGTTGTGGGCGATTGTTTGAGCCTTAGACACATCCAATTGACCCAAAGATAGATGTGATGGATGGGGACATGATGTAGAGCTGTTCAATGTATATTCTTGAGGATGTTTGTATGAAATCTTTTGATGGGAAGGATTTACTAAGCAAGCCGATTTAGTGGGCCCACATGGTCGCTCTTTAGAGCATTTTAATTCCGTGGGAAATAAGTTTTGGTTATCTTGTTGCCGAAAGCATGTTTGCTAATAAAAGAGGACTCCATAGATTTGATAATTCTTAATTATACATGAATTTCTTACTGGGAATTTGTATAGTTGATGATTTCACTTTGATATTGGCGTGTATCGAGACATATAGCTGAAAAAAAATAAAGTTTGGTATGCAAATCAACTTAAGTGGGGATTCTCAAATCTTATGGGGGGTGGTCGGATTTGAAAATCCTAACAAATGAAGATTTTCATTTGTCCAATTTGAAGCCCACAAAAGTGAAACAATTAATGTTTTTGTAGGGAGCTCAAAGCCCCAAGCTCTTCTAGATGGAGGCCTTACTGCAATAAGTACAATCAATTTTCCAAATGAGAGGATGTTAATGACCTTATTTATACATCCATTTTTATACCTTGTTTATGCATTAATGAGCACAAACAAACGTGCAGGTAGGCTAATCCTTGTGAAGCATGTGTTGAGCTCCATTCCCCTCCACTTCATGATGGTCTTTCTAATGCCTTCTAAAGTGGTCCCAGACATTAAGCAACTTATGAGAGCTATTCTTTTGGTCTGGTGGTGAGATCAATAAGAAAATTAGGATCAGCTGGAAAATAGTTTGCCTGCCCAAAAGTGAGGGTGGTCTTGGGCTGCATACGTTGGTAGAAGTCAATAAAGCTTGTATGTTAAGGCTAGCATGGCATACAACAACTTCTTCATCAATCTGGGCAACTTGGTTCCGTAACAGATACTTCAAGCAAACTTCTCTATGGGATTATAATGCCACAAAGTTGGGCACTTGCATTTGAAAATTCATAAGAAAGCTCGGCCCTTTCCTTGAGCTTGACGGTCAATGTAAAATTGGCAATGGGTATTCTATCAATTTGTGGTATAACAGGTGGTTAGAGGACACAATTATTGCAGAAAGGTTTCCTCACCTCTCCTTCCCTCCTACGGGTTTAGTCTCTCACATTTTTACTGGAAACAATTGAAATTTCCTCCAAGACCTTAAGCGCACTTAATTTGGAATCCCCTAATGCCGGTTGCAATTCAACTCGTTTCACCCCATCTTACTTATGGTCTTTAAAAAAAAAATGGCCTTAATTTAGGCGCAAATCCCAATTTCTCGGACTCTATTAAATTTCAATAAAGAAGAAATACTCTAACATATTTACCAGAATGTTGACAAAATCAAACAATCACACACAGAAAGAGAACACACGAATTCTACGTTGAAAAACCCTACACGGGAAAAAACCACGATCCTTACCGTTTAGGCCAACAGACAACCAAGCACTAAATCAAATGAAAGTTACAAGTAAGAAATCACACCCCTTTCCCAGTTGCTGACTCAACCTAAGGACTGTGCTCACTTGCCGACCACTCGCCGTACACTTTCTCCATGCTTGAACTGATCACCTTGAATCCATCTTCAAGATGATTCGACCTCGAATGAGAAGAAGAACTCCAATGCTCAGAACTTCAGATCAGCAGAAAAGAGGCTTTGGAGAAGAATAAGATCACTCTTGTAATAACGCTAGGGCTTGAAACCAGAGAGTTGTCAAAAGGCCATGTCCACAAATATTTTTGCTCCATATATATATGTTTAGGTCATCCACACAAAAGAGGAGAGAAAATTCATTAGATCAGAATATTTCTCAATCAAGGCGCTCAAGCGCGCGAAGCTTTTGTCTCGGAGATTTACAATTGTTCTTGACGCGCTCGAGCGCGTGAAGCTACTGCATTGACGCGCTCGAGCGGACTAACTTGTGCTCGAGCGGAAGAAACCTCTGTCTAGCCTGAAGAATTTGATACTTGAGGCAGTCCTTCCACCAAATACATTGTAAAATTCAATCTCTATTTTGTCCATAACCCACTGAATTAGCTAACACACTCATAAAACCTAACAGTCTTATCTCTCATTTGGTTGTGACAAGCTCGCGTCTGGGTCTGCGCAGAGTGAAGGAGTCCAATGACGCGTGCTTATTGAATTTGGCTTGGTTAGCAATAACAGGAGATTCAATATGGGTCAACTGGTTTGGGTTTAGGTACTTCAGAAATCTTCCTCTTTGGAATCCAAAGAACCCTAGGGGTTTTTCCTGCATCTGGAAGAGGCTTAGAGCACTGTCCTCCTTGCTACATAGGAACTGCAGATGGATTGTTGGAAATGGTAGCTCAATAAGATTGTGGTTCGACAATTGGATCGATCATGATCATATTTCATATTTCAGAACAGGCACTTACTTTACCAATCGTTCTTCCTTATATTCAAATTTATGACCGGTTGGATCTTGAGATATATATATATATTAAATGTTTACTCCAGTAACAAATCATACCAGAATCTCGACGCATTAGTATACAAACAACAAAAATACTTCTCAATATTATACGGAATTTTGAGTTGAGTTTGAAAGCCACACACATGACACATGTAACACCCCAACCCAAATTAATCTTCTTTAGTACTAATTAATGGGGATTTAACTTAATTAATTATGATTAATTATTAATCATCGAAATTAATACTCATTAGTCTTTTTAGACCGAGTAGTTGAGTCTTGAGTCTTGACTAGGTGAGTGGAGTAGAGTCGATTCGGTTGGGTAGAGCCAAGGACTTTTTAGTAATTGTAGATTTTCGCATTTTGCATCATTTTCACGTCGTCTTGGCGTCAACATGTGTATTTTGATGACCACGTTAAATTTTGTATTGAGCTTTACCTCATTTGACCAACCATTGTACTAGTGGACATCTAATTGACTCAATTCGGAAATATGAAACTTTAGTGGGTTTTATTGCAAAAAGGGACAATCTTATTCCTTTATATACAACTACTCTCCTTTCTTTTTTGTTTTTCATTCCTTTTCATCTCTTTCTCTCTACTTTCTCCTTCTTCTCCATTTCTTCTCTTCCTTCCTTACTTCTTAATCATCAAGAGATCTTGACATTTGCACTTGGAAGCTAAGAGAAGACTTTTCTTCATCTTCCTCTCTTCTTTGTTAGCAAGAGGGACACCCCTTCATCTTCCATTTCTTCAATTTCGGAATCATTGCAAGAGGTAGGCTTCAAACTCTTTTTGTTTGGATTTTTGAGTTGCATTAGAGTCAAAAGACCCTCTTATACGCATGTATAGACATTGATTGGTGTTTTGATGGGAATTTGTGTCTAGGGTTGGAATATTTGGGGGTTTAGGGTTCTTTAACCCAAGAGTGTAGAAGAGTTTTTGAAAAGCTACATTGAGGCAAATATAAGCATAATATGGGTTTACATTTTGTTATTTCCATTGATTCAATAAATCGTTTACTCCATTACTCTTAGTGTTTAACAAATGTAAGTTTGGGCTCTTGTAATGGTTATATGTTAGAAATGGGAGCAAGGAGGCTCCATTTTGTCTAGGTTACAATGTGAGAAGAAGTATGGAAATGGAGGAAGGAGAGAGAGCTTCAAATTTGGCAAAATGAAATAGCATCGCAGGCCAAGCGGTCACCAGGAGGTTACCTGGTGGTTAGCCGCGTGACCCCTGGCGGCTAGCCGAAAACCCACAGTTACATCTCCAGTAACTGACATTTTCGTCAGAAAACCGCGGTCACCAAGAGGTTACCTGGCGGTTAGCCGCGTGACCCCTGACGGCTAGCCGAACTCCGCGGTTACATTTCTAGTAACTGACATTTCTGTTAGAAAACCGCGGTCACCAAGAGGTTACCTGGCGGTTAGCCACGTGACCCCTGGCGGCTAGCCGAACTCCGCGGTTACATTTCCAATAGCTGACATTTCTGTTAGGAAACCGCAGTCACCAGGCGGTTACCTGGCGGCTAACCGCTAGGCCACCGCCAGCTGACCGACCTCCTAGAAGTTCTACATGTTTCAAAAGCCCTCTTAGAGCCATGAATTGATACCCTAACCTCTTAGCTGCCTAACTGAAACCCTACGAACTTGAGTACGTAGCCCTAAAAGTCAAGAGTTTATCACCATGCCATGGATATTAATTTAATGAACCTTTTATTTAAAATGTGACACTAAGTAAAGGTTCCTTAAATGTATGTCAAATTAGATGGTGAGGAAACAATAGAGGTTTAGACTAGATTGGCTAGTAAATTCATTGATTCCTTAACTTATTGCATTGCATTTCATATTGAATTATACTTCCATTTGGTATATCAATCATTATAAATAAAATTATTGTATCATCCATATCCTTTGAGGTCTAATTACTCCATTTCTTCCGTCATTCTTCAAATATTGTTTATCGATTCAGATTTATTTGAAATGTGGATTGAGTAAGTATACGGTGATATATAAATTGCATTGATTTTGATTATAGATAGTTTGAAATACAAACTCACTTGAGTCCACTTATTATTTCGATTATTTTGATTCGATTGAGTCGGCATTACCTAGCTTGGACCTTGTGATGCTCGACGGGGTTTGAACTTGGTTTAATTTATTAGAGACTACTGCAGTAAGTCGTCTGGAGTACCAGAATTCCAGAACCGGATAGCCAGTTAGCCTTTGGCCAGGCAGCTGGTGACATCCCAACTAGATATGCACTCTTTGAGATGATGAGCTTAAGTAACCAAATTGGTATGTTTTCTTATTGATTGATTTACCAGCATAATTACTCAATTTTTGCACAATTTGTGTAGTTGATAATTATCATTGATATCTATTGATTCAATTGTCTTAAAATTCAAATTGCAACATTATGTGATTTCTTATTATGCCTATACTTGCTAAATCGTCGTATTGAGATAGTGCATTTGGTGTCACAGACGCAGATGCAGCTCTCGGTCCTGAAGAGGTCCTGGAGGGAGAGGTGGTTACCCAAGAGGTACCTCCAGGATTATAAGAGTGACCAGAACAAGGGTCGGCGTAGATTCTACTTCCTCGGAGTGCGTGCTACATTTTGAAGATACCATAGTTCGTGTGATTAGCCCTTTTTTTTTAGTAGTTGCACGAAATTCTTTTGAATATACTTTTTGTGGTGGATGTATAAGGTTCTTTCATTGACCCCTCTTTTGTAACCAATGTCTATGATTGTATAATTTTTTTGTATTAAACTTAAATGTTTAACTGAACTGAAAGGGAAATGATACTTTCTGTAAATAAATTACGACTTTCGCTATATTAAATGTCATTTGTTTGTGTTAGTGAGCTAGACTCACATGTGGATTAGTCGATTTTTCTCTCCTTCGTATGTTGTATTTGGCTCGAGACAGGTACAACATTCGGAAGTACGTGTGCCACACCTCGGGGATTACTCTAGGCTAGGGTGATTTCGGGACCGGTACATGACAGCACACCACGGGATGCCGCTGTTCATTCCCTAAAATGACTAAAGCCCAAACCGTTCGCAGACCGCAACAACAATCAGATAAATATGATCATCTAATAAGCTTAATATCGGGTTATCATTCATCCACAATGGAGCCTGTGATTGGATTTTACAGATCAGTGTCCACCCACATTGCCTCAATGAGCTACCGCTGTGTTTACACACATATTTTGGAGATCAACCATTTCTCCATGGGTCCTGTTCAGATTCTTGGACTTGATTGCCATCCTATGTATTTGTAAAACCTATTACGCCTAAAGATACTAACTTGTGATGCTGTAAAGAGAAAACAAAATGGTTTACTGATAACAAATTTTTTTTTTTTTTGTAAAGTAACGGTAACTTTTGAAGTCAAGAATTACAACTAGTCTAAAAGAAGAATCGGAGGGGGTTAGGCTTTTAGAACTACACTGTGTAGGGGTCATCTTATATTACGTTTTGTCACCATCCCATTTTGACTTTTGTTTTTTTGCCAATGTTGTTTTGAAAAAATTTGGATGATTAGAATCTTCTTTTGTGAGGAAACCTGTTTGAATCATGTATTGTCAATGTAAAATTCTCCCGAGCTATGCTGAATAAGAAAAAGAGACACAATGCACTAGGAAAGTAGTAAAAAGTACAACAGGAATCAATCTTATTCAAAAGTTACAAAAAAAAAAAGAAAAGTGCCCCTTGGACAATTTTGTGTAACTTCTCTCCATTGGAGAGGTTAAAAACTTACAAAGGTGGTGAGGTAATCAGATCATAAAGAATCCAATAGGTGTGTATAATAATGAAAAAAGTAGGGAGTTTCTAAAAGATATAAGAGAATTTCATAGACAGAGTTGGATTCGGCAAGGATTTATATTATCTTAAAAATATAAATCCGTTATAACCGAACCCTTTATTTTCTGAAACGATCCTTGTCTATGATATTCTCTAATATACGTACTTTAGAAGCAAATTATCCTACTTTCTTTGTTATTATACATACACTCCTATTGGATTCTTTATGCTTCCCCCCCGTCAGATTTTATGCTCTATAAAACTCAAGTTGCACGAACAAGAGGTGAGTGGGGCGACATTGTACACGGGGTCTTGGTCACTTCTTCGTGTCTTCGCCCGCATAAGCTCAATCGTAGATGTAGATTTGCCTGCCACTTTTGTTGCACCTTCTTAGGTGTTATAATCTCCTTGTTGTTCGGTTTAAACACAAAAGCTTTGATCCTGTTAAGAGCTACTTCCATCGTCTCATCGTCCATGTTCGCGAAACAAACTCTGAACCAACCGGGCTCTGAGCTGTGGAAGGAGGAACCAGGAGATACATTGAGCTTAACCTTGTTGATAATTGTATGCCAGAGTGCTATCTCTCCATCTACCGTCTTCTCTTCGAGGAGGGCCCTCAAATCCATCCAGCAGAAGAGCCCCGCATTGCTCTTCAAACAACCGATTCCCACCTTTTCTAGCTCAACGGTGAACATCTTGTGCCTCGATGCCAGCCTTTCCGCACTCTTAGAGATTAGCTTGTCGACGAATTGATCGTCCGAAAGCATGGCCGAGAGGAGGTGCTGGGTTTGAGTGGAGACGAGCCCGAAGCTAGACATCTTGCGAGCGCAATTCACCACATTATCATTGTAAGAGTAGATCACACCAACTCTAAATCCTGGGAACCCAAGATCTTTTGAGAGGCTGTAAACAACATGGATGAGGTCCAAGTTGCATTTGATGCCTTCCTCTAATATCTCAGATATGCTTATGAAATCAGATTGGCTGAAGACAGTGGCCGCGTAGATCTCATCGCAGATAAGGTGGATGTTCTGCTCATTGATGAAGTTCACTATGCTTTTCAGGGTCTCTCTATCTAAGATGGTCCCTAGTGGGTTTGATGGATTGGTTATGAGCACTCCTTTTACTTTGATGTTGGCTTCTTGGGCTCTCTCGTATGCGATTTCGAGGGCGTCTCTAGTGACTTTGAAACCGTTTGAGCTTTCACAGACGACTGGAATCAATTGGACTCCTGTTCGCCACCTCAAATCTCTATCAAACCTGCAAATTCATTTTGAATGCTCTCTTTTAGTCCAACTTATACAACAGATGAATGAAAATTGAAACAATACTTGACAAAGGAAGATTCTTTCGCATGATGTGCCATGATTGATAGATGGGTTATATCACTGGACTATATACTATATAGGGACATGGCCCAAAGCTAGGATATATTTTCTCTCTTTTCTGTTTTCCTAGTTTGGAAAATTCTGCTCGCCCATTTTGACTCTCACACACACACCAATGTCCCTCATCAGCTGAACTGCAGCTTGGGGACCGCATTTGCGGTAGGGGTGGACCGGTAGGCGGGGATTGGTATGGCCCCTGAAATTTAAAAAAACCACTTAATTAACGTTATTCAAAATTTCAGCACTATTTCAAATTGGCCCCCTAGGAGATTATTTTTTCATGGTGGCTCCTAAGCCATGTTTCCTGATTTGGCCACTGATCCGTGGGAAGTCAACCCATGCAATCATTTAAGTATGAAAAAAAAATAATAACAGAGAGATAGATACATACCCTGCGTAATAAGGTGTAGGGACGAGGAATGCATCGCCCGGGTCGGCCAAACAAAAGGCCATCATCTCATGTGCTCCTGTCGCTCCACCGCTCATAACTATTCGATCCGGGTCGAACTTGACTTTGCCTCCTCTCGCTTTTCCCATAAAATTCGCCACGGCCTGTCCCATTCACACCCAATTAGTAATCTGTATAATTAATGTAGACTCAACTACTGCTAGTAAATAAAAATAGCCTCAACTACTCTGCTTGTACTGGTACTGCGACTGCTAGTGCAAATAATATAAAGTAATGAATGTACAACGTATAGACAGCGATGCTTGATTAGAACATCTTCGTCCATATATACTCTTTTATTCAAAAGCCGCGTGTGGTAGCAGTTGTACGAGCCATTACTCGCTGTACGCATTCTATTTCTGCCCCACCATTATTTCTAAAATAATCCATCTCCTTCTTATGTTAAGTCAGCTAAAACATTTTAGGGGAGAGAGAGAGAGAGAGAGAGGTTGAATACATTTCTGAAAGCAGACAGGCCATGATAGTCCTGAAAGAGAGCAATATCTCTGAATTGGGAAACTCCTTCGAGTGTGCAGATGGATGCCTCCGGGTTCTCCTTAATCCAGTCTTCCACCAAGTCAAATGATAGCTGGAACACAAGTAATCGGGTCAGCAAGTGGATTTTGATAGACACTGGAAGGTTGTTCAACCGTACAACATTTAAGGATAGTAGGAAACCTGATTTTCAGCGAGACCCATTTGGATGACTCCAGTTGGATTGTTGATGGGGTGATAAGGATCGCTGTCGTATGCTTTCCACCCCTCAAAATAAGCGGAATTCTCACCATGGCCATCGTTAGTTGCTATCTTAGACAAGAGGGTGTCGTTGCTGGTAGCCAAAGCCATATTAGGAGAGAAAAGAGAGATGAATGAATGAAACAAGAAGAGAATTAGAGAATGAAAGAATTAAAGAATGAGAGAATGAGATGAGAATGAAGAAATAAGGAGTCGGCAACGTGGATTTTATAGGCACGAAGGATAGACTCGAGAGAGAGAGAGAGAGAGAGAGAGAGAGAGAGAGAGTTGAAAAAAGAAGCTTCTTTCTAGTGGGGAGAGCTCATCAGATTAGAGTTGCCTGGTAAAATTGTAAATTGTGTGGGCATGTGGAAACTCATCCAAAGAAGTTTCCCACGAAATCACGAATTATTTATTTTTCGTCCTTTTTAAGTGAGAATCAGGCTGTCGTCATTCATGACATGGGCGGCCCAGACTTTTTCCCCCGTAGGTTTTAAACATAATATGTTGACCATAAGTTTTGATTTTTGACCGCAAGATATATCAATTCTCAATAATTTACCCACTTTCTCCTCTAGGAATAACTTTATTTCTATTCCAAGTTTCACATGCTCTTTATTTTGTCCCATTTTTTCTGACCGAATTTTACTCAATGTACTATTTAATTGAGAAAAGACGTATATATGTCTTAATTTTCTCTTCTTTCTTTCTCTTTTTTAGATTTTATGCGCGATATACTCCAACTCATTGTTAGAAAGTATTTCGAGGGTGGTTTTGAGTGAGATGAATTTTCTTTTAAATGAATTATTAAATGGGAGATGCTTCTATGAGAGCATCTTTTTCCTTACTATAAGAGATAAATGCGGGGGCCCTCACATTTAAGTTGTTAATATTGGATATGGATATGAGGGTCCCCACCTTTTCTCTCATGATAAGGTGAGAGATGCTCTCACAGGAGCACCTCCCTTATTAAATATAGTTTTCTAGTTATTGGTGAACATGCCCATATCTATACTAGTGGTTTAGAACTATGTAAAGAGTGCAGTCAATGGTTATTTACCAATTTTGTGGGCCACACTTTTGATGCCCAAAAATCTCCAACCATCTATATTTTCCCAATTTGTGAATGGGGCATTGCTATTATTATCTCATGTGGCAAACTAGATAAACATCTTGATCACAAAAGAAAATTAAGAATCATTTATTTGCTTGGGAGTGGGGTCTACTCTCTCTTTTTAATATATAATACTTAAATCACCCAAGTAAGAAAGTCAAATTTGGATTTGGGTGAGCTGCTCAACTGCAATTGACCCCTTTTATTTATTTATTTTACTTATCCAATCGAATTGATAGTCAAGTGATCTCCCTTTCACTTCCTACAAGTGGAAGGAGTAGAACCCAACGTAGGACCCACCATATGAAAATTTAAGCTCCTCAAAATAGACACCCATTCTTTTTATGCGATGTCCCACATTTTACTCCAAAATGGGTTGTTTCTATCGTAAGGTTGAGCATATATCAATACAGTGCAGCTAATATATGATTAAATATATTCATTAATCACTTTGTCCATGGCATGCTCAATCTAACAATGAGATCACTAAAGTGTTTTAGAGTGAAATTTGATAAAATCTTATAAACAAAGTTAGCATTCATTTTGAACGGTTCAGAGTTTTATTATCTAAAGTCCTTTGTTGTTCCTCTCCTTCCACTCACAGGAAGTGTGAGGCAGATCATTGAGGCTCCCAATTCTTGTAGCCGTCGGCAGTGATAGATGAAAAATCTTGGAAGGATGTTGCCGTCGGCCAGCCAGGATGTGTCTGGTCATAATCAGCCACAACGTCAAAATCAGCTCCAACCAGGCTAAAGTAACAGTTCTTTCTTTTTAAAGAAATGACACTCTAAAATGTTCAACTTCAAAGGTCTGAAAACCTGAACTTTTCTAATTATGAATAGTATTTTTGTAATCTAATACTATATTGCAAATCAATTACGAATAGTACGTGGGCCCATCACATTAGAATATCATATCCGAAACCAAATCCCATCTATAAATATGAATTATATCAAGTTACACCTAACGAACTAGGATCCCTAACACAGAGACAGACAACCAGGGACAGTGAACTGCGATCCGAAGATCTAAATAAATATGACGGTGGATATATAACTAGAAAATATTCATTGTTCAACAATCTTTTGGGATATTGGCCGGAACCTAGAGTAAAGACAAATAGAAAAGGATATTAAGTGATACTTATATTACTTATAAGATGATACATGTGACAGTCACCCACTTTACTCTCCAAGCATAGATTTTTAATCATTTAAAAAGTTGATCAAATTACTCAAAACCTGCAATTAAAATTTGTTATTTATGAGAGGATCAGTGATGTGAACAATATCAATCATATAATACCCACAGGGAGCCAATTTAAGAAATTTTTAGATTAAGAAAACTAATTAACTAGCCATTAAGGAAAGTTTTGAGTGTTTAGAAATAAAAACAAGCAACCAATTTAGAAATATAAAATCTACCGATTAAAAAAAGTGATTAGAACATAGGAGTCCAATAAGAACCTTCAAATTATTTATCAAGTGACTCCAATTTGTTCCAATATTTATTTTAAATTAAAAACAAATCAATGTTTTTAATTTAGAAAATCTAATGTTTAAAATCCCTTTTTAATCATAAAAATTCAAAACTCAAGACTTCTTTCATCTCATAAAAGAATAAAAATAATTTAAGCACAACCCATCAAATATAAGCATAAATCAGCAAAAGATCTAAATCCAAAGCATGACCTATCAAACCTAAGAATAAATAGTCAAAAATTAATTCTTATTTTTATAAATAAAAAATGGAGATTTGCCTAGGGCACGAAGATAAACCTATTAATCATTACGCACATAATCATGGAACACAAATTATAATTACTAAACAAATAAAAAGAAGCAACTTAACTTCATCCATAGCTCTTATAAAGAAAATTAGCCCGCCATTGCAAAGAATGCTTCTTGATTTATCATTAAAAATTGCATCTTTACAAATAATGAAGAAAAGAAGTAGGGAAGAGAGGGTGTGGCTAGGAGAGAATAAACTAATAAAGAAAGATGGATGGAATTGTTTGGACGTGTGGGAGAGTGGTATCATGGCCTATTTGGTCGTCCAAGCACTTGTGGCCTTTTATAATGCCCGTTTGCAATGCTTAGGGCCCAAGTAATTCTGATTTAGGAATTTCTATAGTTTAGTCTCCAATATAGGTTAGGATTTAGGAAGTTCTAGACAAGGAATCTTGGGATTTTGGAATTGTTTCTAACCTTGAAACTTGCTTGGTTTAATGAATTTCTAAAGTTGATCTCCTTTTCATCTTGCAACTTCACATAACTTGGGCCCACTTTTAGTTTTGAAAAACTCTAAATCTGCTATTCAGATTTGATCATGAAAACTGGAACACATGATGGGCCCCACATGGGCATGCAAATCTTAAAATATCCCTCTATGGACGTGTATTGCATTTTGGAAACTTTCTTGGATTTTTCTTCTTTCTTTCTTTGCTTCTTTACATTTCTTAGGGCCTGTTTGGATGTACAAGAAAATAAAGAAAATAATATTTTTTAGAATATAATCTTTCATTTTTTAAAGAAGAAAATCTTGTGCGTTTGGTAACTCAAGAAAAATTTGAAGAAAAGATTCTTTTCTTTCAAAAAACTCAATATTCTCTCCTACAGCTCCCCCCCTGTAGAAAACTTTCTACAAGATAAAAATCTTTCAAAATGACGATTACAAAGTTGTAGAGTAAAGTAAAGACCTTGGTTCAACAAATCCATCATAATGTGTATGTTTACATGTATGGAAAAGTAAAGTAAAAGTAAATCTCACAGGACGATAAAGGTGGGGTAAAGTAAAGGTGAGATAAAGTACATGGTGAAGTAAAGTGGGAATGAATGGTAAAGTAGTTTTTTTTTAAAATTTACTTAAACATTTTATCGTAGTTTTATATGGTAAATAAAAAGTGACTTGTTTACAAGTGTGGTAAAGTAAAATAAAGATCGATGTCATATCATGGTAAAAGATGAGGTAAAGTAAGGTCAGATGAAGTATGTGGTAAAGCAAAGTGAGAGAGAGTTATAAAGTAGTTATTTTTTCATTTACTTTACTTTACTATACTTTACCATGATTTTATGTGATAAAAGAAAAGTAACTTATTGTAAAAACATGAAAGTTAAACTTTACTTTACCACATTACTTTTTTTATCCTGACATGGTAAATTACATATAAATTAAAATATTTAATAAAAAAATTTCTTATAATGTAATTTAATTTAATCATAGCACCGTCCAAACATCTCAATTTAAAATCTGTAGTATTCTTCAAAAATTACCAAACAGTAAAAAAATTATACTATTATAATATTACATTATTGTATTCTATACTATTTTATTCTTATAATATTTAAATATATAAATATTTTATTCTATAGACATCCAAACGGGCCCTTAAGCATCGAAAGATCTTGGATTTCTTTCCTGGAAATTTTCTCCTTTTTTTTTCTCATCAATTCTGCTTTATCCGCGGGCCCCAAAATCTAAATTTTTTTCTTTCACATGAGAGTGGGCCCGCATGGGCATGAAATCTTGAAGTGGCATGGCTTAGATTTCCTCTGCGGATTCTTTCTCTTCTTTTCTTTTCAAAGCGGGTCCCAAAAAAAATTGAAGATTCCCTATAAGAATAAAAAGAAAAATTCAGCCATAATATGTATAAAATTCATAAATGTTATGCATGGAACCCAAATGAGATCATGCACATGAATGTACAACTGGATGATTTTTCATGAACTAATTGATGATGCAGGAATAAAAAAGCTAAATAGTGTGATACTAAGATGATGTAAACCAATGATTTCATAAAATTCATGCAAGATTGATGATTTTGAATGGTTTTGACTAAAATTCCAACTTTGATGCTCAAATTCATTGAATTATGAAATTCTATGAAATTGAATGCAAATTACCCTAATTAAGTCCACAAAGTAACATAAAGGAATGAATGAAAACTACAATTTTGTGGACTTATTAATCAGAACCATTTGCTAAAATGAATTTTTTGAAGTGGGGAATCACATGCTTCATCACACAAGGAAGTCATAAAGGTTCAAACTGAGAAACACCATCTTTGGTTGATCATTGTTAGTAGTAGTACTAGTCTTATTTTTGGCCATTTAACATCTCAGGATAGTATTGGAAGCTCTTTTAGGTTACTGTTAGTGGTAAGAATAACATCAAAAAGTTAATTAGATTATGCATTGAAATTGTGCTTAAATTTTAAGAATATAGAGATTAAGGGTAAAAGAATTGAGAGAGTTTTTGTGGTAAACATCATCATAGTGGGATTTTTTTGGCAACAATACATTGTCATAGAAAACAGTGGCCATACTTGCACATGAGATGAAATTACTATGAAAATGATTCTATGAATTCAAAGATGACGAAGGATTCCCTGCAGCTTTCACACCAGAAACTCATCATTTTTTTTTCAAAGCGGGACACATGGAGAGTTTGCAATGCTCAACAAGGAGCTGTACAAATAGATTACATATGAATTCATGGTTAAATGAGCTCTATCAAAAGATTCTTATAGAGGTGAGGATGAAGGACATGAGGTGAGAGATGAAGGATATAAACATAGGATGCAGATGGACTTTTATTGGATTTGAATAACTGGGGTGATGGCCAGGTATTTATTTTTAATCTTTTTTTTTATTAAAGAGAAGGTTATTTGATAATATTTATTTTCACATTGCATCTTTTACTCTTATAGAAAGATAGAATCCTAGAATTCCTATAAAGACCTGTCTGTTTGCATTAAAAATAGAATAAATAGGGGTGGTTAAAAATGAAGATAAAAGTTAAGTTTCCAAATTGAACATCAAATAACATTTTTTTTTTAGTTTTAGAGAAATTGAATCAAAAGAAAATATTATCTCAAGCTCATTTTCAAAAATTCACTGCTTATCTTCAATTTTAATCAGACAATATATTCAATTCCTATGTATAATTTTAATCCAAACCAACAGGGCCTAAGCATTTTTCATAAAACAAACTGGTCATAAATTATCAGATACCTAGGTGATAAGCTTAAAGCCAAACCATGGTAGTTTGGAGAATAGGAATGCCGTGCTTTTGGCTAAGTGGTGGGGGAGATTTGGAGACGAAAGGGAGGCTTTATGGAGAAAGGTCATATCTGTCAAGTATGGTGAGAAAGGTCTCACTCTTCAGGAAGCTTGACAATCTATCAGAACCAGCATCCCTTCCACTTACTGGCTGAACTGGGCTCCTCTGGTCTGGAACTCCCTTCAACATCCTAGGATATCTTTCTTTGCCTGGAGGCTGCTTCATGGATAGACCCCCACTCAAGCCTGGGCCCAGCACGGTGGCATCAGTTTGGCATCAAGGTGCAGTCTATGCCAAAAAGATCAAGAGACTATTTTGCATTTCCTCTTCCTTTGCCCTTTCTCCTCTGTCACATGGAATTGGATCCTCTCCAAGGCAGGTTCGGCTGTTGTTGGTCCTCTCTTTCCTTCTAAGATCTGGCATGCTCTCTCCCTCCAAAGTGACATTCTGGCCTGCAAAGGAGCTGCTTCAATCTTCTTCTCAACTGCCTATGCTCTATGGAGATGCAGGAATGAAGTTTTCTTCTCGAATTCTAGAGCCTCCCAGACGAAGGTCCATTTTTACTTGAATGAGCTCCTCTCTGCCTCTCTTAAGCGTATTAACAAACCTTTTTCTGGTAGATCTCTTAACCTTTTCTGTAAATTTTTGTTCCCAAATTCTTAAGCCTGGTTTGTGTTTTCCTGACTTCTGTTGGTTTCTTTTAATTTTTTGTTTTCTTCTTCTCTGTTGTTGCTCTCTGTGTTTCCTCTCTTTTGGGCTTTTTGGCCCTGTTTTCTTCCTCTTTCTCCTTTAATACAATTTGCCTTTCAGCAAAAAAAAGTATGGTGAGGACAGGTGGGGATGGTGGCCTAATTTAGGTCCAAGGCATTGTACGTCGGGTCTATGGGGTGCTATTCCATTAGTTGGGTATGTATCAACTGATATGGGAAAAATCTTATCCAAAGGGGTGGGTTTTGTTGTGGGAGGTGGGAGAAAGGTCAGATTTTGGTTAGATGATTGGGTGGGGGTGGGTCTTCTATGTGAGTTATTTCCTAGAATCTTTAGAGTGGTGTCTATCAAGGAGTGTGCTGTAAGTGATTGCTATGAGATGCGTGATGGTTCTATGGTGTGGGATGTGTCATTTAGAAGGCGTCTTCGTCTGTTTGAGGAGGTTCAGTATGAAGAGTTGTTGAGGCTTCTTGCTAGCATGTTTTTGTGCAGGAACTCCAAGGTTTCTCGGATTTGGAAGCCTTCCATATCCGGGGAATTCTCAGAAAAAAGCTTTTTACTCAGCCTTAGTGGGGATCCAACCTAGTAGTGCTCCTTCTTTCCTTCTTTGGATGGGGCTAGCTCCTTCCCGGGTGGAGACTTTTTTATTGGCTGGCAGTTGCAGCGAAGATCTCTACTGCAGCGCTCTTATTAACTTCCATCTTCGACATTTGTGTGATGTGTCAAAAGGAGGCAGAAACAGTTAATCATCTTTTACTTCATTGTGACTTTGCGACCGATGTTTGGGGTCATTTCATTAGTAGATGCGAAGTTGCTTGGTGTTTTCCGAGGAAGATTGAAGAGGTTGTAGAGTCTTGGATGGAAGATCATTTTGTTGGATGTGGTTGTACTATTTGGAGGTTGATCTCTTTCGCTATTTTATGGTCAATTTGGAGAGAAAGGAATGAAAGAATTTTCAAAGGTGAGTCCTCCTCCCCAATGCATTTCTCCAATTAACATGAGGATATCAAAGTGGGCTTTGATTAGAAAAGAGTTCTCCAAATTTAGTTTAAATGATATTATTTATAACTGGGATGCTTGTATGGGATGTAGCCCAATTAAGGTAAAAAATTATGTTTTTTGGTCTCCTTCTCCCCTTGGAGTGTTTAAGTTCAATGTTGATAGTTCAGCAAGAGGAAAGCCAAGGCCGGCGGGAATTGTAGGTGTTTTTCGCAATAGTAAGGGTGACGTCATTTTTATGTTTTCAAAGTACATGGGTTTTCTGCGATTCTAATGAAGCTGAGGTGTTAGCCATTTTGGAGTCTCTTCGATGCTTTTCTAGGAACATCCTTGGGGATCTCATTGTGGAAAGTGACTCTTTCAATGTGATTTTTTGGACATCTAAAAAGAAAGTCTGCCATTGGAGGTTTCAATTCCTATTCAATGAAATCTGGTCTTTATTTACATATTTTAATGTTATCTTTCATCATATCGCTAGATCGGCAAACTCAATGAATGTGCTTTATCTAAGCGGGAGTCAGGAGGTCTTCTCCTTGAGAGGGTATAATTATATAAGTTTTGGATAGTGTCTTTTGTTTGTATTTGGTGGGAGAGGTTACAATACTATTGTAACGTTTCTTTCCACATTGTAATCTCATTTTTTAATAAATAAATATTTTTATTACTGATAAAAAGAAAAAGCGTAAAGCCATCTTGTATCTATTAGGCGAATGGACCTCACAAATTCTTGACATGAGTCTGTATTTCAAAAGGCATGAAAAGGATGACGATTCAACGAAGATCACGGACATGTGTTTCTTTATTCTTCCCATGGCCACGTTCTGTTTTGGTGTCAGTCGTCTATATTTCGGTGTCAGGTTTGGCATGTTACTACTTCCAATGTCCAATTGTTCATACCCGACGAAGGTTACAGACATTACACGACTCTGGGGAATGTGATGCTCGGTTTCCCCATTGATCCCCACTTTTTCTTCTTCACGCCAAACATGCTAAAATCAGTTTTCTTGGAAACACTGTAGCTCTGCTGCACGACAAACGTGCAAAAATCATGCAAGTATTTCTCATCAACATTCACGAGTGTTGTTAGAACTTACGATACATTGAATCTTTTCCTATAAATCATCTTGGTTGAAAAACTCTCACAAGTTGACTTTTGAGTACACAAGAAGCGATGGAGAAAGGATAAAACTTTAGATTACTAAAATTATCTCGAAAAGAGATAGAAATAAATGACGGAAGACCCAAACTCATCAAAGAGCGGTGCTATGTGGACCGACTGGGGGTACCGAATGTTGGCTTGGTCCCCCCTAAGGACATGAGAGAGATTTTCTGCTCATCAAAACAATGAGAGAGAACATGACTTCCACTATATCATAAAAACACATGACACCAGCATATTTGTTACTCCATCATATTGGCATTCCACTTTATCATGGAATAAAAGATATTTCTCATGATATTGTGAAATGAGGGTATAAGGAAGGTTAAAAAAATAGAGTTTAAAATTTTGTGAGAGGTCCTCCCTTTCTTTTAAAGGGTTTGGACCCTTTGTCATTTATTTGATTTTAAGGAGACTTTTTTTTTTTAAAATACGTAGCATAAAAGATTAAAAAAAAAAAACTAATGAATACTTTGTTAAAAACCAATGAATAGCTTCTTCACTTCATTTATTAAAATTTGAAGATTTAAACTCATGATCTCTGGAAAAGTGTCGCTCCTCGCTACCACCTACAATAATGGCATTTCATATGTAAAACCTTAATTAGTAATATAAAAAAGTAAAAAAATACTCGGTGAGGCAAGGCGGGCTGGACACACCCAAAACTCAAACCCGCCCTAAACTTGACTTGGGTTAGTGCATGGAAAATATTCTTAACCCGAAATGTTGAGGTCAACATCCATTCTAACTCTTGATCGCTTATAATTGTAGTAGAGCCCCCACCCTCATCATAAAACCATTGTTGTCCCGTTTTCCATCACCAATTAATTTTGAGATAAGTGGTAGTTCAATGCAGTGTAAGATCCTACAAGTGGTATCAGAACCTAGTAGATTGACGTCCACCCTCGCTCCTGAGCAGTCATAATTATAGTTGAGCCCTCGTGGAATAAATGATAGCTCAATGGAGAGTAAGATCCTACACAAACCCTACTGACTACAGACACATTACCGATCCCACTCCTATTAGAAGAGGGTTTGGGCGGTCCCCATCAAAACCCTATCCATTGCCATCCCTAACTTGGATAAACTTTAATTGGGGATTAATGTCTGGATCATTATCAAATCAGGACTCTTGAAAAGGTAGATGAGTGTGCCTGAAGTGATTAGATTGAGCAAGTGTGGGCACATACATGACAATAAAATAAAATAAAAAATGAGAGAGAGAGAGAGAGAGAGAGAGAGAAAAGGAAGGGAGGCAAAACATAGGTGTAGAGACGTAGAGCATTTGCCAAAATAAAATAAACTCCAAAATGGATTTCCTATTGAGCTTTTATTTCTAGAATGGAGATATTGCTCCATGACCTCAGTCTTATCGCCTCCTGACTCAGCGTTCATTGAATCATTCTGCCTTTTGGGATACTTCAACATTCTCCCGTGGGAATCTGCCAAATGAAAAGTTATTGTCCCTTCCGGATCTTGTTCGAGAGAATAAGAAATTAGCTCTGTCGGTATGTCGTCCCCGCGAATGTTTTTTTTTTTTTTTGTTACACCCCCTAATTGTAAGTGGGGTTGATTTACCAAAAAAAGCAAAAAGCGGGGGTTCGGGTAATTGGGCCTCAGGACAATTTCTTAGTTTCTCCACTAGCTGGAGTAGAAGGAAAGCTCTCCCAGCGTATTAGGGCAAGCGAAAAAAAATAAAAAATAAAAATAATTATGTCAAATCGTCTTAGCCATTGATTTAGTAACCATAAAATTTAGTGGTATTTATAGATCTTTTGTTGAAATCAAACCAGCAATCCTAGAAAAAAAACGTTTGATTAGAGTGATATTGGTCATTAGAGTGAGGGCTAGCAACCACATGCTCTGATTATAGGTGGGCCAAAGTAGATCCCCCGTAGCTTCACTGCATGTACTCACCCTCCTAGTCGTAGGTCAACATTTCTCCACATACGGGTGACAATTGATTAGCTTAGCCATCAAACGACTAAGAAACGGATATGCTATATATACATATGGGAGGGGAACTGGGTGGTTGATTGACTTATTTTTAGGTATTTGTGGTAAACAGAAGGTGATTGACTAAACAGTTGGTTTTGGTTGAACGGGACGTATGTAGCACGACACGACCATTTATTGGTCGACCACGTGATCGATCTATTCGCAGGCTTTTGACCAAGAGGAATGTTTTAATAGTCAAAAACAGCTTTTGTACAAAACCAATAGGGCAGGCAGCCTGTGCGTGTGAACGGTGCACACCCATTTGATCCGATGGGCCCCTCATCAGGAGAACCCAAGTCCACCCGAATCTTAAAAATACTACCACAACAGTGCATAATATTCGCACAACATTTCCTAACTTTACCAAAACGTCATCATTGAGATAATGCACTGTTAGCAGCCCTCTTCCGTTTGAGAACCTGGTGATGTTATTTGTTACAATAAGGCCCACTAAATACTAAATAAATATATATATATATATATATATATATTTATATATATAAACAGATATGCTATGAACTTATTTTCATTTACGAACATGGATTCAAACTTAAATTGGATCAGCCATTTTCAGTGTTACCTGCCAGACAACCAACTACCCTGCCAATTGGCCAGGGAACTTTGACGGGTCTAACACGATGGATAAAAATTGCTGGCATTCAGCAGTCATAAATGCATATGAAATGGGTCGTTCGGAGGTTGATATTGTATTTTGACAACATTATTATCACAGCCTTGTAAAATTCAAAAGAGGGGTTGCGTAGGTGGTTGGTTGGTTGGCAATCCACCACCTTAGGGCTCGTTTGGTATCGATCCCCTGGATTGACTCCTTTTAGGTGACTCTAATGGCTCGTTGACCCTTTAGGTGGGCTTAAAAACAGCTTTGACCCTTTTATTTCGGATCAACTTTATGAATTCCACTTTATCATTTCAATTTATCTAAAGCCAAATCTTTAAATAAGTTGAGTTTCTTCATACTTATCCAAACCATTTTACCTAGGCGGATCTCCAACCCACACTTTACTCCGCCGTGCTGTTGGCCGGCCTTAAATTGAAACTACGGTGAAAATTCGTTGGTAAAAACAGATGTTATTCATGTGAGCCCAGTGGGAGGGAGCACTATAAAATATTGAGGACAGTGGGATAACTTTGCAATATTTTCTAGAATCACTGTTTCATGAAACACAGAGTTTTTTGAAAGGCTGCGATCGTTGTTGGTGGGCTTTTACATCTCCTACTTGCAACACAGGGTGATTGGATTTGATTTTACAATTGGTTACCAGACCAAAATCCCATCAGCTTTTTATTTTTTATTTTATTTCTACATGCTTTATATTTCTAATCAAAACCATTCAATTTGTTTATTAAACTAATAAATTTTATGTTTCTTAACTTGATTATATTAAATCTTCATAAATTTTGAATAATTTGTGAAAAAGTAAAAAAAAAATAATCCAACCTATGGATCCAATTTTCTGCACCTTTTTGGGCCTCCAATAAATAGGCCGTACCGTTCAATATTCTCATTTTAATGTAAGCATGAAGTTGTTTAGTTTCATATCTTAAGTCTTCATTATTGATTTTGGAAAATTTGTGAATAACTTTTAAAAAACCCATACACATCTAAAATCAATGGATGTACTTGTATTCTCACGTAAAAATAGTGATTTTCACGAACATGATAATTTATTTCAGCTTGTCTAACATTTAGATATGTACATGTCATAAATTTTCCTATTCCCTGTGTAAAATGCAAATGACCCTTCTCAGTAATAGTAATAGCGTGTTGTCAGTCGGTGGCCTTCTTGGATTGAAATTTCCTGCCTATCTATTCTCTTTGGACTTTGGGTGGTTACAGCAGTTAGTCATGGAAAACGATGGTGATCCGAGCTGTTGTTGATGTGGATCAAAGGACAAGACCAGAATTTTCTGTCTCTGTGTTTTTTGTTCTAAAGTTTTGACTTTTTTTGCATATATTGCTTTGAATTCTACATTTGTACAAGGAAGACAATAAGGTTGACTACGATGGGCACGTTTGGTTGGCAGAGGACATTGACCAAGAACAGGGCTTGTTGACGACCTCAATCCCTAGCTCAACTACCCACAAAAAATCTTTATTAATTAAGACCATCGGTTTTACTAAAATGAATCCATCGTTCTTCAAAGCAGCACCTGCTAAGGTCTGGTCATGGGGGGGTTAGAGCCATGTAGTCATGGCTTTCTGGGTTTTTTTTTTTTGGTAAATAGTCATGGTTTTCTGGTTGTTGTTTGGTCATTGCATAAGATGTTCAACTGAAAATGGTTCCCTGCCTACCCACTCTGGAGAAATGGAATAGACACATGTAAGGAAATGAATAAACCCGTGTTTGGACTGTGGACCATTGTCCATTGGAAAAGTCAGTCGGGGTGCCCCGGACGGACCCCGACTAGACGCGCTGTTGTCCATTGTGGATCCCTCCCCTTCCCCAAGGACCTTGACTTTGCCAAGTTTGAATTAGTGGATAATGGTTAGATATTCATTTTCCTTTTATCCTTTTGAATAGTTTCTTTAATAAAGAAGGGATTAATTCATAGGCATTTATGAATCTTCGCCTCCCGTTTTTTTTTTTTTTTTTTTAATGTAAAGACTAGGGAGTCATGCTCTCTTACCCCATAAAAGAGATGCTAGGTGTCTATGATAAAGCTGACCATTAGCCTAACATTGATCTTTTTAAATTTACTCAATTTTAGCCACTTTTAAGAATATATATTTTTCAAAACTCTTGAAAGTTTGATCCCATGCAAACAAATGGCCCAAGGAAAAACTTTAGCCAAAAGTTTGATGGATTGCTCTATTGAGGAATGGATTGCATCTAATAAGGAGGGAAATGATGCAAATTTTCAATGAAAGGATTGCGAACGGGATGACAATTCCGGCAAAGATGATACTACAGAAATTGAATTCTTCTATGATGGAGATGTGGACAAAGACTCTAATAAATTGGGTCTAGGTGGTATTGCACTCAAGTCTCAAGCGTGATGATCAGGTTCAAATACAGTATTCAAAACTGAAGAAAGGTGATTCTTCTCTGATAGCTGAAATCCTTGTAGTAGATGAGGCTATGGACTTAGATATACAACACGGATGGAGGAAAGTTAGCTTTCATGATTCGCTGATGTCTATATATGCAATTAACTCCAATGCAAATGATCCATCTTGGGAGATTTATGCTCTAGTGCAAAAGATAATAGAGAATGCAAAATAATTCACCGTAGTAAAATTTAAGGCAATCCGTAGAATTAACATTGTCAAAGCTCAGATTTAAATTCAAATTGTGACTCTATTGTGTGGGGACATCCCCTAACAACGAAAGGGTATAGCCCGATCTCGGCAAGACATCCGCTAGGGTCTCGCGCACGGTCACGGACCGACCCACTTGCTTTCTTATACACCGTTTCGGCTTCGGCGCCTCTCTACGTTGGTCTCGGTAGAAACCAACCGACCCGCTTCGGCCACACGGGTGCCATGTCCATATCGGTCTCGGTTGTGAGCCTGTAGTCGCGGCATGAGTCTCCCAACCAGAGCAGGGCCTGACAGCCACGTCCCATGCAGGACACGTGGTTGAACGTCAGCACGCGCTGACAGGACAGATACATCATCCCAGCCGTCCATCCCTACCAAATCTCTGGCAAAGCCATATCCAATGGCTGCAACCATATGTGGGCAGGGCCCAAGATAGGATCCGATGAGACCTCAGCCGCCCACAGATCAAGGCCAGATCAGGCTCAATGTGACGGGCATTAAATGCAATATGGGCTATGATGGATCTTCATTAATGACTCTATGGGCTGATAAGACCCCAGCAGTCAGATCACTGGGCCCATTCACGCAGGCAGTAAAGAACTTTCTCATATAAGGTAAGGAACCGCCCGAAAAAGAGGTATGCACACTTACATGCAAAATACTCCCTAAATGTTTCTCTATTCTTCTCCAACCTGCACTCACTTAGGCATCGGAGAGCCCTGCGCTGCCCACAGCCATGGTCCTTTGACGTCTTCTTCTTCTTCTTCTCCCCTTTCAGGTTCCCAGATCAAGCAGTTCTACCTCTGGTCTTTTGGATAAGTCTCTTGAGGCACTCCTTTAAACTTGTGAGTATATTTTTTGTACTTACATCTATGAAGGAGCATGTAATTATCTTTTTTAAATAAATCAACTATTTCCTCCCTAAATTTTGGGGGAAACAAGGATCGCGTCATCTGGAACATGTAAGCTGCCTGTCATTATTTTAGAGTTGAGACTACTTCAAAGTCAAGCCTTGTGCAGATAGAAGGATATGGAATGATGGAGCCATGCCAACCAATTCCACCAGTGAATCTGCTAATCTGATTATGTACTGACGATCACCAATTAATTTCTCGCGGCAGATGCGTGTGTTTCATGTCACAGTTAGTGGAGCCTGATGTGATAGGGAGGTCCCCCATCTTTTCTAATTGAAGGGTGGCCGGCCCTACATGCCGACTTCTTCTCCATATCAATCTGACTAGATATAACTTGACCCTTTGCCATGCCCACAAGTTGGGGTGTCCAAGGGCATTGCCAGCAAGCTGGGCTCGGGGTTCTCCAAAGCCCCACCCTTAACATAAGTGGGCTGGACTCAGGGCTGGCCAATGTGCTTGGAGGGCTTACACTACCCGATCGAACCTAAATGAAATCAGAACTCCAATTTGATCTATTAATTTCCCACTCAGGTTGCAAATCGCGTTGAGCAAGGTCGACTCGGGTCAAGGGTGGACCCTGAAAATTTATCTTAAGGGGCTTAATGTAAAAGAAATACTGTCGGAAGGGGAAAATGAAAAAGTAAAAACACATTAATTATTAGAATCTGCAGGTTTTTTTTTTTTTTAGTTCTCAAGTAGGGCGGGGGCTTCAGCCCCGGACCCTTGTATCAAGATCCGCCACTAATTTGAGATGAGTTTATATCCAAATTTCCCAAATATGAGAACAGCTACTTACCTCACTGGTAAGTGAGATAGTTCTCACCTAGCAGCCTAGGGTTCGAACCCTAGGTAGGCCACCCTTTTTCCACTTCTGTGGGTCGTCTTCCTGCTTGTAGGGGTGTTCATGGCCCGACCCGACTTTAGAAACACTAGCTGAAGCCCGACACAGGCCACAAAAGTTAGGCCCGAGCCCGCCCAATTAATCAATCGAGCCGGGCTGAACCTGGCTTTTCATCACTTTTGTGGGTATTAGAGCACTAATTAAATTACATGCATTTCTTACACAAGCCGGGCCGGGCTGGGTTATGGGCTTTCTATCACTTAATCCAAGCCCGTCCCGATTATTAACTGAGCTCGCCTGGCCCATGAGCAACCCAACCCGCTTGTGTGGACTATCTTCTCGTGTGTGTGTGGGGGGCCGGGGACTCAAGACAACCCCCTCTTGAGTCCCAGCCCCTTGACTGGACTACCAAAAAAAATTAGTATCCAAAATTAGAAAGAGGAGTGAGAGAGTATCCAGTGGGTCGGTTCTCCAGTTCCACAGTTGATAACATCTAACAGTATACCGCTTCCTTTGTTCATGAATCCATTCCTCAACAGGTTGAAAATATGATTGTATTTAATTTTCACCAAGGTTTTCATAATTTAATGACGAAATTGGAACCACTATGATTGGAACATTGGCCCATCATATCATTAACTTGAAATCTCAGATTTATAGCTGACACCACCTTCAGTATTTACACAAGCAATCCACAATAAATGTGAATTATTCAATCCTACCCTAGTGAACTGAGGTCACTAACATGAAATGTGACCCACTAACCATCAACTACAAACTGCTATCCAAGGCCCATGTAACCCCGGTATCTAGTCTACAGATGATATAAGTGTGTATAAATTAAAATGTATAAAATGTGGAAATGTTCTCCCAGGAGTAAACTACATGAGCAGTCCACCTATTTAGGGCCACTTGAGCCAACCTTTGATCCTCGCAACATTTATTCTAGTCCTGTCATCCCATGACTTGATATCATACCTCATTTTACACTATTTTAAACTTCACTCAATGTTGGATTGAATCTATAAAAAATCCACAATAAAGACGCATTAAATTTTAAGGCTATTAAATCAAGGACTACGATACTCTCGTGGCCTGATTTTTCTGCTTCCCAATGTCCATATGGAGAACTTTTAATTTGATTTGCTCTCATTGATACACATTCCTCTAAGCAAGCCCCATTAGCTGGAGTTGGGGTGTTCATGGCCCGGATCAGGCCAGGCTTATGCATATCCCTGCCTGTCCAACTTGAGAAACACAAGCATATATGTGGCCCAAGCTGACACAAGCCATAAAATGTCAGCCTTAATCAGCCCAATTGGTCAATCAGGCTGGGAAGAACTTTCCTTTTTATCCATTGTTTCTATGTTTGGACAAAATTACCGGCGCTCCATATTCAGGCCAGGCCGGGTCAGGATTTGGGATTTCTATCACTAAATCGAAACTTGGATCAAACAGGATGGGCTCAGGTTGGCCTAGTCCATGAGCACCCCAACCTATAAGTAATATGGTGTCTGCTTGTAGGAGAACATTCTCCACTATTATGTAAATAGAATGCTCAAGTCAATACAGGCAGTGAACCCGACAAGCCCATCCAACTTTTACTTTCAGGATCAGGCTATGCAGGTTTGGGTGTTGTCGATCCCGCACTTTGCCTCGGGCCGGTGCTTGTTCTCAATTGCCACCTGCAGAAAGAGTCATGAAGAGTTGCTACCTCACAACAACTACTATTGCAGCCTTGCAGTAACATCCTGTAAGACCCCGACCCCGCCTAGGTTTGATTAGCACTTAATTAATCTTGATTAAGTGCCTAATTGGTGTTTTGGTTGGTTTTGTATAGGGTTAATTAGATTAGTGGGTTTGACCCAAGTTAGATGGAGCTATAACCTCTTTATAGTTTTAATCATGCATGTACATTTCTAGCATTAGTGGGTCTTCATGTGCATTTCATCAAACACTTTCCCTACATTAAGTCCTATGTGTGGACCCAAACCAATTGGACCCAAAACAATCGGACCCAAAACAACCCATATCCAGACCTTTTTCCAAGCCCAAAATCAGACCCAAGTCCTTTTCCCAAATTCTTCAAAACTGGGAGGGTTTGCATGCAGGACCCAAACTCAATTCCCATTTAGTGAACCCATCCATCCCAACGATTTCCACCTTCTTTCTTTCTTCTCATTCTGAGTGAACAAGAGATCATCTCTCTGCTGCTCCTTCTCTTCTTCTTCTTCTTTCTTATTCATTTTCGTTCTTGTAAGGATATAATTGGCTAATTCATTGGGATATGGACAAAACTGGGACTCATATCAATTTGTATTGCGTCTAGGATTGGACTGCAAGTATTCTAAGAAGGAGGAGTTCGGTCTCTGTCAAATTGGTATCAGAGCTGGTTACACTAAGTTATTGTGTGATCAAGTTACTGATCTCATGGATATCATCAGAGAAGGAACCTCGACCAACAAGCCCCCCCTTCTAGATGGATCAAATTATGCTTATTGGAAAGGTCGGATGATAGCCTTCTTTAGGGCAATCGATGATCATGTTTGGGACATAGTGGCTGATGGATACACTGCACCCACTATGACGGTTGAAGGTCAAATCAGACCAAAACCTAAAGCACAGTGGACCGCTGATGAAAAGGCCAAATCAAACTATAATAATAAGGCCATTCATGCTATCTACAATGGTGTCACTCAAACTGAGTTTCATAGAATTTCTGCCTGCACCACTGCAAAAGCTGCATGGGATTTGCTTCAAACTGTTCATGAAGGAACAGAAATTGTCAGGCAAACGAAACTCCAAAATCTGACAACGGCTTTTGAAACGATTCGAATGAAAGAATCTGAATCCTTTGATGATTTTAACACGAAATTGTCAAAAATCGTAAATTCATGCCATACCTTGGGAGAGCCGGTACCTCCATCAAAGGTTGTTAAAAAGATTTTGAGGTCTCTCCCCGAAAGGTTTCGTCCAAAAGTTGTTGCTATTGAGGAGCATCAAGATCTGAACTCAATATCTGTTGAAGAATTGGTTGGAAATTTACAGACTTTTGAGGCAAATCACTGCCCACTCTCATGAAGTTTGATTCCAAGGTTATTCATGTAGACCTGGTTCGAGAGTTTTACTGTAATTTGGAAGTTATGGAAAATGGTTCAATCAAATCCTATGTGCGGGGAAAATGGATTACCATCTCCGTTGCAGACATTGCCGAGTTCATCAATATTCCTGAAGTGGAGGGTGCGGCCTATCCAATACCAGATGAGTTGGAAGCTCCTATCGATTATGATGTCATAGCAACTACTCTTTGTGGTGTGCCCACACACTGGCCCGGGGGGATTATCACACATGGAAATCTTACTGCTGAATATCGGTTTCTTAACCGGTTTGTTTGTCACAACTTGGAACCCCGAGGTCACACTTCTGATGTTGCACAGAAGAATGGCTACTTGCTCTATTGTATTGGAACTGGACTGAGTGTCAACATACCACTGACCTACCTTCATGTTCTGGTTAGAACCCTGACGGCTAAGAGGAATTCGTTGCTGCCTTTTGGAGTGTTCATTACTGAGTTTCTTGCTTACAAGGAGATCCAAGTGCGGCAAAATGAACCCTCAATTAACGTCAAGAATCCTATAAATGCTGGCACCATTGCTCAGTCATCAGCGCACAGTAATCCCGCACAACGAGCAGCTCCCGCTCCTCAGGCTGAAGAGGAAGATGATGCACCAGCTGAGGGGGAGCAACCAGGGTGGAATCAACGCTTTGATCAGTTGGAACTCCAGGTTCAGGGTCTCTCCACCAGGGTTGACTCTGGGTTCAATCAAATCAATGCAGCCCTGGCTGACTTCTTTGCTAGGATGGGACATGGCCCCCAATGATTCTTCTTTGCCTATGGATTATGGTTACTCTGTTTATGGTTACTGTTGACATGTTTTTGTTGCCTTCTGGACTATTTCTTAGACTTTCTGTTATAATGCTTCGTACTCTTGTCTGCTACATTCATAGTTCACTCTTTATGTTATGCACTTTATGATGATGCTTCCTCTTGACAATTTCTGTCCAAAAAGGGGGAGTGTGGTGTGTGTTATTTATTCTATGATGCTTGTCACTTGATCTTTACTTGAAAGATTCTGCAGGTACTCTGAGCGATTTTTCTCAAACATACAGAAGTCTCACCTTGAGTTGTTTAATCTTGTTTTTTGGTTTTAGTTTTCTAGAAGGGTAGACTTTTCATGTATTAGGGGTTTTGTCCATGAATTGCCAAAGGGGGAGATTGTAAGGATATAATTGGCTAATTCATTGGGATATGGACAAAACTGGGACTCATATCAATTTGTATTGCGTCTAGGATTGGACTGCAAGTATTCTAAGAAGGAGGAGTTCGGTCTCTGTCAAATTGGTCTGGTCGCTCGAGCGATCATACATCCGCTCGAGCGAACCTATCACAGAGACTTGGTCGCTCGACCACATTTTAATATTCGCTCGACCAAAGAATCCCTGCGCTGTCCGGAAGTTACTGAAGTAAGGGTCGCTCGAGCGAACCCTCTTGATCGCTCGAGCGAACCTGGGATTCCTGTTCCAACTACATCTCTTATTTCTATTTTCAAGGAAAGTAGTTGCCTGATTTGAGAAAGCTTGCTGCACGAATTTCTTCCTTTATATAGTCCATACATCTCTCCTCTCTGGGTATCTCTTTTGAAGAAGAATTATTATTGAGAGAGTTTTGAGAGATTCATCCTCCTGCCCCAAGGCTGCCATCATTGAAGCAATGCTGCAAGTTCAAGCCTTGAGATGAGTTCCATCAATCTTCTTGAAGTCATTGGTGTTCAAGCATGGTGAAGGTGTACGGCGAGTTGTCGGCAAGTCCTTGCAGTCCTTAGGTTGAGTCAGCAACTGGGAAAAAGGGTTGTGAGTTTTTCTTGTAACTTTCAATTACAATAGTGCTTGGTTGTCTGTTGGTCTAGACGATAAGACCCGTGGTTTTTTCCCGAGTAGGGTTTTCCACGTAAAAATCCTGTGTCTTTATTTCTCTTGTGGTTTGATTGCTTTAAACATGATTAGGGTTAATTACTAGTTTAATCACTAGTTATTGATATTCATCTGAGATCGTGTAATCGGGACCTCTGCCTGTGTTAAGGCAAGTTAATTCGTTTTTTCAGTTCTTCAAGAAGCTTATGGCTGGGCCTGTGCTTGTGGGATTGGAGCTGCAACTCCGCCTCCTCATCGTCCTCAAGCCATCTTTTCCCTCTCATTATCCTGCATGTTGCTGGGAATCCTTCTTTCTTGATTCTTCACCTTCCTTTCTTTCAATCTCTTACTTTCATTTATAAGTGGAGAGTGCATGTGAGAAATCTCCAGTACACCATCTTACCCCTCATCAACAACATCACCAGCAAGCTTAGTCCTCTTTATTTCACGGTCAGGCTTTTCCATGGGTAAGAAATCCTTCCAAATCACCCATCTCTTACTGTAAGTGCCTAGAAAAACTCAATTTCATTGCATACATGTTAATGGGTTTCCATTTATTGCATTCACCATCGTAGGATTTGTGTCGAGTTAACATTTGGAGGTTTGCTTGCATTTGAGCTTAGAGATTGAGGATTTTTGCTTGATTTGAGCCGAAGGAAAAGATTAGAGTGAAAGGCACCAAAATGAGGCAAGTAAATGAGCAATTTGAGATATATGCATACTAATGAGTCCTTGATTGAAAGTTATAATCCTTTGCATGTTAATGTCAGCCTACTTTTAATAAGATTGATATTGAAATGGGTTCTTCTTATTTTTTTTTTTTTTTTTTATTCTTTTGAGATGGGAATGGTTAGATTTGCATGTATGTGTATAAATGGAAGCAAAAAGGCTCAAATCCTATTTAAATGATCTATGAAATGATCTGGGATGGAGTAGGAAAGATTGGAAAGAAGGTGGTGGAAACACAGTGCAGAAACAGGTTCTGTATGGAGAATTTTGCCTAGAATTGGGCCAGTCAGATTGAGCCCGCTCGAGTGGGTTGGCCCATTGGGCCCAACAATGCCAACTTTGAATGGCCATAACTTTTGACCCATACGTCTAATTTTTTAATTCCATATATCGTTGAAAAACTCTTGTAATGTAGAAACCAATGGAAGACACCTCCTAGTGATTAGAGATTAGGAGATGAATTTGATATGGGGACAATTAAACCGGGCCCCATCTCTTTTGGGAAAAAGAGACCATAATCATAGTTTGGACCCTAGATTGGAACCCATGGACTAAAACCTTATAATCAATTCCTGAGGATGATTGTGATACAAACACTAAACCAATAAAGTCTTTTGTTGAGAAATGAGTGACTTTGTAGGTCCCTAGACTTGGAAATTGTTACACGTGAGAAATCTTGGGTTGATATTATCTCATGTGCCTATCCGTTTGCCTAGCACTTTACCATGGGTGTTGGTTTAGGAATTTCGGTGCATCACACACACACACACACACACAAAGTGACACCAATAAAATGTAGTCCGTGCATCGAATTACCTAAAGCTACATCGAAGTGGATAGTTAGAGACGGCGGGTAATTAGATTAGGTTTGACTAGTAAATCTCCTTGATTTTATTAATCGAATTGCATAGCATATTGTTATTGAGTTACTATTGCCCTCTGATATCTCAATGAATGTTTCTATATAGCATTCGTGCTATTCTCTTGTAGCATTGCTATTGTTTTATGATTGTATCGTGCATGGAATTGATAAATTGTAACGTCTCACGAAGTCAAGATCCTGCCCAGAGGAGGTGAAACCGAAGGTCAAGATCCTATCCCGAGAAAGTAAGACGGAGTGAAAGTGAATGACCAACCGATGTCAAGATCCTACCTAGAGGAGGTAAGGCCCCGTGTCAAGATCCTACCCCGAGGAGGTGAGACGGAGGTGGGTGTACGTAATTGAATCGAATGAGTCAACACTACTTAGCTTCGACCGGATGATACTCGAAGGGGTTGACTATTGGTTTAGATTATGTACGTCACTGCAGTAAACAGCCTGGAGCACCGGAACTCCAGAACCCGAGTAGCCAGGAGGACCTTTGGCCGTGCCCCTGCTGACATCCCAAAACGCATGCTCTCTATTAAGGAAGGATTGAGCAAAGGTAGTAGCCAACTAGAATGCAAGTATTGTTTTGTGATTCAATAAAGCATGATTTATTCTTAAACGCACAATGTGCTTAGTTAGGATTATTTGACATCGTTTAATCTTCTGTCAATAATTCAAATTTGATATAATATGTGATATATTTTAATTGCTCATATATTTTGTGGAATCGTCGTATTCATGGTATTACACTTGGTGTCACAGGAATCAAAGATACCGAAGAGAATAATTAATAACCCTTCAGACTAGAGATTCGATCGGTAAGGTTCTTGGTTAGCTTTGACCGCCGGAGTACGTACAAGTGTGGTAATTTATGACTTAAGATTAGACAGTTAATCTTGCACTTAGTTTAAGTATGCAGTGAAGCTTTAAATTATTAGCTTTGTTTTAGACTAATTGTTATTTAACAATTTGGTTATAGACTGCTCATGGCTTTGTTATTGCTGATATACATGCTTCTGCAAATAAATGTTCGTTAACAGGTGTCAGTGAGTAATCCTCACACGTGTAATGTGGAATTTCTCCTTCGTGAATTCAGATTTGGTCCGGAACAGGTGTGAGTTCACGGGAGTACGCGTGTCACACCTTGGGAAACACCCTACTCAAGGGATTCTCGAGTCTGGGAAGTGACACATCCCTTTTCCTTTAACTTTCCCACCTACTACATTACCCCTAGTCCACGCCCAAATCATATTCTCAAGGCCAAAGACTTATCCTAACCTTATCCTTCCACCCCACCACCATCCGCTTGAGAAGTGAGAACCTTAAACCTTTTGACTCTTACAGACTCAGCATGCAAATAACTCAGTACGTCATTCCTCAATTCACCAGGTGCTTGTGCATCAGTTTTTACGACTCTCCAACTGTTGTTATCTACAAGTCTCAATAGGCCCCAATTTAAGGAAGTTATTTCTAAGAAAGTTTTCTATAGTTGAATTTGTTTTGCACTTCGCTTCATAGGTATTAATTTCGTAATTGGTAGCCTTTTTATTACGTACTTCTGCAACCTATTAAGTTTGGTAGTTTAGGTTGGCTATAATTATCAGCATCCGTCATCACCAGCTTCTACCAAATAGAAGAAAGAAATGTCACAAGCATTGTTCAATTCTTGGTGTCGCCCATATCATTAACTCATTGTATATATGGTTACAATGAAGTATTACAACTCATCTCACAACCCTTCTACCAAAAGAAAAAAAAACTCATCTTACAACCCATACTCAAAAGATTATTTCCACAAGGAATGACAATTAGGATAATCTACGGCTACTGTTTTAAATTAATCACTGTAGCACTGTAATTAGGAAACTGGATCGTCCAAGCTTTAGACAGCTCTATCAATTTGTGGTGATGGGTCTTATTTTGGACTGGGTCTTCATCTGTTCTGGAGCTCATCTTGGATTGGGTTGGATCTGCTGGACCTTATTTGGGCTGTGGTATCATTATCACTTCCTGCCGTGTAGATGACTTGGCCGGCTTACATACTGCCACCCAACTTCTCTTTAGGGGTGATCATGGGACGAGACAGCCCAAGCCCAATCCGGGCCCAGCCCGCGTTGGCCGGGTTTTGGATTAAGCGATAGAAAACCTGAAACCCGAGCCCGCCCTGCCCGTGTAAGGAATGCATGTAATTTAATTTAATTAGTCTAAACAATTGACCAAATGCCCACAAAAGTGATAAAAAGCCCAGTTTGGCCCGGCCTGACTGATTAAATGGGCAGACTCAGGCTTAACTTTTACAGCCCATGTTGGGCTTGAGGCGGGCTTGGTTCAATGTTTCTAAAAGCCAGGCCGGGCCTAAATATGCTTTAGCCTGGCCCATGAACACCCCTACTTCTCTTCCATACCACTTGTGGCAGAGCGCAGTGGGGGAGTTTGTGCATGCGGGGGCGGGGGGGGGGGGGGGTGGTGTTGGTTTTTAAGTTGTCCCTGAAAGTCCGGGAATCCGAACCTTAGAGGGGGGGGGGGGGGTGAATAGGGTGAGCTTCAATTATGACCAATTTTATCCAATTTTAACTTCTTTAAATTAAACTAGTCACAAGTGATGATTATCAAACAAAATGCGGAAGCTTAATAAAAACAATCACCACAAAGCAAGCACCATCACACAAGGATTAATAGTGGTTCGGCCTCAATGCCTATATCCACGACCGGTTTGTGATCCAACACCCCACCGGATTTCCACTATTTATGCTTTTCAATAGGCTAAGCAATAACCTTTATAATGATGTTTTTCAAGGCTTAACATCAAACTATTACACTATGCTTTTTCATAGGCTAAGCAATAACCTCTTCAACCAAAGGTTGACTATCTCTCTAAGTAGTTTCTAACATACACTTGATGGAGATACAATATAATGCTCATTACAATGCCTCTTAATTAGGCGGATACGGAAATGAAAAACTAATTCATACACACACACTATGAATGCAAAAATGAATGCTCAATGTGTATGTATGATGTCCTCAATCATTTTTTAAAATGAAAGCTCATAAATGTATGCCTAAGGCTTTTGAAAGTTTTAGCTCATAAAACATTTATGATTGAGGAAAGAATGCAAGTCACATGTTAAAAATAACTTGTAAAAGATATACATTTGTATTCTAAACAAGTTGTGAAATTCTAAGAACAAAACATGTGATGCATATGGATGTCAATCATATCAACAATGTAGCTCATAAAACATAAAAATAGATTTGATTGAAAAATAGGGGACAAATCATATGTACTTATAAAATCAACTTGAATATGATATACCTATCAAAGAAAAGCAGGTTGTGAAACTTTAAAACAAAGTTACATATGATTTGTAAAGTTATTGAATCCAAAACATAAGATATATTTGAAAGTGATTTTCTTATGATGAAAAACAACAACCATAGATTCAACAAAGTATAGGAATCATGTTACATATCATTTCAAAGATTCTTTCATTAACATGATCTACTTAGATTTACCAATTAAAGTACTACTTGAATTGAATCAAGGTGATGCATTCAAAACAATGGATCAATTCGAAACATAAACATGTTAATGACACAACAAATCATAGTTTATCATGCTAGAAAAGATTTACCAATAATTAAAGCAAAGCATGAAAACATATGATTAAGAAAAGTAAAGCTTACTTAGAGATTTAACTTCATTAATCTAAACTTTTGCTTTTCTAATGACCCCTTTCATCCCTTAGCTCATTCTCCTTTTATAGGCCTCAAAACCTCTCAAAGAGGGCCTTAAAATTGCTAACTTTTGGGAAAAGAATGAACTAATATTTATAGCCAAAAAGTGCACAACGGCTCTTCCCCGGTCGACTTGGCTCTTCCCCGGTCCCCGATCGAACTGACCATTTGAAAGAGGGCACAACGGCTCTTTCCCGGTCGAACTGACCGTTTCAAAGAGGGCACAGCGGCTCTTTCCCGGTCGACCCGAGTGGGCTCGGTCAACCGGGCCCGCCCACTGCGGGTCGACCCGAGCCTGGGACCAAAATTCGCAAAAATTGCATATTTTGCATATTTCAAAGTATATTCATTTAGGAACTCTTGGGCCACTAAATCAAGTTTAGAATCACGATTTAAATCAAACTAAGAGGCTTAAAAACTTGAAACACAAAAAGCCTAAAATGATTTGAAAGATTTAAAACATAGGCTTGCTTGATTTCTAAAACTTCTTTTCAAAACTAATGCATCCAAGTTTAAAAACAAAACATGCATAAATCAATACTTTTACAAGTCTTAAAAATAATGCATGTAGAAATCAAGATTTCAAGTTTTTCTAAATCAATGCATGTGTGTAAATTCAAATGATGATAGAATGATAATGCATCCATCAAACTGCAATGCACAAAATCGCTAACAGTCCCCAGCTCGACTCTAAACTTTTATCTTTTCACATGAGAGAATGGGACTTCACAATGGCTAGAGCATGCAGAAAATCCGGACCTCTAAACGTGAAGGCCTATGCCTTTAATAGGTTACTCCGAATTTTTTGCAAGAGGAGTTGATCCCATCAAAAGATTGAATATATATCAAATGCCAATAACTTAAATGTGATGGCCCCCACCTTATCTCTCATATTAAGGTGAGAGATGCTTTATCTTAACTGATATATATATATATAAGGGAAATATTTAAGTGAGGGACTCCCCTTTTTGGGGAGGTTTCAATTACAAAAGGGCTTGTGTACCTGAAGGGAGTACACCCTTTTGTACTTGAAACCTCTCCAAAAAGGGAGTCCCTCACCACACATGGTGAGGGAATCCCTCACTTGAATACCCTATATATATACATATACATATATATATATACATACATACATTCTTAACTGATATCATCCATCTTCAGGAGGATCCAACTTTTAATGGATTAAAATTTGGGGAAAGCTTGCTTGAAGATAGCGTGTTTATTTTGAGTGCTTTAGATATTCAATAAGTTGGCCCGACTTTGGAGTCACATACCCTAAAGGATGAGACCTTAAAGGATCTAAATCCTTAACTTACCATTATCATAACATTTATATCTTTGCTTCTATCTTTTCAGTATTTGGTGATGAATTTCTAATGTTTTCTTCTCACAATCCATGTTTATCGTAAAATCATGGCATCTGACATGAATCCTATTTTGATTAGAGTATGATACAACAATCAATCTTAAAACAGGGAGAAAATGATTATTACTGAGTAGGGTTGTAAACGTGTTGATTCCGGTCCAGGTCCATGGTGGACCCGGAACTGGAACTATTAAGAAGAAGGTGGACCCGGACCCGAACCAGTTTCTTAACTTCGGAACCGGAACCAGAACCAGAACCATATATGGGACTGGTCTGGATCCGGGTCCTGATTTTGGTAGAAAATGATATTAAAAAAAACATGGTGGAAAGATTTTCAAAAATTGAGGTACTATGTCGGATTTTGGGTCCACGGGTCTAAACCAAGGTGGAACCGGACCTGGACCCATTTACTTATCGGGGCCTAAATATGGACCCAGACCCGATTTTTAACTGGTCGGAACTTCCGTATAATCATAGAATCGAGTACCTTTTTACATCCCTACTACTGAGTGGTTGAGTTCATTATATTGAGGTCTACAATTTTAAATTTTAGCTGCCCTCACAAAGTTTTGAGAAATTACTCTTAAAAAATGTAGGGATATTTTCAGATTTAGAATATTCTCCCGATATTTATTAAAGGACTCATACAACAAATAACTTTATTCTAAACAATATAAGCAATGAATCAATCAATAAATATATCAAATAGTATTGCTCGACTTTCACTTACCTCTATTAGTTATTACTGAGAGGGAGAAAAGCTGGCTTGATCAAGATGCAAAATTATCACCAAGAAGCTGGTTCAGGTGCGAATCGGTTGTTTGAAGACCAATGCGGGACTCTTCTGCGAGATAGATTTGAGGGTACTCCTCGAAGAGGCGACTGTAGAGGGAGAGCTGCCCTCTGGCGTACAATTATCAACAAAGTTTAGCTCAATGTTTCTCCTGTCCTGGTTCCTCCTTCCACTGCTCAGAACTTTGGTTGGTTTAGTGTTTACTTTGCAAACATCGACAACAAGACAAGACGATGAAGGAGGCTCTTGAAAGGATATTTGATTCAAATTACAAGGAGACGACATCTAAGAAGGCACTATGGTGGCAGGCAAATCCACAAAATTTGCCTCTGGGGCTGTCTCGAAGAGGCATGTTTTATTTTTTTTATTTTTTTCAAACTTTGAATAAGATGATTGGGAACAGATGGATATGGTTATCTAAATATCTAATAAGCTTGAATATTAGGTCATCATATCAGTGTCGACCCTGTTAGATACCGGACAATAGACTGTTGTAAATTGTAATATAATGGAATGGTGGGTCACGATCACACAACATAAATGGAACCACAGTAAAGTACCTGGACCTTGAACCTCAGGGGTTTAAACCCCAGGTACGTCATCTTTTTTCACCTGTGCAAGCCTCATTTCCACTTGAGTAGGGTACCTTTTCGTATATATGTGGGCTCTTTCTTAGGTCTCGGCCCCACTTGTCGGGTAAAATAAAAACCAAAAAGACCTTTACTAAAGATCAAGTTGACGTTACTTTTGCGTCAAGAGACGTCCTCCACTCCGCTCTAGTTTGGACTTGTTGGGTCCAAGTCTACAACTGTGATTCAGAAAACCCAAATTGTAGAGATCACCCTAGGTCATGTTCAGATCCTTGGAATTTGATCCCCTCATCCATATTTGTAGAACCTAATTACCCTTAAAAGAACTTAATCCTTATTTGTGCGGCTGTAATTGGTTGTGAAAAAGAACAAAAAAACTTACTCTTAAGTCTACGCTAACATTTACGTGCACTTAGTCTAAGAAGAACCAAGGGGTCCTCAAGATTGGACTACACTGCAGTGGAGTAATTTTCATAATTACGTTACCCTTAAGATCGGATATTTTTAGCACTACAATGCAGAGGAGTCATTTTCATGGTTACGTTTTGTCACCATCCCTTGACTTTTGGCTGCAAGATGGCTTTTGTTTTTCCTATCCAAAATCTTGGGCGGTTAGAGAATCTTTCTTCTTTTTTTTTTTTTTTTTTTTGATGAAACCCCTTTGAATCATAGGTTGTCAATATTGTAAATTCCTCTACGGCCTTGAGTTTGTAATATGATCGATTATCTAAAGAAATTTAATATAATATTAGAGTCAATCGATCGTAAGTTCAAATCCTAGAAAAAAAAAAAAAAAAAAAAAAGCGTGTCGCCAAAAGTGCGCTGGCCGTGTTCGACCTGAGGGGGAGTATTGAGGAATATTGAAAAGTATTTCCGCTGTTTCTACTAACGCATTGAGGTTTTAATCTCGAATTCTCTAAATTAAGCATTACCTTATTGATAATTGTACGCTAAAGTGCCATCTCGCCCCCTACCGTTGCCCCTTGGAGTGCAGTGCCATCGCCTAGATAAATAATAGCAGGATGGACAACTTCGGGTTCTTCCACCAAGTTAAATGATAGCTGGAACACTACACAAGTAATCAGGTTAGTTAGTGAATTTTGTTTGATAGGCAACAAGACTTACTACTTTAAACCATAGAAAATGTAAGCAGAATAGAAACCTGATTTTCTGCAAGACCCATTTGCATAACTCCACTTGGATTGGTGATGGGGTATGCCTTCCACTCTCCAAAATTAAGGGGCTATATATCTTAGACAATGTTGCCATAGCCATGGCCATAGCTGAGGGGAGAGAGAATATGAAAGAATTAGAGAGAAGAGATGGTAATGCAGAAAGAGGGAGTGGGAGAGAAGGGATTTATAGAGGAGATCGGGGTGGCGAAGCAAAGCCGAGAGAGATGTGAGAAGAGGCTAAAATTGTAATAAGAGAGATTCAATTCTCGTGTGGGACTCTTCAAATTTAAGTTGGCTTGTACTAGTGTAATATATCTTTCCAAGAATCTTTGCAATCGTCATCGCTGACCTCTGCTACTCCGTTCACTATTGTTGATCAAACTGTAAAAGAGTCGGTCGATGGTTATGGTTATCTACAAATTCGGTGGATCACATTTTTGACCGTCAAGAAATCTTCAAACATCGATATTATTCCAACTTGTAAGTTTTGGAGGCATTGGTTATTATGATCCTATCCTGTGGCCCACCAGGTAAAGTGCTTGATCGACAGCTTCTTTGTAGTTGGACCAAAAACTCATGGGAGTATGAACAAGTGATGCACCAAAGTCTCAATGTAAAAGAGAACTCACAGCTGATTGGACTTTGAAAAAGCATGGCAAAGGGAAAGTCATTATCATTCCTCAATTAGAGGAAGAAGACACCTATCTAAACCGCACCTCCTCTTTTCGGTTGGATGAAAGTTGAGACTTTCTTCTTGGAGGATACGTAGTTGGGAAGTAATAGTTGGGAATTTGACTTTTTTAGGATTTAAATCATAGCACCGCGAAGCAATGAGGTTTAAACTTTTGATCGTTCTTTCATTCATGTTTTAATAGAGAAAAGGTTAATATTGGATCCAAAATCTTCTAGCTTAATATATTATAATTACAATTCCTTTTACATGATAATGTATTGCAATTCTTTCCGTCCAACAAAAAGTTCCGAATATTTGGATAATGCTCCATCAGAATTGAAGTTTCCTGTGAGTGAAGTCCCACAAGGAAAACTCATGCAGACGAGCCAAACATACAGGTAAAGATTGAAGTGGTTTTTGTCCCCCTTGCTATTAGGTGACAATTGATTAAATCAACCATTGAACAAGTAAAAGGCGATATGCATGCAAGGTATGCTCGAAGAGAAGAAAAGTCAAAAAGGGTTATATATTTCATACAGAGGGCCTCTTGTGACATTTTTTATGTCTAATATCATCAGCTCATGAAAATCAAATTTAAGAAGTCCAAATTTGGAAAGGATCCCAAAAAAGAAAATGAAAAAACATTATAATATTTAGAACATATTACATTGTTTTTCTTCTCTCTCTCTGATTTTAACTGTTAAAAGTAATGCTTTGATGAGTTGGGATACTTTATATTCCTGGGTGAAATATATAAGGTAGTCAAGTAATTAGCCTGTGCAGCCTTCTAAGATTGAAATTTGCTCCTTTGTTCTCTTTGGACTTTATGGTCACAGCAGAGTCATGGAACCCGATGTTGTTCTTCCTTGTTATTGGTGGGCTCAAAAGACCAGACCAGAAATTTCAATGGTCTCCAGTGTTTTTGTGCTGAAGTTCTGACTTTATTCATTTGTTTTGGTTAGAATTCTTCATTTGTACAGGGAACACAAAACGGATAACTACGTTGGGCACGTTTCTTTGGCAGCCTGGCACTGACCAAGAGGGCATGTGGACCAGTCTGAGTTTCCAGCTCGAACCATCCACAAAAGCTCGTGGTTTATTAAAACCATCGACATCCAATGCAGCCCCCCTGGTCAGGTCATGGGTGGACCCCTTTCTTTCATAGAATTGAGTTTATACGAATCAATGGTAAAGTGGATTTTACCGTTCATTTAAGAGGTGAGGAGTGAGGGATATATATATCGGCAGCTTTCTTATACTGAACCTTAGCTTATCCTAGGCTGAAACATTGTCGGTCACATAAATCAAAGTCGATTATCGTTGTTTTTTGCACGATAATCATCTCCAAAATCAAGATAAAATCAATCGAAACTGAATTTTCCAATTGCATCATGTAAAAAACATCCATAATCAACTTTAATTTGCTATTTCAGCTTATGATAAGTTAAACTTCAGCTTATGAGAGCCCTGCTCATATATATATATATATATAAGGCTCTCTTGAGCTTGAGCTTAGAATAAAATTTCGTTAGCTCAAGTTTGTGGGGCCCACCCTTTTGTCCATTCAAATGGACTAAACACACGACCCCTCGAAATTGTATTTGTCCAGCAACTTTTGTGTCCCAGATGGAGACGATAGAAATCGCGGTTGTGACTGATTTTTTGCAAAGAGGATGATCCAAATGAGTCCTTGAAATCCCCATATCCCCATCCCCAGGTGGGCCCTACCACACACTTGAACTTACCTTATCATAAATTTGAGCTTAGAAGAGCTAGCCCCTATATATATATATAAAATCTTAACTTTCTTAAAATTGAATTACTAGATGATAGTAGGATATTCATTTTCCACATTTCCTTGATTGATTTTCCATAAAGATAAATTTATATCATAGATAGTTTCGTAATTAGAAGTTTTCATTGGAGGGAAACTATGGAAACTATATGGAAAAGGAAGAAAAGAATCCTAGTGGTGAATTGGGTGAGTGGATATGTAAATGCTAAAAATACATAAACCTCTTACAATATAATCGTATGAGGTTAATATTTCAAACCCTAGCTAACCCCCTAATTCCTCAAGTGATCGTATCCATTTATGGATCTTCACCTTTTCCTCTCCTAGTACGGACTCGAGTAGTTGGAAAAACCTCTTTCATTAGAAATCATAGCACCTGGAGAAGGTTGATTCTCCTATTTTAACATAATCAATGTTGAATACTCTAAAGAAGTGATGAATACAAACAATAAGATGGTAACACCCAATGGGTCTAGAATCCTACATGCATCTTCCACCGGGTACACTACTAAAAATTTCTAATTCATTATGTGCTTGTTCCAGAATGTTAAAATTGTGGGCCTCCTATGTGGATGCAGTTCAAGAGCCATGCCATCACCGTAAAATTGTGGGCACCTGCTACATGATGGTACATCAGATCCTCATGGTTTCCAAATATATGCCAATTAGCAGTGGGTTTAAAGTAGTTGGGCCAACATTAACTGTGACCCAGTTTCGGTATTAGAATCTTTAAACTCATTTAGAGTTGAAAATTGGATCCAATTATAGGTAAGTAATAGCACCTCGTTAGTTTTAGTGTCTGGGTGTGGGACTGTCAAAACGCCACACGACCCGTTAACACGATACGAACCCACACGATATTAGCGGGTTCTGGTGGGCTCTTAATGGGTTTGGGTCGTTAACGGGTCATATGCAAATTAAACCAGTAATCTATTAACAACCTGCTTAACCCGTTAAAATTTTTTTAGTCCATAAGTGTAGCTAGAATTAATTTATATTCATAAATAAGAAATTGAAATTTAATTTTTTATAGTGGGGTTTTAGGTGGGATCCACTCGAGATCCTCACTTACAGTTTCATGTGGCTTATATAATTTTCTCCTTATATATTTTTGTATGGATTTTCTTTTAATTTTTTGAAATAACTCAATTATTTAACGTGTTAATGGGTTGGGTTGTGTAATCCGTTAAATTAATGGGTTGTGTTCAGATTAGATTTTTTGACCAGTTAAGTTAAAGGGTCATGTACGGGTTTAGGTGATTTTAACCCGAATTCGTTAACACGACACGATTGACCGCCCTATCTAGGTATAACATTTTCCATTGACATGCAACTAGGTCAGACAAGAATAGTTTTTTATTTGAAAACACCCACATACATTAAGCATTTGAATGCTTAAAAATGGGCGTTAGGAAACATTTGGTTCCATGTTTCAAAATGTAAGTCGGGTTCTGTGAGGATCAGTGGTCTTTTCCTTAAAATGAAATAGTCTAGATCCCATTTTCGTTGAAAGAGGGAGATATTGTTTCAATCTATCAACATTCGCCAGCTGTAATAAAATCATATGCTAGTTAATGCACCCTCTCAATCAAAGAGGAGATTCAAACCCGAAATAAAGAGCAGGGGATTGGGCGAATATATAAAGACCACTTGGAGTTGAATTCCGAAATGTACATAGGAAATATTTGCAGACGTAGAAGACTGAGATCATTGGGCTCTGGTCGTTACCAAACGTAGAAGACTGAGATCATTGGGATCTGGTCGTTACCAAACGTGGAAAATCGACTTAAAACAAGAAAAAGCAGAAGAATTCTTCAGCAACATGTTTACAGTTTACCAAACGTGCTCTAAATTGTTGACAAGAACTGATCGGGTCATCTTCTTCAACTAAAACTGAAACAATGCCCACTGGTAAACTAGAAACATTTACTGTACTCAGTCTTTTCCACATGCAGAGGGAGGAATATGAAACTATCGGCACCTACCATTACCATCCGATTCCACCAGTGGACCTGATCTTCTGATGACATCCTCCATTTAAATTCACATGGCAGATATATATATGGCATTTCATATCAAAATTTTACTAGCAAAATGCCCCCGTGCTTAGCACGGGTAATAAAAGTCATATTATAAACTCATGAAAGGAAAAATAATGTTATCTTTATTGAGATGTTCAAAAATTGTAATAAAAACTAATTAATATATATATGTGTGTAAGATTTGAAATTTATGATCAACACTATAGAAGTTAGTTTCATCATTCATATATTCCTTAGAAATACAATTTTTTCTATTTACCATTTTTCAGGCTTCAACCTTGTTTAAGTCGGATGGAGAAAGTCAATGCACTATTAGAGTCAATATACATATATATTTTAAAAAAAAACGGATACAACGTCTAAAATGATACTTGAAACCTTGAATGAAACTCACTTATACTAGATGAATGACAAGCCTAAGGCTCTCACCAAGCATGTGCTATGAGACAGATATATGGAATGATGTTTATTGCCACTATTTATTTTTTTTCATTCATTATAGCAAAGATTATGGACCGCTTTGTGAAGTCCTACAAAAAAATAGTTTTCAATTCAATTTATGGAGTGCCTATATTGCATAACTGTCACTTTAGCCATGAATAATCTTACACATACTATCATTCTATTTACTTTTTTTTTTTTTTTATAATAGTAATAGTTTTCAGTTCTTATGTATGGTTTTTTTTTTTTTTTGTGTTAATTTTGGAGCATTATCATTACTGTTATACAACCACTGCCGCGCCACTACTACTATAATTGTTATTATTATTTGGATATTTGAGGGTTACAAGGATGTTGTTTGGAGCTCCAAAGTAAATGACACCTTTTATTATGGTTTGGGGTGGATTGTTGCTTTCTAATTTGTTAAATATTTGAATATTTTATGATAGGTGTTTCACAAGAGTACATGACCATTACTATTCTCCCGTTAGCCTTTAAGAAAATAAACTAAAATAACTAAAAACATGAAACTATAAAAATATAATGACGTTACAATTCTTTTTTTCATGACACTATTGCTATGAAGAGGACTAAAATATAAAATAATAATAGTCAAAGAAATAAGATCAAAGAAAAATCTATATAGAATTACATAGGCTTGGAATGACATCCCTATCAGCCCCAAAATAGTAAAACTAAATCAACACAAGTCACAAACATTTCTAAAAAAAAGAAAAAAACACTAGTCACAAACATACGGACATCCTAAAACTCCACACTAATAGCTTGTTGTGGCATTTTCTCGAACGCAAGAAAATTAATCAAAAGTAGATAAATGAAAAGCAATGTAGAAAACATTGTAAATCATGTTGCTTGTATTACGAATAAATAAAGAAATATATATATTATATGAAAGGAAAATATTAGATGACAATTTAATATTCAATTTCGGTGACTCAAAGATGCATAATTCAACTCACAAAAAAGTAAGGGGTACCCAAAGAGTGTACAAAATCATAATGGATCGGAAATGGCAACCGGAAAATCTCATTTTTTATTAAAATGGATATTTGTAGAAAAAAAAAGCTTGGGAAAATTTAGAAGATGCAATTGAACTCTAATCTTCTAATCATTTGGTGATACACTTCAATCAAAGCAGAACCTTACACATATTTAAGATTACCATTGTGCATCTCGTGGATAATTTAGATGTCACAAAAGATTGAGTCCTCATCGATAAGAAAAGCGGGATTTTAAAACAATTGCCTGCCTATAGGAGGAACTTCGAACTGTGAATCCTCACCTTCACATTTGTTTTTGTTTGTACAGTCGGGATCAAGTCTTGAATTGATTCACTATCGTTTGTGTTGGCAATTTTAAAAATTTTTAAATTCAATATTTGGATTCTAATTTATTTGAAAAGTGTTTTCATAATCTTGCATTTCTCTTGTAAGTTTCATGAAAAACAATACTTTTGAGCCTTAAATTTGGGATTAAGGGTTTTTTTTTCTTGTTTTTATTTGAGAGAGAGAAAGCACTTTGGTTAAATGAAGAATATCAATATAAATATATTTGTAAAAAAATGGATTGTTAAGCGGGTGCAAGAGTAAGAAAAGGAAATTGGGGAACCATAAAAGACCTAAAAGAAATCAGAGAAATACTGATTTTGGTTACCTCAACAATGCAAGTGGTGTATTCGAAAGCCAGTATAGTAGGCAAAGATGAGATGATCATGAGCAGATGAAACGTGATTGTTGCTTTCTTTATATCACCCTAGATGAGGAGTCAATTGCAATTGGAGAGACGCTTTTGTTTATTAGGAGTTACAAACGTGGGAGGGCTACTGTGAGGAAAGTCAATAAAATTCAATCAAAATCAATTGAATCCAATTGGCCGATTTTGCAATTGGATTCACTTCGCTTCATGTATATATAATTGAGCCGGATGAGAATGGCCGAGGTCCACTTTCTTTTTCGGATTGTTGGTGGGCCCCACAAGCCCCCTTCTCCATCTCAACCCTTCAGCACCCCACAATCTGTGATCCAAATCACAGTAAACGATATCGCGAGTCGGTTGCTGTCGGTTCTTGTAACGCCCCAATTCCGGATACCGATATACTCGTTCGATTACCCGAAATTGGCGCGCTACTTCCCGGAAAATCCGAGAACTTCCAAGATCGTAGGCCGCAGTGAGGTCCAATTTAAAACTTTTTGAACCAAATAACATTCAATGGTTAAAACTTGCGGAAGCATGACATTTAAATTGAACGGAAGCAATAGGTATCATATATATTAAAGGAAAGCAGAACAGTGGTCTAATTAAAAGGGTTCAATGTAATTTAAAGTTTATACATTTGTGATTCTACCCAACTTGCTACAAAAGTTCACTCAAACCCAAAATAAACTGTGTCCCTCAAAACCCTGGAACGAACTCCTCGCCCTCCGGCACGACGTCCGTGTCGGCCGGGCCCCAAGCGTACTCTCCTGCCACGGGTGCCTCCACTAGGGCTAAAGCGTCGTCGGGAATCTCTGGGTCAAGGCCTAAGCACCATAGAATGAGTCAGATCTAAACGATCTGGCAAGTTACAGCATACTACTAACATAGCATATATATATCAAAGGAAATAAGGACGGGTACATAAATTAAATGAATAACAAGGAAAGAGAACTAGGCAATCGTGCATGTAAAGCATGAGGAATCAGTATAAGGAAATCATCTACACTACTATAAACAAGGTGGCACATTCACACGAGCTGGAATACCGCGGGATATTATGCCGCGGCCCTCCCATACTGAACACAGTCGCGGTGGGGAATCTCACCAGGGAATAACTAATCCCGAATATCACTCATCAACTCATCATCTCATCACTCCAGATCGGCACGGTATGACACCTTGCCGTCTTAACCACACAGCTCATCATGATAGCTTCACCATACTCAGCTAGCTCCTACCGGGGATGATCAGTCCACAGGCTGAGCTTAAATCAACCGAGTGAATGTTCATGCCGACTCGAGAATAACTCTAAGGTCTGTGTCTGTCTAGGCTTTGCCTTGCGTGAACAAGGTCCTAACAATACCGCTATAAGGTCCACACCTCTCAATTCAGTCTCTGGATCTCATTCAAGATCCAGGCCCACTCGTTGGATCCATACCAAGGCCCATCAGTACATGGCCTGGTCTAAAACTATCCATACGAGGCAACTAGTCCACTTATACTGATAAACCATTCCATTTCGATCCATAATACTCAAACAGTCCAATAGAAACTACCTCTTCCAGCTAAAGGGTTCACATCACCACACTTAGGCCCAATAAGGGCCCGCCTAGACACAGACACGGGTCAATGATCTCCGAATTCACCTCATCGGGTCACCTCTAGATACCCTAGGTTCAGGTCTTCCAATTATGTTTAATTAACAGTAAACAACTATCTAAAGATCTACGAATGACAGAATAATACTAAAGAAGTATGAACTTCAATACATGAATCAATAGGGAGAATCCAACGGTCCAATCCTAGGTTATGGGCCACTTTAGGTTCTGGTCTATCTCCGGTAATTCGATCGCTAAAAGACGTCATTAATGCCGTAAAATATTGTATTTGGTGCTTAGTTAGTTAATGGCATCTATGACAACTCTTAGAGGTCGAATCATCTTAGATTATCAACCAAAACACTAAACAGTGGTCCCCGCGAGTCAAGGTTGAGCCATACCATTGACTCGGGCTTAGGACACTGACAAATACTCATTTGGATGGTCAATGGGCCCCACAACTGATCATATCTCCTAAGTGTTGAAAACTGGAGCAATCAGGGTTTTCCAGGTGAACCTGATGTGTTGTGAGCTCGGTTGATTTCCTGGCCGGGAAGATCAACCGAGTGCACTGACAAACCTGAGTCAGGCTTCCTGGATAACTTAGATCGTTTCTAAAGGCTTACAGCGTGTCCGGTCAAACAACCAGGCCTAGGTGATTGACCGCATACTCTGAAAACCCTAGAAAGATTGATGTTCCAGCTTTAAACACATTCTAGAAGTTAATTCTAAGTTTCAGGTTGATTTGGGCGCAAACAGTCTGAGTTTCGGGTGAAAAACCAACTTTCAGTCATTTCTAGTGAAAACCATGTAAACGGGTCAACCTGGGCTAAGCCGGGTCAACCAAACTGATTAAAATGGGGTTTCTACAAGAATATGGCTGATGGCCAATTTTCCATCAAAACCTAGTTGTCTCGGTCGACCTAGAACACTGTCGGGCGAGTCCCCGGGCGTGTCAGGGAAAATCTGCAGAAAATAACTGAGGCTTCATTTTTTTCAAACTGCAGTGTTGCCGGTCGACCGAGAGGGGTCTCGGTCGACCGAGAACACTGGGATTTCAGTCCCAGTTGCATTTCTGCAACTTTTCCGTTTCAGCTCTTTTTTCGCCCAAACCACCTCCAATCTCTTCCAAACTCCACCCAAACACTTCTAATCAATTAATAACACAAAACCCATCCATCCATCACCTTATGGCCCACTGATCTTCCAAATGGGGGGTGAGAACCCCCATCCATCAGTGACCTTTCCATCCAAACATACACAAACAAGCTCAGGTAGAAACTAACCATAACAGAACATCAAATGAAATGGAAAACTACTGAATCATGAACTAGAATACACATCCTAAGTTATGAGTATGATGCACTTGCCTCTTTAGCTTGAGAATTGATTTGTAGAGAGAAGAGAGAAATAACAGGGGAGGTAAATCCAGAAATCAGTCCAGCAGAAATGCAGAGGAGTGGAGAAGAAGAAGATGATCCAGCTGAGCAGCAGCAGTGGCTGTTGTCCCTTGAGGTAAATCCAGCAGCAGCAATAGGAGAGATGGGAGAAGAAGATGATGGACACAACAGCAGCTATAGTTCTCAAAGATTGTTTCCAACACACGACAGTCTCCCAGGTGAGAACTCCAGCACAGATTCAGTCCAGCTGAGTTTCAACTATAGTGACTGGGAAGGAGGAAGTGGAGAAGAAGAGGGTGATGCAGCAGCTCCTCAGCAAATTCCAGCACAACAGGGAGGATGGAGATGTAACCCAGCAGTAGCAGTGGCTTTAGGAATGAGAAAAGAAGAGGAAGATGAAGTAGAAGAGCACAACTGCAGCTACTGGAAAAGATCCCAGCACAGTAATGGTTGCTGGAAAGGGGTAAATGAAAGGCAAATGGCTGTGGCTGCTGCTCCCAGCTGATATGTAGAAGACAGTAGCTCAAGTGGAATTCCAGCAGAGATGAAGAAGTGGAAAATGCAACAGCAGCTACAGAAGATGGAAGAAGATGAAGAAGAGTGTGCAGTAGCTGTAGTTCCTCCGGATGGAAATCCCAGCAACAGAATATGGAGATCCTTGCTCAACGTAGGAAGTTGAAATGGAAGCTGAGGAACAGTGAACAGGGGCTGGGGGAATTGAGAGAAGAAGCTGTTGGGCTGGGGGCAGTTTTCTTGGGATGGGGGCTGGAGGTTATCTTGGGATGGGGGCTGAGATTAGGTTTAGGGTTCTTGCAAATGGGAGTTAAGAGAGGTTTTATAGTTTAGGAGAGGGGTGGCTAATTACTTGATTAGCCTTAGGGTTTAGTGGAATTAGGGTTAGGGTTTGTGGTTAATTTGGTCATTAGGGAAGAAGGTTCTAGAGAGCACATTTAGCTTACACTAACCCTCTTAATTAACTTAATTAAACTCTATTAACAACTAACCTAACTCTAAAAGCCTAGGATTAACACAACCCCCAATCAATTAAAAACACTAACCACTAAGCTAATCTAACTAACTTAGGAAATCTAACTAGTCAATATAATTAGCCCCTAACTAGCCCAAATAAATCAGTAATTAACAATGATTAGCCATAATTAGCAATAATTAGCGAAGATTAGCGAAGATTAACATAATTAAACAATAATTAACATAAATTAGGGTTAATTAGTCTATAAAATAGCCCTTAGAGGGCCCACCAAGGGTGGGACCTCACATCATTCCCTCCTTTTAAAAACATTTGTCCCCAAATGTAAAACAAGAGTAGAACATGCCTGGGGTAGAAGATGTGGATAGTCCCTCTCCACCTGGTCGCGTAGCTCCCACGTAGCCTCCTCCGGAGTGTGATGCTCCCACTGAACCTTCACCCAAAGAATGGTTCGGGTCCGGAGCACCTGCTCCTTGGTGTCGATGATCGCGATCGGCCTGGCGACGTACGAAGCATCTGGCTGGATGTCGAGTGGCTCGTGATAAAGAATGTGGGTCGGGTCCTCCACATACTTCTTCAACATGGAGACGTGGAACACGTCATGCACTCCTGAAAGCTCTGGCGGTAGCTGAAGCTTGTAGGCGACATCTCCAACTCTCGATCTGATCTCGAAAGGTCCAACATATCTCCGTGCTAGGTTACCCTTCTCACCAAACCTCAGGGTACCTCTAGCCGGAGAAACCTTCAGGAAAACTCTGTCTCCCTTCTCGAACTCGAGAGGTCTGCGCCGATTGTCTGCATAGCTCTTCTGTCGGCTGCGGTTGACCTTCAAGTTCTCAACTATCTGCCGAACCTTCTCGCTGGTGTCGCTGACTATTGATGGACCATGAAAACTCCGGACACCAACTTCTTCCCAGCAGACTGGGGTCTTACATCTCCTCCCGTACAAAGCCTCGTACGGTGCCATCTTGATGCTCGCATGGAAGTTGTTGTTGTAGGCGAACTCGCACAACGGCAAGGAATCCTCCCAGTTCTCCTTGAAGTCCAAGACACAGGCTCTCAACATGTCCTCTAGTGTCTGGTTGGTGCGCTCTGTCTGGCCGTCTGTCTGAGGATGATAGGCTGTGCTGAAGCTCAACTTGGTGCCCAAAGCCTGCTGAAGACTCTCCCAGAAGTGAGAAGTGAATCGCGGGTCTCTGTCTGAAACTATCGAGGCTGGGACTCCGTGCAACGAGACAATCCGGTCCACGTATAACTTAGCAAGGACATCGAGTCCTGCTCTCATCGAGACTGGCAAGAAGTGAGCTGACTTAGTCAGCCGATCCACGATCACCCAAATGCCGTCGTGGCGCCTCCTGGTGGCTGGAAGTCCTGCGATGAAGTCCATTGTGATGTGCTCCCACTTCCACTGAGGAATCTCAAGCTGATGAAGTAGCCCTGGCGGCTTCTGGTGTTCGACCTTGATCTGCTGGCACGTCAAACACCTGGAGACATAGCGAGCTATCTCCTTCTTCATGTTGTTCCACCAGTAGTAGCTCCTCAGGTTCTGGTACATCTTGGTGCTGCCGGGGTGAATCGAGTATCTGCTGTGGTGTGCATCTGCAAGAATCTCGTCCTTCAGCTCCTGAATGCCTGGCACGCACAAACGGTCCTGATAGTAGAGCACTCCTCCAATCAGTCTGAACTCTGGCCTCTGGTCAATCTGCTCGATCACTCTGACAAGCTTCGGATAGTTGCGCTGACTGTCCTTGACCTTGCCCAGCAACTCTGGTTCCCACGCTGACATGGTGGCAAGTAAAACTCTCTCGCCGAGTGGCTGAAACTGGACGTCTAAACTGCTGAAGACGTCGGTCCACACACCCTCTGCTGCAAGGAAACTGACGAGGGCGGTCTTCCTGCTCAAAGCGTCTGCTACGACGTTCGCCTTACCAGGATGGTATTTGATGGGGAAGTCGTAGTCCTTGATGTACTCCATCCACCTCCTCTGCCGGTTGTTGAGGTCGCTCTGCGTGAACAGGTACTGCAAACTGCGGTGATCTGAGTGCACCTCGAACTTCTCGCCGTAGAGGTAGTGCCGCCACAACTTCAAGGCAAAAACGACTGCTGCAAGCTCCAAGTCGTGAGTGGCGTACTTCTTCTCGTGCTCCTTCAGCTGGCGCGATCCATAGGCAATAACCTTGCCCTCCTGCATCAGAACACATCCAAGACCGGTCCCTGAAGCGTCGGTGAAGACTACGAATCCACCACTGCCAGAAGGTAAAGACAAGATCGGTGCCGTCGTCAATCTCTCCTTCAGCTCTTGAAAGCTGTTCTCGCAAGCATCGGACCAAACGAACGGTACATCCTTCCGTGTCAGCTTGGTCAACGGTGCTGAGATCGTGGAGAAACTCTTGACGAATCTGCGGTAGTAGCCTGCTAATCCGAGGAAGCTCCTGATCTCTGTGGCATTCTTCGGTCTGGCCCAGTTTGTCACTGCCTCTATCTTCGCCGGGTCCACTGCTAGCCCATCCTTGGAGATGATGTGTCCAAGGAAGACTACCTGCTCCAACCAAAACTCGCACTTGCTGAGATTCGCGTACAGCTGGTTGTCGCGCAACAACTGGAGAGATGTCCTCAAATGCTGCTCATGCTCCTCTTTGGTCTTTGAGTAGACCAACACGTCGTCGATGAAGACCACTGTGAAGCTGTCGAGGTACGGTGCGAAGATCTTATTCATCAGGGACATGAACACTGCTGGTGCATTCGTCAACCCGAACGGCATCACAAGGAACTCGTAATGGCCATAGCGGGATCGGAACGCTGTCTTCTGCACATCCTGATCTCTGACTCACAGCTGATGGTACCCCGACCTCAAGTCTATCTTCGAAAAGAACTGCGCACCCTGTAGCTGGTCGAAAAGCTCGTCGATCCGGGGAAGAGGATACTTGTTCTTCACCGTTGCCTGGTTCAACTGCCGGTAGTCGATGCACATCCTCATCGATCCATCCTTCTTCTTCACGAAGAGCACTGGTGCGCCCCATGGCGACACGCTCGGCCTGATGAAACCCTTCTCTAGCAACTCCTCCAACTGGGTCTTCAACTCTCGCAGCTCTGCAGGAGCCATGCGATAAGGAGCCCTGGAAATCGGTGCGGTGCCGGGTGCAAGCTCGATGGTGAAGTCAATCTCTCGAATAGGCGGCAATCCCGGGATCTCGTCTAGGGATGGCAATTTTGCCCCGCCCCGCCCCGCCCCGGCTTGCCCGCCCCGCCCCGCAAGGGGGTTTTCCCCGCCCCGATCCTTAGGTGGGGCGGGGATGGGGAATAAAACCATGCCCCGAAGGCGGGGCGGGGCGGGGATGGGTTTGCCCTTTTCCCCGCCCCGCCCCGCCCCGTTACCCCGCCCCGTTGCCCCGCCCCATGCCCCGCCCCATTGATTAATAATCCTCTTAAATATATATTTTAGATTTTTTTTATAATAAATAAACATATTTATATGTAAATGTATAGATTGATTTTATGTTGTTATTAAGGGTTAAGTAGATTGATTGAAGACTTTTTTTAAAGTTAAACATATAATTAATTGAACCCTATACATTATAAAAGCATATAATATGATCACATTCCTTCTAATTCAAATTTAATGAAATTAAAGTTGTTAAAAAATCTATCTAAGCTTATTTGACTTTAATCATATATAATGTTAAATTGTGACATGATAAATCATATTAAATAAAACGAATATAATAGAATGATAGATCATGCTTTAAGCTTATTATAATATAGATGATTAGAGATAGCAAGGTAAATTATAATCGGTATGATTCTAATCATACTAATAACAATATAAATTATACTAATTTGATATAATATTACAAAATATATCATGCTATACGCTTATAATAACTTATATGATTAGAAATGGCAAGGTAAATTATAGTTAGTAACTTAATATGATTCTAATTATACTAACAACACTATAAATTATACTAATTTTAATTATATGTAATCAACCTTAGTATGATTAGAATCATTGTACTAATGATTTAACATTGCAAGTTAAGTGTCACATAAATAAGTAATTATTTACCTAAGCTAATATGATCCACATGCTTGGAAAGTTAAAGCGGCTGAGGTTGTTTGACACTACAATAACCATATCCACATATTGATTGGTCATTTCTCTTATCTTTGTTTTGAGGGTTTTTTTTTTTTTTTTTTGAGTGATTTGCAACTTACAAATAAATTGCAAACCCACGATTACCTCTTTATTAGTGAGTGGAGTTCAACACCAGAAATGAAGTGAAACCATGTATTGATGGAGATCATGATATTTTAGAGAGAGATTGTCTTTTTTATAAAGAATGTCTCAAAGCATATATGATATTTTCAAGTGTATAAATATGTATGTGTGTATATATATGTATATGTATGTGTGTATATATATACATATACATATACATATATATGTATATGTGTGTAACAATCTTGAATATATGAATATATTTTAAATAAGGTAAAGCATTAGAAGAAATGAAGTTTGGTCTAGTGGTAAGACAAATTTCTAGTTACCTTCCCACCCAAGTTCGAATCCCATCTCTTGTATATTTAAAATTTTTATAGTGGCGGGGCGGGGCGGGGAACCCGTGGGTGTGGCGGGGCGGGGACGGGGCACAAAATTGTGCCCCGAAGGCGGGGCGGGGCGGGGTCGGGGCGGGGCGGGGACGGGGCACCCCAATTCCGTCCCCGCCCCGCCCCGTTGCCATCCCTAATCTCGTCGGGAAATACATCTGGAAACTCGCAAACAACTGGAATCTCCTCGACTCTCTTAGACTCCTTGTCCTCTGAGACAAAAGCGATGTAGCCCTCGCAACCTGATCTCATCAGTCTCTCGGCCTTCAGTGCCGATATCATCCGAGTGCTAGGTGATCTCCTCTCACCCACAAACTCGATCGCGTCGTCTGAACCTTCGATGGAGAATCTGACTGTCTTCTTGAAGCAATCCATCACTGCTCGATATCTGGACACAACTAGGGTGCAGGGCATGGCCTCACCCACTCCACCAAAAATCAAAGCAAAGGCAGACGACACAAACGAATGTGTCGCTCCTGGGTCTAACAGTACTCTAGCAGGGTGATCACAAACAGAAAGGGTACCTTCCACGACGTTGCCTGCTGCCTCCGCCTCCTCGTGAGTCAACGCGAAAGCTCGCCCCACAGCCTGGGGTCTCTGCTGATGATGCTGCTGGCCCTGGTGCCTCTGATGACGTCCACGCTGGAAAGGCTGCCCTCTAGGCTGCTGAGGTCCCCGTGCCTGCTGCTGATGAGCACGGTACTGCTGCTGCTGAGGTGGAAGTGCAGCCTGACGTGTGGGCTGAGCCGCTGGAGCTGGGGCTGCCGGAGCCGCTGGAGGTGCCGGAAGTCGAAGCATCTGAGGCTGACCTCCACGGAGCGGGCAATACCTGGAGATATGCCCTGGCTCTCCACAGTCGTAGCACACTCGGGGTCCATGCTGCGGCTGCTGCTGCTGACGATGCTGATGCTGAGGCTGGAACTGCCCTGCCGGCCTCTGCCTCTGAAATGGCTGCAGCTGTCGTAGAGGCATGGGCTGCTGCCTGATCGGAGTGATCCGGAGTCGCTTCTGCTGGCGAATGGATTCTAGCCGCTGGAGATGCTCCTCTGCCCAGAAAGCTCTCCTCAAAGCCTCCTCGTAGGTAGGCAGCTCGATGCAGGTCATGGCTATCTGGACCTCCTCTCGCAATCCACCTACGAACCGCCGAACCCTCTCGGCCTCTGATGTGAGCAGCGCCTCTGCAAATTGGGACAGCTGGGTGAAGCGAACCTCATACTGCGAGACTGTCATGCTACCCTGAACGAGAGTCTGGAACTCCCGGAGCTTACGCTCTCTCACGTGAGTGGGGATGAACTTCCGAAGGAAGTCAGTCTTGAAGGCAGTACATGCTACCTCGTCCCCAATCTCCTCATAGGGCCTCTGCATGGTCCTCCACCAATCCTCCGCCACGCCGCGGAACATGTAAGCCGCTAACTGCACTCTCTGGCGCCCCGAGCACTCGAAGACTCGGAAGATCTTCTCCATCCGGAAGATCCAGTCGTCCGCCACCATAGGGTCGTCTGCTCCCGTGAACTCAGGCGGTCCCCTTTTGAGGAACCTCTCAAAGATAAGGTTCGGGTCTGCCCCCCGAACCGGCACATCCCCGGGGGCTGGCGGAGCCACCTTATCAATAACATCCAGGACCTGCGCCTGAAACTGCACAAAATCCTCTGTCTGCCTCTGGTGAGCTGCGGTCTGGGCCTCCTGAGAAGCAAGAAAAGCCTGGAGAATTTTTAGTTCGTAATTCAAGTCCTCACTAGGATTGGAAAATAGGTCCGTCATATCAAAGACTTGTAATCTTAGATTTATAGCCTGGTTTCCCCTTTTCATTGAAAAAGAGTTATAGCATTTACATGACGATCTACAAATGTGAATTATTTCATCCTACCCTAGTCACCTCAGATGATCACTGTCATGAACTGTGACCCACAAACCATTAACTACTTTTGATCCTGCGGCCCATGCAATCAGTGGCAGATCCAGGAGTTTCGTTTGGGCGGGGCTAAATTTTTTTAGACTTTGCTAGATTTTTTTTTACAGGACAACAAATAATGAAAGAAAAAATATATTGCATTTAAAAAATGCTGAAAAAATAAGTAGTTAAAGTTCAGTTTCTATAACTTCTATAACATTATACGTAAAAAGCCTTTTGATTTGACAAATGAGATTAAATACCTAATATTATTGGATGAGTCTACGTATAAAGCATCTGAAACACCCTCTTCATTCTTATATGATTTTACTTGTGCTTTGAGCGACATTGAGTTTTTCATTACACTTGGACATATATTGAGAAAAACGAGTGGAACATTATAGTGGAGCCCAATTATTGAAATCCGAGCCCTAAAAAATAAAGGCCTTCACATATATACGATATCGAGAACCAAGATTAATCAGACCATTCAATTCACTTTTACATAAAAATGTGGGTAACATAATTTTATATTTATTTATGTTTTCTTATCAAATGATTAATCCAACAGTGAAACTGGCTTAGAAGTATATCTCCATACTAATTGGGCTCCAATGTTGGAATGTGGTATTGGTTTAATGGATTCTTAAGTATTCTTATTTTATTCTTACTCCAAAGCACTTGTCATTTCATCAGGGAGACACTTTCTAAGTGTCATAGCACTTCATCTCTCAAGACTCCATTGAAGACTTTCTTAGTTTTTAGAAGTTTAATGCTTGTATGACCCTACTTCTTTATTTTTATTATATTATTTGTTTCAATACATGTGACTTAGTTAGATTGGAGCCACACTTTCCAAAGTGGTTTGTAACATACATAGACCAGATATAAGAAGGCCGACAGGTGGAATTGTTGCTTTTAGTTTATAAACAAAGGTAGAAAATGTTTTGGGGGTGGGGCATTCTTTTGGACATGACCAGGGCCCATTATATTTTTATTTTTGGAGAATTTTGGAACGGATAGGCCCACCCGTGCATGCAATCTTGGTATCTACTCTATAGATGAATTGCAATCTACTGGTCCATGTAATTTTGAAATTTATTATATACATCATGATTTAAAATCGCGGTATCGGTCCACCCAAAAATAGATATAATATCAACATCAATCACAGTTTGCTGGTCAATCATGGTTGTCACAGCGTGATTTTCTTTTTGTCCCAAGAAAATTTATATATATATATATATAAAGGGAGGAGCTCTTATGAGAGACACTCTCATCAAATTTGTGAGAGATGGGTGGGGGCCCTCATATTTAAGTTGGGGGTCCTTGCAGGTCCTTACATTTAAGTTGGTGAGAGTGAATATGGAAGTGAAGGCCCCCACCCATCTCTCACCAACTTGGTGAGAGTGTCTCTCATAGGAGCACCTCCCACATATAAAAGGCCAGCTCATCTTTCCTCAAATCGCCAAGCTTTGAGATTAGGTTTTCAAACTCTCCAGCTAATGTAATCTACAAGGCCCAGCAGGCCAATTTAAGTAAGTTATTAGTAAGATATTTGTTTTCAAATCTAATTGTTCTGAGCTTTGATTAAATTTTGTAATTTTTTTACTTTCCCTTTTATTATGTTCATCCAACCTATTAAGCTACATAGTTTGGGTTGGCTCTAATTATCATCACCATCAGATATGAAATTTGGTGGCCTTCTGGAAAAATTTATTAAAAGTGAACATTTTGTTATGTGGTTAGGTTAATATCCATCATTCATCAGTTGTTCAAAATAGTAATAGCCAAGTGGCACTCAGGGATCAAATCTGTATTTGATTTTCTAGTCTCATGGTCCAGAACTCTGTGTCGCTATGTGCCATCACCAAGACAAAACAAGTGAGAAAAGTTGTACTATTCTAATGAAATGAAACGCATAAACCAAACCAAAATGTCAACAGCAGACAAAGCTGAGAACCCAACTCACTGTCGGTGCAACCTTAATTTCTTCCAGTTGATCAATGAGGGTTTGGAGTTTAGACACAAGAAAAGATGGTCAGGGTACGGAAAGAAAAACAGAGAACTTTCTTTAGCCTATTAATTATATTGTGGAAGGTTTCATGGTGACTCGAAGCTATCAAAGTTGCAGCCTTCATCCATGAGCACAATCCTAATTGTTTGGAACCGACGAACAGAGCCATGAGATTACTAGAGAGATCTATAGCAAATTCAACCAATAGAAACCACAAAGCTAGAGTTTTTAGGGGAAGAAAACACGAACCCAATAACATTAAGTGAGGATGCAAACAATAAATATTATCATCTTTCGAAAGCAGTTGCCTGAGATTCCTGCGCCTGCGTCGTGTGTATATATATATATGGGAAGTTTCAAGTGCATCTATCCCTCACCATAGGGTGATGAAACATTTCTTTTTTGCACATAAAGACAAGGAAGTGTACATCATCCTATGTACTTGAAAAGTCACTTTTGTACTTGATAATTTCTATTTATGGAAGCATCCCTCACCCCATGGTTGAGATATTACATGCTGGGATATTTAAATTTATGATATTTTCTAATTGATGTGAGATCGTACAAAAGTTTCCTCTTGTTGGGTTAAGAAAGAAGTGTATCTATGTAACATTGTACAATTTTTTTTGATAACGTAGGGTTCCTAGCCCTTTGGACCAAAATAATCCATACGGGCTCAAGAGAGAAAGTCGGGTAAAGTTCCCCTGTGGCCCTAGTGTGGTAGAGCAGTTTCGAACCCACAACCTCCGGGTGAAAACCGTAGTCCTAAGCCAACTGAGTAACATTGTACAATTTGTAATTTCATATGATATTGCAAACTCACCAACGGAGATTATAAGTGGCTAATGGCTTGTTTCTTTACTACAATTTCTGATAAGAATTTATCATGTTATGATTTTTTAACACGATATAACATCTTATCCTGATATTTGCAATTGTCATGTTTTTTCATAGGCATTTCAAAATTCTTACCACCTTTAAGGTCTCAAATTAACATTTCAAAATTGACATCTTATCTCCGATATTTGTAATTGTCATGTCCTTCATAAGCATTTCAAAATTCTTACCTCCTAAAAGGTCTGATATGACCATTGAGATTCTATGAGTTCCAGCCTGTTTGCTTTTGGTGGAAATTCTAAATGCGCAAGTACATTAGAACTTTAGCGAATTGCACAATATTTGAAAATCTTAAAACTCAAAACCTCTTCTATTATTTATGTATGGTGCAATTTAGATGCAAGTTCCTTTAATTTTTGAAGAAGAAAAGGAGTGCAATCCAGCAATCTTCGCAACGGGGAGGTCAAGTATGGGTGGGCTTATCTATTCGACCGTGATCTTATACATATAATAAATAAATAAATAGAGTATTAAATTTGATTTAATCTCATTATGTTGATTAAACATTTGTTTTTTAGGGTTTGGCTGTTAATATTGACTTGAAGGGCTTGGGCTTTTCACAAACCATCCAAAACACTGATTTAGGTCTAACACATTATATATGTGATTGGAAGGTTAGAGTTGTTTAGATATTTTTAGAATTGAGAGTATCTATTGAGAATGTAGCTAGGATTTAATAACTATTCCTAGTTTGATTGTGTTCTTTTTGTTTTGTGTCAATGTAATTCATATACTATATGGCCATATTGATGATAATGTAATGGAAAGTTGATGGATCATGTGCTATTCTTGTACCGTTCTTTCTCCCACCCTGTGCTCCTCTTATAGTCTTTACTAGCGTGCGTGAATTTTTTTTATTTAAATAAATAATAAAATAAAGAAAGCAATCTTATTGAGGGACATTAATTCCTCCTGGAAGAGCCATGTGAACATCCTATATGGGGCCCACTTGTATCTGTCTAGTCTCATGAGCTCACTCCATCTAATTATCGTGAACGTTAATTTTGACCCTGATGAAATCTATATCCACGTTGGAATTATTATGATTCACATCCGTTTAGATGGTCCTCATAAACTGTTCCACATGTTCTCTTAGTAAATGCCTCAACACCACTTGCTCGACCTCAATTTTACTTATACTTTTAATAGTAAATATTATATATACATGAGAGCACTGTACAGTCGATCATATACATGATGATCATGAAAGTCGATTAAATGAAAAAACCCATAAAAGTGCAAAGTCTTTAATTTGCAAAACACTGAAAACATAGGGACCATGAGAAGACCTAGGCTCCAAGTCTACTATTCCAGACACGAGTGTACTGCAGAGGCCACAAAATCATCTCAATTACGCAATAAAAAGGCCAACTCGCACACATATGCAGGACCACTGATTCAATCCATACTTTTACGCAATTGGACCATGTGCAGTTCTGATGTGAACAGCTCATTAAGAAGCGGGTCAGAACCAGATGGCCAAAGGGCCATCCTATTCTCCACAAACGATCCCAAAATCTCCTTATGCCATCCATCCAGTCAATTATTTTATTATATTGAGAGGAAGGTGGGGTCCACCTGCAGATGATTTCCACCGCCTAAAAGTACATGGCCCACGACGGGGACTTGTAATCTATTGTTTGTAAGCAAATGACCAAACTCTCTACGGCCTTCACACAGAGACAAAAACGCAAAACACCACTGTAAATGGAATGCAAATTATTTTTACAAACAAAGACTCCTAAGAGAGTAAGAGAGTATAACAATAATTAAACCCCTAGAAATCAACACAAATTACAAAATAACCCACCGTCACCTCCGCAATTTCACCAGAAAATCCGGGGTGTTTTGGTAACCGGAGAAGACCTCGTTCCAGATCTCCGCGAAGGCGCGGACGATGACGTCGTGGTGGTGCGGCGCATTCAGCGACAGAAACCGCCGCAGCAGCTCCTTCAGCTCCTCTCCCCCAACGATCTCCTTCTCCACGATCATCTGCAGCATTGACCGCCGGAAATCGGTCAACGGGTCATCGGAATCCTTCACCACGGCGACGCTCTCGCCGACCCTGCCTCCCTCGCTCCTGCTCCTCGCGTGCAGGGGAGTGTCGGCCGGGATCTGGGACGTATATCCCAAGACGCTCTGCTCCAGCTCGCTCAGCTGGCGGAGGAGGCCGGAGAAGCTGGAGGAGCTGGCAGCGGAGAGGGAGCAGTTGTCTTTATCCTCGCAGGAGGAGCTTCGGGTTTCGGAGGAGAAAAGAGGGTCGATGGGAACAGTGAGTTTCGGATTTCGGGAATTTTGGAGATTATCGGAAATGGAAGCCGAAACCGAAACGCTTTTGGAGTCTCTGCAGCCGCAGCCGAGTGAGAAAAGGCGTTGTTTTCTCCTTGGGCTTGAAGATGGATGCATGACTTGCAATTGGGACTTCAGAGAGAGAGAGAGAGAGAGAGAGAGAGGGCGAGAGCGGGTGGAGGTGAGATTTGCTGGCATGTGATATATGGGTGTTAGGAATTGGGACAAAATTACGAAGATGCCCTGGCGTATTTTTGAGGATTCTATTATAGGGAGATACAAGATCCGAAGGAAGATCACCCCAGCATTTAGTAATTAGTATATAGATAAGAGTTATGTTTACATATGTGATCAGGATGATTTCGACGGATTGATGTTACATTTATATGTGAGATTTATTTCTGATATTTTCTTCCTCCATTTTCACCAAGATAGGTATAGGACACTGGATCAAAACCTTGTGTTAAATACATCAATCCTATGCCTCTTACTATAAATTTTGAATGGATGAAACTATAATGCTAATTTTGTTCGTATTAATATACATATGAATTAAATATATAACGTGGTTAATAATAAAAATTAAAGATAACTTTTTAAAAATGAGCGTCAAATAAAAAAAATTGTAATTAGATTCTCTAAAATGCAACAATAAAGGATAAAATTAGAAAAGTCCGTTTGAGATGGTTTGAGCATTTCCAATGTAAGCCGGTAAGAAAAAGTTTATCAATAAAGGTTAAAGGCTTGTTAAGGAAAATGGATTGGCCAAAGAGAACGTATATGGAGGCAGTAATAACAGATACGAAGAAGTGTAACTTATCTAACGATTTGGCTTAAGATATATTGGAATGAAGAAATATAATTTGTGTAGCTGATTCCAACATAGTTGGGACAAGGCCTTTGATGATGATAATGATTGGATTTCCTAAAAGAAAATGTTATTTGTTGTTTATTATTGGATGTTCACCTTTCATCTTTATATTTAATCACCTTATGTATTTAATTTTTTTGTATTATAATGCAAACAAATACGCTCTAAAAGAACATTAAAAAAAAAAAAAACGTGGGCTCATAGAGTTGTAGGATATGCACAACTTCAGATATTGTTACTAGCATTTGCTTTTACTCTGCACAGCCAAAAATGGTTTCTTTGACACATTTGGCCACCACAAAGAAAGGAATCCCAGTCGACTGTCGTAATGAAAAGACAGCAGTCTCCTTGTGCATGTACAGGAAAATGGCAGATGGCTGGGTTAGGACCAAGGAGGGTGGAGGGGGCCTACTTCCTACCATCCTTTTAAGTGGTTAGGTTCAACAAAAAGGAGAATCATTGTTGGTTACCACTACCATTTTGTCTCTTTCTGTCATCTGCCTTTAACTCCATCTTTAATATAATTTTTCCTTCGGGAGAAGGATATCGTGAATCATGGAGATTACCCCATCAAAAGGGAATTGGTATGTTCAAATGAAGAATGAATTACTCAAAAGATGATCAGAATTAGGGATGGTAATTTTAGACTTAATGGGCAAAACAATATAAATCCAACCCATTAATTTGGATTTCAATTGGTACATCATCATCGTCATCATTGAAGCTATTGTTGTTCAATTAATGAAAGAGTTGTGTTAGAGTTCATCAAAGACTCCTAGCAAAAAAACTACAGAGTGTCCAATTGCCCAGTTCATTGCACCATTTACAGCATTAATGGCCTCAAGATCGTCTAAAATAAGCAAACTTTCGAGCCTCCACAATCCCCCGGTAGTTGTGGTTTGAGTGTGGACCATCCAACCAAGCCTTTGACACTTCGTTGTAAATAGATTTGTTCCTTAAGTCCAACCTAATATTTCTGCCAAAAAAGAGTTCCAATCTAATATAATAATAACTTCAACTACTATTTCCCCGTTTACCAAAACAAAACAAAAAACTACCATTTCCCCTCCAATTTTGGGAAATCTTATGGGGGAGCTCATCCAATGCAAACACCTCTAGTGGGGCCACCTCATGATCCATCTTAGTGGACCATAAGATAGGGACCTCCCCCTAATAGTCATCGATCACAGGTTTGCTGCCCATCCGATTGGACTTATGCATTGGATCGTCGATTGTCCGCTCATTTTGGACGGTGCAAACTTATTTTCTATTTATCAAGTAGTTAGGATGATTAAGTGGGTCCCAAATCTCGTACACAGGTATTCCCACCTAGATCTTTCAATCACCACCGGTCCCATCCAATGTGGGGCCCCGGGTGGGGCACATAAGGAAGTGAGCTCACCATAAGTTGAACTCATGTGCTCACTAGCAGTGGGTAGGGGGGCGGGGGGGGGGGCTCTAAGTTCTGATTTCAGCCTAATTTTAGTTATTGAAAGATATATCATCCAATCTCTCAAATAAAATAACCTACAAATAAAGCAGAGTTTGTGGACCACACCGGACCACCCAAAAAACCAAGGTGGAGTGGGGTGGGAAGCCTAATAATTATGAAACTTGGCTAAATAATTTATCCAAGTTTTTGGGGACCTAAACTTCTAATGGTGTAAAGTTAGGGCAACTGATGAGTATCTCTTTGGTGGAAAACAGATTGTGGACCAATATTGAAATGCAAAGTAGGTGGATCCGAGAGGGTTGAATTGATCAAGGTGGGAAAAAAAAGATTCCATTCACCAATACGTTAAAATCTTGATCCTCTCCCATAATATTCCAAATTTCAATACTTTAATATTGGTGTTTCTCTAATTATTCAAGTACAAACTAGCATTTAGAAGGGTGAAATCTGAAAACTTTTCCTGGCTTAAATGAAATTGTAATGCAGCTAGATCTTTGAATTTTCATGTATTAAATAGAAATTTTCAAATACTCTATACAGATAGCAATGTTAGAACTAACATTGTTGTCGAAAATGCCCAACACATAAAATTCTTATTAAAACTTTCTTTAAACAAATGCCCCCTTTAAAAATATAGGATTTAGATAACCCTGCAAGGATTCATATATGATCCCTAGGCCTGTCAATGGGACAAGTTGAAGTGGATAGAAAGCTCGGCCCATCCCGTCCTAAGCATGAAAATACAGGGCTTTTAAAAAAAAAATTAAGCCCAGTAGGCTGGGCTTGGACAATAAATTTTAAAGTCCGGCCAAAATGGGACTGAGACTAGGCAGAAACAACCCAACTCGTTTAGGTCCGGCCCAGCCCCGCTGCAAAGTCATTTAATAATAATTATTTATATATTACTGAAAGTGCCCCTCACTAACAACAAAAAGCGACTAATTAGATTTTAACAGATCGTACATTACTTTAACTTGACTCATATATGATACTCATTCTCATTCATTTCTATTGATTTTCTACTTTCGCCGGCAAAAAAAAAAAAAAATCTAACCGTTCTTACATTACTTGACCCATATAGCGTATAAGATATTCATTCATTTCTATTGATTTTCTACTATTATTGGCAAAAAAAAAAAGTTTTTAACACCGCCATATTGCTTGTTGCATTGTATTGTCGGTCCCAAGCCCGGAAAAAATGATGGTTTAAAGTTTCACACCGCGTGTCTGGTGACGGTAGAAATAATTAGAGAATATTTTGTTTATGTCCAGGATCGGGCTAAGCCCAGGCCCGCCCTGTCCCAGCCCGGTCCTATACGGGATGAAATTTAATGTAGGTCCGTTCAATTTATGGCCGGGATTGGATAACACCCAGCGGGCCCATCCTATTTTCAAGACGGAATTAGACAACTCAAGCCCTAGGCCCATCCCTTTTACCGGCCTAATGATCCCCTTTACTTGCAAATGAGTAGAAATGTGTAGGGTCTATGATACACATGAATTGGTCGAGATCAGGACCCGACTCAGTCCACTAGCTTAGAAATGATAGGCATATCCGAGGTTGGGAATCATATATATACCTATCTATGTAAAAGACAAGGGCAGTACAGGTGCAACAAGGACTATTTATATATGACAAAAGGGTGCTGGTAAATACACCCACCCTATATGAAGGGTGGGTGTACGGCCCTAAGAGTTTTATGACACCCACAACATGTTGATTTGACCATCACTATTTAGATGAAAACCCCATAAGAGACAAGATTTGACCACGGGGTTTCTCCAACGAGTACAGCCACAGACCACGGGGTTTCCAGAGCCAACCCCATTTTCAGAAGACAAAAACCCATTCTCCAACGAGTGCAGCCTCCAAGCAGCTGCAGAAGAAGAAAAGATGGAAGAAGACACGCTTCATCTACATCTTCACAAGCTATCTTCTTGCTTGTCTACACCAGCACCATTCGGACTCCAACGAATCAGCATCGATGTTCAGTAACGGCCTGATACTCCAAACCGGCAACCCGGTGTTCTTCCGTAACAGTTCCAAACCGGTTTTCTCCACCTCTTCCACCATATTGCAGAGCATGAAATCCGACATTAAAGACAAATAGATATGCTTTCTGCATAAAATCGACCATGGGTCCTTCCCATCAGCGGCTCTCATGTAAAAAGACATCTGGGCTCGGTGGATCCGGAACGAGTCTGGGAAACCAGGGAGGTGGAACTCGTCCAAGTCGGTGAGGGAGTGAGGGAGGTGGAGCCAGAGGGAGAAGTAGGAGGTGGTGCCGTACCCGCCGCAGGTGGTGAAGACGGCGTGGCGGGCCCCGATCTTGCGGGTGCTCTCGACCGTCCATCCGAGGAAGACGTCGGTGATGATGCATGTGGGTGGTTTTCCGAGCTGATCAAGGAGGTTTTCGAAGGAGGGTTGGAGGGTTTGAGAGGCTTGGAAGAGGAGGAGGAGAAGGTGGGTGGGGCGGGAGCCGGTGTTTCGGAGTTGGGGGGGGGGGGGGGGGGGGCGTTGGCGGAGCTGGAGAAGGGGAGGGTGGCGAGATGGAGGGTGGAGATTGGAGGGAGGGAGGGAGGATTGGATGGGGGGGGGGGGGGGGGGGGGGCGTTGGCGGAGCTGGAGAAGGGGAGGGTGGCGAGATGGAGGGTGGAGATTGGAGGGAGGGAGGGAGGATTGGATGTTGAGTGGGGTGATGTCAACTTTTTGGTCATTAAATGTGAAAGTTGTCGGTCAAAGGCTTGTGATTGCCCGCACCCCCATTCCCTCGTCGGTCATCAGTAGCCATAGATAGAGTGGGTGTAAATACAAAGTAGGGTGGGTGTATTTACCACACCCCATGACAAAATGGACAAAGCTGAACCACTCTACTTTTTTTTTTGCTTCAACAAAACTCAATGATAGTCTGGTTGGAACTTGGAAAATATAGGAAAATTCCGACCGCAGAACAGTTTAGGAAAGTTGCAATAGTTTTGGGTACTTGGAGGAAGGAGGCATGTCAAATCAGCACTAAAGGTAGAGGACTATTTCAGCAGTAACTAGGCATGTGGTTGTTGCTTCTTGTCATCATTGATAGAATCATTGCAATTTTTTGTTTTGATTAGAAAGGTTATCCTATTAACTTTATGCGTTGAGAGCTACATGAGTTTTTTTCTTCTGTTTTTTTAAACCCACCTCAGGTGGGCTGGAGCTGGAGAGGGAAGTAGATCTGAGCCTTGGGTTTAGGTAAGGGTTTAGTGAGGGAGGCAGAATGCAAGAAGAATAATCACGGACCTTTGTAGGTTAAACACAAGAGGTTACATCATTCTGATAGTTGGGTTTATTGAAAAGGTGACCATACATTGCAACCTTTGATTTCTTCTCGCTTGACCACATGCCGTAGTTAAACATATATATATATATATATTACATTCATACCAATAGATAAAATTATATTAGTAACATATATTACATATAATATCTTTGTTTCCCATAATAAATTTGATATAATATAATAATATAGTCGAGCCCATCAAAGAACGGCCAAAGAAACTATACAGCTACTCTTGTCAGGTCCACCTAGATACATAATAATTTTTCTTTACCATACTGAAAATCCGAGGATTTGTACAAGACACACCTTTAAATATGGGAGCACTTTGAATATTTAGAAAGTAAGAAAAAAAAATCTAAAGTACATAGACTGTTTTAGAGGAGCTTTCCCAAAAAACTAGTATAATTATCACTAACTCACTTGTAAGATGAATTGAAAGTGGATGTTCAAATTAAAAGACTTGGAAAGAAGAGGGATCAAATAAAAGAAGTGCCAAACTTCAAAATTCGCATTCTTTATTTATTTTTTTATTTTTTATCATTTTGTGGCATGAGAAGATACATTTTGACTTTTTTCAATAAAAAGTGAGGGCCTTTCGCTATTTAGGGGAACGAGAGAATAACTCTTTGACATTAAAAAAAAAAAAGAAAAAGAAGTGATTTTTTAATTTTGGTACTTTTTGATATGACCTCACTTCTTTTCTTTTCTCTTAAAGTGATCAACTTTACAAGTAAATTATCTTAACAGGCCGGAAGGACATCAATGGATTGGCCTAAGTTTGAAGCCAGCCTTATTACCCTTCCTGTGACGGGTATGGAATTAGTAGGGGTTCAAAATTGGTTGTTTTTATCTTTTTGTTTAATATTTTAAAAATATCATAAACATTTCTTGCTCAATTAAGATTTTTTTTTTCACTCAACTAAGAACTTGAACGTACAACATGACACTACAAAAATTTATACATATCCACTAACACTAGTACTGCAAATGAAAACTATATAAAACTTTAGTACATGTAGAATTGTAATGAACAGGGCAGGGAGGGTAAGGGGACTCATCTGAACCTGGGTCTAAATCTGAAAAGGCCACACCTGCTTTGAACCGCCCAGTAAATGGAGTGGGTCACCTATTTAACCTGACCTGTTATCATCCCTAACTATCATGCCACATCAATCTAGAGGCACCTCACACTAATCCAATTTCAAACTGGATTAAGTTTGAAATTGTATAGAAGTCCAGGCCCAGCTGAACAGAGCACATGTGTTAATCCAGTTCGAAATGTCAATCTATACTAACCTTCACAGGCAAATTTTCAGGATGAAATACAATTACTTGGATTGGGTCAGATTGGGAGCAGGTTGGTAGGTAGAGTAGCACATGTGGGCTCAACCTAAACCCAGCCCATGCATTAACCTGATTAAAAACACTAATAAGGAGAATCAGGGTGCCTCAGGTTGAGTTGGCGGGTTGAGACAAAATTGCCACCCATTGGGAGCACCATGTAAGAACTGACTACTAAATAAAGATCAAACGGTTGGTTTGCACTTTGCAGGCCCAGCTGAGGCCCTAATTCCACTGAAAGAGAAATTTTACTCAAAAGGCCGATTCAAAGGCACTTAGGTGGCGTTTGGCAACTCTTATTATTGCCTCTACTTGTCTTAAAACTGTTTGTAGCAGTTTTAAGACTGTTTGGTAACTCAAGTTGCAAAGTCCATTTGATATGGTGTTCAGATGCTTTGCCTCCATTTCAAGAAGCCAGCAAAAGGATCATAATTGAATCAGTGGACTGTGTCTGAAGCGGAAAGACATGTGGCTACAGTGAGTTGGACGTCCTCATGGGACAGTCCGTTTTTTTATTTTTATTTTTTAATTTATGAGACCCAAAGTCATGATCCGGACCGCTAGATATATGAAGAAGGTCAAACACGGCCATGTGTCAAAATTTGAACCGTTGATCTATCTCGGATCTCGAGATATTTGCAAAAAATTGTGAGTCATTCGATCTAATATTCTGGACATTGTGGGCCCCATAATCACGACCTGATCCGTTGGTTCTCTTTGGAGGGCCAAAAACGGCTATGGGCCCAAAATTGATCCTCTAATTCAAAGTGGATCTTGAGATATTTACAAAAACGTTTTTGACCATTGATGTCCCATGCCTTAGTGATTGAGTCTTGAAGTTGTACACAGCAGTGTGGTTTTATTTATTTTTTTTTAAATTCAGGCACCATGAATCATGATCCAAACCATTAGATATATTCAAAAGATCATTCACGACTAAGGGTCCAAATTTTAGCCATTGGATCATCATAGATTTTGAGATATTTACAAAAAATGACAGACATTTATATATACTTTTTTTTAAATCATGGCCCCTAAATGCAAGATCCAAACCAAAATGAAGATCCAAACCGCTTATAGTAATTAAAATGTGGAACACGTGTTTGAGATAAAATTTCAACCGTTGGATGATCACAGATCTTGATATATTTGCAAAATGCCCAGACCATTAGATCTATTTTTACATGTGTCTTACCAAACAGTCTATTTTTAAAATATCTCTGTCTTACCAAACAGTCTATTTGTAAAACATCAATTTCAAACCGCTCCATTTGAAATAGATCTATATCATACAGATCTGTTTCGTAAAGATAAGATTTGCCAAACAAGCCCTTATATTTCATAGTGTTATTATTCCAATATTACAAGGTTGTGAATGTGCACACCCCACTAAACCCTGGTAGTATGAATATGGGCTGGATCAGACCTGTTCCATCTGGACCAGTACCAATTTGGGTGGATCTGGGCTCAAGTTCAGGCACTCTTTGTTGGTCCACGCCTGATATTTTATATAAATTAAATGAATGGGATGGGCCTGATCCTACGTCTGCTTAAAGACTAAACTGAGTAAAAAAGATTAAACCTAAAAATTGAAGAAAAACACTCCAGAAATTCTAACTTTAAGGTCATGCTTGTGGGCCTTCATAACCGACGCTTTCGTTAAAGACATTAGGTCCAAATACTCAGAGCCGAGAGATCTGGGCTTATTGTAAAGGCCATTCATTCAATAAAATCAATAAGCTGGAACTAACCTAGTTTTAGCGGGGATCATCCCAAGTCTATCTAAAGCTTTGTCTGCGGCTGTTACTGGCATGTCGATGGCTAGGATATCAAGCCGGGTTCACAAACTTTTGGACCTTAAATCAAGCTCCGGGACAAAGTGGGCTGGGCTTGGGCTGCACCATCATAGTCATCTCCATTATATTTAAAATGCTAGTAGAGCTAAACAAAGAATTCTTGTTCGACCTACTGGGGTTATTTTTAGTTCAGACTGCCCTTTCTCAATCAAGTTGGCTTCAAATGCTGAATACAGAATTATATACAGATCATATATCAGTCTTCTACGTAGAGAACTCACAAACTCACACTCTCCCCTGCGGCCCTGCCTGCCCCTACTCAGCCGAGCAACTGTTGGGTACATGAGGCTGACAAAGGCGTTCAACACAGGGACTCTCCAGTCTCCAGAGATAACCCATTGCTAAGCTTGTAATACAGTCCCAATGGGCTGTATTTTTGTTCATACATACGCTGCTTTATTTCTACATATTCTATGTTGGTCATCTTCACATTTGGGTTGACACACATTGTGGCGCAGTCCAACCTCCCACTTGGAAATTTTGCCTCTATATACACCCATTCTGTCGTTGGATTAGTATACACAGTATTCTCCTTTCTCCTCCCATCTTCTTGTTTTGGAGCCATGCATGCACAGAGAGAAATTAAGAGAGAGTTTTCTTTTATTTGTTGTTTCTCCATTTGTTGTTGAAACATAATGCAGAAGATATCCATGAAATATTATACTTTTTAACTTCGCTTCAGGTGGAATTTCAGCATTTAACCTACCCAGCTATGAGTAAACTAGAGGTTGAAAGTTCTTTCTTTTTTTTTTTTTACTTTCTTTTTTACTACTTTGGAGATTTAAACTCATGCATTCCATTTAATAGATTAATATTCTAACTAGCTGAGCTACAGCTAAGGGACAAAGGGATATTACTTTTTGTGCTCTGATCATGCAATTTTGTTTTTGCGTTGGTGTGTGTGTGTGTGTATATATATATATATATATAATATGCTCTCATGATACCTTGTTTTCTTATGCTTTGGCTTCTTTATTGCCTTTTGTAATCCCTTTCATTAATTTAAGTTATTTTTTATGTTTTAATAATAATAATAATATTGCAGAAGTGTGTTGATCTTTTATTTCCCTTTGCAAAGAAGAGGCACATCTCATGCCTTGTGATAATGCACATGGACCTAGTCAAATATTATACATGAGAAACGGAGGGAAAAGGATCCCCTGTTTGGAGAGCCTGTTTGGACCAATCAGAGAGTGCCACATGGGGGAGAATTTTTTAATTTTTTAATTTTTTTTGTGGAGGAGATGAGATGTCATTGAGTTGACATCTCTCTCCCATGTGGCACCGCTGAGTGGTCCAAATAGGAAAACAGGAGATCTGTTTCCAAAACAGAGACATGAGTCACTGTAAGTGCTGACGGGACTGACGTTCGTTTTGGCATATGTAAATTATTGTAAAATAATGAGGATGGAAGTATGTATTTCATTCACTGTAAAGAGCTCTTAAATAAGTTACATATGAACATATTTTCCCTTGATGATAGGGATCTGAGATAATGATTTACAACAAGATAAGATGTGATAAGAAAAGATCACCACAGTTTGGATTCGATCTGATACTCCCCCTCAAGTTGGAGTGTGAATATCAAGAACACCCAACTTGCAAATCAAACGCTGAAATTGGTCTTTACGTAAAGCCTTTGTAAAAACATCTATTAACTGTTGTGTAGTATGGATATAGGAGGTATGCAAAAGACCAGATTGAAGCTTTTCACGAATAAAATGACAATCAATCTCGATGTGCTTTGTCCTTTCGTGAAAAACTGGGTTAGCAGCAATGTGAAGGGCAGCTTGGTTGTCACAGTATAAAGTCATTGGATTTGGATGTGAGATACCAAGGTCGCAAAGAAGATATTGAAGCCATTGCAATTCACAAGTTGTTTGAGCCATCGCCCTGTATTCAGCCTCCGCAGAAGACCGAGAAACTGTATGTTGTTTCTTGGTCTTCCAAGATATGGGACTAGAGCCAAGGAATGTACAATAGCCAGTGGTTGAACGTCGTGTGATAGGACAACTGGCCCAGTCAGCATCGCAAAGTGCAGAAACATGAAAAGAACTATTAGAAGATAGTAATATGCCTTTTCCAGGAGATCCTTTTAGATAACGCAATAGCCGAAGTGTAGCATCGATGTGTGGACGCCGCGGAGTTTGCATAAATTGACTTAAAATATGAACTGGATATAGAATGTCAGGACAAGTAATTGTTAGATAAATAAGGCGGCCAATCAATCTTCTGTATTGGGTAGGATCTTCAAGAGCTTCACCATCGTTGGTGTGAAGCTTAAGGTGCTGCTCCATTGGAAAGTCAGAAGTACGACACCAAGAAGACCTGCGTCATTCAAAATGTCCAATGTATATTTTCATTGACAGAGAAAGAGACCTTTTGAAGAGCGGGCAACTTCAATACCAAGGAAATACTTGAGAGTGCCACGGTCCTTGAGATGAAATTGGGTTTCTAAAAAAATTTTCAAGGAAAGTATTGCCTGAGGATCTGTCCCTGTTATGAGGATATCATCAACATAAACGAGAACATATGTAGAAGAAATGCGGGTTATTTTGGTAAAAAGCGAGTAGTCGGCCTTGAACTGTGAATAACCAGCAGCAATGAGGGCATTTGAGAATTTGGAGAACCAATTGCGCGAGGCTTGTTTAAGTCCATATAGGGACTTGTTAAGACGACATGCCTGCTACTCCCCCTGTCGAGAAAATCCTGGAGGGATTTTCATATAAACTTCTTCATCTAAATCACCATATAAAAAGGCATTATTCACATCAAATTGACTAATAGTCCATTGCTTTGCAGCAACAATAGCGAGTAGGCATCGGACAGTAACCATCTTCGCAACCGGAGCGAAGGTTTCACGGTAATCCAAACCTTCAGCTTGAGTGTAACCTTTCGCCACAAGGCGTGCTTTACATCTCTCGATGGTGCCATTAGCCTTAAATTTGACTTTGTAGACCCATTTGCAACCAAGAGGCTTCTTATGGAGAGGTAGAGTAGTAACAGTCCAAGTATTATTTTGCGCAAGAGCCTTGATTTCCGCAGCCATGGCATCACGCCAATGAGAGAATTTCACAGCTTGAGAGAAAGACTTAGGTTCAAAAGTGGAGTCAAGAGCAACAAGAAAAGAGTTGTGAGAAATGGAGAACTTGTCATAAGAAAGAAATTTGTGTAAGGGAAAATGTGTACCAAATGTTGGAAGCAGAGACTGAATGGGGTTGAGTGCATGAGTAGCCGAAGAGTAGTAATAGTCTTGCAAATAAGTTGGCTTTCGTCACTAACGAGCAGGATGAGTCGAAGAAAGAGTAGTGTCTGACGAAGAAGCATTTGGAGAGGCTGGTTGAGATGCTGTAGGCAGTGCGGGCTGGAGAAGCTGGACTAGTGGTTGGGTGGGCTGGGCTGATTGGGCAGTAGTGGCTGGTTCTGATTGTACAGACTTTGGTGTTGAAGGTGCAAGTGGTGCTGATTCCGTGGTAGGTGCCGATTCTGTAGCAGGGGCTGATAGAGTAGTAGGTGTTGTGGGTACAAAGGTTGTAGTGGGTGCAGGAGGTGCAGTGGCTGTATATGGGATATCTGGGAGAGACAGCGGAAGAACAGGTTGGGAAATGTTAGAGTGATTATTGAGTGAGGTATCTTGAAATGGAAAAGTAGTCTCATGGAATGTGACATCTCTAGAAGTGTAGATTTAGCCAAAGGCAATGTCATAGACACGATATCCCTTTTGTGCATATGGATAACCAACAAAAATCCCCGGATGAGCTCGAGGATCAAATTTGGCTTTTCGAGGGTCGGTATTGCGAGCAAAACAAAGCCATTCAAAAACACGCAATGAAGAGTAATTTGGTTTGGTTTTAAGGAGGACCTCATGAGGTGTACGGCCAGAAAGAAGAGGAGTGGGGGTTTTGTTGATTAGAAAGGTTGCAGTGAGGATACATTCACCACAAAAAGATAAAGGAAAATTGGCCTGAAAACGAAGGGCTCGAGCAACCTCAAGGAGGTGTCGGTGTTTCCTTTCAACAACCCCATTTTGCTGCGGAGTGTGAACACAATTGCGCTGATGGACAATTCCATGTTCTTGAAAAAAACTATGCATTTCATTAGATAAAAACTCAATCCCATTATCAGAACGAAGTTGTTTAATCTGTCAATTATATTGAGTTTGAACAAGAGCAAAAAAATATTTAAGATGAAATTTAGTTTCGGATTTATATTTCATAAGAAAAATCCAAGTGCATCTACAATAGTGAGAAAATAATGTGCGCCAGATAGAGACGGAATAGAAAAACGACCCCATAAATCACAGTGTATCAATTCAAAAGGAGCATTAGATTTATTAGTACTAGAAGGAAAAGGGAGGCGTGATTGTTTGGCAAGTGGACAAATGCTACACTTGCAATTATTCAAAACAGAGATAAATGGAAACTCCTTGGATAAATCGACTAGCCTAGGTTGTGATAAGTGACCCAATCGCCAATGCCACACATCAAAGGGAGGAGAAGGAGAAGCCGCAAGCATCGCAGAGGAAGATTGGAGTATATACAGGCCATCATGCACTTTACCCAACCCAATCATCTGCTTCGTGACAGGGTCCTGAAACACACGGTGGTCATTTGGAAAAAAACATTTGGTTGACAGACAAGAGATTATATTTAAAGGAAGGGATGTAAAAGACATGATGAAGTTGGAAACGTGTAGAAAAACATATAGAGTCGGTGTGTGTGACATGTGCTCGGTTACCATCGGGTAATTGCACAATGGAAAGAGATGTACATGGGGAATATGTGGAAAATAAAGAAAGGGAAGAACATATATGATTGGAAGCACCCGTGTCTATGACCCACTGAGTGGGAAATGAAGAGGAATGGACATTACCTGCTATATGATTTGGAGACTGTGAGATACCTGCAGATGCCATGGCAAGGAAATTCTGATTTGACTCTGGAGCATTTGAATTAGTAGGCTGGGACTCAGAGAGCAATGAACCAACATCTTGAAGTGAAGTTGTAGCAATGTGGTTAATCCGATGTGGTTGCGAAGGCCGTCCCGTGTTTTGCTTCCGTGGAGGATAGCCATGCAATTTACAACATTCATCTATGGTGTGACCATCACGATGACAGAAGCGACAATTGCGATTGGAACGTGGACCAATCTGATCTTTAGAATTGTTACCTTGACGCTGGTTTGAATCGGTTGTATATTTCTTGGCAACTAAAGCTGAACCCTCGGTGGAAGTTAGGTGAGGAGAGCTGAGTTCCCGATGCTTTTCTTCTTGAGAGATAAGGGAATAAACTTTGTTTACCGAGGGAAAAAGTTCAATAAGGAGAATATGACTCCTAAGAGAAGAGAATGACCCGTGCATTCCTTGAAGGAACTGCATCACCCAATCCTGTTGAATAAGGGAGGATTGTTTGTCCCATAATGCCTTGAGACGGGTGAAATAAGTGGAGACCGGGAGGTTGTCTTAATGCAGCGATGAGATTTGTTGCTTGATCTGAAATAGCCGTGGGGCATTGGGTTGAAGAAATCGATCAGATAAATCATCCCAAACATCTTTGGCAGAGTTTCCATAAAGGATGCTTGAAGCAAGGTCAGGGTGTAAGGACCGAAGGATCCAGGAAGTAACAAGATCATTGCATCTCCCCCATTGGGGAAGTTGAGAAGAGGAAGATGGTTGTGAGATTGCACCTGTGACAAAACCAAGTTTATTCTTGGCGGATAGAGCCATTCGCATGGCTCATACCCATGTACTGTAGTTGTCGTCAGTTAGAGGTGGAGAAACTAGGACAACTGTGGGACTGTCTGAATGATAAACATAAAAGGGATTGTCGCTAGGATCCTCATTAGTGTCTTTGTTGACAGTAGTATCCTTGCTAGCCATAAATGAATGCACTGATTATATTGCTGCTGGGTAGTTGTGTTATGTGCTAATGGAATAGTGGGTTTGCTATTGCCGAGTGCTCTGATACCATGTAAAATAATGAGGATGGAAGTATGTATTATATTCACTGTAAAGAGCTCTTAAATAAGTTACATATGAACAAATTTTCCCTTGATGACAAGGATCTGAGATAATTAGTTACAACAAGATAAGATGTAATAAGAAAAGATCACCACAGTTTGGATTCGATCTGATAATTGTAGTTCTCTGTCGAATAGAGGGGTGTAGTAAGTTGTCAAAGAAATGCACTTTAGCATGTTGGTGTACTGGTACGTAGGTATTCTTCATTGTGCTGGTTCTATTTAAGTGAAATGTAATCCATTACAAAAGGCATTCTCTCCACTGGTGAGTGTTTAAATCCGAGGGCAATGATTCTCTTTTGTTTTCACTGTCACGTTGTCTATAAAACAGAGAAACTGAAACTCTGTTTTGAGTTCCTTTTTTCACACTGGACTTTGATAAGGTAAGAAAGAGTAGTGCTACGCATCCACTTCTTATCAGTTTTCATTGTTTTTTAAAGTCCATTTGCTCTTCCTCTGCATTGAAACTTTATTTTCTTTTTTATGTCCATTTCACTCTCTTTCTATGTAAAAGAAGAAACGATTCTACTTCTTCCAACGGAGGGCCTTCCTTGACCCTTGGCTGCGAAACTAATATGTCCTGTACTCCTGCCCTCCTATTGTCAACCCAAGCAGTCTTTTCTTTCTGCCCTCTCTCTGAGTGCATTTTCTACCCTCCTAGCCACTTTCTCTCCAACATGGGGTACCACATTCACCTTCTATATAGTCGCATGACAGAAATTAAGGCCCTAGTGAAGATAAAAAGTTAGTCATGTTGTCGGTATCATCTAATGCACTTTTATTTATTTAAGTGTATCACTAATGCACTTTTATTTATTTACTTATTTATTTTGTTAATAGCCAAATCATAAAGCACTCTTCTATCTTGCAGGATTTGTAAACCCCACAATTTTGTCACATTATGCTACTAGAGACAGAGACAGAGACAAAAACAGTAGTCGGGGAGTAATGTATTTTAAATTTGAAGACCTAAGAATCAATCATCAAACGTATAGTAAATGAGCCTATACCATTCAACCATGAGCGTATTAGCAGATGGGGTCTATTTGAAGCAGGCTTGTATTTTCAACATCTATAAATAACAATGATCTAAATCCTCTTCAGCTTCACAGCCAAGAGTGAAAGAAGGGGCCATATCCCTGTTAAAGCGAGAGACCTATAAAGTTTAGCCATCCATATACATTAAATGCCAATTGGATGTTGTAGTTGTTCAATTTAAGGTAAGGAAATATATGATCAAAAGAAAGATTTTTCTTATTACCTATTAACCATTTATAATAAAAGTCTATTGGATGTCATTCGTGTTTCACCGAAGGTCGTGAAATGCATGGTCAAAATAATTAGTTTGCTTACTACCCATTTGGTAGCCTTCGATCTTAGAGCAGACAATATATTACAAATTTACTGATTTGTTTTAAATGATAAATCTGCAAAGTATACTTCAAATATTTCTATTGACTTTATACTAAAAGAGAATGAAATTGTATACACCCACTCTCTCTGCTTGTGGTCTAAGTTTCTAACCCAAAGGTGGATCAAGCTCCATCTAATAAAGGACTACATGGACAATTTCGTGGCACACGCCATACTGTTTAACGTTTAATAATCCATAGCCTCTGATCCGTACTCATTAGATTCCAAGCCCTTGATTCATGATATCATTCAGCCTAAAAAGTCTTCATTGAGTTTTTGGAAATGTACGGATTAAAGGAAACTTAAAAGGTGCCTCTGTTTTCCTTTTTCATTCATGTTGTATTCAGACGTTAGTGCTAAAGATTTTGATGTTACAAAGGTCCCAAAGGATAGAGATGCCACGTCAGACCTAAGTTAGATCAATTAAAAAAAAAAAGAAAGAGACGTGGTCACCACGCAATATACCCCTTTTAACTTGCCACCAAATTATACCTAGAAAAAGAAAATCATACCTCAAAAACATAAATAAATAACAATTCACCACCACATTTCCATCTCTATTTCATGACCATCCCTTTACCAAAAAAATAAAAGAAAATGAAAAAATTCATGGCCATCCATTGTGAGTCCGGATCCCAGCCCCAACTATTACACCTAGATGTTTGAGGTACTCCATCAAGGGGCCAGATAAAAATAGTTTGGGCGGTTTAAGGTGATTCTCATTTCCTCTAGGCTCCAATGTTAATATTGGAGATCCGGATCCCCTCTTTCTTTCAAATAGGGGAGCCCTGTTTGAACGAATCAGGGGGTGACACGTGCAGGGGGTGGAGGAAAGCGAAAAGTAAGTTCTCTTTTCTCCACCCCCGCATGTGGCAACCCTTGATTCGTTCAAATAGGGATTTTCTATTTGGACAAAACAGAGATCCGTTTTTTAATAATGGACACATGAGTGGACATCGAGATGGCATTAATCATGTTTGTGCATGTGATTAATTTGGTTGTGGGATCCACTCCAATTGAATGGAGATGGGATATTGGAATTATTTGTATGTAGAGCCCACAATGAAGATCCACAGTGGCAATACAAGGTTCCATGTAATAGGTGGGATAAAGTCATTTAATGCATACATGATCAGGGATATAATTTGAAGAATGATCAAGACCATTGATGAATATGTCCAGCTTGAATGATTCTTTTTCATGATGACGGTGTTAGGTATGGATGACTATATGGTGTTGGTCGGTGCGTGGGTTAGGGATCCTGTCGGCTGAAGGAAGAAATCACAGGGCAGACAGGGGGGTGTGTGTGGTTGGGGATAAGAGGTAAATAATATATGATCAGCTTCACCGAGCCAGAGGTGCCTTATGATGGACTGGAAGTGGGCCACACCTGTTGGATTTTCTTCAAAGATATCGATCCAATGAAAAAAAGAAGAGAGAAGACATGTACATAAAAACCAGTGAAATGACCCATTACCCATGGTTCAAACACAGAAATCATAGTAACAATTCTTATAAACATAACAGCAGAATAGGTTAAAAACAAACCTTTCTTGGCCTTTTGGCTAAGAATAGGTTTTTATATTTACACCTATATAGAGGCTATAAAACATGGAATATGGAAAAAGGATACACAAAGGAGAATCAATCTCAATCAAAAAGTAAAATAAATTGGATTGGTAAGCAGTATCAACCTCAGACCTCCTAGGCGGTCAGGATCTCATGAGGCTTTTAATCCAGAGAAATCTTGAGTTTAAGGAGCCAAACTTTACAGTAGGCCATCAATTGAAATCCAAATTGTTCAATATAAATGTCCTCCGGGTATAAAGGTATGGTATAAAGGTATGCATAAGATTATGTTATTCAACAATCAACAGTGGAACAAATTCTTATTAATATAAGAGTTTGAGGATACCCAATAAGCCTGGAGGGAGTTGTTTAGGTTTTAATAAATAAGCCCCACTACGGAATTCCACTTTTTTAACTCGTAGCTTTTAACTAGTTTAGGCTAAAACCTCAAAGAATCCGGATTCCTTGATATAAAATCTCATCCGAAAAAAACGTAAGGATGGTCAAATACTCCTATGTAGATCCATTACATGTATACTAGAAATTAAATAACATCAAATGATAAAATAAAAGATAAATACTAGGTTTTTTGGTACCCTAGCCTAGGGGCTAGGGCCGAAGAGAGCCCATACAAGTGGGATGATGAAGCGCTCAAACTGAGAGAAGAAGCCCGCATAAGTGGGAAGGAGAGCTCACAAAGTGGAAAGAGAAGTGTAACTGAGAGCCCACACAAGTAAGAAAGTGACATATTAAGGTATCAATACTTGGAGTGGCCGGGTGATATGTGGGATTGCCAACAACTTGAGCAAGGTTGTTGGCAACCCCTTACTGTCAAAGTGAGCTCTCACTTAGTCAGACAAGTATATATGTGAGTGGGAAAGAACACTGTATTGCATGCTTTAATTTTCTTTTTTGTCCCAAAGTAAGAAGAAAGACTGTCTCGATCCTCTTTTTTAGGTGATGTGGCCTTTCACATCTCTAGCTCGAGCCCTGGAAGATTAGCAGTATTTTGTAGTTAATTAGGAAAGATTGGATAAACTGTTACACCATCATCATAAATAAAATAAAATAAAATAAAAAAGAGGATCCCCACAAACCTCTCTATTTCCTGACCTAAGACCGTAACAGGTTAGTCATAAACAAAGAGGCCCGGTTAGGCTTGATAGATGTTAAAGAATATTGAGTTGTTAGAGGATTGTTAGAGAATTGTTAGAATTAGAATAAGAGTTTGTTTGATTTTGAATTTGAAATATTTTGTGTATAAATTGAGAGGAGTTCCGCTTATGAAACTTACAGTGAATTTATCTAAAAGTCTTTAATAGATAAATGAAATGGACCTAACTTTCATGAAACACCCCAATAGTGAGAGTACTGGGCTTGATCCATCTCACCTGTGAGCCCCATTTTCTCAATTTCTTTTTTCACCTGAGACACTCACCATCAATCAAAGGTCAGAGGAGTCTTTTGTCACAATCAGGAGCACTAAATTAAGATCTTAATTAATCAAATTAAGTAGAAGGTGAAACAATCGAACGTGGAGAAGTCACTTAAGGTGGTATAATATAATACCATCTCAACCAATCTTAACCATGGAGTTGGCACCCATCAACATCGTACATGCGACCACACATTGGGCTCTTTTTTTTTTTTGTTGTAGTGCGATTCTCTGCTTGCGTCTTGATTTTCGCTGAAAGATATTGTCGGGAAGTGGACCTTTCCCTTTCACTGTTGGCAACATGAAAAATTTCCTAGGGTTGCATTCATCCTTTCTCAAAGTGTAATAACTAATAAAGCGTCCGGGGATTCCCTGGGTGTTTCCCACACACTTCTCTGGGGCCCACCTATTGAAGTGAACCCATAAAAATGAATGCTATTATTCTCCAAAGACATATCTTCAATTTCACTTATATAAGTGTTGGAACATTGTAAGATTGAGTACCTGACTGATAATATGATTATTGCATAAAATTGTACTAATCATATTAACAGCCACGAGCAATGAGTTCAATCTTGTAGATGGACTAACTCATATTAAAGTAAAATTGGAAGATAAGTCACGGGAGGGCATGAAATACATTTTTTGAACGGTTGAAAGTATGAAGAGATAGGCCTCTTTGTGGAGATGGTTTTGCAGCAATGAAGTGGGGAAACCATTTGTCACGACCCGGACCCGAGATCAGAGTCATTAGGGTTAACCCTCGGGTCGCGATATAATCATACTTACTCCCGTAAACTCCGATTAACCGAAGTTAAAACGAAGTCCACAAGGGATCTTGCATACGTACCTGTCAATGTACAGTTGTGCGGAATATACAATAACATGCATGTATACATTGACAACCATTTAATCAAAACGAATCATATATTTACTTTGAGTTGCACAATTCACTATACATCATTTCATTGTTCCTATCATCAACCACTGCATATTTACAATACAATGCAGGGGACATCATATACAGTACCTACAATACCAAAATGAATATATAAAACATTTCTAAAAAGTTTCCAAAAGATTCCAATGAACCCGCTCTCTGATCACGTCCATTCGGCTAGACCTCATAGAGGTATCGAATGGGCCTCCTCCGCTGGTGGGACGGTCTCGGAGAGATCGGTACGGGCAACTGAGCATGTAATATCATCAGTAGTACCGTGAACACGACGGTTCAACAAGGTATACATATATTTACAGCATGTTCATAATTCCTACAAATCATTGCTTAACAGTTCTAAGCAATCAATATCAAATACAAATAATACTGACAATAATACTGGCAACTACACTAGCATTGGTTTCAACTCCATTCAGTTCTTCCCAAAATGAAGCATTTCATATTCATTTATTCATTAGGTTCAACCTTTATTAATGGCCTTTCAGTGTATGACTTTTCAGTCAATGACCTTTCGGTCCAATAAGGTGGGATCTCCCAGTGTCTTGATCAGAGATCATTGGTGTCACTGCGGGCTCCGGAACACCCCAATCTCATCTACTGCAGTAGGAATAGCCATTTTATTTATCAATTCATTCAGTTCAATTCAATAATGAGTTTAAGAAACCACTAGGTAGTGCCAGACCTTTTCACACATTCATATCACTCTCATTATAAGACTAAACAAATCTTCTAACCAACCATTGAGTGTAACTTTGGCTATCAATGCAAGGATTACTATAGATGATATTACTTTAAGTAGAGTGTGCATTAGATAACCTCCGCTAACACTTATGAAGGTTTAGATACCACTCGTATTAGTTTCAACAACTAGGCTTCCCATTTAGTTTAGCCATAACTATACGAGAAGTATTGATGACCACATAAGCGATCTTCGTTCTCGCAAAAATCCAAAACTCACTGGACTCGAATCGAGTCCCTAACGGTCATCGCGATTGGCCAAATTTTTCCTTACTATGAATAATCTGGTCAATTTCGGCTAGCTCGGCGGCTACCTGGCGGTTAGTCGCAACTGTTCAGGCGGCTAGCCGAACTGTACTGGCGGTTAGCCGAACTGTACTGGCGGTAGGCGAACCAAGTTCGGTTAGCTTACGGTTAGCTTTCCAGAAGCTGATTTTTCTGACAGGGATTTCTGACCAATTTCGGTCAGCTTGGCGGTCACCTCGCGGCTAGCCGAAATTTAACCGAATTTTGGCAGTTAGCTTTCCAGAAGCTCGTCAAATTCGGGTTTTCTGGCGGTTAGCTTTGCGGTTAGCCTCGCGACTAGCCGAAATTCGCCCAGTAGCTCATTTTCGAGCTTCAGAAGCTCTGAACAAAAACCACATTTTTGAACTCCTTGAGTTCATACAAGTTATATAAAAGTTTAAATTGCTAGAAATGCATATACTTGCCTTGCTTGAAGCTTGAGAGAAACAACTCCTCTTTTAGCTTGGACTTGAGGTGAAATCCTTCACTTGAAGCTTGATTTCCAAGAATAACTCCAAGAAGATGATGAGGAGAAGGAAGAAGATGTGATTCCTCTTCACTTAATCACTCCAAACACACCTCTGATGGAGAAGAAATGGAAGAAATTGAAGAAGGAAGAAAGAAACGGCTGTAGCTTAGGTTACAGAAGATGAAATGAACTCAAATGAGTTCATTTAGCTTATATAAGGAGAATTTTTGCAAGAAGCCCCCCTTTCATTCACTCATTTACATTTTGAGTCAATTCAATGTCCATTTGATCCGATATTTGTCGAATCAATTCAAGCCTTTTATGAAAATCATCGTACTCGTCGAGATACACATGCGGGTATCAAGACTTTCCGTATTCGACAAAATACGTATAAATCCGTATTTCCGAAACAGTCATTGGTTTGCTCATTTGAGCTTTATTTTCCATTCCATTCCTTTCTTTATCTTACTTACTATTTCATTAAGCCTTAATTAGGTTAATTCAAATCCATTTGGCGATAAATCACCATTAAACCACTTAAACCGGCTTAGTTAGTCTTAAGCCCAATTAATTAGAGTTAATTGTGATTAACTCGGGACGGAGCCTAACACCATTCTTCCCAAATCGTTTTATGTATTTCTCCACATCTCATGTGTCGTCTTGACATGAAGGAAAGCCGGAGAAACAGTTGCACCGCATCCAAAGGACCAAATTCCAAATGAACATCCGGGGTCAACAACTCATCACTTTCCTAAGTTCCTTGTAATTGTAGTTATATATTGCAACTTGCAGAGTGTTGTGATCGTTATGGGGATCCTAATATTGCAGGGATTTCTTTTCTCAGTCTTCAAATAACTTATGTTTCGATGCTATGGCCTCATTCTTATGTGGTGTCCACTGAATGACAAAAGACCCTCGTCTGATTCCGTTTGCAAAAGAAAAAGACTCTGGCTTCATCATCGACCATACGCGTGGCTGTAAAATATCGGGCATCTGTGATGGTGAATCACGTCCATAATGATGGTTCATGTTAGATCTTAGCCCTTCAATAATGGATAACTACAGCTTCATAAAAGGTGGGTGGAGGAAGAACAAGTGGGAAGTAGGTTCTAGGGGAACCGACAAGGTAGTTATAGCCTCTACTTCCTCTTATCTTTAATTAAGCCTTTTTCACAATCTGTGTCTTGTTTGCCTCTTCCATTCAATTATTTTGCTTCCCAACTTTTCCTTTTCTTTAATCTTTCGTTGGGTTTGAAAAAAACAAAAAAATCATTCAATATTCACCATAGTGTCCTGGTAAACCAGCTAATTAAATAACAGACATCTATGTGAAACTGGTAATTGGTAACAATGAGTATGAATAATCTTACAACATACAGTCATACATGGTTTGTTTTTTACACATAGTTTGTCATAGATTGTATTCTCTTACCAGCTTAGCTAGTGGACTGATTTGCTCCTATTTTGTATTTAAAACAACTATTTTGTCCCTATTTTGTATTTAAAACAACCAGCCTAAGTGAGATTTTTGTTGGGCTGGCTTGAGTTCGGAATTAGGGTCAGGTTAAGATTTGGTCTTCGATTTCATATCCAACCCTAGTGGGTATGCCCACTTTTTCTTATAATATCTTTACAATGTAGCTGATTGTGGTGCTTTTTCTGTATTAAGAAAAGAAAAGAGGAAAAGGAAAAAAAAAATCTATTTTTCTCTTTAAATATCCTGTTGAGAATTAAAGGTATTTTCATCCATAAGAAAGAGGACTTATAAGAGCTATCCATTCTTTACTCGCCCTTTGTCTAAGTTCTCTCGTTGCGCAAGTGAGGCAACGCATACAAGCACGTTTGGTAATCAGTATTGCTCCCGGAACAGGAGTTTCTCACCTGAGGATTTATATATCTGAAGATTTTACATCAAGAAACTTGCTATCGGCATTTAAAACCGTAAAAATGAGGAGTTTCAAATCCTACAAGAAAGGTTAGACCTAAAATGCTGACTCAAATCCCCAAAGTTAAAGATTTATAATAGTCAAATGTAATGTTATCCCAACTTTGTAAATAACCGGTGAGAGATCCAAGAAGATAAAAATTTCTAAACGTGACCTAGACGAATATAAGCTGCATGGAGCTTTCATAAAATTGTTCACCACCAAAATACCCCAATTGAAAAGCATACAAAACGTGACAGTGAAGGGGACTATTGTAATTCTCTCTCGATTAAATTACAGCAACATATACTCCATTAGGTGAAGTTGCTGTGTTACACCCCCGACACATTTTAACCTTGATTAGTGCTAATTAATGGTATTTTAGTCAAATTAATTGTGTTTAAATACTAATTATGGTAAGTAGAGTTAATTAGCCTCCAGAGACTGAGTTAGTTGAGTCTTGAACCTTAGATAGGTGAGTTAAAATCGAATTGATTCGATTAGGTAGAGTCAAGGGCTTTTTCGTAATTATTGATTTTCGCATTTTGCATCATTTTCATGTCACTTTGGCATCATCGCGTGTATTTCGACGAGTACGTCGATTTTCGTATTAGACCCTACTTCATTTGACCAACCATTGAACTAGTAGACCTCTATTTGACTCAAAATGAAAATATGTAATTTTAGTGGGCCTTCTTGCAAAAAGAGAACCTTATCTCTTATAATCCATTCAATGAACCCATCCAGTTCACTTCCCTTTCATTTCCTTTTACCCTACTTTTCTTCTTCTTTCCCTTCCTCATTATCTAATTGAGAGTGATTGTGGGTGCATTGGAGGCAAGAAGTGGAGACTTCCTTCACCTCCTTCATCTTCTTCTCCCTCTCACCTTTGTGAACAAGGTTGACTAGAAAACCATCTCCACCCTCTTCTATTTCTTCCAATTTCGAAATCCTCACTTGAGGTAAGCTTCAAACTCCTTTTGTTTAGATTTTTTTGAGTTTAAATAGAGTCAAGGGACTCATAGTTGACAATGCATACATGATCATTAGTTTTTCTTGTGCAATTGTGTCTAGGGTTTGAGTATTTGGGGGTTTTTTGAGTTCTTTGAGTCAAGTTGAAAAGAGAAAATGTAGAAAGCTCTTTAGAGGCAAGTATAAGCTTTAATTTGGATTTATATGATGATTATTACCATTTGATTCCAATGAATTCTTTCTCAATATTTTTATTTTCATAAGAAATGAATGGGTTGGTTAGATTTAATTGATTTAAATGGATGGGGTGAATGGAGATTTTTTGGGGAGCAATGAGGCTCACTTATGTAGGTTTGGAGGCTCACTTATGTAGGTTTGTGCAGGTGGAGTTTTGGGAAATAGATTGGAGGAGAGAGAGCTTCAAAATTGATGAAAAATTCAGTTTCTGAAACTCTGTCGCAGGTTGGCTGTCACCAGGCGGCCACCTGGTGGCTAGCCGCGTGACTACCTGGCGGCTAACCGACCTTAGGGTGGTCAGATTTACAGTAGCTACCAATTTTCCCTGTCAAGTTGGCGGTCACCCAGCAGTTAGCCAAGTGACCACTTAGCGGCTAACCGACCGGACTATTCCAGTAGCTGACAAATCCCTTTTAGGAAACTGCGGCCACCCGGCAGCTACCTGGCTGCTAGCCGACTGTTCCATAGGCGGCTGGGGTCACCGCCAGCTGACCAACTGCCTAGAAATTTTTCATATTTCAAGAAATTTCAAAGGACCCCTTAGAGCCATGAATTGATACCCTAACCTCTTAAATGTCCATAGGAGCCCTAGGAGCTTGAGTAGCCTTAGAACTTGGGATTTTATCACCAAGCCATGGATATTAGGTCAGGGAACCTTTCATTAAACTGTAACACTAAATAGCATGGTTCCCTAAATGTATATCGAAGTGGATAGTGAAGATCCACGGATAATTAGACTAGATTGGCTAGTAAATTCCTTGATTCCTTTTAATTCATTGCATTTTATCTTGATTTTGAATATTCTCATTAAATTCGAGGTGTTTTATCAATGCACATGTATTAGTATATTTCGGATTCGATTAATATTTGTAATTGATTCTTTTGGGTACAAATATGGATGTGAACAATGAATATTCGATTCGATTTGAGATTTTGAAATTTTACGATTAAGTAGGGAAATCTTATTCATATCCACGTATTTAATTTATTCAATTGAGTCGGCACTACTTAGCTTTGACCCTGTGATACCCAACGGGGTTGAACTTGGTTTAGTTATTCGAGACTACTGCAGTAAGTCATCTGGAACACCAGAACTTCAGACCCAGGTAGCCAGCTAGCCTTTGGTCGGGCCGCTGGTGACATCCCAATTAGATTCGCTCTCTTTTCCCAACTAGATTCACTCTCTTTTCTCAACTAGATTCGCTCACTTTTAAGAGGATATGCTTAATGTAGTAGCCGATTAGTATGTTTTCATTTTACCTTGATTCACAATCATACATCATTCGAGTTTTGCACAAGTTGCGCCTAGTTTATACTTATCATTGACATCTATTAATTAAATCGTCTTTAATTCAATCTGTAGCATTATGTATTTCCTTATTATTGCCTATACTTGCAAAATCGTCGTATTGAGATGATATTCTTGGTGCCGCAGTCGCAGGTACAACTCCTGGCCTTGAAGGGGCTAAGGAGGGAGAGGAGGTTACCCAGGAGGTACCTCCAGGACTAGAGGAGTGGCCAGAGCTTGGGGCCATATAGATTCTCCTTCCTCGGAGTGCATGGTGTTCTTTTAAAAAGATTCTCTTGGGTGTGGCTCACCCCTTTTTGCGTGGGCCACCCTTAGTGTTTAGTTATTTTTTTCTTATATTTTTTGTAGTATTTGTATAGGGTTATTTTATACACCATCTTTTGTAAAACAATGTATATAATTGTATAATTCTTTTGTATTAAACTTGAAAAGTTATTTAGACTCAATGGGAAATGATACTTTTATCTATGAATTACAGCTTCCGTTATGTTTTAAATGTTATGAAAATATTCTAGTGAGCCAGACTCACGTGTGGAAAAGTTATTTTTTTTCTCTTTTTCGTATGTTGTATTTTGCTCGAGACAGGTACAGCATCACGGAAGTACGTGTGTCATACCTCGGGAATTACCTTAGACCAGGGTGATTCGAGACCGGGATGTGACACTGTCTTCCTCTTTCCATGTAACCATTTTCTTCTTTATTTCAATTACTTTTTATTCGAGTTTATTTGTGTTCCTACTTTCCCTCCTCTCTCAACAAGAGAGAGAGTCGAGATCTCTCGGAATGCAATCAATCTCTACTAAATAAGGAAGTTTAGGTTCGTGAGAAGCTTTCCTTTGAGGCAAATCCCGAAACATTAATGAGATCAAATTGAACTTGTAATTTGAAATCTAACAGAGTTAAGCCCCGTGAAATCCTCCCACTTGAAAGTTGACCTCCCATCAACTGGACCATCTTTCAACAACCAACAGCTTTGTGGAATAGAAGTAGCTAATCATGCTCAGCCTCATCAATGACATCATGAATGGCTCCATTGGCCAAGGAACAACCTTACAACCACCATCAACTTCATGTGGTGTTGAATAATGTGAGCGTCGGAGGAATCTTCTTTAGTTTGCAAATCACTAGAAATTTGTTAACATTCTTTAGTGGCGCTAATAAAATCAAAACCATAAGAGGTGAATCACTTTAAACCATAAATTCATAGATCTTATGTAATCAAAACCATAAGAAATTTGGCAATCCCACTTGTCCTAGATGGCCATAAATTTTTTGGGTATGCTACTCTTTCCACTTTTGTGGACTCTCCAGTCCACTTCTTTGGTATTCTTTGTTGGGTTATTATTTTGAATTTTGATTGAGTGAGTCAATTTGCCTAGGTTAGCTAGGACCAAAGTTCGGGATTCGAGGGTATTCCCGAAATTTTATCGGGGTTTGCATAGTGACTTACGTTCATATATATATATATATATATATATATATATATATATATATATATGATGTAATATGTAATTCTAAGTTCTAAAAGAGGTTGAAGGGGAGTTTTCTTTCCCGTGGACATAGACAATTTTGCTGAGCCACGTAAATATTCTTGTATTCATGTGTATGATTGCTTGATGGTTCGATTGTGTTTGTCATCGTGGTTGGTTGTCAATCGCAAATAATTTCTATTGCGCCACTCTCCCCAACGTTCTCTTTCCAATTTGTGGGTTTTCTCTTTCCACTTTTGTGTGCTGTATTTATTGGGTACGAGGAGGGGGGGGTGTGGATTCTTAACAAAGAATATAAGTTTGACATGAGAATGAAACTTGTCTTAATTCCTACAGTTAATTTGATTTAATAGGGTAATGTATTGGTATTCATTTCAAATCTCCCTCTTAATTTATTTTCAATTAAAGAGGAATTATTTGATAGCCATTTAATAATTTGGACCTTTATTTCTTCATTTAGGTACATATCTTTAGAAATCCAATTCAATGAAAAAAAACATGGGTAACTGAAAAAACTGAACTTTGAGTTTGATGGCGTAGAGTTACGTGCATTTGTAGGGTCAAAATTTACCACTTAACTTGAGATTATCTAGTCAAAGCACATGCAAGTAAGGGTGTTCATGAGTTATATTAGGCCAAGCTAAGGGATATCGGGGCCTGATCCAAACCTGACACGGGCCATAAGTGCCAGGTGCAGCTAATCAAACAGAGCAGGGGCGGAGCTTGGCTTCCTATATTTTTATTGGGATTTCTATGACTTTAGGTCAAATTAGCCATTTAGCTACAACCACAACTTGTTCTGATTGAACTGGCTTTTGGCTTTTCATTACTAAATCTAAGTTTAACCCAAGTTTTAGATTAAGCGACGGTCCCAATATTAAAATCTTCCCAAAGTAACTTGAGCTGGAGTCTTACAAGGCTGGCGTGGCCCATTTGAACTCCTATATACTAAAATGGACCCACGGTAGTGCCTTCTGGAAAAATCTGAAACAGTGTGTAACATTTCTCGTCAGAAGTGACGATACAAATTTCTCCTTGTTTTAGTCGTGCGGTCAAAATTGTCGGTAGTCCGTCCCAAACTGACGCCCGCATGCATGCATGCATGCATCCAGAATTTTCAAGGCCATTCGAGTCGCAATTCCGAAAACGGCAGTCAGCACGCGGGAATGTCTTCGTGCGACTTGCAACTGTTTTCCATCACCGCATGACACGTCTAAAATGGGACAAACGTTTGAACACTGCCGGAAAAAAATATAATTACCATAAAACTGTTCGTATATAGGATATTTCATATTGTAATTTTCTAAGAAGGTAGGATATCGCATTATCTAAAACGGAAAGACTTGTGGAGCTACAGTGCCATATACGGTAATGCTTCCCTCAATGCTTTATTTGATTTTTATTAAATTATGTGACCATAAACGATGATCCAAATTGTCGGAAACATTAATACGGTCAAATTACCAAATTTCAACCATTGATCGGTCTCTTGGATCTCGAGATATTTGATAAAAATCGAGTAACCACACATCTATTTCTTTTTTAACTTTTGTGGACCCCATAATCACAATCAAGATCGTTAATCTTCTTTGAAATATTGAAAATAGCTTTCCATAAAGTTTTCGGCCTCCAATTTAATGTGTAGCTACCAAAAATGAAGAAAACTTTAGAATCGTTGATTTCTCATGTGACATTTTCACAGTAGAATAAATAAAACTTGATTCGTACGTTTTTTTTTTGTTTTTTTTCTTTAATCGTGGGACCACCAAACGATCATCCAAACTGTTGAATAGTTGTATGAGTGTAAGAATTATTATGGCACCAAATTTGAACCGTTGATCTATCATGGTTATTGAGAAATTTACAAAAAAAAAAAAAAAAAAAAAAAAAAAAAAAAAAAAAACCATGACTTATATAATACTAAATTTGGGCGGGAAGGGATAATCTTGCGATATCATATGGTCATCGGATATCACATAAGGCAATATCCTACATCCCTAGAATATCACAATGTGTAATTTCGTACAGACGAACAATTATACAGTAATTACACATTTTTCAATAATTCTAAGCCGATTGTCAGGTTTAAGACCTGTTGTACGGTAATTGTCCCTAATAATAATAATAGTAATAATAGGACAAGTTGTTAGGAATGGAACCTCGAACATGATGATAATTGGAACCCTTCATCTTGAATACCATCTCCTCTAAAGACAAATTCAATTTAATTGAAATGAATCCCCCCATTCATTCAATGGAGCAAAAGACAAAAAAAAAAACTAATGGACGCCTCATCCGCAATGAAGCCACATCAATGCCCACTCATGTTTTTAAGTCTTTGGCATGTGTTACACAGCTCCCGATTAATAGCTATGACAGGGGATCTAGACTCAAATGAATCACAATTATTTAGTTATTTGTCACAATCAGCTGTAGGTAACATGTGACCAGGTTTATTGGTGAAGTGAGTGACGTTCAATCGGCTTTTGAGGATCCAAATGGGCCAAAAGAGTCTAACCCGTAGATCATTAGCCTGCATGCATTTAGACAATTGATATTTAACACCAGTATAATTGATCTCTTAATTAGCCGACACAAAGTAATTTAGTATGGAGGCAAGTTACAGATTTCCGAGATTTTTTGCCTTTAATGATTTATAAAATGTTATACTTCAAAAAGATCATGATGACCCCCAACTTGGCCACTTGTGAGACCAAGCAGAGTGGAGCCCTCTTATCTCCTCATGAATACACACTTCTTTTTTCTTTTCTTTTTTTGGCTTTGACTCACTGGCCGGGGGAGCCGGGGGAAGGGGTTCAAATCTCCCACTAGGGATTGATCCCATGATGGTAGGGATGGGAGTGAGATTCCTTACCCACAGGCCATCTCTATATTCCCTTCGTGGATACACACTTTATTTCAGTGTTAGTGTTCATTATTCAATGAGTGAAGAGGCTGGCACACAACAGATTAGATACGCCACGCATTTTGCAATCAATTTGCTGCCATGGGGGTCATGGTCAAGAAACTTAATTCAGTTATCGCTTCCTTCACCCTTCCAATTGAAATGGTTGGCATTAGTCCAATTAGTTCATTTTCACTTTTACTAGCAAATTACGCTCGTGCTTAGCACGGGCAATATAATCCACAAAATATAAAAAATTGTAAAAGTAAAAAAATTTAAATTTTAAATGAAATTAAAATATGATATTATATCTCTTATATTGATAAGGAAATTTTATAGAAAATTTAAAATATTATATCGTTCGGTTGTCGGCGAGTTTGGTAGTAACAACGAGGGGAAAATGTTTGAGATGATGGTAAATAGATATATATATATATAGAGAGAGAGAGAGAGAGAGAGGAAAATTTGATAACCATTTTGAAGTTATGAAACTAACATCAATTCATTTTGCCTCTATCAATTGACCATTAATATTAATTAACTTAATTTTAGTTAGGTTATAATTAGTGTGTGTGTGTGTAGGGGGGGGTTGCAACGAGTCAAAATTGAAGAGTTATGAAACTAACATCAATCCATTTTGCCTCTATCAATTGACCATTAATATTAATTAACTTAATTTTAGTTAGGTTATAATTTGTGTGTGTGGGGGGGGGGTGCTTGGCGAGACATACCATGAGTCAAAATTTAATATTCTAATTAATGTAGGGAGGTTGATGATGTGATGAGACATTTTGGGAGTCAATTATTTAGAGAGCATCAAAATCAATTGATGTCAATTGGAATTGAATTGATGTTGATTTCTCAATTAGGATTAGTCCCTTGAGGAGAGGGGAGGACTTGAGGAGACATGTCACAAGTCAAAATTTTAAATTGTAATTAATGTGGGGAGGTTGAGGATGTGAGGAGACATTTTGGGGGTCAATTATTTAGGGAGCGTCAGAATCAATTGATGTCAATTAGAGTTGAATTGATGTTGATTTCTCAATTAAGAACAACACAAATGTCTAGATAACCATGAGTCCATGACCCTTGTAAAAGATAAAGTATCAATTGAAAAAAATATGAAATAAATAAAAGAGAGACGCAAAGAGAACCTCTATAAAATAATAAAAATACTTTACTACTCGAAGGATGGGAGCATAACTACCAAAGAGAGATCGTTTGAGTTGAGGGGGCGACACTCGATCGGTCTTTTAACACTTGGAGGATATGTTTGTCTTTTAACACTTGTAGGATCCGGTGGATTTTGCATCAATGTGAGAGATTAAATGGGCGTTTCATGTTTCCCATCAATGCTGAGAGGCGTTGAGTGAAATATTCAGGGGTTTTATTTTATTCCCTTAAAGAAGATTAAAGAAATCATTGCTGAAGAGAGCCATTAAGTGGAGGAGACGAAAGAAAATGGTTGGTCAAAATCAATTGAATAAATTGAGGCTGATTTCTCAATTGGAATCAGCCTCTTTCATATATATATATATATATATAAATTGGGACTATAATGAAATCTGACCACCAAATCAGATCTCTATGGAGAATGTGCGTTTGTTTGCATTGTATTTGTTCCATAAATAGAATTAACTAATCAATGGTGTTATTTTGCCGTGGTGGTAGTAATGACGCTCACAGTAGGGGACATTACACCAACTAAATTTAAGTTACATGTTGTGCAAAGCTAACGTGGATGTGATGGAGAAGTTAGAGACGCTGCCTTGGATGGGCCCCACCTTTTCTTTCTTTTCTATAATTATATTCTGTGGCCATGAGCGTAGACTCTACACCGTCCCATTCCATGAGTTTGAACAATTTAATATAATTTTGGAGAACTTGATATTCTCAGTGCCCGACAAATTTTAAGTATTTAAAACTGATTACTAGACTTTTACTATAGAGATGGTGTCATCATCTATGGCCAAAGAGTATACGTTTTCTCCTTCATCCAAAATGTTGAGAGAGACATTAGACATACGATATCAAGATGAAGAGATCTCATGAAAAAAGTTTTGGGGCCAAGTAACTCAAATCAAAGTCCCAAACTGTTGGGACATGGGTTATTATATATAGTCCAGTGGTTGGGAGTGTCATGTTTTTAGGTAGATTTGGAGTTTAGATCCTTGAATTTGATTACTTACATGTGTAAGCGGTCATCTTCATAACATGCTTAGCATTTGCTCTCATGTCAGTCAAGCTTCTCATCAACGTCCAGCCACCTTGTCTACTATCAAGAAAAAGGATGCTGAAAACAAGATCCCAACACATGGGACGAAGCCAAGCCAGTGTGCCCAACATTTTCAATGGCGTAATCTGTCATCAATGACAGAGCAAGGACTCTACGTACAGTCTACCCCATCAGGTAGTACTTAGTCGTTTGGATGAAATGGAATGCTACATTTGGAGGATTGTAAAGTGCAAGGGTTCTCACATGGAATGGTGGTTTGCACCTTCCAGTTGGACGGACCGTCGGATAGATAGAAGCACGCCTTTGTTTTTAGGATTCCTTTGTGTCTACCTCTTCAATTGGTTAATCTTGATGACCCATAAAGTTAAGACTAAAGCCCGAGCCAATATTGATGAAATCAAGCCCGTTGAGCTACCCTACTCATGACAACTATCATGCTTCCAATTGTATTAACTGAAGGTGATTGGGTTCGTGTTAAGAGTAGAAAGGATTTTTTATTTTATTTTTTTTGGGTAGAGAGGTTAAAGTGCAAAGGAATCAGGCCCAATTCCGGTCTATACTATCAATGGATGGACCCCATATGGTTCTTAAAGCCATCGAGCACATCACTTGAGAGGGAGGCATCTCTATCTGATTCACAATATTGAAATGGACAATTAATAATATGCAATACGCCAACATAATTGATATAAGGTTTTGCTGATGAAGATGAATAAAAAATATGCAATTAAAAAAAAAAACAGAAAAGAAAAGTGTCTTCCCTTCTGTCTTCTTTGTCTTTCCTACAATATTGGTGCGTGGAATGTGACCTCATTTACACTCAAATTTAGCTTCTATGCCCACGACTTTTTAAGCATAAATCAAAATAGCTTGTATATAAAATATAAACAATAATTTGCTCATGCCACATTCATATTGTATAAGAAAGTACTTACATATTGATATATAATTATGATATCATCGACAGGGTGTGCGGGAGGTTTTTTTTTTTTTTTTTTTTCCCTTAAAACACCAACCTTACGTAGGGCCACCTATATTATATACAAAAGAGTGGTTGGGTGGGGGGTGCTCTCTGATGGATAGATTTGGTTATTGTAAATGGTGGGCCATTGATACTAACTTGTAAATCGGTATAGGGTGGACAAATGTCAATTGAGTGAATTGCTAATTAACATTCAATATTTAAGGGTTCTTGATGTTTGATGGCTCTTAATAGTGTAAATTTCTTGTGATTAAGTTCAGTGGTGAATAATGGTTACACCATTTGAATTTTGTGGGTCTCAAATGCTACATAAGTAATGAGGGACATCCTCCACTACTCTCTCTCTCTCCCCCTCTCTGGTCAGTTGTAAAGGAAAACCTTATTACTCCCAAGCTTTGACTTGTTTATTTTACTGAATCTCTTATAGTAGAGAGGAAACTATAGGTGCTCTTTATTGAAAACTGTATCCAAAAGGCCAGGGTTGGCAACACTCCTAATGCACGCACAGCCTCCTTTCTAAAAGAGAGCATACAGAGTGAGATAAATGAGATGAAATCATCTGGACTGGCTTTTTTTTTTTAAAAAAAAAACTTTTAGTCAACTAGTTAGGGGCAATCCTTCTTTGTAATCCCACTCAAATCCTTGCTTCCATTCTATATCTTTCATAACATTAATGTCTAAATGAGAGTGTGCTAATTCAAGGGAGGGGTGTGCGTGTTATGTGTGAAGGAATTGAAAAATAATCTCTACCAGAAAATAAAAAGGACCTCTAAGCAGTGGAAAGGTTAGGAGGAAGTCCCTTTTTTTTATAAATTGAAGGTTCTAGAGAATCAATTGTCTTTTTCATACAGATGTTGTATCGATTTCAAACCAGAACTTGATTGCGTCCTATGTATAAATTTCAATACCAATCCAATTTTATAATTCATCCAAATTGTCCAACCATAATTAGTCTTCTGACATAGAAGACCCATTTTTAATCTTTACAAAAACATACCATCACTACAACACTTATCATGCCTGTCTTAAACATCATTAAGGAATTGATTAATTGCAATTCACCCCTTGCACAAAGAATTAAAAAAAAAAAAAAAAAGGCCTACAACCCATCTTGCCATAATCAATCAATGTCATATTTAACGATCACAACAGTTACCTCCACCGTGTAATCTCTGGGAAATGTCACATCATCTATGATCTCGGTAAATAAAATAAATTGATGGTGGGAATTGCGCTGGACCGTTTGTTGGAAAGCCACAAGTGGACCATGGAATTACAGTTGCATGATGTTTCTATGTGTAAGGTGATGTTCATTGATCGTCCTTTTCCCCTTCATATGTTTGTTGTTACCGATGGTATTTGAGGCCCCCCTGGATTTAAAAATAAATAGAGAGAGAGAGAGAGAGAGAGAGAGAGAGAGAATGAGCTCAACATAGGCAGTGACATCGATTGGTGGGGTCGAAGAAGACGACGAGGCGCATAGTGTCAAAAAGCAGCCACTGCCATCTCCTTCTTGTATCATCCCATCCCATGCCCACCGTTCCTTCTCCAAAAACTCTTACCTTACACCCCATTTCCTTGACTCTCTTATCTCCCCTTGTTTTTATTTAAATCCATCAACCTTTCCATCATTTGCTCTCTCAAACTCCCACTTTTTCATCTTCTTCTTCTTCTTCTTCAAAATCTCTCTCTCTCTTGTTTCTCTCTCAAGTTTTAGAAGAAATGAAGGTAAGAGAGATTGTTTTGTTGGCATTAAGTTTTTGATGGATGTTGTCTTTGTTTTGTTGGCATTAAGTTTTTGATGGATGTTGTCTTTCTTTCTCTTCGTAGGCATATCCCAGAAGCATGATTTTTGTTGGGTTTTTTTTTTTTTTTTCCATACTCGTGATTTTGGTTTTTTAGATCCCAATCTCACTGAGTTCCTTTTTTTTTTCTTTTGGGTTCTTTTTAGTGTTTATTTGCTATTGGGTTCCTTTTCCTATTTTTCTCATGATGGTCATATGATGTCTGACTCTTGTTGGGTTATTGCAGAAGGTGGTGCTGAAATTAGATTTAAACGATGACAAAGGTAAGCAGAAGGCTATGAAGGCAGTCTCCAGTGTTACAGGTATCCTTTATTCGGAATTAAGATTTAGCTCTTCAAGTATGGTTTTTTTCTTCTTTTTTTGGGGGGGAAAGATTGGTTTTTTATTATTGGTTTCATGATTTTGCAGGGATTGATTCGATTGCCGTGGACATGAAGGAGAAGAAACTAACAGTAATTGGAGATGTGGATCCTGTTAACATCGCGGGCAAACTGCGCAAACTCTGGCGGGCGGAAATCGTCTCGGTCGGACCTGCCAAGGAACCCAAGAAAGAGGAGGAGAAGAAGAAGGAAGAACCCAAGAAAGAAGAAGAGAAGAAGGAGGAGCCCAAGAAGGAAGAACCCAAGAAGGAGGAGGAGAAGAAGAAGGAAGAATCCAAGAAAGAGCCTGATCCGGTCGCCGAACTTGTTAAGGCCTACAGGGCTTACAATCCCCACCTCACAACACATTACTACGTCCAGAGTGCAGAGGAAAATCCAAACGCCTGTGTAATATGCTAAACAGATGAATTGGTAAAGAAGGAAAGGTAGTTTACATTATCAGTAAAAATGGTTTCAGAACCTCTTGAAACAGAGATGCTCTCAAGAACAGAGAAACTCCTTGCTCTGTACAGTTAGTTGATGGGTGAAGATTCTAATCTATGCTTGCTGTCTGTTCCAGGGAATGTATAGAGTAAATAAATAGCATCTCATGGATGTATGAGTATTTTTGTAGGGTCTGTGATATGACCTTAGTAGTATTTAATTCATTTCAGAAAGAACTTCATTTACTTGGCTTTGTTGATGATGATGTAGTTCATGAAATGAAGCCTTGAAGTTGCAGTAGTTTGGTAGGTAAGGATTGAAATAGATAGTGAGATTTTCTGTTGTCTTCTCTTAAATGCTTCCTTGCAGATCTGCTCCTTAGTGGTGACTGGTGAGTTAATATGATGTCAATGGTTACATTCATTGGATGATATTTTTCAATTGTACAAGTTATAGCTTAGATAAAATGTTTTGATTTTTTCTTTACCTAGAAAAGATAAGCACCCCTGAGCAAATGGAGTTAAATTGTCTCCCTCAGAAAAGGTAAGATGAGATTGGATGGTCCTGAGAAAATTTGGTAGCTGATCTGGACATCACATGCTCCAATCAGTCCTCTCTACAGTCCCAATCGAGGTGAGCCTCCCTTGGATTTTCCTTGGATGCCCAACTTGTCCATAATAAAGTTTTGAAAATTGCCCGAGCTCCATGTAGGACTAATTATGACGTGGTTCTTAGTATGCATTGAAGCATGAGTGTGACTAGGTTTTAGTTGGGTCCTGCCTGACTATGACCTGACCTAGTTATCATGGCTCCAAGGAGTGTCCATGGTAGTGTCCTGGTCAAGTTCCAAATAGGATCCACACCTGGATATGATTGGTTGGTTCTGGGTCAGCCAGTGGGTTTACCTAACTTGGAATGTCTGTGTCGCATGCTGACATCACATAGTTTTTCACAGCAGTTTGTTTTCAGTTAATTATTTTCTTATTTCATCTTCTGCAGTTTCAGATTTTATTCTTTAGTAAGGTGAATCATTTTCCATAAAAAAAAAAATTTCCAAAAATAAGAAATTGCTCTTTTTTTCTATCTTTTTGATGACATCAGATAAAATTAGAACGATATAGAGAAGATAGAAAATTGTTCTTTACCTCTTGGGTCGGAAGCTATTTTGCACCAAAAATTTGGGGAAAATTTTTCATCAAAAAATGAAAACAAAATTTGTCAATGTGAGACCACTCTCTTGGATATTACAACTCTATTTAGGGGTGGCATTGGGCAGAGTTAGGTTGTGTTGACCTTTGAAGATAAGGTGCTTGTGCACAATCCAAATCCGTCCCGTTTCTCAATCTAAAGTTTAAAATGTCAAATCCAATATGATTCAACCTCATACAGTCATTACCCATTTGAATGTAGCAGACACAATTGAAGCTCGAGAATTGATGTTTATTCGGATCATAGGTCCTGGTAGTCAATGATATGCTCATATTGGTGACATTATTGTTGATGTAATCAAAGAAGTAGTTCTCCAAAGATCAGAAGTGATCAGACCTGTAATTATTCATACATGTAAAGAACTCAAATATGACATCTGAGAATGCAACAGTTGTCACTGATCTAGAAGGAAATCTAGGTTTGGGTTTGGATAGGGTGTGTGAGCTAAATTGCAAAAACAGCATCGGGTTGGGTCCGGGTTGGGATGTCAATTTGTGTATCATATATAGACCCAACCCAAATATGACCCAATTTTATGAATTGAATTAAAAAGTGTCTAACCTAATTAACTCATAACTGCCAAGTTGGATTTTGTTAGCGTTGGCTCATTAAGTCAGGAACTGCTACCCCTGTCCACATTCTATGGCCAAATGTCACCACTATTTTTTTTTTCTTTTGAAAGGTAAACTACTCACGCATTCACACAAATCCCTCACCATCAGTGCGACATCAATTTATGACTGCCAGAGTTGGCTACCAGTGGATTGGCTTTGACAAATGAGGGCTGCTGCAACATACTGGTTATATAACCTTATGATTTACAATGGTCACAAGCCTGTTACATGGGATTACATGGAGATTGAAACTGATGCGGGTTACCAAAAATCTTGGCCTGTGGTCATAAGAAGTATATTGTTTTTTTATATGCACCGGGTGCAGTAGGAGACTTTGATTGAGATACGGAATTGGGCGCAATATGTTGCCCACAAGTCTCACATAAGTGCATGGTGGATGGATAGAAAGGGACGGGTTTTATTTGGTCTTCTCTCACATGTAGATGATGGACCCTCCAAAATAGACCGACGGCACAATTTGGTTTTTGAAGATTGAATGCAGAGGAGTATGCAATGAGGCTCTGTATTCAATTTTCAGAGCATAGGAATTTTCATCTGGTTGATGGATGATCTTTCCGCCATTTCATCAGGTTTGTCATCTTCTGAATGAGGATATCGGTGGGGCCTTCTGAATTCTGATATCAGTATCACACAGTGTGTACCTTGTTTTTAAGTATCGCTGACTATGTTTGGCGCCTAACTTAATATTCAAGCTTGGGTAGGGGCTGCTATCATACCATTCAGGCTTGGGACGGGGGCCAAACCATTGAGTAAACACATGGAATCATACTTTGTCTCTGGGAAAGGTCCAATGGGGCTTGGATTTGGTTCATTCCATATCCCTCAATTCAATTTGAGGTACTAGTAGTTTTTTGTGTATGTATGTATGTGTGTGTGTGTCTATATATATATATATATATATATTAAAATGCCAACAACCAGGGCCCTTTGTTTTTTAATGGAATTAAGTACATAACTAGGCCCTCTGTTTTTTAATGGAATTAAGTACATAGGGACTTATTTTAAGGTAAAATCGGTTCTAACAAAGGATTGATAAAGAGGTAAAGAGGTGAGACTGATGGTTAAGGTGGAGATGCGGATGGAAATCTGACTTTCAAGAATTTGGTGATCATTAGGTATTCATTTTTAATCTTTCCTTAATTCACTTTTCACTAAAAGGGAAAAATTATATGATAGTCATTTAATCTTCTCACTTTGTTGCTTCAGCTTTAGCCATTTTTAGAAATAAATTTCTTAAAACTTCTAGGAATTTTATTCTATGAAACAAAAGGTCCCTCTTATTGTAACAATGTATAAGAATCTCGTGGAGATCATAATTTGTTTAAAAAATCTGATTGGGGCCCTAGTCCAGGCTCGATAAGGAGTGAAGGATCCAATCTTGGCTCAGGGACTGAGACATATCTTTGATTCTAGTTCTCGGCTTCTCGCCCACACACTATAACAAATATAAGAGGACTGAACCCGCCCATCAAAGCCCAAGTCTGGTCAATACATGAGTCAAGATAGGTCTCAGCCTGCTGAAGGCCCATTTTCAGTCAAGTAGCCCTCTTTATGCCATTCAAATAAACAACTAAATGCATATATCATTAGGAGAATTTTCTCCTCCACACGCACTACTGCAAGATTGCTAGGGATGTACTGTAAGTGGGTCGATTCCGTTGCGGTGGACCCAAATCCGGAACCATGGTGGACTCAAATCCGGAACCGTTAATGAGAAGATGGAACCAAAACCGAAACCGTATATGGGACAGGTCTAGGTACATAATGATATGGCGAAAAAACTAGTTTTTAAGAAAGAATCTCGAAAATTTAGGTAATATATTGGGTCCATGGGTCCAATCCAAGGTGGAACCAGATCTGGACCCGTTTAGGCCGCGGGTCCAAAAAAGGACTTGGACCCATACCCAATTACTTATTGGGGCTTAAATAGGGATCCAAATCTGGTTTTTAACAAGTCAGAACCTCTAAGTAATCGGAGAATTGAGGACCCAATTACATCCCCAATTAGAACGCACATTCAGACTGAAACTGGGGAATCATTGTGATCAACCCAACTTCTTTCTAATTTTATTCCAATTCAAGTCATATTAACTCATCTCATTGTGATCAACCCAACTTTGCACACCACTGTTATTTGACTGAAACTGGGGAAAGCATCTATAGATATCACCTACCCTAGCCTGGTCTAACTGCATTTAGTAGGCACAACCCTTTCATTGGGCTTCAATCAGCCCAGGTAGGGCCCTGATTTGGTTTCATTTAAGCAGAAGGGGAGCATTTGGGACCACGATCCAGATCCAGGTCCATGTTTAGGTTCTGAGACGCTTGACAAACCGGACCCATCCTAAGTTCTTGAACCTGATGGACTCTAATGAGGCCAATTTGTTTTTAATATGCATATATTATATAAATACCACGTATTTAGAAATAAAATAATATTAGCATATATAACATATATAAATACATACAAATATAAAGTTTTTTCTTTTTGTGATTTTCTTGGATATCTTTTCTTTTTTTTTAATGAATCTGAACTCACTTGAAAAAGCCCAAATCTGGGTCTGAATATACTGATGTGCAAAATTCCAGTATCTGAGGCCCAAGCTTGAGCCCAAGCCAGAGCTATACATGCTCAGCCCTATCCATGTGGGTTGTGACATGCAGGCTTAGATTGACTTAGCAGCCCAAGTTGAATGCCTTTGTGTACATGCGAGTAGGGATAGCAAAACTTGATCCAGCCAGCATCCAACCCTGTAATTCAACCCACATCCAACTTGCAGCCTACATGGGTTGGAGTGGGTCAAGAAATCCTGACCAGCACAGGTTGAATGGAGTTTGACCCCTCAAACAAGGGTTGGATGTAGGTTGGATCTCAACCTTTAAACCTTCCCTCGCACCCTAACTGTTTTCCACTAAAAGTCTCAAATGTTATTTGACCAGCAAAACTGACCTATATCTGACCAATAGCTTATGTGAGTCAGATGTATTTCGTGAAATCTCGACCTGCACTATGCAGATTTGAATTAGGTTCAAATACAAGTCAGGCCTCGTCCCCACTAATCCTCCCTTTTGATTTGACCCGTTTGCACCCAATCCAACCTGTTTGCCATTCATTAGGGAATCATCAGGCATGTGATGAATCATACTAAACGCTGTAACCATGTAAGTTGATTCAGGTTATAGTGGACCATTTTGTAAACAGTATAAATCCATTCATCTCCGTAAATAACTCTGTGAACTAAGTAATAGTTAAAATAAATTCCTGCATTTGTTTAAATAATCAAAGAAACTGTTAGGTCCTGGTACAACCCTCATATGCACCCGTGGTGGAGCGTTACTCGAATGCCTCCTTAACACGACCAACAAACCATAAAACCATTGTTGCGTAATTACCCATCACCAATTAATTTTGGGATAACTGGTACATAGCTCAGTGAGATCTGATATTATACATAAACTCTTTTGACTGCCAGTTGGACTCCAGTCGTGCCCATTGTTTTTATTTTTCCTACAAACCGAACTCAAAGTGACTGGGTAATTAGACTATGACAAACCAATCCAAACTGAACCTAACATATGGAGTAAGGGTTCGACTTTACCCTCGTGATTTTTGGTTTGGGATCGGCTTGTACCCATTGAGATTCTTTTATAATACAAGGACAACATTGACCAGCAATAAAGGGGAGTTTTGAACTCAGCATCATGAATGAAGGAAGCTTTGCTTGCTTGTACTTAAATGATTGTAAGATGTTACTTGCAAGAAAATAAAGGGATAGCCCAGTAGTTGGAAGTCTCTTGTTTGATTTATGGTTCCTCTCCCTTGCAGTGCCATAAAAAAATAAGAAAAAAGAGGTTATTTACAAATTAATGGGAAAACAAAAAAGTTCTTGGGCTGAGTAAAAGAGAAACCCCCAATGATTCAAAAAGCTTCCTCCCTGTAGGACCTGTAAAACTTACATGAAAACTGCTAACTTTTAGCAATGGGAAACAAATTCCTTTTCAAGAAAACCATTGAGAAGTAACACTGTATGTATATATAGGGAGATGCTCCTATGAGATATATCTCTCACCTTATATGAGAGATATGAGTAATCTCTCTCTCTCTATATATATATATATATATAGAGAGAGAATATTCATGTGCATCCATCCCTCACTATAGGATGAACGACACTTCCATAATTAAAAATTTTCATGTGCAAAAAGAGGAAAAGTATTATTTTGTAATATGCATAAAAGGAATATACATGTACAAAAAGGAATATATATATATATATATATATTGGAGGTGTATGTGTGTGTGTCTATATATATATATATATATATATAGGGTCAGCTCTCCTAAACTCAAGTTTAGGATAAGATAAGTTCAAGTGTGTGGTGGGACCCACATGGGGATATGGGGGATTTCAAGAACTCCCTAAGATCTTCCGCTCTACAAAAAAATCAACCTTAAATGTGATTACTATCATCTCCATATAGGCCCAAAAGTTTAACGGTCAACGGTCCATTTGGATTGATACATAGTCGATCCAACGGTCTAGTAAATTCGGATCTGACCGAAAGTTGGTGGACATATGAAATTTAGGGAAGTCATGTGTTTGGTCCCTTTGAATAGACCAAAGGTGGGCCCCACAAGCATGAGCTTACGAAATTTTTTCTAAACTCGAGCTAAGGAGAGCCTTACTAAATATATATATATATATATAGAGAGAGAGAGAGAGCAAGGCTCTCCTAAGCTCAAGTTTAGGATAAAATCTCGTAAACTCATGCTTGTGAGGCCCACCTTTGGTCCATCCAAATAGACCAAACACATGACCCCTCTAAATTACACATGTCCACCAACTTGTAGTCAAATCCGAATTTATTGGACCATTGGATCGACTATATATCAATCTGAATGGACTATTGACCATTAAACTTTTGAATTATATGGAGATGATAGAAATTACGATTGGGCCTGATTTTTTATAGAGGGGAAGATCCTAGGGAGTCCTTGAAATCCCTCTCACCCTCATCCCCACGTGAATCCCTAGGTGGGCCCTACCACACACTTGAGCTTACTTTATTCTAAGATTGAGTTTAGGAGAGCCTTGCATATATATATATATATATATATGGGGTATTCAAGTGAGGGATTTCCTCACCATGTATAGTGAGGGACTCTCTTTTTTGGAAGGTTTCAAGTACAAAAGGGTGTACTCCCTTCAAGTATAAATTGAGGAGTCTCTCACCACACATGGTGAGGGAATCCCTCACTTGAATATTTCTCATCTATATATATATATATATATATATTGGAGGTGCTCCTATGAAAGATATCTCTCATCTTATATTAGAAATAGAGATGAGTGCCTCACATTTAAGTTGTTGGTATTGGATATGGATGTTAGATAAAGCTTTCCCTCTTTGCACATGAACAGTCTTTTTCTGCATATTACCATATATGACTTTTCATCTTTTGCATATGAATATTTCAAATTATATAAGTGTCTCTCACTCTACAGTGAGGGATGAATGTACATAAATGTCCCCTATATATATATATATATATTTATATGGTGAGGTAAGGATCACATAAATAACCCACCTCATATAATATCCATCCATGTGCACTTGGCAAATGCACGCGGAAAAAAGCAAGAAGACGGGATTCGGCAAGAGGCTGTCAGCCAGATAGCTGTTTAGATTCGGTCTCGACCGAGCCACCCGATACGAAGGTGCGTCCAAGTTCCACATACAGTCACAGAGAAGAAGTCCGTCCCATTTCCCAACTTAACCACACTCGTTCCTACCATTGGAAGGATTCCCGCTCAATCCAACTTTTTAGCTTTTCATTTCTATTATAAGAGCACAGACATAGTACACATCGTTCTCCCATCATTATTAATTTCCTCTGCCTAGTGTATACAGGGCCATCTTCTGCATTTGTGTACTGACTTGTAATGAACAAGACAAAATTCATATTATACGACACACTCATGCAAAGGCCAGTAGTACACATGCATATAATCACCATTATTTTTATAAACAATGGAGATAGTTTGCAGATGTACAGCAGTTTGTAGTTTTCAGTAGCAAATGCAGACCTATCAACGAATGGCCACACGTAAAATGGGAGGATGGAGAGAGAGAGAGAGAGAGTGCAAGGATGGAATTGAAATTATAGTGGAAAGGAAGTGGTTTTGCTTTGAATGTTACATAGGCCAGTTTGTTTGCATGCAATAAATACATAGGAATTCTTATGTTATGTGTGTTAAAAATGAAGATCCATGGTGAATATCCAAAATGCTCATCAAATGACTTCCCTTTCAATGAAAAGAAAAGATGCTAATTAAATAAATATCCAACATCAGCGTAGTAGTTTAAGTCCAAAGTTAAGGTCTCGTGATCTCATTGCTCCTTCACCCCTCACCTCATGCCTTCGTTTTGACTCTTTAATAACCTTTCGGTGGAGCTCATTTGACTTTGAGCTTTTATATATTTAATTTTTATGTATTCCAATGCAAATAAATAGATTCTTATTAGAGCCGTTATTTAATTTAGATCCAAACTTAATTCAGGTATGTGAGGCTCTAGCTTGAGCTTGCCCAAATTTAACTCAAGCTTCAAATTCCAAGGTTGAACCCATGCCCAAGCCTGCTTGAACAAGCCCAACCGAATATTAAATTTCCTTCACTAACGAGATGCCTGCCAAAACCTTGAGCCCAAGAAGCATAAATACTTTTCCGTAGTAATCCTTGGTGGAGCCCACTCCACAACACTCCCCTTAAGTAGAACCCGGTTGGCACACTTTTGGCAGCACTCAGCACCAAGTCATTTTGGGTGGAATTTGGTGGGCTTTCATACCATATTAAGTTAATTTCATTCACTAACGAATCCTACTAAAATCTCAAGGCATCAATAAAGATAGCATAAATACTTCCCTAGAATTTGGGTGGAATGGCTTGGGGGTGGGGTGGAACTAGGAATTTTTCCTTGGTGTGCTCTATTTTAAAAAAGAAGAAGAAAAGAAGTCTTGTGTGGCTCTATGTAAAAAGCCCATAAGATTTCCCATCACATGGAGTCCAGATCGTGTGAGGCTTTACTTCATGGTGGCCGTAAGTCGATCTATCACGGTCCATCATGTCAGCAGCTTGTCATACAAGCGGAGCTGCTACTAAGGGTTGTACACGATGATATAGCGGACTGTGATTCGTCTACCCACAGTCACCATGGGAAAAGCCTAAAATGATCCCAATTCCATCACATGGGGTTTTTTTCCAAATTTCCAGGATGGGGCCATGCCAACTTGCACTGTTAATGTCCCCAATATTTAAATGCCTAAGGACCAAAATGGGTACAATATGGCTCCAATTTCATTTTGGAGCCAGTTGGGCCCATTTATTTCATACCCGAGGGGAGGGACCTAAACTAAACTCTGACTAGCTAAAGCCACTACTATTATACTAGTTTAAAATGCACATCTACTTTGTAGTTTTTATTAATTCAATTATTAATTTAATCTTCCCAAATTTGAAAACAAATGGAGAATTCCGAGAGTCGACCATAATTCCTGGAGAAGTATATTTTTGATATGATGATTATCGTCAGACGTCAGTAGACCTGAGCCATGATATGACCCGTCTTCCTAGGAGAAACTGACCCAAAACACAGTAGTAACTCCACCCTTCTTTTTTGACCAAAACTACAAAAAGAAACTCTTAGATTACAGAGAGAGAGAGAGAGAGATGTTCATGTACTAGCAAACTGGGCCAAGAGAAGAGAATGGAAGTGCCTTATGAGTGAAAGAGGCCGCACACGACTTGCAGATGGGGTGAAAAGGATGAGACAGGCTGCCATTTATGAGAGGCCACAGAGCAAGAGATGAACAAAAGAAAAAATAGGAAAGTGAAGATTGTCTACATACGTTTGGTTGCTACAGTGTACGTGTGATTCCATCATCTACACCACAGGTGTAGTTGTTGTTACTCAGCTCAAATCCATGTCAATGTGGGGCTGCTGATTAATGATGTATGGTGGGCCACCAACTGGGGCTCTGTATTGTTTCAGAACCGCAGCGATTGGCATGCCTTAGCAGTGACATCTACAAATTTCAAATGAGTGATTAAAAATGGATGGGGCCATAGATATTTAATGGTCTTAGCATTAGAAAATGACTTTTGCAAAATACAACAGTTGGATGGATCTGTTACTTTACTATGTTCGAATCCCCACGAACTGTCTGGCTGTGGTTTATATTGTGCTGTCCCACCGGATCTTATACCATATATATATTCCTTTCTGGCTGTGGTCAATGTCAATTAGATCCGAGCAATCTGCCCAATTTTACGATGGCCCCATTTCGATTGGTGTGGAATTTTTTCTAGCACTAAGGGCACTTTGGTAACATGTGAGAAATCCGTAAGGAATTCACATATTTGAAGATTTATTGTTGTTACAAATCTAAGAACTCTTGTTGATGATTTGCATAGCCAAGGATTTCATGGTCGGAATCTTTGATATTTACAATTGCAAATAAAAACTGTCGAGGAATCTCCCAAAATTTAGATGTGACCTAATGCAGAGGTGGAGAATAATGAGTGGTTCAGATTACAACTGTAGGCCCTCTGATGGATCACAAATGTGAGTCCTCTCTCTGAGGCCTGCCCCCTGACCTTGTTGATACCACTCATATCCATATGCATGGTTAATGGCTAGAGATGTGCACATACATACATGTTGAACAATGACTTGTACCAATTCTAAGATGCAAAACCAATGGTATAAGACGCAAGACTATACCAATTCAAAAGGAAGAATCTATGGCTCGAATTATATGGCTAATAGCCTCAGAATCAGAGAAAGTTGTTGGGATGTCCGTTGATCACATGATTAGGATCATTTAATCAGTGCAACTTTGGCTATTGACTGTTGGCAGGCCATAGTACCCATAGTTGCAGAAGACTTCATTAAATTACTCTTGTCTGTTGCTTTAATGGTTCCAACCAAGATAACATGAACCCTTTGCACTTTCCCGTGATATAATAGACACAACAACATCTCCACCTAAAAAGCAGACGTTTTCTCTTTTCTCCCTTGTATTTTTCTAGACTTTTGAATTCAAAGTTTCAAACATTTTTCATGGATACCAGAAATTGAATGTTTGGTCGTTGTTGTGAAAATGACTACAACCTGACCCACTGATTGAACTCTTGCGGCCAGATCGGTTGGCTCTCAAGTTTTAAAAACACAACCTTCTTCTTCTCCATTCTCAATTACTTATAAAACTATCTAATACAGCTTAACTAAAACGTATAAGAAGCCAACACAGTCGTGGCTGAATTAGCCTAATCAGGACGATTTAACTTGATGTTCCCAATTAATGGGATGGGTCGGTCTAAACTCATCTCAATTGGGTATTGCCAGTGACCCATATTTTTATCCACCCATATTTTTATCCAATCGAGTCAGATGGGCCTAGTTTCTCATTGACTAACTAGGTGAGAAAACTATTTGTTATGTCATTAGAAAAATCAGCAGCAATCTATGGGTAGCTCAGTGGAGAGGGGCGATTTCTGGCTGTATCGCTGATGGTCATGGAACTTGAGTAGTGTGTATGGTGAGTGATTTAAATAAATAAAAATTTACGTGCGGCCAATTCATATTTCTAAAAGGTACCCATTTGGCATGAAATCCAGGGGAACATAGTTATGTAGGTAGAGTTGCTGAGCTACTTAGAAATTGAAGTGACAGGCAAACAAATCATTATAAAAGATCATTCTAAGAAAACTCATCTATCTATAATGCAATAATGTTTGAGTATTTTGAAGCTTCCATTTCCACATGGAGAAGGATGAACTGATATGGAAAATGGGCTGGCCAATGACCCTAATAATTAATTTAAGAGTTCCAAAATGCTATTATCAAATAAGTTACACAAATCTCTTCCATTTAACTTGTACATTTTAGCTAGGATGTCAATGAACCTCCAATTACCTAATTGTCCAAGCACCTAAGTTGGGATATGAGTATGGACCCTACTGTTCACCCTATTGATAATAGGGTCTTCAGTCAGATCCAGGTGAGTCCATTACCCAATTGCCTGCATCAGAGTACCAGGCATAAATGTATATGTTATTGTATGAAATATATTAAATTGTCATATTTATCTTTTTTCTCAATCAAGAAAAACACATTTAAAATGGTTTGAGCACGTCAAACATACACCAATAATAATCCCAGTTAGAGAAAAAACTATTCTACAAAGGAAAAATCGAAGCGGACAAAATAAAAATAGTAAGGACACACATGAAAGAAAGGCCACCTATCTTAAAATTTGGCCTGAGATGAAATTGGAATGACAAAATAAAAGCCACGTAGCCGACCTCATCATAGTTAGGACAAAACTTTAATAACATGATGATCCGTTTTATATATATAACTAAATCATGTCTCAAGGAGGGTCCACCGTGGATATATTTTGAAGCACCCTTTCACATCCCTACTAGAAACCCCTTTATCTCATTCAACAGGTTCACCGGTGTACCTCAATATCAGCCATTTTCACGTTACTTGGTCTCCCAATGGTCCTGGGTAAGTGCGTGAGTTCAGATTTAAAAAAATAAAATAAAATAAAATAATCCCCCCAATCAATAGGGGTAGAAGTCTTAAAGATAAATCTAAGTCAGTCTTTATCATGAAAATCCTTATAAGACTATAAAATTGCTGAATCGGCACACATGCACTAACTAAATTGGTACAATTCCTGGACTCAGACCCGGATAATTTACCCAATCTTTGAATGCAAATCAGGCGAGAACTGATCTCAAGATATGGGAAATAAAATGATGGACACCCACATTTCTTATATTAGTTGGTGATCAACCGAGCAACGTGACTTCATTTTCGGCCTTTGATGTTGGTAGACTTGTTCTTTTTATTAGTTATTGGCTAAGTACTAGTTAAAAGTCGTAATTTTAATCAAATATGTGATACAAAAGTGTCAACACCTATTCAACTATCAGTGTGTTGACAAAGTTCCTCCGTTTTACCAATAATGCCATGGTGCTGAATTTATTGACCTAACAAAGTCCGAAAGTTTATGTTGTCTTATTAATAAACTCCACATGCAAAAGCATACTTGAAATCTTGTTCCCAATGGTATTTTGTGATATTTGGGACCTATTTCTATATTAGAACAATCTGTCGTGTTAGGGTTTTTTTGGTATAACGTGACAACATGTCTCTTGACATTTATAAATATCATGTTTCTTTATCAGCATTTTAAAATTTCAATCACCTGAAAGGTTTCAAATGGCCTTTGAAAATTCAAAATTTTCAACCATTTGCCTTTTGGTGGAGTTCATGCATGCTCAAATATTACAAGGAAGCATTCGAGAGTTCCTTCTTCATACAAGAATTCAATAAATTCCAGTAAAGAAATCTTTGAAAACATGTCAAAAAAAAATGAGAAAGTTGTGAGAAAAATGAGAAATGGGAAAAAAAACAAAATATATAAAACTTCTTTTAACACTACATTTACCTTTTATCTTTAGTCATTTTCAAATTAATTCTTTTTACCTCCCCACTTTTTCTTTTTCTTTTTTTTTTACCGCTACATTTATCAATAACATCACTGTGAAACCAAATATAAAACTCTCACAGACATTTTTAATAGACAATATGTTCCCCACAACGCTATCCAGTTAATTTTGTGATTGTTAGAACTAGAATATTTATCGTCATCATTAAAAATATTTATATGATAATAGTGATATTGTCTTTGTAAGATTCTCTTCTGGTAAAAGAATAATGATGTTGATGATGCTAAGTAACATCCTCAGACCTCAGTGAAATGCTGAAATGTTGTCACAGGTGAGCAAACTTCCACACTAAGTTGATAAAGTTGTATCACCATTATCCACAAGTTTCCAACACCTCCAAATGGGATTACAGGAAGAATTGGACCCCACCTGACGTCACCTCCAGGCCATACATTATCATATGGTAAGATGAGTTTCTTTTGCATTGATGTTTTGCCGGGCCCTTTACAGTAGCAATCCTCTGCTGTCATCATCCTGTTGCACAAATTTAACTTCCCCACAATATCTAGCTGCATCGATCCCAAATAACGAACATGTTGACCAATTTAGAAGATGGGCCAAGATGAAAAAGTCCATCAGATGAACGGTTCAGAACCTCCGATGTAATTTGTAGGATTTTAAGGGCATTGGTACTGAGGCTCCTGAATTTCATAGCACCACGTCTGCAAGAGGAAATAAAACACCACCACCCCCTCCCCACAGCAAAATATTATGGAGAAAATTTCAAATAAGGTCCTAAATTTTTACCTTATTTAAAAAAAAAACACAAATTTTGAAACTTTTTAAATTAATCCCTAAATTTTTAATTAAGGACATCCCGCCATTTTAAAGGTATTTTATTATGACTCTTTTTCCTCAGTATTTTGAAAATATGCAAATTACCCTTCATTTAAATTCATGACATGGTTTCGACAACCACTATATATAGCCGATCGTTATGAGAATACTGGTTGTCATTGATTACTGTGAGGACACCGGTGGGGAAATTGAGGAGTATATAGAGGAAGTGAATGAGAGTTTTATTACAATGAAAGATAATTTGAGTATTTTAAAAGAATTGAAACAAATATTGCCCAAAAATAGCTTTAAATAGATGGATGTCCTTAATCGGAAATTTTCTGAATAACTTAGGGACTAATTTGAAGAGTTTTGAAACTTGTGTCGTTTTTTTTAAATAATGCCAAAACTTAAGCACTTTTTTTAGATTTTCCCAATATTCTCTAATAGGGCACGTTTCAGGGCACTCATCCACTAAACGCCTTAAAAGAAAATTCCCTTTCATACCAATAGCCATAGAAATCTGGATCTCCTAGGTGTCTCGTACATGCTTTCTATGAGTAGGATTGGATCAGTGAATGTATAGAACTCTACCATAGGCCTACCTACCTACCCATAATTCAAGCCATTTAAAATGAATATCATCTCCTCAAATGTCATATCTATAAAACTTTACTTCAAAAAGAGTTAGATCTCATTATAAGATTAAACACAGAATTGAAATACGATTAGCACGATCTTATATATTATTAATTATATACATTAATCACGTTATCAATCAAGTGCTAAATTCAAACTCTAGGATTCCACAAATCCCAAGGAGGGTGTGGGAGACACTCGGGATCTAGACTCATACCATTATCATTTATCATCGAATATCGCGGTTTTAATAGCATCTCATCAGAAGAGAGGCATCCGAGAAATAGGAAATAGATCCAAGGAACGTGCAATCAAAAGGGTCAGGAAGACCACGACTGCGGAGCAGAGAAATCAAGGAAAGGAAATTCCTTTCCTTTTTTGAGCAAAAAGCATGGCATCATCATCTTCCTGTTTCCCTGCAATTTTAATTTTCCCTTCCTAAACAACACCACCAGTGAAGCAAACAACTGCCACCACCATAACAAATGCCATCCCACCACATTACCACATCCTCTTACAAATAATAGAGAAACATTAGTTAAATTTGGATCAATGTTACAACCATCTAAACATTGATTAGAAGACTAATAAAAATTACCACTTAAATGGGGTAACAGAAAGAAAAACAGCTCTGTTTTTGCTCTGTTTTGTGTTTTCTTCATAGATCCAAACAGAGAGGAATTGGAAGAGAAACAGGAAAACACCTCTCCTTGTTGACATTGCTGCTGATGGTGATGCTACTGTTAGAGACTTTGTTGGGTTCTTCATTTAAGAGATTCATGATCAAATCTACAAAAGCCAGGAATATAGTCTTGTGGGTGGTCTGGTCGTTGAGTCTTAGATAGCAATGCAAGAGCTCTTGTAAGCGAGACCATTCCCTCAGACCATGAGCTTCTACCATCTCTTCCATTGAGACCCTGAAATCCATGTAAGGATTATTGGACGCCATTGCCATCATCATGCTCTTCTTGCAGAAATCTATCTCCATTGTCATCGTGGTCACGCATTCAGCTCTCTCCTCTGTTTCGACGCAGCAATCGAGTGGAATTGCTGGTTCTTGAAGACCCATTTCGTTTTCTTCTTCTACTGGAACGTGGGCTTCTTCCATGATCGATTTTGTGGTGCAGGGAGAGAAGAAGAACCTCCGAGAGCTGATGAAGCCTTTTAGAACCACCTCTGTTGGTTGAGAGTCGGTCCACTCGGTCGTCGATGAAGATGTAGAACTAGTCGAGAAGGATTCCTCTCTGGAAGGCTGCGTCGAGAGGGTGTGGCCGCTTTCCTGTGGGTCTGTTTCTTCGTTGAGGCTGCAGAGATCTGAAGAAGTTGTGGAAGTGGAGTAATACATGGAATTGAAGCTCTTGTAGACTTCTCTGAAGGATTCAGTTTTCGCCTGTTGGACGCAGACCCATGTCGTGGTTTTAGATCCTGGTGGCTTGAAGCCGAAGATGGCATCGTGAAGGGCTTTCATGGTGGACTTGAGCTTTGGTTTGCCCATCTCCTGTTTCTTCAGGCAAGAAAAAAGAGAGAGAAATGGAGAAAGAGGAAGAGGTGTGCACAGCTAGCTCTCTTTGTAGAGAAGAGAGAGAGAGAGACAGAGGGGTCACATGTTATGAAATAAATTTATACACTTTATAGGTGGAGAAGTGTTGAGAGTTGAGACACTGATCAACCAATGTTGTAATTTGTAAATGCAGTAAGATGGGGTTTATGAAATTAGACCAATTCCTCTTCAACATGCAATCTGCTAGCACTGGGTAGTTACAGTAGGATTGACAAATAGGAGTAGAAATTCATTGAGAATCCCTCTGACATAACAAGAAGAAAATTACAGTTATAGTCGATCAGTCATATCACTCATATTATTATTATCTCAACACTGATAGGGCTCGCTAGTGTAGTAGAGTCCAGCTCAACCTAAGTAGACCATTCATGGTGGGCCACTTCAATACAAACCCATGTGTAGTTGCTCTCCCTATCCAATTTAAACCCAAAATCACATTGGTTTTGTGTAATTGTCTCACACAGTGATTGGTCCATGCACTGAAAGTGTGTATCAGGTGCATAGAGGATCGGAACTCATTTGTGTAATGCCTCTGCAAACCAAGTTTGAGGGGTGAGGGACACATACAGTCTTCTATCTTCTGCACAATACAATCAAAATTAGTGTCCCAAGGAATCAAGACTTCAACTTCCGCACTAAAACACCCTGCACAAACGTGCCCTTAAAATAAGGAAAATGAATCCCATCAAATTATTTGTTGTAAGTACAATTAATTTAGACAAATAAACAAGCAATATATAAGAAGAACAAATGTAAGAATCTACAGTGCAATTTGTTTCTGATAAAAGTAAAAAAAAAAATAGCGGTTATAGTCCTCGTAAATAGATTATCAGGGCTCGGGGCTCCACCATGAAAAAGTGATGCGACCAATCGGGCCACATTCTCTGAAGGCAGTGGAGGCCGTAGTGAGGACCACCTGAACTACAACACCTTTCTATAAACGTTGAGTAGGCAACAATCCCCTGTAAAGATGAGCCTTGCCACGAACAGTATGGAAAACGGTTGTCGTTGGCCAAGGACCACCCAACCCCTATCAACAAGATTCACTCACCAATGGCCCCCTTAATCCTTAATTGGTCATTAATAATATGTATGATTTGCCATTGAGAGAGCTAGAGAGGCCTTGATGTTGGACCCATGAACGACGAGTACGATCAATCAATTCAATTTATGGTTTGCAAAAGTTGGACCCTCACCCGCTTTCTTCGTGATTCAAATTGATGGGTGTAATTAATAGAGCCGTAACGGTAGGATATTTGTACGAAAATTTAGAAATATTTCAAACTGAGATCTGTTAATTTCTTAATTTCTCTCATTCCCATGAGTCCATTTTTATAATCCAAACATTCATTTTATTTATTAAACTAAAAAGACTCGGGATCTTGAAACTGATTATCTTAAATATTCAAAGATATTAACTAATTTTTAAAATGTCCTTAGCTAAAAATCTAAATCTAGTTTTTTGCACTTCTGGGTCCCCAATTCATGATCCGCACCATCCATTAGTCTTGATTAAATGGTAAATATCAAGATGTTTAGTTTCATATCACAATTCTTCATGGATCTAGAGAAATTTAATAAAAACATTCATAATATCAAAATATATCTAAAACCGCTGAATGTAATCATTTAGTCACGTGAAAAAAGTAATTTTAACAAACTTGGCAATGCATCTCATATGTGTATCATTGTCATATGTAGTATTTACATATGTAGATCTCTTTTTCTAATCACATGTGTTAAAGGCAAATGACCCCATTGATTTTGATGATGACTGGTCTAAGAGCTATCTATATTGGTCTTTGGTAATTCCATTGCGATCTATTTTTTTATTTTCTTTTCTTTTTTTAATAAAATCTTTCATTCTACAGAAAAATAAACAACATGGCAGATAAAAAAAAAACACAATCATGTTCCATTAATCATGATGTTCCTAAGATGCTTAGACAATTCATTTATGTTGATAACTTGAATTTATGATGATACTCTAAGTAAATATGAGCTCACCTTACTATAAGAGCTCCCAGTAAATATATCATACCATATTTGTTATCCAAGTTAAAATGTTGGAGACTCCCAAAGCCGGACCAAGAGTGAGGACCATTGAATGATAAATATTACATTTATTATATCTTAGGAAACAGATCACACCCCACCATCGATAGCTTTAGTGTCTGCCCTAAAGATAACTGAACAAATCCTGTACGTTGGAAAATTGGATTTAGATGTTTGAGCAGTTTCAAAATTCGAGTTCCTAAATCCATATGCCCTGGACATATGAGGATGGACCTCTTTAATGACCCTGCAAGCCATTAAAGTTGGCGTACATCCCCATAAACAACTTGCCCTTCAACCTAAAAAAAAAAAAAAAAAAACTTCTACCACCCAGTCAATGGATAAATACAACAAAAACTTCTCATCAATTAGGGTTTTTTTTTTCTTTTATTCGATGTAAATACTCACACACTCACCCACAAATTCACCCAAGTGTCTTCAAGCGTTTTAATCAGCGATTGATCACCAGTTATTTTTATGGGGAGAGATGCCTCACCAATTAAGCTACCATGGATTGGCATCCACTACTGAAGCTTTACATTTAAATCAAACACATATATAAGCATGATTACACTTTCTTTTTTTTCTTTTAACAAGTGCTTTACATTTGATTAATCTAATATTGTTGTACCCAAATTCCATAAAAGCTAGGACTTCCCAGTGGTTCCTGCAAGCAATTGCCGAGTTGTTGAGACAAAAGAGATAAGCCAAAAGCATCTACATCTGCATTATTTGGCAGGTCATCCAAAACTGTGGGCCCATAAAATGTATCCACGAATCATATTCCATGCACGTTAGTTTGGGATGCATGTAAAAACAAATTTCCATTTGCTTTTCTCCTTCTCTCTCTTTCCTCTTATCAAAGACCAAAAAAAAAAAAAAAAAAAAAAGGTTTTTCTTTGGTGGGGTTGTAGAAGTCTAATCAGAGATGTTGCTTGATATCTCCGTTTTCATTATTTAAATGAGCTAGTGACCGTGTATTTTACGTTGTTCTCGCGGGAATTCTGAAACCCGTTTGAAACTGAGATTTCTCGTTCCTCTCAAGATTACAAATGCCTTTTGGTCTTTTCTTGGTTCGTGCTTTTAATACGATACACAAAATTTGTCTTGTAATTGGTACTGTATCAGCGTAATCATTACGTGGTCTAACAGTAGCAGTAGCAGAACTAACGAAAAATCCAGCTCAAAGTAACAACATTAATGGCCTTTCTACCAAAAGAAAACATTAATGGCCTTCCTAGTTTAATTTGAAGTGAGTTATATATTTATATTTGAAGTTGTGTTCGTAAATCACCACAGATAACACTTCTTTTTCCTATCTATTGAAAGATTAATTGTTTAATAGCCTCTTTGGGATCATCACCGTCCATTATTCAGTTTTAGCACTTATCAAAGGCGAAATTCTCCTTAACACACCGTCTTTTGATGCCTCACTATTTTTACATGGAGAACATACATTTACCTCCTTTGAATCAAAGTTAATCCTAAAGCTAGCACTGAATCCAAGCATTGGTCACCATTGTCACATCTCATCTCATGACTAGATTGTCATGCATCAAGCGAACCCCCTAGATATGAAATTTTTTTATCAGGAAAAATCTTTAGGTCCATTGCAACATTATAACAAATGACACGAAGTGGCATTGCTTTAAAATGTTAGGGGATGATTAATTGTTTGCTGAAATTCAAAGAACTTCTATGAGGAAGAATTCTAAATTCTCCAAATGACAAGGAATACCAACCCATGACTTCCACAAAGAAAAGACCTCCTTTGGTATTCAATTGAAATTAAACATGCTAACCCCTAACTTTTTAGTGCCTAATAAGAACCTTTAAAAAACAGGTCCCCCTCTCCACAAAATAATTGTCAAAACTTTTAGGCCCATGATGTGGGGCCATATGATATTTGTGCAGACATCAATTCAGCCGGTTTGCAGGCAAGTGCACGGAGGAGATGCTCGTCAGAACAAGGCCCCATGTTCGGGTCTACCTAAATATGTATCACATGCAAACTGCTGAATGCTAGCTAAAAAACAGCTCTCCATCTTCGTAACCATCAGTGAGAGAGAATGCAATGCCCAGTTAAAACAGAGGATGAGGTACCGGGGTTCCCTTTGCACCTTGGGAATTCAAACAACATGCAGGAATCTGTCCGGTCCCATCCCTCTGCTGCTTCCCAACCTGTCTATCACAACTCACCAAATGCCCCCAACTGGGTATCATTTAAACTCGGCCTTACATATTTGAACTATCCATCTATTCTATTTGGGGGTATGTGCAGAAAAAACTTGGCAGGATTCCTCCACACAAGGTAAGAAGAGGAGAGAGATAGGAAGGGAGTAACTGTACGAAGTGACTACAGTGACATGACGTAAATGCTTTTGTCAAGCCAGAGTTATGTGCTAATGCTCCCATAACTACAGTGGAACAGATTAGAAAATGCATGCATGCGCTTTGAGCATGATAGACACTTTCAGTCTATTATGGGTGGAGGTTTGATTATATTGTAGTAAACTAGTTTTTACTTTTTGCATGTTGTTTTGCACCTTTACATAGGTATTCATCAGACTTGTGCAAAATAAGGTGCTTTCCAAATGTTCAAATGCATTTCCTTTTCTGTATCCGTTTATCTTTCCAACCATGGGGCGTGGGATTTTCCTTTTGGGTTGGGCGTAGTAAAAAATGGGGCTTCCCCATTCCAAAGCATGGTCCATGAATAGACCTCGCAGGTAAAGAGATGTCCACAGTAAAACATCATTTTTGAGACAATGAAAGGACAAGCACCTTGCTCAAAGATAAAAGAGGGGAAAAAGAATTTTTTGTGACTTAATTATGAAATATTACTTTATACTGTTTTGGTCCAGGATGGATAAACCAACATGCATATTGTTCGCCAATCTGAAAAAGAATTTGTAATCTCTCTCTCCCATATGATCCAAGAAAAACTTGACCCAACTGTGAGCCGGCTCACAGTATTGACAAATGCTCCGGTGCGATGTGATTCATGTGAATATCTTGCACCATGCAAGACATTTTATGGGCCCGCTTAGGGCCCATATGAACCATCTAACCCCTCACACACCACTGGTCCACTACCCCCAAATACCACAGACCTCTTGTTTCTTACAACCACTTTAATGGGATAGATATGGTTGGGTTGACGAAATAAGAAAAAAAAAATGATGCATTTTAAAATTGTTGAACCTCAGGGTCATGGGTCTTGGTTAGGATTAATTAATAATTTTGTACAGAGGTAGGTCCCATCTGAATTCTTTGATCAGTCTCCCACCTTCCCCATGAATGTTGTGGCTCGGGTGGGCCCCACAGACATCATCATTGATCTCATCCATGTAATCAATAGTGCATATTTACTATGTTAATATTACTCTAATATATTATTTTATTTATCTATATATATATATATAGTTCATAAAATGCTAATATTTTATAACTATATATCTGATCATATGTATTATTATACACGGATACATTATATACCTGGGTAGTGTAGGTTTATTTGGATTCAAACTCGATCCATTCCACCCGAACCAATTATCAATGGGACCCAAAATGTGTACTCACAATTCACTCAAAATGTTTCTCTGCTCCATGGCATCTCTATTCTCTACTCCCACATCTGGCCCTTCTTCAGTAGTGATGTATCTAGCCAAAAATATATGTAAGCTCCCTTTTAATCAGGTGTTGGAGCAAAATGGTTTTTCCTTTTTCTTTATAGAAAAATAAAAAAGGGTGTCCTTCTCTCCCTTTGGAATATCAAGAGGGATCAGTGCCCCCACCACACAGTCGCCAGCACACTTTATTGGAGTTAGCCAATGCATATTTTATGAAAACTACTTACCCTCAATTACTTGTAGTAAGACATGAGTGATGCATCCATCACTACACAGTTGTACTCCAAATCAACCTTGGGGGCACAAACTGCCCTTCTCAAGAGATTGGCCCCCACAGTCACCTCTCCAAACGGTTTGGCATGTGTACATTTTATTAATTTACTGCTCTATACTCCTTCCTCGATCTTATCCGTTTAACAAAGATAAAGATGACACCAATTACCAATCAACCATTACATATTATCCTGAAACATGAGGAAGCTATGTGGATGAACCCTACTTTTGTTTGCTTGTGCATGTGGGGAGAATCTTTGATTTGTTAAAGGCATTTGCTCGGAAGAAACGACATGCGTGATTCCTGATATCATATGCAATTAAGAAATAATCAAATGGTCAGTTACTCAGTACGAGAGAAGATTTGCAGTTAATGAATGTTGCAAGTAGAGGCATGCATATAGAATATTCGCTGATCGAAAATAGAAGCAGGAGACATGTTTTGACTGGTTTATGTTATCTTCACTTGTTTAATTAGATATACAGAAGCATGGTTCTATAATCAATATCAGGAAGTACGAATAATGCCAACTACTTCTTACCCATTTTCACGTTGTTTAAGTGACTCTTGTCTGGTTTCCATCCTCTGTATTTAGCAGATAGATCATCTTTCAGGTTTTATTTAGCAGATAGATCATCTATCAGGTTTTGTCCACGCCGCGCTAAGCACTTTTTTTATTGGAAACTTTGTCATAGCTACAAACCCACTCAGTAGTTTTCTGGGGATAATGGTAATACTAAGGCGGATGTAGGAAATTTTTCTTGGGGGAGCCGCTATATGAGAAGGTTTTTTTTATGATGGTGCTATATGCCAAAAATATATAACTTTATAAAGTTTTCATGGCCCCCCACCCTCCTATAATTTGCACTTCTGCAATGCCATTTATAGTATCTATTACGGAAGTCACCTTTTAATTTATACCTTCCATGTGCTATTTATTTCCAAAACTTCTCCATCTACTTATTTATGTTTTTATCTATACCATTGATCGCAAATGCCATCAGCAATTAACAGCAAAGCTCTCAAGTCACAATCATATATCAGCATATGCAAGTAGTGTTAGTGAGATTGGGGCAAAAGCATTACAGCTTGAACCATGAAGACAAATAATAGTGATGGTGGAATTATTAATGGAAAATCTTCAAGATTTTCCCATATAAATATATATATATATGCTAAACAAGATTTTCTCTGATTATTATTTCATCTGATGTAAGGTACTAATATACATATGCAGAACACTTGACATGAGCTGTTTTTTAGCTGCTGCTTATAGTCGAGCATTTTCTCACTTCTAAAATATATGCTATGGTCTCCACCTGTAATAAACTCAACATGTTCATATTACATGCCTCTCTTGAATTGGCACGCTAGGCTCTCCAAAATTCACTCCAATCATAGTGAACCAATCATTATATTAACCACATGTAAAAATGAAATTATTCTATTAAGGTTAATCAAGTATTTTACATTTGATCGATCCAATAATTGTTTTGGCATGTGATTAAAGTAAACTTTTTTATGGTGCTATATATTCTTGGTTATGTGATGTAAGAGGCTTAGATTCACAATGGTGTATAAATGTATATTATGAAAATATTACGATAGTATAATGTCAATATCAAGTTCTTCTACTCATTCTTGATTGCTCAATATATATATATATATATATATATATATATATTATTAACATTTACAGGGGTACGAAGCACTTTGGGGGACTCACTACTTTCTCCACCTGCCCCAAGTAGGCACCTTGTGATGGGTTTATATCATTTCCAGTCACATGCACTCCACGACCCGAGACGAAGAGAGAAGGATATTTGTATCTTCTTCCCAAATAGAAGCAGTTGGTCCTTATACCATTGTGACCTACCCATGAAAAGAGACAGATGACCCATTTCACTTGTTTGTCCTGGAAGAAAGGAATATGTAGGATAGTGGCAATCCTGACGACGACATGCCAGCATTATCTTCATGGCATTTTCCTTAGAAGAGATGGTTTCATGTACGTTTTTCAGTTTTGTAATTGAAGCAATGGTTTGATTTTTCTCTCCATATTGGTGAACCAAATATTTGATTTGAGACCGAAGGTACCTATTCAGGTTCTTCCAATATTCTTTTCCCAAAATTATTTTCTCGTTTCTTACTTATGGGTTGTGTTTGTACCCGTTCACATATGTAAGTGTTACACGTGTCAAAAAAATGAGTGCGGCATAGATAAAAATGTTGAGATTGATATAATATAGTAAAATTAGAGAAGATAGAATTAAAAATAAACACATTCAGGAGCATTTATGAATAGCATCAATATGTGATAAATTAAAGGAGGCTCGTTTGAAGTGATTCGAACATGTCCTATGCAGACTAGCAATGGTAAAAACAAGATACAAATTTATGGAAAAGAGGTAAATCGAAAAGGACATGGCAAGAAGTAATAAGGATAGATTTAAATGTTTACAAGAGTTTCTCTAAATATTGACAACAATAGATGTAAGAAGTACAGCTTATCAAAGATTTTGCACACAGGATAGTTAAGAACCCACACTTTGAGTGGTTAGAAAGTCCTACAATATTAAGCTGGAGGTACCCACTTCTTATCTAGTAGGTGGTGTTGTCTGTCCATTGTTCTACCAATGATCAACTATAATGGAGCTAGCAGGTACCTCATCATAAAAAAATGGAAAAATAAAATACATGTATTTGAACTCAATATATATAATTGAGATAAGCTTCAATGATGATGAATGTTGTAAGTATAATGCTTACGCATGTGACACTTGTATGCATCATTTATGCATGTAAATGATTCACATGTAAATCTTGGTATGTAGATGGTATATCTCATTCACATATGTAATACATTTACAACGTTTTCACATCTCCAAAGAAGTGTTCATGAGATGGCAGGTCTATATCCTACACGTAATGGGTTGTAGCGTCAAGCTAACGCACACTACATTGTAAATACTAGCACATTTTTCAGTACGTGCACATCTTTTGTAGGTACTCTTCTTTTATTTATATGCATAGCCCACCGATGATCAGCATAATCCCTTCACAAACACCTATCCTCTTTTCTTTCTTTTTTAAAGTGCGGCATCAGTCTAAGTTTGACATTGATTAGATGTAAGTGAATATTAGATTTTCATCCGAATAAATTTTCTTATATAGTCATTTAAACTTATGGAGCTAAATGCAAGGACTAGAATCATTCATGTCCTACCTTATCCCTCTATTTCCGTTTATTATCATGCTTATAGGTGCAGGGGCGGATCCAGGACTTCTAATCTCGGAAGGCTGCACTTAAGTTACACTAAAAAAATAGTAACAATGTCTCACCAAAAACTATAAAAAATAGCAACAATGTCCCACCAAATATAGCAACCATGGGCGCTTGATGATGCGACATTATAACCTAAGATAGTAAATAATCATTAATATACAATACATAAGACCGATTTTAATTTTTTTTTCCTAAGTTTTTTTTTTCTTTTCATTTTCAACTCACAATGAAGTGATGAACAGAGTTACAGAGGTACTGTAAATGGGAAACCCAATCCCATAACGTGGCAGGCTGGCAGCTTCTAGTAACACAAAGAGCAAATCTTTCTCCACAACCACAAAGAATCAAGATGAAGAATAGAAAGAAACTACAAAACCTCCATTTCAGAAAACTATAAAAGAAGAACAAAAAACCAGAAAATGAACAAACCCATGTAATAAAAACACCCCAAATTCATACCTGAGATCCAGAGGGCACAACCACAAAGAATCAAGATGGAGAATAGAAAGAAACTACAAAACCTCCATTTCAGAAAACCATAAAAGAAGAACAAAAAACCAGAAAATGAACAAACCCATGTAATAAAAACACCTCAAATTCGTACCTGAGATCCGGAGGGCACAACCACAGAGAATCAAGATGAAGAATAGAAATAAACTACAAAACCTCCATTTCAAAAAACCATAAAAGAAGAACAAAAAATCAGAAAATGAACAAACCCATGAAATAAAAACACCCCAAATTCGTACCTGAGATCCGGAGGGCACAACCACAAAGAATCAAGATGAAGAATAAAAAGAAACTACAAAACCTCCATTTCAGAAAACCATAAAAGAAGAACAAAAAACCAGAAAATGAACAAACTCATGTAATTTGAGACTTGAGTTGTGACTTGTGAGATCGGACCCCAAAATTGAAAAACTAGTTTTTTTTTTTTGGCTGAAAGTTTGCGTGCACCCCCCCCCCCCCCCCCCATATAGGTGGTGGCCCCACAAGAAGTGACAGAGGCAAATACCAGATCGTTTGGATTTGTACATGTGAGAGATCATCTTCATTGACTCATTAGATTAAAGACCATTAATTTCAAAAGTGATAATGTTGATGAATTATTTCATAAATGAAATTTACAAGCTCAGTGGAATAAGAAACTGCAAAAATGGTTCATGATCCTGAGATCACACTCAATAACCAAAGCAATGAACCTTACTATGAATAAAACAAGATTTTTAGGAAGAGATTTACTTTAAATTGTTGAGAATTTCACTGGATCTGTTTGCTTGAAAACATGTTATGGTGCTGTGAGAACTATGATGTACACTTAACTGGAGCTTCTTTTTTTCCCCCATGAGAAAGCCCATACTCGCAAGACGAGGGCAGCGTACCTATAATTGAACCCTCGACAGCCAGGTGAGAGACAAGGTTGTTAACCAACTTAGTAACCCTTGGTTCTCCGCAAAATAGAGGAGTCAACCTATAAAATAACACGTTCTTGATTTCATTTTATTTTTCCATATTTTCTTGACTTTTTGGGCGTTTTTTAAATTTTTGTTACTTGCCCATTTTTGTTGAAGATACCAATATGGTTTTTACTTCTCTCAAAAGAGAAGTAGCAGGGTGAAATGAGTTAAGAGAAAATACACTTCCATATAAAAAGACACATAGTTTTTGCATGTGGCTACAATCCATGTGGCCCTCGGCTACAAAAATGCTAACAGGTTCAGCCTAATTATAGCCGATATTAACACTTGCTACTCTACAATAAGCCTTGTTTTGTTGGGTCCATATGTACAACAATGACATCAGACCATGTGCACACCTGACTCAAGGTGGACCAATACCATGGACCCATTCGTTGCCAATTTACAATGGTAGGGTATTGGAATCACATGCCATTGGAGTTTGACACCCACCATATATGCATTGTTGTGTGTTAGATCTGACAAAGTGTCCTTCAAGAAACAGCCTTCGGATGTCACATTAGTCACATGAGCATCTCTTCCTCTTCTTTTATATGCCATCACCCTTTTTCTGTTCAATCCCTTTCCGGTGTCTCACTGCATAACCATATTCCTCAAAACTATTGGGATTCACTTAATCCTTGTTAAGTATAGTATCCATGTCAGAGATGCAAGGCATCTGATTACATAGTCCGAGTCCACTCTCCTGTTAATTAAGTACAGTATCCATGTCAGAGTTACAAGGCATCTACTTAGACAGTCTGAGTTCACTTCAACCGTTGGATCAGTTTAAAAAAACTAGGACTTAGCTGGATTTGGTAGATCACCAAGCCAATTAATTCAGAAGAGTCTGGCCTAATCCTCATTCAAACACGTCCAACTCATCCAACTTGTTTGACTAGGTGATTTACCAAACAGTCGACTTGACAAATGTGACACACTCCAGTGGCAAGGGTATCTCATCACACAAAGCTACCAACGGATCAATCCCTGAGCAGGCAGGTAGTCTCACAAGTTGTATACCACTCATCTATCTATCTATCTAGAGAGGAGAGAGAGTCAACTCAGGCAAGTCTGAACAGTTTCCAAACTATCTTTGGATAGGAAGAGGCCTCCATTGATGCCCAAATTTTGGCCCTAATGGTGCCAGTTGGTTAAGTTCCACTATTGTTTCAGCCCACTCATTAAGATGCGGGTCCTCCTGAGTATATTACAAAATTTAAGTATTATGTAAGTGATGGGGAATCCAGTTGAAGCAAGAACTCCATATAGAAATATATTTTCATCATTTTCATGGATGTGCATGCGTTCATGACTGAAGACTTCCTGGGACAGTCTTTCCTTGGTTTTGAATGATATGCATAAATCATCTTAAATGAAAAAGATAGAATAAGCATTTCAGTAAGTGCAGCAGTTTCAGGATTTATGATATGAGCTGGGTCTTCTGCTATGATCTCAACAGATCATGTATTGATAGAGATGCAAAATGAGACCAGAATTTCATAAGATAGACAGATGAGTAACATCAGAAGAATGAGAAACTAGAAGCTTCAATTAAAATACCTCCATTGCATATCAATCTTAAGTCTGTAAAATTATGTCTTATTAAATAATTAGGCAGCGGGCAGATTTTGGAACTAGGATCCTTCGAGCCCGTAATTATTCATAATTGATTCTTATAGTTAATTTTTATTACAAAACAAGTGTACAATTTGGGACACTACCCTAAGAAAACACTATTTAGCAAAATGCAATGTCATAGTTGTTTCTAGATCCAAATTCGGATATGGATTAGATCTTTTTTATTTTATTTTATTATTATTCTCTTTTTCTGGATATCTTCTATAGTCCATATACGAATCTGGATGCAAAATAGTCCCTCCCACATAACCCCCACCAGCTCCTATCGAAGGGGTTGGCTATTTTCCATTTTGACTATCCAAATTGAGCATTTTCCTATTCATTTTCATATCCATTGACACTTTCTGTAGAACCTCTTCAAGACACAATTATTTCTTTGATGATGTTCCCTGGTACCATATTATGTTACATTTAAAAGAAATAAGAAACTAGTTCAGACAAGTCAATAACCCTAACAGTCATTGTAGGCAAAAGAACAAACACTCTCATAAGATCACTTACAAGTTCACAAATAACCAAAATTCCTGAATGGTAAATTTTTCAATAGTAGATGAATGGCTATCTGTATACATTATCTATTTAATGACGTGATAACACCCCCGCAATGCTAAAAAAAATTTGCAGCTCTGCTCAGTTCTATACCTTCATATTACAAAATAGGTATTACAGAAAATAATTTATCTGCGAAAATGAATATTCACAACAGTAGGTTGCATCAATATCTGCTGGATAGAAAGAGCCAAGGGAAGTATTGGGTGGAATATGAATGAAGATCTCTTTTGCCGACCTTCAGCACCGCCAGCCTCAGGTCCTATACGAAGTAATAAATGTGAGCTCATTCACAATCGCAAAGAAAACAAAGTCAATACTCCCTTTTTCCAGTAGTTTCGGGATTTCTAAGGTGCTCGGGATTTCTAAGGTGCAAAAGCATGAGATTTTCGTTGAGATGTATTTTGGAAAACAACAATGAAAAATATCACACCAGGGAAAAAAAAAAACAACTTGAAATATGCTCATGATTTCGTCGGTTCAAAACCACTCAATGGATGGTACAACTCACATGCTGAGTTCGTTAAATAATCATGTCACTTCCAGATGAAGTTCAATAACGAAAAGGAAAACTTCTATGAAATTATATGACCAACTCTAAGATGCTTAAACAATTATCCATGACCATCTCATTAGCTCCATAATTGGCAAGTCTGCTTTAGCCCATAATCATTTATCAGGAAGTCATTCCATCAGATGAAAACGCCAGGGCATCTGGGAAGCTATGATCCACAGTTTTTGCTTTCAAACTTTTGTATGACATGCATGTGTCCATCTGTATTCACATACCTGGTTTTATCTTGAATTTGAGGGTATTTGCCTGCCTCCTTGAAATGAACTTGATGGGATTCTCATTGTGCTGTCCATGTCGGTCCGTTGCAGAAATCAACTGGAAAAGTAGGGACAACTCTAATATTAGACAATTTAACTGTGCAAACATGGTATGATGGTGTGGCAGTAAACGAACACAAGCCTAATGAACTCCTTAGTCAACATGTGAACAAAGCAATGAAGTAGCTGTCTTGTTCCAGAATGACGGGTGAACAAGAATAGCCCGGTAGCTACTATACTAGGGTTTCTGCAACTGGGTAGCAATTTGCAAAGTTGACATTTCTCAGCAGCTGAAGATATCCCTGGGGTTCTAAATCGGGACGAAAAAACCGGGTCGTGGGCCAGCATGGAACGTTGACCGGCCCGGCACGAACCAAAGGGTGGGCCGTGGCACGGCACAGCCACGGCCTTGGGCAGGGTGCCTGGGCCGAGTCACTGCATGACACAACATTTAATATTAAAAAAGGCTATTTTCTATATAAATAAAATATAGAACTTAAAATAATTAAAATTTTCTTTTTCATTTGTATATTAGCATTAATATCTGTGCATTTATTTTAATAGTTTCAACTTTATTTCAGTTGAGAACCCTAAAAGTCCATAAAATCTCTTTTAGTTAATATAAAAATAATTTAAAAAAAAAAAAAAAAAAAAAAGTAAAGACATGTGGGCCAGCCCAGCATGGCACGACTAAAGCCGTGCCGTGGCCATGCTGGGCCAACCCCCAGCTAACCTGGGCACGGCACAGCAAGGCCTTTGAATATTCATGGGATGGCACGGCACGGCCCAAGGCACGATTGGGCCGGCCTCAAAGCAGGCTGTGCTATTTACACCCCTAGCCATCCCTGATTAATGTATGAACTAAAGTGACCTTGGCGATTAAAGTTCAAAAGGAAATTCATTCCCTGTGGAGATAAATATATGTTTTGTCCACGTTTGTAATGCTTGTCTGAACGATTTCACAGAAATTGTAAAATGAGATGTCCTGACATACTTTTCACACAGTTCTTGCATTTGTTTCTCAGGAGAGTTTACAAGAAAAAAGTACCAAAGAACATGAGCCAAAAACTTTAAGGGAAGGGAGTGCCTTAGCTCAGGCAATCTCAATTGTGGATTCAGCTTGATAGAAGCTTGAGAATTCAAGTGAGGCAATTTAAAAAAAAAAATCACAACTTTATCTCCCATCTCTTTTTTCTTAAAAAAAAAAAAAAAAAAAAAAAAAAAAAAACGTAGACTCTCAGTCTCTGCAACTACAGTGGGATTTCATTAGCGGTAACTTGTTGCAATTATGTTGCTAATGATTCTTGATAAAATCATTAAGTACATACATACACGCGTCCCCTTCAAGGACAACTACGGCCTTTCCTAAGGTTGGAATGACCTGGGAATGTGGGGCTCACCTAGAAGTTGTGCAAAAAAACCGGGGACTATCTAATCAAGAGAGATACAATTTTAAGGGCGCAAAGTTGTCAAATCTCTCTCTCGCATATATATATATATATATATCTATCTTTTGGCACAAACATAATCTATGATGAAACCTTTCGATCCCAACTGCTGAATGGCATGCATCCATGTTGGAATGGAAAGGTCATCATCATTAAGTCTAGAGTACATCATCTGAAAATTGGTGTACCAGAGAGAAACTAAATTAACCATATAAAGAAAGAGCAGAATTTATAGCTTGAACTCATATAAACGTCAACACTGAGTGTATTCAATTAAATCATGATTCTATTTACAAACTGATGAACAGAGGTACAAACGAAAAAACATTAGAAAAAAACCCTCTATATCTTACCTTTTCATCAAACCTGAACAGTGATTGATCAAAATAGGGCGAAGGGCTCTGCGATTGGCAACTGAAAGGCAATGAAGCCATCAACTTCTTCACAAACTACAGAACAGAATACGTTGGTTCTGAAATTTTCAGATAAAGGTTCACACGGAACTGTGGACAACTAAATTTCAATATTTCTTGTTTAAAACATACCAGTGGAAAACTAGCTTTATTTTTTACGATCCTAAGCTGCTCAAGGGCATGGATGTTATTGGAGTGAGATGATATGAAGTTCATGTACAATGCATTTCTGGACGTCGCATGGAAGTGGTCACAGAACTGCTCAAATAAGTAATAGAGTTCTTCAGCAGAATTCTGCAGGCAACAAGAAGATGAGAGATTTTACAAGTTCCACAAAAACTCAACAGCCAACTATGGAATACTATGTATACCTGATAAAATGCTATTATCTCGGTTGTTTCCATGTTATACACAGCAAAAAATGCAGAATGGTGATCAATATTGCGGAATACCTGCAATTCCATGGGCAAAAATTATCTCGCAATAAGTCATTCAAATTACAAATTAATGTGCAAGGGTGCGATATTTCCATAATCATGGATGGTTATCCATTCCCCATGCGTTGGGTGGCACAAGAATCAGAAGTCACATTGATAGGATAATGTTTTTCTCACATTTCTGCCTAAGAAAAAATCAATACTGGTGATCAGCAATGATATTGATGGAAGAAAACATAAAAAGATAAAACAGAAGAGTATCAGAACCAATTTTTTTTTCCCAATATGCCCACCACCTTCAATCATCATCATCAAAGAAGCCTTGTCCCAACTATGTTGGGATCGGCTACAGGAGTTCTGTTTCTCCATTCTGATCTATGCTAAGCTAAATCTCCAAATAAGTAGCACTTCTTCAAATCTATTTTTACAACGTCCATCCATGTCAGCTAATTCTCCAAATAAGTTGCACTTCTTCAAATCTATTTTTACAACCTCCATCCATGTCCTCTTCAGCCTACCCCTTCCCGCCCACCACCTTCAATACAGTGCATAATAGATAACTACATGTTCTATTCAAATTTCTTGTGATTATGGAGAATCCAAAACACATCTAGGAGAAAATGTACGATTCTGTACAAAAATCGTCACTTCTCCAAAGATGGGAAAAGCTAACAATTCATACCCCTCCATCTACACTTCCAAACTTGATAAGCAGATGATGCCGGTCTAAGAACTGAACCTGTTCAGAATAGTCATATAAACAAGTAATGAGTTTCATGAAATATGCATGCAGAATATGCAAGGGTGGCAAGCAATGAAAGCAAGTGAATCTAAAAACGGGTACTTAATGATTTGAAAGAGAGAAAAAAAAATACATGGATTGCCACAATTTACGAAGGAGGTTAAAGCTCAAATTGAACAAAATTTTCAGATCACTAGACCTACCTTCCACATGATTAAATCAATATAATCCTGAAAGTGGAAGTAGAACTTCTTCTTCAGGCATTGAACCCTCTGAAACACAAATAAGTTTGCATATTAGTTATCATTAGGCAATATTTTGAAAAATCAGATGGAAAGTTGTAAGATGGTAAGACTGAGTAAGGCAGATGTAAGTCTCTCAAAATTCCTTAGACAATTAAAATATAAAAGAATATTAAAAAGAAATACAAAACAAGGCCAACAAACAGTTATTTTAACAATATGACATCAGATATGAGTCAGCTTGATAACTTGAAACATTCAATTCCATGCAATATTATAAACAATCAAATTTTAACAATTCAAAGACAATATTTTCAGATAGATTGGGAGAGCTTAAGTTGAATGTGGATTAGTCTTTTATAGTTGCAACTAAAATCATTATGGCAGCCCATTCAGTTTAGCATTGCACAAAGGCCTAGGACAGTAGAATAGGTTACAACAACATGGCTTTAAATAGGTTTGGGTGGAAAAGCTATCAAAGTCTACCCAGATAAGTGGGGTAAGACTTTAACGATGATGATGGCTATAATTATTTAAAAACATATCCAGAATAAACTCTTTGCTGTAAGATGCTGTTCATCATTGTTAAATATAGAGCATAGGTATATGAGCAAGAATGAAAATTGATAACCTGCATCAAAAAAGAATTTGATTACCTACATGAAATAGGTCAGCCTGGTATGTAAATATGACATAAATGAGTAATTCATGGAAAGTTAAAAAGCAGATTTCATTAAATCTCTCTTCCTTTCATCCAAGAAATAAAACCAAAGGTGACATATAATAAATTTTTTCTTTTAAGAACCAAACTGAATTATGGACCGCTATGAATGAAATTCAACTCAAATATAAGATTTGAACTTCGGATTTCAACATATTTACCCAGACAAAAGTAAACTAATCATAACAGATGATCCGTATAAAAATATCTACAAGAGAAAGTACTTGACCCTTGTAAATATTTACTTTAAATCCACAAGTACCACTAGGAGCAGATATGAAGATTTGAAATAGGCAATCAAGTTTTTTAAACTTCCTTCGGGAGCAACTTGGTCACCCAAGTCACACCCTAGAGCCCCGTAGAACCTTACAACTTATGGGAAAATGAAAAAAAAAACACACCTTAAAAATAGAAAATGATATCTTATGAATTTAAGCCCCATGTTTTAGTTCTTTAGAATGAATTTAAGAAATGGTCACATTTGACTTTCAGTCAGTCAGATCACGCATAGATCTTCTAAAAATGTGTTTGATCTTCCAAAATTAACACAAAGGGACCCCAAAATCCCCTAAAATCTTCTTACAACAAGAAAATAGGGAGAAAATATTAATATTTTCCTCTAACTCATGGATTTCAGATGGACAGACTTGGGGGCTTGACTCGACTCAGTAGGTTCCAAAGTCCAAGTCCACTCAGACTTGGCCCATTTTTAAAACACACATATTATTTTTAAAACACACGGTCAATATGTATTAACTACCTAGATAGTTATATAATGAAACCAATCCATGAAAAGCATTTAAACAAACATTTTAATAAGGTGATCTCTAAGTGGGACTGTTTCTTTCTTTAAAAAATCAGTAATATAAAGGTGTAAGATGAAATATGGAAAAGATTTTGGATGCACATGAAATATCAATTTGTTATAAAGATTTTGGAAGAACAAAGGGCTATCCATGTTGTCATGCTAATGTGTATTTGAGGTGGCTTACAAATAAGAAATCACACTAAGCATGGAAAACTGTTTTTTCTCCAACTTCATTGCACCAAATTAATAATAGCCAGTGTGATTGATAAAGGATTTCGAGGAAGACAGAGAAAATTTGTATCCAACCTAATTGTGATTTCTGATTAGAGTGTTGCCTCAAATAAATGGTGGATCTCCAAATGAATAACCACTCTCACCAAAATGTCCAAGCCTCTTAATGATTTAGCACCCTAAATTGTGTTCAAACTCCAAAGAGCTTTTATTCATATTTTTTCGATTCCGGAGGATAGAGAGGCGGATAAAAGACAAATGATTACTTTGGTAAAGATATGTTCAAAATAAATGTAGTTTGTAACACAAAAATGAAAATGAGAATTAAAACCAACCAGAGCATGATCCGCTTCTTCATTCCATACACCACGGAAAATAAATGAAAGCAGACGCTGTTTGATTCCGCTCAAGAAGGGACCCCCTGGTGGATGCTGGTGATGCTGTAGACCATTTTCAACTTGATGCATGGCCAAGTCATTCTGTTTGCCTTTGTCCAGGACTGCCATGGACTGCAAGGGAAGGCTAAACTGTCAGTCGATATGTACGAGCTTAATTCAGAGTAATTCCTGTGGCCAAACTGCCCACAGGCTTGATAGACAAACAAAAATACATGGCATTTGGGAAAAATTGGATGATATATATTATGAAAAAGATAAATCATTACTGGTATCAGAAATGTCAAACCGTACAACGGAAAGCAAGCTACAATCATCATCATCATTTTCGTCATCATTGTCATCACCATTTATTGATTCTATTAAGAAAGAAAAAAAGAAAAGACTTCCAGGGCCCAACATAGAGAATCTAGCTAATCCTTCTTTAGCAAGAGTGAGCAAATCATTAATGATTCAATGCCTTATCAATTATAGTTTCTTTATAGTTTCCTTAATTCATATAATTTGAGTCCTTCGAAAGAATTGGGGCACCATCACTATATTCCCCCCAAGGAGTTTATCAACTCTCCCTAGCATTCAATACAAGAGGTTTCATATACCCCTTTGTTAAGTTAACAAGTTCATTGAAAATCTCATTCACACCCCTTCCACATAAGCGGCGAAATTTTCAATCGAAGAAATATTCTGAATCTAATTGTTTAAAAGAAAACAGGGGGAAAAAGGATTGTCTTGCAAATTTAAAGTCCATAAATGCCTCTTCCAAGGAAAATAATAGGAACTTTTCGGAGGGAAGTGGTGAGAGGGAACATGGTGGAAGAATTGCACAGAAATTTAATTGATAGGTGGAACTTTTCGGAGGGAAGGATCGCTTGAGGGATTTTAGTAATGGCCAGACTGTTCCTACCTCAGGAATGGTCCATCTTATGGAAGCAAGTGAGGTTTAGGGGTTCATAAGATACAAACTGTCTGGCCATTCCTGAAAGTTTGTGATGATCTAATATTCTTTTAAAAAATTAGGAATCGCATAGATAATTTGTTACTTAAGGCTGCATTCTGATGTTGACTGACTTTGATAGCAACAATTAAGTTGTAACAGTGAAAATGAACATTACAGGACATCAATATCTAGAAATAAGTTTGTCTCTTGATATTATTGTGACATTTTTGCTTCAAGCCCATCATATGATGAACACACACTGGGACTGATAATTCACTCAAGGTAAAGCACAGGACTAGCCCAACTATGGACATTTTGCTGTCTCAAAACTTGATCACCATGATATAAATCAATTTACAAACAAATAGACCAAAATCATTGGATCTTGGGTATCCTCCCATGAAAGCTTAAAAGTAAACCAGGCCAAGTAGGAAATACTTTACTTTCCTGAGAATGGGAATTGAGGAAAAGCTCATCATCTTCTCGACAAAATGCCCCAATGGCTCGTACGTCAACAAGGTTCCCAGAGTCCCTAATTTGGAGTATGTGTATCGTTTGGTAGCGAAGTGACATGATACACAACAAATCATCATACAGAAAGACCCCCATCCCCATGCTATGGGCCAAATTAATAAAATCATTGTTGAATACCTTCTCATCCAATATAACTCCATCTTGTAATCTGATAATGACAAAAAAAAAAACCCACCAAGAAGAACCCAACAACATTAGTATTACAAAAAGTAGTCTACTATTCATTGAAAAGATAACCAAACCATGCATATTCTTGAGAATTCATATCTACCCAAACAAACCTCACAAGGTGAAAAGTGATCTTCTCTATTGATGGCACTCCACGAATTGCTCCTTCAGTGGCAGGTGCATCATGGACTGGAGAGGTTGCTGTGGCAAACAGGCCAAACTGGTTATTCTCCACATACAGAAAGAAGTCTTTGCAAACTAGTTCGTTGCCTGATGCAAGTGATACACTGTAGAGTTGGGTGAAAAAGCTCTCAAACCTCCTTGCTTTCGGAGGCAAGTCATGAGAATCACAGTTTTCTTCCTTGCAAGAATATGACAACCATGTGGGTCTGTAAACAATCAAATCCTGATTATTTCGGCTGAAACTAATAAGGTACTGTCCATCTTCCGTGAACTTGCGGAAGAAATGATCTGGGCAATCAATGTCATATATTGTATAACTTGGAACTATATTCTCATAAAATTGCCTAGCACAATGAACCTGTCAGCAGAAGGAACATATTTAAGGTACATTCATTTCCCCTGTTAATGTCAACTGTAAATAGACTCCTAAGATTACAAACTCGTGAACCAAACACAATGTTGAGTGAATGAGCCTAGACATAATGATGCTACTAATTTGCCACTGCCACTTAAGCTTTGCTCGAGCACTTTCAAGTTAATAATGGTAAACATTTCAAGAAAGAACAAAACTAGAAGTGGAAATAAGGAAGTTTCAGAACTTTTATAAAGAGCAAAGCCAACTAGAAATTTTAAAAAAAAAAAAAAAATCATTCTTCTGGGGAAATGGCTAATTAATGCTGAATGTATTCAACCCAAACCAACAAGTACATGAAATGCATCCAGCCCATCACAATGCTGAATGCAATCAATGCACTGTGGGATGCCTTTCATGCCCCAAGTAGGATATTCTAGAATTTAGAAATATAAAATGCAATACAGATATATCACATTCAATATCTTTTAATCACTACCCAGTAATCCCTTTTTCTTTTACTGTGTCATTCTTCTTCTTCTTCTTTTTCAGAAGTGCTTCCCAGCAATCATAACATGAATCATCTGGGCATATGAGACCCTCTTGCCAAATCCCTGTCTGTATATCATCTGACCATGTCTCTGAGGATTATTCTTAAATCCAAACCTCCTATTTTCAGTAAGATCAAAAGTTCTACAACAAAGTTTCTAAAATAAAATAAAAAAAACCCATAAAAAATCCATAAAACTCAGTAAGCCATTTTTTATTCACCATTCGAACAGAATCTCCCAACGCTCCAAATGCATAGCAAAACACCCATAACCTATTACAAACCAATCGACCACAAAAACATCAACCAAACAACTCCAAAACAATCAAATATATAGAAAACAAACAAAAAGAAGCAATCTTTTAATAAACTGACAGAACCCCAACTAAAATTTCAAAGAGGGTAAGCCCAAAAAAAATAAAAAACACTTCACCAGTCAGTCAAATTGAAATCTTGGGAGAAAAAGAACAAATCCCAGATCAATAGAAAAGACAGAGCAATGGAGCAGATAAAAATTTTCTAAAGGAAAAAAAATTCATACGCTGGTGCCCGGGCGAGGATTGTGAATCTGACGGTGAAAGATCCTAGCAGTGATGTTGTTGCACTTGAACATCAGTACCCACACAAATCCCCTTTGCAGAAGAACCCAACTCTTTGATCCACCCAGATGGAAATGAGGAAACCCCTGCTGCTAAAATGTGCATGCCTCTTCCACAACATCACCAGCCTCTCACATATCATGGCACTGCATACACCTCTGCTTCATTCACAAATGGAGCCCCGCCATGAGCGAGAAAGAGAGAAGTCAACAAAGAAGAGACACACGCAGAAAGAGAGAGAGAGAGCACAGAGAGAGAGCCTACGCGGAACCTTGTGGGCTTCTCTTATCTTCTTGCTTGGGTTTAGACTTTAAGATACTCCGCGGACTCTCTTTTAATAACTTGTACCTCCATTTACGTGGACTCCTCTCTGCCAACCATTTCTCCTTTTCCTCTTTCGTTTAAAGTGGCTGTGGGATTACAACACACTGTATATGGTACGATTAGTTTTGGCTGATTTGTTTTATTAGATTGAAGAAGTTTGTGAATTGTGACAGGTGAGGCCCATGACTTTGGTTCATTAATCCATGCTCTTAGACAGGATGTCCTTTTGAAATTCAGAATGGATGGCTTTTATTAATCTGATTGGTGCCTGAAATGTAGATGGATATATAGGACAAAGTATTTTTATAGTAATTGTGAAAGCTTATAAAGATCTTTGCTCCAAAAAATGTGAGAAGAATTTTTGAGAGGCATTTTAAACTCTGAAAATATGTAATGAATATATAAGAATTTACGGTGAAATTAATGAGCTTCACAAAAGTGATGTTGATGGACCTTGACTCTTTTAGGCATTTTATTAATAGGGTGCTATTCATTTCTCACCTTCTCTTGAATTATTACTAGCAAAAGTAGTAGTAAAGAAGGAGAAAAATTAGGCATATTGTGTGACATTTTTTACTTTAAGTAAGTTGGGATGAAAAAAAATGTGGAGTGGATAAGTCAAGTTTTGATGTAAGGCCACTTGTCTTTTACTCTTCTTTTGGCCTTTTTTTTATACTACAAAAAAAGTGTGATGAGCCATAGTAAAATAAATTTCTTGGAAAAACGTGATTTTTAACTAAATATGTTTTATTTTTTCATGACTTGACATTCACCTTTATCTTTATTTGTCCACACATATAAACAATCATGTCTAATAAAGAGAGGTTATTTGATGACCTTTTTCATATATTTACCTTTTTGCTCTTCATTTAAAAGGTTTTGTAGAAATAAAATCCTAAGTGTTTAATTAGAGGAAACAAACATGAATCAATGATAATCTTTGTGGTTTTGGAAGAGTAGAACCTGAAGATTTTGAAATCCTAAGAAGAAGGATTTTATCAGAAATATTCCTAATCAAACATGCCCTAAAATTAAATGAGCAGTATCAAATAAAATAGTCATGATAGGGACGTCATATCTGCAGATTAGGATACTAAGAATGAGATATAGATGTATAAATGAGAAAAATAAGCAAACTTAACATCAAGTGAGGAGGATGTTAATTAGCCCCCCAAACTTCATTGAGGAATCTACTGTCATGTTTATCCTGACTAAAGGTAATTCTAACCATTGCCATGTTTATCATGGCTAATGATAATTCTAACCATACTCACCGAACCTCACAAGTTATGGGCTACATTCCAGTTCAGGGTCATGATGAAAACAAATAAATAAGGGGTCGGTTCTCCTAAGCTCAAGCTTAGGATAAAGTAAGCTTAAGTGTGTGATTGGGGCCACCTAGGGACCCACATGGGGATGGGGTGTGGGGGATTTCAAGGACTCCTTGAAATTTTCCTCTTTACAAAAAATCAGTCACAACCGTGTTTCTATTATCTCTATATGGGCCCAAAAGTTTAATGATCAATAATCCATTTGTATCGATATAGAGTCGATCCAACGGTCCAATAAATTCGAAAATAACCGAAGTTGGTGGACATATGCAATTTAGAGGGGTCATGTGTTTGGTCCATTTAGATGGACCAAATGTGGGCCCCACAAGTATGAGCTTACGAGATTTTATTATAAGCTTGAGTTTAGATGGATAAAGAGCTTTTGGGTCGACCATTGTACTTGTAATAAAAGCCTATTAATATGATAATTTCCGCATGCCTTATCATGTGCACTTCTTCAACCACATTACAATGGTACCAAAGATATGATCCAGAGTGCAGTAATGAAACACAGTTATCTATACTCTTTATAAAATAAAAATAAAAGAATTAAAAGGACCTCAGAATCAGGCAATCAGCTAATAAATTTCAATGAATATTCAAAAATGATATTGATTTGTGAAATAGAATTATCATATTCAGTGATAAATTGAGTGTACGTGCTTATTATGTAAATTTTATGAGAAACCCCCCAATTTCTAGCCAATTGGGATAAGTTCCATTTCACTAATTTCACAACCAAATTAAGGGACCCTATTTAGTAGCTTTAGATGGGACTGGGGGCTGCTAAATTTAAGCCAATCTGATATTCATAGAGTATTCAGTGGAACAAGATTGTTGAACCCAGTAAGAAAAAACAAGCATTTTGCTAGTCTAAGCAGTCAGCTGGTTAGCAATTTCATTAGTCAGCTGTGCACATTACACCTATCTTAATTGGCCAGCAACCCCATTCAAGTATCTACTTTCAATTGACTGAAAGTACACACTAAAGTCATTTCAGTAGCACATACGAACCTCTTTATTTGAACTCAGAGAGAAACGTATTGGACTTTTCTTCCCGTTCTTCTCTACTTTTTATGGTTTGTATGCATAATAGAAAAAATCTCCAAAAAGGTTGGCCGAATGGTCGAGACTACGGTTCCTATCTCTTCCGGAGTTAGAGGTCTTGGTATCGACCCCCGATCCCCCCTCTTCAGGAGCCAAATGTTGAGTTTACTTGTGCTACCAACTAGGGGCCACAGGGGTTTTACCCGACTTCTCTCTGGGCCCCGAGGAAGAACTCTCCGTTAGCAATAAAAAAAAAAGTATGCATAATAAAATGATAAAATAACTTGGCAGTGCATATTATTGTTTCCCAGTTTCTCTTCCATTTTGCTGGTTTTTTGTGACCACTTCCATTTTTTAATTTTTTTTATTATTAAAAATTTTAACGTGCAACGACGTCGTCACTTAATATCCCATTTATATATGTGACGACGTCATCGCTTAATTGCCTGAAACCCCATTTCTCCATTTTACCCTTCTTCATTTTATCGTTTTCCCCTTTATCTGGTAGTTTCCTTTCCAACCCCTAGATCCTCCCTCTCTCTCTCTCTCTCTCTCTCTCTATATATATATATATATATATATATGCGCTGTTGCCTTGTTCACCTTCCAACGGTTTTACAGTTGCAGGCATTGTAGAGGCGACTGCACCCATTGACTGTAAGAACATTACCAACAATGAGGATGAGCTGGATTTAGAGCTTCGACTGGGACACAGACCAATGAACTAGTGAAAGATAAACGAGATTGTTCTATTTGTTTTCACTTACAGTTGTTGCATGGGGAGTTAGCTCCAGAACTAGTTGTGGTAGATTATTGTAACCTGATCATTTTGATGATGATTCATCACTTTTTTTAATGTAGATGTTCTAACCGTATGTGATTGAGGATGTCATGGCAAGAAATCGAGATATGGAAAGAGAAAGCAATTTCGCATTGCGGATGGATTATAAGAAAGATAGGTGGGTTAGTGTTGAGGAATTGGAGAAGTGAGTGAGGTGCTTGATGGGAGAGTCTGATGAGGGGCAGAAGGAAACTGCCAGAGAAAGGAGGAAAACAATGGGAGGAAGAATGGGAAAATGGGGAAATGGGATTTCAGGCAATTAAGCAACGACATCGTCACACGTTTAAATAGAATATTAAGCGGCGACGACGACGTCGTCACATGTTTAAATTTTTAATAATAAAAAAGAAGGAAGCGGTCACATAAAATCACTTCCGTGCAATATGGATTAGTGACCTTTTTTTCAATTAGTGGCCATATATGATCCTTTTTTAGGTAGTTCTCTATTCTTTCTTTCCTCCTGTAAAAAGAAAAGAAAAGCCTCGTTTGGGCTGGCACTAGCTGCCATGTTAGATTCGGACATCTTCTCCGCGTGGACGAACCATGTAGTGGCCTGCGCTCCGTTTCTTTCCGTCATATGGACATATGGTCGAGGGGAAATTCTATATGCGCCCCTTATATGTGCTGAGCACACCTACATTCTATTGTGAACAATAAAGGGGATGGTGTGCTCAGCATAAGGGGAGGGTGCATATAAAATTTTCCATAGTGAAGGCCATTCTACGTGCGTCACAAATACTATATATGTGGTACGACCCTGGCCGTCCAAAAGCAGGGGGAGGAGACATATAGAGATCATAAACCACACAGCACATCCGAACGAACATGATGTCCTTTGGTTTGGCCGGCTGCCGAAAATAGATGTTTCCTAGGGGTGTAAGAAAAAACCGCCTAACCGTCAAACCGCACCGAACCGAACCGAACCGCGGTTATTAACCGTATTTTCACGGTTCGGTTCGGTTACGGTTAATAAAACCAAAAAACCGCACGGTTCGGTTCGGTTACGGTTTTCCATAATATTCACGGTTATTAACCGAACCGAACCGTAAAACACGGTTCGGTTAACCGTATGCGGTTAACCGTACCGATAACAAATAAAATAATATACATGGGGGGTAAACGAAATTTTCCTTACCTAAAACCAAACCAAACCGTATCATACTGTATAAAACCAAACCGAACCGTATAAAACCAAACCGAACCGTATAATTTTCCTTAAATTATACTGTATTGTTGTGTATATTTTTCCACGGTTATTAACCGTAACCGAACCGTATAATACGGTTAACCGCGGTTCGGTTTTCCACGGTTTTTGTATATACGGTTACGGTTACGGTTTTTAAAGACGGATAACCGCGGTTACGGTTCGGTTAACGGTTTCTCCAAAAAGACCGGTTAACCGAACCGTTACATTGTTTCCTTTCCTTTCACTTTCAGTATTTGAATCTTCTTGTTTTAACTAGGTCCGCCGCCTTGGCCCGTCTTTGCCATTTTACACATGGACCGGTAAAAAGGGTTTTACTGCATTTTACATGTTAAATACGTTATCATGTTTGTCAAAATTACTATTTTCACATTCAACCATTTTAGTTTTAGAGGTGTTTGGATTTTTAGACTTTTATTTACAAATATATCAAAATCTATGAAGATTTAAGATATTAAACTAAATACGTGTAGATGCTTATTGCTAAAATATGTGAAGATTGAATGGGTATGATCTTGAATTAGGGCCCCCCATAAAAGTGCAGAAAATTAATTCTGCATAGGTTGGAGCTTTTTGGACAATTTTTTTTTACAAATTCTTCAAATATCTTCAAAGATATAAGATAAAATTAAACATATCAAGATCTATGAGACCAATAAAGAAGATGAATGGCTTGGATTTTCAATTTGAGGCCTCCAAGAGAGCACAAAATAATGTTACCGACGAAATTCAAATCCCACAAGATTATCCGACAGATGCCTCTAATGCAACTTGTATCACCAATTCTTATTTACACATGCATCACCAATTTCTCATTTACTTTGTAATTGTTTACCATCTACTCATGCAGATAATGAGAGGCCTAAAATGGTCTCACTAACATATCGCCTTATTTATATGCAAATGAGTACTATCGTGATTGTGCATAATCGCTAAAACATGTAAATCACTTGCATATGTAAATAAATGCAAACAAACTATCCTTTAAGACTTCTGAGAATAATCAAGAAAGAAAATTGGAAAAACTGATGGGTAAAATATGTCATTCACTTGAAAATTAATTGCAGAAAAAACCATCTGATTACTTTTGATCATCAGCTCGTAGAAGAATATTCCCTTCACTTGATGGCAGCTTTGATCAAATGGATATGGGCTCTCTAAAGAGGAAATCAAACCACTCATATTTTCTAGCTTCAATCAAGCTCTAACATAAAGGACTCCAAGGTATTCATTCAGAAATACTCATTTCCAAACATGTATTGTCAGTTTCTAGAACTAATTTATAGGGTAATTCCAAATGGAAACACCTATAAAAAATCCTTTTTTCACAAAATTTGATTTTCACTACAGCCTTTTGTAAGCAGATTGCAGAAACAATATACAGATTCAGGGTGGATGACAAAGTGAAGAACATTTCTGCATGTGACAATAGCATTAAAAAAATATTCAAAGAAACATGATATCCATAATCCCTGTTTTAGTTCACCTCATAATTGTCACAGTTACAACATTATCTAAATGGACGCTTGGTCACAAGCATAAACAACTTTAAGGTCCCCTCCCTGTGGCAGTCAATCAGCATGATACATGGAACCTTTGGCACTATATACACCACCAACAACAACAAAACCCAACACCGCCCACACTTGAACACCAATAACAATAACACAACGAACAATGGACCAAGCCAAACTCTGACAATGACACGGCCTATCATTCACAGGCCAGCTTGGTGTCAAAGCTGGTGAGACATATCCCAAAAGCTTGAAAAGCAGATAATGGATACCGATAGTCCAACGTAAATAGATCCTTCCCAATCTTACCAAACTGGAGGATTATCTTGTCATGCTCACTCGACCCTGCATGAGAAGTTCCTGCACCAGCATTATCTGTTGCCTCTCCAGAAGCAGCTATCAGCTGAAAGTTCTTCACAGAGGCAATTGTCACACGTCCACGGAAATTAAGGCACCAGCACTGAAGCTGTTCATGCCACCTTGGAGTCTTGTTCTTAAGGATCAGTGGCTCCTCCTTGCCAACAACATCAATCGAAACTTCTGTGAACTGGGTGCTGCCAGAAAACCTGGATGACTCAACTGATTTGATATCTCCCGATATGTGGTCCAAGGAATGTGAGACAGAGACAGTGGAAAAGGAGTCTTCCAACGAGCGAGGGATATCAGAGTAGCAGGGTACAATTCCATCAGGTTCAAGGGCAGAGGAAGGGATGGAGTGCATCGTGCAACGCATGCGCCGTGGGCCCCGACTTCCAAGCATATTGAGTTCATATGCAACATGTGCAATGCCATAGCTACCAGATGGCACCTTTGGCGAAACTTTCCGGCTGTAGAATCGCCGGCTAGAGCGGCCTGTAGATGTCACAGCTCCAAAATATGGCGGTTGGCTGTCGTAGATGGAAAATTTGGTGCCCAGAAAATTTGACCTGAAGGAATGTAGGCTAGCATTTGTTCAAAATAGAACTATAAAAAGGAAACCTTAAAAAGTAGGAGCAGAATGTGGCAACCTATTTATTGAGACTCCATAAATGATTTAAAGACACAAACAATAATAATCTACTTAGTTCAAAAGCAACCAGGTGGCTCTCACCTCAGTTTACCCATGTAGCTGATACTATTTCGGGAGATGTCTGCAACATTCATTGATATAATGTACTCTGCACAAGCTGGACGTCTAATCTTTCGAGCAGCAAGCAGAAATTTTCCATCCTCTGCAGCCAAATTTACAACATCAGCACTGAATTACATAGAAGAGTGAATCACTGGGCGACATAATGTTAGGGAAGAGCATGTCTGCAATTCGCAGGTTCTAAATTATATGAACTGGGACATGTTTATGCCTATTTTATTTGATGCCCAGCTCTAAATCATGGTGCCAGCTTTAAATTAAATTGAAGGCCACTTACACAAAAGATGAGCATTCATCTGTTATTGTGTCAGTTATTTTAAGTGAGGAAATAAGTTTGAAGGTGTAGTAAGTTTACCATGCATTAAGTACCCAATATTGGATTCAATAATAATCAGCATACACCTGAGTTGAAGTCACTCAACTGTAATTCTGTGAACATTTATAGACCAGTAAAACAGAGTTGAATTGTCTAAGCTTTTACGTGTTGGATCATCCAACTATCAAAATCCTCATGCTATTTCCTAAATTCATGTGAAAACTTCATTTTAGGTCTCAGGTTAGTTCAGAAAATGTGCCTCCAAAATAGGATTAAAGTTGAAACCACCATTAAAAATATAGTTATTGAATGTTAGAAACACTCAGAAAATCGAGTGTCAATATAAAAGATTAATTATAAAAAAAGGAAAAGAGAAAACGATAATCCATATTTGAATCCTAATCCCAATGTCAAAGACCGTTCAATTTGGAAAGGAAGAAAAAAAAAAAAGTAGAAACGGGATCCAATAGAAAATTTGTGGAATACATCTCGGGAAAATTCATTTGGATCTAAAGTTCTACATAGTATATTAGATTTGAGATAGGGATGATGGAGTTACTAATGAATTTAATAGGGATATTAGTTGAAGTTTCGGGGCTACGTCACAATTATTTGATCTATATTATTGAGTATAGCCAATGGCTATATATTAAGTACAAGAGTACAACCAAATATGTCCACTCAAACTAGGAAACTTAATCTCAGTCCCATCACAACTCTAACCTAAAACAATTCAAAGTTAAACTAATCCTAATTTAGGAAATTTGCTCTCAAAATTACAAATATACCCATTGATCCAAAACTACAAATAAACTCAACTATTTCTCAACATTTCCCCTCAAGCCGGTACATAGATACTATTACCAACTTGGACTAAACACCATATGTCCCCTTCTTTTTGCAACTTCTTTGATAATAAGTTTTGTTAGCTTGATCTTCAACACACAACCTTGTACGAGTCTTCAATCTTCTATTGTAACTTGACTAATGAAAGAGATGAAAACCACACATAACCTTTGACGAGTCTTTGATATTCTATTGTAACTAGACTAATGAAGGAGATAAAAACTTCATATGCTCCAGAGCACAAACAACGCACTCAGCAACACTGCTCATTAAACTGACCCATGGTATGATGCGCAACATATTTGATGAGATTAAATACTAGTATGCTACACATCATTTTTATACGAAACCGAGGATGAACAAAGCTATCCATATATCCGATAAGAAAGAAGTAATAACTTCAACCCTGGATCTCTCTCTCTCTCTCTATATATATATATATATATATAAATTACGGGCAATATTCATGTGCATCCTTTCCTCGCCATATGGTGAGGGACAAACTCAATGGGGGCCACCTAAGGTTCCATTGATCATGGGACTTGGGGGGGGATGGAAAGAATCATATGAGATGAGACCATATATCAAGTTTGAGGTCAATCCCAAGTCTTTAATCCCTTCATCCGTGACCCACAAATTTAACAACTTTATATTAAAGGAAAATTTTGACCCTCAATCCAACGGTCCAATCCAATCGGATTAATGAAAACTCAATTGATCCATTGTAGTTTAGGAGGTTCCATGTGTCTGGATGATTTGGATGAATCATAAAGTGGCCCCACTATGTTGTCCCTCACCATAATGTGGTGAGGGATAGATGCACATGAATATTTCCCATTATTACATATACTGGTATGGCATTACATTCTTTGCTTCAACTCATGCCCAATAAAACTTATCCCTCCAAAACCCTTTGGAAATCCATAAAAGATCTGAGTCAAGTCTTTTCAACAGCTGCTCTAATAAAATCTTGACTCTCAATCGGAAAAATCATAAATATATATATATATATTATTGGCCTCAAAATTTGTTTCCTTTCTTAGAAGGAGAACGTCAATTGTGTGTTGTCCATTGCAAATTAGCCTGCAATGTTTGTTATTTCTTCAATCTCTTCTCAGTTTCTCGGTACACCCCTTCTCTTTCCAATATCCCATGGATGGGTCTATCTTCAGAGCCCTTCAAACCCAAGGGGCCATGTTTTGTGGAAGATGGTTATGCTAGCTAAATCTTGGGGCATATGAAAGGAGAGGAATCAATGAATGCTTTATGGAAAATGTTTACTTTCGGCCGCCTTGGAATGTAAATGGCTCATTCGCTGAATGGGTTTAAAGGCAAAGGAACTTCAGGAAATATCCCACTCTGACCTAGATAGATATTAGTTAGAATCCTTGAACACAATACAAACATGTTTGATGGTGTAGCAAGATGCTGCTACCCCCACCTCAAAAATATGGGTTATGGGTTGCATGTAGAAAGAGTCTTTTTAGGCAACTAGTGGCTATCCTTCGTGGCGTGGTACGGTGAGAAACAATATTGCCAAACTCTTTGTAATTCTAGGGTCCGTGAAATTGCACATTCATCTAACGTGGAAGTTGTGGTACTTAGTTAGGGAAGTATTAAAAATTAAAAATTGTAATTTACCATTCTCTCCCTTGAAAATGAAAGGAAGTTCCAGAAATTTCATTAATTGGGAAAAAGGAATAACTAGAACTCTTAAATATTTCATAACGTAGAAAAGAATCTTTTTAGGCAACTAGTGGCTATCCTTCGTGGGGTGGTACAGTGAGAAACAATATTGCCAAACTCTCGTTGTAATTCTTGGGAACATGCAAAATGGAGATTCAACTAATGGTTCTTAGGAAAGTATAAAAATCTAATATTTGAAGCTTTCCATTCCCTCTCCTCTTAAAAATGAAGTCAGTCCCAGACAACAAACAGCTAGAATCCTGAACATTTCATGCTTGCTTTTCAGAAATTAAATAGTTATTTTCAAAGATGAATATTTTATCCACCATGTTCCAAGAGAAGCTAGTATGGAAGCGGACAATTTAGCAACGTGTCTAAATGAAGAATACTCTTATAGACCCCGAATTGTTGTGATAAGCTTTATTAAAATGCTCTCATCCTATGCTTCAATGTAACAAATCTTCCATTTATCAATATTTTCTCATTATCTCTCCAAACAAAAATGAAGAAAAAGTTTGAATGCATTTAATGAAAGAGCTCACCCATATTAAGACCCAGATAGAGGTGATAAGTAGATGCTGCCTTATTCCTCTTGATGTAGCACTGAATTGGCCCATTTCGAGGTCCAGGCTGCCCATTCCAAGCATTGAAAAATTAAAGCATGTTAGTCACATTAGATGAGAATCTATTTTACAATATTTAAAAATCAAATAGAATCATATCCGAGTGAAGTAACTCATTTGTTAATCTGATACATCACACTCTACATGAACAAGCGCAATAACCAATAATTAACTGTCCATGGTGGAAAAAAACTTCCATTGGACAATCTTAATTATCCAACAAATGATCTGCACATTAACCTACAATTAAAACCAATAAAGAAATGATATTGGCAACAGTAAGCAGTAGACAGAAAAGGTGCACCAACTTGACAAGTCCAATTATCAAATACACGCATTGTGCATTCTATAGCAAGTGATCCATGATCCATCCATTCCAGGACCCACCAAGGCCAGGCCTGAATCATGCAGTTATTTTCCAAACCTCTGGTGGAATGTACCACCATGGAAATTAGGCTTGCCAAATCTGCACTCTTTCCTTGGCTTCTCTTCTCATTAGTTTAGAATAATTTGCTCACTGTAGTAGTAATTAGTTTATCTACCCATCTCCGATCAACAAAGAAAAACAACCCCAATCAAAAGCACTACAGCAGAACAAGCAAAGGCAACCAATTACAAGAAATCCCACAAAACCCATATCCCCAAAACACTAAAGAGTAAAGAACCAAAAGAAGAAGAAGAAGAATCAAAAATCATGTCCACATACCAAATCATATATCCACAAACACATCAAGAATCAATTTTTCCACTAAAACTACAACTACGGCTTATCTAACATCCCAATTTCATCAAAATCGTTCAATAAATCAAAATCATAGAAGTAAAAGAAGGACCGGACCCAAAATGATACAGTGATTAATCAATTACCTGCTTCAACGAGATGGGAAAGGTGAGCTTGGCGCTGGTCTCCGGCATCCCAACAATCTCCTTACACAAGTGCCGCCACGACCGGCAGACGGCGGCGCAGGCGACGACATGCTTCCTCTCCGGCCACGCGCTCTCGCTTCCTTCCACTCGCTTCACCACATCTCGCAGCAGCTCCGGCGGGAGGGAGGCCCATCGGCTCTGCTCTTCTTCCTCGCACTCTCCCTCGCAGAAATCGATGGACGCTGCCGATGCAGATGCAGAACATCTGTCTCTTCTCCAATCGAAGCTTCGCCTCGAAAAGCTCCCGATTCCATCTCGAAGATCTCGAACGATGCTCTTCAAAGACATGATTGGGAAGTGCTTCTACCTCAAAACGGGATTTCTAGGGTTTTAGAGGGTTGAAATGGCCATTGGAGAACAGAAGGGGACGATTTTAGGGTTTCGTTTTTTTCTTTCTTCTCATTTGCTTCCTCTGTGTCGAAGATCTGCAGTGGCTTTCGTTTGTTTATTACTGCTGCCGACTTTGATTACAGTCTGCAAAAAAAGGAAAATTTTTAAATAAGTCCTTAAGTTTTTATCTCATTTTTAAAAATGAAATAAGTTTTAAAACTTTTTAAATTAATCCTTAAGTTTTTTAGTAAATTTTTAATTAAGGACATTTGGCCATTTAATGGTATTTTTTATGACATTTTCTCTTAATTTTTTTTAAATACCAAAAGTACCATTCATTTTAAGTCATGTCATGGTGCTAGTAGCCACCACATTAATCGATCATCGTAGAAATGCAAGTTGTCATCAATCACTTAGATGATGCCGATGAAGAAAATGAAGAGAATAAATAGAAAGTGAAGGTGAGTTTTATTTTAATGAAGTCTAATTTGGATATTTTAAGATTTTTTTTTTTTTTTGATAACATGGGAACCCGCCAACCCCCCTTTGGGGGATCATTGGTAAACTCACGGATACATAGAACCACCCACTAGCGGGTAAGATTTTTTAAGGAAAAAAAGTAACAAAAAATAGGTTTAAATAGACGAATGTCCTTAATTGAAAACTTTTTGGAAAATTGAGGAACTAGTTTGAAAAGTTTTAAAATTTATATCCTTTTTTAAAATAAGATAAAGACTAAAGGCCTTATTTGAAATTTTCCAAAAAATGTGACGAAAGTTTTCGATGACCTACAGGAGCGCCTATCTTATATGCTCACGCACTAAAGTTAAAGCCTAATTCTTTCCCATAAAAAAATAATAACCGAAGCAATTTTACTATATACCATGCTCTCTTAATTGAAATCAATATCAATATAGATGTCATGAGAGTCTAATTGTAACAACTCTATTTCAAAATTACAGAACAAGAGGTTAAGCAAACTGCGGCCTAAAAAAAACCTCTTCTTGAAGAGCGGGTCTACTTAACTAAGTACTAAGATGCATGCCAAACTCAAAATGAGTCTCTCAATTTTAAATAGAAAGTGGGTCCGGCCCAACTTGCACCTTGCCAGCTTTTTAAGTGAGGTCAAAGTTTAAATGTCATTTGAAGCATTCAAAGTATGGGAGCAGGGGCAGCAGAAACGTGGTTGGTCTTATGCAGTGTCAGCATGGATGATGCTCAGGAAGACAAAGTTACAAGTTTCATGACCGTTGACTTTGTGTTGCTAAAGAATTTAGGTTCAGTTTGGCTAGTCTATTTACTACCTCTATTTAGATTAAAACCTTTTCAATCCACATATAGTTTGTTTGGGATTTTTTTTTTGGGGACCGTTTCAATCCATTTTAAGTTGAAAATGGTCTGCTTCAAAAATGCTCCTAAAATGGGATAATTGGAATCGATGGGTTTGTCTGAAGCAGAAAGACAACCCATGAATATTTTTGGACAAGTTTGCCATTATATTTTTTTTATAATGACAAGTTTACCCATGTGTAAGGGTCTTCCTTTTCTCAACTTCGATTGTGTTTCTTCATAAACGAAAAGCTCTCCCTCCTCTTCCAGTGAACAAGGAAAAAAACCTATCTCTTCCTTGGATCTTCTTCCCTACACAATAGAAAAAAGGATTCAAAGATTTTTGAAAAGCTCTTGAGGTTTCATCATCTTCAAATACTTGTCTCTCTTTCCAGGTACGAATTCAAACACATTTTTCACAAGCGTCCCTCATCTAGGGTTTTGATTCCGAATTACAAATGAAATTATTTTGTTTATGGAGATGCCTTGAATTGACACTGCATGTTCTTTGTGTATTTTGGTTGCTCATGAGCTTTTTCAATGTGTGTCTCCCAATGTGTTCTAAAAACTATGTGAATCATATATTGCAAAAACTTTAGATATTTTTCTTTCTTTCCCCTTCTCCACAAAAGAGAGTGGCAACTTCATTTGCTGGGTGGGTCCTAAGGTTGGTTCTTCGGTCCATGAGTGAAGCTTCTTGAATGTTTTGTTTTTGGGACAATCATCATCCTTGGAGGGGCCAGCATTTGGACGGTCCGAATGATCAGATGAGGCCCTGCATTGGCTAGAGGTACATTCATTGCAGATAAACAATATAATTCCAAAGGGGTTGTTTGGATATTAGGAAATCAATCATCCTTATTTTCACATTGATTTCATTTATGGGGTAAAATGAGAATTGATGCAGAGTTCAGATTTTCATTTTCTGGGATGACTTGTTTCTATGGTAAAACATTTTCTACATTTGAAAGTGTTTCTCCTTCTTGTGTAAGACTGAATGGTTTTTGGGTTTTAATCTGATTTTTGCAAGATTGTGGAGAATGATTTTATCTTGAAATTTCATAAACCGTGGAAAATGTTGACATGGAGTGATGGAAAATAGTTCTTTCTTGAAAACCATTTTCATTTTCTGTGAAAATGTTCTGTACAAATGTGAGGAACATGTAATTTGGATTACCAGATGCAAATAATTCAAGCCTTATGTAACTAAAAATTTTATGTAATTTGATTATAGACAATTGAATTAAAAGTATACATACAAGGGCACAGAAAGGAGTTTCCTGTGCATGAACACATTCCCTTGCTCAGGGCCTGAGTTAAGTTCTAAACCATGGATAGTACTGTGGTTGGAGCAGGACCCAAGATCAGTTTTTCATTGTACTGGGGTGATCTGATGAATATGCATGTACTATGTTTAGTATCTCCAAGGAAAGAGAGTCAAGAAATGCTTTTGAAGATGGTTTGGACTTTTGGAGTCATAAATAAAAAACCTCGACTAGCCTCTAAACAAAGCATGAAAGTGTTCTTAGGAGAAGGGGGTGCCCTTAAATTAAAGACTTTGAATGAAGCGTGAGAAAATATGTGAAGTTACAGACAACTATCCAAAGAAAAAAAAAATGGAATTGTGAAGTTACAGAAAGTTAGAGACGAGAGATGATGATTTAAAATAAAGTTGAGTATAAAAGTCGAACTTGCAGGGAAATTATAGATTAAATGGGATGGAGCATTAACGATCCGAGATTTGGGATTGTCAGTGGTAGGCTTGAGCATAGGAGGATCTAAAACTTTAATAGGTTTGTCCTGAATGTACTACTCAATTAGTTGGAAATTCTAGTTAATAGTGCCTGGATGAGCTTTTGAGATTTGTTGTGATAATAAGGCCTGGATGAGCTTTTGAGATTTTTTTTTTCATTTTCAGTAGCTTTTTTCTAATACTACTTATCTAATGCATATATAAGCCATAATTCTTTTAGCATTCTTGATGTTTTGATAATTTTCCTTTTTATTATTATATTTTTCATGGTGTTCTCCTCTCAATGGCCTAGGAAAAACTGTTATGATCAACATATTAACTAGATTTCTATATGTCAATGGAACAACTATACTTGTATTTTTTTTTTAGGATATAGCTAGTTACTTACATGTGTTAACATAGGCTCTACTTTACCATTTTGAGTAAAGCATCTGAATGTTTGACTAGTGTGAAGTATTTGTAAAATCATATGACTAATAAACACACATTTTTTTAGGCACGCTTAGATGGCCGAAAGAATGGCTCCATCTCATAAGGGTAAGGAAAAAGCTGAGACCAATAGGGCCGTTTGGTCAGAAAATATGAAGAAGATTTTCCTGGATCTATGTATTGAAGAAGTATTGCAAGGTGGAAGACCAGGGTCAAATTTTAAAGCACAATCATGGACAAAGATTATCGAGGGTTTTAAGGTGAAAACCGGGCTATTGTATGGACAAAAGCAATTAAAGAATCAATGAGATCTGTTGAGAAAACAGTACAATGCTTGGACAACCTTATGTGGGCAAACTGGTGTAGGTTATAACGAAGCAACTCAGACAGTTACAATGGAACCTGAGAGATGGGATGAATATCTAAAGGTAATATATTTTTACATTTTATAGAATTTATAGTATGTAAAATCCTCTTTTATATTAACTAAATTTATATATAATTTGATGTAGGGACACCCTGATGCAAAGATATTTAGGACTAAGTCTTTGTCATTTACCAATGAAATGACCACTCTCTTTGGTGGAACCCAAGCTAGGGGAGAAGATGCTTGGACACCGTCTTCAGGTTCTTTTCTAGAAGACTTGAGTATGCAAATGGCCTCTCATTTACCCGATATAGGCAATACTCAAAATGCTATTGAACAAGAGACTTATGAGGATGTCGAAATGGAAGAGCTAATGCTAATGTCAAATGTGAGGAGAAAACGACCCGGTCCTTCACGAAGCAGGAAGAATGCTAAGATCAGTAAGTTTGATGAGAGTCTTGAGCGCATAGTCATTATACTTGAAGGAGAGAAGAATGAAGAAGAGAGGAAAGAGAAAGAGAGGAAAGATGAAGAAAGGAAGGAAGAAGAGAGAAAAGAGAAAGAAAGGAAAGAAGAAGAATGAAAGAAAAAGAGAGGAAAGATGAAGAAAGGAAGGAAGAAGAGAGAAAAGAGAAAGAGAGGAAAGAAAAAGAGATGAAAGAAAAAGATAAAGAGAGGAAAGTGGAAGAGATGAAGCAAGGTCCTACAATGCAAGAATGTATTGCTACTTTAAAACTGATACCAAATATCAAAGAGACCTCAGAGTCGTATTTTTTTGGTACAAGGGCATTTAAGGATAAGGACAATAAAAATATTTTCATGTCGTTTGAGAGTGATGATGCTCGCATGTATTGGCTGAATATGATACTGAAACATGGGCCTTGATAAGTTTTATTTGAATATAGTGGGATTTTTGGAGGAGTATGGAATCACTTTTAGATGTAAGAACTTAAGACTCATCGCTTTTGAATACATTGAATGTAAGAACTTATGACTCGTCACTTTTGAATATACCGAATGTAAGAACTTATGACTCGTCACTTTTGAATATATATACAGAATGTAAAAGACTTTTGGAACAATATCTTTTTTTAGGAGTATATAATCAATGTAAGAACCCCACCAATTGTTTTGATGTTGGATGGGATGAATATATGAACTTGACTGAACTGAATGAATGAATGAACTTGTGATTTTATTATTTTTAGTGTGGGATGGAATGAATGTAGGAACTTACGTTTCTTTTTTTTATTATGGGTGGAATTAATCTAGGACCTTACTCTAGGAACTCATGATTTTCTTTTGTGGGATGGAATAAAATTATGAAATTTGGTTTTTTTTTTTTTTTTCTTTATTGTGGGATGGAATCAATGTAGGAAACTATGACGCCAAGGAAACGGAGATTGATAGCATTTCTCACTTTTTTACTTTTTAAAGAAGCGAGGGATGTACATATCTAAGGAGCCATGTAGGACCTCAATTCTATCAGGTCATGTTTTTGTTCAAGGCATTTTGGAGGGTAATAGAACAGTATGTTTGGAGCTATTGCGTATGGAGAAACATGTCTTCTTACGATTGTGTATGGTATTACGACGAAAGAGTCTACTTGAAGACAGCCGATATGTTTCATTAGAGGAGCAGGTGGCTATATTTTTAATGACAATTGGGCAATATCATAGGAATAGGATATTGCAAGATAGATTTCAACACTCAGGTGAAACTATCCTTCGTCACTTTCATGCAGTTTTAGTAGCAATGATTCACCTCTCGATGGACATTATAAAGCCCCCTTCATACGACCAAACACCAAAGGAGATATTGCATAACCCTCGGTTTCATCCATATTTCAAGGTATAATCTCACTTTTAATCATATTTGCAAGTACTTTCCCCAATGAAATTAACTTTACTTTTTAAAATCTTTTGTCTTTTTCTGAAGGATTGTATTGGGGCAATAGATGGTACACTTGTAAATGCTGTGATTCCCGTTGAGAACCAGGTGCCTTATAGGGGAAGAAAAGGAGAATGCCAACAAAATGTTTTAGCAGCTTGCTCATTTGATATGCAATTTACTTTCGTTATTGCTGGGTGGGAAGGCACAGCACATGATTCACGCATCTTATTGGATACTATTTATAAACCACAACTGAATTTTCCACATGCACCTCCAGGTACCTATGATTAGTAAATTATGAATCAAGTATCATTTTCTATCATGATATAAATTTTTTGAATTTTCAGGTAAATATTACATTGTTGATGCTGGGTTTACGAATATGCGTGGCTTTCTTGCTCCATACCGTAATGTTCGGTATTGGTTATCGGATTTTCGGGGTGGCAATAATCCTCGTGATAGGAAGGAGCACTTCAACTATGTTCATTCATCATTAAGAAATGTAATAGAGCGTTCTTTTGGAGTATTGAAGGCGCGTTTTTCGATTTTGAAAAGGATGCCTCCCTACCCATTCTCTGTACAAAGGAGTATAGTAGTTGCTGCAATGATTGTGCACAACTTTATCAGAAAAGAAGCTATTGCAGACGCACTCTTTCAACAGTATGAGAATGAAAATATATCTTTAGATGTGAGTAATGATGATGACAATGGTACCTTCGACACTGATACAATTGTAGATATTGCAGATCAGATGGAGATGTCAGAAGTTAGAGATGCAATGGCAGATGCCCTCTTTCAATCATGATGTTATGTGTTTTTATTATTATATTCTTTTTTTTTCTTTTTTTGGTAAAGACTGTAAGCAACAAATATTGTGCTTGGTAGTTGGAATTTTAATTAGACTCTTTGGAGAGTTATTAGTGGTTACAATGAACTTTCAGCAAAAGTTCTCAGTCCATTGGTCTAATATAATATTGGAGAATTTTTTGCATTTTCCTGGCTCTTTCTATAGATGTTTCTTGATTTGAAAATAGTTCGGCAGTATCTAAGCATGGAGGCTGATAGGATGAAGAAAGATAATGATAGTATGGAGATACAACTAAGGCTCTGTCTCTTTCCTCGACAGCCCTTGCTCTTGCTCTTTACACCTCAAGTAAGCTCTGTCCCCCTCTCTCATGATAATGAAGATTTTTCGTATAATTTTGCCACAGATGTGAACTATGGTCCTTACATATTTGGTTCTCTGGTAGGAACTGTACCTGAAGTCTTTCTTATAATTTACAGGTTTAGAATCTTTCCCCCTTATTTTCAAATGGTTTACATTGAATCTTTGTAACAAATAATATGGTGCATTGCATTGAGCAAAAGGATGGAATTCATAACAGATGATGCAATTCATATACCGCTATTGAATTGAATTGAATAGACTCAAATTTGGACTATTTTTTTCTTTTTTCTTTTTTTATTCTCAATGAATTGCCATACACGTTTCATTACATGTAGTTAGATATCTGTATATTGATTGAGTCCTATTTAGTTTTATGTTAATAATTTGTAAAATGTTTATAGGGTACCAGCAGTTGCAATTTCTTTAAGTGGTGTGACACAGTCTTGTAATGGGGTTCCTAATGATTCTCACATCAAATGGTGTAACACAATTAAAAAATACATGGATAATCTAGAAAACCTTTTGATTTATGATGTCATTGTAACAGTCCATTCTTTGCATAATGCCTTGACATTCTATTTCTAAGCATTCATACTTGTTTTAACCTTTATATGATGATGTGATGATAAACTTGTGTACGAGTTACCTAATTAGGAAGGCTTAACATCATTCCAAAGTCATCTTGCTAGTCTAACTTGAATACAGAATGATTGCCATAAACTTTGCGTTTATTGCACTTCCCAATCAAATAAGATGGGGATACAACTCCAAATACAAGTGCTGCCTTGCTTTGCTGTAGAATTTAGCAATTAGGAACTCTAGAATTGCACTGTAAACAGCAAGGAGGAGGAGGGAAAACAAACAATTAAGCATGTTTACTTCTGGGAACTACTGCAATGACTCTTCACGAACTGCTGTATTGGTCATCTTATGGACATCATATGAACAGGGCACCTGAGTTGCAACATCACTGTGAATCTGTCACCATAAAAGTTTTGAAGTCAGATAGTATAATATAGTTGTTTTAAGTTTCATATAATCTAACATAAGCTGTTTTGAGATTAAGAGTGGTATTTGTACATTTTCATGCTTTTGAACTGACATTATGTATATGATGGGTCTTTAGGTGGTTTAACATTAAAGTTTCTTCATTTACTATTGGATTTGATTTGGGTTTCCTCTGTTCTTATTTTATTACATGTGCATTTCCCTGCCAGCATATAGTTTACAAGTCACATGCCTTTCCCTAAAATATTACCCATATTTCCCATGTTAGCCCAAATTGCCATGACTGCTCAATCACAGTCACTCTCTTGCAGTCTTTGGTGGATGGTAATTAAGGTGGCAGTTCATTTGATGGATGCTGATTAAAGGCCTATCATCACATCATATATGAAACTATCAGGACATGAGCAATCACATGATATACCCACAGTTTGAAAGGCCTATAAAAACAAAATACTTCTATAGGGGAGTGTGGCTTAGCCGGGTTGTCAATTACTGACCCAACCTGCACCAGACTCAAAATTCAGGGATCAGGGTGACCCCTTTTATTTTCATGCAGGGTTGACATGTCCGACCTGATCGATAGATGGCTTAGATTTCCACTTGAGTTGAAATACTGCTTGAATTTCTTTTCTTTTGTGGTGGTCATTCGCATCTTATATTCACGATGTTCACAGTTTATGAAGTAGAAGTGTGCTATATGTATTTTTTTCTCTCAGAACAACTCAAGAGCAGAACATTTTAAAACTTGGAATCTTTCCAAGGCATGAATTTAAACTTTTTCTTTTTTCGACGGTAGAATTTTCCTTTTGGATTTATAGTATAGGATTTCCTCCCCCTGTTTCTTCTATCCTCTCTGAAATGTTGGACTGGATCTGCTTGGCAACTTCCATATCTTGTTATAAAATGAACTTTGTACAGTATCAAATTATTTTCTTGGGGTCCATAATGAACTGATATATATCAGCTGGTATGAATGTATTAATTGATTTCTGAACCATGTTAGACCAAATTCTGTAAATTTATTCCTTAGTAGTGAAATCTGAACACTTGCTGAAGAAAACAGGTTCTGTTTGTGTATACAATAGGATATTATTTTCAAAAGTTTTTTTTTTCTCTCAATTTGGTTGAATAGCCACGTTGTATATACATTCCTGACTGCTTGTTATTATAAATTTTTTAAGGTAAAATTTGCATTAAGCAAAACAAGTGCAATGCCCCCAAAATCCAATTGGCTTGTCATTATGTTAACACTGCACTAAACTTGTACCTTGCACTCTTGTACATTCATGACTGCTTGTTATTTTGAGCACTGCACTGTACTTGATTTGTATATTATCTTTCTTTCTCTGCTGCTCTGTTCAATAGTTTTATTGCAGTTTTGAGTAACAAGATAACCTTTGTTATTCTTAAAACATGCAGCTTATACTGTTTAGAATCAAGGATTGGCGAGCCCGCCATTTGGTTATCGTGCTTCTCTACTACTTTCTTGGTATTGTGATTTATATCACACGGTCTCACGGTTGGCACAGGATATGATTCCATTGGTCTACTTTGTATGCACAGAACCACAGATGTTTAAGAACAGTTTTATTCATGAAATAGAAAACTCATTCAACTTAATTGTAGATTGCATCTGTTTGTGATACTTCTGCTGAGGTGCACCTGCTGTTGACTTTGTCAATAGTCTTCTAGCCTAAAAGGTTTCTCATTTGTGGTCCTTGTTGGCTTCGATTTGTTTGACCATATGATTCATCTGTCAGGGCCATATGCTGGTCAGAGTGGACCCAGATTTTAACATGTCCCTTAGTGCATTCATCTGTACACCATCGATCATCAGGATAAGGATAAGGATATCATTTATAAAGAAAAGTGTATGACAAAAGAAATGTATGAAGTTTAGTTGTTATTTGATAGAATCAAAATAAGGAAATGATGTGAGCATTTCATAAGTCTTTTTCATGTTAAAGAAGGTCTAAGAATGGTGTTGAATAGGAAATTGGGCCATAAATATTCATGGAATGGAATCAAATTTTGTGTCTCAATGAAAGTTAGAACTCACTTTTATGAGTTTCACATTGCCTCAATGAGATAAATAATAATTTATAATGGATGTCAAATTGAATTTCTATTATAAATTACCTTTTTTTTTAAAAGACAAAAAATGCCCCTGTAATAAGCTCTTATTTGAAAGTTTACCAAACATATTTTTTCACATAGATCCATTTAAATTAGATATATTGCATGTGTTACCAAACAATCTATTTAAAAATAGTCTATATCTCACAGATCTATTTCTCGCAGATCTATTTGAGCCAGATCTATTTCAAACATATAAGATTTGCCAAACAGGCCCTTATACTATTTCCCAATCTGGTTTGCTGAATCTTCTGCGAACTTTCCCAACAGCTTAAGCAGTCTGGACTCTAGCATTGCCGAGGGTCCACAATGCATTCAATAGCTACCTCATTACTGAGAGTGTGGCCAGATTACACTTTGTAACCTTAATTTAAAAATGAACTTTGATCTAATTCCAAGTTAAGACCCACAAAAAAGTATTAAAAACATTTTAATTCTTAGGGCTTGATTGTTTCCATTGTGACACATGGGAGTTGAATAATAGGATTTATACCATTATAATATATTATAGATGTAGGATTCGATTTCGAAATTGAGCTCTAATTTCGCAATCGATCGCAAAATTGGAGTTCAATTTCAATTTTAATTTAAGGAGAGATTTTAGGGATTTTGGAGAAATTTTTTATTTTAGTCCTCTAAATATAGAGTCCAATACATTCAACACATCTATCTACACATAAGACTTTTAGATAAAAATGGTTTCTCATGTGATCTCAAAATATTGTTTCTAACCTATAAGGATACACGTTGTATAGATCTATGGTCATAAATTATAAATCTATCATTAAATAATTAATTTTAAATTATTAATTATTTTTTAATATTATAAATTAGATTGCCCGTGATAAGCGCAGGTGTGTTTTGCTAGTTAGTGGTTAAAAACGAAGATCGAAAATAAATTTTTAAAAATGAGCATCAAATAAAATTTTCATTTAACAAAATAAAATCAAAAGAAGACAATAAATGAATGAACTAGCCATCACCTAACCGTTCGTTTTTATCGTAAAATAAAATCAAAAGAATACAAGAAATGAATGAACTAGCCATCACCTAACAGTTCTTTTTCATCATAATTTGGTTTTGTTTCCCTATACGAAAAGGTTATTTGATGTTCATTTAAAAAAAATCAGCTTTGATTAACAACCTATATAATATGAATCATTTGCATTCAATTTATATGTATTTTAGTAAAATAAATTGGCCATTAATATACAGCTATACAAATATGATATGCATATACTTTGTTACGAAAACCACAGATCTAGAACAAAGCTTAAGATCAATTTCACTCCATTCAGAACTATTGAGCTGATATCCTGTATTGTCCAGTCTCATCATTTAGATGTTTCAGACCATTTTCATCATTAGCTTTAACTATAGCCAACCATCTCATTCTACAATCAAACAATGAGGAGGAACTGTTGAGAATTTATTGCAATAATCCGGATCATAAGAAAAACAAGAATTTTATACTGGAAAAATCACCTTGGACATGGACAACACTACACCAAAAATGCCCTCTTAGTCTCCCTTGCATGGAAGTAAAAAAGTGCTTTTAGGTGTGGCCTAGTAGTCCATATGAGCCCAGAAAGCCTGACCGCACTACAAATTTCTTCACCCTGATGTTAGAAGGTACTAATAGACCATCTGTAAATCAAGCCCATATGTGCATACATGCTGATATAGTTCACAAGGATCATGCCACAAATCAAGCTCACAAAGATTGCAAGATTGATGAGGCCAACTCTTACAAGATCAGATCTGATCACACGTCTCATCTTTGAGAAACATGTGTGTGTGATCAGATCTGATCTTATATGAGTTGGCCTCATTAATCTTGAAATCTTTGTGAGCTTGATTTGGGGCATGATCCTTGTGCACTATATAGGCATGTATGCACATACGGGCCTGATTTACAGATGGTCTATTAGGTACAACGACCATGGATTCTAATCAACACAGAAAAGAGAAGATTCCAAACAAATACATCTTTTTAAATATGTGGTAAATATGCATGCATGAATAATATCTAAATAAAAGATTTAAAGCGTGAGGCAATGTGAATGGCATCAGGACAAGAATACTATAATCAAACAACAACCGTAATTTTTTTTCTTTTCTCCTGATGCAGACCTATTGGTAGCATCATGAAGCACATAATAACCACCAAATACTTTATGAATATTCAGTGGGCGAGTTTTTTTTATTTTATTATAATATATGTTTGATAATTGTCACTGTTGGCTTACTCTGTAAGCTTTCTCCTTAATTTTTTATGAGAATAAATGATGATAGACTGCAATATGTAAGGATTTAGTTGGCTAATTCATAGGAGTTTGGACAAAACTGGATTTCCTTAAAATCATGTATTGAGTTTAGGAAAGGACTGCAAGAGTTCTAAAAAGGAAGTATTCTACAGAATCCAGAATTGAACTGACCATCCAACCGCTCGAGCGGACCAAACAGAAGATCAATCGCTCGACTTTTCAATTCGTGCGCTCGAACGATCAAGGTTCTGAAAATCAGTTTCAGAGTTCGCACGACGTCCGCTCGAGCAAACCTCTCACAGAGAGTTGTTCGCTCGAACGTATATAAATGATCGCTCGACCAACAAATCAGTCAGCTGTTCGTATGTTTCCAGAGAGCGGGTCGCTCGAGCCAACCCTGTGATCGCTCGAGCGAACCTAGGAATTCTAAATTGAGAAGAACTCCTCTTACTTATTTCAAGGAAGGAAGTTACATGTTTGAAGAAGCCTTTTTTGCACGAATTATGTCCTATAAATAGCCATGTTATCTCTCCTCTCCACACAACTCTGAATTGGAAGAAATCTATGAGTGTGAGAGTTTGAGAGATCCATTGTTCTGCCCCAAGGCTGCCATTACAGAAGCTATGCTGATGATTCAAGTCTTAGTTTGATTCCACCACTTCTCTTGAAGACTCCGTTGTTCAAGCGCGGTGAAGGTGCACGGCGAGTAGTCGGCAAGTTCTTTACAGTCCTTAGGTTGAGTCAGCAACTGGGAAAGGGTTGTGAGTTTTCTTGTAACTTTCAATTTCATAGTGCTTGGTTGTCTGTTGGCCTAGACGATAAGGCCCGTGGTTTTTTCCCGAGTAGGGTTTTCCACGTAAAAATCCTGTGTCATTATCTCTCTTGTGGTGTGATTGTTTTAAACAGGATTAAGGTTAACTAGGAGTTTAATCACTTGTTATTGATATTCATCTGAGATCGTATAAGTGGGACCTCTGCCTGTGTTAAGGCAAGTTTAGTATTTTCAATTGGTATCAGAGCAAGTTACACTAAGTTATTGTGTGATCAAATTACTGATCTCTCATGGATATCATTAGAGAAGGAACCTCAACTAACAAGCAGCCCCTTTTAGATGGATCGAATTACGCTTATTGGAAAGGAAGGATGATAGCTTTTTTTAAGGCCATTAATGACCAGGTTTGGGATATTGTTGCTGATGGATATACTGAACCCACTGTGGCTGTTGAAGGACAAACTAAACCTAAACCCAAAGCACAATGGACTGCTGATGAAAAGGCCAAATCAAACTGCAATAATAAGGTCATTCATGCTATTTACAATGGTGTCACTCAAACTGAGGCTTCATAGAATTTATGCCTGCACCACTACAAAAGCTGCATGGGATTTGCTTCAAATTGTTCATGAAGGAACATAAATTGTCAGGCAAACCAAACTCCAAAATCTGACAACGGCTTTTGAAACGATTCGAATGAAAGATTCTGAATCCTTTGATGATTTTAACACGAAACTGTAAAAAATCGTCAATTCATGCCATACTCTGGGAGAGCCAGTACCTCCATCAAAGGTTGTTAAAAAGATTTTGAGGTCTCTCCCTGAAAGGTTTCGTCCAAAAGTCGTTGCTATTGAGGAGCACCAGGATCTGAACTCAATATCTATTGAAGAATTGGTTGGAAATTTACATACAATTGAGGCACGTCCACCCTCGCTCCTGAGCGGTCATAATTGTGGCCGAGCCCTCGCCCTCACCATAAAACTATTGTTGTGCCGTTTCCTATCACCAATTGGTTTTGGGATAAGTGGTAGCTCAATAGGGTGTAAGATCCTATAAGTGGTATCAGAACCTGATAGGTCGGGTGTTCGAGTCACGGGACATGCGTTTTGCGAGTTCGCAGCATAAGTCGCGGCGGGTGTGCCGTTGAGGGAGGGGTTGTTGAGGTCAACGTCTACCCTCGCTCCTGAGCGATCATAATTGTGGTCGAGCCCTCGCCTTCACCATAAAATTATTGTTGTGCCGTTTCCTATCACCAATTGGTTTTGGGATAAGTGGTATCTCAATAGGGTGTAAGATCCCACAAGTGGTATCAGAGCCTGATAGGTCGGGTGTTCGAGTCACAGGACACGCGTTTTGCGAGTTCGCAGCAGGAGTCGCGGCGGGTGTGCCTCGCTCCTGAGCGGTCATAATTGTGGTTGAGCCCTCGCCCTCACCATAAAACTATCGTTGTGCCGTTTCCTATCACCAATTGGTTTTGGGATAAGTGGTAGCTCAATATGGTGTAAGATCCTACACAATCCTCATACTAATTAAGTGATTCTATTTGTAAAAGCACTCACTTGTTGATAGCTCTCAAATTTTACCATCACCATCACCATCACTATATGGAGTTTTCCAATGCCAATATCTCCATCACCATCATTCTCATTATCCTATTTTAACCCAAGTAACAAAAACATCAAGGCATCATGTAGCTGCGATGAGCTTGTCAATGTTCATGACTATCTATGGCAAATGGATTCATGCAATATAGAGCAATGAAACCAAACCCCTAATAAAAAGATCTTATAAAGATATGAAGATAAATGTAAAGGACCAACTCAGTCCATCAAATTGGTTAACTGAAAGTCTTTTTGGGTTTTACTTTTCTATCAGACAAGATGTAGACCGGAAATGGGCCTCAAGTATCCTTTTGTCTAGGGGTTAATTGTTTTCTCTTTTGTCTTTCTCCTTTTTTTCCATCATGTTGTTCTTGTGTTTTTTTTTTTTTTTGAAATATCTATTTACCAAAAAAAAATAAAAAAATGAAAGTCTTTCCGAATTAGCACACGTACAAACTAGCGATCTGCTGAGCAGTGCAGCTCATGAGTGGAAAGTGATCGAAATATTTAAATGTAAAATCCAATGGTAGTCATATTCAGATGGGACTGTTGGGGAAATTACTGGATGTTAGGAGGGAGATGGGACCATAGATGAGAGTGTTGGGGAAGTTACTTACAAAGAATGTGGAATCGGACAATCAAATAAACAGTTAGTATAAATAATTAGTAAATAGAAGTGAATGATTGTGAATGTGAGAAATTGAATAAGAAAGCAAAAGAAAATTGGGCAAGGTACACCAATTAAGATGCTTTCTTAAAGATATCAATTTCCCACATGCAAATGGTTTTAATGAAATTATGTCCCCAGAATACAATGCCCAACTTTGATTCGAAGTCCGCACACAATAATCAGAAATATAAAATTGCCCTTAAAATCAAAGTAAATAATAATAGATAATAAACTTTTCTTAGATAATGTGCTTCTGAAAATATTGTCTTTTATTCATCTTTAGTACTTTGAAAAACCTCAAATCACCTTAATTTATAATGTTTGAAAGCAACTTTTAAAATTTGGTCACATCCACTCAAATGGGTCCAAAAGACACATCATGGCACAAGACACTTGATTTTAAGAAAACACATTCAAATGTCTCTTGGAATTTATTTTTTAAGCTATTGGGTTTTAGAAAATATCCAACACCTTCCACATTTCATGTAGGTGTTTATTTTATTTTTTATTTTTTTTCTCATCATCTGAATTTTTTGTACAGGGCAACTTTGGCAACGTTTCACTGAATTCTTAAGATGTTTAAAAAAATAATAAAAATCAAAGGTTGAAAGTGAAAGGCCAAGGGTGGAGATCTACAAATGATGATTTATTTTATTGGGTATTGAATTCTTGGGAATGGTAAGCAATGGTTCCCCCTCAGAGGCGCTAAATTAAAGGGTCATCAGATGGTATCCCTGTTGGTAGGAAATAATCACCCAGCAATCAACCTTGTGTTTAAGATTAAGGGAGACAAATCATCTCATGTCAAAGGTGGGAAAGTTTAATGGGTCATCATAGATCTCTACCCTTGAATCATGATCCTTCACTCATTTCCATTTGACAATTTCATGCTAGTTCCGAAGATTTTAAAGGAAATGAGCTTTTAAAAAGGATGTAACGAGTGAAGGATCAATGGTGAAGATCGAAACAGGACAAATAAACTCGTGTTTCATATTGTGAACATGGGCACTTCTTTCTCATGAAAAGGAAGTATTTGACGATTCCTATATGATGTCCGCCCATGATCCTTCACTATCAGCTAGGAATATTCTAACAGTTGATCAGAAGAGTCATGCAAATGGGCTAATAATGCCAATGAGTATCTTTTACCCGATCACTTGAAAGACTTCAACCAACCCCAAGGGGTAGTTCAGTTGGCTTCTAGCCTAAGGGCGGGGATACCCTCTATTATATTTAAAAAAAAAAAGCCGACCTTGACCTAGCTTTGATTTTGTGGGCCTTGATTTTAGGCTGGCATCAGGTCCAATAATGGTTTTAAACGTTTATGAGAAATTAGGGTTAGGCCTATCCCAAGACAAATGAGCCGCATATAATAATGGGCCCGTTTGGAAGACCACCCAAAAGACCCAACCAAAAACGTGAAAGGAGGAGGAAAAAAAAAAGAGAACCAGATATTCCTATTGATATGAGGGCAGTAAACAATTATGTCCAATATCGGGTTCATATGTACAACACATGTTAATCTCAAGGGGTAGTTCAGTTGACTTAAGACTACGATTTGGATCCGGAGGTTGTGGGTTTGAAACTGCACTGAGACCACAAGAAAATTTTATCCGGCTTTCTCTCATGTGCCTGTAAGAATTATTTTGGCCCGAAGGACAGCAACCTGTATTATCAAAAAAAAAAAAGAAAAAGTAAGGACACATGTTGGTGGGTATTCAGTATTGATTTGGGACAATTAACCGGCCATTTGGCTCGATTCTCATGAAAAAAACTACTTCATACATGAGCTGTTTCACTTGATACTGTAATGGAGTTATGATGGATTATATTGTCGATTCATGGATGGGTTTATGCAAAATCATGGTTGGCCTTATTAAGATGTTCTATCAAATCAAACGGTTAATGAAAAGACTTATGATCTGAGTGGGCGTCCATTTTTATGGTCCAAGAGAATTGGATTCTTGAAGAAGGCCTTTCTATTGGCAACGAACATACTCTTGTTTAGAACATTTCACCAAAAAGGTTCCATATGCATTCAATTATGCCCTTCAAATCTCAAAGATTCAAGATAATTGTGTAGAACATTTTGATCGGGATTCTGATTTGACTGAGATGATTTGGCCGTAACAGAGATGAATATGAATCTTTTATGATCCAGGGATTAGGATGGAGAGATGGACTTACATATATCTAATCACAGGGGGTTGTTACATATAAATCTTGAGTTTATACCATAGTTGTCAATTCTGTTTTGGTTATCATTTCGGTCTAGCATCTAAGATGGATTATTTTGGAAATTCGGCAAAAATTTTCAGAATAACTTTTCGGAATAATGAAAAAGTAAAAATACATGCATATTTCTTTTTTTATATATAAAAATAAAAATAAAAAATAAATTATGCATGTTTATTTTTTTATAATGAATTATGCATGTTTCTTGATATGAATATTGAGTGTGTTTTTTTTTATTTTTAAATGTGAAAATTATACTACAAACCGAAATGGATCAGAAAGGACAACCAAAATTGACTGAAATGGAAAACTGATATGGACCGGAATTCAAACCGAAATCTTTTTGGCTCCATTTCCTTTCGGTTGAAGGGCCGGAACAAAAAATTCCGCTCATTTCTGTTGAAACGAAACGGAATTGACAGCTATGATTTATACCCAAAACCTAAGTACCTATTTGGATCCGCACCCCTAAAATGAAAATATGTGGTCCACCATTGATAGGATGTATGCCATGATCATAGATGATTTCTCGTCTTCTATGGGCACTATTTGCAAAATCCGAGCCGTTTAGCCTATTCAAAAGGCCAAAAACAATAAAATGGTCAAATTTGGGAGCGTGATTCCACATGGATTATGAAGATTTTGCAAGAAATTCAAAATAATTGATCTGCCATAGTGCCAAAAGGGGGTATCAAGACATTGCCTTTTTTCCATTTCTGCTTCCGATGGGCCCCAGAAACACAATCTGAGTCGTTCAAAATATGAAAAAGGTGAAAAATGGTTATGGGGTCAAATTTTAGTCCTAAGTTCTTTATGGATTTTGAGATATTTGCGAAAAAGTCCATCCCAAAGAAACTATTTTTTTTTTCAATTTCTATGGGCTCTATTTGCAAGATCCTAACCGTTCAGAATCTCAAGAATGCCAAAATGAGTTAGGAGATTAAATTTTAGGGGTTGATTCATTACTGTTTGTGAGAAATGAGTGAAAAAACGTGTGATCATTGAATGTAGTTTAGTGTAGTTGGTGGGAATCCTGGGTGTTTACGAAACATGAAATGCAATGATTCCTCCCCTTCGAAATCCTTAACGAAGACAACATGGTTCTATGAAAATGAAGGAATCCTCTTGATAGAAGATTCGTCTCCCTATCAAGGACCGTTACCAAACGTGCCCTATAAGTGAAAAAAAAGGCTGACCCATCATGTCACTGTAGATTTTGGCCCCATGGCTATCTACTCTTACGAAGGTAAGAAGAAAAGCAATATGGGATATGAGTACTTGGAATCTATACAAAATCCAACCAAACTTGTAACTTTTCTAGTCCACCAAACTTTGATTGATCAAAAAAGAAATTTTATGATTTGATTGTACATTTCAATTTTCATGTGATTGGCCTCTATAGAGTGAAATATGTAAGGACTTGCCGCTCTAGTACTCGTAGAACTCTCACTTGGGTAGGGATGAAAGTGGGACGGGCCGAGCCGGGCTTTGACAGGCCCTATGCCCGGCCCTAGTATTTTTCAGGAGGCCCTAGCTCAGCCCGAGCTCAAGAGGGCCTCAAAGACCCTGGCTCGGGCTTGACTCTTATTAAGTTATGAGGCCCTAGGGCCGGCCTTTTGAGTCCGGCTAATGATATAGCACTAGCTGAAAGAAAATATTTTCAGGAAAAAAAAATCCTGTAGGAATTCAAAGAAATCTACATATGCAAACCAGAACAAAAAAATGGTCAAATGCATGCATTCATCCCATATTCCCATTCCCATAATTTGGATTGCAGCAATAAAATTAACTAAAATAAGAAAGCCTCCATAAAAGCAAAGGGAGCCCAGTTCCAACACTCCATAATAGTTCAATGTTAATGTAGATGAGCATTATCAAACTCCAACAATAATACAAATCAAATTAAACTCCAATAGCATCATAGAATAAAATAAAGTATTCGGCTAGCATAATAAAATAAAGTCTCCAGCATCACCTATAACAACAACAATAGAGCCTTGCTATTTGTTAATAAATAATAATAACAACAAAGAAAAGGTTGTTCCAGAGTTACAAGACTTAAAAAAATGTCTTCCAGACCATTAATATACATGCATCATCATGGTTGTTTAGGAATTATTTATATTGGATTAAAATTAGGGTTTAAGGTTTAGTGCTTAGGTTTAGGATTTATGGATTATTTAGTGCTTAGGGTTTAGTGTTTAGGGTTTATGGATTATTTATATTGGATTAAAACTAAGGTTTAGGATTTATGGATTATTTAGTATCATAGATTCATATATGTATTATATACTGTATAGTGTACACATATATATAATATATAGATTAATATATGTAGGCCCTATGGGTTATTGCTTAAGTTTAGGATTTATGGATTATTTAGTGTTTATGGTTTATAGATTATTTATATTAATTAAAACTAAGGTTTAGGATTTATGGATTATGATATATAATATATGTATTATATATTGTATAGTGTACATATATATAATATATGTAGGAGCTGGCTTACGAACCGGGCTTCATCAAGCCCTAGCTCGGCCCGTTTAAGCAAACGGGCCTCCTACTAGGCCCTAGCTCGGCTCTTTTGTCTTTTGAGCCGAGCCTATAACGGGCCGTCCGCGGGAGGCCCGGCCCACTTTTACCCCTAACTTGGGTATATGTATCGATCTGTAATTCAATACTTGCAGAAAACTCCAGCGCATGCAAAGTTGATTGTTTGTAAATTGGTCGGGGTGGGAAATACCATCAGCTCCTCAAATACATAAAAATGAAGTTGGGATTCTATGTCAGAATGACCCCTCCAAGGTCAGGATGGCCCAGAGAATCTCTGAACCCATCGCTAAAAATCCATTAGTAGTACACACCTTTTGATATCTAGATGGCTCAGATTTACTCTTCCATCTTCTATTGTCAAGAAAAAATTTCAACCAAATTCAGGCTCACCATCAGATTGTTCACATCTGAAACTTGATTTTGAGCGGTTTGTATATCTAATGTAGGTCCCCCAGTAATAGATTTATAGCAATTGGCTTAGAGAATCTCTTCTCATCCTGATGTAAAAGAAAAGGGACTGATGTAAAAGAAAAGGGAATGTTTCAGTAATAATACTAATGGCATATAAATCAATAAGTTGCTTATTTATAATTATAGTTACAAAATGTTCCAGGAATTCCATATTTGTCACGCTTACAGATGTAGAAACATACCATATTCTAGCAATTTTCAGGGACTACTTGGCATCAGCCCACTCTATGGTGAATATAAACCCCTTATACCCACTACCCCCCTCTCCCTCTCTCCCTCACTTATCAGTTATCACTCATCCCAATTTAACTTCCATCTTATATTTACAAGCGCTTAGATTGAAAATGCACAATGATACCCATGAAATCTTATCTTGATAATTTTGAAAGCCTATTATAATATATTAAGCTATGAGGTTTTGGCTTCAATTTTGATCGTCAATTATAATTTTGACCGACGGTTATATAACTACTCATGCAACTACCCACTCATTAATCCATCAAACACTCATGTTTCAGTTGTTCCTATATAACTATACCATTTTTGTTCTAAGTTCTCTATTTACATCTTATCCAACTTGTCCTATGGGAAGAGGTAATTTTTTTTAACATGCGATTATTTATTTTGCAATGCAGGGAGATGCTATGCTGAACACGGGCTATTGAGCTAGTTTAATATTGTTGTAGGCCATCATCTCCTTCCAATTAGGAGAGCCTACGTAATATTTAACTCTCCTAATAATAATTACAATGATAGTTTGGAAGAATTGTCAAATTCATGAAAAAGAAAACACTATATTTTGAAAGACAAAGCAAATCTTCGAAAATTATCTTATGAGGTTATCCCATCATTTTGGAGTTTCTTCTCGTAATAAATTTGCATACAAAGGAGGAAGGGCTCCACCCTCTATCCCTCCAAGAAAAAGAAAGAGAGGGCCTTTTTTTTTGTAACCCAGCTAAGGGGCTTGGACCCTAAGAGTGTCACACATGCAAAGTGATAGGAATTCACATACGTGAGGTGATAACAACTCACATATGTAAGGAGTGGTGAGACTAGAAACTTGGACCTCCCAATGAGGACAGTCGCTTCTTATAAAGACTTGGTCACATGTTATAAAACGATGTGAATCAACTGAAAAGGAACTTGTAGCACAAATATTGTGCTCATTATCCATTGTCACTTTCAAGTTGAGTGTTAAAGTCCGCTAACTTACAAAGAAAATTAAGCAATGAGCTCATTCCACTAGTCCTTATCATTAAATTAAAGAAAGATCTTCTCCAAGCTTAAAACAATTGGACATTTAGGCTTTTAAGTCAAAAGAGTTTCTATGGTCCCATGAAACTAAATTTCAGCCTAACCCTACTGGAAGACTAAGACCTTTCCACTCCTTCTACAAAGATGGTGGGATCAATTAGTTGGACATGGATGGATGGGCCGGTGGACAAACAACATGACTCATCATATTTCTAACAATCCAATTTTGCCTGGAGAACTTTTTATTGAACCATGTTTTGATGTTTAAACCCACTAAATAGATTGGTGATGGATTGGATGGAACCTTTCTCAGATTGAAGAGAATGTTCGCTATTAGGATATCCAAATCCATCTTCAATGTGTGGTTGTTACTGATGATAAATAAATGCAGGAAATCATACCAAAACAGTTCAAATACATGCATTTTTTTCTCTATCCATTTTCAAGTTCATCATAGGTTTTTCTCACTATTGGTGACTTGGTTAAATCCTATGACCAGTGTGTGCAGTTGAACTTTGAAGTCCACCTACACTAAGGCTCACGTAGGCCCACCTTTGATTAACGTAACTCTTTTCACACTCTTAGCCCTCATCTCACGGCATCATATACATTTTTAGGCTCATCGAACCTTTACCAACCTTCAAATTGAATTTTAAAGAAATCCATTCACAATTTATAATAATCATTTTTAAAGTTGTTAAATCAAGATTAAGATGATATAATGGGCTGACATTTTGCATGACTGACCCTTATTAGTAACAATACCTTTCCTCCATCCTAGCTTATTGTAGGAAAGCATTCATTGGGATTTGGGCCCCACAAGCTGAAATGCAGGAGCAAAAAGCTGGTAGGTGAAAAACTCTACCCTCAAAATTTGAACACATTTGCCACACTAAGATCACTGCATGCATATCCATATTAGTATCCACCATGGGCCAAGTCAAGGAGATAGGCTTAATCTTTTAATCTTCAATGATGATGATGATGATGGCATCTACGCTGTTGATGTAGTGGGCCATGCAAAATCTGAATCCCTAAAACATGAACCAAGGTTAACTCTTGTAATTCTCCTCCTCTCGCTCCCGTCCGCTAAAACTTTACTTCTCTATCATTCGAGGGTTTCCCCCGGAATCTGCTTTCATTTTCTCGTTTCTGCAATCCATCAATCCGTCTTCGCCTCCTTTCCCCCGCCCCCCACTTTTTTTCTTCTGTTGCCTAAAGAAGTCTCGATTTTCTCCCGTTTGTGCGTGCCCTAGGGCGGTTTTCCCCCTTCCATTTCGGCGGTTTTCTTCCGATCCCTGAATTCAGAATCCGCCTTCGAGGGAGGAAGAAGAGGAAAAGGTTCTGATCTTCCTCAGATTGATTCCGGCTTTGGCGATCTGAGGCGTCTCCTCCTTGGGGGTTTGATTTGGAGGCGATATAAACAGGTTTGAAATCTCTAACTTCTCTTTTAATTCCAGTCAGATAGATGCAGTTTTATGTTTTTTTAGGGATTTTCTACGGTTTCGTAGATTGTCGGTTGTGTTCATAATTTGACGGAGGAGAACGGATTTTTTTTGTTGTTGTTTTTTCCAATTATCGATCTGAAAGGTCGTTGTTTTGTTGCAGGTTTGAGCCTCTTTTTGGGTAATTTTAGTGGTCTAAACCGGTTTTCGAAGGGGGATTTGAGGTGAGAAGCGGATTCTCTGGTGTGGATTATACTCTTGGAAAGATGAGTACTCAAAAGAGGAGGAATTTTAAGATAGAGGCGTTTAAGCATCGGGTAGAGTTGGATCCCAGGTATGCAGAGAAGACGTGGAAGGTGTTGGAACATGCCATCCATGAGATCTATAATCACAACGCCAGCGGGCTCAGCTTCGAAGAGCTTTATAGGTTTGGTTTCTTCATTTGATTGATTTTATGGTAATGGAGATGATGAGTTTTTTTTTCTTTTTGGTAATTCATACATGTTTGTGCTTGTTGTGTGCTCCATTACCAGTTTGAATTCCTGTATATGTAGGCTTTACTAGTACTCTTCTCTTTTTTCACTGGGTTAGTGTTGCTTTTGACTTGTAGATTATTGTGAAAGCTTTGAATAAAAATGGAGGCAACAGCTGTTTATACGCTTGTTTCATTTATTGTCGCCTATATTCTGGAACCCAATGATGGATTATGTTTCTCCCATCTAGCAAATTTTATTCTGTGACACCCATATTAAACTTATTAGCTGAGAAAAATCTCAGCTCCTCACTATTGCAACCTCAAGATTGTGGATTCAAGTCATATTACAAATCTGGAAAAAAAAACCCATCGAGTTATTGGAACATAATATTGCAAATCACCATTTGGAGAGATCCTCTGGCCCCTCATCATATGCCCATCCACTAATGGATTGCACCCTTCTGTTAGCAATTAGCAAATCTAATCACCATTCCCAGAATTATGCTGACACAATATTAGCTGATTTTGCCAAAAAAATAAATAAAAATAGAATGAAGGAAAGGGAAGGAAAGGAATTAAGGAAAGGCAAGGGAATGATGGAATTAAGGAGGAAAGAAAGAGAGAAATAAGTATGAAAGGATCAAATAATAGGTTTCAGCCCATCTTACATTTGTGTCTGCTTGGAGTCCTGGGATCTGGATCGAGAGTCCTCCTTATCGTTACCAATTTCATTTTTGATGTTTTGCTGAAAGTTGCAGGTGTGTTTGAGAAGAACCGAACCCATCGAACCCATCTCTGGAATTTATTTCCTTTAGTAGTTTACAATTGGTGCGTATAGTAGTGAACGATGCATCATTGTGATTCTCACACACCAATGCTCATACATGAAATCCAAACCACTCAAAATTACTCAGCCTCTGTATTCTTTTATCAAGTTAATTTCTAATCCAATTGTAGTTATATACACTGCAGATTAAAAAACAATTAATTTCATGTGCCATTTTATTATGATTTTTTGTCATTGTAAATCCAAATGGAGGAAAATCTTTTAAATTGATAAAAATTGGTGGGAACATGTTTCTGAATGGTTTAGATTTCAAATATGGGTCTTGATCGCAAAAAATTATATATGTGATGATACTAAGTTTGTTGCACCAAAAAAAACCTCAATGCCACTTTTATGATTTCGCATGAATAGGGAGTGACTTTTGTCTCACTTCTCAGCTATCCTATCTTGAAGCAACCAGGGTCTTTTAAAAAAGGGCTAATGGTTATTATTTAATTTATTACATTATATTTTATCTAAAGATAAACTATAAGTATGAAAAATTTATAAAGTTGACTCAAGAAGATTTTGTGAGGTTCCTTACCAGGGTATAATTATGAAGATAGAATGTTTAAAGTAAATGGCCCCCTTTTAAGCCCTCGCAAAATTTCATTCTAATAAAAGATGGCCTGCCATCGAATTGATCATTAAAAGAAACAAATTTGTAATGATATATTGTTCACAATCATTTGCAAGTGATCAATATGAATGTGTGCCAAAATCCTATTTAAATGAAGATTTTTGAGGATTTGGACTATTTTGAGATGCCTTAAACTTTTCCCTTGTTACATAAATTTTTAATCCAATCAGAATTTATCTACCATGGATAAATATAAAAAAGGTATTTTTCTTATGATTATCCATGTGAGAACAGGTTTGATTGAAGCAAATTCTTCTATGTAGATAAAAAAAGTTATTTTGTTTGAAGTCTTTTTTCTTTTGCTGCCCCGTGCCCCCAAAAAAATTCCTGCCTCGTAGTCAATAAAACAATGTTGAAGGAGCCTTTGTGTTTAGTTTTTTAAATATTTCATGGAGTTTTGCGATGCATATGTTTTTCTTTGTATTGCCTTTTATACAGCATTTGATTGATACCTAGATACAGATATGGTCCCATTCGTTTCAACTCTCTCTCTCTCTCTCTCTCTCTCTCTCTCTCTCTCTCTCTCGCTCGCTCTCTCAATTGTATCTACAGTTTCAATTGACAATACATTTGTGAACTAAGGTGTCACATTGATACTCTGCATTGGCCTAGATACAAGTCCATTCACATATACTTAAAAGAAAAAGGGGCCGATCATGGTTGATTTTTCTTCTTATTTACTTTCATTTGCCTTTGATCGAGATACCATAGAATAACAATACATCTTGTATCTAGCCAATTGTGCCCACCCATGAGCACATGATTTGAATCCACACATGGGCTGAACCCACCCAAGTAAGAATAAGTTGGAAGAACTTTTTTGTTATGTTTATATTTAGTTTAGGTTGGTGAGGGAGAACAATTATGAAATTTAAACAACCAGATACAGGGCTGAGTTTGATCAAACCATATTATAAGATGCTATCACCACTATCAACCATCATCTGAAACTGTTTGGATTTAATTCCCATTAATGCTAATTAGAAGATCAACTAAATCTGAACATCTATTCCTTCCTAATCATCATTTGTTTTCAACATCTTTGATATCTTATCTCATCTAGTTGGGCTCTATCTTTTCCATTCATGTTTCAAGTGGACCCCATCCATATTGTGTTTTTGTAGTAAAATGTATATGTGACCCAGTGGAATAGTTGTAATAAATGGCATCTTAGTCGATTGTCTCTTCAATGGTTGCCAAAGTGGTTATAAAATCATGATGAAGCTACTGATTTTCACATTGGAAAAGAATCGGGTGGGGATTCTAATTGTGTCCGATAAATATGTTAGCAGGAAATGATGATATAATCAAGGTTCATATGGAGGGCCAAGTGGTCTCCACAGGGCAGGCTGCTCCTTGCTTGGGGATGGCCATATATGTGTAGTTAGGTCCATGTTATCAAAATGTGGAACTGTTCTCGCCTTGCCTACATCACCTGGGGTTGTTTGTCCTGATGAAACCCAAAAGTGATAACATTTATTTCATGACAATGAAGGGCATTGCAGTGATTGAGTTTGTGGGATTCTATGAGGAAAGCTATTGGGTTTTGTGCATAATTTGATTTGGTGTATCCTTTACCCAAATTACCTGCTTATTGTGCAAGCTGCCTCTTTGGGCGGTTTCTGATACTTGATCTTCTGTTCTGAATTCAGGAATGCTTACAATATGGTGCTTCACAAATATGGAGACAAACTTTACTCTGGACTAGTCATCACCATGACCTGGCATCTGAAAGAGATATCTAGATCAATAGAAGCTGCTCAGGGAGGTTTGTTTCTAGAGGAGCTGAACCGGAAATGGGAGGAACACAACAAGGCATTGCAGATGATCCGAGACATATTGATGTATATGGATAGGACTTATGTTCCCAGTTCTAACAAGACACCTGTTCATGAGCTTGGCCTGAATCTGTGGAGAGATAATATCATCCATTCCGGCAAAATCCAGACCAGACTACTCACCACACTTCTTGAACTTGTCCATAAAGAGCGGATGGGTGAAGTTATCAATCGAGGGCTGATGAGGAATATAATAAAGATGCTGATGGATTTGGGATCTTCTGTCTACCAAGAAGACTTTGAGAAACCTTTCCTGGAGGTCTCAGCGACTTTCTACAGGGTTGAGTCGCAGCAATTCATTGAATGTTGTGACTGTAGTGAGTACCTGAGAAAAGCTGAGAGGCGGCTCAATGAAGAGATGGAGAGAGTCTCACACTACCTAGACATCAAAAGTGAAATGAAGATAACAAATGTGGTGGAGAAGGAGATGATTGCAAATCACATGCAAAGGTTAGTCCACATGGATAACTCAGGCTTGGTGAATATGCTTGTTGATGACAAATATGATGACTTGGGAAGAATGTATAATTTGTTCCGTAGAGTCCCTGATGGGTTATCAACTGTGAGAGATGTGATGACTTCTCATCTTCGAGAAACTGGGAAACAATTAGTTACAGATCCAGAGCGTTTAAGGGATCCGGTGGATTTTGTTCAGCGCCTTCTGGATGAAAAAGATAAACATGACAAGATCATCAGTTTGGCATTTAACAATGACAAGACCTTCCAAAATGCACTAAATTCTTCATTTGAATACTTCATCAATTTGAATCCGAGATCTCCCGAGTTCATTTCCTTATTTGTTGATGATAAACTTCGTAAAGGCCTTAAAGAGGTCAGTGAAGAGGATGTGGAGATTGTTCTTGATAAAGTGATGATGTTGTTCAGATACCTGCAAGAGAAGGATGTGTTCGAGAAGTACTATAAGCAACATTTGGCAAAACGGCTTCTGTCTGGCAAAACTGTTTCTGATGATGCAGAGAGAAGTCTTATAGTTAAACTCAAAACTGAATGTGGGTATCAATTCACTTCTAAGTTAGAAGGCATGTTCACAGACATGAAAACCTCCCAAGACACTATGCAAGGGTTCTACGCAAGTCAGTCTGCTGAGATGGGTGACAGTCCTACTCTAGCTGTCCAAGTTCTTACTACAGGTTCTTGGCCCACTCAGCCCAGCACTGCTTGTAACCTTCCTGCAGAAATTCTCAGTGTCTGTGAAAGGTTTCGAACATACTATCTTGGCACTCATACTGGGCGTAGATTGACATGGCAAACGAATATGGGGACAGCAGATCTGAAAGCAACCTTTGGGAAGGGTCAGAAGCATGAGCTGAATGTGTCAACATACCAGATGTGCATTCTCATGCTCTTTAATTCGGCGGACCACTTCAGCTACAAAGAAATTGAGCAGGCTACAGAGATACCAGCCTCAGACTTGAAGAGATCCTTGCAGTCTCTGGCTTGTGTCAAGGGAAAGAACGTTCTTCGCAAGGAGCCCATGAGCAAGGACATTGCTGAGGATGATGCATTTTTCTTCAATGATAAGTTCACCAGCAAGTTCTTTAAGGTGAAAATAGGCACGGTTGCTGCACAGAAAGAGTCAGAGCCTGAGAAGCAGGAGACGCGTCAGAGAGTAGAAGAAGACAGAAAGCCTCAGATTGAGGCTGCCATTGTGAGGATTATGAAATCTAGGCGGGTCTTAGATCACAATAACATTGTAACTGAAGTCACAAAGCAACTTCAGTCGCGCTTTCTGCCAAACCCTGTTGTAATAAAGAAACGGATTGAATCCCTCATTGAGCGTGAGTTTCTGGAGAGGGACAAAGTGGACAGGAAATTGTATCGTTATCTTGCCTGAACAGTTACCCTAGATTGATGACGTCCCTGGCACCATGGGTCGAATTGTATCCAACTGGTGGGCAAAGCATATCTTTAGCCACCTTTGCTAGCTTTTTTCACTTGAAATCTTGTTTAATTCAAATATTCATCTGGCACATTTTACTTGCTTTCCCTTAAATGTCTCCAGCTTGTACTGTAAGTTGGGTTGGGCCTCCGTTGCTTGTTTTGGCTTTTTAGCTTAGTCTGAAATCTTTGGACATTGTCAGTGAAGTTTGCGGAGTCTGAGATTGAGATTGTTACATATCAATGCATTATCTGTCCCTTTTTCTTTTTGTGTCCCTTCTTCTGTGTGGATGGTGATTGAAGGGAGATCACATCATGTTGTAACCCACAATGTTTAAAGTTAGGCCTGTTCATGGGCAGTACAAACCTGAACTTTTGATTGGCCTGGCCCAAGTAGCATGTTTGAGCAGTCCTTAGTTGGAGGATGCCCCCAAAATCAACTAGATCAAAGGATCCTATCCGCTTTACCAGTGGCCTGCAAACAAGTATCCGGGAGCAAAGAGAAGCACCAGTGGTCTGAAAATCATGCAAATAGTGAATTTGCAAGGATCTGAAAGTTTGTTGTCCATTTCCCCATGGCAAGATCCATCACATCAGTGGTGTGGAATACCAAAAAGTGTTCATGGTTGTCACATCCGGAAACCATATACATCCATTATGCATCAGGATCCTCCAGAAGCACATACACACTCATGCCCCCATGCATAAAAGCATGCAGTTACTCTTCAAACAGTCAACTATGGTTTACATGAGATTTTCGCTAAAGAAATTTCCGTATCTTTTGATCTGCAGACAAGCAGGGATTCAAAGTCTAGGCGGGATGGCAATTACATGATTTTTGCTGAAGATGATCACTATAATTCTTACAATTCTACCAATTTTTTCCAGCAACGTATCCATCAGGTGAGCAAAGTATGCCCACTTTTCACTTGCTGCTTGACTTTCCATTTCCCTTTCACACGCTTCTCCGCGGTGGTTTACATTTTCTTCTGATTTATATCAATTTCAGTCTATACATGAAGAGCGGCCAAGCCATCTTGGAAGTCACACCCCCCTCTTTCTCTCTTCCCATCCAAACATTTGCAATTTCAGCGGGTAAGTGCATTACCAGAGGAGTGAATGTGCACTGTGCGGTCGTATGATGTGAAAAGAAATCCTCGTAGTTTTCTTTTGGGGTTGATACTTGAAATGGTTCAGCTGTTTAATGACTTCCGATAACTTTCCTCGTCTATTTAGTTTTGCATATTCTGAAATTGTTCTGTTGGTTAATGAGTTCCGATAAGTTTCTACTCGTTTTTAGTTTTGCATATTCTGAAATGGTTCTGCTGTTTAATGAGTTCTGATATCTTTCTTCTTGTTTTTTGCTTTGCGTATTAACCTATGATAAATGGGGTTGTTTAGGAGTGTTACACCAAACATAATGAAAAGAAGATCAAGACACAAATTAACTAACATTCGCTCACCTTGAATGGCTAAATCCATGGAGATTTCAACAAGCCAATTAATTTTCACTATTTCAGCTGGCAAATGCTGGCGGACCCTTAAACACTTTTCTTCAACACCGCCTTTAAAAACCTCCAGGGACCATTGGATGCTTGGTTTTCAATGGAAATCTACCTTTTTAATCACCTGAAATCAAAGCACATTTCGATACAAAAGACTGCACTTGAAAACCACATTTCCTCCATGCCATTGCCATCTGCTCTCATTTGGAAGAGATATATAAAATGTAGTAAACAAGGGGACCAGCGGCACACTCCGGGGGTTACACCAGGAAGACATGAACGCACCACACTTGTGAAAATCTGCCTGGCCAAATGCAACCCTCATTCCTCGTGAATGTTGTCACCATGCTGTAAAACAGTCATTGCACTTTCGGTTGAGAAAGATATTCCTCCTCTCTCAAATACGATTCCAGTCTCAAAATTCGCAACACAACAGTGCGCATCAACCTGATTCTTCAATTTCAGTGACCCATTAACTCAATTAATCTCATAGGGAGACCTTTCAAACTCTTCAAAACCCGTGATTGTCAAGCTTTTGGGTGAGCCCCACAAGGAACAATTTAACTGTTCTTAAGAGGACACAAATCAGATCATCAATTCTTGAAGACCGAAGAAATTGCCCTACTGTCTTCTAGAAATAACGAAGCTTCCTATTAGCTTTTTTTTTTTTTTTTTTTGGTAAAAGCTTCCTGTTCGCTATTAAATTATGAAAATTCCCATTATCTAATTCATTCTTGAGTAGGATCTTGTCTAATCAGCCGCTAAAGGCAATTTTCCAGGATGCTTTAATTAAGGATCAAGAATAGAGATATACAAGAATATTCACTATAGTCAAAGGAGACAGTTTTTGAGATCTATTTTACTGCAAGTTTAATCATTAATTTAACCTCGATTCCTATGGTATCTCTCTCTATTCTCTTTTTTAAGTTGGCCTACTGGCCAAGAGTGATACTTTCAAATTTAAAGGCACGTGAATCAATCTTGAGCATGCGTACACCACCCAACCATGACTCCATGAGTGTGTTGCGTCTCACCTTCTGTTTTACTGAAAATAGTCGGGGGAAAGATCCTCTAAAGTTTCATAGGGAAGAGAAGCAAGTGAAAAAAATGATGGTAAATTATGGCAAATCGACCACAGACAATGAAAATTTAAAAAGCTCTTAGTATAGAAAAGAAAAGCCTAATAAAGGAACAAAACTGATAGTCCCCCAGGGTATAGCACTAGGTGTCTCGCACATGCTTTTGATGAGGTGGCATGTGTGGAACTCAAGGGGAAGGGGAAGGGCAAGGTAGGAGGAGGACCAGGAGGGTCAAAGTTTCACAAAATCCCCAATTGTTATGGGTTATTTATGTTTTTTTTTATTTATACATTAGCCCTCTCAAATTGTTTTTTACGTAGCAAAAGGCAAATTTTCTTGTCTTGCCATTGGTGAAACTCCATGGGGCGACCCACCTATCGAGAGTAGTCTTGACAATTTAAAATGAATGCCATGCCATCAATTTTTACTTTAATCAGAATTGGTCCCATGGTAAGATTGAACATATGATTAATGCTTAAGATTATGCTAATCATACTAACAATCATGTGCTTAGTGAGGCTGAGACCAACTTAGAGAAAATTTGAGGATTTGTCACCGGAGGACTAAATTGTTCTGATTGCCCATGCAATTCATTATTCTATTATTTCATGTGATATATTTTTTTATCTTTTTCCTTTTTACCCAACTTAGGGGGCTGGCACTCCAGCCCTCGAGTGAGGGAAGGAAACCTTAGGTGAGGTGAGGGAATAAAACTCTCCGGTGACGAAAGTAGACGTCGGGTGATGCAAGAACTGAATCCTCTTACCACTGATGTAAGAGGCCATTCTAAATCCGATATGTTATGTAAAAGTAGAAAGCAAGACCAAATTCCATCCATAAAAAAATACTTGTGACTTTACAAGATGGGATGGGAGTCCAGGATTTCTCTGTTACGAAGACAGCAATCCGTGGGGCGCAAATTCCTCGCCGCATGAACATGTCCTAATGTTTGGTACATGTAGTTCCAAAGTAGGTGTGAACATGGATCACTGTACTCTTAAAAAACATTAAGCAGATTTTACTAGAAAAATTACCTTAGATGAAGAACTTCTTCAGCAGCACAAGAACTCTAAATGAAGACTTTGGATGGGAGAGAGGTAGATATTCTAGGGTAGAAAGATTTTTTTAAATAGGCTTTGAGTCGTAGTTAGGGTTTCCAAAGAGAATTAGGACTCAAACATCCTATGGTGAGAAAATAGGAAGAGGTTTCCACAACGGCTGGGAATTTTCGCGAAGCTTGCTCGACCCAACTTAACTTTTGTCTCAGAGCCCTGAGACAGCTGCAAAACTTGCTCAACCCAGAGTGGGTCTTGCTTGTGCAAACTGAGCTTCTGTCTCAGTCAGTCTTCGCAGTTCGACTGTATGACTCGAAACTATGTGATTTTTCTTCCTCCATTCTTCACAATGATCCATACTACAGTCCATAACTAGAAAATAGAAAATTACAACTCTATTTGGACTTGAGTTTTGTTCGAAACCCACGAATTGCCAACCAAATATCCTAACACAACACAAATCATCCTATGTAACACACTTAGAGCACTCACGAGTTGGGACACTGGTAAAAATGTAATGGGCTAGATTTGAGCTGAGTTTGAGTGTTGCAATATGGACATGGCAAGTTTTTCTCGAATGATAGTTAGGTAAACTGATAATGATGGGGGTGGCGGGGTTAAATGGGTTAGGTTTGTGTCAAATCTAGTGGGGACCCAAACTCAATTGAGGATCTTGTACTCGGATCCAAAACAGGTCTGAATTCAAAGACCTAACTTTGAAATGAACTGATTATAGGTGGAGAAGTAAATTGTCAAGGACATGGACCCAAACTCAATTAAGAAATCTATAGTCGAATCCGAAACATATCGACTTCAACTTTTATGCACCAGACTCGACTGCTACCATGACTGGTCTTTGAGCTATTACTGATATATTGTGTACGTTACATACTCTGCATAAAATAGTATTGTACCCTCGGGTATACAGATTAGGATCCAGGCTTGAACCTGATTACTCAGGAGAACTGAACTTTGGACTTAGACCTGGACCCAATTATCAGTTCAGAATAAAATGGTGTCCATACTTGGTTTTTTCAAGTCGTGTAATTGGAATAACTAGGTCTACATCTTGATATGTATAATGTTTGCTCAGCCCAACATATATTAGGATAAATGTGAATATGTATTTTCCCAGTGGGTTAGACTTGAGCTTTACTTCTTGGCCCATCTTTTATATCTGGTTTTGGAAATTAGGCCCAATAGTTGAAAGGGCTAGGCCTCGGCTAGTGTTTATTGTTTAGTGATTCAATTTTATATGGACAATGATATGATCAATGTCACATCAGAATAGGTGCCAAATTCATAAGGGTAATTAAGTAGGTGTACCAAGTTTGGATTGATCATTGATGGGCCGCATTGCACAAAATGGAAATAGACATAAACACAATTAAATCTTTGCCTTTTTATTGGATACTATTTTTTCTATTTGATTGTGCACTTCCCCACATTGAAAATCACCACAGCAAACTCCTTTACCAATACAAAAAGAAGAAGAAAAGAAACCACTATAATAAACTAGAATCAAGTCGCTCCTTGCAGCTTTTGCTTTTGTAATTTGCTTGCAATTTTTTTCTTTTACAGTGTGTAGTCGGCTTGTAATTTGTGCAATTGGTAAAATTTTTATAATTTTTTTTTTTTTTTTTGCCAACGGAGGGCTTCCAATCCTTTGGGTTAGACTATTCCCTTTGGGTTTAGAGAGAAGCCGTGTAAAACTCCTGTGGCTCCTACGTGGTAGCATAAGTGAACTCATCTTTCAGATCCTGAAAAGGAGGGAACCGGGGTCGATACCAAATAGGGTTGAACAGAACCGGATCGCAGACCGAACCGGACCACAAAACCGAACCGGACCGGACCAGATTTGTAGTCTTAACAGTACAAATCCGGTCCGGTCCGGACCAGATTTGAAAAACCAGTTATATCCGGTTCGGTCCGGTCCAGACTTTTTAAGAACCGGTATGGACCGGACCGGACCGGATTAATAATAAATATATATTTTTTAATTTTTAATATAAAACTTTAAACTTAAAATATAAAAATCCTAAGTCAAAACTATGCGTTTTGATGCCCTCCTTCGGTCCTCAACTTAGAAAATTTTACAATTCAATAACCATATTTGAAGTAATGTTAACGAAGAAAACTAGACATATTTAAGTGTAATTTAGATGTGAACTGAAAATGAAAAAATAAAATAAAAGCTTAGGAAAAAAAAAAAAACAAATGAAACCGTTCTGACTGGATCCAGGTCCAAAAACCGGACCGGATTTCCGGTTGTGCATCCCTAAATTACCAAGACCTCTAGCTCTGGAAGAGGGAGAAACCGTGATCTTGATCACTCGGCTAACCCCTTGGGGTTGAACTATTTATTTATTTATTTATGCATAGTTCCAACTGGAAAAGTCCATTAATAAAATGATTTGCCACTGTTAGCTCAACATGATCTACACTTTGGAGAAAGGTCGATGATCATCTCCATTAATAGAATCCTTGTCATGGTGGAGACTGCTGAAATTTATCACATATCCATTTGTTATATCCAGTAAACCCCACGAGAAAGTCGCATTTCTTATTTAATTATTACTAATTAGAGATAAAGCAGCTTTCTTTAATCTGTGTTGTGCTCTTGAGAATTTTAGACCGACATCTAGTAAAAAAAAAAGTAAAGAGTTGGGTTTGCTTGTATTTTTTGCATGAGAAATGAGAATGGGATTTTACAGATGTAAAATTTGAATAATTATATGTAACACACATTACCATATTTATTGGAAGCATAATTTTCACATCATGAGTAAATGGTGAAAGACTCAAAATACATATGTAAAATTTTCATATATCTCGAAACCCTATAATTGTTTAAGACATGAAATCAAACATTTGCGATTTAATGGGCCAATAAAAAAGTTATCTACCTAAGAGTTGGTGGAGTAGCATAAGACGTGGGTTTGCTCTCCACGTCTTGTGTTCAAAATCAGCTCCGGAGTTAATTGACATACATTTGTGAGGGTTTATAAGGAATTAATACCGCAACTTAAAGCATTCTTTTTTTTTTTTTTAAAGAGAGAATATCATATTGTATTAAGAGTTATTAGGAATATCACATTCGATGATTACAAGATTATGAATAAATTGTGGAGCACAGTCTCTCCAAATATGATCTGTCGGTTCGAGTAGAGCTCCCTTTGCCGATCTATGTGTCACTTTATTTGTATCATTCTTGACATGTTCAACTTGCTATGACTGAAAGGAGTTTAAAATCAATTTAGCAGAGTCAGTCAATTGTCTATAGCGGCTGGAACTCCTTTCTTCATACCTAAGTGCTTTGACAACCTCCAATGAATCACCTTCTAATATCAATTGTTGAATTTGCATAGATTTACAGAAATCTACAGCTACCTAAGCTGCCACAACCTTAGCTATGGTCAGATTACATTTTTAAGGTTTTGCAACACTCTTACATGCCATAAATGCACCATTGTGGTCCTTTGTGGTCACGAACAACCACACCAACTCACATTAAGTGCCTTGATATATCTATGGACGCATCCCAGTTTGCCTTCCACACTCCCATCAGAGGATTTCCCATCTTATAATCGAGTTATCCAGATTTGAATTAGTAATATCCTGCATTATTCAATTCAAGGGAGTTCTTGTACTTAGCAGAAGATGTTTAATCTCTTTATTATCATTTTGGAAGTGAAAATCTTCATATAAAATTGGCACTTGGCACCCACGACCTTGGTTGGGACCACTCATGAGGGGAGAAATTTGATTGGATTGACACCGCTGGGATAATCATAAACCGCAAAAGATCTTTGAACGAGTCAAGTCACAGTGCCCTACAATTGTGCATCAATGTAGCCAGCCCCCAGTTGTACCATTTTAACAAATCCTACTGCACTGAGGCCTTAACCTGATCCGAATTGTGTGACCCCTCTCTCGTTTCCCGATTTCTGTGATTGGGCTATGACTAGAGGACCACAAAATAGAGGTGTACTTTTAAAAATCAAACTCGGACTCTTTATAAGCTCTTCCTAGTAAAACCCAAACCTAGCCTTTGGCCAGTATATACATGCAGGTAGAGGCCTCTTGATTGCTTTGGACCACAGTACTATATAAGACTTTGATGTGATTTTTTCGTTGTTTCGTGAATTGGTCTGCTTGTTATGAGTATGTATGCTTGGGTGGTTGAATTACATGGAAACCTACCCATCGGCACTGCTACATGGGCTCTCAACTACATATCGACTCCTGACGTTGGCCTTTATTTCCCCCATTTACAAGGGATCAGACTCACAGGCCAATGCACACCGCACACATTTCTAACCAGCTGAGCAATTGTTGAGCCCGGTAATTGGCAATTTGCACTAGCAGTGTTTGGTATGTTTTTCAGAAACCTCCTACTTAATTAAACCATTAGAAATGGAGTCTAGGTACTTGGAAATGTCTCACTCAAAAGGATTTTTGAGTGAAAGGAGTGAAACTTTACATTGGGATACACCTATTAAAAATTTAAGCCGTTGAAAATGACGACTCTCCTTGTGTTGGATGTCACTCCAATAGAAGTTAGTTGACTAAGAGAAGGTTTAGTGAGAAACCATACAATGGCAACCGCTGGCCCATACAAGATTCATATGGGACTCTTATGTGGTTAATCCATACCTCTCACACATGCAGTCACACTGATCATCTATCCCAATGTGTATACAGGCTCAAACCCTTTTTTTCAAGCTTACACGGACTCAAGCTCATGCACCCTATAGACACGGTCCCTAACCAGTTGAGCCAACGTGCATGCAGAAGCAACACAGCGGGACCAACTTTGATCAAAGTCAAGAGTCAAGTTTATCCATCCTGAGATTTGATCTCCCAAGTTAATACACCATTAAACTGTAATGGTTGCTGGTCTCGTGTCACGTCTGAGCCACAGAAGAGGTCCATGCATAATTTATTTATTTTTTGTGCTTGTAGATTGTAGTCTAGGCTTTAGTTTGCCCACCACCACAATTGCAGGAACCACGGAGTCTTTGAATTAGTAGTCTAATTTATATTTTGCTACCACACTTTTAGAAACCATAAAACAATATTGGATCTCTACTTCCAGTCATAAGATAAATCCACCTCTCCTCATCTGCATTGCATGTTTGTGGGCTTTCTGCAGAAAGGTTTCACACCCAAAGGTCAAACGACTTACCTAACTCATGTCTTAAAAAAACAAAAGACTGCTGGAAGCATCCAAAGATCATAATTTGACAAGTCAATTGACTCGAGCTACAAAAAGCATATAAAAAGAAGGCACACAAAGTTAGAACTGTTAGTATTTGTTAACATATAAATCATTCTATCACGTGGATGAAGCTCCAAAACCCATATTGATTACACAGTGACAACAAACAATCAACTAAAAATCTTTATTGAATTGGAGAGTTAATATAACTCTGACTGATCGAGATACAGCTGGATGACTTAAACTATAACTCATTTGTGGAACTCACTTTTGTTGCTTTAAATATGATTGATGTTTGATCAAGAAGAGCTCCATATTTGTTGTTTATTAATAAGAAAGTTGCTTTCATTTGATGATCATTACTTTCTCATGAGAGGCATCCAAGACATGCCGAGATATTGGATACTCATACAGCCTCTTTTTATTTATCCTTTCTCTTGATTCATTGTTATGATACAAAATCAAAGTGGAATACAAGTCATATCTAGCTAAATCTAATAATGGTATTATTAGGATATGATCACCCACTGAAATCCTATTGATTTATATATATAGATAACAGATCCTGTGAATTGTAGTGGGCATTGGACCGGTTCTCTATAGTGCTCAAGTTAAAATATTACCCTTGGGCCAGTAGTCCACTCTAGGAAAAAATAAAATAAAATCAAGACATGCTGAGATTATCATTATCTTTTATGATAAACTTAATTGCACTCTTCTGACTTCCCATGAATGTGACTGACACCCCCACTAAAAAACACTAAAAAAAACTACGAATGTGACTGACACAATTTTAATATACAACACCCATAGTAATTATCTTTCGATCTTGTTAATCAATCAATGCATTTAATACATCCAGTCTCAACTCACAACGCCTTCTACCAAAAATGTGAAACCGATGGTAAGACCTTGGCCGTACATCCAGGAAGCCTCACTAAATGCACGAACCCATCCATACTCAAAAGTCACACTTCTATTATATATTTTTTATATTCAGTCCACCGTTACAATGACAGCTCTAGAAATTCGAATATGTATTAAAAAAACTTTTCTTAATAATTTTTTTTTATCAACATCCGTCATTTACTTTCGATAATTCGATAAATATTATATAACATTCTCAAATAATCTATTTTCGATAATCCAATAAAGATAATATTAAATTCTAAAAAAAAAAATACAGAAATCTTAATACATTGTTACTAATAATCCTTAATCTAAAAAAAAAAATCCAAATACATGAAATCCTACAGCTGCCATCAACAGACTTTCACTTTTTTAAATCGTTACATAATAGCTTCATTATCAACATTAGTAAACACATCGTTTTTAATATATGTGACCAAACAGTCATTCATCTATTGATCTTCTATTCGGTTACGTAATATGTTCTTTACATACTTCATTGCTGAAATAACTTTTTCTATTGTCGTAGTCTCTATGGTAAAATTAAAGCCAATTTTAAAAGAAAATAAATTAATTGGTATACGATATATTTCTTTGTCTCCACTAATTTCTCAACAATGCCACAAATTCATTTAAGTTTTAAAAACTCGTTGCTAGAGTGCATATCAGCGATGTTGGCCTATTATTTATTTTGGTAAACAGTTGGCTCATTAACTTAGGCGGTGAGTATTTTATGATGACTTTTATTCACTACCATAATAATAAGGAAAATGTATACATTTAACTAATGTGGGATGAAACTCTTAAATTAAGTAGGCCAAAAGCTTTCTACAAATTCAATTCATGACATTAAATTTTTTATTTTTAAATACTTTTTTAGATCTACGTGGCGCCAACGGTAGTGGTTGAGATGTGGACCCAAGTCCCAACAGTGAACAAAAAAATTTAAGACATGGCCAATGGTCAATGGTCAATAGGGGAAAGTATTCTCACCAGACAGCTGGATCAGCCTTATTAAACTCTGGAATGTGGACCACACGATGTGAACTTTGCCTGATGAACGATCCGGATTTCATTGGGAGTTTGATGGCCTTTGATCTTGTATGGTGGGCCAGTGTAGGTGAGTGATGGTACTATATATATATATATATATTTTTTTTATTGATGGACAGATTTCTGGATTTTGACCGTATTTGGGGTTCACATGGACCACAGAGAAAAGCTGCTCTACTGGGGAACAGACGACCACCAGAAGGGTACACCGTACACCGCGGGAGCATCAAAAGCAATGTTGGTTCATGAGTGACTCGCCGATGATGGAAGACTAATATGTAATCTGAATAAAATGCGTGGCACATGTGAGAATTGAATCCCAACTTTCCGATCTTGATCTTGTCCCATCCATTGGATTTGAACTGCCATAGATTTGATGGGCAGCTCTAGGAGAAATTTATTGTGTGGGGTCCGCATGAAACGTTTTGTTAGACTCTCGATTTTAATGCGGAGGGCCCCACCCTGCATTCAAGGGCAATGCCACCTTCTTTTTTCATCTGTATATATTAAAAGGAATGACAAGAGCTGAATCATGAAACAGTGACCTGGGACATAAGTGCATATATGAAAGTAGAGAAAACAATGTAACATATATATATTTTTTTCCAAATGATTTGAGCTGGGCTAATTTTTTGGGTTAAGAGGGAAATCGGAAAAACTCCTCTATAACTTCAGTGTGTTAGTATAGCTTCGAATCCACAACTTTCGGATGTAAATTGTGGTCCTATATCAAGTGAGGTATCCATTTGAGTTTTAAAAACGTAACATAATTACATGATGAGAAAGTAAAGCTAGAAAAAGTAATAACATAAGAAAGTTAAAATATAAGAAAAATAACATAAGAAAGTGAAGAAAGAAATAATACCAGGGCTACAATAAGGGCCTATTTGGTCAAAGGAAGTCTTAGATTTCTTGTGTGGGAGTCATGTGGAGATTTTAAAAATTGTTACACAATTTAAATTCAAAATACTCAAGGACTTATGATCATTTTGAAATCTGAATGTATAAGAATGTGAAAAATTCTACAATCTGAAAAGGCAAAATATCCTTCCAAGATTTTGAAGGACTCAGTAAATAACCAAAGGTGTATGCACTTCTATAAAAAAATGTACTTCAAAAAGTTCTTATTCTAAGAAACTAATTAGAAGGGAGAGAAGCAATTCAGTTTATGAGTCCATTTATATGCCTACTTATCAAAGTGCATGGATTGTATGGAAGGGTTTTCTCACAGATAAAAGTCCATAAAAGAAAGAAGTCAGCTTTATCAAATCATCATAGCCCTTAATTTAATATCTTAATATTTATTGAATATATTTCTTTGATATTCAATCCAACACCGGAAATAAAGATTCAATGATAGTGAGAATGAGCCTCATGTCAGAGATTATGGGAGGGATGAGAGTGTGAAAGGGGCCCCACTGATTTGGACCGCAATTCTAGATCATCCAATATTCAAATTCACGTGCCCACCAAGTGAGGGAGACGCGCACCACCACATGGTTATCGATTAGTGATGTGGATTAGAATCTCTAAATGGGTGGGTCAAGATGGTTTGGACTTTGGACATGTAAAATGAACTGGTGCTCACGCGGCACACGGCCTCTACTGTGCCTGTCAATGTGGATTATCAGATATTTGCAGCACTCATGAGAAATCCCGGACATGTGTTTCTTCTCCTCTTCTATGCCTCTACATAAAAATACAAAGCCACAAACAAACAATGCAGATGCAGTAGTAATTGGGTCCATAAAAACTTTCCACAGGCACACACACACACAGAAACTTTTGCCCTAGCTTGTTTCTTTTCTCATCTTCTCTCTTCTACTCTACTTACATCTCTGGAGCAATGGAAGCAGTGGAAGAGTGGGAGGAGGAGGGAGAGGAGTGTGGGAGTTTGAAGGTAAGGTCTCGGAAGAGCATAATCGAAAATCTTGAAGCTGACCAAGGTGTAGTACAAGTAGTGCAAGTGGTGGGAGAGTCTGAAAACGAAAACGAAAGAAATCCCGAAGCTAACGAAGGTGCGCCAGTCCAAGTAGAAGCGGCGCGGCTGCTGAGAGAGTTAGAAAGATGCGTCTACTTGGACAGGGAGAAAGGTAAGACTCCCATCAGTTTATTTCAGCTGCTCCTGCTTTCCATTCTTTCTTTTCTACGTGAAATGACAGTAGTGCCCCTTGTTCTCTGTTTCTTCTTTTTTGGAGCCCTGTCTCAGATGCTTATTATATATGGAGATTTTAATCTTTTCTTTGAAAACGTAAAATAAAATAAAATAATAATAATAATAATAATAATAACTTTTGATTCGTTTTCAAAAAGTGTATGGGAATTTGAATATTTCAAAATAGTATAAAATTTCCCCATATTTCTTTCAATCTAATTAGTTGTCTTCGGAGAAAAAAAAGGTTTTAAAATGATAAAAATACCCTTTTGACAAGTTTTTGGCGATTTTCTTTTTTCCCCAAAACCAGTCGATTTGATGGTGGGGTACCTTCTTTTGATGGTTCAATCATTTAGGAGAATGCCTGATTTTGGGTCTCATATGCCCCAAGTTTCAACTTGGTTTTGATGATATAACCATTTAATAAGGCTACTTTTTCAGTAACATGAACAAAGAGGTCATATGAGTCGAACTTGATCATTTTTACTTATATAATTTATTAAAGAGAAAATTTGAAAAAAAGACAAAAGGGTATTATTGTTGTTTTCAATCTTTTTATAGGGAGGACTTGATTAAGTTGTATACGTTTTTGAAATATTTAAATCTTCTAATCTTCTTGTACTTTTTTTTAAAAAATGATTTAAGTGTTTTGTCCTATTTTGAAAAATCTCCCTTCTTTAATAAACAAGTTCCTCTGGAAAAGCAGGATGAAATGCGCCAAGATAATGTTTTTATGTGACGGTTCAGCCCTTGGCTATTATGGGTCCAGATTCTAGAACCATTTTCTATATCTGTTTCTCATGTTTTGGTTGTCTTTCCCGGAGACTGTCTGTGCAGTTGGGCACTGTCATTTAGGTTGTTGTCCTCAGCATTTTAGACAATGGTGAGTGACCCAATGGATGAACCATACCCTGACATCTGAAGATCAGATGTAGGGTAACCTAGGAATAGGATCTTCCACATTTTGACACTTCTGATTGCTGATCACGGTTCATCCAAATCAGGATCACACTGTCCCCACTTGTGTTTACATACCTTTTTTTTTTTTTAAAAAAATCCAAGGACAAAGGTTCTCATAATACATCTTGTTGGACATAGATTTTCAACACAAGAGAACCACCCCCTGACCCCACAACCCCTAACCACGTGGGTGCATGCACGTAAACACCAATTATTTTACCCGCAAGTAGACCCCAGTAAATCATTTTCAATGCGTGTGTCAGCAATCCAACAGTAAGGTCGAATTGCCTGATGTTGATCAGTTATTTGATCTAGTCTTGAATGCATTAAATCATCCTCTTTTATGTATTCATGGGCGCTTGTTTTCAAAGTGCAAGATCAAGCCAAAACATTTCAGATATTTTGATAAATAGAGTTTGATTATGGCAATTTTGGTGTTTGGTGAACATACAATTACGTTTTTCTTTTGACTGAAGGACTATGGAAGTGTCGCCACTGCGTTTGGACCTACCGAATGGAAAGTCCTGGCATTGACTGTTTTCAAAATCATGAAGACTGCTCCAATGCGGGGGTGATGAATGCCAAAACATCATCTCAGCAGGGATCATGTTTTGGTTTACAAAGTGAAGGTCAGTAGTTATCGAGTTTTTCAATGATTGCAGTGAAAAAACAATTCGAAGGTCTTTTAGTCATACTATTTAATAAAAGGTTTCCACAGTGAGTGCCAGGGGCTTTTGTTAAATGACATTCTTAAAAAGTAAAAGCAACCACACATGACTTGCACTCTCTTATTGGCCGGATAAGACATTCTATTGTTGATTCTTGTATTCCTAGTTGTTCTGATGCCAATGTTTCAAATTGAGCCAGGGAGAATGTGTGTCAAACAACTGGTTGTTCTGCTAGGAATTTTTGTTATAAATCTACTATGACATGTTTGACTCTTGCATTCAAGTGGTTTGAGCCCATGTTAGTTCTTTTAGTGTATGTAATAGATGCAAGTAAATGAAATTTTGTAAGATGATGCATTGTTTCAGGTAATGAATCTGCTGATGAAATCACGGGGACAAAATTCATCAGCGTCACATTGTTCACTGATGATAAAAAACCAGCAAATGATGAAGCAGATTTTGATACAAAGAATATTGAAATTCAAACTGGTATTCCCTTTGTTGGTGACTATGGAAGTCCCGAGCACATGAAGACTGAAAACCAATCAACTTTGCCTATGGTATTCTCTGAAGGGCAACATGAAGATGGGACTGCAAAGTTTGAGCCTATTATGGACAGGAGTAGCACAAATGCAAATGGTAGCCTTGTGGATGCGGGAAAAATAGTAGTGGAAATGGATGTTGAGAGGGTTTTAGAGGAGCAGGAAACACATGATTTATACTGTCCTAACTGTAACTCTTGTATTACCAAGAGAGTTATTTTACGTAAAAGAAAGCGAGTTGTTCGAGATCTCAAATTAGATGCAAAGCGTGAAAAAATTCAACCAATATTACTTCAATCTGATGATGTTGAAACTAGCCCTGATGCAGCTGTAGCCAATGATCTGAGACATGAAACTGGGTCTGATGTTTTCAGATGTTTATCATGCTTCAGTTTTTTCATTCCGACAGGTAGAACTTTATCTCAAATCCTTAAACAAGTACTGTTTATATTGAATAATATGGTCTGTAATACCTATTTAGAAGCTTGTTATTCTAAGAAGTCAAATTTCTCATAAACTTTTGTTGGAGATGGTATATCTGTTTGTAGTGTTTTATGTTCTTTATTATTGATTGTCTAGAATAATCAGGTTTGGAAGTTAATATGCATTTTCCATGGCTTTGAGTTTAGTAAGATAGAACGGTAGCAGTATATAGAAGATGTCTTCATCATTTCATGCCCTATTAGATATCATTTTGATAATGAGGACATGATTATGTGATTGCTTTCTATTGCTCTACCTGCATTATGAGTACTTCACTTATTGGCCATGATCACCATTCATAATATTATGGTTATAGTCATCCTAGTATCTACACTGCAATAAAATTTTAAAATGGAAGAGAGAGCAGAAAAGTTTTGAAGATGCTATTAAGTTTATACGTGACTAATATTTTTCAGTACATGTTCATTGTTTAAATTGATGTAGAAGTGCAGATATTACAGACGGATCATGAACATTCAATCAACTGGTTTGTCATATCTTGGGCTGTTTTGACTATACTTCATGATGAAATGTGCATGTTTTGGCTGCCATTTTTCCTAACTTTTTTATTTGTTCTTTTTTGTCAACTTCTTCTACAATATTTGTCACAAATTTGGATGAACAAACTCCAGTTTCTGTAATTGGGCCTTCGATCGATTGCTGTAAAAAATGCTTTTTGCAGAGGAAATAAAGCAACTAATTACAAGTTACTGGCAAGTGCCAACACAAACAAATGCGAGGAGTTTGTATTGCAACCCCATTGTGCTTGAATTCTTGAAACTAGGTTTTAGATGACCAAATACCTGTATTTTTCCAAGATTTATTTTGTCTCTATGCTGTTTATTCATGTAGCCAACCCCATCATAGTTGGAACAAGGCTTTGATGGTGATTGCATTTATTTACAATGGCTATTTGTACATGTACAAGAAAAAAATGCGGATCAATGTCAAACGCTCAAAGATTATATGCTGAAGTGAAGACCTTACTGTCTGATTAATTTTACTCTAGTCGCGGAGGAATATAGGATTGGAACCCGAAGAGTTTTTCATACTCTGTCCATCGAGTTCAACTAATTCTTTTCATCCATCTTCGTACTCATATGTTGCATATTTCTTTCCCAAGTTCCAGAGCAATGTGAAAAACTCGGATGTAACTTGGGCATGTAGCATAGTCATTCATTATCCACTGAATTCTATAGTTTGATTAAACATTCATCCACTATCCACTAATTTCTGTAGTTGGTTAAATATTCTGATTTTGGAGGTGACATGGTATTGAGTTTGGTTTTTCTGTTGAACTACACAGCTTTTGGAAGAAATAATGTGAGTCAAAGCTCGCAAAGTCCACAGCAAACACCTATGAAGAACTTGAATTGCATCTCATCTATCTTTGAAATGTTTACGGGAAAACTGACAGGAAATGAGCCAGGCATGTATTTTCTCCCCATCTTATATTTATTATCCTTATTTGCACAGATAGGCATGAAGTATGATACACATTATTTTGCTAATGAACGTACAAAATCAGCAGCATTGGCCTTTGTGTTTTACTACACAACAAAATTTACCTACTCTGTTTATTCCTCTGGTACCACTTTACATTTTCACAAATTGCTGCAGCAGTTCTTGTTTGGTATGCATTTGGAACTTCTGGAATTAAACTAAATTACTCAACATTTGTTCTGTGTCTTGTTGCATTGAATGGTGTAGAAGAAACTGTTCAACCATTGGTCGCATCACAAGATTTGGATGAAAGTGAAGATTTACTTCATAAGTCAACTAGTACTACTACTTCAATCAAAGGAGTTCACCTACCCGATAAAACTTCTTTTGTCGGGGAACATGTACAAGATGATGTGAGAAAAGCTTTGCAAAATAATAAGAATGATAAAGTTCTGTTGATGCCTGGATCTTCACTGCTTCAGCAAACACAAACTAGCGATAGAGAAAAACTGGGTGGTGAAGTTGAACAAAATAATACCGGTAAGGGGCAATTTTTTTCTGCGAAGGAGTCGTAGGTTGAAGTTTGAACCAACATGTGTTACATTAAATGTGGTGTAAAAGCCACATAGTTTACTGTTTATGTTGCTGTGGTGAGTTATGAGTAACAAGATAGTGAACTTTATTCATAAGCAGTAAACTACTGAAACCCTTGCCTTGAAACGATAGTACTATCAGAAATTCTGAACTACCTTAATGTAATTGCACAAATTGCTTTATAATTCATAAAATGTAATAGGGATGGGGTTTTATCCTATCCTCATTTGTTAACTCGTTAATATAATGCGGGCAGGTTTGTACACATGTATATACATAGAAATAAATTTCTTTTTTTTTTAAATAGTGATACATAGGAATATATATTTCTCTGAGAGAGAGAGAGAGAGAGAGAGAGAGAGAGAGAGAGAGAGAGCTCTTATGGTCTCTTATTGCCCACCTGGGCATCTCAATGCAACATGAGTAACAGTTGGATGTGTCAGCCATGAGAGTCAATTCACTGTGCTGGGAGCTGCAGGTAGTGAGCATGAGGGTGTTGGATTTATCATAGGTGTGCCCCACAAGGTGGTCTACATGTTTCTTATATGTGGCTTGGTGAGTAGGGGGAAATTCCCCTACATGTATGTATTATATATGACTCTGTATCACTTGCTTCTGCTTAAAATTCATAAAACGTGTCCCATAATTGTGGAATCCAACCCCCTCAATCACTCATAGCTCCATGATTTGGCACTAGCCAAAAATTCCACCCACCCTATCTACCTCTAGCTCACATATCTTGCTATTTGAGTTTGTATGATTAAATTTGATATTTGCTAATGCAGAGACTGATGGTGACCAATGGTCATTTCAAACTTATGCTAAATTGGTCACCGTAGCATATGCTTGGTTACGTACATCTCATGCGCATGAATATTGTACTAATTGGCAATCTTCTTTATATACATTGATACAGGGAGTGGTACAGCTCAAATTGAAAGTAATAGGGTTAACTTGACGAATCCATCTTCACTTCTAGACGGCACTTTGTTGGAAGAGAAGAACTATATTGTTACATCAAATCCAAGTGCTCAATGTCCTCAAAATATTGAGAATGATGGTGCTAGAGTGAAGGATCTAGAAAAGAAGCCGTTGGAAGATGATAAAAATATCCCGACCTCATTAACACCAGAAGCTTTGGTGCATGGAGAAGCTCTACTTTGCGTTGGAGAAAAGTTGGTGGAACCACCTAAAAAAAGCATTTCAGGTATATGAAACAGGGTTCTGAAATTACTTAAGAATAGGATGGTCTGTTATTCATTAGATTAGGAACTGCGACCCAACATTCTTTGTTTGCAGGTATCCTTGATTTTGACACCTGTGCCTATCTGAAGCTACCTCTATTGCACAACTAGTATAGTGGCCAATTTTTAAACTTGTCATCCTTAATGTCTTTTTTGATGAAACTTTCCTGACCTTTAGGTGTTTCTTGTACCCCTAATTTGTCTTCAACGTAAAGGGACACCAATGTCACTTGTTTATAACATTATTTACCTGAAAATTCCCCTGTTATTACGAGTTTGTTCCGTCTTTAGGTCCTTGCATTTTCAAGAATGTACTTAGTTCTCAAGCACAATTATTCCAAAAGATACCTGGGTGATGGTTCACTGGAATAAGGAGTTGATTTGCTCCCCACGTCTTGTGTTCGATTCCCACCCTAGTCTTCTTGGTGCACGTGTTGCGGGGTCGTACGTGTGCCGGGGGAATAGTCTTGTTGGGTAAAATTACCATGGGGATACCCACATCATCAAAAAGATACCTCTCTTTTCTAATATATTATTTGTATTCTCTCATGGGAGATCTTGTCAGATGAAAAAACAGGTTACATCTCAACAAATCCAAATGGTGACCTCTTGGAAAAATTTCATCCAAGTACTGGCAAGCAAATGGACGATCCGAAACCAAAACCTGTGGAAGATCAGAAGACCGATCTGATTACATCAAGACCAGAAGCTTTAGTGATTGGAAAAGGAAAAATTGATTTTGAAGAAATATTGGAGGATTTGCCCCATGCAGGTATGAAACAAAGGCCCGAACTTGGAAGAATTGGACGTTTCCAAAGATGTATGTGATTGGAAAGTATTGCATTTTGGATAGATTTATTTTCAACTCTTGATGCTTACAAAACATATAATGCATGGCTACCCCTGTTGGAAGGGAATTATGGATACCTTCCGCTTGATTGAATGGGTGTTTGTATTATTTTTCTATTTCACCTATAATAAGCAAGTTTTCTTCAATATAAGCATTTGAATGGAATGTAAATAGTAATACTTTCATAAAGTTCAAGAATTTATTTTAAGAACAATAAATTACTTTACATGAAAATAATAGTGTTACTAGCATATGCGATTCTTTCCTGCTATAATTTATAATATTAAATATGAATAGAATCTTATGGATCAGATGCCCATATCTTAAGCTGTCAGCTGGTCAAATTCAGGCTGAATCTTCTTGGGCCTGAGTGAGCCCTGATGAGGATTGGATGGCCCAAGTCTGGGTCTGTGTCCAACATGAACCTTGGATCCTAGGACCAGCCTGCCCGAAAAGAAATATAGGAGGCCCAAGCCTGCCCTATTAAAGGCTTGTCTCTGAATAAATCTGAAGCCTATTAAAAGGCCCCTTTTTTTTTTTTTTTTTAATAAAAAGGGCTCTCCATACCATTCAAATAAAAAACGTATGTTATATACATTTTGGTAAATAATACATATACACATATACATGTGCACGCCCCACATTGTATCTTGCCTTTGTGTGTGTGTGCATGCCTTGCTGTGGTCCCTACATGGGGATGAGATGGGGGATTGGAAGATCTAGGTGGGCCCTACATGTGTACGAAAATCGGGGCCCACCTAATCATCCTAACCTCTTGGTCAACGGACCACAAGTCTCAACAACTTTATATTAAAACATGAATTTTCAGTCAATCCAACGGCCTAGTCCATTTGGTGGCTTCAAACTAAGGGTCTGCTGACTATAGGGGGGTTCCGGTTTTATGGACCCTTGGAAAATCTATGTATAACTAGAGTCCAAGGGGCCTGAAGACCGAGGCCAATCCAGCCTATAAGGGATATGGACACTAATCTGGGTAATCTGGTAATGCCCAGGCTGTTGGGCAGTCCAAATACTCAGCTATCAGACTCAGGCTGGGCAGATGTGGCCGGACCTGGGTCCATTCACAGCCCTATGCCCCTATCAACATTCATTTGTCTACCCTGTAAATTAGAAAATGTGGATTTGTATGCTCTACGTTGCCGGTATGCAATTCTCTATATGTATCGAACATCATATATGCAGCATGTTTCTTTATTATAAATAAGAATAATGAGCATGTCATTTGGTTCCTCCAAAATAATAGCATTGTTTATATCATCATCATCATTATCGAAGCCTCATCCATCTATCTTGGTTTGGCTTTGTGAGTTATCAAATAATACACAATTTTTGTGAAAATGTACGTGCACAATATTGTAGAGAAACAGAATAGATGAATTTAAGCCTGGTTTTACTTTATTCTGTGAAGTATACAGCAACTGTTTATGTCACACTTAACCTTAATCTATACCTAACTATCCATCCTAATGATGAAAGTTTCTGAATCACCATAATGTTCTTACTTGATTTCATGATTCAGCAGCTGTTGTAGGCATGATTAGCCCAGAAACATCGGGGCCCTCTGAGAGCAAGGAAAATGTTCCTGCTTCGGTGGCACCGGTGCTTTTAGAAGACACTCGAATTGATATGCCGAAACAACTGCCGGATGATGGTACAATTCGTAAGTGGGAAATTCTGAAAAGCATTGTATATGGGGGTTTAGTGGAATCAATTACAAGCCTTGGTGTAGTTTCATCTGCTGCTGGTTCTGATGCTACCACTTGTACGTTTTTCTTAGTACTTTTTTTTTTTTGTAGTGATCAGTATAGCTGAGTTTTTCTTTGTTTTCTTTTTTTTTATTATTATTATTACCTGATATTATATGTGAACTGTGAAGAGAAGGAATGTTGAAGACCAGGGTCCCCATCAAGTGGATGGGAAACATACTAATTTACAAAATGTACAAGCAGTACAAACTAACTAAGCCATTTGCAATGAATTATGGTCTCCCTATCCACTCTCGCTTCCGCTTGTTTGTCCATTTCCGTACTACGTTGTCTCCGGTCATAGTCAAAAGATGTATTTACAGATCCAGCTGATGCCTTTACTCCCTGTAAATTGTAGAAGAAATACCATGTCTCTTTAGCATTTTCTAAATATTTCTCTTTATTTTTTCTTTGGTTTTGCAGTGAATATTGTAGCTTTGGGATTGGCAAATCTTATTAGTGGACTGATCGTGATCCTTCATAGTGTGAGTAACTTAGACATCAATATTATGTTTTTAAAAATTCACCATTGCCAACATAAATGAGGAATGACAGTGCTATATGGTCCACCCTTGGAAGATCTAAACATTTTATATGGTGAGCCATACAGAGTTCTCCATAGAGGGGATCCAAGCTCCACTATCTTCAAAGTGATTTTCACCATTGGATTGACATAAAAGTGATTTATTGTTTTTGATAAATCAAATTTTTTTCTAACAACGGGGCCCACAAACTGCCTATCATATGCACTATTGTTCACCCACATTTCCAAATGTGCAGTTTGATTTCCCAATTTACTTGGAATGAAGTGAAATATTAAATCTGTATAAATTTGAGGAGGCTGTTCAAATGGACAATTCAAATTTGTGGTAGTTAGGTGGGCCTGATTGTATGGAAAGGTTAGATCCATAAAACTACAATTTTATTATATATTTAATCATGTTTTATCAATTTCACAGTTAATATAACCTATGAAAGGTAATATCATTCCAATTATAAAGGTATGATCATTCCAATTATAGGCAAACCTGGTAAGGAATATCTTTAGTTTCGGATCATCAAAAAGTGGTTTCACATTTGCTGATTTGACTTTGTATAGCTGATTCTAGGGAATCTATTTTGAACAGTTGTCTACACAGTACGCGCGCGCACACATGGTGAGGGTTGCTGAATAGTCGGCCTCTATTAGATGACGACGATGATGATGAAGATCATCAATGAAAGCATATGAAACGATGGGGTATTTCAATCTAATGTTAACAATAGTCAGATGATGTCAATTCACATGCAGTGTGTCAAGGGGCCACTGCAGGTTTATTATATGTTTATATGAATAATGTATAAGTTGATCATCTAGGACGCATAGAGAAAAATGTATAAGTTGATCATATAGGATACATAGAGAGAAGGGAAGATTTTTGAGTCACAGAATAATTCCCTTCTATACGGTGGAACAAGTTTTCACTGGCCCAAGACTCACTAATTCACTATTTACAATTGGAGAAGAACAAAACTAAGCTTGTATGTAGTTTCAATGGAAATACGTTACTTTGATTTGTCAAAAATTACAACGTTTTAAATACATATGAACTTAGTTATTGTAGAAAATATGTACAATCACTTGTAACTTCTCAAATTCAAATAGGAACAACTTAATTTAAATACACAAGTACTTTATAATTCCCTTCTATACGGTGGAACAAGTTTTCACTGGCCCAAGACTCACTAATTCACTATTTACAATTGGAGAAGAACAAAACTAAGCTTGTATGTAGTTTCAATGGAAATACGTTACTTTGATTTGTCAAAAATTACAACGTTTTAAATACATATGAACTTAGTTATTGTAGAAAATATGTACAACCACTTGTAACTTCTCAAATTCAAATAGGAACAACTTAATTTAAATACACAAGTACTTTATCCAACTAGCTTCCTAGTTTACATGACCATAACTACTAATCCAATATAACTACAATTAAAAATGATCTAAAGAAAATCACTTTAATTTCAACATAAATTAATCATAGTGGGCGGAAGTATTGAATGGTATGCTTTCCCTAAGTTTAAACAACACCATAGGTGCAGTGTAGTTTGGAGATATTCTTTACACGTACTTCTGACCAGATCTTTAGGAACAAAAACAGGTCTTCAATAAGGTAAAAGGTTCATGTTAGAATGCTTGATATATTGTTTATGAATTTGTTTGTTTTATGAAATCTCTATCCTTTTCTAATGAGAACTAATGACACTAGCAAAAATTATTTACCTAATTTGCATGTACTTACAGCTCAGGGACCTGAAAAATGACCAACACAGTTCCATTGATCAAGAAGGCAAGAAACTCGATCGATATGAGGCAGCGCTGGGACGGAAAGAGAACTTCTGGTTGCATGCTACTGTTTCTGTGTTATCATACATCATGTTTGGGTTACTGCCACCCATTATTTATGGTTTCTCATTCCGAAAGAGCGACAACAAAGAATACAAGCTCATTGCTGTTGCCGCGGCCTCTCTTCTATGCATTATTCTACTTGCTGCAGGGAAGGCTCATGTTCAAAAGGCACCAAAAAATTACATTAGAACTATATTATATTATGTTGGCATCGGGGTGGCAGCATCAGGTCTCTCCTATGTGGTGGGTGTGCTGTTCAGGAAGCTCTTGGAGAAACTTGGCTGGTTTGATTCCAGTGCAGCGGCACCTGCGTCTTCTAACTTGGCATTTCCAGAAACTACAGCTATGAATTCAAGATGGGCATCTTACTGATGAAAGTGGGCTAGCTTGTAGTTTGTGGAAATTATTAGTCGGTAAAGCACAGATTTTGGGCTGATTGTGATCACAAGATTACTGACACAGATGCTGTACCATTGTGCTGCAGGCCCAACACCCACACCCCCTACCCAGTAAATTTTTGCATTCACAGTTTAGAAATCATTAGAAATGTCTCTCTTTTTATTTTATTTTATTTGTAAGGTAAGTACTCACACCCACACAAGTCCCTCATCGGTTGATCCTTAGTTGTTTCTGTAGAAGGGAGGTGCCTCACCAACCTTGGCTAGAAATGTCTCTTGGTGTTGTAGTTCTGCCATTTTTTGTACTTTGGAACTTCAAGTGAATAAAAGTTTGGATGCGTCTGGCGTGTCATTTGAGCCTAACATTCTCATTTTTATATTACACCCGATCATGTGTTAGGCATGCATTTGCAATATTGCTGGCAGCAGGTAGTAGGAACTCTATCATCTCTTTAGTATTGCTGGTGTTGTTTGTTCCTTTCTTCTTTAATATATCAATTTCATTGCCAATAAAAAAAAAAGGCCTCTGTCATCCTTCTGAATTGACTGATGACTTCTTCTAGGCCTCTGAGGGCATTGACTACTTTGGAAACTCTCAGGTTTTGCTGTAACTGGCATCACAGAATGTAGCAGGACAGGGAAGGGCCAGAAGGCCCTGTTTGAGCCTACTGTCCACAATCTATGACAAAGGAATAGTGGAATCTGAATTGGTGGATGACCTCCACCACCTCTTGATGGACTCAAGATGGGGCTCATCCGAAGATGTAATCATGGTGGGTGTATTATTTTGAAGAAAAGCATGACTAATCCACTTGTGATCGAATCATGATAAGCCGTGCCCTCTAATATATTTTTGTGAGATTTAGATTTTGTTTACTTCTGGCATGTGAAATCACATGATTGTAATGACTTGTTCTTCCAAATCTTTCTTGATACAGGAGAAATCTCTCCTCTTTCACCTATGACCTCAGCCTTTAAAAAGGCTAATCATGTTAAGTCTGTTTTATAATATCTAAAAGGATCTTGAATGCAAAGTGCCAACTGGAAAAGTTAGTTGGTAAAATGATTTGTGATTTTAAGTTCACAATTGCTTAATCGAGTAGCTCGATTTCCTTGCCTACAAGATTACGTCTTTTGATTAGAATTTTGGTTATTGGCAATTACTCTATTTAAGAGTTTTGATTGATTTGAAGAGGAACAACTTTTTGAAAAGACACTTTTAACAGGAGGAACACCTTTAAAAGAATCCTTTTGATATTCGTGAATATTTTTTCATCTGACAATTAGAGAGATAAAACTGTAGAGAATTGTCCATGAGAGATCTGTCTTTTAGTACCTATTCTCGTAGGATTTGAATACATAAAATTGATGGTGGAATGAGCTCCGCTTGAGGATTAATAAAGAGTTGAGAGGTGAGGTGTGAAGGACACATGTTGGAGATGTAATGGAGCCTAGACTTTCCTAGGTATTGAATTACCAGGTATGACTGGATATTTATTTTCTATATTATCCCGATTCAATTCCCATTATATTGAAGGTTATTTGATGGTCATTATTGGATATTTACATTTGTTTATTCTTTTGTAACCATTTAGGGCATGTTTTTTTTATAAAAATGCATTGGAATTGAGTACATAGGAACTCAGAAGTGGTTAAAAATGAAGAAACAAGATAAATATACAAAATGTCAAATAACTTCCCCTTTTATGGCAAGTGAATCAAGGGAATGTGGGACTTTACTCGTATCATTCGCACTTCATCTCTTTAATAATATTTTACTGGAGCCCATTTGACTATGAATTTTTATGTATTCAATCCCCTTGTATCCTATGCAAACAACCAGGCCCTTTGCGCTAAAATTAATTACATGTTGTGGCCAAGTTAACTGGTTTTTTTCTTCTCCGAAAGATGTCTGAACTGATTGTGAACATTTGAGTGAGTCGTTGATCTGATCCACATATGTAAACAGACTCAGCAACATCTTTTGAATGGATTGGATCTTCACAAAGTGGACAATGAATACTTGGATTATATTTCACCTTCCTCAACCACATGCATGGTTTATGGTTAACTAATACAATCCATCCGCATTTTAAATTTATCCTAATGCCTCTTATTTTTGGTTATTGTTTCCCTATTTCGTAGTGCACTTGCTATGCCACGTCACCACAATTGATGTTTTGCCAACCTTAATTCATGATAGTTTTACCCTCTCTGATTATTATGCATCCAGGTGGGCCAACCTGCTTGTAAGTGGTCCGAGCTTTAAAATAACATGACATTTGCTGGTGCCTTTTATGTGACAACTAAATAATGTTGGCCTGACCATTGCAAACAGCTTTTTCTTGGTCTTTCCAAAGGAAGAAACAGTTGAAGCAGTCCATGTGGTTTGAGTTGTAGGTGTTCCCAGTTCCAAAATGAACGTAACGAGGAATGCAAGAGTCGACCACCCAAATCCAATAGTTGTGATCAGTTTGTGTGCTCCCCACATTCTAATAATTGTATTACTTTAAGAACACCCACATTCCATGCATCATCTGCTTACAACTTCCCTTGGAATGATTGTCAACCATTTAAATTCAATTCATGTTTATAAAAATGCAAACGCCCAAGTGCCACGAGAGAGCTTCCAGCTCTCCCCTAATTCAGTTGGAGGTCCCCATCCTATAATAAAGGTCCTATATGGAAAGTTGGAAAGATGGGCGTCCAGAGAGGTGGGTCATGGTTGGTCCATTAATCAGAGGAAGATGAAGGCTCAGTCATTGTCATGATGTGAGGGGACATTTTGGGCCTTGGATAGACACAGCTCATTCTCCTTTTCCTACCTAATAATCTAATATCGATCTGTCATTTTTCTGAAAGGACTGAAAAAAGAAGAAGTAGAAGAAGAAGATCGATCACCATCCTCAACTTCATAATAAAATTTTAAATCCATAAGGAAAAACCAAGGAAAGTCCATAGAGAAACTTGACTTAATATTAAAAACATCTTATATATTACTCTAAAACCCTGACTTCTTTTGAAATAGAAAAATATTTTAAAAAAACTTTGATCACATGAAGATCCTCGCGCGGTTCAAACTCTAACTTACTTTTTATGACCTTTCATGAAAATTAATACTCAAATGGACTATAAAAAAAAAAAAACCCTTAAAATAAGCAGAATATAAACTTACAACGTAATTAAGTTGCACAAAATCTACATTTTGATCTTCAAAATAGCTTCATTTCGCTCTTGGACATGTCATAGAGCATGTTGACAACTTCGAAGTAAGTACTCAGAAGTTGTAAGACGATATATATTTAGATTAAAAAACAACTTACGTTCTGTCTTTTATTTTTAAATATTATGTTAGTTTGAAGTTGACAATATCTTTTTGTGATTTCTTACTATTTTTACGTTTTAGAAATTATTCTACCACTTATTCTACATTGAAATCATAACCCAAGATGGATAGAAATCATCATCTGAGCATGATCTGTTATTCAGAATTGCATCCAACAAATCTTGATTGGGTGGCCCCAACAAATAATGTAAGTGTGATGGAAAAGACACCATCAGAGGCGGTAATAGGATATACACCATCATACAAGGTCTATGCACTATTCAGCACATACACACACATATTTAATTCAGCTTGAGAATCAAGAGAACCCATTGTCCAATAACTGCCAAAGTTCAAAACACCAGTTGCATAAATCCTAGCACGTGATGCTGGCAGCCTTAGGGGTTTTCGTAATTTGAACTGCTCTCTTTCCATCTTCCCTAAGCTTTAGGCTAAAGTATTCATCACCATCATATATTAAAAGGGTATGGGATAAGTGATAAGTCACATGCTCACATGCATCCATCAAGGCATTGAATTCTATAGTTCCAACTTTACAAGTCATGGCATGATTTTTGGTAAATGAAGGATGCCCATATATATTCTTGGAACAGGAAACAATCTTCTTTAAATTTCTAATGATTCATATTAAAAAAGAAGTTAACCATATAGGTTACATTAGTGCTTCCATGATAGGAAGTTCAATTATCAAAGAATAAGAAAAACCTATGACTTGCGTGCATTCACACGTATCCATCCCATGATTCAGTATTGATCCCAACTTGACATTAGTAGTACCATTTTAAACGGTTGGATTCAAATCACATGAAAACACCACATCTAAATAGTCATAGACTACTGAGCTTGATACATAATATCTAAAGCTAAGATTAGTTGATCATGGTCTTGATAATTATCCCTCCCTTAATCCGTATTTGGATCTATTGGTCCATCCCCTTCTCCTAGTTGGTCTCCATAATTAAGATGTCATTTCCCAATTTTACAAAACTGATCTTCATGTCAAATGAAATATTGTGGATTTGTTGACTCGGTTAAAAGGTGATCCTGTGATTGATGATATAACATAACATGACCCCCTACATGTAGCCAAAAAAGAAAAAGAAAACATGACCCATTACTTGCTGAAGTTGATAGAGGAACTTACTGCTGGAATACTAGTTAATATTTCCTTGTAACAGTGGTTTTTGGCTTTTGGGGATTTAGATTAGGATGTACCTTAAACCTCATTTACGGCAAAAAAAGAGAAAGGAAAGTCTCATTCAGCAGTAGATGATCAAAAAGTATATATTTTTATCAAAGAGAGTGCAATTTGTCATTCTCTATTGCTGTTGAAGTGTTTGTTTCTGCTTGACATTTCAGCATAATAAGGTCAAGAGGAGCGAGTGCGTGAGATGATACGTAGTCGTCGAGCAGAGTATGAACTTTGGGAATAAATAAATCACTTGATAATGCAAGCTAACCACTGCAGGCTCTGCTGTCAAATCTCACATTACTCATTCTATACACAACGCTAGTCCCTGCGGACCACAGAGTCATCTGGTCCCTTTCCCATTCGTGGAAATGGTGGGGGATCATCCATGAGGAGAGTTGAGGGTGAGAAGCTTAGCTTTCCGCACTTAACGCAAAAAGGTGATCAGTAGGCCAACCTTCACATTCGAGAACGCGAGGGAGCGTAAAAGGTGGGGAAGAGGACATCCCTCGGTGGAAGCTCCATACAATGCAAAAAAAAAGAAAAAAAAAGAAAAAGAAGGTGTATCTGATTGGACACCCCAAGCCATAGTCAAGCTTAAAGGCTCCAAACCTCCAACGCTCATGGTCCCATTTTAATGTTATGTATCCAGCTGTATATACTGAACAATTTATGTGAAGGGTAATTTGAGCAAAGTTGTCTTGTACACACCATTTTTCAGGCAAATTGGTAATGGGTCAAAGTTTTCAGCTCTGAAAGATCAACTTAAGCCTTTTCTGATGGCCTCAAGCTCTAATGAATTCTCTAGTCATTTTCGATTATGGAGTTGCAGAATTGGGGAAGTTTCTAATAGCAATGACAGTTGGTCTCCTCCTAGAATCTAGAATTCTAAATTCTCTTTTTGAATGGTGAGAGTCACTTTTGGCTTTTAGAAATTCCCAACATTTTAGCTTCCAAAATGCTACTTGGAGCATTTGTGAAACTTGGTGGGGTACAACATTTGAAGAGTTCTTAAGACCCCAAACAAGAATGTTTTTAATTCTTGCAAACAAACAAGCTCTAAATGTGAAAGGGTTAACTTAATAATGGCTGAGCCCTGATTGTGCTGATGTGAAAAGGTATTCACTAAATCCAACTCCTTTTGTGATAGTCACTGAATTATAGTTTAATATGTATGCGAACAAACACTGTTTTGTCCTAAGTCAGGGGATGCAAGTAAGTAAACTGGAATTAGGTAAGGGTTTGACGTGTAAAAACTACTTGAATGTATTTTTTTTTTTAATTACTTCTAAGAATTGACAAACGAGTAGATCTAATGCAACGGGACAAAGCATTTATCAGAGGCCGGTTCTCACAATTCTACACGAGAAAACATTTCTATGGGGCCCATTTGAATCCATGCCAATAGCGGATGATGCTGGAGATGGGAAGGTCTAAACATGAATTAAATGATCCAAATGATGGCATAATTATATCAGTAAAATTATAGGTTTGAGGTCTTAAAAGATCAATGATGAAAATATATAGAAATAAAATGTTTCAATTATTCTTAAGTGAGAAAATGTTGAACGGGTGTCAAAGTGGAGCTTAAGCTAATTCATGTGAGGTTAATGTGTGAAGATAGTAGATTGATCATATATGAATGATCAATCTACTTGTTGGTTAATCTTATATAAATGCATAAAAACTACTTATATAAATGCATAAAAACTAAGGAAATTACCATCAATAGGAAGGTTTGGGCACTGGCAGGGATCGGGGCATTAAGAAATCAAATGGCTAGCTAGTAATGGTCAAATGAATTCCACCAAAGAGTTATTAAATAGGTATAAAAATGGTGAAGTATATATGAGGTGATAATGTAGATAGATTCTTGACTCTTTTGGAAATTTAATTTCTAGGGTGATTGCTGGGTATTCATCTGTCTTCTTTTCTTAATTTAATTTTCACTAAAGTGAAGGTTATTTGACAGTAAACTTTTGATTCCTTATTTTAATTACTTATTAAGATGTAGAGCATTCCTAGTAGTTCAATTACATAAAAAAATAAGCCGCTGAAGAATCTTACCTCTAACAAAAGAAAACTATTAGACATAAGAAACTACCCTTCTCTTATTATTATTATTATTAATTTCTTTTTTTTTTTTCACAATCCCTTCTCAGATCTCAAGCTGAAAGTATGAAAAAGGGAAAATAGAAAAGGGCAAAATCATCCCATTAATGCAATGACAAGGAAAAGCTAGTGAGATGCTCAAATAACCTCTCATTTTCTACATTCAATATCTCCATTTAATAGTAAATGCTAGTGAGTGGTATCCTGCAGGCCATGTTTACCGTACACTTCAAGAAAACACCAATTTCCTCTGCCAGCCCCAATTCAATTCTCCTTTACAAAATGGGCCCCATCTCAACACAACTCCCTCCCTCTGCTCTAAACCCAAACCCCACACACATGCATATCTTTCCTGTGTATATAAAGCTAAAAAAAACATCAAAGAGAAAGAAGCCAATGACCACACTACCCCACCAAAGAGTTAACCCCATCACGGCAACTTCAGTATGAAATTGGGGCAGAACTGTCTTTTCCCTACAAATTCAAACTCACCCAAGTTTTCTTTCATTCCCACAGCCATCTTCTCCTCTCTGTTTTTGTTTACAGTGTAAGACTAAAATTTACAACTATGCATTGTTCATTTCCTTCCATATCCTATCATTGGAGCTGACGGATGAGATCTTCTCCCTCATGGTCCGCAAGATCTCAGCCATCGAAGGCCTCAAGCTGGGCTGATCGCGAAGGCAAAGCGCGGCAATTGAAGCCATTGCAATAGCTTCCTCTGCATCAAAATCTCCCGCCAGCCGCGAATCCACCATTTCCTTCACTTTGGTTGCGTCCATCAATATGGGGCCTGCAATGGACGTTAATAGCCGCTGTCTCTCTTCACAAAAAGCTTCAATTCCTGTAATAAGCTCTAGAACCAGAACCCCAAAACTGTACACATCATTCTTCTTGGATATGATCCCAGTCCTCATGTAATGAGGATCGACATAACCAGGAGAACCCATTACTGGGTTGGTCGAAGAAGGAAGAACCGTGGACGAAAAGCCCATTTTGGCGAACCCGAAATCGCAGAGTTTGCAGGTGAGTTGGTCGTCTAGAAGGACGTTGGAAGCTTTGATGTCGCCATGGATGATTTGGAGATTGCAGCTGTCGTGGAGATATTCAATTGCTTGGGCTAATTGGAAAGCGATTGACATGCGTCGGTTCCAAGAAAGGTGGGGCTTTTCACTTTCGCTTTGGTTGTGGAGCTTATCGTGTAAACTTCCTTTGGGTGCATACTCAAACACCAGCACGCCTTCTTCTGCAAGAGACAGACAGAGAGAGAGAGAGAGAGAGAGATATCTAGTGTAAGCTTTGTCCTCTCTACCCATTTGTAAAATCTTGGAATAAATACACAAGAGTAGTTATTGGGATTTCTATTTTTCTTCTAAAGTTTGATGTGAGTATTTGATCAGAATCTCAGAACTGAATCCTGAATCGTACAATTATGTTAGTTTCACTAGAAATTTGCAAGTTTCTTTCTTTTTATTCATATGAGTTGAGGAATTGAAATGCTTGGAATTACTGAGACCTCAGTCAAATGATTCAGTAATCTAATTGTTAAAAGTAAAGAGAAATCAGAGAGGCTTTTAACATATTTTACCTGAAAACAGAACAGAATAACAAAATATGGTTTAGCAGAAATATATTTTTCTGGTACAAACTAGAATTGGGTCATACTAGATTGTTTAAGAAATTCATCTCGGAGCTTTGAGGAGGTGAAATTTATCATGTAAGGCCTTCTAATCGTCGAATTCTTTTGTGAATGATATAAAAGAAAATGAGGTGATATGTTTAAGAAACAAGAACCAACCTCGTTCGTCGCAGTACCCAATAAACTTGACGATGTTCTCATGGCGGACCTGCATCAGAACTTGTAGCTCCTGCTTGAAAACCCGACTCAACCACTCGCTATTGCTATGGATTTTGAGCGCTCCAAGACTGGAGTCGGCGAATCGAGCGAGATAAACAGTACTATAACCCCCTTGTCCGATCACAGAGGAGGAGAAATTTGTAGTAAACTTCTCTATCTCTTCCCACCCAAATCTCCTGACAGAATTCTTGGAAAGATCATCAGAACAGGGCGCTTTCGTCGAATCTGATCCATATGGAACATGGGTTTTCGGCGACTCGCATTCCCCGTCCTCTTCGTTGCTTACTTTCTTCCCGATCTTGAATTTGAGGCACCTGAAGTAGGCCATGATGAGAAAGCAAGTGAAGAGCAGAGCTGAGATGCTCACAGCTATGAGAATTCTGTGACTTGTATTGATGGTTGCAGCTGTTTTTAATGGATATGGGGAGGTGGGTATGTTTTCAGAAGCTGCAGAGAAGGCGAGAGATGAAAACAAGACAAAGAAGAAGAAGATCCAAGAGCACCAACCAAAGACAAGAAGGTGAGGTGCAGATCTACCAGATGATAGAAGCAGATTGTAGGACCTCTGGATGTGAGGACAACAACCAAAAGAGGCCATTGATTTGGATTTCAAAAAGGAGAAGAGGTGAGAGAGGAGCTTGTAAATCAAGAAAGCTTCAAGCTTTTCTATCTACATCTCAGATCCCTACCTCTCACAAACGTTGACTGTTTGCATTTTTACAGAATTTTTTTTTGCTTAGCCACAGGCTCAGCGAAGGAATGAAAGTGGGAGAGGCGTGTAACGTGACATGCTCTCCTGCGCTGAAAGAGAGGACTAGGAGGTATTTATTTCTTTCGTGTTGTTGTAATGAAGTTTTATAGAATGCAACGAAGCAAGTGGGAATTCAATTCTCCTATCTGGAACTATTATAAGAAATTGTAATCTATCATCTAGAATGCCAAAATCCATGATTGGATAACATGGGTCCTCAATTATGAAGGAAGCTAGCTAATGGTCATGTAGTCCCATCAAGATGATGATGGCCCTAAGTGAAGTGGGCCCCACTTTGACGATTTCCTCTGCTAGAACTATTGAGAAATTGAGCGACGATACATAGAGGGTGGGACTCATGGGTTCGGGGATTTTATCATTGGGGGCCACCTTTGAAATTTACTCCACAAACTGTCCTAGCTTGATCTCTATTATTAAGGAAACATTTACTCTAAGTAGAGTTATGGCCACCTTGAATTTGATAATATATATATATATATATATATATATATAGAATTGTGATTTCAAAGGTAGAATGGTAGCTTTTATCACCCAGCACATGTTCGTTTGCATGAGGGGAAGCAGGGAGGAAAAGACACATATCTCCAACATCAGCCCAATATAGATTTACAGCCATGACCTTAGAGAATATGACCTTATGTTAGCTTACAAGGAAATGGAAGCCCACGGATTTATGTGTCTTTCCGGAAAGTTTTTATTCTACCCCCATGGAATACACTTTTCTACATATTCTTGAGAGTTGTAATGTTTTTTATATTTTTTTTTTCCTTGCAAAAAGCATTGTACCAAAGTGTGGAAAAACTTTTTCACTAGAAAACGTTTTGCTTTCCTATTTTATTGGCCCATCTTTTAACATCAACTGCAGGCAGTAGTATAACTGATGGATTCATTATGTGTAAGACAGACATAGCCATACATTTCTAGAAGTAAATCCAACAGTTTATACTGCTGCGATTGGCATAAAATTTAGGTAAATTCCAGTGCTATCAAATAAATATAACTCTACATATAAAGTCTCAAATTTCAATGGCTTCACTATGTATTAGATATTTTGTCATTAAAACCAGTGAATTGATGTCTGGTTTGATTCTAAATTAAGATCTGTTGTTAACTCACGTGAATTATATGTATTTTGCAAAAGAATTGATCATATCTGGGCCATATATACATATAATAAGAGGGCTTAGAAAAAAAAGGATGCAACTTTGAGAATTTGTCAATATCTTGTGACCTTCACATCCCATTCCCAAATTAGTTACATCATCTGAGCATTCTCATTTAAAGGCTCCCTCAGTTTGTGAGTCATCTGACTGTCAGTCATGACGGCATTCAATGTAATTGTCATCTCCTTGGCGTTTGTATCTAAGAGACCGTCGGGTGCACGTCTTCATACCTGTCTCTTTGCATCTGAAATTTAGCGTAACTTGTATACCGGGACCATTGGTGCGTCAGTGGGTCAATTAATCCACAGGCGGACCTAAGATTTTAGTATGTGGGGTGGGGACTTTAATAGGTAGTTTGGTTTAAGGGACAAATTGAAAATTCTCATGTGAATTTTAAAGGTGGACTAACACTTTTTTGTGAAATTTTTTAGGCTCACACAGTTTAACGGGTGCGACCGCACCTACGTGATTGTGTTTGGGTCTGCCCTTAAATTGATCGATCCTCTTAGTAGCCATTTACCATTCATCGCCACCACAAGATAAGAAGGTTGGAAACAGATGGCTGAACTAAACACAATGGAGCCCGTCTTACAATCGTCACAGTAATTAATTTGACAATGGAACAACTTCATTTTGAAAAAAACTTGACCCAGGACAACTATACAAGGAGGGAATAATTTTGAGCCGTTTGAGTAAGTGAACTGCATTGATCGGTCATAGCTTGGCCCAAGAGAATTCTTAGATACATCATACTAAATCCATAATACTAGGATTGCAAATGAGTATTCAATTATTCAAGTATTCAAAGGTTATGGTTCCAATGAAGTGGGAATGATGCCTAAATTTGAATTTGGAATAAACTCGAATCCGGACTGTATTCATGAATATGGGATTCGGAACATTCAAGTTTAGAATCACTGTTCGTTCCAACTTGAGAACCCAAATCTAAGATGATTACGTTCGTATAATAAAAGTGGGCCAGCCTCAGGTGAGCACCGGCGATCACCTTATGGTGAGTGTCTAAAACACATTGTAGGACCCATCTTTTGAACCATCCAAGTGGACTATAAATCAGGTAGCCCCCACCCCCCAACCACGTGGTAGTCATGGGTTCTGGGGTTTGGCACCCATCCGAATGAATTGAATGGTTGGATTTAATACGTAGTAGTAGTTTTAGATGGTGAAAACTTTTTGGCCGTGGATCAACTATGCCCGATGAAGATTGGAGCCTCAATCATTGTACACTGGCCATGTTGGGGGCGATCTTTTTCGATCCCACCCCCACATGGGCCCCACGAGCACCGCAAGGGCTCCCATTAAAAGCATATATAGGTTTCAAAGGATATATAACTAGAGCTATATTCATATTTGAAAGTCTACCTTAGCTTTAATTATATACCATTTAATAACTCCATTTGTATATTTTACAAAATTATTTCGAAGTTCTCTCTTTTTTGCTGGAGGGTTGAGTGGTTCATAATATGTTAGATAACCTACTTACCAAATGATCAATTCATGAACAACTGTGTGAGACGAGACACTTTGCCTCGAGTTTCTTATGTTAAAGCTCTTTTATCTAGCCAATGTACTCCACATTTTATTTTGGATTCGAATGTAGAACTGGATCCATAGTCTTAAGTTGATCTTGGACTTGGATACAACTCAGGTTCCATGTTGGAGCCAAATCTAAACTGGGTCCATGTCTATAAAGATGGATTCAGGTCAAGATCCACTATGATTAACATGCTGGATCAAACCCATTTGCATTGGTCCCTATATATCTAGCACCATTTTCACCTAAAGTATGATGGGTCTTTTACCCAAAATAATAATAATAAAAAGTACGATGGGTCAATGGCACCACAATTGTCGTGCCACATTTCTCTTGATATTACGGCCATCCAGTCATTTTGAAGTAGGTCGGGTTGTTAGATTAAAGAGACAATAAGGACAAAGTTAGTGAAAAAAAATAAAAAAATGTAGATATTGGTGTATAAGGTGGTGGTTGCATGGATGTTTCAATTCCCACATCAATCACGTTTGAGAATATCTTTTAGTAGTTTATGACTTTGAGAAAGGACATTGCAACCTATAAATCAAAATAAAACCGACCTTGCCAAAGACCTAACATTATTTTGGGAGATAAGGCCCACTAACTATATTTTATGTTCACTCATCTTTAAACAGTCTAGGCATTCCATTCCATTCCAACGACCACATTATATAATAGTATTAAAATCGTTAGGAATTTTTGTGTCGGGTAAATTTATGAGTTGGACAAAACTCTGGGTCTTTTGAGTTGTAATTTTTATTTAGAAAAGTGCTCTGAAGATAGAAGATTGGAAGGACTCAGAAGATAAAAGTCTGAAAGAATTAAAAGAAGTCCGCTGAAGAAATTGTGCTGAATTTCTGGATCAAGTCCAAAATGGATCGCTCGAGCGGTCCAAGATTTGCTCGAGCGAAGTGTAGACAGAGGCTCATCCACTCGAGCGGATATAACATGCGGTTGAGCGAACGAGGCGCAGAGTGTACGAATTTTGGAAACTTGTTTTTCTAATTGTGCCCAAACTGCTTGTTTGAGTCCTAATCATCTTAGGTAATTTTAAGCACGTCCCAAGGGCTATTTAAAGGACCTAAGAGCTATTTTAAACATAATATCCTCACCTCTCAAAGTGTTGAGTTAGAAATTATCATTGAGAGTTTTCTTCTCTAGAGATTTTTATGAAATTGTGCTGCCAAGTTCTCTACAGCCAGTTCTTCTGCATCCTTTGTAGAAGATTATCTTCTTGCGAGAAGATTTGAGGAGTCAGACGCTGGATTAAATCTGTTGCAATCAACGGTGTGAAGTCGTTGAAACGTGAAGCGACACAAGGTAACTTCAGTCTTTGGGTAGGTGATATATGGGGAAGAGATCTGAGTTTCATGTAATTGCGAGATTCGTAGTGTTTGATTTGATCCAGTTTAGATCGGTGGTTTTTCACCCGGTTAGGGTTTTCCGCCTTAAATTTGGTGTCCTTGTGGTGTGTGCTTGTTTATTTTATTTTCGCTGCATATTGTTTATTCCTGCACACCTTTTGGTTGATTGTTTGAATAGATTAATATAAAAATCGCAGACTCCATTAAAAATATCGACGAAACAAGATTTTAACAGGAAGAATAGGTCTTGTAAGTTGTTTTGCATTAAATTTATCTTAGTGCTGAATGCATTGATGTGACTGCCTGACCGGGAGTATGCCTTGGGAATATCCTAGGTGGTTTACATTGTTTGTTCATGAATCAAGACTTTCTAAGCATAGGGCTCACGACTTCTTGCAGTCCATCCCTATAATTACTAACCTTTTAAAGTCTAATTGCTCGAGAACCTATCCCACTATATTCAAATAACCTGTCCTTTTATTTTATATATGTATTTTATATGTGATCAATTTAAAGGTGTACATAACTGTGATACGAGTAAAATTTCCCTTTATAATAAAACGACTTGTCACAGTAACTTTTAATGATTTGGATTTCAATGGTGGGCCTCACTAGTGGATCATAATGATGAGCTCTGAGATTCTCCTAGTCCCATCTTAAGACAATTGGGACCAGCAAGGAACCTTTATCCACCTACAATCTTAAAGAGACTTATGTTTGGATGAACTGTTAATTAAAGAGTTAAAGCTCTCTGCTGCAGTTTTAAATATAACATGCACCAGAATCTGTTGGGTTAATTGGCCTTCAGGTCTCAGAGTAGTAACTATATATCCACAAAGTTTCATACCCATTTAACATCCCCAACTGGCCAATCTATGTCAATTAACTGCATAATGTATGATAGGATTAGGGCCAATGGAGCAAGCATTGAGAACTTCTACCGTGGTCTGTGGAACGTACAGAAAACCTGGGTCTCAATTCTAACAAAAATTATATGTTGCTGCGGGTAGTTTTCTGCAGTTTACTAGAACACATGGATTTACGAGGGACCTTTGTCTCAACCATAGAAGAGAGGGCTATGTAGTTTAGCCATTATCAAGATTTTATCATCCATGCCATGAAATAGACGGTCAAAATAGAAACTTTCCACTTATCTGTTGAGCCTAGACGTCCAAGGCCATTGGCTCAGTTCATAACCCCATGGAGAAGCCCAAATCAGCAAAGCAGCCTGCTCTGCTGTATAAGCTGCTCTTCCAGGTGACAGTGTAGGATCTGGGGCGTGTTGCTTTGTGATCCATATCTTGCCTGTGTAATTGATGTGTCCAGATTCTCTGAGCCCATCACTATAAATCCATCCATGGGCCCCTTAATGAAATCCAAACCACTAATGATATGCCACATCTTATTCTCCTATAACGGGTTGGGGTTAATTTTTTTCTTTATGAAAGAAGAAGGTGGGACAATGACCATGAGTGGTTTGAATTTCTGAAATGGCCCAACTGTATTTATAGTGATGGCTGGGAAATCCAGACTCACAATTGGGTCAAGGTTCAGATCCCAGAGCCTGAATATCAGGCCCACATCCATGTTTGAGATATGAGATGAATCGGGCAAATTTAGGCAGGATTGCTTCATTGAGTTATGGGCCACAAAATGGGCGAATGTCTAGACCAATGGCTTCAACTTATCCTAAACACTGCCCCAGAATGGGATTAGTTTGGACAGCTCTGTTTTGTATCTTTCATCTGGCAGCGAGACTGCTGAAAGTTGAAACTGTGAGCAATAAAAAATCAAACTTTTGTCATTCAATTTTACAAAATGGACTGAGTCATGCTTAGCTGATAATGAATGACTATTGAGCCGATGAGCTGCCTCCTCCGTATATAAGAGCTAATCCAAAAACTCTTGCAAGTTGAAGTTTCTAAACTATGTTCAGGACTTACCAGGCTGGGATGAGTCAACAAAGCCCATTTCAGCCAAGATCCATGACCAGGGTGAAAGACAGGGCTGAGCCCAGCTTGGAAACCCCACCATATCAGCACATTGCTAACACATGCCCATCCTATATGTGACTGAACCCATGACAGATTTGGAGTTGGGTTGGATTGGGTTAGGTTTCATGTTATTGTCCATAACCTCCAAAATGTTAAATATTTTAAGAAAAAAGTTAGTATTTTTCCTCAGTAACAATTGATAAATAGATATATGAGGGACAGAAAGAGTTGTGTCAGCCAAAATCCCAACTCACCCAAACTCGATTGGATTTAAAAATCTAAAACCCCAATTGGACAAAACTGCAACCAAAGCTGCCCCTAATTGGAGTGGGTTAAGCTAGGTTCCTCTTTAACCAGATCCATTTTTCTAGATGAATTTGTCAATGGACTCAATTAGGGTTGCAGACATAACGGTTCCGTTCGAAACCATGCATGACTCGAACCTGTTTATAAATAACGGTTCCGGTTCCGATTGCGTTTTTTTACTCAGAACTTATTTTGTTGGTTCTAGATCCGGTTCCAGTTTCAACCGGATCCACTTAGAGATTTTGAAATCTAGTTCCAAAATCGGTTCTAATATCTCTTTATGTTTTATTTTTTTTCTTAAAATAAGCATAACATTCAACTTATAACAAATGCATCAAGCCTACTACCTCCAATATTATACATAAAAATACTAAAAAGAGGTTAATTTTGAAGTACAGTCTACAATATCAAAGACTTATATGTCGGGTCTTGAGTCCGCGAAACCTATATAGACTTAGAACCGGACCCGTTTTTCAATTGGAACCTAAATTGGGTTTCGAACTCGGATCCGTTTATAAATCGGAACCTAAAATAGATTACAGAGTTCAGACCCAGTTTTTTGCGGGTCGAAACTTTCGAGTAATCAGAGAATTGGATACTCGTTTACAACACTAAGTTCAATCAATCGAGTATTGTGATCCCCATCGCATTTCAATGCCCATCGCATTTATTATTTATAAAATATAAAAAAATATTCACCAAGTGCATTCAAACCTTGTGTCATGCATAGTCAAAAAAAAAAAAAAAAAAAAAACGTAAAAAGATTTCCTTAAAATAATTTAAGATTTTAATAAACTGATCTTCACCACCAAGTGGGCCCTTGCAGTACAGGTAGGAATTGGATTTAGGGATAGGATGAGATCTTGGGCTTATCGTTACAAACAAACAAACAAACAAACAGCAGCGGCAAAGACACGGCTATTTTTGTAGCGAGCGCGCAGAGTCTGAGCTAACGAGTAGTGATGAGAGCAGCTGCTTGCAAGCCGATAACGTAAGAAGATTAGAAGCCTCAAGAGGGAACGAATTCCTACGCCTCTGGGGTTCTCTTCCTCTCCTTATCATCAAACCCCATTCCTCCAATTTGCAGGCTCAGTGATGAACGGCTGTTCTCCTCCGACACGAATATGGATGGATTCTCGACCGTCGATGGCTTCATGGACGGTACCATCCCTATCCTTTTTCTCCTCCCAGAATCCAATCCCAATCCCAATTCAAATTTCTTCAAACTTCAAATCAAATCAAACCCGTTGAATTGAATATGAATTACTAATTGTGCGATTTCGATATTGAGATTGGGCAGTGAACGAAGGCGTGGCGGATATGATAAAGTATCTGGCAAATGAGCCCTCGGTAGGGCTTTTCTTCGTTCAACAGCATACCCAAAATGCCGTCCCCAATCTACTCCATGTCAAGGTAAAAGAAGGATTTTTCCCCCAATTTTGAAATTCTCGCAATCCCTTAATAGGGATGCTTCCGTTCTGTTATAATTTCCGAATTGGTTGTGTTTTGGGTGAAATTCAAGAGAGGTGTCATAAAAAAGAGTTTTGTTTTTTTGGGTATTAGTAGAGGGTTTTATTTATTGTGTTCACATAGAAATTGGGGATAATCTTGCAAACCATGTTGCATTTACATGGTGAGTATGCGATTTGTTGATAAAAGGGGGCGCCTTTCGGGCCAATAGAAAAGATATTAGATGGTGAGAATTCCCAACTGTTAGCATTTACATAGGAATTATATGTTCCTCAAACTGAGAATGGGTGCTGTATAACTGTGCCTTCAGTTTTGGGATCTTGGTTTATGGTTAGATGATCTAGACTGTTGATGTGATTGTGGTGGCATGAAAAATGGAGATGACCCAATGGCATCCTGATTGCATAACCATCCATTTGATGGCCAATGAGTTAAAGAGTTAGCTTTATTACATTGGGTGGGTGGGTGGGTGGGTGGGAGGAGGAATGGAATTTTAATTTTTCGGGCATGGACCATCCACACTGGGGTCTATGAACTAAAAATTATGCATTACCAAACAATGCGCATCCTTGGATATGCTTAGGCTCACGGATGCTATGAGTATCCTCAAGTCAAGTATCATGGAAACTTCTATTACATGTTACTATAATCCTGTTTTGGAAGAATTTTTTTGGGACCTTTGATATAGTATGTACTTGCTAGCAGGAATATGAAGAAGAGGTGTTGCAGCATTGGGAGTAATTAATTATATCCTTAAAATTTGGAAATTCTGTGCGGCATGAGTCCATAACCCTTTAATGTTTGAAATGTTATTATGTTCGCAATGGTCTACCAAAAGACATATCTTCATGAATAAATAAAAGTTATGCACCGTTATGGTTAGTATGAATTCTCATTTTAAATGTTCAAGTTTATGTTGGTAATTTGGTTATAAATTAACATGAACCTTAAGTTTGGGTGATTTTTTCATTTTAATATGTTCAAAGTTTATGTTGGTACTTCAATAATAGATTAAAATGAATGCTAGTCAATGAAGTTGGGTTTTGTGATACCTTTTCTCTATATACCCCTGCATGAGTTCGAACACATTTGGACATGTTTGGGTGTGGGCAAAATGCTGTTCATGAACATGGGGCATTTTACCCAGTCGCCTTTCAAAGGAGTTGGCAAAGTCCTTCCATTTAGATCAAGTTGGTTTGCTTCTTGAATCCTCATGAGTTTGGTATTAATAAACCTTGGCAAAAAGATGTTTTACATCCAATCAGGGTTTCAACCAAATTTTCAGGTTTCATTTGATGTTTCGAGGTCTCATTTTTTTAGCCAATATTTATCAAGGCCAGATGTTCAATTTTCTGCTCTTGCCATTTTTCTGCCGTTTGGTGTATATCATTTTAACATGTGGAAAGAGGAAAAACTTGAAGTATTTTTCCTCCAACTTTGCAAAAAACTATTTCCTACAGGACGTGGTAGGAATTGCTTTTTTGACAGCACTGCAAGTCGCACAAACTTGGCCTTAATGTTTTATGCAAACTGCAAAACCATTTTTACTTCAACGATGCCCACGTTTTCTGACATCCATTAAGATTTTCAACCAGTCAACTATGACTATTGCCATTTGGCTTGTGATCCCACACACCTTTCTACCGTCCACGACAATGTCATTCTTTGTTGCATGTACCTTTTTCTAAAGTCCCTCCTAGCCATAGTTTTCAAAATCGGAATCGTATCGTAAATCGTTCATACTCATGAATCAAATCAAATCGCAAATCGCAAATCGCATCGCGAATCGTAGGATTTTTTTATTTTTCTAATAAAAATAAAAAATAATTAAAATTAAAAGAAAAGGGAGAAAAGTAATTATTCATAACCATCCATTTTCCCATTTATAGTAGTATAAATATAATAACAAGTAAGTCTATCATACAATCATATCAAGAAGCTCATGACATATAAAATATATAAAAATATGAAATAAATGATATGTAAATAGTGAAATAAGTTTAAAGTATCAAAATATATTTTCTTATTATCTTTAAATCAAAATTTAAAAATAAAATAAAATCCGAGCCATCAATCTTATACAATAGGATATTTCTTAAAGTTAAAAAAGTGTTCATGAAAAAAAAAAAACCAAAATAGATTAAAAAAAGAAAAAGATATAGACAAGCACCATACGTATAGTCGAATGCTTTAGTTAAATGCATGTTCTTTATTCATCTTTAAAACCTTATCAAATCCATAAAAAATTATCACGAGGTTCGTTAACTACTAAATAACCTTTCAAAAATACAAGTGATAAAAGAAAGAGAGAAAAAAAGTCAAAGATTATTAATATTAACTTATTGGCTGTAGCCTTCTCGTTTAGCCGAATCGCTTAAATTGTAAGATTCAATGAAACGAGTATCGAATCGTAGGATTCACACCTGAATCCTAAGATTCATTTGTAAATGAGATTCATTACTTAGATACAAATCATTTTCCTTAAGATTCGGGATACAAATCGTAGGATTCTGGTAACTATGCTCCTACCATTTAAAGTCATTTTTGGAGATTGAGCTACCACTTTTAGTGAATAGTATATATACCTTCTAGGAAGCCGAGGTTGTCGATGACCAAGAGAGCTAATTCAGATGACCCATATAGATGCTGATCCAATGGACAAATGTGGTTGGAAGGTAGGTAGCGAAAGCGAATATAACTTGCTTGCTTACCCCTTTATTCTACGAAGACACAAATATAGAGAATGGGAATGAATCTCTTCACTTTTGAAATACAGGATAAGGATATGAATATTGATATCCTATTCACATCATTCATAGTTGTCAATTACGTTTCAGGCCTTACTTCGGTCAGCCTCCATGGTTGAAATTTTTGCAGTTTCAAAATTTAAATGTTTTGTTTTTGAAAAAAAAAAAAAAAACTCAAAATAAAATAGGTTAGGAATAGACTCACTTAATACCATAAAAAAAATCACCATTCTTTAAAATCAACATGAATGGGAAAAAGGTAGCCAAATAAACCTTCAAGTGAACCCTTCAACTCTACAAACATACTTGATGCTCTGCAACATAGACTGCACTTCTCCTCTGCCCACTTCAAATGCAAGTTGAATTACCCTCATGATGAAAGGAAATAGGCTTAGCCTCTATTTGACATGTCTATTTTTTGCCTCTAAACCGTGGAACCCAATTTTGATGACAAAAATGCCCCCGATGGAATTTGTTTTTTCACCGAAAGTCCTTTGAATAAAGCCCTCACATCTCGTTCGTTCTGTAATCTGAAACCACCAACCCTGCCTCTTCCTCCTTCTGCGAAAACGAACCAGCAGCCGTGGTGCTCCGGCCGGCAGCGGTTTCACCTGAAACAACAAGAAACCCATGCCCCCTATCCTTAAAAGTAAAATAAAAGGAAAAAAAAAAAAAAGTTAACCTATTCTCATTCCTGACTCCTCAGAACCCTAACCCAACCTAAAAAATTTCAACTCCAGTCTCTTGTTCATTGACCCTTCTGCCCGAGGATCCTCGAACTCTGCTAGTTTCGGATCCCTCCCTCACTACTTCTCTTCACTCTTGCAAACTCCTTCGTTTCAATTCAATCAAACGGCCAATCTTCTCAAATCTCAGCAAACAAGACAAAGATTCCAACTTTTACAACTACAGCAAGGCCTCTGTATTTTATACCGATTCGATCTTAACCCAAATGCTTATCCTTGATTGTACATGAGTGAAGCAAACGGTTGCTAGAAAATCTGCACCATCTAATGTTGAGAAGAGAGCAGGTTCGGGTTCTGAAGAAATCACGAAGGGTCCGAAGAGATCGGGGTTCTTATGGATGGCTTTGCTTGTTGTTCTGCTTAATAGTTCTTAGGCCATTCATCATGTTCAGTTCGAGAGGCTCCCAGATCCTCTTACGGCTGAGCAGCAGGGGAAACAGGGATTCTCAAAGGATTTTTTAGGGATATTTTCTTCTACTTTCCTAACTTGTGCTTCTGAATGTTGCTTGGTTTTGTTTATTTTAATTTGTATTTTGATTTGGAATTGGAATGTTGAAATTTGGAATGGAGTTGTGGTCGGAGGGATTTTGTTTCATTTGTTGGAATGGGCTGGGTGTGTAATTGATATTGTGAGAAAATGAATTGTGTAGAGCGTCATTTCCATGAATTGGAAGCTAAAGCAATAAAATATATATCTGGGAAGGAAGTAAAAACCTCACTGTGGATGGCTTTCTTGCTCAGCTGCTGAGATGGGTTTTTATGGGCACACTGGTAGGGCGTGAATGGCCCTAAGGAGACTGATCTTGAGTGGGACAGTGGCTATGTTCGGTCTTTAGATTAGTGCATCAATAATAGAAACCATGTCATGGTAGAAAAATTGTCAATGGATTCATAAGGCTAATGTGAACTTGAGTGCTAATGTTGCATGTGTTCTTGAATAAGATATGAAGGTGGAAAATGTACATGAGTTCCTTTTTTACAAAATGACATAAATTACCCCTCTAAAAAGAGGCAAATAGAGGGCATGCCAAACCATCTATTAAAAGTAGATTCATTTATTACCAAACATGTTTTTTTATTCTAGCCTCTTTTTTGTATTACTCTTGTTTTAATGGCTCTATTTTGAATGGCCTATTAGGAAAAGAGTAGAGGTGCCAAACAAGGCCTTAGTCCACACCTGCCCCTTACTTTTATGAGCAGTGAAGAGGACTCCACTTCGTTTATAGTCTTAAAACTGTCTGGTCTCAAAAATGAAATCAAAGATAATCCGTTCAAATTGCAAAGTATTCCCATCCCAACATTCTTTGAACTGCCTCTAGCATACATGACACAGACCAAGTGGAAGCCCATCATGGCGGCTGAGGCCAAATCACCATACCCAATACATCAAGGCCCATCATTCCTAAGCTTGTTTACAAAGTTCTTATTAGATTTTAATTTGCTTAAATATCTACTAGATTTTATTTTATATAGTGAGGTTTTGGGGGGGATATGTCACCCAATGGCTATGTGCATGTCTCTTTCTGCTTGGAAATTCTTTCAACTGAAAAAATGGCATGACTTGTTTCATAAATTGTAGATGTTCAGATCTTGTTAGTATATATGAACTGAGTAATATCTTAAGATCCTTGTTATTGCTGTGACTAGTCAACAAACTGGTGTTGTCTTTTTTCTGTCTATTGTTGCTTGCTGATAGTTCTATAAACTGTTGTTGTGACATTACTCTGTCTCTGATTTCATAGGACAAAGTTGTGGAGAAGTCTCATGAGATAACCCTACACACAGAAGATTTGGAGGATTCAATCAGCATGGTGGAATCTATGAAAGAATGTGGCTTTTCGATTGCTGATGAGATGAATAAAGACATCAAGAAGTCTCTTCTGATCATGTCAACATCACAACCAAAGAAAGGGTAAATTCTTTGTTTTTTGTTTTTTTACCGGCAGAGACCTATTTCAAAGAATAAAATGGTTCACTGTTGACAGAAGGAGGATATAGAAGAGCAAGAATACAAGTTTGGATTAAAAACTCATGACATTTTACTAGGCTCTAAGGCTGCATTTTAAAACTCAGCCGAGTGGTACCTGACTCAGCTAAGTCTTCTTTTTCTTCTCATCCCAACTAAGTCTTCTTTTTCTTCTCATCCCAACTCCTCTCTCTCTCTCTCTCTCCACCCCTCCCCCTCTTTCCCATTACCATCCTGCTCTTCCTCCTTGCTCCATCCTCCTGTCTTCTCCTCTTCTTGCATCATCATCGGCTCTGTCAGAACCACTTGAAAAAGCTCCATCTGTATGAAGGTACGATTCGTAGTGGTTTTGAATTGGAGAGAAGATGGATGGCAGTCTGGAACTGGCCTAAAAATGGCCTCGAAATTGCCAGATTTTGGGGACCAGAACTCCTGCCTGAAAACACTGCTTGCAGTAGTGGGGAAATGCTGAATTTGGCTGTTACCCAACTCAGCCGCTGAGTCGGGGGTGGAGTCCATGTTTTAAATCACTGCTCTAAGGACTCCTTCCTTGACTTGGTAATCAATGGAGTTCTTTGTTTTCCTGAAAAGATCTTTGAACTTTTAATCTTATCTAAAATTAGAATGATATGGAGAAGAAAAACAGAATAAAGTGTGGGAATACAAAAGGGGGTTAAAATCTAAAATTTCTCAGTGGTAATGAATCTCTTAAACTTGATCTACACTTCGTTGGATAGGCGGTCTGTGAGGTGTTCTTCCACATGAATATGGTTAAAACAGATGCTTAAAGTAAATTACCTGTTGTCTTTCTTCTATAATTTCTGAGATCTGTCAGAAGTACTGGAGGCAGAACAGGCCCCTTCCTATACGATGGGGTGCACTAAGGATGAAAGAAAATTTAAGTACCTGTCAACCTGTTCATCTGCTTCACTGCTGCCATGACACCAATCAGTCCTGCAAATGCACCTTCCATTTCTACCTCTTCCAAACCTGTTCATTTGGTCAAAGCTGAAGTGCACATATTCATGAAAACCTTTTTTTTTTTCCTTCTTTTTATTGATCCTTGGGACGGAAATTTTCTTTGTTGATTTTCATTGTCCCATCTTTGACAAGGGGCGATATTTTGGTGTGATGAAATTACTTGTGAAATAGGGTCAAAGAAATGATGTAGAATTTAAAATGTCATTAACTTCTCTAAGAAACCGATATGTTGCCCGTATCTACCATGACATTCCTTGGCTTTCATAACCACAGTGGAAGATACAGGGAACCCAACAACTGTTTTATGGATCAGCTTCACAAGAATGAAGAACTTAAGGTGTCTGATCTATCCCAAGTTTGGGTTACATCCCCAAGCTGGATATTGCCTTCACACCAAGAGAAATATACTTTACACACCTTCAATCCCACTCTGGGTCTTCTTCGTCAATTTCTCTGATGAAAATGCACATCCTATCCATCTGTAGCCCTTAAACATGTATTTATTTGATTGTTAGTAAAAGAAAAGCCTAGCTAAATCCTGCTCATAGATATACGGCCTAAATTTTCATTCTCAGCCATTGAAACTAATTAAAAGCAAAATGTCCAAGCTACCTTCACAACCTAACAACATACAATCATAAAAATATACGAGTATTGTGTACCTCATACATCCTGGCCTAATGGGCGCACACATGGTCTAGTGGTTACTAAGCTTTGCTTCATGAAATGTTAAGGCCGTGTGTGGACCACTGGCTAGCCTAGAATAAAAGATAAAATTACTGGAAACACAAGTACACATGATTTGGTGTCACATCCAAAGAGGCCCTAACATTTTTCTCTGATTCAAACAATTCCAATAAACCTGCTTTTTAGGCATCTTATTTGTAATGCTAATCATCTTACATCTGAGATGTGTGAAACAGAATCACTGCTGCTCAGTATAAACATTCATGATGACACTATGGATGACTTAGCCATGGAGGAAGTTAATAATTTTTTTGACTGCTGATTTCGTATGTTTGTGGATTGTACAAGCAGGTTAATCCGTAATTCAGGTTTAGGATTTCAGATGGGCAGAAGTAGCTCATGGAGTCCAGCAGCCTTCACCTATGGCACTGGACAAGCTCAGTCAGACAGTGGAAGTGGCACTGGCTATCTTTCCACAGTTCTCAACTCGGCAAAGCAGAGAGCAGCAGCCCTTAGATGGCCCCCGCTTGATGCCTCTCAATTGAGGAATCCTAAGGTTGAGAGGCAGATGTCCACTCCAGAACCAACAGATTCAATGGTAGCCACTGGTGGTGCTGTTTCAACACTGCATGTTGTGGAAGCTGATGAGCTGCCATTGTCAAGCCAGAACGAAGACGAGCAGCTCGACATGTCAACAAGTTCTAGGGGAAGCGTACGGACTCATGAGCCTCTGGCATCGGAGAATTTTGAGAAGTTTAGATCTGATCAGGAAGCTAGGCTAAAGCAGTGGTTGGAAGAGACTGAAAATCATAACCGACACTAAGAAGCAAGCTAAGGTGAACTGATTTTAGTGTTTTCAACTGCTGTTTTTTGGAGTTTTGCTTGCATGGATTATTATCTATATAGATATGTACTACATTAAGCTCGCTCTTAGGCAAACTGCAAGTTCATGGTGAATTTCTTATGTACCATTGCTCGATATTTGTGGTGTAGAAATGTAATATCTTATGATGCATGACTGTTAATTCTTCTTTATTAATTGATCCAGTTGATGCAATCTTTGATAAATGGCCTATCCATGACAAGGCCCACCAAGCGGGCAAACTAGATCATCCAACTACAAGGCCAAATTAGCCTAGTCCAGCGACACAAAGTTGTATGGTTGCTCATCAACAGAGTGTTCCAAGGGCGGCGGCTGGGTCAATGTCAACTGTGAGACTTATGTTGACCCATTTGTTTGTCTGGCCTAATATCCAATCCAGGTCCAACCCAGACAGGCCAAGTGCTAGTTGGGTTGCTGAAACAAACAAGAATCGCTAACCACTGCAACCATATTTATAGAAATTGAGGTGGTAATTATGGGCTGGGTCAATCTGGACTTTATGCCAGCTTGGTTCGCATCTGCCATCTGCCTAGATTTGGAACCCGTGCTCTCATCTCAGCCTAGTTTCAGTTTTTCACTTGTGCCTCTGTATGCTTGAATATCGTCCAGCTGTCGTGTATCACAGAGTGCATATATATTTTGCAAATTGGCTGTGTAAAAATGACATGAGCTAGTAAAACGATTGGAAGGTACTCATTGTCGCAGCCAGACATTGCAGGTTCAAGGCATGTCACCATTCAGAAAGAAAAATTAGAAAAGGCTGGGTCAAGACCAAGCTTTCAGCCCCATGGTCTGGATCTCAGCCTGATTAATAGCTCCATGACTTAACGATCCTAAATTTAGGTGTATCGACAATATGAGTGACACTTTCCTTTGCATAGTGTAAGCATACATGTACAATATATCCATACAAAATAAAGATGCTCTGGGTCATTACCACCAGATGTAGAGATGTTCTGGGTCCTCAAATGGATTACCACCAGATGTAACCCAACAGAAAGCAGCCCATTGGGATAGTAATTGTGGCCTAATCCTCAGCCCATGATCAGCTGGAACCATAGCCACTCTAATGCAACATGAAAGAATACATAATATAATTTAAAACCTTGTTTAAATATCATTATTGTCTAACATTCTTGAAAGCTCTCATTAGTTTATGATCCTTGTACCATATACAATCCCTACTGCTGCTTGCAAAATGGGACTTCTTTAACCCAATGTTCTAAAAAAACTGGACTGGAACACAAATTTAACCTGTGGTTAATCTGTTTCCCGACCGTCTGGTTCAACCCAGCTCTGCAATGGCATAAAAAAAATAGTGATTTTTTTTTTAATTTCAAATTCATCCATGGTTCTTACCTGTTATGACCGGATTTTGACTAGTATCCCACTTTAGATCTAACCAAACTGTGAAGTACACCCCATTTCAGTAGAACCCACTTTATAACCTACATTAGTTTAACCTTGCTTCTCTTTCTCATATTTTGATTTTAACTGATTATAAACACTCCCCTTTCCTGGTCCTAACTCACTTTAACCTACGTGCATCTCACATTTCAGTAGAACCCATACGTCCATCTCACATGCCCCCTATAGTTGTCATATTGGCATAAGAATTATCTACGAAATGATGGAGACCTGAAGGCAACTGGGGTGATTTCCGTTATCCGGGTAGCTGTGGATAGGTCCCATCTGCAATTCCACTTCTCTCCAACTCTGCCATTTGGCTCCATAAAAATAAGAAGACAATTCTTTTTGAAAAAAAAAAAAAAAAACCCTAAATAAGATGAGGCCTATATATGGGTACAGGTAGCTGTTAATCTTCCTTAATTCCTTCTGTCTATTTTACACCTAACCACTTTAAATTGTCCCACCATTTTCCTTCTTTTTCATATGATGGGACCGAATATTATCTCATTAATAAAAATAAAAAGCGGTTTTAAATAATATTATTGTATATGTATATGTATATGTATATATATACACATGCAGATGTAGCGAAGAAGATAATGAAAATCGACATCATGCTTTATGTGTGCCTATGAGGCAACGGTTGCAACCACTTGACCGTGTGTGCTGGCTTACACACTCTACGTGCCTTTTCCTCTCAATGGGTATTAATTCCCTTTCCGATTCTCTCTTTTCATGCATTGCATTTGCACCCGCATATATAAGATTTCTTTGTAACGTCACGTAATTACCTCCTTTCCTTTACGTTACTTACTCTTTAACAAACTGAAGGTTTTGGAAGACGCAAGCCTCTAGAGTAAACAAAGGACAGTATACACCATCGAATTGAATCACATTAAAAAAGGCACGTAAGAAGAGTACTGGCCGCAATCTTCTTCTTGGAATATGGATGTGTTAATTTGAATCTAAAATGAAAAAAAAAAAGACTGGGTTTCTCTTGTATTGGTTGGATGGATACAATTGAACTGTCTGCAACAGGGGTATACTTTTGAAAAGTAAATTCTATTTTCTTGTGCAACTCCTCTTTCATAAAGATTGCTAAAGTCCTTTTGAGCTGAAACATTTTACCTTTTACTTGGCCTGCATTTCTTTTCTACAAGCCAAAAGTCAAAAGTCAAATTAAAAAAAGGGGAAAGCCACTAAGGTAGACGGTCCTTTATTACAGGCGCATTGGGGTAGCAGCAGTTCAATTTTGAAAAATAAAAAATAAAAAAATTCAACCTTCTAATGAAATTTGACAATAGCAATATATATATATTTATACAAAGAAGAATTGATAAAACTTTTATATGAGAAACTGAAAGATTGTGAATGCCTATGATGAGGAGAGCAACAAAAGGGTTGAATGGAGTCGTGAGAGAAAAAACAAGAACACATACAGTTACAGGGAAATAATGAAGTTTCAATAGAGTTGTGTGAAATAGCAGAACTGAATCACCAAGCTAAAGATAAAGATTAATGAACCTTTAATGATGACTGCAACCATGAAAAAGCAAATACCATTTTATGTGGATGGTGGAGATACACGATCACCAGAAATCATGCCTATCATTTTCCCATGAAAAACGTAGCTATTAAATACTAATCAATTTCATGACATGGAAGTGGGGTACCATCGTACCCCCACTACATCTGTAAGTTGATCTGGAACCTTCAAAATGTGGGACCCTCTACTCACTAGATGATCCCAGCCATTGAATGCTAGGATACTTCTCCATTCAATGTGGACGGTTGACCCATGGACGTTGCAGCCACCCTATACAAGTCAGCTGTCGGTGGAATTGGGCTACGACTTCTTTACGTTTGGGTCCATGCTTTTAAACAGTCAAGATGATGGCCTAGCCAACTCCTCTTTTTAAATTGGCTGTGATTCCTGTCCGCACAAATTTTACAATTCTCACTAATTAGCTGGACCCACCTAATCGCGGTTCGAATGGAAACAGATCACCACACCTCTTGAATGATACCAATTATAGTGGGAATAATTGTTGGATGAATCGCAAACTTTTTAAAATTTATAAATTACGTATTAATGTTAGATTCATATGATGAGCCTAAAATTTTTCATAGAAATGAAAATATTGAGAAGTTTCGATCCATCACCTCTTCCTTGATGAGTGGGACCAACAAGGAGGTTTGGGGATGGCCCATAGGAGATGGGGGACTTGCAACCATCGAAATGGGAGACGTGGTTGAGGCCTAACCTTTAATTCACTTGTGATGTGTAATGGTCCAATCATCACACACGTGTGGGGAATGGGCACAAATTTCCATGCACCAGATGGCAATGGGCCTATTCCCCTAATCCCAATAATGATTTATGAGAGAGAGGGAGAGATGGAGATGGAGATAGAGAAAAAAAAAAACTGGTACGTTCTAATGGTTATCCCTTTTACACGTCTGTCTAAAAAAAGTGTTATAAAATGCGTGGTGCGACTTCTTTCTTGGTTATTGAAAGGAGAGCTGACACGCGTCATAGGCCCATTGGATGAATGGTCAGAGGTGAAGGAAAGCCGCAAAACTGACACGTGCCTTTAACACGTTAGAATTGCATGGTTATGGACCGTCAACTTACTCCATGAAAGCCGGAGCCGTAGTTTGTGAGTCATGGTCTCGGCTCGGTTGGCGCAGATTCCCAGCTCGGATTCTTCAAAATCAAAATTACCAAACTAGTCTTCGTTTGGACTTTGGAGTGATCATCACTTTGTCAAAATGATGTCCCAAATAATTAATTAATCATTTTTTTCATTTTTCTTTTTTGGGTGATTGAGGTCCCCACTTGACTTTTAGTAGTTTGAATTGCCTCGAGTGAGTAGGCGGCGAGCCGAGTTGAATTTATTCAACATCTTAGCAATCAATTTTAAAGATAACTCATGCTACAAATTATCAATGTACTTGGTTTTACTTGTAAAATACATGTGGGACCCACTTAGAACATGACAATTGCATTAGAAAAAGTAAGGTCATAATAGTTTAATTCAAACATGGATTATAGGTATGTCAGATATCACTTTGATCGAATAATTATTTCTTTAAAATTTAAAGTGCTTGAGTTTTAATGATGGTATATATGTACTTCACATAAAATTGTTTGGTGGCTGAATTAGTGATTAAGATCATCACAATTTAAAGGGACGAATATGTGTGCAAAGATTAGATTGAGAAAAAAATAAAATAAAGAGGGTCAATGCTGATTACCAAATTAAAAGGAGTGTGCAAGGCATGAGCGTGTCACAAGTAGACCCACTCTAGAGGGGTCGAAAAGGAACAACTTTATTTTCTATTATAATTTTTTATTTTTCAAAGAAAATAAATTTTCACTTATTATAAGAAAATTATATGAATATGATTTGAGATGGGATGCCAAAGTGGAAAATAAAAACAAAGACCTCGCAGATTTGCGAAAGGTCCAAAACTCAATTATGGTGTCTCCTCTTCGATTTGGATATTCTAGGTAAGATTATCAAAGTTTCTTCCTTTTATAAAGTAGTAATAGAAATGACTAAAACCTAACTTTTAGTTTCATCTTCCCACATGAGAGAGGATTCACACAGGGAATGGTTGACAATGGCTTAGACATTTGAAACACCAACGACCCCATTAAAACAAAGGAAAAGAAAAAAAATAATACAACCAAACATCTATGAGATTCTGCAAGTTCCATCAATATCCTCTCAAGGACTCTTTTGGTTGCTAACTAGATTGGGACAGATCAAATTCGGTTACATGTAATCAAGAACATAGGTATCAATCACATAGGAAGATGCTTCATGGCATGTCAAAAGTGATGCAATAAATGGAAACCCTAATCTTTCCTTGACAACTACCATCTAATTACAATCCAAATTGGAGTGGCAGGAATTCAACTTTGAAATGAATTAGGCCAGAATAAATGGGAAAAATAAAAATAAAATAAGACATGGCATTATCCTTTCCATTATATAACCAAGTGTAACTGATGCAAGAAATACATCAGGTGGATGGCTTGTACTCCACATCTTACCCTGAACATATGTGGCAGGTTGAATACAGCGATTCCTTGAGAGATTTTATAAAAGTGAAATGGACATTGGGACATTTCATGCAATGTTTTTGTGGAAACCTATAGGGCCTACTTTCTTTTATCAAAGGCATTTATGCACAAGTTACCCAATCAAGAAGTTTTCGCTTCAATTTCACTTCACTGACATTGACATACACCATCACAATGATCAGTTCATAAATGTTAATTATTTACTTTACATTTACCATGCCAATGGTCAACTCAATACATAATTCCACCTTGATTTGGAGTTAGATTTTGGATCGATAATGATCATTGATTCAATATTTGTAGCATACTTTATTCCAAACTGAAAGGAATTGTTAAGTTAAAAGAAAAAAAACTGTGAAAGAGAGAGAGAGAGAGAGAGAGAGAGAGAGAGAGAGTATTTTTTTTTTTTTTTGGATACAAAAAAAAGAAAAGAAACCCTTGACAAATCTTTATTAGACCGTATTAGCTCCATATTTTTTAAATACGGTCCACGTCTTGAAAAACCATGCAAATATCAAGGCAATATTTTATCTACCAATTTGTGATTGAGTGTGTGATATGAATGAATTAGATCAATGATAAAATTGGCCCTACATGGATCAACAATCAACACAATGTAACACAGACGATCGAAAACATCCCAAACAAGAGATTGAAAGCCTATCTCTAAACTTTAACTAAAGATAACATGTCATTTAAATTTGAACCTTAGTCAAATTTAACCATATCAAAAGAGTGACTAATGCCCAATTAAAAAGAAGTCAATCCAGTCAAAGTTAGCGTGGCGCCACGCTTAAATATCAAATATATATTATTTATTGCAATAATACATATAAAAATAAAAAAAATTAAGTGAGTAAAACCAGTTCTTATAAATTTAACACTGGTATGGGTTTCCATTTTACTTACTATGACCAGAGAGGATTCCAATGAGTGTGTCATTGTAAAAAACTGAAGAGGCCACGACAAGCCGTGTCAAATTGCAGAAACCATACGAACCAACCTGTGACGGAAAGGCAAAGGCGCCGTGGGGTGGGGTGGGGTGGGGTGGGGTGGGTGGGGATGGGAAAAGAATACAAATGTAAAAAAGTTGTGTCGGTTACTTGTCCTTAGGGGCAAGTAAAAGGGCGTTTGTGCCATTTGTGGCTAAGTAGTTCTCCCCCCACCCCCCCCTAAATTACCAATTATCACCCCCCATCAACTTCATTTGTTGGGGACGAAACTTGTAAGAGAGAAATTTCTCCATTTTGACTGGCTGGAGTAGTAATTCATTAAAGAAAATAGAAAATAATTGAATCAGTTAGAGGGATCAAAGTTGGAATTGAATTACCATTTAGAGCAATGTGTATCTCATGATAGAGGAGTGAGGGAATCTTTCATGTTTGCGGTGTTCAAAGGAGTGACGGCAAATCTATGTAATTCATGAATAAAACACATGAACAACATAATTAGCATTTTCTAGTTAAAAAAGGCTAAATTATTAAAATATAGTTTTATTTATGTAGAGCCAATCTGAATGCATGCCAATTATAAACTGTCGAAGGACGAAAGGTTTATATATGTTTGGTACGTGAAAAGTAACAAAAAAAATAAAAAAAAATAATAATAATGAGCTTCTCCATCCAAAAGTGAATGTCACAAATCAGGGTCTGTTGATTCACAGGAGTGTGAGGAAAAGATTGTTCCAAAGTTGGTCCACATGGGTCCCATGAACTAACGGCCAATTAAAAAAATCTAGGATGATTTTCATAATAAAATTTGCGTGTGTATCCCTACACGCTAACAAATACACATCACCTCATGAATAATTAATGTTTGTGAATGAATGGTCTTGCTCAAAATCAATTGACCTTCTACGATCAAGCCAAGCTTGTACCAATATGCACCCTTGCCCTCTTCTTCTTCTATTTTCGCAAGATCAAGTTAGGAAGACATATATAGTTTACCTTAAACTCTTCTAATACTATGTGTTCCTCTTTAACGATTTTTTTTTTTTAAATACTGTGTTCTTCACAAGCAGTTGATAAAAACAGGTTTTACTTACAAGTAAATACCTAAGAAAATTATTAATATATTTTAGTCTTTTCCGAAATTTAACTTATAAGAAAGACGACGAAGTAAAGTAAATGAATCTAACATTTTGAGCAAGTAAATGATCTACTATATAATGGTTGAACCATATACAATGCAGATCCATATCATCATGTCCTAGTATGCAACGAACAAGAAAAATACATTTTTGACATACTCTTTTAGGGTCTCTAGCTGATTGGTGTGGATCACTTAGTATCTGTTTCTTTGCATAAATGCATAGGAAATCGATCAAGCTAGAAGTAGTAAAAAATATAGACCCAAGCAAAATATACAAGAATGATTATCAAATGACCTTTTCTTTCATGGAAAGTGAATCAAGGGAAGATGTGAAATGAATATCTAGTTATTTATCTAGTAATTCAAATTTTAGGAAATTCAAGGTCTCATATGCATTTATGTCTCATATCCTTCACCCATTACCTCATATCTATTAAGACTTCACCCATTTTACAATCCTCCAGTGTAGTGTAGCTCATTTGGGCATTAAGATCTATGTATTTAATTCCTTCGCATTTTAATAGAAAGTTGCAAACAAACAGACCCTAACTGTTGTACCCAATGTCAAGCATATTGAGGACATCTTATCCATATTTAGTGGCAAGGAAATCAACTACACAACATCCAACATATTTTTCCTAAAAATCCACCTCCAACGAAGCTCATGAAGCTCCCCTGGCAATCAAGAGTAAAAGAGGAAGATAGATGTAGACCTAAATTAGTTGTGGGCTCAACATCACACCAGTTTTTTTTTTTTTTCTGAACCCTTTTTATTTTCGGGCTCAAAGATTAACAAACTCCTGCATCCAATGGAATGGGAGTAACAACATCAACTTGCATGGGGATAGAAATGAAAAGCGAAGGACCTGAACTGAAAAAAACTGGGTACAAGTTCAACATTTGGACCCATTATTATTTCAGAGTTCTTCCTGTCCACTGCAGTAACCAGAATAAAATTGGAATCAGGGTTATGGTCCTTGGATTTTTATATACACTTGAAAATTCAAATATATGATGTCGTACAAACATATTTTATCATATCTATGTAAATGGAAATAAATTTAGTGCCAATGGTTACTACATGCCTTATAACAATAATGGAGGACTTTGCTTGTGATGTTGTATTTCAACTTTTCATCTAGAAAAGGCAAATGGGCTTTGATTTGGACCTACATCCAAGCCCTATAGTCATGTATCATTCCATCAGAAGAAATCAGTGAGGACCCAATAAAAAAGAATAACCCTTCCTAAATATGGCCCACCCAGAAAAAAAAAATCAGTGGCAGATAAGTGTAGATTATTCTCAACACTTGTAATAATTCTACAAAAAAAAAAATTAAAAAGTTAGAAATCGACAAGAATAACCAAAGGTGGGCCAAACTTGACAGTATAAAAAAGAAACTTGGCTAGTAAAGTAAGACGGGCAAACCAAGAATTGACAATGGTGAAAAGATTAAAAAGTAGGTCTTCAAAGTAAACTACAAAAACAAAAAAAAAAAACAAAAAAAAAAGAGGATAGAGCCAGGCTCTATATTATTAATTGACCCCCATCAGGCCTGGTTGAAAGAGAGCCAACGTGGGCCCCTCAGTAATAACTCATAAATAAACCCGTTAACGTTTCCCATCCACAGAAAAGAAAGCAAAGAAGGCAAGTCCCATACGGAATAGGAACCCAAAATCCCTCCTCTAGATATCGCCCAAGTTCATTCCCGACTTACACACGAATTATATACATATGATGCTCCGCGAGAGCACAAAAAAACTCAACTCCTCCATTCTCGGCCCATTCCCCATCCAACATCACATCATAAATGGGCCACAGAAACATCACAACCATCCATCACTGGCCAGCACTGGGGACATTGCAATAAATATTTACGGCCACGTGTCAGGGGATCGGACCCGGCGGGATCCGCGATAATCGCCCGGCACGTTCTATCCCTGCTTCCTTTGGGTGTGGTGAGGGTGAGGGCCCACTTCACAGCTGTTACAATGTGTTGTTGTCTGTTGGGACCCTTATCACTTTGCTTAAAATAATTGGATCTCATTTGAGAAAAAATCTGATAAGAGCAACCATTAATTAACAAATAAGATATGAATTGTTAAATCTACAAACTGTTATTGGAAGAGGACCAGGTGAGAGAGAGGGGTTTTTAACCTTTTTAACCCCCCCCTCCTACCCCCCACACAACACCATCCAGCAGTGATAGGGGAAGGATGTGGCCTTCTCTCTTGGTTTTTAACTAATATTAGCTGCAAAGTAAGCAGCTCCTGACAACGCAGCATCTGCTTTGTTTTATCATTTTTTTCCCCTTCATTCTTTCTCTCTCTCTCTCATCATCATCATCATCATCAACATCATCACCTTCTTCCTTGTCTATCTCTCTCTCTAGCTGTATTGGTTCTGCAGTTTTTATGCACAGGAAGCTCTCCTGCTCCTACTCCTCCTCTTCCTCCTTTCTCTGGGTGTGATAATTTTTTTTTTTTTCCATCTTTTAGTTTATGAGTAGAAATAGAAATATATATATAGATTTTGAGTGCTCACTTGTGAGAAGAGCTGTCTTTCTCTTTCTCTCTCTTTATCTTTGTTTGTTGTTTCTTTCCTTCTTTCTTTCCAGGTGTCTTCGTTATCTTTTTTTTTTTCACCGTCTTATTCTACTGGTTTCTGATTTCTTTTGTATCATTCAATTCCCCTCTTTCTAAACATTACTGTCTCTCTATCTATCTTTCTGATGAGTGAGAGAGAGAGAGAGGGAGGGAGGAAGAGTTAGAATCTTGAAATAGTGAGAGGAGAGAGAGAGATGCAGCAAGGTGGGTCTCAATATGGGGTTTCTCCAGATATGACGGCGTCTTTTGCAGGGACGAGAGTGCTCGACCCATTGCAGCAGCAGCAGCAGCAGCAGCTAATGCAACAGCAGAAACCGGGAGATGCGGCGCTGGCGGAGGCGGCATCGCCAATAAGTAGCAGACCACCTGCTCGAGGGAATTTCGATGAGTTGGGGTCGGTGCCGGGGGGTTTTCCGGATGAGGATGCGCTTGCCGGGGAGGAGACGGAGAGGGGTCTGACGGGAAACAGGTGGCCGAGGCAGGAGACGCTTGCCTTGCTGAAAATTCGGTCGGACATGGACGCAGCGTTCCGGGACGCCACCCTGAAAGGGCCTCTTTGGGAACAAGTCTCCAGGTAAATGAAATGAAATGAGCTTATTGAACTTATTATTAACTGTTTGCCTCAGCATTCGTGCCTTGTGAGTTTCTGTGAGAATGCCAAAATGAAAAAGAGGCTGTTTGGGAGATTTGTCTAGTTTTTATCCTTTTTTCCTTCCTTGAGACTCACAGATCTGTTTTAGGTTTCTGTGGAAGCTTAAAACGGAATCCCATACAACTGAAATCTGCAGTTGGGGGTGTCTCCAGGTTAAGCTCCCAAGGGCAAATCTAAGTAAAAGTATTGGTAACGATCTCAGCATCGTACCACGATCTTTCAGAAAAAACTGTTGTTGTTTGCTGCTGCAGCTCTCTCTCTCTCTCTCACGAGAGCAGCATCTTTTTCTCTGAATTCATTAACAGTAAGGTCAGATCCACTGCATCAAACCCAACCAATCCTATTTCTTGAAATTCATTTAACCTAGAGACCCCTAAAATTAAAAACTATTTTTAGGAGAGAGAGAGAGAGAAAGAAGGGAAAGAAGAGAAAAGCAAAGCATGCATTGCATTTCTTTGCGGCTTCTTTATTTACTAAATTATAATAAGTGGAGAGAGAGAGAGAGAGAGAGAGAGAGAGAGAGAGAGAGAGAGAGAGAAGTAAACATCACAGCTAAGCATTGGTAATGAGTTTTGGTCTGTTTTCTTTTTCTTGCTTTTTTTCTCTCTTTGATTCCCAGGAAGTTAGCCGAGCTGGACTACAGCAGGAGCGCCAAGAAATGCAAGGAGAAGTTTGAGAACGTGCAAAAATACTACAAGAGGACCAAAGAAGGGAGGGCCGGTAGACAAGACGGAAGGAGCTATCGTTTCTTCTCCCAGTTAGAAGCCCTTCACAGCAGCACTACCCCATCTCCAACCACTGCTGCTCCTATCCCTCCTGCCACCAGCAATCCAATGGTTGGGTCTTCTTCCACTAGAATCCAACCGCCTCCGGCCTCCGCCACAACTTCTGCCCCCACCCAGATTGACATTCAGCGAATCGGGCCTGATTTAACCGCCGACCCCACCGCCCCTGGAATCTCCGGTCCAGGTCCAGGTCCAGCTGCCGCTGCGGTAGGCGGAATCAACTTCTCGTCAAACACATCATCCGAATCAAGTTCTGAGTCTGAGGAAGAAATGGAAGAAGGCCCCAGTACTGGGAGCCGCAAGAGAAAGCGGTCTGAGTCAAGTAGGGGGAGCCGGAAGATGATGGCATTTTTCGAAGGGCTCATGAGGCAAGTGATGGAGAAGCAGGAGGCGATGCAGCAGAGATTTCTGGAGGCAATGGAGAAGAGGGAGCAGGATAGGATGATTAGAGAGGAGGCATGGAAGCGGCAGGAGATGGCGAGGCTGGCCCGAGAGCACGAGATTTTGGCTCAGGAACGCGCCATGGCTGCGTCTAGAGATGCTGCCATCATCGCCTTCCTTCAGAAACTCACCGGACAGACAATTCAGATACCTCATCAATTGGTGGCAATTCCCACTATGGCAGTGCCACCACAACCACAACCACAACCACAACCGCATCCACATCCACATCCACATCCACAACCAAAGGCAGATCCTCCACCGCCGCCGCCTCCGGCAGCACCAGTGCCGCAGCAGCATATTCAGCAGTCTCAAAACACGGAAAAATCCCGGCATCAGCCATCATCTACGGAACTAGTGTTGGTTCAGCCGGAACAGCAGCTGGAGGTCGGTGGCAGTTTCGATCCGGTATCATCATCCCGGTGGCCAAAATCAGAAGTCCATGAACTGATCCAACTTCGAAGCGGGCTCGAATTGAGGTACCAAGAAGCCGGACCAAAAGGCCCTCTATGGGAAGAGATCTCAGCTGGAATGCAGCGAAGGGGTTACAACAGAAGTGCCAAGAGATGCAAGGAGAAATGGGAGAACATCAACAAGTACTTCAAGAAGGTGAAGGAGAGCAATAAGAAGCGCCCAGAAGACGCCAAGACATGCCCTTATTTCCACCAACTGGACGCCCTCTATAAGAAGAAGATCCTTGGCGGTGGCAGCACCAGCACCAGCAGCTTGAGCACTCCCAACAAGCAGGAACAAGACATGAGCCCAAATCCCCAAGAAAGGACTGATATCTTAGCTATCATGCCACCCCCGCCTCCACCGCCACCATCTCAGCCACAAGCAGAAACTGAAACCAAGAGCAGCAGCACCAGCAATAAGAATGGTGGAAACACTGAAGGAGGGAGCTCTTTACAGGTGCAGACTAGTAATGGCGGTTTCCCGCCCAGCTTTTTCGAAGAGGAACCATTGAAGAAGGTAAGTTTTGTTCCAATTCCGTGATTTCGTTTTGAAAATTTCTATTTTCAATTGTTGGGATTGGCTTTGATTCTTGATTTGGATTGAAGCCAGAAGACATTGTGAAGGAGCTGATGGATCAGCAGCAAGCAGCAGCGATGGACAACTACAAGGACAGCGACAATCTCAATCAAGAAGAAGATGATGGTGATGAAGATGAAGATGAAGATGAAGATGAAAACGATGACGACGACGAGGATGAGAAGAAGATGGCATTCAAAATCCAATTCCAGAGTAAGAATTCCTCCAACGGTGGGAACCCATCAAGCTCTTTCCTGGCTATGGTCCAATAGTTGTCCTTCTCTTCCATCCCTTTTCCAATGTACCATATGTACTTAAAAGTCTAGAGCTCAAGAGGTCTTGATAGATAACAATTCAAAAGCCGTTGCCAAGGGGATACAAGGAGCCCAATGACCTTTCCCTCTACTTTCCAATTCACAGTCGTCCCTCTTCCTTTTTCTCTTCAAAATAGCTTTTAGGCAGTGTTTTTCCATCAGAGATGAGATTGTTCGTTCCTGGGTGTCGTTCTTTCTTGCTCAAATCCTTTCCTATTTTATTGATTTGTTGTCGAATAAATCCCGTTCGATCAACACCGGGCGGAAGCAGGTTAAAGGCCCCAGAAATAAGCTCACCCCAGAGGAGCCAAACAAGAATCCCAATGGAGGGGTGAAGTTAATAGGTCAGACCTGTGAGAAGTGGAGTACTGGAAGATAGTATTTATCAACCGACTCCAAAAGTCTCTAGCAGCATCAGCAGTAGGAAGAAGAAGAAGAAGAAGAAGAAGAAGAAGAAGAAGAAGCAGCAGCTTTGTTTTCTTTCAAATATATTCATCTTTTTTTCTTTCATTTATATTTAAATTACATTGTAATTTCATGGGGTTTTCTTTCTTTTTTTTACTCTTTGTTGGTTAAGGAAAGCTGACAGTAAAAGTGGGCTAAGTAGTAGTCTGAGAGAGGAATTTGGTTTTCATTTCAGTTTCTTTTTCATGTGGTGGGGTGAATGCACTGTTTCTTTCCTTCATAGTTCTTATCAGGAATCTACCCATAGTTGCCTCCCTTATCCCCTTCCTTATTTAAGGCCTCTCCAAATATGGTGTATTTACTTCTATCTTTTCGAGTGCATGCACAATCCTATATTTTTCGAATCAGAAATAGCAAACATGGTGTCGAATTTATATCGAGATACAATGAATGGAACCATAAGAATCTGGTAGATAGTAAAAACTTCACTGCAGACAACTGCAAGTGGTAGGCCTTTTATTTCATTATTATTATTATTATTATTATTTTTTGTGTTTATGTGTTTTTAGCTGATTATAAGAGGGAAAATAAATGAATGGTAGAAGATATAGCATAAAATAGGAAAGGTAAATACCTGGTGAGGTGGAGCAGAAACATGAAAGGGAGGGGGCAGAAAATAGAATGGGGACCCAGGGAATCCTCTTCTCTCAGCCTGAGGTAGAGAAATGAATGGAGTTTGTGCACAGAAAACCCATTGCTAGATTTTATTAGGCTGGACAATGTTGTGCGTTTGTAACCGAGATCAACAACTCTAGAAGGTCTCTATCTCGCTCTCTTTTTTTCTTTCAGCTCTTATGAGATATTCATGCACCTACACACCTTATATAAGTCCCTCACCATCAGCGCCGTGTGGAACCGCAGGAGGAGAGCTGGTTTGTTATCTTTTACCCTACAATTATCACCAGTAGTGGGCTATTGGACCTCACCAATATGTTACGGTGTTTTCCCCCCAAAAAATCACAATCAAACTAAGGTGGGTCACCTATTTAACTTGACACATCAATGTTCCTACATATATAGAATGGATTTAAGTGAAGGATAAAATGAGAAGATTTTCCTTGAGATGTCATTGAACATCTTATAATGGTTGGAGGGCCATGTCGACCCCCATCTCCTAATTCCGTCCCTCTTTTCTTTCTTTGTGGCACCAACCAAGGGGATTAGACCCATGAGGGACTCAAGAGACCTGGGAGTGAATCCCAAGAAAAGTTAGGGAGAATGCCACTTGCAAACACATGAAATGAAGATCAAACCTTGGACAACTCCAACTGGGTGAGAATATGATATCCAACCACTATGCTATCTCTATATTTTTCAAATCCACTCCTAATTCAATTGTACCGGCATATGACCTATATCTATGAAGAGAATAATGTTTTTTTTTTTAGCAAGAAATAGTAGAAAAGAGAAAAAATAATTTCCTATACTCTATATCAATTTATACTTGTCGCAATATATAAAACCGTATCAACTTGTTCGTTAATTTTGAAAAATACAAATGTGAATAAAAATTTCACACCAATAGCAACTTCTAAGTTGATATTGGCATGTGAGGTTTCTTGTGAGCAACCTTCATTAGACATATAGGAAGCCTTTCTTTCTTTCATTGGTCTAACCCATTCACATCACATTAATTTCTAAGCATAATAGCAGCACAAGTTTAACAACAATTACAATTAATAATGTTCATAATATATAGCCTTTGATGATGATGATGATGAAATAATGCATACTATAGATTTATAAGCATGTAAAAATATGAGTCAGCCTTTAATTTAAATTTTTTCATACATCACTAAATCTAACAATGTATAAACAATAAAAATGACATAATCTTCGATGGAACACTATTAGTTTACTTAAAGAAGATAATGCTTCAATATAACCCACCCTATTTTACACTCCACTGTTTGATCTTCATTCTTACTATACTAATCAATCCCAAACCACCTTCAGCTTTTATGCATATCATATGCATGATTCTAAAAATTAACAAAGTATAAAATACCGTCCAGATTTACGTACGTACAGAACAAATGCCTTTCCGAATCATCAAGCAACATCATGTGGGCAATGTCTTTAAAAAAAACAAGAGTTACAACAATTTTTGAGCCCATTCTCTCCCATCCACACAAATGCTGTTATTCTAATTCGATGGTTAAGATTGAAGTGCATCTTTTGCCCATTGCGTACAGGCTAGTCTACTTGAGAATTGAAACAAAATTCACAGTTGGGTCAAGTCACAAGTGTGGAAAACATACAACGTAATGGAAGTAAATAAAGGTGCAAGGATTTCAGTGGAAGTGAAGGGTCCTAATGAAGAAGGAAAAAAAAAAAAGAAAAAAATGCCCCGGGATCATCACCTTCTGTCGCCACTAATGGCGACAATCAAGTGACCGCACCTGATTCCTCGAATATCAGGCGCACAATTACCACCATGCCCTTTTTGCTCTCTTTTCATTTTTTTTCACTTCTCACTCTCACACTCACTCCATTTTGTTTTAACGAATTCAGTATAAAACTGCAGATCTACCCACTACTCTAGCTTCTTTTAACTGTAAATGTACAAGATGACATTTATTTTGTACAGTCATTGTTTGGTATTGTCCTACAACTGCTCAGTTCTTGGTGATCCCTGCAGAAAGCCAAAGGAACCAACGAACTGCTCAGCTCTTGGTGATCCATACAGAAAGCCAAAGGATCCAACACACTAAGGTCATATTCTTTATATATGGACCCTTTGTAGACAAGATTGGTAATTATTGAGTTGGGTAGAGATTCGAGTTACTAATCAGGCCTAATTCCAAGTGAATCGCGTTCATATCTGTAAATATAATATAAAATATAATGGTACAATTTGATATAATATGCGATTTATAGTTAATAAATATTAACAACGTGTTTGATGAAGTACATATGAATATTTATATTTCTACATGGCTCCAATCAACTGAGGAGTTGGTCTGAATATAGTAGGGCCCATCTTTATACTTGAGACTTACATGGATTTCATGAAACTGGTGTCTTCCATTTTATTCCCTTTCCGAAGGACTTTCGTATATGTAAATGTACGTATACACACTACACATGACCGTGACCAACTGGAAAAGTCTAAGTGTCTCATTCAATCCCAAAAAGTTAGTTTGAGATCTAATTTACTTGTAGTTGTAGTGGCCTTTAGCGGACTTCTTTTAATTAGGTCCAGTCGTGAGTCCCAATTTGATCTTATATCTCATACCTGAATACACCTGCTAACGGATAGGAAATATTTTATTTTACTTTTTGAAAAAAAATTATATAAATTGTATAGCTTATTGAATATGATCCTATGCTTGATGCTGTATGTATGTCTTCAAGTTTGTTTTGTGAAAATGTTTTATATTACTTTTTTTAAAGGCATATTTTTTAAAGTTATAATTATTAAATTCAATTTTATATGAAACTATTTTTGAAGTTATATGTACAAGTATTTTTAGAAAATAGCTTTACACTATGCAAAGCTATTTTTTTTGCACTTTAGGGTATTATTTTTCACGTAGTGTATGCAAAGCTTTACGCTTTCCCTAAATTGGATATTATTATTATTATTATTTTTTGTGGTGGGGCCAAATTTTGTACTTCCAAGGAATGTGAAAAGGTACAAAGCACCATGTCAAGCATTTTCTGTGATTTAATTACAAAGCACCTGAAATCCCAAGAGTAACCTTCTCTTCAAGGGTATTTTCTTTCTGAGTGAATTACAACAAAAATCAGCATAAGCTTGTCCAATTCTTCACATGACATAAAAATATAATGCAACACCTTTCTTAATAAAAGTACACATTAACCTGATCACCAATTTATTGCTTTATACATACCCTAAATGGCCGAGCAATGGTGTTGTATACCACTTGTTGAAGATTTATTGAGAAAATCCCAATTATTTGAAGATTTAACCATCATTTTTTTTTTTATTATAAATGTAGACCACAGGCCATTTGTTCTTTAAATCCTTCATTTGACTTGCCACCAAATTTTAGACATGTAATAGAAATAACACTTGAGTCCCATATTTTTTGTCATTTGGATTCAACTATTCATATATTAACTATTTGAGGAGGGCTCGACTCCAAAGACAAAACAAAACGAGAAAAATGTCGAGTTTGGGAACCCTTATATATCAAGAAAATGCTTGTGACTTTCAACTTTGGTCCCCCAAAGATTCTTCTTTTTTACATAGTGGCCCCCAAACAAAAATCCCGAGTCCGTGCACTTCCAATAAGCAAATCTCATAAATCCTTTTTTCCATAAATGCATTTTGTGAAACCTGATCTTGTCATCATGCTAGTGTGTTTGTCATTTCTACTAGGTTGCTATGAAACTGGTTTAACAGCCCTCTTGTATTTAATAAGTACCGATGCCTCATTTAATTTAAGAAAAAATAAATTAGAGAGTTTCTCTACTACAAGTTGCAGAGTATTTGGATTCCAGACAAGGCACTCTAAAAAAAAGTTAAGAAAAATCTAAAAATAAATATGTAAAACAAATGAAGAAGATGATCCTTTTCAACAAAAAAACAAAGAAAAAAAGAAAGAAAGATTAATTAGAACTTGTGAGACAGAGAATAATTAGAAGGGCATTTTGAGTAGATGGGATGGGATGGGATGGGATGGGATGGAGAAGTAAGAAATTTTACTTTACTGCTTCTGCTACTAGCAGACGCTTTTGTAGAAACAAATGGCCGGCAGCATGTGCGTTACAGCACGGTTCACAAGAAGAGAATAAAGGCCCCTCACCTCTGCTCCCTCTGCCCTGCCCAAGAGCGCAAGGTGAAACACCATCCCGTCAACGCTTGCGCTTGCGTTTGCGTTTCAAGCGTGCCGACTTTCATGGCCAATTTCCTACTGCCACACGTGCGCATTTCCTCATCCTACCTGGCCATCATCATCTTCATCATCTTCTCCTTCTTCATCATCATCATCTTCTTCTTCTTCTTCTTCATCATTCATTCATTCCCAATGACCCGGCAATCCTCCACCATTAATGCAGCCGTCGGATTCGTAGGTTTTCAAACCAAGAGCCACTGATCACGTGCACAGGGGTATTACATATCATAGCATGCAGGTTTAGAGAAGCACCATATATATAAAAGGGGTCCTTGTCCTTCAGATTGAAGGCATTTCACTCTTGTTTATTTTAATCTCCCTTTTCAGTAATATTCAACATAGAGCAAGGTTTTAGATATATGGAAGGGAGTTATCTTTGAACAATCCAATTCTTTCACATGCAGTGATTCTCTTTGTATTGACATTGATACTTATTTTATATGGTTTCAGACATTACATTTAATTTTGTTATAATAATTTGCATCACATATAACTAATAAGCTTTGAGGATTTAGAATTACGAGTTCAGATCATTTGATTGGTCTTGCATTATGTATTCTTCTATTTCTCCTCCAAACGTTTTGGTTAATGCACTACCATAAATTGTCCTGCATCCAAATAAACTCTCTAGTAATTTTTCCGTACAAAACATTGCCTTGGCATTTTTATATAACTAGTCCAGCAAGTAGCAAACCCTTGTATCCGTTGATCTCACAATTCAAACTACATGTGCCATCATCATGTTCGTTGGACTCGTATTAGTGTTGAGAGAAAATCTCATGGCCATTTGCATTCATTTCACACCATTCACATTACAAGCACCTGGCCTCAACATGAGAAAGGCTCAATAGCCTGCAAAGTGGTGGAGGCAAAACTAAGAAGTTGAATTCCGTTTGAACAATAGTGGAGACGCCAACCAATTCACTACTGCATTGTTCAAGGTTATGAATTTCCAAGAGACCTTCATGATGTCTCTGTTCAAGGTTATGGATTTCCTCTCCGTCTAGGCCAGCATTAGTAGAAGATTGAAGTTTAGTCGGGTTTTTACTGTTAATTGGTCCATTTTTATGTATTTAGGTCTCCTTTAGTTGAAAGCTTTCTTTTTCTTTTTTTTCTTTTATTTTGGTTGTATCCCTTATTTCGGGCTTCTCATTGCTGAGTCCTTGGAAGTTTTGTCTTTTTGGGGGTTGATTTTCTCAGCCCATGTATCCTTTTGCTTTTAAAACAATTAAATTTGAAGTTCGTACATTAAAGGGTTAGGATGGTCTATTGGGAGTTAAAATCTTGCACATTGCTAGGTCTCATTTAAATCTTTTCATCCCTCCTGCTGATAATTGGCATGGCTCTAGGTAGGCCGGCCCTAAAAGATGTTTCTCACAGTCCTCTCACAAATTACATGAGAGAAACATTTAAACCGCTTATGGGACTACTAGGCTACATGCCAATTATGGAAGGATAGGGGCATCGAAATGTCTCATTTTAGATATGATTTTGGAAAAAGATCATCTCTATCATACAACCATTGATTTAGGGGCCTAAAGTTTTTACAGTGATAGTGTCAAATTAGTGTGATAGATGACATGTAAGGTTAGTGAGCATGTGAGGAGTGGGATTAATTAAATGGGAGCATATATGGTGGTAAAAAAATTTGCCTTTCGTGTAAGCAGTAAGACTGTAAGAAGTACTTCTCAACTAGAGCATAACCATATAATATACCTACTGTGGCCTTGGACAGAGGTAAACAACTAAGCGATTGTGGGCTCTACATAGAAGTATGCCAATTATAGGAGGATAGCAATCAATGGAAAAAGGTCTCATTGTGGGTATCATTTGGGGCATAAATCATCCCAATTAAGTCACACAATTATTAAGTCTTATAGTTTAATGATTTATTAAGTTACTTATAAAAAAAATCCATCCAACGATTAGTGTAACTCAGATTGATGTCAATTAAGGGAAGTGTCAATTCATTGATTTTCCTTTTTTCTTGTGGGATCAGAGTTGTTTGGGGGTTGGGTGGGTTATAGTGTGATGGATTGATCATGGAGGATCCCACATGTTGGAAAAAAGTTACCTTTCACGCAAGTTATGAGAGGTATCTTTTGGTAGAAGTAAATATGTTTTCTCATGCTAGGAGGTGCCTCATAGTGCCGGCATGATACTTATTTGAATTTCAATCGCCATTGGGTTGATTATATAAAAATGTAATTTAAAAAACCTTTAGACTTCAAAAATCCTAGATCAATGTTTATGATTATTTTGATTGAAGTGATTTTTTTCCCCAAAATTATATCCACCGTGAGAACTTTTTATGATTCCATCACATTATCTCTCAATAATTGACATGCATCCAAATAGGTGTCACTTACAATTTACACAAGCTGTGAGAGGCATCTCTCAGGAAAAGAAAGCCATATACACACACATTCAAAAGCCCCACATAGATTGACAGATCTCTGTTGATGGACCCTTGTAGATTGATGACCCCAGAATCAGAATGGTTTCTTAAATGCTAAATTTTAGTCTCCTAGTCAACTTGTGAATATTGGTAGGATAGGAGTAGTCACCCACCTTTTATTCAGATGATACCTTACATGCAAACTCCAAACCCATCGTTGTAAATTTATCAAGGGCTCGAATTTGGAATCAAAATCACTCAAAATCACTCTCTGCTTTTTTTTTTTTTATAATCATGGCAAATCTCACTCCAATTATTATTATGGTATTGTCAAACAGATAGTATCTATATATGTTGTGCTCGTTACCACCCTCATATCAGCATTTTGTTGATACCATGATGTATGGTTAAAATACTCTGTCTAAAGAGGATGTAGAGGCAGTCTTGAACTCCAAAGAAAAAAGTTGTGACTGACAATGATGGTTCGGGTGAGGGTTTGGTAGTACGAGGAAGAACAAAAGACTACAGTAGTAAGGGCAAACATAGATCCAACAAGAAAAACATTGAATGTTATTATTGCCATAAGAAAGGGCATATCTGAAAAAATTGTCCCAAAAGGCAGAGGAAAGGGAAGGAAATAATAGAAGATTTGTCATCTGATGATTTAGTCAGTATTGCAAATGAAAGATTAGATTTTGTTTCCGATAATGCACTTTCTGTGATTGAAAATGGAATTCGTCGTCAGAATGAATGAATTCTTGATTCGGGTTGTTCCTACCACATGTATCTCAATAGAGACTAGTTTTCTACTTATAGAGAAATCGACGGTGGTAGTGTCTTGCTGGGCAACAATATTGCATGTAAGACGGTTGGGATCGAAACAGTGAAACTCAAGATGTATGATGGAATTGTGAGAACGTTGGCAGAGATTTGACATGTTCATGATCTGAAAAAGAATTTTGTTTCTCTTGGTGCCTTGGACTCCGACAATTGTAAGTTCTCAGCTGAAGGTGGAGTTATGAGGGTTGTGTAGGGTGCTCTGCTTCTTATGAGAGGCAATAGAGTTGAAAACTTGTATGTTTTGTCCGAAATTACTGTTACAGGTGGAGCTACAATGTCTTCCTCAAATGACCATGAATCTGTCTCAATGCGCTTATGGCACTTGCGTTTGAGTTACATGAGTGAGAAGGAATTGACAATACAAAGCAATTGGAATTTGCTATGTGGCACGAAGACAAGCAAGTTGGATTTCTGTGAGAAATGCATCTTCAGAAAGCATCGAAAAATCAGTTTTAAGACAAGTATTCATCGTACGAAAGGTATCATTGATTATGTTCATTCAGAAGTATGAGGGCTTTCTAAGGTTTACTCCAAGGGCAAGTCTCGGTTTTTACTAACTTTTATTGATGATTATTCAAGGAAAGTCTAGGTTTATACTCCATCATGCATCTTGAATTTCACTGTTTAAGCGATGGAAGGAAATGGTTGAGAAACAAACTGGCAAGAAGGTGAAGAAGTTGAGGACAGATAATGGCAAGGAGTATAGAACGATAGAGTTTGAGAACTATTACACGGATCATGGCATAGTTCAGCATTACACCACTAGAGAAACTCCACAACAGAATGGAGTTACAAAGAGAATAAATAGAACAATCTGGGAAAGAGCTCGTTGTATGTTGTTTACTGTAAGATTGTTCAAAGACTTTTGGGCTGAGGCAGTAAATAATGCATGCTACTTGATATATAGGTCTCCACATACAAAAATTGGTTGCAAAACACCGAAATAAATGTGATCAGGTAATCCAGCTGATTATTCTAACTTGAAGATCTTCGGTTGTCTGGCTTATGCTCGCGTGAAAACCGATAAGTTAGAACCAAGGGTTGTGAAGTGCGTCTTTGTGGGATATGCTTATGAGGTGAAATGATATAGGTTGTGATGTACCGATCAAGATTCACCTAGATTTATCATCAGCACGGATTTTACATTTCATGAGGATGCTTTACTCGAAGCGAGAAAGCAGGTGGGGGAGACAAAAGTAAGTAGCGGCAGTGACACCGTTCAAGTGGAGTCTGACATCCTAGTGAGGAAGGATAGTGCATCCGACTCCTCTCGGGATACAGGTGCGTCGACATCAGACAGTGGCCGTGATGATATAATTGCATACGCATTGACCAATGAGTCTCTTGAATTAATGGAAGGGCTGGAAAGTGGTCAACAGGTAGCAAAAATAATTGAAGAGATGGAGTCCCTTGATAAAGAAAATCAGGCCATCGAATGCAAGCGGTTCTACGAGGAAGACGAAGGAGCTTCCAGTGTATGTAGAGTGCGGTTTAAGGTTCCTGATCATATATACAATTTGAAGAAATCATTGTACATGTCGAAGCAAGCTTCTGGACAATGGTACAAACGATTTGGTGCATTCATGAATGAATGGATTAAATTCAAGTTCAAGCATTGCTTAGACTTGATCGGCGTGCTCGTACCTGAGTGCCCACAAGGGCACGTGGAGAGGTGAGACGTGTTATGTACATGAGGATCAACTTCAATGTTCACCAAGGTGGAGATTTGTTAATTTGTATGGCTCAATAGAATTTATTAATCTTGGTTAACTGGGCCCCTAGATTGCCCAACTTGTTGATCGTTAGCCCTAAGTGCAAGGCCGCGATTGTAGTAATAACTCGGTGAAGTCCGAGGCCGATCAACAGTGAGTAATTAATCGCGTAAAACATGTCCTATTGGAAAACAAGTACTAACCTAATAAAATCTATATAAATAAATCTCTACAAAACTGAAATTAAAATTTAATTACAAATCCAAATTAAAAATTACAATCCCAAATAAAAATCCAAATCTAAGAATCCTAATATAAAGACTGCAAAAACATAAAAGACATCAAACCACCAATTGCATAAAAGTAAATAAATCATGCATTAAAATAAAAATAAAATAAAATAAAATCAGAGAATAAAAAAAATGGATTTTAATTCTAAAACTTTGCAACGATTACTTTGCTTAATGTCATCAAGAAAAATCAAGACCACCGCACAAAGTGCGCACTGTCACTATGCACAAAAATTTGATGTTGACCCATTGGTGAAGACCAAGACCCCATAAACTTGATTTATTAATGAAAGACCCATTACAAGCAAATAACCAATACTAAATTATTTAAATAAAAATAAAATGCACCCAACCTTAGCTTAGACACATGAAACACTAAACGGAGGAGAGGGACTCGCGGTCTTGAACGGCGATCCAACCGGCTTTCGTTTTGCGATCTGAAATCCAAGCAAGGGAAGATGATTTCAAGGCTGGTCCGATGGTGGATCAACGGTAGCAACGGCGGTGGTGTAGAAATCCGAGTGGTGGTGTGCCTTAGGGAAGGCCTTGGATGAAATATTGATAGAAGGAGGAGAGATGAAGAAAATTAATGGAAAAGGAAAGGGAATGAGTTGCTGGTCATCCAAAAGGGATGGATGGAATTTAAAAAACGTTAATGGGAGAGAAAGAAAGAGAGAGGATTTAGGAGGGGAGAGATTCACGTGAAAGAGTGGAGATGGGAGAGAAATAAGAAACGTGAGGGATAGAGATGGAAGAGAGAAAGAGAGAAAAAATAGAGATGAGGGAGTTAGAGATTGAGAGGGAGAGAATAAAGAGAGAAAAAATAGGAGGGAAAGAGAGATAAAGAGAGAAAGAATAGGGGGAGAGTGATTTTCACGTGAGGGATTTTTTGGGGCCTCCCTTTTAGACGTCCAACTCTTTGGGTAATTCAAGGATTTGAATATTTTCAAATCTTAGAATTTCTTTGGTTAGAATCCTACTTCTAGATAATCTTTCCAAGAGTCTTGGTCTCTTTGAGATTTAAATTTGCACTAACTTGCTCTGCCATGATCTTCTAATTAAACTTGGATTCTTCTTATCATTGCAACTCTCCACACATGGGCCCACATTGGTTTGGAGAAATCCTCAAATCTGTAATTTAAACTTGTTGCATAAATTGAATGAAGATGGGGCCCACAATGAGGTGCACCCCTTGAATTTGAGATGTCCACTTGGAATGAAACTCTGAATTTTTCTCTTCTCAATTGGGTCTCGATTTCTGAATTTCTACAAAACAATTAAAAATAATTCAGGAATAATAATTTTTATTAAAAGGATTGATGTTATGCATGGGGCCCAAAAATGCAGAATTTGATAATTTCACCAAGACATATATTTTTATGAGAATTTTACTTAAATTCAACCAACATAGTCTAATTGCATGATTTTGTGAAAATCTATGAATTCAATGCATTTTATTTTAATTAAGCCCACAAATTTATATGAATTAATTAATTAAATATGTGATATTGTGGACTTATCACTTGTACTGTGATTAGAAGTATGCATGTTACAGGTCTACTGTGATTAAGAAGTAATGTTTGGGTGTAACAAGGTTTTAAGGCTGATATTATAAATTGAGATTGAGAGTTTCTATAATGTACACCTCTATTATGCAATCATAATAGAGGTGTACATTATAGAGACTCTCAATCTCTATTTATAATATCAACCTCAAAACCCTATTACACCGAAACACTACTTCTTAATCATAGTAAACATATCAGTCATACTTCTAATCACAGTATAAGTTAGGCAATTCAGGAGCTCAATTAATCAAAATTAATTAATTTTTATTGAGACATACAAATTAACAATCTAAAATACACGAAGACGTCGTATTATATGCTTTACATCTCATTCAATTGATCTCTCAAAAAGGATTGAAATTTTTTTTTTTTTTGTCATCTGACTGAAAAGGTTTGCCCAGTTGACGTTGGCTTAGAGAAGTCTCCCATCCGGTTCCGGTCCTTCCTTTCAAACCTCATGCAGCCCACTTTACTTTACCCGAAAAATCTCCACTTCCGAGGCCGCAGAGGAATTGGATTGGAAGGTTGGCTAACTCCATTCAATCACGTTTCTTTGATCAAATTTAGTTACAAGACTCGACCCACTTGGCAAGTCAACTCGGCGTACTGGACTTTCCACCAAAGGTTCCTCGGAATATATATATATATATATATATATATATATATATATATATATATATGCTATGTTGCTTGAGACGCATGCTTGAGTGCATTGCAAATTTCAAATCAGTCTTCATACTTACCACCAGGAAAATTTGTGCTGAAATTGAGTAGGAAAGCTCTAATCAAACCAATGAAACAACGTTTTCCTAACGTTCTACTGAGAGAACCGTCAAAGCTTTTACATGGTTAAGATATACAAAAAGGAAGAAGAATGACTGATTCACCTTGACTAATTCACCTCTGTGATTTGGATACATCCAGCAATCTACGCCTCTTTTGTTGAAAACTGCCCAAATGCAAAAGGGTCACTTTCCTAAGGTGAAGTTTAAGTTTCAACTAACTTTACGGCATGATTTACAAAAAGAAATATGTTCTATGATGATGGAACATTGTTTTTTTTTTTTTTATCTTTTTATAATTAGCATATCACAGAGGATAAGAGTATCTCTGAAGTTTTAACTTAACCATTGCTTAGTCATCCTTTTGAAGCTGTCACGGAAAGTTGAATGTGACCTTCCCTTTTGTAAGGCTTACGTCAGAAGGATTGATTGATGTTAAACTATTAAGGCAAAACTATAAACTATTTCAAGCCCTACTTCTTAGAGTAAGATTCCATTACGTAAAGAGGATAGTGGTGGGATCATTGGGGCCATGGGTTGAAATAGAAAGGAACCCAGAGGGAAATAGGAAATTGGGATTTTGGGAAGCCCATCAAACGAAGAAAGAGCAAACAGTACAAGAAACATACACCCAAATGAATTATTAACTGGAGTAAGTAACAATGAAATCTGAACTGTTAACCAGCACCCAGTACCACCCTGTAGAAAATATAAGCAAACGTAGCCCAGAGAGAGAGAGAGAGAGATGAAACTTGTAAATTTGTAAGTCCATGGATTTGATCATGAAGAACTGGATGATTCAGTGTTGAGTCTGACTTTTTCTTTTCTTTTTCTTTTTTTCATTTTTTTAAGGTTTGAGTTCTTTTTTAGCCTTGCCCAAAGCACGGTTTTTGACTAGATCGATTAACTCTTTTTAAGAGAGATTGACTTGGCTAAATCCAGATTTGACTCTTGGTCATGGAGGCGTTGGTTGTAGATCCCAAATTGACTCATCAACATGAGAGTCTTCTGTTCTGTATTCTCTGTTGAAACTGTAGAAATAATGTTACCGAACAGCTCATTAGAAGCTCTAATAAAAGATGCTTAGATGCTAACTGGGTGTTATTCCGAATAAGTGGGGGTATGGGAGTATGTAATAATCGTATTAATACGGTGGACCACAGAAATATAGAAGAGAATATAAGACAGAATCCTTTTGAGGGCAAAGGAGGAAGGTTTAAAAGGTCTCCACGTCATACAAGTGTGCAAAAACTGAGAGCCACCATCTGACTACGGAAGGTTTTGGGTTGATTGCATCAAATTTGTCTATCATTAAATAAAGCTGATGGGTGTCTGATTAGCATGATGCATTGCGGGTCCTACAAGTTGTTCTGTTCTTACTTTGGGAATGGTCTGCCCCTTCTTGAAAACTTGCTATAATAAAATAGTTGGGACAAAGCTTTTGAAGGAATTTAAAGCCTTAACTAAGGTTGAGGTACCAAATCAGTTTCTCTTTTAGGTTTCAATTAAATCAAATTATTAACCTACATTAGAATTAAGCAATCACACAAGAGAAGGAGACCCAGTTTTTTACGTGGAAAATTCTACTCAAAAAAACAAAGACCATTTCCCAATTGTAACTCAACATAAGGACTGTGATGATCTTGTCGATGACTTGCCGTATACCATCGTGCTTCAACCAATCACCTTAAACGCCTCTTTAAGGTGAATCTACTACAAGTGAGTAGATGAAAAGATCTCTAAGGCGTTAAGCTTCAGCTCTGCAGTAATTGAATGCTTTATAAAAAAATAAAAAAAAAGGAGGATCTCTCAAGAGATTTATAGGGCTTAGAATCGGAGAGAGTTACTCTAGGTTTGAGATATAATGTCTTTAAATAACTTTTAGTTCATTGGTTGCAAACCATAAGAGTTTGGGAATGATTGGAAAACAAGTTAGAAGAACTTTTCAATTAAAACTCTTAAATCCCGCATGAGGCACTGTGCTCAAGTCCAGGTCCGCTTGAACATATGAACATCTGTCTTGAACTTCAACACATTCCATGTGCCAGGCAAGCTTGAGCGCACAAGAAGACAGCTTGAGCACATGAACTCTATATGGGGTGCGTCCAAGGGCCCAATTCAATCTCTGCCTTTATGAATTTTTGCTCAATTCTTCGATCCGGACACTCCATCTATAAAATACAATGATAAGTCATAAATCCCTATTTTGTCCATAATCCAATAAATTTTCCAACACTCAATTTCCTTATAGCTTTTATTACAATGATAATGATGAAGACTTTTTCTCTTTGAGGCCCCTTTGTTTTATATAATTGAATTTCTATGAATCCTACTATTCTTATTTCTAAAAGTTGTTAAAAATGAAGACACAAGAGTACATGAAAACGACAAATAATCTCCCTTTAATAGAAAGAAGAGGAGATCAGGAAACTAAAATCCAGCCTCCCCCTTGCAATTCAAATCCTGGTAAAATCCGTGTCTTCAGCTTCATATCCTACTAATTACAAGTTGGAAAGCAACTTGCATGGTATGATAAAAGGTTCACAGAATTTTGACGCTGCAATGTAGTCTATTTCGTGATAATAAGGATGATGATGGCTTCAATCGAAGGGAGTCTAGTTGGAGACCATTTTGGTGGTTGAGATGAAAACCTTGAAAGCGATTGACGCATGCGAATTCAATGCAGCGTCAATTAGTTTGGCAGTTTCTCTAATATCCTACCCCAGTTATTACTTTATTTGGATGGTAGATCTAGGGCCCGTTTCTTTACTAGAATTCATGTCGGGTGGTTGCCAGGAAATTTCAAGTGATAGTATTTGAAATGCTGACAAATTCTGAAATTATAAATTCATTGTTTCATTCATGGCCTGAATTCTTACTTGAGCTCCTGAAATGCCGTCGTCTCTCTCCCGGAATTCCTGTGCCAAGTGAGATTTTCAAATCCTCCTTATTAAAGTGGTTTTTCAAATGCTAAGTTTTTTGAGATTTCAAATGCGCAGGAATTCTGGTAATGAAACACAAAATTCCTTACAGGAATTCCGAATTTCGAATTCCAAGACAGCCTGAATTCCTGTCAGGAATTCTAGTAAAAGAATAGGGCCTAGGGGTTGTTTGATGAATTTGCTCCTCATGATCGGATAGCAAGGATGGACCCATTTTGATCATAACAATTCAATTTCAGTGGCCAGTGTGGAATGTGGGTCCACCTCCATAGCTTTAGGTCTAAATTTTTTTTAATTTTTTAATTTTTGCTATTGGATAGTTCTTAATCCTTTGGGTTGAACTAATCCCTCCGGACCCAGATTGAAGCCTAGTAAACACCCATGTGGCCCCAAGGTAGTAGCACTAGGAGGAACTCGATGTTAATACCAAAACCTTTAGTTCCGGAAGAAAGAGTGACCATAGTCCTGACCACTCGGCCACCCCCTTGGGGTTTTGTAGGTCTGAATTTGCACCCTTCAATTTATCTTATCAAATTGTAATTCTTATCAAATGGGGTCCATTACTTTGTACTCAATGCTAAGTGGTTCACACACAAATGTTGCCTTGTATTCACTTAGTCTTTTATTAGAATACGTTTGTGTAATGTTGGAATTCCAGTGGGTGCGAAAAATAAAAAATGAGTCATCATGAATTAGGAAAAGAAGAACGTAGCTCGTGTTTTTTTTTTTTTTTTCCAAAAGCATTGTAATAACTACTAAGTGTTGCAGAAGATATGGAGATGTTTGGGACCGTTGGGTGTCTAGGGCCTGCTGAAGTGACATTTTGTACTTTTTTTTTCTAATGGAATACATGCAGGGGAGAGAAAATACACATAAAGTTATCTTCTAATTCCACGTGAACAGTAGAAATACATTATTCTATGAGAGCGTCTCTTAGTAATAATTGAAAGACTATGACGAGGGCTAAGGTTTTTATAAGGGAGAATCTTTAATGTATACTAAAAAAATGATCAATATTCTCGCTACATTAAAAAGATACCAACTTTTCGTACCAAACTTTTACGTGTGACACACTTTCTTCCTTTCATCTAATCCTTTACCCATTTTCAGTGATAGGGATCATTGGATTAAAATTTCACAAATGACATGATTAGGTCAAATGCGATTGATATATTATTGGCCATGTTCTAATCAACTGTAAGGCGGCTCTAACCAGGGTGGCATTTCCCACTGCCCATATATTTAATACAAGAGGCTTAATAATCAAGTTTTTTTGGTACCCCAACTATGGGGGTTGGGACCCCTTCAAGCCCTCGAGTGAGGGAAGCTGACCTTAGGTGAGGTAACGAAGCCCTAGGGTGAGGAATGACGAAATGCCTTGGGTTGATCCTTGTTACATCCCGGTCCCGAATCATCCTAGCGCCACACGCATCCCCGCGTGCTGCACCTGTCTCGAGCCAGAAACAACACACGAATGAGAGAAAACAATCTTGCATACACGTGAGTGAGAACTCAGTAGAACACATTAGTGGCAATTAATCATAGTGGAAGCTATAATTTATTCATGCGAGGTATCAATTCTCATTCAGTCCAATTAACATTTCAAGTTTAATACAAAAGAATTATACGAGTATATACATTGTTTTACAAAATATGCGGTGTAATAAAAGAAACCTATACAAATATTACCAAAAGTATAACAAAAGAATAATTAAACCTAAGTGTGGCCCACGCAAAAATGGGCTAGCCATACACTATTGCAATTCTCAAAAGGTTAGTACGCGCTCCGAGGAGAGAACTAGACAGCCGGGGGCTAAATCCTATGGAAACAAGAGTACACATCTTAATTATCTATTAGGGATAATTAAGAAGGGTTATGATAGGTTAAGGGTGTAAATTCACCCCAAGAATGGGTCAAAAGGGACCAGGTCTGAAGTGTCAGGTTCATTCGAGCATGCTTAGGTTCACTCGAGCGACACATTCCAGAATGTTGGTCGCTCGCACGCTTCAATTCGTTCGCTTAAGCGAGGTGTTCAGGGGGTGTTGTCACTCGAGCGGACCCATCCAAAGGGGTGGACGATCAGCGATCTTCTGTTCGCTCGATCTATCGCTTCAGAAGGAGGTTCGCTCGAGCGACTGCCCCAGTTCGCTCGAGTGAACTATCCAGAATTCCTATTTTCAGGATTTCTCACTACTTTTTCCTCCCATTCATTTCTAATTCCTTCTCACTACACACCTGCATAAATGGAGTCTCCTTACTCCCATCTTCATATCATATAATTCTTCCATCCATTCCATCAATTAAAACATGATAATTAGTTTACCTACTCATATATTAAGAAAAGAAATCATGAAAGAGAACTTCATTGGAATCAATGAAAATCAATCATCATATAAATCCAAATTAGAGCTTATACTTGCCTCTATTGAAGCTTTCCAAAACCTTTCTCACACACTAGTCTCAAAGAGCCCGAAAATTCCCAAATAACAAACCCTAATATCAAGTAAAGATAGGGAAAACACATGAATATGCATGAATGATTGTTTAAGAGTCCCTTGACTCTAATGCACATCTCCAAGCATAAAAGAAGGTGTCTTGACTCTTACCTCCACAAGAAGAGTGAAGTTGAGAAGGGTAGAAGGTGATGGAGATGGTTTTCTTGTCTACAAGGAGGAGAGAGGTTGAAGAGGATGAAGAAGATGCTGATGGTGAAGGCTCCCTAGCTCTCAAAGCCTCTTGCACGTGATTGAAGAAGAAGAAGGAGGAGGAGAATGGGAAAGAAGAGTAGAGGAAAGAAATGAAAAAGAATGGGGTAGGGTTATATATATATATATATATATATATATATATAAGGGTAAGGTTGTCATCTTTGCAAGAAGCCCACTAAGGTTGTTTATTTTCATTTTGAGTCAAATGAGGGTCCAATTATTCAATGGTTGTTCGGATGAAGTAGAGTCAGATATGAAAATCAACGTACTCGTCGAAATACACGCAATAATGCCAAAATGACAGGCAACCCATGAAAAATGTGAAAACTCATATTTACGAAAAAGCCTTTGACTCTACTCAATTGAGTCAACTCGGTTCCCACTCACCTATATAAGGTTCAAGACTCCACTAACTTATTCTGTAAAGACTAATGAGTACCAATTTTGATAATTAACAACTAAGCATAGTTAATTAACCTAAATCCTTAATAATTAGCACTAATCGAGGTTAAATTGGGTCGGGGTGTAACAATCCTTGAACACCCAAGGGAGAACTGACGCATGTTCTTACATAAGAATCAAGCTGTATTGACTTTGAGGATTGACCTTACTGAACAAATGAAGGATTTGTTGGAATATAAGGCAACATTTAATGGGCCTGATGGCACTGACCTTTGCGTGCGTTGTTTATTTTTAGAACCTTCTTGCATCATGTAAACTTGTGGAATTATAAATTCTGCCACATATCCTAATTCAAATAGCATGACAAAGCTTCTTGTGGAGTTAACTATAAGGGATTTGGATCCTTGTAAGAATACAAGTTAGTTTGTGATGTGGCAATTTCCTTTCATCACCATCTGATGTAGGACTCAATTAATGAAGTCCAAGAGACAAAAGAGTTCGAACACTAAAGTTTGCAAACGTGTTAGACCCCGTCCCGAGTTAATCGAGATTAACTCTAATTGATTGGAAATAAAACTAATTAACTATGTTTAATTAAGTTAATGATGGTTTATGCCCAAATGAAATTGAATTAGCCTAAAATGAATGATTTGGGCTTAATGAAATGATAATAAAAGAGATCAAATGAATTGGATGGGTTTTAGAGTTAAACAAGGAAAACTAAGGACTTTTTCGTAGATACGGATTTCAGCGTATTTTGTCGAATACGGAAACTCTTGATACCAACACTTGTATCTTGATGAGTACGTTAACTTTAGTATAAGACTTGAAATCGTTCAACGAGTATTGAATCAAATGACCCTTCATTTGACTCAAATTGTAATTAAGAGAAATCAATGGACTTGAATGCAATTAAGAAGCTTATATAAGCTAAATGAGCTTCAATGAGCTCATTCATCTCATTCCAAACCCTAGGCACCTTCATTTTCATTTTTCTTCTTCTTCCTTCCATTTTCTCTCCATCAAGCATCAAGATTGAAGCTTTGTGGGTGACTTTAAAAGGGATTTCATCCACTTCATCTTCTTCACCATTTCATTGAGCTTCTTTGGATTTTGAGCTTGAAAGAAGACTCAAAGCTTCTTTTCATAAAGCTTCAAGTAAGTAATTTGAACTCCTTGTAGAGATTTCAAGTTAATTGAGTGAGTTGGATTGGTTTGTAGCACAGACAACTCATAGAAATTCCATTTGAATTGATCTTAATTTTAGGTTGGAAAGAGACTTCAAGTTGAGAAGTTTCCTTCTCAATCCAGACTAAGTTAAAGGGGTTTTTGTCAATCAATCTTCAAATAGAGGCAAGTATATGCTTTTCTATTGATTTATGATGTTATAGGACTTGTAAGAACTCAAGAGTTCAATTTCTAGGATTTTGCTTCAGAAATTCTGAAGCTCTGTAATGGACTTCTGGGAGCAATTCGGTCGACCGACACCTGACCGAACCTATCTGGGTTCGTTTCTCAATGTAGTCCAGCTCCTGGAAAGCTAATCGACACCTGACCGAACCTATTTGGGTTCATTTCTCAATGTGGTTCAGCTTCTGGAAAGTTGACCGACACTTGACCGACAAGGTGACCGAACTTGGTGGAAATTTTTAATTTGAAATCTAATTTACCTGGGTAAAAGCCTAATGCACATGGGCTGATATTATTGATATCTAAACCTTCATAGGTGTTAGCTAAGGTTTTTTTAACGTACAAATTACTAAATAAACTGATGTTCATCGAGAATAACACGTACGTTGAATAACGATTGCTTCACCCATTTGTTTGGTTTAGAAATCTAAACAATAGATTGAATAGATTTCTTGAGTCTTGGCACTACAAAGTGTTTTCTCAACTCGTTATTAAATCGAACTAATTAAATGAATAGTTACTATATGTAACAATGAATTAATGAACAATCCTGCTGCAGCAAATGGACTGGGGTGTTCCGGAACTCTGTGATGATGCCAGTGATCTCTGATCAAGACACTGGTAGATCCCACACATATATGGACTAAAGAATCTCATTTGATAAGTCATTTAAAGGACATGACTGAAAAGTCACTGAATTCATAAGCCATTAAATGAATATTCAATGAAATAAATGAATGAAATACAAATGAATGAACATGAAATGAATGACTGCTTCCTTTAGGAAGAACTGAACTGAGTTGAAATAAATGACATTGTAGTTGCCAATTAGTAATCGATATTGCTTGACTCACATGCGTAGTTACTGTACTGAATTGAATTGTCTAAAACTGTTAAATTGATGAATTAACAGGGTATTGTATATGGTAGCATGAACTATCATAGGATTGTATATACATTGTTGAACCGTCGTGTTCACGGTATTATTGATGAACATTATAGGCCCAGTTGCCCGTGTCGGTCATGCCAAGGCCACACCGCCAGCGGAGGAGGCCCATCCGATACCTCCATGAGGTTTAATCAAATGAACATGAATCGGAGTGCCAGTATAAAGGATATTTTGAGGAATGTTTTGATAGATACTTTTGTATATTCATTTTGAATAGTAATTAGATGTCGCTTGCATTATATTTGAATATGCAGTGGTCGACTTTGATAGAAAGTGAATTTTGTATATTGACTTTACTCGATGTAAGGACTTGACCAGTTTTTAATAGTTATCAACGTATACATAAATATGTTTCCGCAAATTGTACATTGATAGGTACGTACGCAAGATCCCTTGTAGACCTCGTCTTAACTTTGGTTAATTCGGGGTTTACGGGAATAAGTATGATTGGATTCGCGACCCGAGGTTAATCATGATTGCTCGAATCTCGGGCTCGGGTCGTAACAAAACGTTTGAAAAATTCCATCATCCAAGTGGGTACAAGTTAAAGCCCATGTCTCTCTTCATTCTAATTATCCTTTAACTTCCAGTAACATGGTAAGCAAAGACTTCAATTGTGAATGATTTTTTCTCTTTAATTAAAAGCAAATGTGAGAATGGCATTCATGGGGAGAAAACCCACATGAGAGATACACAAGGGTACTGAGCATTAGCCTTCTAAAAACCTCAATTCCATTGAATGACTCATCTAAAAAATTCACTCCCTACCAAAGTGATTGTTACACCCCGACCCAAACTAATCGTGATTGAGACTAATTAATTTGGATTAATGCTAATTAAGTATGGGTAATTGACTTAGTGAAGATTAATTATTGAAGAGAGACAAATTAGTCTTAAATGATGCATTAAGCATAATGGAATGAAATTGAGTTGGTTAAAATGAGTTTAGACTCAAACAATGTAAGCTAAAGATTTTTTCGTAAATATGAGTTTCAGCGTATTTCGTCAAATACGTAAATTATTGATACCAACGTGTGTATCTCAAATTGTACGTTAACTTTTATAATAGACGCGACTCCGTTTGACCTCAAATGGATCAAATAAGGCTTCATTTAACTCAAAATGTAATAAGACTTAATAAGAGGGGGTTTTAGTGTGAGAGCCTCTTATATTAGAATGAAATGAGTCATTCATTCATTTCACCTCAAGAAACTCTAGACTCATCTTCATCTTCTTCTTTTCTCTTACAATCTTCTTTCCCAAGAGAGAGGCTAGAAGTGATTCAAGTGGTTTTTTAGGAGTGAAGTTTCATCTTCATCTTCTTCCTCAAGTCATTTCCTCCGTTTTGAAATGATAGAGCTTGAAAGAGAACTCAAGATCTCTTTGCTTAGAACCACAAGTAAGTAATTGGTCTTATCTTAGGATTTCCAAGTTCTATTGAATAGATCGATGGAGGTAGTGTGTAGCACAAATAGCTTATGAGTAGTGTTTTTAAGCTTCATGGATTAGGGTTTGAGTTTAGGGGAAGATTGTGCCAAACCAAGCTAAGGAAAACGGAGGCTTTTACCACTAAGCTTCAAGAGAGGCAAGTATGAACATTTGCTTGTGATTAGTGTTAATCATTGTAGAAGTTTATAGAATTTCCATTGATTTGGATTTTGTGCATTTTCCATTGAGTTTTGGATTTATTTATGGATTGAATGAAATGGTTAGAGGTATTATTTTGTGGATGGGATGATGTGTGAGGAGGGAACAAGAGGGTCCAAGTTTCATTGCAGGTGGAGATTGAAATGGGAGTGAAAGAGTAATTGTTCGAAATTTCAGAGTTGGAATTCTGGACAGTTCGCTCGAGCAAACAGAGAGTTTGCTTGAGCGACCAACGTTTTGTGAGACAGAGTGAATGTTCAGAATTTCGGAGTTGGAATTCTGGATAGTTCGTTCGAGCTAACAGGGAGTTTGCTCGAGCGACCAACGTTCTGTGAGATTTCCGCTCGAGCGAACATGGATTCACTCGAGTAAACCTAATACAGGTCCAGACATTAATTGTGAGTGAAATTTTGGTCAATTGATCAGATCTTTAGATTTTGGATTTTTACATGGACTTGGAGTACTTCTTGTGCGTATAAGTGCTCCCTAAATTAGTTTTAAGTCTAAACTTCCATGGATGATAATTACGGAAACTATACAATGCACACATTAAATATATAAATGTAATGCCCATAAAAATAACACTTGCATTTGGTAACCAATGATTACACCTAAATGGTTGATTAGATTTGAAATAGAAATTAGGTAGAACCATAGATGATTAGTAAATTCTCTAATTGTATCGTAATCCGCATCGTTGTGTTCCAATCTAATGAGATTGGCATTACTGTTATTCCCTTCCTTTGTTATGAAGAGAATTATTGAATTGGATCCAGAAATGGATTGATTATTGGAAAACATTGACCTTTTGAGTCTGGCACTACCTAGTTATTGTATTAGAACTCTAAATGAGTTCAATGAATTAATAAATGAAACGAATGATTAATCCTACTGCAGTAAATGGATTTGAGGCGTTCCAGAACTCCGTGGTGATGCTGGTTGTCCTTGGCCCAGACACTAGTAAGTCTCACAATTCCGATCATATCTATGGGTATTGATTGATGTCTTCCATTTGAAAGATGAATCCTTCCTTTGAGGGAATATGGTAAATGAAATGAATGTTATTGTAGCGACCATCTTGCACATGTCCATTAAATGACTTTTTGTGTTCACCTATTGTCATTGTATGAATTATCTAGACTTGTCTAGAATTGGAATTATTATTAAGTAGATTGAATGAATTAAGTATATGTATTAACATGTGCTATTACAAGATCTGTTTATACATTGTTGAACTGTCATATTTATTAATGTTATTGTGGCATTACAGGTCTAATTGCCCTTGCCGGTCCCGCAGCGACCCCAACTGCAGCGGAGGAGACCGCTCCGATTCCTCCGGGAGGATTAAACAAATGGAACGGACGGGGTACCATTTGATATGGATATCCGAGTACGAGAAGGAGTTAGAAAATTTTGAAAAATGTTTTGAGAAGTTATTTTGTATATTCATTTTGAAATATAACTGGTTGTCATCTGCATTGTGTTTTGAATATGCAGTGATTGACAAATAAATGACATAAATGATACATGTATAAAGGACTTTATTTTGTATACATGTAAATCGTAAATTGTTATTGTCGAGTATAAATGTTTTCCGCAAAATGGTATGCTTGACAGGAAATTGAGAATGTTATCCCTTGTGGATTCTGTTTTAACTTCGGTTAATTCGGAGTTTACAGGAGTAAGTCGGTTAATTCGGAGTTTACAGGAGTAAGTCTGGGTTCACGGCTCGGAATTATCTGTCCTTGGACCCGGGTTGTGACAGTGATTGACTTATATAAAGGTGGGTCCCGCAGCTAAGATTTGCAATTTTTCTCAATCAAGTCACAGTGGAATTTCTTCAAAGAGTCTGAGGCTTGGCAAAATATTTTAAATAATCAAAATGCACAAACATACCACGTATGGAATATCATTAAAAAAAATCGTATTAGAATATCTCAAATACCCAACCACCAACCATCTCACCCCCATGTGGGTCACTCATACATTATTCTCTTCCCACCTTGTATAATGCTTTCCCACCAGCCATATATACCACTTTTATTTCCCTCTCTTTACCCAAGACTCGGTATTATCTTCAACCCTGGTGAACTTGGTCGTGCCCATCACTCTTGTCTGCATCGTGGGGCCTCACCATTGATGAAAGGTTTCGTGTGACAGTATTATATAAGACCAGGCACTCGGATGGTTTTCCCATTTTTAATTTAGAATCAGTCCAGCATGTGGGGGCCCACCCAAAAGTATGATGGCCATAGCGCTCTCTCTCTCTCTCTCACTTATTTGTGTGGAAAAAAGTGAAAACCATTTAATCAGTAGAGCTACTTTCATGAGCAGGGCGGCTTCAAAAATTCGAGTCAATGGGGTCAACAAAAGACTTATCTTCCACAAATCGAATAAATTGATTTTCTCCTTTATCAACATTTGTTATCTTACTTTTGATAATATTAGGATTTTCTCCTTTTAATACATGGAGAATATCGTATTTAGAAGTTAAGTTAGGGTAAATGAAGACTTACGGATAAAATGTCTAAAAAATGAAATTTTCTTTAAAAAATAAAAATTGGGCTCATTAGTTTTTTTTTTTTTTTGGTAGACAAATGGGCCATTAACCTAGGCATTGAGAATGGTCAAAAGCTTCACATAACTTCAATTCATTAAAAAGTTTTTTTTTTATAATATTTTTTCAGATCTCAGTGGGTAGCGCCGCCAATGCTCGTGAGGTCCTCAAATTCTTGGACACCCTAAATTTAGATAAAATCTGATGGGTGTCAGATTTTGCACGATCAATTGAAGGACTTTGCTTTATTTATGTAACACTCCATTAGTATAGAATCCAATGGAACTTCAAAGCCTACTAAAACATTGCACTAGACAAATGTTCATGAAAATAAATGGGTATATAGCACAGTGGTTGAGAGTGTTGTTCTCACCCAAATCCAACTGCCTAATTTTGATCCCCGGGTACTCTCTCCTTTGTGTACAACTAGTCATCTCCCCTATTTGTGCAGGTGATTTTCTCCCCAGCTTGTGCTAAGCTTTACTACTCTATTAATCCCGGTCTCTCATGATCCAACCTCCTCAACTAGCACCAAAGAATCAGTGAACATATTAAAAAAATTATAGAGTTTTTTTGCGCCAGACATGTCCATGTGAATTTACTTTGATGCTGGCGATGAGAACTGGGTTAAAGGTTTGGAAGAAGTGGTTTGACCTTTCCGGGTCCTGATAAAGATGAATCACCCTGTCAATAAAAGCTCTGGGGTCTTTGCTTGTGTTTAATGTTTTCTATATCTGTGATGTGAGTCATGTGACTGTGACCCGGAAGAGAAAAGGGAAAGTTGTATGTTTGTGGTGAAATCATTTTACAGAAATCTCTACTGGCATTTGTTTTTTATCCACAACCTAGTAAATAGAGATCCAATAGATGATATAAGAAGGGAAGATTCATCATCCAATTGGATCATTCAGATACTTGATTTCCCACTATTTATAGCAATATGACAGCAACAATGTGGAGGCAGTGAAGGTGCGTCCCCACTCCCAACTGTGCAAACTGAAAAAACAGCCCATATCATCTAGCACATGGTTGTGAATCACATTGACATTAAGGTGTCCTTCCTATGGGTATTCATTCACACGTGCACACCACTCACATCATGCCACAAAATCAATCATGTCGGTGTTTGTTGATTGGTCATCACCTCTAATTCCCACTTAGCCATTTCAAAGGTCCATATGTATTATCATCACAAAGTGTTCACATGGTCCCCCACTAGTGAACCCGGTAGCTAAAATAAATTCTTGCACAACCATAGCACAGTTAAGGAACCCAAGGTGCATGGCCCTTGGTTTACTTGGGGGCTTCATATTTTTCATATAACAAGCCTGACCTCGCATACAGGGTTGGTTTAATTAGGTAGGTTTGGGTTAAGGAACACGGTAATGGTTACGTTCCAAACCCGAATCCAACATGTTTGTTAATTGAGTTGGAAATCTCAATCCAAATTCAAATTAAATGTTAAGAGGGTCAATCTGAATCCTAAATCAGCAGGTCTTGTTTATATTAGGTTGGGTTGATGGGTTACTATGCGACGCTAGGTACGGTTGGCGGTCAGCTAGAAAAAAATATTTCAACCCCTAAAACCATTAAATAACTGCATTAAAGAATGCAAATCCAAACACAACCCAAAATAGGAACGAGACCCTGAATTACTAAGTTGAGTTCGGATTCGGATTGATTGCGTTGGTGGGTAGGGCCCAGAATTTCAATCGCCATCCCAACTCACGTGTAGGATGACACATGGGCCAAACTCTGCTAGCACAAAACTTGGTCAAGGAAAGCCCATTTACCTAGCAGGCATAAGATAAAGGCCTCGACCCGCCAAAAACAAGTCAAGCAGATCGACCCAAGTCTGACTGGAAGAGTGTCAAACCTAATTGTGTTGAATTTGTCCAGATAGACGAGACACGCTAACCGGGCCTTTAAAGACAAAGGCCCACACTTTCATGCTTAATCTATTGGGCTAGGAAATAGGTATTGGCCCATCCCACAGGCCTTAAAAACCAGCCCATAAGGCATGGGCCGAGCCAATAATTCCGTTGTCGGCTCATGTAGAAGCCTACTCACATGTGACAATCACAACTTTAATATGGAAAGGAACACATAAGATTAGCTCCTCATAATAATTTCTCACAGAATCACATGGAAGTTAGAAAGAAACAATGTCAAGTACAACCAACAATTCATCTAAAGCTGCTTTTTAAATGACAAATCACCATTCACCAATCCTATAAAAGCTGTTCCAGTGATGTCACAACTCAACATTTATGATAGGAAGTTATCATTCATTCACGAGGCTGAGAATGGGTGGACAAACCATTGATTATCTTCCATCTGCATTGGAAAGCATGTACCTTTGGAAATTTCAATTATTTCGTGATTAATATCTGGGTCTTTTGCTTGTTTGGTTTCAATTCAAAGGATGCAAAAGTTACACTCCCCTTATGACATAGCAGTATGAGTGGTAAGAAGGCAATTATTCCTACCCAAGCCCAAACATCAAGAAGAAGGGGTGTTCAACTTCAGAAAACAGATCCTATAGTTAAGTTGTGAACTGATAGTGATCATCCTCGTGCAAATAAACGTCCTTCTTGCAATGGCATTGGGACATTTCACTTCCATAGAAGTCGGCCCATTGTCAATTTCTTCACATGTAAAATATGTGATTTCACTTTACTTTTATTGTTGAGATAAGAATATTCAGATGGGTTGTAATAAAATTAGAAAAAATAGAGTCTGTAATAAGCCCTTTCAGAAGCATTTAGAAGTAACATTAATTGGTGACAACTTAAACTGGACTTGTTTAAGATGATTTAGCTATGTCCAATTTAGACTAACAATAGCGTCATTGAAAAAAAAGTGTTTTTATGCATATTGACGGCCTACCAAAATAAGAGATTAGAGCGAAGAGAACATGAATGAAAGTCGTACGAATAAACTTAAAGAAGTGCGACCCATATGAGAATTTAAGTTAGAGTAGATTAAAATAGAGAAACAAAATTTATATAACTGATCTTAATATAATCAAGACAAGTCTTTGTTGACGATAATGATTTTAATTCTAATTATGACCTAACTTTATTGGAGTGGAATTGGACCCTGATTCAAATACGACGGCTGGGTACTATTTATTTTTAGCTATTTGGATTTTTGAAGTGAGACTCATTAAATATGCTAATCATATGATTCTTGCGATTCCCAACATGCATGCGGACTCCAAAAATTAAAAGTAAATTCTTAGTTTCTATACATACATCTTGAATTTTTCTTCTTTTTTCCTAAATCTCCCGTTTCTCTCTCGAATATTCTCCTCTCTCTCTCTCTCTCTCTCTCTCTCTCTCAGATAATCGGAGGAAGTGAACATTCTTTTTAACGTTGGGCCAGTGGTATACCACACATATGGAAAAGAGGGGCCTAAAGAAAAAGGCACGTCTTGTTCATTCATGAAAGTAAACAGGTTGGATTTTCATTTCTTGCCAGAAGAGTCCAGCAAAGAGTAAAGCTTTGCATTTTGACACCTAACATGGGTTGCTCCACCTTTCATCTTTCAATTATTCCCACTTCCATCCTTGCACATGCCCCTCTCTCTATGCTTTCAATTAACAATACCATTGTCGTGGCCTGTTAGGGTGGGGGGCAATCTTCATCTTTCACTTGTTCCTTTCTTGGATGGTCTTTTTTTTTCACTTTCCCCTTATCTCCAATTACAATACAATGTCACTGGCCTTTTTGTCATAGAACTCATTTCTTCTCCTGGGATCACTGAATAAGAAGAACTTAATGTTTTGCGAAGGAAAAAATAACGTAGTCCCAACCTTCTTTCTAAAACTATTACAATGAATGTCTCCGTGAAAATATTAAGGTTAATCATAACACTATTTTTCCTGCCTATTGTGGTGTTAGGAGAATAATTTTACTTAGGCATTGGTGAAGTAAAAAAAAAAAAAAAAGTAGCCATGTTATATATAGTATATACTGCAACATACAAGTTCCATTTGTGGCCAGTTTGGATTCTTGGTGGGAGAACTGAAAGTCATTTCACCTTGCAGTAAATCACATATCAATTCCTTTGAGGACCACTGTCTAGTTTCATCTTTTTCCATGTGCCTCTGTGCTACAAGGGCCCTCCCATGGTTATCCTTTCACCTTTCTTATCTTTTCACCTACAACTCCATGAGACAGGAAAAAGAAAACTACTGTGCCCTCGACAGTCATAGCTGGCTCATCTGTGGAAAATAATACATACCGACATCCCCATCATTTGTAGAATCAATAGAGCTGTCGATCATATTGTATTATACACTTCAAATGATAGGCTGATGAGGGACACGTACTCTCGGCTATGGCCCAGCTCTAGGCCTCTCCATTTCTTACCATTTTTATAATATACATGTAGGGTGCTGTGTTTGGCCATCCAAAACCCTAATGATACCATTAACCTATAAAAAGCCACAAAAGTTAAATCATTGTGATTTGTTTACAAACCCCTCGACAGAGGCAGCTCTCATTGCACTACCTATCTTTTTTGCAAACTTCACATCTTAAAATAATACTAAGAATGAGTTGGGGTTTCTTTGATACTTGGAGATCCTTTTTATCATGTGTTATGCTTTGCATATCCGGAAAAAAATATTTAGGAACCCACTTAGATCCATGTGGGTGATCTCCTCTTGGCCAAGCAAAGTAGAGTGTCAAACCTTAGATATTGGCAGGAAGATTCTTTCTTGTAGCTGTGGCCTTACTAGAAAGTTTCCAGGTGTGGTTTCAATTTTTTTAAGATGGGCTTTTTGATGTGGTTGCCTACGTTTCTCCACACTCCGTGTGTTGTCTCCATGTTTGTGTACAAATGTCCTTTGCAGAAAAGAGAAAAGATCATCAGTTTTGGCCATCAGCCCATTGGTAATCATGTGCTAACCCTTTTTTAACCAACAAAAGGATTAGCACAAATCTCCATGTGCAAGCACTATTATAAAAAGTTGTTCCGTTTAGTGGGATCTCTCTTTTGCTCAACAGGTCACATGTATTGATGTGTGTGCACAAATATGGGCTTGGATTAGAAGTATTGAGCCTTGAGTTTGGGCCTAGATTGATTGTGGGCTCAGGTGCAGAAGTTGTCCAACATGTTAGCCCATTAGACCCATTTGTGTTACATATGTTAGACTAGGCTGGCCATCTAATAACTATGCTTTAGCTAACTCAGTGCAACGTAAACCCAATCTATTTCCACTTGTGTGTCAATAGTAATTAAGCTCAATCAGACAGATCGCAGCTGTTTTTTTGCTGGGTTCAGACTGAGCTTAAATTCATAAGTGGCCCTGTAATTAGTCTTCAACCCAAACATACAATCAGACAACCTGGCCGATCATAGCATATTAATGATTCCAAAGTGGGCTGGGACTTTTTATAAATCCTAGACCGATCTGCCTCGCACAAGGCAGTTGCAAGTGTAATTGTCAAACAGTGCTGGATTGTTCAGTGAGTCCTAAAATCTCGCAAGCCTTTTTTTTTTTTTTTTTTTTTTTTCTGTAACCAAATATTTAAAGTACGAAGCTAACAGTCTAAACCCATCCAGCCAAGGGGAGAACCGGGGCATAGCCACGCAGGTACAAGCGCACCCGTTAAAATCCAATTAAAATTGTGAGTATTGTGGATCCACCCTCAAAAGCCACATAAAAACTCATGATTTGCCCCTAGAATCAAACAACCTATTAAGGTTTGCAACCCTCATACGAAAATTCTATGTCCGCCACTCATCCAGCCCACGAGCCATTTGGAAGGATGGTTGATAATGTTACATGAAGAGTTCTCACCCATCCAAGCCACACACTTAACTTCTTTAGTTAAATGCTTAAATCCTTACATCACACAAGATAGAGAACTCCTTTAACTTGTATTTAAATGGTATGGCATGCCTATCATCGCCATTTATATATCATTAAATATGATAAACTCTCTACAACCAAACTCTGATTAACTGCAATGATGACTGAAGGGGAACCCCTGATACCCAGATGCTTGCCACAAACAAAGAGCTTGCTAGCCATCTCGCGCCATCAAGATTGAGTATGCATATGTTTATCCAATATCCATACTGTTTGCACTAAAATTTGTAGGAACGATAACTTACCCAAATCTTAAACCACTAGCCCCTTGAACTTTGAAGTGTATGCATATCCAAGTAAACCAAAGAGTGGAAGCAATGAGATTAAGGATGTTCCTGCTATGGGTCGTGAAGGGCCAAAGCTTGTTCAAACCAGCCCATTTTGTTATTGGGCCTAGCATTCAGGCTCAGGTCAGGCCCGGCCCTCAAAGTTAGGGCCGGCCGGGCTTTAGATGCCTCTTTGTAGAAAATATGTTGGACGGGACCTTTGAATACAAAAGGCCCAGGCTTGGCCTACGTAACTAACGGGCCAGAAAAATGAGACCCAGGCACAAACGCAGGCCTAAAAATAAAGCCCACGTGGGCCACGTCTAACCCCTGTACTATATATATCCAGCAGGTTTTATGAAAGTATGGTGGCCTGCTAAAAGAGAGCCAGACAATTCAGAGGTAAAAGAGGCAATGATATGTAAAATTAACACATGACTACTGCCATACATTCGCAGCCCATTTCTAGTCTCAAAGGATGAACTATATATTGATCCAATTTTTCAAAAATCTATAGATAAAATGCAACGGATCCACTAGTGTTACATGACAATGATATCCAGGTTTACTCACATGGGCCTGGATCCAAGCCTCGTAATGATTTCGGACATCAAATTCGAGTCCGACTCCAACATGGACAGGCCTGGATCTGTACCTAGACAATAAGAGTTAGGCTCAATTGTGCACGGTAACATAACAAGGTCCTGAGTTAGATCGAGCCTAATACAGTAAGAGTCCAGTTTAGGATCCGAGTCACAGGCCTGGTAAGGGCGTTGAGCCTGAACTTGAAATGGGTGCAGTCGACTGGGCTCATTAGACAGTCTGAATCCTAATTATTAGGCCCGGGGTAGACCAGATACAGGGCCAGACTCAAGTTTGTTGACAACCTCACATGACAGTCTACATGAAATGTGATGTGGCCCAGGAACATCTGCACATTGATAGTTGAACTGATCATGAACTCACATACTGCCCATCACTTGGCCATACCCTCGATCTCCATAATGCTCATTGATGAAGTAAATGGTTGGAAACACCAAGGGCACAAATCTCCTCGCCGTAGATTGGTATGCCGGAGGATATGAGATCAATATTGGTGTGTATCAATGTGTATCGCTGAAAAACATTGGTATATATCATTGTGTAAATTCGCAAAAATGTGAATTTCCAAATTCTATGGGAGGGGGTCGTATATTAAAATCCTCAAGAATCAGGATTTCCACTGACCAAATCCTCATGGATTTATAAAATGTAGATTTTCCTCTACTTTATAAATTCGATGAGAAATCCCTAGGATTTGATTGCCGAACGTGACCTATAGAGCTGTGATAATTATCTTAAAGATATGATCCTTGACTGACATAAGGTTTAGCAGGATTAGTCCCATTTGAATCCTGCCCATGGTCCCGTCCCTTAGACTCGACCAAAAACAGACACAAAATAGACTGGGCTAATGGTGGGCCCAGCTGGCTATCAGCTCACAGCAGCTTACTGAGAGCTATGCTTCAGATAGCAATCCATGCTTTCACCAGCTCGTTTTTTTTTTTTTTTAGAGAATATCATATTATATTAAGAATTATTAGGATTACAGCCTCTCTAAATATGATCCGTCGGTTTGAATAGAGCTTCCTTCACCATTCTATGTGCCACTTTATTTGCATCCACCTTGACAAGTTCAACTTGCCATAATTGAAAGGAGTTTAAAACATATTTAACAGAGTCAATCAATTGTTTATAGCGGCTGAAATTCCTTTCTTCACACCTAAGTGCTTTGACAACTTTCAATGAATCACCTTCTAATATCAATTGTTGAATCTACAAAGACTTGCAGAAATCTATAACTACCTAAGCTGCCATAACCTCAGCTACAGTCGGATCACATATGTAAGGCTTTACAACACTCTTATATGCCATAACTACACCTTTGTAGTCACGAACAACCATACCAACTCACATAAAGTGCCTTAATATATCTATGGACGCATCCCAGTTTGCCTTATAGAAATCTACAACTCATTTTGTTGGTTGCATTCCACATGTGCTTAGTGATTGATTAAAGAAGAAAACACAAAGCATAATTTGTTTATTAAAATCTGTAATGGTAAATGCCGGGCTCAGCAGCCCTTTACCAAACTTTGATATCGAAACTTTGATATCGAATGGACACAAAGGTGAATTCAATGGAAACAACGATGGAGGATTCTTGTACTTGTTTCCATGGGGAAGATAATTTTCAAGATGGTTATGACTTGAGGGGGCCATTGTTTAATTTTGTAATCAAGAATTAACTATCTAATATAATGTTAATTCAATCAAAAAGTTGAAATATGAATAGTACAAAGTAGACAGCTGAAAAGGGATGGAATCTAGACCCTCTTAGGTCAGCCTCATAAATTCATCAGTGGGACCATATCCAAAATCCAAAAAGTTTCATAAAATTATGATCCCCTTTGTATTGTCATTGGGTCAAATTTGGATGTTGGACCTACTGTTAGATCAATCTTGTGTCAAACACAGTTTTGTACATGGTTCGAAGTAACATGTGGCCTGGTATGCGGACCATGATTTTGGACATTATAGATTTTAAAGATGGTTCCCATGCATGGATTATGTTACAAGGATTAATGAGAATGAGTAATGCTAAATAAGATGATCTGGGGCTGTCATTGAATCATAATAATGTTCTTAGGCATACAGTAAATTCTTGCAAAACAATGTGTAAACTCACTTCTGGAACTGGGCCTTGTAAGGAGCAAATCACTCTTACTTGTGCCTCCTAGCTTTAGTTCTTCTGCCTTTTTACCCTTTTATGGCAAGGCATTGGATTGATTATGGTCTAACAGTAGGACTTGTAGTCCTTGCTTCCTTTCATGAAATCCCACTAGGATAAGAGGATAGTATGCCTTTGGAGAGCATGGATTCTTATTTGTACAATTCTCATGTATTCTATGCAAATAAAAAGGCTTTTAGTGGTACATAAATATGACTTAAGACTATCATAATTTAATTTATTCGACTAATCATCTCTACTAAAAACTCATTAAAAAGCTGTTACATCTTTTTTTTTGTTCTTTTTTACATGAGTCACGGTTCACCATGTTCCAACCCAGAAGAGTGCAATCTTACGTGAGGTCCATAATCAAGTGAGGCGAAATGGATAAATAGTTTTTAAAGCAGATCATAGCACTATAAATCCAACTAAATGATCTTAGCTCCAATTTTAGATTGTCAAAACTTAATAGGGATTTATGGCTATAAATTTATGTCATGCAAATTCATTGTTGAAATCCAATAATAACTGATTTTATGTTCACTTATTTTATAGTCACTGTAAAAATAAAATTAGTGCCAATTCAAACTGTAACGAGAGGAGGGAAGCTATTAGATTACTCAACTAGTAAAAAGGTTCCTGGTAAAGCGCCTAAGCCCATGTTCGGCATCTCTCTATTTTCAATCTCTATTTTTCTGAATGTACAAAGCGGGTAGAGATCTGATAAATAAAAACGTTTAGCACACGATTCTACCATCTACCTACTTTAGAGAAATAGAGGCAGATCCTATTCTAATGAAAGGCCCCATTTTTTAGCTTGTGAAAATAAGAACTTTAGCCTCTTATTTTATTGGATTTTCTTTGTTCTTTTTTCTTTTTCTTTTTTTTTTCTTTTTTTTTTTTTGTATGGCCCTATTTTGGATGGCTCTCTTGGAATAAGAGTAGAGATACCAGTGTGTGTTGAAATGATAAACTGGTAGGTGAACCCGTTTTAAGGCCTTTTAAATAATGTGCAGGACTTCGTAATAAAAAGAAATATATTGTTTTTTGGGTTAACGTGAGGAAAGAATGATTAGCCACCTTGAAGAAAAATAAAACAAAATATGAAGGAACTGATACTAATCATTTGGTTCCAATCATTGTTTAATTGCTTAATTGGTTGTTGAAATGATGGCACCATCCTTGTTAATTTTTACATTATCCTAAGGAAAGAACTCCACCTAACCAAAAAACATATCGTAACAAATGGTAGTTGAGTTGATCTTGACATCCCACTTTCAGACAATGAAAGCATGCATTAATCTTTCTACAATCTGTCATGTTACTTAATGTATAAAAGATATTCATAGATAGGAATCTACAGCGAACCATCAGAATATCTCATAGAATGATCTTATGCTGCTGCCTTCAATATAGTGCTAACAGCTGCAACAATAACCTAATTTAACTTATGTGTGGCCAACCTTCTATGATTCAACTCTGCTCGCATAAAATGGGACTATGTTCTACTAGAGGTATATATATCTCATGAATTTGCATAAGGTAATTATTTTACCATTGCGTGTGACATCTCATGACAAACCCAACCCCCATTCTATACCCTCATACACTCACCCTAATTTGAAGATAATCTTAATAATAATCACCAACAGATTAATTGTGATTATTAATCAAATTAGCACCAAATTAGAATAAGTGTAAACTCATTGAGGGTTAGTGAGTCTTGAGGAGTTGAATTTGTCGTGGGAAATTCTATGCCGTGTTAAAAAGAAACCTCTTGGCAGGACATAGCCAATAGCCAATATAAAAATGTATTATTATTATTATTATTATTATTACACTCGATCTATTCATTTAGTACTTTGATTGGAGGAAGTCTATGTGATGTCAACTAGTTTGATCATACCAAGTGAGCCCCGCAAAAGGTTGTTAAATAATATGATCACATACATTTGGCAAAGTACTCATGGCAAAACATTATCATTTCGAAGATGAAGCCTCTGGATGCTGGCGTCCGGACGCTGATGACCTGGCGTCTATTTCTAGTGATTTTAACATAGAGTTGTAATTATTTTCTTATTTGTTCATTTATTACTTTGAATTATTTTGTTTTGATTTCTCATGGGGTATGCCCCCATTGGGAGGCTCTAAAAACCATGTGGGTTTTTTAGAACTCCTATTCTATAGATTATTTATTTCAGAAAATGAAGAACCAATTTACTCTTCAAAAAAAAAAAATTGATCATTTCTCTAATTGTTGTCACTGAAATTAAATCCTAAGAATTGAATGGTTCATTGTTCTGTCTTTCTCACTCTCAACCTCTTCCAACTGCAAACTATCATTCTATTTTTTAATGGAAATCCTAGATATTTCTACAAACTAGGTAAAAAGTCCCATTTACCTTGCTTAGTCAAATGGAATACCTCAAACTTATATAATTCATAAAGGAAAATGAAAAATTGAATGCCTCCATGTGATTAGATAATATCTTATTGTCACCATCAACTGATGGCTCTAGGTTGGTTTAAAAATTATGAGGAAAGCTATAGTGGGGGGCACCCCAATCCTCCTGTGATTTGAAATATGTATTATTATGGGGCAGCTTAATTGTTCATTTTAAAATGAAAACTTGGACCTTGTCCTTGGATTATGACAAGATGAAAGGATAATAATACACCAAGCCAAACCACATGTTTCGTCTTTCTCAAGGCATTAACTAGTGCAATTTGATATAATTTCTGCATGATTGAATGGCTTAAGCTGTGAGACAAACAACAAACCACACCCCAAAGAGGATAGACTTCTATTTTTAGATAAACTCTGATTAGTATTTTAACTTCTTGTCTTTAGGTAGCCAGCTGTAGAGTAACTCCACCCAAAAGGGAAATATTAAAAAGTGTTATGCAGCCTATACTAACGCTTTGAGGTTTTCGTACAAATGGTTAGCTAAAGAAATTTAAGATGACCAACCATAGATATTAGAGAGATGAGCATTTGATCATTGGTTTATGCTCTCTAACCAACAAAACAGGTCATTTTCCAAAGCAAAATGTCATTTTGGCTTATTCAATCGTTATTAAGGGAATTACGTTACTACATAATGCTCTGAAGCTCGAGAATTTGTACATTTCTTGATCAATTGTTCTTTTATGCGTGTAATCAATTATAATGCTTTCAACCTTCAAATCAATTGCAGGGTCAATATTTTAACACAAACATGGACAATACAACCTTACTCGTGGAGATTTGAGGCTCATGAAACTGTTTATTTTTATTTCAATCATTTGAAGCTTGAGGCAAGAGAAACTTAGTAGCCAATTGTATGCAAGAAAATAGGTAAATGAAAAGGGGGGAAAAAGTGGAGAAAACTATCCATTATCAGAAAAAAGATTACAATTTTTCGTAAAGGCAATAAATTATAGAATTTTGTCAGAAAGATTAGATAAGTTCTTATGAATTGGAACGGAATAGATTAATTTCTATCACCTTAATGACCTCATATAAAAACATAGAATCTCAAATGGACTCAATTTTATTGGATTTCAAACTACACAATTTGTGTTTCCATATAGTTCAAAATAATTGTATAGGTTGTGTGTGGGGGCCCATTTCGTGAGCCAGTTTCTCTTGGTCTCGGCTAGGGTGTGCTCGGCTAGCTACTGTATGGGGGACCACGTCCCTTGATCTCGGCTACGATCCGATCCATATCGGTCTCGGCACTACGTGCTGGTCTCGGCCAAACAGAATTCAGTTCGGCCGCGCATACCGTTCAGTCTCGGCAACGCAAGCTCGGCAATGCAGTATTGCGCCTGCAGCTAACAGCCACGGCCCTGTCGTGGCAAGGCCCAAGGAAGGGATCTGATGGGACTTCAGCCACCACCAGATCAGGGCAGGATCAGGCCCAATGTGACTGGCATTAAATGTAGTGTGGGCTGATCGGACCCACATTAAATGCAAAGAGGGCTATGATGGACCTTCATTAATGACTTTGTGGGCTGATGTGACCCAGGTCACATCACCAAGCCCACTGGCACTCACCCCAGACTGTTCCATATATAAGGCACGAGCCAAAGGGAGCAAGGGGTAAGCACTCTCACATAGACACTCAGTTTTTCTTCTTCTTCTTCTCCGATCCATTGCTGACTTAAGCATCGGAGAGCCCTGCGCTGCCCATAGCCAGGGTCCTCTGACCTTTGTCTTTCTCCTCTTTCAGGTTCATACCGTCGCAGCTACCTCCTCCATGCATTGAGTAAGTCCTAAGAGGCATCCTGATCTTGTGAGTATATTATTTCTGCACTTACAATTGGCGCCGTCTGTGGGAAGGATTTCTATACACTTTCCTATTCCTATCCTATTCCTATTCCTAAACACCATGACGAGGAGAGCTGCGAAAGGCGGAGAGACATCCAAGACAGGGCGTACTGGACCGTCTTCTACCCTTCTCCCTGCCAAGAAGAGGGCTGGCAAGCAACCAGTCACGGAGGACGACGCTGAACGTGCTCTCATCCGGATCAACGTTCAGGAGCGTGACCTCCGCTCGGAGTCCGCTCCCGGGAAGGGAGACACCCAGCAGCCTACAGGTCTCCTGACGGGGGGAGACCAGCGGGATAAGTCTCCAGTGGTCGATGGATCACGTCCCCCTGGCCAGGCGGAGGACGTTGAGGGCCGGGTGGAGGACGTTGAGGATACTGAGGATGAAGACTACAGCCCTGATGACGACTTGGACTCCACCCTTCTGGAGATTAAAGCACAGAATGAGGCCATCGAGGAGAGAGACGCTCTGATCCTCCGGCTCCAGCAGCAGCTGGAAAGAGCTACGGGATCAGCGGGGCTTCGGCAGCAGTCCCAGCAGCAACGGGCTTGTCGGGAGCAGTCCCAGCAGCAGCGGGCTCGTCGGGAGCAGTCCCAACAGCAGCGAACTCGTCGGGAGCAGTCCCAGCAGCAGCGATCGCCACAACACGAGAGGGGAGTTACTCGTGTCACGCGCATCTCTTCCTCAAAGGAGGACCTGAGGGACCACTTGAACAGGAAAAGGGACGACCGAACCCGAGATGAAGGCTCAAGCACTACCCGTGGCTACTCGAGGAAGGCGTCCGAGACCATTCCGGAGGGTACGTATCATAATCAGGAATGGCTGGACGCGCACATAAGGGAAACGGTCCAGCGCAACCTGGAAGTAGCCGGCTTCGGCCGAGACCAAAACAATGCTTGCTGCGACCCCGTTGATCTCGGCGCTTCTCCTTTCTCCCCAGATATCAGGAGGTACCCATTACCGAAGAAGTTCACCGTACCAAGATTCGTCACCTATGATGGGGTCTCGGATCCAGCTACGCATCTCAGACACTTCTCTCAGAGGATGTCTGTCTGGGGAGACGAGGGCCATCTGAACTGCCGAGTCTTTTCCTCCAGCTTGGGCGACCTCCCCCTGAAGTGGTTCTGTGCGCTCCCAGAGGGATCCGTCTCGAGTTGGCAGCAACTCCAGCAGTCCTTTATGAAGAAGTTTCAGGCCTACAGAGTCCTCCCGAAGACAGATGCAGACATCATGGCCATGAAGATGAAGCAGGGAGAGAACGTCACCCAATTCGCCAAGCGCTTCTGGGCGGTCTACAGTCAGATTGAGAATTCCAAGGACGAGGTTGCCGTCTTCGCATTTCAGAATGCCTTGCTCCCAGACAGCGACCTTCGCAAGGACCTGGCCAGGAACCCGGTCTCTTCCATAGCAGCGCTCATGTCCATCGCCAACCGGTACATTGCTCAAGAGGATGACCAGGACCGTGCTCGGGAAAGCCATGGAACCGTGCAAAGAAACCGAGACCGAGGTGAGAGGCCCCCCAAGAAGGACGGAGGACCGTTTCCGAGGAATGAGCCTCGGCGAGACGAGCGACGAAGAGGTGACTCAGACAGGAGTTGGGTGCCTACAAGCTCGGCAAGGACTCAGACGTTCGCCTCGGCAAGGAGCAAAAGGCCCAGGCTATCCGAGGACGCGTATCGGGGGGTCAACACGGTCTTCAAGATGCCGATCCACAAAATCATTTATAAGATCAAGAGCAGGCCGTACTTCAGCTGGCCAGAGCCCATGCAAGGCGACCCTTCTAGACGAGATCAGACGAAGTTCTGTTCCTATCACAAGGAGGGCGGCCACAAGACTGAAGATTGCAGGATACTGCGGTCGCATTTGGAGAAGCTTGTCCAGGATGGACACCTACAAGAGTTTGTCAGGAGAGAAACCAGGGCCGACACCCGAGCCCCGCGCCGAGACGAGGGGGGTCACGACAGCGACGAGACAGAGAAGATAATTGACGTTATCCATTTGGCACCCCCGCTCAAGGGGAGTAATCAGGCCCGTGCCGAAGCCAGGAAAGCCGCTCACGGCAAGCAAGTCATGGCCGCCGAGCTCAGCCCAGCACAGAAAAGGGCTCGGAGGGAGCGTCCCGAGATCAGGTTCACTGATGCAGATCTGGAAGGGGTGCAGCTCTCCCACAACGACCCCCTGATCGTCACTCTGAAGTTTGACTGCTCTAAACAGGGCGTGAAGAATTGCACTGTGAAGAAAGTCCTGGTTGACCCCGGCAGTTCTTCCGAGGTCCTCTATTTCGACAGCTTTCGAAGGATGGGACTGACAGAGAAAGATCTGCAGGAGGCTCGAGTTCCCCTTATCGGCTTCAGCGCCAAACCAGTCTACCCCAAGGGGAAGGTGACTTTCAGGGTCGAGGCCGGTGGCGCGTCTGTCATGGCAACCTTCATGGTGATCGACGCACCCTCGCCCTACAATGCTATAGTGGGCAGGTCTTGGCTCCACAGCCTGGAAGCAGTCCCTTCCACCCTCCATCAGAAGCTGAAATCCCTAGGAGGGAAAGAACGGCCGAGTTGAAATCATCACGGTCAGAGGAGATCAGCAGGCAGCCAAGCAATGCCTGACCGCTGTGGTACCCGGGGAGCAAGAGCCCAAGGAGGTCAATGTGGCCGAGATGGAGAAGAAACTGGAGCAGGGGTTGGATGAGCTCGGCCAAGATCCAGGCAGGAAAAGCGTGGAGGAACTTGCCGAAGTCAGGATCGACCCAAAGGACCCGGGTCGGTTCTTCCTGCTCGGCAGCCAGCTCGGAGAGCCAGAGAGGTCCGAACTGGCCCAGTTCCTGGTGCAGAACAGAGATGCCTTCGCCTGGACACCTCAGGAGATGCCTGGCGTCGACCCCGAGGTAATGTGTCATAGACTGAATGTTGACCCTAACCACAAACCTGTGATGCAGAAAGCCCGCAGGACAGGGGTCCCACAGACCGAAGCCGTCGTCGAGGAAGTGGATAAGCTGCTTGAGGCCGGCGCTATCAGAGAGGTTCAATACCCGACCTGGTTGGCCAATCCGGTGGTCGTCAGGAAGAAGACTGGCAAGTGGAGGGTGTGCGTCGACTTTACCGACCTCAACAAAGCCTGTCCCAAGGACAGCTTTCCCCTACCAAAGATTGACCAGTTGATCGACGCCACGGCCGGGCACGACAGAATGAGCTTCCTCGATGCCTACCGCGGCTATCACCAGATCCCACTGTTTGGGCCAGACGAAGAGAAAACAGCTTTTATCACGCCCAGGGGAACCTACTGCTATAAGGTGATGCCGTTCGGACTGAAGAATGCAGGAGCCACCTACCAGAGGCTCGTTACCAAGATGTTCCACGGTCAGCTCGGCAAAACCGTAGAGGTCTACATCGATGACATGGTGGTCAAATCCAAGTAGGCGCGGGATCATCTGTCAGACTTGGCCGAGGTCTTCGCCACTCTAAAGGAGTTCCGGCTGAAGCTTAACGCCTCGAAGTGCGCCTTCGGTGTTGGCTCCGGCAAGTTTTTGGGCAGCTTGGTTACGCGCAGAGGCATTGAGGCAGACCCAGATCAGATCTCGGCTATCCTCAGAGTGCAGAGTCCCACTTCGGCCAAGGAGGTTCAGAAGCTTACAGGGATGGTCGCGGCACTGAATCGCTTCATTAGCAAATCTTCAGATAAGTGCCGACCTTTCTTTCACCTTCTTAGAAAAAATTCTAAATTTCAATGGACTTTAGAATGTGACCATGCCTTGCAGCAGCTCAAAGCTTACCTTCACCGCCGTTGTTGTCAACCCCGACCCATGGGGAGACCCTGTATTTATATTTGGCGGTCTCGGATCATGCGGTCAGCTCAGTCCCCATCCGAGAAGAGGACACGGTTCAAAAACCAGTGTATTATACGAGCAAGACCCTTATCGATGCCGAGACCAGGTATCTGCCTCTTGAGAATCTCGCCTTGGCGCTCGTTAGCGCCTCGCGAAAGCTCCTCCATTACTTTCAAACCCATTCTATTGTGGTTGTCACGGAGCACCCACTCAAATCTGTTTTCAAGAAGGCTGACTTTTCAGGAAGAATCTCCCGATGGGCTGTCGAACTAGGGCAGTATAAGATTCAATATCAGCCACGGACAGCAATAAAAGCCCAGGTTCTGGCGGATTTCCTCGCCGAGTTTGATTCAAGTTCGGCACCAACCCAGCTCGGCACCGAACTGGGGGGTGAGGAGCATGAGGTGCCCGCGGGTTCGGAACAATCACAATGCCATGCCGATACCCCAATTTGGAAGGTCTTCGTCGACGGATCTTCCACCTCGAGAAGAGCCGGAGCAGGAGTTGTTCTCCAATCGCCAGAAGGACTGGTCATTGAGCAGGCTCTGACACTGGACTTCAAGGCGTCAAACAATGAGGCCGAGTACGAAGCCCTTTTAGCCGGACTGAATAGCGCCCATATCCTCGGAGCTCAACAGCTGATAGTCTTCAGTGATTCACAGTTGGTGACAAACCAGCTGACTGGGGACTATCAGGCTCGCGACGACCGGATGGCCGCGTATTTGGCCCTGGCCAAGAAGCAGCTCTATCAGTTCCACACGGCCGAAGTCAAGCAGATTGGCAGAGAAGTAAACTCTCACGCAGATGCTCTTGCAAACTTGGCCAGCGCTGTTGAGGCAGGAAGAAAGAGGAGCATCGAAGTCGGATCGCTAGCTGCGCCCAGCATTGAGCTCCGTTCACCTCGGGAAGTGTTATGCATCGGTCTCGGCCCGAGCTGGATGGACCCCATTATCACCTACCTTAGGAACGACAGGCTTCCCGAGGACAGTGGCGAGGCCCACCGGGTCAGATTCAAGGCAGCTCGGTTCTGGCTATCTCCCGAGGTCAAGCTCTACAGGAAATCGTTCTCGGGACCGTACCTCCAGTGCGTCCATCCAAGTAAGGTCGAGGACCTCCTTTTCGAGATACATGAAGGAATCTGTGGGAGCTATATCGGAGGAAGGTCCCTAGCCTACCGGGCCATCAGCCAGGGTTACTGGTGGCCGTATATGCAGAAAGATGCGCAGGTATATGCGAAGAAGTGCGAGAAGTGCCAGAAGTTCTCACACTCTCTCCATCAGCCCGCGCAGGATCTCAGCCCGCTCTCTAGCCCGTGGCCATTCGCCCAGTGGGGGCTCGACATAGTGGGCCCGCTCCACCGAACCCCAGGGAACAAGAGATGGCTTATTGTGGCGACAGATTACTTCACCAAATGGATTGAAGCAGAGCCACTTTCATCCATCACAGAGCGAGACTCTAAGAATTTTGTGTGGAAGAATGTCGTCACAAGGTTTGGCATTCCCAGAGCGCTGGTTTCGGACAACGGAACTCAGTTCGACTCTAAACTTTTCAAGACCTTCTGCCAGGAGCTCGGCATCCGAAACCATTATTCCACTCCAGCCTACCCACAGAGTAACGGCCAGGCCGAGATCTCCAACAAGGTGATCCTCGATGGGCTCAAGAAACGGCTGGACCAAGCAAAAGGAAGATGGGTGGAAGAACTGCCGAGCGTCCTGTGGGCTTACAGAACTACTCCGAGGCGTTCCACTTCGGCTACCCCCTTCTCGCTCGCCTATGGCATGGAAGCAGTCATCCCTCTGGAGATCGGCCTCCCCACTTTGAGGTCCGAACTCTTTGACCGTGGACAGAACGAAACCAATGTGGCCAGGGAGCTAGATTTAGCGGACGAGCGTAGGGAAGCAGCTGCAGTGAGGCTAGCCGTCTACCAGCAGCAGCTAGCCAGGGGCTACAACCAAAACGTCAGAGAGAGGAAGTTCTCTGTAGGAGAACTGGTCCTCAAGAAGGCTCTCCCAGGGGACAAAGATCCGAATCAAGGGAAGCTAGCGCCGAATTGGCATGGTCCGTTTAAAGTCACTTCCATTGCTGGACGGTCGGCTTATCGGCTCGAAGACATGGAAGGACGGCCTCTTCCGAGACCATGGAACGCGTCACACCTCAAGAAATTCTATTTTTAGTTTGTATAGTGCTTCTGGATTTAATAGAACTACGTTCGTTTTGGGGCAAGTTGATGATCAATGGCAATGTGACAGCGACAATGGTGCGAGTATGGAAGACCGTCTAAGGATGGCACTCAGCCACCTAGATGAGTTGCCGAAACGGCCCATATCTAAGGATGGCACTCAGCCACCTAGATGAGTTGCCGAAACGGCCCATATCTAAGGATGGCACTCAGCCACCTGGATGAGTTGTCGAAGCGGCCCATATCTAAGGATGGCACTCAGCCACCTGGATGAGTTGCCGAAACGGCCCATATCTAAGGATGGCACTCAGCCACCTGAATGAGTTGCCGAAACGGCCCATATCTAAGGATGGCACTCAGCCACCTGGATGAGTTGCCGAAACGGCCCATATCTAAGGATGGCACTCAGCCACCTAGACGAGCAGCCGAACTGGCCATGGCTATGGTTGGCACTCAGCCACCTAGATCAGCCGAAACGGCATCAGTCGATGATGGTACCCAGTCTACCACCGCCTTGACAGGTCCGATACGGTTGCCGTTTCGGCCCATATCTAAGGATGGCACTCAGCCACCTAGATGAGTTGCCGAAACGGCCCATATCTAAGGATGGCACTCAGCCACCTGGATGAGTTGCCGAAACGGGCCATATCTAAGGATGGCACTCAGCCACCTGGATGAGTTGCCGAAACGGCCCATATCTAAGGATGGCACTCAGCCACCTAGATGAGTTGCCGAAACGGCCCATATCTAAGGATGGCACTCAGCCACCTAGACGAGCAGCCGAACTGGCCATGGCTATGGTTGGCACTCAGCCACCTAGATCAGCCGAAACGGCATCAGTCGATGATGGTACCCAGTCTACCACCGCCTTGACAGGTCCGATACGGTTCTCTGGTCTCGCCGAAATAAAAGAGGCCTCCAAGGGGTCAGAGCGCTCACAGAGAACCCTAATCTAACCGGTCCACTCTAGTCCGAACTCACACCCAGATTCATAACACTCACGGAAAGCGTACAAAGGAAAGCAAATAAAAGCCACACCACACAGGAGACAAATATGAGAAAGGGCCTTTCATTGATAACATTGATACATACACTGGAGCTTACATTGAAATAGTTTGAAACAAAGACTACATTTTATAAGAAGAAAGAGGAAGTCAAGTCGACGGCCCTGCTTCTATGTCTTTGATAACGACCACGGCGGCCTCGGCTTGAGGAGCTTCTTCAACGGGGTCAGGCGTTGGCTCGGAAGGGACTTCGGCCGGAGTGGCAGGGGTCTCGGCCAGGGCTTCATCTAGGGGCTCATCTCCGAGCTCGGGGAGATTCTGATATATCGGATCATCTGCAGGAACCCCCATCTTCTTCAACACGGCCTTGCAGCCGAGTCGGTACAGCTTCGGGCTGAGTGCCGTGATTTGATCAACATAAATTTTCGCAGCTTCCTCAGTCCCCTCCAGGAAGGCGGCATCGACCTCGGCTTTTTTCGATGCAAGGAGTTCCTCCTTCGATGCAAGAAGTTCCTCCTTCGCCTTCCTTTCCAGCTCCAGCTCGGCCTTGAACCCCGCCGACCTCTTTTCCTCTGCCTGGAGCTTCGTTTGCCGCTCGAAGCTCTCTGACCTTGCTTTGCAGAGGTCGCTGGCCATTATATCTGATTGAGCATTGAGCTCTGCAGTCTTGGCCGCCTCCGCCTCCGCCTTCAGCTCCTCCTTGGCCGCCTTCAGTTCGGCTTCGGCTCTCTGCTTTTCCTTTGCTAGGCGGGCCAGCCGGTTGTCCTCTTCCGCTATTCTGTCAGCGACTATCTGGAGCCTTTAGACAGCCTGCAGCGGAGCAAACGAAAAAAGCTCAGCACGAAAGTAAGAAATATCAAAAGATAGAAACACCTGTGACCAGGAAAGTCGAGCACTTACAGCGAGGGAGTGCTGTATGGTCCTCATAAGCAGCAGGGGGGAGTCTTCCAACCTGTGCCTCTCCATGTCCTTGGGGAGTGCACAGGCTCGGCTGAGCGCCGCAATGACATCTGGGCTCCCCACCAGTCTGTCCTCAGCATTTAGGGGCCTCCCCTTCCTCAGCTCCATGTCCGGCCTGAACTCGGCCGGTTCGGCACCCGAGGACGTTGCCGCCTGGGGCTCGGAGCGACTCTCCACCAGAGGAACCGCCGGAGTGGGCATCACGTCCGCTGCCCTCTCCCTCGCAGCTTGGGGTGAACGTTGCCGTGATCGCTCCTCCTGATCCAGCCCCTTCCCCTTCGTCTTTTTCCTCGGCCTCTCGCTTTCCGAGTCTGGGGGAGGTCGGGCCTCAACTCTGGCAGGGACGATGGTCCCGAAGGAGGGCGGGGCAGTGCGGGGTGCGGCAGCCTGTCTACCGCCACCGAGGACGGTGTCCGCCAGATTCCGCGGCTGAAACGCGGGCCTGCGCCTCTCCATATTGTCGGCTTCGGCCTCGGCTCCGGAAGAATAGTTCTCAACTTCCCTTGTCGGAGAGTCTACCTCGGCTCCGGAGGTATAGTCTTCAATTTCCCTTAGCGGGATGCCCGCGACCACGGCCAACGTTGGGGACGCTCCCGCAACCGAGACGGTCCCGCTGGTTTCTGCTAGATCGGGGGCGAATCTCTCCGGGTTGCCGGATTTCCGTGTATAAGACACGTATCTCGGCTCGTACTTCAGAAGAGAGTAGGCAGCTCTTGTGTGGTGGCCGTGGTAGCAGTACACCTTGTTCAGCCAAGGTGAGTGCCTTCTCCAACCGTTCAGCTGGGCTTCGCGCTTGCGCTGAGAAAGGTCTGCAAAAAACAGCAGAGTTAGAATCCGGCAGCAGAGATCAAACATAAGAAGAAATCCGAAACCCAGGGAGTTAGGTCTTTACTCGGTGGAGTCCCGAAGCGTCGAGGGACTCGGACCCTCCTAGCTGCTTCGGTCTCGGTCTCGCCGAACTCCCAGTTTCCCGAGACGAGCAGGCGGTCATCTCCGGCGTATTTATTGGAGTCCTCCAACGCCGTGACGAGGGGTTGGCACTTGGCCTTGACACGAAGATAGTAGGTGACCCCCTCCCTGGACTTGCAGAGGTCATATATATCCTCTATATCATGGACGCCGAGGCCGATGTCTAGAATCTTATTCAGCTCGGCGATGCCCATGATGATTTTATACCCGTTGGGCATCAGCTGGCAGGGGCTAAGGTTCCAGGTCTCCAAGCAAGACCTAAGAAGGGGGGCCACGGGGAATCTGACCCCACCCTCGATCACGGCTATCAGGGGAAACGGCATCCAGCCGTTGTGAAATGAGTAGATGGAGGGGTCGGCTGCCATGATCCGGACATCGTCCGGGATCATGTAGACTCTCCTAAGATTTGCCAGGCCGGCCTGGAATCTATCCAATGGGTGAAAACCCCCATCTCTGAATCTAAGGAACCCTAACAATCTCTAGGGGTCTGAACTGTGGAAGGACCTGAGGGACGGAGGAGATCCTAGGAGGGGTTTAGGTCAGAAATATAAAATGGAAGAGAAGAGAATCGAGGCAGAGAGACTCACAGACTCGGGCGAAATCACAACTCAGGCCGTTGATCCCTCACTGGTCCTAGAGGAAGTCCTGGACGAAGCTAGGAGGCGACGGAGGTGGTTCTGGCAGTGAAGGTTCCGGCGAACAGAGGTTCTAGCAGAGCTTCGACAAGGTTCGTTTGCAGAGATGACAAAGGGAGAAGACAGAAGTGAATATAAAGGGGAGGAATGGGCGCCATTCCGGAATTCGAAGCGGGACACGCGTGAGATGTCGCCTCGGCTTGCGTCGCACGCCCCCCCTCGAAAAGACAAGAGAGCCTACCAGGCAATAACGCGTGGCGCAGTTGCGATGATGGTTCGCCTTCCCATACTAATCATAGCCCCGCATTTATTGCCCCCTTTATTATCTCTGGCAGACGAAGCAGCGGCGGCGTCTGGCGCCGAACGAGTCACAATCCTTGACCAAAAGGCAGATGGAAGGCAAGCACTATCTGTCTCGGGAGATCGGTCCAGCTCTTAACCCTAGCGCCCGAGAAAGCCCTAGAGGTCAAGAACTGAGGGGCTATTGTGTGGGGGCCCATTTCGTGAGCCAGTTTCTCTTGGTCTCGGCTAGGGTGTGCTCGGCTAGCTACTGTATGGGGGACCACGTCCCTTGATCTCGGCTACGATCCGATCCATATCGGTCTCGGCACTACGTGCTGGTCTCGGCCAAACAGAATTCAGTTCGGCCGCGCATACCGTTCAGTCTCGGCAACGCAAGCTCGGCAATGCAGTATTGCGCCTGCAGCTAACAGCCACGGCCCTGTCGTGGCAAGGCCCAAGGAAGGGATCTGATGGGACTTCAGCCACCACCAGATCAGGGCAGGATCAGGCCCAATGTGACTGGCATTAAATGTAGTGTGGGCTGATCGGACCCACATTAAATGCAAAGAAGGCTATGATGGACCTTCATTAATGACTTTGTGGGCTGATGTGACCCAGGTCACATCACCAAGCCCACTGGCACTCACCCCAGACTGTTCCATATATAAGGCACGAGCCAAAGGGAGCAAGGGGTAAGCACTCTCACATAGACACTCAGTCTTTCTTCTTCTTCTTCTCCGATCCATTGCTGACTTAAGCATCGGAGAGCCTTGCGCTGCCCATAGCCAGGGTCCTCTGACCTTTGTCTTTCTCCTCTTTCAGGTTCATACCGTCGCAGCTACCTCCTCCATGCATTGAGTAAGTCCTAAGAGGCATCCTGATCTTGTGAGTATATTATTTCTGCACTTACAGGTTGTAAATTGAGTAATAAAAAAGAAAGCTCAAAACTTCCTAACAATATAGTAAGTTCAACTAACAGTTGAGATTTGATCCCAGGAAAATGAGATTTTATGTTGAAACGTCTAGTCAATTTTCCATGTAGAAGCAATCGTTGAGTGACTTCTTCACTGCCCATAACTACAGTTTTCCATATCCAAGCAATCGTTGGTCTTTCACTTATGGGACTTTGCTTTACCATAAATTTGATGGAATGATTGATGCATGATTAGAGACGTTTCCTAACATCTTTAAACTAAAAAAAAGTTACTTCTAAGATGAATCAGGTGCTCACAAATCATTCGATGCATTACTAATTTTCTCAGTTGATTTACTAAAGACCTCTCGATCATGATAGGATTGTACTTAAATTGAGAGATGAAATCAAAGACCCTCTTAATTTGTTCCATTACATAGTAAACAGATGGAATAATTTAAGAGTACAATATACCCAGGTTTGGTATGGGCCGCGGGTTCCACTTGGTCTCATGATCTTAATTAGAAATTGGCATCACCATATCCAATCTTGATCACAGCAGGTGGTATAATCGATTGAATAGGGAACTTCCTTTGATCATTTGCCTAAAAGGATGAAAGCGAAAAAAAGCAACAACAAAGATAAAGATACCAATTATTTTGAAAAGAAAAAAAAAAAAAAAAGTAGAGGAAGAAGTGCTAATAATGTTCTTCACCTTTTTACTTTTTTGAAAAAGAGAAATACTAGTCATTCAGTGAAGGTCTTCTCAACTTACTAAAATAGAGCATGGTCCACTTTCCAGAACGCCCTTTTGAGAAACATATACAATGCATTAGTGAATAGAGACAATACCTAACTCTAGTGGCTTTGGTAAAGCGGCTTTTGTTACCTTTACAAAATTAACTTTGAAGATTGCTTCAAACACTCTGTATTCCGATCACTTCAACACTGTATCATGACTTTCTTGAAGTACATTTATGAATGATTTGTGGGCAAAACGTCCTACAATGGGCTCCATTGGGACTTATAACTATCCATTTATGAGTTTTAAAACATGACCAAATCCTTTTCTCAAGCAAACGCAAATAGTTTTGGCTGGAATGGCTGTCTTATATATATGAATTTGGATCAAGGCTCTGAAATAGTGAGGGGAGGGTGCATTAATGGTGAGTGAAATAAAATGATAGCTTCCATGCGTTTGTCCTATGTCAACTTTAGTCCTTTTGGAAACTGAGGCAACCCATTCCTTGGATGAGCCACGGAAAAGAAAAAAATTTAAATGACTAAGGGCATGTTTGTGTAACACTTTTTCGCGGAAAAATTTACGGTTTTCCGCGGAAAATCTATTTTTCCGGCGTTTGGTGCAGAACAATTCCGCGGAAATGTTTTCCTGCCTCGTCAGCATTTTCCTTAATAATTGTGGAAATGAGTTTCCCATGGGGGGTATGGGAAATGGTTTTCCTCGGAAAACTTCTCCCTCTTTTCCTCACTCTTGTCCATTTCAACCCAAAAACCATATAACTCTTTCATTTTTTATTTCTTTATATAAATTATTATTTAATGTTAAATAAATAATATACATGTTATGTTATTTTCTTCAAAAAATTATATCACCAAATAAGAAATTTTGATTTTCTATAAGGAATCCACGGCCGCACCAAACAACATCTGCACCAATTCAATGAGGAAACTCTTTTTGCACCAAACATGAATTTCTAAATTCTACGGAAATCTTTTTCCGAAGTTTTCATTTCTATGGAATTTGCTGACGTGACAATTTTCTCTTTCCGCGGAAAGGGTGTGTACACAAACGTGCCCTATAAAGGAACAGGCTTTTGATGATGACGACATAAAAGATCACTTTTTTTATAAACAATGTTTCTACCTTTTGCTAAATGAATTATTGATGAAGGCAGTGATTGGTCAGTATATGGCTTCAGTGGCTCACTCTCTATTTTTGGGCCAGGGACCATTTGCACGAATGGCCAACTTTTGCTAATCACTGAGGATCTTTTCACGTTTATCTGAACCACAATTTGCACATCATGGGCTGGCCAGTCGCCACCATCACTATTAATGCTGTTGTCATTATCATTCAAGCTGATATTGTACTTTTTGTCGTGGGCTTTGTTGGTTTTTACTCTCTTGCAATCACATTGAAGTCATGTTTTTCTGTAATTTCACTAGGTATCATTCCTTTCTTACTACTTAATTATCTTTTGTTGGAAGTTATAACTGTCTCCATATTCATTTACTTATATAAACCTGTAACCGTTCAATGCATTAATCAAAGTTTTATGGTAAGATGTGCATGTGTTCACTTCATTCCTCTACTTTTTCTAGTTAAAGCTATCCTTGAGTCCCCACCCCACCCCCCAAGTTAAGTTTTTCCTATCATTTTAACTGGTATCATCTTGACACGTGCAACCAACTGAAATAGAAAATATCCTAACCATGGAATAAGACCAAAGAGAACATGAAAAATATAGTACATGTTGCAGCTACAATGACCCCACCGGACCCAAAAGTGATGGAGCCATGGTGTTTGTGTGAAAGCCCGGCTTATGTCAATAACCCAATGGCGGGATCATAATTCATATCCCACTGATTGTTAAACAGTGTCCTCTTACCCACTTTATGATGATTGTTGAGTGATGTAAGATGTTTAAATTGATATGTTTCTGCCAGCTTTAGTTCAATTGCCAAGCCTTACATGGCCTCATTTACGTACACATGTTTGTCATCATCGAACTGTTGGTTTGGTGGTCCTCACTACAAATTTGGTCGTAATGTGAAGTTTGTACTGACATTCGAGACTATTCCAGTTGACTCATGTGGCCTTAAAAAAAAGAGTACGTGTCAATAAACAGGATGCTACTAGCCTTCAAACTGAGTTGTCAAATCATCCATCAGCTAGGGCCACTTTCTGGCTATGGGCAAAACCAGACCACGATCAATTCACTCAACGGTTTGGATCTATGCGTATTGTACAGCTTGGGATGCTGCCAATTGAGTGGTCAAGTCATGCATCCGTTGGTGTGATCTTATGGCTATAAATGACCCAACTGCACCACAATCACATCACCCATCGTTCTGGGTCCTATCTTATGGTGCATCTTAAATTGAAATGTGGATGTCTCACACTCCCACTCATGTGATGAAGTTAGTTAACATATCCTTGAATCCATTTGCAGTCATCATTAAACTGAGATTAGTGTCGCAATCCATTGCATTGCCTTCATTGGAAGCTATCCACCAAAAACATAATTATACATTTATATATGAATGTATTACTTAGGGGCCACAAGGCCCACAACATGAATTATTTAGAAGAAACAAGTGATGGTGCCCCCACACATTCGCTACTCCATCCATAGCGCATACAACTTGATAAGATTTCTTAAAAATAAATGTTTAGTTATAAATGTAGGACTAATAAATATATAAATTAAAGTTAAATAGAGGCTCAAATATGAATATAAATTAAGCTATATCGGCTTTTAAAACCTAAATAAACTTTTTATATGTGAATGTAATCATTATATGTTTGGAACTCGGATCAACCATATTTGAATTACTGATCCCAATGTTTCAAATCTGTAGGATCTTAATTACCACTTATCCCAAAACTAATTGGTGATAGGAAACGGCACAACAGATACCATTTATAGAATCTTACACCCCATTGAGCTACCACTTATCTAAAAACTAATTGGTGATAGGAAACGACACAATAATAGTTTTATCGTAAGGGTAAGGGTGAGGGCTCGGGCTCGACCACAATTATGACCGCTCATAAATGAGGCAAGACGTTGACCTTAACAAAATCCTATATGCATATTTCATTAGATTTGAATCTAGATGTGAATTTTCATGTGAACCAAAAATTAGATTTTAGACTGCCTTGTTTGGAATCGCTAGTAGTTTCCTTAAAGACCATTCAAAATAGACCCATAAAAAGAAGAGCCATAAAAGAAAAAAAATTAAAATCAAAAGAGGTGTTTGGTAATGCATCATTCACCCGCCCCTTCTTTTTTGTCTTATACCGCCTAAAGGCACTGCGACCCTCCTAAATGCCTCTATTTTTTAAATCTCTACATGATTTAGCGATTTTCGTAGATTAGAGCCAAAAATCAGACCTGCCAAACATCATGAAACATGAGCTAACTTTATTTGAAAATGAAGGCTTTTCACCTTATTAAATACTTGAGTCATTTGAACCCGTTGTGTTCTTCACTGCTTATACAGTATAGTAGAGGAGAAGAAAGAGTTTGGAAGCGAAGACACAAGAAATCGAACTATCGCTTTCTCGCGCGCCCGTCATCTCCGCTTCGTGTCTCACACGCATCGTTTATAATTTTCCATTTCCCTCTCTCTTCCATTTTATCTTCTTCCTTCCTTCCTTCCTTCCTTTCTCTACCTCGCTGTCGCACCTGCTTATCACCAACAAAAGGGTTTTGGAGGCTCTTCGGAGACATCTGCATGGAGTGAATTGAATCGAATTTGCCTCCCAAGTACGATTACTGTACCGATTTCGTGTCGGATTTTGCGGAATTCGGTTCGCAGATCATCGTCTCGCGCTCTAGGTTCGTGTTGTTTTAGTATATTCTTTTTTGTTTTTGTTTTGCATTTGATTGTGAAATTATCACCGTGTCTGTTGATGAAAGCTGCTCATAGTTTTAGTCTTCTTCTTCTTTCAAAATTATGTCTTTTGATGGTTTCTAACTAATATGCATCTATCTATTACGTTTTGTTAATTTTAGCATTCTTGGGGGACGAACTCTCTGCCGTGGTAATGTGTGGTAATTTCATCGGAGGAGCGTTCGATTTACATGGATGGTGGTTTGAATAAAAATTAATCGCTCTTGTATATGTGTAGTATAGAAGTGAAAAACTAGAACTCGCAAAGTCAACCCCAGCCCCAGATAGATGGTAAAAGGTGGTGGTGGTGGTGATATAATTTTTTTTTCGGTTGTGGGGTTTGGACTCTGTCATAACGGCTGTTACAATGCCCATGATAATTCGTGATGGTAGAGGTGACTCTGCAGTATACCATGTAACAAATGATATTTTCCAGTTTAACTTACTCATACTGAGTTTTTTGTTGTTAAAACTGGCTGTAATTTACAGAGGGTGGGTTTTTTTTTTAATGTGAAAGTGTTCTTTTTCAGAGCTGTTGTTAAGATGGGCGGTTGTTAGAAAAGAAAAACCCTTATTTGACTAAAAATAATTCATGAAATTTTCAATTCTAGTCTAATGATTCTAAGCTTCATGAGCTGTACAATTTTCGGTACTATATTTCCTGCATCACCTATAAGTCTTATGGATGGATATAGGGTTGAGTGGGAAGTAAAACTCACAAAGCTAAGTCTGAGTAGATGGGATAAGGTTTTGGGTGTTATGATACAGAAACAACCACCTCTTCTATTGGAAAGAAGTTATGGTAACTTCTCTTTTAGCTCTTTGGTTTGAATCACAAAGCTTTATCATGGGTAGGGGTAAGAGAAAGTATTTTGGTAGGTACTTCCAATCTTATTTTATTTTTCCCAATTCTTCCTGCCATTAGTATTATTGGAATGAGAGAAGCTGGATGGCTACTGGTGTACAAAGCTAAATAATTATGTTCCTGATTGTTTTTTAAAATATTAAATTTCCAAAAACAGGCGGTTGTCTGTAATTGAAATTTGCCAGCCCCAAATCCCATATCTAGGGTGCTCCAATTGAGGGGTGAAGTTTCAAATTTTGTTAAATTTCCACCCTACACACACAGTGCATGCACTTGTGTAGGCCTCACAAAAATTTCTGCAGGGTGCACACACAATCCGCACTTGGCCCTGGTTATATTTGGACCTCTCTCTCTCTCTCTCTCTCTCTCTCTCTCTCTCTCGTGTTGTGAATTTTCTCCTTCACACTATTCCACATGAAGTTATATATTGGGCCATCTTGTGAGGTCCACCCCAGTGTATGCAGATCTGGGGGTTATGGAAAGGTCTATTCATGATAAGTGATGCCCAAAAGTCAGCCTAACCAGGTAACCAGGTAAAAAAGATATATTTTATGGCCCTGAATATTATAATTAAAAGTTATGGAAAATTGGGGACCAATGGTAGCTGCCTAATGACTGTTAATTGGGGTGATCCCAACTAGGTACCCATATAGCTTATGTAGTGATGCCATTCATTCGAAAATCTACACTCACACAACCATTAGATAGAAGTCCGTTTCCTTGCCTAAATGCATAGTGGAAGTGGATAACCATTAATTGTACTTTAAAAAAAAATTTATTTACAATTGGTCTTTTCATTTACCTGATTATTTATAGATCATACCTATACAATGATCAAAAATAACTTTTTTCCTAAAATGCAGGCTTTACTATCTGTGGGGTCCATTTGAAGTTTTACTGTCATACATCAACAGTGGTTTGTGCTCATCTTGTGAACTTAATGGTTGTGTGATAGAGATGCAGAAGCCTGGTCATACTTCTCAAAAGTCTAATTCCTTAAGAGCACTGCCACAGCAGTCTCTTCGCCGTTGGGGCAGTAGGTGTTTTCAAATAGCATATGGGCAGCACTCCTCACCAATTGTATTTCCAGAGAAGCGTAGCAAGATAAAGTCTTCAAATCAAAATGTGGTTAAGGCCACCAGTGACAATCCAGAAAATGTAAAGATTCAGGAACTCAAAATTGACATTGGCGATGAGCATTGTGATTTGTTGGGGTATGAAGTTCTTTCAGGGAAGCTGTTTCTGGATAAGAGGTCTACCAGTAGCACTGCCAATGTGCTTATGTCAGCAGACACTGAAAAACAGGATGATGTTTGTGCAAAGCTTACAAGGAAGGCATTAGTTTGGGGATCTCATACCCTGTCTCTTCAGGATGTTATTGCTGTAAGTTTTATGCACAGAATCTCAATGACATGCTTAGATTGAAGATAATTGTATGAATCCTCTTGGTTCTGCATTTCGTAGATGTGATATTTATAATCTGTGCTATGACTTTGGCAGGTTTCTTACAATGTTGGTTTCAGGTATTTTACAGTACATTCCTATCCAATAAGAAAGAGGTCAGGTGCCCTGTCTTGTTTCTTGAAGCCTCAGAGGAGTCGAATGGACTTCCGCTTCTTTGCACCTAGTTCAGTGGAAGCCCTTCAATGGGTTAGTGGTTTTGCTGACCTGCAGTGCTTTGTAAATTGTTTACCTCACCCTTTGGAGTCTTCAAAGAAGCTGAGTTCTGACATAGTTGCAAGTGATTTTCTACCTGAATATCAAATCAAATGTAAAAGTCCACCAAAAATTCTTGTGATACTGAATCCGCGTTCTGGACGTGGCCGTTCAAGCAAAGTTTTCCACAGCAAAGTAGAACCTATATTTAAGGTTTGTTGTTGTTTGGTGATGATGGATGCTTCAATCTTTGTTTTCAAATTACAACTGATTTCCCATTCAAACATATTACAACTTATTCCTATACATACACTAGTATTTGTGATCTCCTGCCTTTTGCTTAATATCCATGAACTTAGTCACATGCTTGGGAATTCATCTAGAGGACAGTGCTTCTTCCAAGTAAAAACACTAGCAACCCTACCCTGATGAAAATTTTATTTTTTTATTTTTTTAAGGAATATCATGGTTTCAAATGACAATTTTTGGTGATGTAGAACCCCTTTTAGTTGCATAGAGCCATAGACCATTTATCTGTAATGACTGTTATAATAGTCACATTGGTTGTAATTGTATGAATTTTGTTTTCCCAAAACAGAGAGCAATCATCCGGTACCTTTGGGTCACATGGAAAACTATCTTTAGACTGTACTATAGTGTTTTACTAACCTATGGATGTGATAAAAATATGGGTGCAAAAGAAGTGGGGGGTTTATCATCCATGGAATGGATTTGGTCAAGGCCTGAACATGATGGCAGTGGCTGCTGCTTTTTTTCCTCTCTCTCTCTCTCTCTCTGATGTTGATTGTGATATAGTCAAGATATGTCAGGGAAATCATTAAGTTAATGATGTTTCAAATACATGTGGGTGCGGGCATGTGTGTGCACCAAGAGTTCTCAGCTTTACTTTGGATGCATGAAGATGATATGATATTCACTTTACAGAAACTTAAGCATTACATTTATATGGTAAGATATGACATTTATGTTTGATGCAAAAGATGAAATGTGTATGTAAATTGTGAAGTGGTGCAATCATTCTGAAGTTACGGGAATGGAAAAAAAAATTCCATGTTGATTCTATGTTTGCAGCATTATACTGAAAGCAGTGAACACCTGTTACAAATTGGTCGCAGCTTGCAGGATTCAAGATGGAAGTAGTCAAAACAACATCTGCTGGTCATGCAAGAAGGCTTGCTTCGAATGTTGACTTCAGCTCATGCCCTGATGGTAGACTTTTACTTTCTTCTAACTTCTAAGTATTTACTTTTGTTGCATCTGTCATAATCATTTCCTGGAACCATATCCAATCTGACTGGGTTGGATGAGTGATACTTTTAGTTTTATGCACTTATTTTGTTATTTTTATTTCTCTTGGGAATATTTTTCAGGTATTGTATGTGTTGGGGGGGATGGAATTGTAAACGAGGTTAGTTATTCACTCCATTTTGATGACATTCTTTTCTTTTCTGAGTCAGTAATTCGCTATTGTATAGTGTTGTTATTTAGTTACCATGTTCATGATCTTCTCCTTTTCAAGAAGTACTTTTGTCCACATGGATAGTGAGGCAACATGAAAAAATTGCTAGTAGTTTCTATTATTTTTAGGGCTGTATTAGTTTTTTTGTTCAAAAATTTACATCGTATTTACAGAGCACAATAGGATATATAAGACCATGTTTCCTGACATAGATACAGTCATGTTTCCTGGTTCAATATAACTAGTTTTTGAAGTGAGAATGTGATCATGAGTTCGTGACACTGTCAACTTGTTCTGTTTTTGTTTTTACTTTGTTCTTCACTTACATTCTTATAGCAATTTTTATTTTGTTCTTCCCTCAGTTCTTAATGCAAAATATTTTGCTGGATTCATCGTTGCCCAGTTTTGCATATTGATGTTGGACTTTTCATAGTTCATTAGTTCCCAATGACCATGTTCCTTCATTTTATGTATGTAAATTGTAATGACTCTGCCCTGTTACTGATCTTTTCGTGCTTTATTGCTGTGGCACATTTTATATGATCAATATAATTATACAGGTTCTAAATGGACTGCTTAGTAGAAGTGAAGAGAAAGAAGCAATTTCAATTCCGATTGGCATTATTCCTGCTGGTTCCGATAATTCACTTGTTTGGACAGTTTTGGGAGTTCGAGACCCTGTTTCTGCTGCAATAGCTATCGTGAAGGTAATCAAGTTTGACTAGATGAACCCCACATCATGATGATGATGTAGCTTCTTATTATACTGTGGAAAAGCACGCTTTATCTTTTGTGTAATGACTTATGAGAATCAACATATCTGAATCTATTTTTGAACAATTAAACTTGAATAGAAATTTCTTCTTTGTTTGGCTATGCGATGCAGTTGAGGAAGCCAAATCCAATTATTTGTGAAACCACCCAAAATCCTATCAATAGGAATTACTTACTGTTGATTGCAAAAATCCAAATCCACCGTAGATATCTTCAATCCAATGAGAGATGCTCAAGCAAGGGAAAAGAAATAAGTAATTGCAAAAAAAATGCAACTCATTCAAATCTCATAGAAATTTCCAAAAGTAGATTGATCGTTCCTTACAAACTTTAAACCCTAAATACAATCCTAACCATTGACCTAAATCAAATTCCCTAATAAATGTAACATTGAAAAACTTCAACTCAAATGAAAGACTCCAAACTCCAAAGAGTGGTCGCCTCTTGCTGGAACAACTTGGCTAAGAGATTTTCTAAGATCATGGCTCCACTTGCCATTTTTGTGAGGTAATTATCTCAATCCCAATCCTTCTCATCCTAACAACCTGTTGGACAATTTTACTGTTATATATATATATATATATATATATATATATATATATATAAACAACCAGTTGGATAAAGAACCCTATTATTAAACTTTAAGTGAGGCAAGGAAAAAAAAATCAAGAAACCATAAGAAACAAAACCGGAAAATTTCTTGATATGATTAGTTCTAGGGGCTGTGGGCCCCATTTGGGAGTCCTATGGGATCAGCTGCTTATCGCCTGGTTTGGGCTTCCAAACTGATGGCTGCCTCTTGTGGGCTGCATCAGATTTGGGCCAATTCTGATAGCCCAAAAGTCTGAATTCTTGCTGTAAAAATGGGTCTGAATATGCTTGATGCATGTAGGCTTAGTTCGGAATGTTGGGCTGACCCAAATGGGCTAGCACTGACCCACTTTGGAACCTGTTTTAATTCAGCAGGTTCTGGATCAAATTTCAACCCAATTGGATTGTCCAATTTATGTTCGGCCCTTTTTTTCTTGATTGGACCCCAATTGAGATGAATTAAAAGACCTCGTGTTCAATTAACCTGATCCCAATAATCTAGGGCCTGGTCAACCACATGATCCATCTGATCAAGGTGATCCACTTCCATGTCACTGTATCATCCTTTTCCATTGCCCTTATTGATTATTATTATTTTATTTCTTTTTTATTTATTTATTGCTAGGAAGGTGAGATGTATAGAGAGTACAGGTAAGTTCGACAACATGAAAGTAAGGTACACGTAATTCTATAGTAGTACTATTGTAAGGACTTGCCAGTGCTATAGCATATATCACTAGTTGTTATATCTGTACATGGACAGATGATGTCCTGGAGGAGGAGCTACTAGCAATGATTAGGGCTGTCAAAATGCGACAAGACCCATTAACATGACACGAACCCACACGATATTAACGGATTCGGGTGGCCTCTTGACGGGTTCGTGTCGTTAATGGGTCGAACCCGTTCACACGTTAAATTAGCGGGCTGTTAACGAATAAAACCGGTAACCCATTAACAACCCTATATAACCCGCCAAATGATAAATGACATAAATTATAAAATGCATGAGGGGTCTTTTGGTAAATTTGAAAAGGTTGAAGTGAAACCCTAAAACCTACATATAAAAGATTCTTTTCTAACTCCTTCACTCTCCTTTCATCAGCAAAAGAGTGCGCCTCTCCGTTTCCCACTCTCTCGTCATCTCCATTTGAGAAGAGCCTCTTTCTCGTACACGCCTCAGTCCGAAATGGACATGATTATTTAATGGGTTACACGGGTCGTGTCGTGTAACCCGTTATATAATCGTGTCGTGTTTGATTTTTGGACCCATTTGTTTAACGGGTCATGTATGGGTTGATGTGATTCTAATACGAATTCTTTAACCCGTACCACAAATTCGTTAACACGACACGATTGACAGCCCTAGCAGTGATGGTGGGTGCTAGATAGGAGCTTCCAGTAGAGTTGGTCAGTGCTGGTTCTGCTTCGATACTAGAGGAGTCTGCCTGACACTAGGTCGTAGCACTGCCTCCTTGAACATCCTCCCTGCACACTGCAGAGTCTGTGAGTGGAAGTGAGTGCATGAATATGGTTACAGTAGGCAGGGCAATTATTCAAGGGCACTGGCAGTTCCATTTGCTGTGTGAGAGCATAGGTGTGCTTCCCAGCCCAGGAAGTTTTTGAGGTGTTGCTGTATCTGTGCCATAGGCTCATCAAAGCCCAAGATAACGTCCCTTTCTACTATAGTGAATCAATGATGAGAAAACAGTTACCTTTGCAAAAATGAGGTGTGAAGGTGTGCGTCGGATCAAGTTTGAGGCATTGAAGAAGTGCATGAAGCTCAGCATCAAGGGCTCTTGGCCTGCATCAGCAAGGACAAGGTTACCATGGTGGTTGCAGAAGATGCCTCCAATGGCTGGTGTGCTCTGTGGCGTGGTCTGAGCCATCAAAAATTGAGTTTGAGGTGACCTTGCAGTGGAGGTAACCAGTTGGCAGGTGGTGGAAATGCCACATGGTTCAGATTAACAACCAGGGCATGCACAACACGACATTGCCCTTATTGATTATTTAGTTAACTGTGAAGATAGTCTTTCTCATGTTTGTTTTGACATAAAGAAATGAACTTGGATAGAGGACATTTGGAAAATGGGAACCCATTGTTTGAGAAAGAAAGAATTTGTCCTTGACATGAGAATGTCAATGTTTTCCCACTTCACATGGAGTTTGAAAGGTGTTCTTTGATACAAAATTGCACCATTATGCTTTTCATTTATCTACAATCCAATTTGGAAAATATTTTCTGTCACATGGCATAAGTAATACTAGAACACAAATGTTAAAATCATGCTTACGATTAATATGTTGAAGATGTTTGAATGGTGGCAACTGAGTAGTGTATCATTTTAAGCAGCAAAGTGAACAGAGGGTAACTATAAATAGGTTTTAAATTTATTCAACTATGTATTAGTAGAGTCAACTACACAACTATTAATGTCCCCAGTTTTTATTAATTCTTCTTTGCTGAACATCTTATTCATTGATTTGTATACAGTTAATGCATTGATGACGTTTGTATATAGTTCATGGAAATGCAGTGAGATATATATTTCTTTCACAGGAGTTGTCGAGAGTTACTTGTTACTTTTCAATTAGGAATTGGAGATTTCTTAACTTTTGTTGGCAACATAAAACACCAACTATTCTTGTTTATCATCCAGAAGAATGTTTCTTTGATTTATTCCTTCGGTAAATTGTTGGGTTTCAAATTGCACCTAGAAGTAGAACTACTTAAATCCATTAATAATAAGTAAAATGAAATGAATCTTTAAAGGACTCTAAAGATAGGAAATTATTCTTCATTTTAGATTTTTGTAATGAAATTCACATTTTTGGAATTTTATGGGTTTTAGGTGTGACTAGGCTGACTGGACTCAAGGGTGACTGAGTCACGTCCTGAGTCCAAGTTTTGAAACCCTGAGTCTTTTTGTTATGCTACTGAGACATTCCCTTCTGATCATTTATTATTTACTGGTGTGTTTTATTCTTATTGTTGGGTACAGGGTGGCCTCACAGCTACAGATGTTTTTGCTGTCGAGTGGATACAGAGTGGTGCTGTTCACTTTGGGATGACAGTCTCATATTTTGGTTTTGTTAGTGATGGTAACTTGTCATACTTGGTTCTCATAATTCAAGCCACTGCTTTGAAGTTTGAATTAATTTTCTGCTCTCTTGCATCTATTTTGAAAGCGGTGTACCAGTGTAGGTATCTGCATTGGAACTCTCAGGATCTGTTTGGGTGCAGAAAATGGAGGTGGAGAAAACTGCTAGTTTGAATATGTAATGTGGATGGTTTTCTCCATCTGTTTTCTCCATTTCCATTGACCCCTTAGTATAGTACCGGTTTAGGACTATCATCTGGTATGTTGTTTAATTGATTATCATGTAAAAAGGATTACGTTGAATAAGCAAGAGAACATATGTTGGAATCTTATACTGGCATATGAGATGTTCTGTTTGGTAAATCACAAAACACGTTACGTGATTAACCATAAAAATTAAACAAATCTATTAAATGTTTGTTTCTAAATAAAAATAAATATGTAGAAATGGCATAAAAAACTATACAAATCTAAGTATAAATTGATCAAGAAATAAATATTTTCAATGTTTTAATTAAATTTCAGAACATTTTCTATATTTTAATTAGATTTCAGAAGAATAAATGGCATAATAAAATTTCATCCACTGCAAAAGTAATTATTGAATGTTTTAAGTCAGTAATAGATGAATCCATGAAGAATCCAACAGAGTTCTTTTTTTTTTTTTTTTTGGTACTAACAAAGAGAATCTGACACAGTTGACATGTTCAAGACCTGTCCAATTTTGATATGTCGCTCGTTTCAAAGAATCTGCGCATTGTGGCTTAACATGGTTTTAAATATTTTCAAGAAAGATACTTTCATGAAAGCAATGGAGCTAGGAATATAACATCATGGGAACTTCATTCCGACTTCCGAATGATTTGATTTATGCCATCGTGCTGGTGGGTCAACCTGTTGTTGTTATGGTCTACATGGTACAGTAGATGTAGCTGCAAATCTAGCACTGTTGGTAGAGATCCCTGACTTGATGCAAGTGTAGTAGCTTGGTATATAATTTAAACTCATGAAGTAAGTCCCTATGGTCTATGAAGATAATACTTTATACTCAGCATACAATTTATTTCTGGATTTGATTCTCTTAGAAAGATGGATTACCAAGACTGGTCCTTGTTTTGTTGTTCATAAAGTGCCTTAGTCGGTATTATCTATCATTTTCTGAGATGAATTATGTATCAAATTAGCCAATGCAGTGTGATTTTTCTTATTGGACGCCACACTGCATTTTTTTATTTTTTTTTGTAACAGTGGCGCCCATAACTGATACCACTCACTGTTTTTGAACCATGGTTATGCATAATTTGGAAGAAATTGACAAACGTACGATTTTATTATTGAGATGTACCTGATTTAAAAGCTACTGATGATGTGCATATGCATCAGAAATGTAACTGCCTACGTTATCTTTTGTTGCAGTGCTCGAGCTTTCTGAGAAATATCAGAAGCGTTTTGGTCCTCTTCGCTATTTTGTTGCTGGTTTCTTGAAATTTTTATGCTTGCCAAAGTACAGTTTTGATGTGGAATATCTTCCTGCTTCAAAGGAAGTGTCAGACCCCGATGGGAAGGTTTCAATGGATCATGAAAGGGTTAATACATCAGATATTTATCTAGACATCATGAAGAAATCAAACACAAATGGTATCCCTAGGGCTTCTAGTTTATCAAGTATCGAGTCCATGTTGACTCCAAGCCGAATGTCTGGGGACTTTGATGCAACTTGTAGCCCACATGCCAATGCTGAATCATCTGAATATGTTCGTTGTCTTGATCCGAAATCTAAACGCTTATCCTTGGGAAGAAGTAACATAGTGTCAGAACCAGAAGTTATTCATCCTCAACTGCCTCTGTCAACTACCCCAAACTGGCCTAGGACAAGATCAAAATCCAGGACGGATAAAGGTTGGACTGTTTCAACAGCTACAAATGATTCTAGATGTTCTTGGGGAAACATGGCAATGAATGACAAGGATGATATTTCATCAACCCTGTCTGATCCTGGTCCCATCTGGGACGCCGAACCAAAGTGGGATGCTGAACCTAACTGGGTGGATGAGAACCCCATTGAGCTACCAGGATCTCTGAATGACATAGAAGCAGGAATACAGGAGGTGGTGGTGCCGGAGTATGAAGAGAAATGGATTGTCAAGAAAGGGAAATTTGTCGGCATCTTAGTGTGCAATCATTCATGCAAGACTGTTCAAAGCTTGAGTTCTCAGGTGGTTGCACCGAAAGCTGATCATAGTGACAACACTTTGGACTTACTATTGGTTCATGGAAATGGGCGGCTGAGGTTGTTAAGGTTTCTTCTGTGCCTTCAGTTTGGTCAGCACCTTTCATTGCCCTATGTGGAATACTTCAAGGTATGGGTTGGACAACTATTTTCTCCTTTCCATCCCACTTCTGGTGGTGGGAAATGGATCGATCACTCATCAAATGGATTTAGATATCACAACTTAGTCCGCTTGACTCTGGAGAACAGGGTGGTTTGGCAAAATTTCCACTTTCAGAGTCAGTAGAGATACATTCCATCCAAACCAGTGGCAAGATGACCATAGTATTGGATGGAAGAACCAGGACAGTGGATGATCGATCCATATTCAGAACCTGAATCACTTACTGCTTGGGAACCATACCTAAACCCAGACCCATATTGGGTTCAGGTTACAGGACCAGCCTGTACCCAAATTTATGTTGAGGAACTGAATCCGGACTCAAATAAGGAACTTGATCCAGGTCCAATTAGCTATATATTAATATAAAATACTCATACATAATATAGACCTAAGTGTGTACAGAATATGATTATGGCATCGGGTATTCAGGTTTTCATAAGAAATTCATAGACTCAAACCCAGACCTTTGTTCGAGTCTGTGCAGTGGACTCAAACTAGAAGCAGGTCCAAATATTGGATTGGACAGTTTTTTTAAACTTGGATCCTTTGGTTATTTGGTATTCTGGGACCCATTTCCATCCCTACATCAAAGGCTGAGCCCACCCATTGATGATGAATGGGATTCAACCTTGCTTTGAGTACATTTGAATTTCCTTCATTTCTTTATTTATTTTTTCTGTTCTTTTTTTTAATGGCCCACTTTAGTAAAAACAACAAAGAGCCCGTCTTGGAAAAAGAAGCCAAGGGAGATAGCTGAGGTGGCCTACTTTACGAAAACAAATTAGAAACCCAATTGGAGAGTACACATGGGCAAGTCTACTAAGTCTAAGGGCTTGTATCACTGAACGAAAGAGAGACATGGAATCCCTTGTTTGTCTAGGTGATTAGCTTACATCTTTTGCCCCTCTGAAGACATGCACAAATGAGAGTATCAGACGCCTTGGTCTTCTGTTCAATTTTCTGTATGTTTTTAACACCAAAGTCTATTTATAACCCTGTTCTTCATTATCAACAATGAAGAATTGTGAATTGCAGAAACCAATTTTAAATGCTTGTAAAATATGATTTATAACCCTTCATATAGACAAGGAAGATTTGTGAATTCCAGAGAACAATTTTAAGTGCTTGTGATGGGCCTACCAATCTTAAACCCTTAATCGCAAGGTGTATCTGATGCTTCTTACTCATCAGCCTCCCAATAATGAAGCTGAGAGTTTTAAAGAATGTGATACGTTTCCAACCGGAGTTGTAGTAATTACAGGTAGAAACATGACTTTTTTAATAATTACCTTCTTTTAGTTTAGTTAATTTTAATCTTAATATAACATGTGTTTTTTAAGATTTCCTTTTGGATATTTTGTTGCAGATTATTGAGTTAATATATGGCAGTCAATATGATTTCAGCAATAAATATAATATATCATGATATTTTTGTGTAAGATATTTTCTAAAGATAATGTTTTTTGGGTTGTGAGTTGTGACTAAAAGAAGAAATGATGTGACATCCTTTACAAAGTAACAAACAATATGGAGCATGTTATGACTGGATAATCCTATATTGCTATGCAACAGCTGTTATTCTTTACAGAGCAACTAGGTGTTTAAATCACCGCAAAATACCTGTTAATTACTTTCTTTTTCTTCCTAGTCCTAGAGGTGGGTGCCCTACCTTTCTTTTTTTTCTGATTTTTACGTTCTTCCGTTGCCTGATGGGTATTCTCATTACTGAGTTTGGAGTATGTTCTGCCTACAAGCACCTTTTGCTTCTGTCTCCTTATTTTCTGCTTGACCTTTTTAACAAAGATAACATAATGTCTCCCTGAGTTTAGGATCTTTCTTTCCAGTATGCTTTATATGCCTATAAATTTCTTACCTACATGAATAATACAGTACATGAAGATAAAAAAGTAGCTCCTATGATCACTCTTCCTGAACAGTACATGAAGGTTCCTTTCCTGGTCTTTTTTTATCTTGGTGCAGGTAAAGGCCGTGAAGGTTAAACCTGGTAAAACAACTCATAAGGGTTGTGGTATTGATGGAGAGCTGCTATCAGTCAGTGGGCGAGTGATCTGTTCTATTCTTCCTGAACAGTGCAGACTCATTGGTCGCCCTGCCAGTCATGCATAAACAAAAGACCCAGATCCAAGTACTTCAGAGTTTTGTTCCCTGTTGCCACTCTTAACAAAACCAAGCTTGAACCACTCGCATCTGATGCCCTTGTTATTAATTTGATCACCTGCATTTCCTGTATCTTTTCATGCACTAGGTCTTTTGTTACCTAACAGCAGTTCCCTGTATCTGTAGAGTTGGTGACGTTTGCGGCCTTTGTTTTGCTGGCCTTGTTTGGGGTTTTGTTTCTTGTTTAGCAAAGAGGTGGGAGTTTATGCTGTAAAGCATATCCAGCCTTTTTTAATCTTGTATCTATTGTCCAAAGTCCAAACACTTAGTGTTTGGAGATTTAGTGATTGTTCTGTATATTACATTGAAAAATTCTGCATGAGGTAAGGAATGAGTGAATGACTTTCCCTGGATGGGCAGGCCTTGATTGGGCTGTCAATCATTATTAAGATGTACATGTACTAGGCGACATTTGAACTTCTCACTTCTATTTTTTGTTGTTTTTGTTGGCCTTGTAAACGTGTGGTCATTTAAGGCTCTTCTTAACAGTGAACAACTTGTCATTTGGGAAAATTGATCCTGCATATGAACAACTTTTAACAGCCCTTTCTGCTCGAATGCAACAGATATGATTTGCTTAATGAAGTGATTTAACAAAGCCATGGCCGTCCCAAGGTAGTCCCTACTGTTAATTCTTACTAATTACAATGATAAATCAAGTCTTGAATGGCATATAGGTGATGTTATGTATCACAAAGGGCAGTTCTACGTGCTTGCTGTTGATGCAAGCATCGGAGTATCCAATACATAGAAGTTCTAACAAAGGAGGTGATAGGAGTTGAGAAGGCTCATTTTGGTGAGGATTTCTCCCATTGTGAGAGAACAAATGCATGACGACAATGAAAGCCGTACGACATTGGGTTTTAATGTTTATGAGATAGGTTTTTAGGAAAACCGAGATACAAGATGTTAAGATTAAAAATTTCCCTGGTGTGCACTTTATGAAAAGTTGTTAACTGCATTCTATTTTTGGCTTAATCCAATACACTATTAGCTCCCCATGTACAGAATCAGAATCACAGACATTAGTTCACAGCTATTGATACATCTTATCCATCATTGTGAGGTCTTTGAATTTGAATGATAAGATGAGTTCTTTCTTCTAATAAGTACTTACTTACCCATGTGCCCACAAAAGTCCCTAACCAACATAGTTATGATGTCTGGTTGTTTATGTGGAGTAAGTGGAGTGGGAGATGCCTCTGAAGAAATTCTAAAAGAACTACCTTTACATAAAACTAGTGGTACTTTATTATGAATAGAAGTCTACGCCAAAGGAGCAAAAAAAGCTGAAGACTTCAAAATTTAAACTAAACTACTTGAATTTAAATTGTTTGCAAATATCTCTACCCTAACATCTCTCATAATATCACTAACAGCCTCACCACTGAGCTATCAATTGATTGACAATATATACAGTTAGTATTTCAGATCCTAGCCTAACATTTTAGGTGCTCAAAGTTTATTAGCTATACACCATGCAAATTTTTTTACAATTAAACCCAATGGTAAACAATGTTTGAAACAGTGAAATCGGAACCAATGCCAAAATTCAGGAATGATCATTTATGTGAAGAGAGTGCATTGATCATAAGCAGGCCCCATGTACAAGATTCCATAAGGGGGGTTAAAAATAAAGGAGGTGTTTATCTCCAATGAGTTGAATAAATTATCATTAATGTCTAAAAAATATTATATACATGCAAAGAATCATTAAGTCTTGATACAGGTTGGGCATTCTTATTCTGAGGTCTGTTACCCTCTTACGACAGACCAATAGGCCATTCAGAATGCACGTTACCCTTTAAAAGACCATTGGAAAAAAAATATCCACCATTAACTGACACTAAATTCACCACTGGATAGAAGTTGTTTGTTTGTTTACTTCATGATGGGGACTAATGGATTCAGACTCTAATCACAGAAAACCAGATCCCACATTCACCATGCACTTGGCAAACAAAAGATGTGGCTTTCTCCCGCACAGTAAAGTCACTCTATACATATGAGGTAATCAACATAAACCTAAACCAGGGAACTTTGTAGGTTTTCCCAGACACAATATTCCATGTGAAAACCCCTTAAACATGAAGGTAGAATTGGCCAATATTACATGAGAATCCGAGCATCAAAGGTATATCACATTCTCATCTTCTAGAGTTCAAAGAAGATGCTATCTATTGTCTTGAGTTGCTCCATCTCGTCTCCCTGGGCGATCCCAGGGTCAACATAACATAACTAAAACCAGGAAGAAGAAAAGAAAGAAAAGGCCAGGAATAGTCAGATAACAATGACATCAAATTTGAGAAGTTTTGAAAAAAAATAACACAGACCTGATACTGAGGCTTCTTCAGTGTGTGAACCCCTCTTTTTATAAGCTTCTGCCACCCAAAGTTCTCTTTAAGAGACTTCTCCAGAGCCCATGTTCTCTGCAAGTGCCAACAAAAAACTACTGAATGTAAAATCAACCAAATGAAACTAGATAAATCCCCAGAACTCCACCAAGATGTTTGCTCATATCCAAGAATATTATCCACCAAACGCTAATCTTGTGACGAACCACATTGTTGAAAATTATATAAGTGATGCTCATGGCCCACATTTTGCATGGTGGCACCATAGCGTCCGCATTGGGCATCCCTAGTGCAGGATCATCCCATCCCCTGGCATTGGTTAAAGAACCAAGAGGGGACATTTATGCATTTCATCTTCTATTGTTCTGAAGACTATATGTTAAAAGATCTTTGAGTATTTGATAGAGTTTTAATGACTTAGATGAGAGCTAGGACTTTCTTTCCGATGCATAACAAGTATAACCATGTCAAAGGAGAAAATGTCCAATGTGTGTTTATAAATGACATTATGATTTGAGGATAATCATTGGGCTTGGGAACCCTTTCTCTTATGGGTGATAAGCATGCATACGACTGAAGCATTTGATCTAGATCTAGTGTTAGCCTAGGTCCTTCACCTTTATATTCATTGGTTTTCTTCACTTACATACTGAAGGGATAGAATTGGCTGAGAACTGCATGGAGTAACAACGGAGTTCCCAGTTAAAGTTGGATTTCAGAGGATCTGAATGGAGTCTATCTTTTTGCCTTAGCTATTGACAGCTTAATGGCAATTGGCAAGTATTTGAGATGGAAGTCCTGAGGTGCATACAATAAAGGTATATGTGCAAACTTTAAAGAAAAAATTAGCACAGGCAGACATGTATACAATAAAGTTATATGAACAAACTTAAAAAAAAGGGAAAACTACCGGAAAAATCCCCATAGGACCCTATAGGACCGACAAGGACCCAATAGCATATTGAAGACAGGAGGGGTCTTTTGACCTTTTCTGTAGGTTGGTCGATATCGACCATTCTGTAGTGTTCATTCCGGTCCCTTCTTTTTCTTTCTCCCTTCTCCTTCCCCGCACCAACCTGCGTTGCACTTCCTATCCCCGCACTACGCCTACACCACTGCACTGCACACCCAACCATCTCCTTCATCCTTCTTCCTTTTCTTTTTTTTCCTTTCTTTCTCCCTTCCTTTCCTTCTCCATCTCCATCTTGTCTTCCTTCCTCCCTTCTCCCCTTGCAACCATTAACGCACTGCCATTGCACCTGCACCACTTTCACTCCACTGCCGCACCTACTCTCATTTCCTCCATTCTCTTTCATAACACCAACGATGCCACCTTCACTGCATAGCCCACCACTATGCGACCACACCTACAGCAGCACCACGCTTGTAACCCCACGATGCCTACCTGCACTCACAACCCACTTGAATTGCCTCCTTGCACTCTCACCCCACTTGCGCATACTACACAGCCCCTACAGTCATTGCCCTCTCTCTCTTGATACTCTTTCAGTCATTTTGTTGAACATCTGATATGCGTTCTTCTCGCTCGCCTGCGGAAAAGAGGAGTGTTTTTTCTTCTTATTAGCTCTAATGGTCAATATCGGCCGTCACTATTTAGCTCTAATGGTCGATATCAACCAATCTGTCGGTTAGATTTTTCCAACCTATAACTGTCTTATTCAGTAAACACGACAGAATGGCCGATATCGACCATTACTACTTCCTCCTAATGGTCGATATCGATCAATCTATCGGTCATATTTTTTCCAACATGTAACTGTCTTATTTGCTGAACACTACAAAATGGTCGATATCGACCATATCGCAAAATGATTAGGGAAAAAAAAAAAATGACTGAAAAGGAACTTGAGGACCCCTCTCGTCTTCAACATGCTACTGGGTGTTCATTGGTCCTATGGGGTCCTATGGGGATTTTTCCGGTAGTTTTCCCTAAAAAAAATAGTCTGATTGCTTTGGACTTTGATGTCTATTTTAAAAAGTTGCCTTTTGTTATTTTTGAAAAGGAGGCAGAAAGTTTTAAATCTAATTCAATCAGACATTCACATAAGTTCTCCAAAGAGTCTAAAATACCGAAAGTCTCAAACATCCATTTTTATTAGCTTTAAGTCAAATAAACTCAGAAAGTAGACCTGCCAAACGGCACCTGAATGTAGTGAGGATTGAGGAAGGACATGTTAGAAGTTAGAACTTAGAACGCGCTTGATAGAGAGCATGGCTTTGAAGAGTACCGCATGAAAAAACAGAAATCATAAAGGTTTTTCCAAAGAAAGAGGAAAAGGATTTGCAAATGGTAAGTAGTTGACCCCCTTGTTGGAAAATTAACAAAATTGAGGGTAGCTGAACAAGTGTTTGTAGATGTACTAATAAAGAGGGGTACTAGTTCCGGAACACATTTTTCAAGGTTGCATATTAAAGGATATCAATATTTAATTACTATTTATTTTTCTTTATTTATTTTTCCAATATTTACTTTTTCCCATTGCAACCAACAAAGCAGATAGATGTCCATTCACACCCGAACATGCACATAAGCACACATGCACACACAGACCTTCTTTGTAGTTTGGCTTCATAGTTAATTATACAAATGAATGGTAGAACTCTTGAAGCTGACCCTAGCAGATGAGACAAGGCTAACTTTATGAGCACATTTGTAACCACTTTTTCTGTAGAAATGGTACGGAAAGGTGGGACGTTTTTCCATCATTTTGGTGCGAATGCTTTTCCAGAAGGAAAAGCATCAAAAGTGGTTCCACTAGGTCTGGGCTTGATTTGATATTTCTTTATTGATTGTCTGACTTCATTTTGCATCCATTCCAGGGGAAAATATGCCAAGTACTTTCTAAAGTTTCTGGCTATTGGCAGGTCACAGGTACTTTCAATACAAAGCGAATGATAATTCATAATTGTTCTGGGGCTGTCACAATGGTGTTTGTTGGATGAATTACTAATTGTATATTTTAATTGATACTGTGACTGTGAATCTAAAACTGCAAACTTGAGCCTAAAGTAGCCGGGCTGTTCCAACTATGATCCAGGATTGTCTTAAGCTACCCAGATTGCATCATCTTGACAGTACATATAGATACAACCATCAAACCAATTAACAAATATAAGCAGTAAATGTAAAACAAATAAGAAATAACTAATGCAGTATATATCTTAAACAAATACATAAAATATCCAAAAATTTACTCACATGGGCAGGATCTAACACTAGAAGGGTGTAATGTGATGACATTCCATCTCGTCCCTTTTGTCTTTGAATCCCAACAATGGTTCTCGAGTGCCCATCATGCTGGAAGTATAACGGCCTGCTTATCAGAACATTCAACAAAGTTAAGCACACCGAAACATGCTCTTCCATTGAGGGGACTAATTCAGTTATGGACAGATGCGACTTGTGAGAGCGTAGATCAGATACAAATGTGAAGAATCAGTACTCACGTTTTCTCACTAATGAAAACACGTTGAGAGTTTTCCTTTTTGCTGAAATCTTCAACAGTAAAATAATTCCACACCCAATCAATAAGGAATTGATGACCATCAATCTTCTTTCTTCCAAATTCATTTGATTTACTATGACCTGTTGATGCATGGTTGTTGCTTGCATTTCTAAATTTTTCTTGCTTGATAACATTCTCTTGGTGGATGCCACATTTTTTAGTAAGCAAAAATTCATCCATGGGCCCATAAACTTTTTCACTTTTCCTTCTACCTTCTGTTGCTTCTTCTTTAGGATCTTTACCCCGAACTGATGATGACAGTAATTCGATTTCTTTACTACCAAAGTCGACTATTCTTGCCCGAAGCCCAAAAGAGCGTAAGAGTGCAGCACATTCAGTAGTTCCAATCCATTTACGTTGACCATAAATTTTATGATTAAATGAATCTGAACCTGGTATATCAAAACCTCTTTCCCAAGCAATCTCAAGCCATCTTTGAAGCGAAGGGATATCTGGAACAAATCTAGAACCCCCAAACATAACTTCCCCAGCTTCTTGTCTTTGCATTAAGAGATGAGAGCTTAGCATTTGAATGTTACGCCACCCACAACCCCATCCAGAATCTTCTGAATAAATACTCTGAAAGTGATCAACATGGTCAGATACAATACTGATAGATTTTCCACTTTCTGATTCCAAGCACTTTCTTAACAAGGCCATTAGACCTCCTTCAACTCTGTAGAAAGCACTCCTAATTTGTAAATTGGCCAAACAAGAGATCTTTTCTTCATCACATCTTTTTCTATAATTGCTACCATTGTCATAAGACTTTAAAGTTCCGGTTTCCGAAGCCTCGCCAGCATACTTCTCATAATTTGCTCCATTATCCTGCAGAGTGTTGATGAGCCATTAAGAACTGCACCTACCAATTCTACAAAAATATTATAGCAAAAAGTTGCAAACTGTTTTTGCAAGGATACTGATGAGAAAATTTGGAGAAAATGCTTGCAAATAGCATCAAATAATATTTGCAAGAATTCTAGTGAGCAAGTGTAGAGCAGACGGTTGATGAAAACACAGGACTATGCAGTATGCATACAGGACATCACTAACTATTGTACAAGTTTCCCTAGCCAATATTTGCAAAGAAAAGTAGAAACTCAGCACTTCACATGAAAAATTGCAGCAATATGTACAAAAAGGTAAATTCATTATACATTGATCATTATAATTGAAACAGCTCCTAAATATTGCAGCATGTAGGGAGAAAAGGTAAAGTTAGTTATCACCATTAAACGACCCTATGGGGAAAGAGAAAAAAAAATTGTGATGAACCATGCACTGATTTCATTGAACATCCAGAACCACTACTCATCTGGATTAATTGCAGCAAATGTTTCCAAAACCCGCTACATGCATGCTGATTTCTACCATACAAACTTTAGGGATATAGAATTTCTACATGCTTTAGGGAAAACCCGCCAGATGCATGCTTGGAAACATTGTAGCATCTCTGATATTGAAAAAAAAAAATTTAATTAAGGGCTGCATATCATGGAGCACTACCATGCACACAATAAGTAATAGAAAGAAGGTTTGCCTCCAAGCTTTATGCCACTTCCAAAGACCCCATGTAGGCTTTTGAAAAAATAAATAAATAAAACAATGACATTGTCATTTTAAATGATTCAAGAGATTAGGTTAAAGTCAGCATTGTATCTATTCAAGGAATCAAAACTCCGTCCCTTATCAAGTCAAGTCCGAGGAGCAATATGAGTAATGGAATTGGAATTGATACCAATCCCAGAGGCCCTTTAGACCCACTATGGCTCCAGTGAATCTGACAGTGTTACATGTTGTGTCAACTTAAAGAATGTTGATAAAAAATATATTAAAAAATTGTTTAATTACATAAGTGAAATCTTCAAAAACCCAACTGTAACCCGTTTTACCTTAATTGGATGGTTGGAATGGGAGACAAAGGAACTTCACATTTACCATTGCCTTTTCTTGCTTAAAAAAAAACTCATTTATCAATATATCATCAAATTGAAGAGTTGAATTGCTACTGATAAGAAACCCACTACGTGTTGTGTAAAAGAGGTTTTAATTTTAATAATTTGTCAAATTTCTTGCATCTAATCAAAGCTTAATCACTTAACGAATCCTTCCTGTAAATAAAATGAATTGTTTCATAAATGATATCTGTATGACTTCTTCTCAATTGTTTTATGTTGATATTGTAACTTGCATTTCATGATCTGATAATTGTAAGAAGATCCATCCACAGCCTGAGATCAATAAAATTTAACTTCGATTAAATTATACATATTTAGAAAAAAACAATGAATCATTGGAAAAACAAAACTCACAGAGCCCCCCTCAAATAGATGGGATGAGACTGCAAGATGATGACAATGGTGAGGATTTAAATAGAAAAATTACTTTCTTGTAGAATCACAATAACCTCTATGTACATAGATTCACAAATTAGAAGTAAAACATGGAGAGCCCTTAATTTTTCCTAATTTATCTACTCTGACTGAGTTGTCCATGGGTTTCATGATCTTTGAAATTGAATGTTTTCAAAAAAAAATTCTTTCTTTTGGATGACTGGGTTCAACTCACCCATGTGAATGCTAGTACAAAGTTCTGATTCCTTGATCCCACTTGCAAAAGCTTTTGTATTCTAGTTGTTTGTTCTACAAAACTACAATTAATCAACAGCCACAACTTTCTACCAGCACAGAATTTGGAAAAAAAATTATTAGCCAAAAGTATAGTTGGCCTCTCAACCTATAAATGTTGAAACAATCAAACCATTTGTACTTCAAAAGTTTATTAGACCAAGCAAAAAACTTTGGAATGTGTGTCCCTCCTTTCTAGAGCCTGGATAAGTGTTTATCTGAATGGTCAAAGATAAATTAATAAATATATATATGATTCCAAAATTGTTTAAACTTGAGTTATAAATGACATTTAAAGCAAGCGATAACTTCATGTGATGGAAAATGAGCTCTCTGAAATGATGGTCAAGACACCTTACAGTAACTCTAGGAGGACTTGGAGTTGCTGCAATTTGTTGTGCAAGCTCTATGTCCCTTGCAAGTTCCTCTTCCAGAAAGTGAAGGTTAACATGCCTGTACATGTTTCCCAAGAGTCAAATGCCAATGGGCAAGTAATTGAGAAAAAATAAAGAAGTTAATATTTAAAATATTTTTTAGAGACAAACAATCGTCAATTAAATTAAACAAGAATAGAATATACCATTCAAGCTCCGGTAAAGAAAAACTATGACAACAAATAGGGCATGATGAAGACATGTTCAATTCTTACAAACTCCTGCATAGAAGCACCATAAGAAATCATGTCAAGTTACTGCCTAATTGATAACGAAATTGCCAGACATTATATTCAATATCAAGTTACATAAGCTGTCACACCCATTGCACCACTGAGCTTCTTTCTTGGATAATGACACTCAGGTCATTATCCAATTGACACTTGGATAATGACAATCTTTCAGTATCGTCATAGAACTAGATTGATGCAGACTATGACTACAGGATATCTAAAACTGCTATGTGGGATTAAGTGAATGACTCAATCAATTGTCATGACTCTTGAGCAAATGAAAGATTGAAAACAGACATTAGACAGTACCAAGTAATTGTAAACTGGTCTGAAGATGACATTGATCACTAGTTGTCTCCAGTTTCTACTGCAGAAAATGCATGAACCTTTCATCACCCAATGTATGACCATTTTTTTTCCTATTTCATGCATTTCCACTCAAATGTGTACCAGTGTGCAGATGATGTTTCGTGATAACCAAGTATCAGAAACCAAAGTAACTAGCATCCTTAAAGAAAATACAAGTCCTCAGCACTAGGATCGTGGTTGGTTGGAAGAGGTCATAGATAGCTAGGTCCTTCTACTAGTAGCATCCAGAGTGATGATCAACAGTTAAAGAAAGATGCACAGTTAAGCGAGATTATTAATAATAATAATAATAATAATAGAAGAAACTTCGATTATTTAATGACTAGGATATTCTGAACTTAGAGATTGCCCAAGTGGCGAGTACCCCCCCATCTACAGTTGAATCAACCATATGATACCCTGATACTCCACAATTGGCGACATATCCGCCTTAAATCCAGTTTGAGAGTAATGATTAAGGCCAGGCCACACCACCTGAACTATGGGGCCCACCTGGTTCAATCACCAACCATTCTAGATGAATTGTGGCACTGGACGGTCGGCGAGGATGGGTTGTGGATAAATTCTCACCTGATTGGGTGATTGCTATCACTCAAAGGGCTTCCAAAACCATCCACATTGTAGTTCTCAAAGTGATGTATATGAAAAAAAAAAAAAAAAAAAAAAAAATCTTTCACAAGTATGTTATGTATATGATCATCATCCATTATAGAACGACACCGCCTCCCCACTTGAATGGTGGTCGATCCCACACCTTGGTCTTAAGCGATTATTGCTCTTCAATCAAGTCTCACATGTAAATCCCAGCCACACACCCTCAGCGCCATATCTTCGGCGCATTTCAGAACCATAGGGTCCGTCATATTAATGGCCAGGATCACCAGACCAAGTGCCCCTCTCCGATGAATCATAGGGTGATGTTGGGATATAGTACATAACTTGCACTCCCACAATCAAAATTCTTCAGAGTCAGTCCAATTGAAATACATTAAAGGCAAACTCAGACAAACCCAGTCTTGCTGATCTGACTAGTAAATCAGTATTTCAATTTTACAAATTAGTAGCATTTGCCGTAGATAAAATAGCAACTAGATTCTAGATTAAGAGTTGCAGCTTTGATCAATTTGGACACATGGGCTAAAGCACGATTTGGGATTTGGACCTATGCCTGTGTCCATTTGAAGGCAAGCAGATGAAAGAAACTAATAGAGGAGAAAAGGAAAGGACAAGTTTACCTGGCTAAAAGAGAATTGAGATGCGTCGAAAGAATGCAGGCCGTGCGGAAAAGGATATGAGGTTTTGTTTATTCCATTACCGCCAATTCAATTTGGGAGAAATAATGCCCTAGAATTTGAATAGCTCCGCGCTTTATGCCGTCGGCTGAAATGTTTTGGCCTTTTGGGACTCCTTGATGAAGTCATTTGGGTATATTTTATTTTAAAAATTTTCACTCCAGTAGGACTTTCATGCCCACTCTCAAATAAAGACAATCACATAATTTATATAATAATATAGTCAATCTAGCCCCAACTTCCAGTGGAGTGAAGTTTGGTGGAAGCCTATAAAGATGTAGTTGGTTATTTTGATTGATTTGAATTTTTTTATAAGTGGGTCTTGTACGTTAAACACAACATTTGGTGATACGTAAAGAAATTTGCCCTTCAAGCGGGGCTTTTCTCTTTTAAAAATTCCACAAATGTTAAATTTTTGATAACGTGCGAGTAATTATACATTTGAGGATTTGTACGCTTTCCTCTTCGGAGAGGAATTTTACATGAAATTTTTGATAACATGTGAGTAATAACAGATTTGACTATTTGTACGCTTCTCCCTTTCAAAAGGAATTTTACATGGAGGGTTCCACCTAAGAAGCTTAGAAGAAAAATGATCTCAAATTACAAAAATCCTCATAGATTTATAAATGAAAAATCTGGGGTTTTACAACTTTATGGATTTGTTGCGCAACAGTGACCTTAAAAAAGAAAAAAAGAAAAGCATAAACTTTAACAATTTCTTTTAGTACTCATGAGAAACTAGTGAAAAAGGGCCCACTTTAAGTGCAAAAAACATAAAAATATATGTAGACCCACATTTTAGGGCCCTTACCAGATTCTAATTCAATCAAAGTGGTACAACTTTAGACCGACTCTCTATTGGAACCTTAGAGTAATGTAGAAGTACCTTGTCCACTAAGTATTGAGATTTAAAGAAATTTGAGTCCCAATGAAAATTGTGTCCTTTAACTTATTTTCGAAATAGGACTTAAATTTTGCCCAAATTTCAATTTAGGATGATAAAAAACTCACATCTCAAATGAGGAAGTTTTTCATTTACATTTCAAAACAGCACAACAAGAGAATTTGAGTTTTGCAGGGAATTTTTCCCCTATATTTTACATGGAGGGATCCACCTAAGAAGCTTAAAAGAAAAATGATCTCAAATGACAAAAATCCTCAAAGATTTACAAATGAAAAATCTGGGGTTTTACAACTTTATAGATTTGTTGCCAACAGTGACCTTAAAAATGAAAAGCATAAACTTTAACAATTTCTCTTGGACTCACGAGAAACTAGTGAAAAAGGGCCCACTAAAAGATAAAAATATATGTAGACCCACATGATTCTAATTCAACTATAGACCGACTCTCTGTTGGATAGGTACCTTGTCCACTAAGTAATGAGATTTAAAGAAATTTGAGTCCCTACGAAAATTGTGTCCTTCTACTTATTTTCGAAATAGGACTTACATTTTGCCCAAATTTCAATTTAGGACAATAAAAAACTCACATCTCAAATGAGAAAGTTTTTCATTTACATTTCAAAACAGGAGAGAATTTGAGTTTTGCAGCGACTTTTTCCCCAATATTTTTTTAAAATTCCAAAGTATCATCGCCCTTTTCCCCTTCCTTCCTCCCTCCCCACCATCAATTTTTTTCGGTAGTCTGAATTTAAATACTCTCTATACAGAATCGAGATCTTGCTAGAAGAGCATTCCCCCCTGATAATGCCGATGTCAAGAACCTTGAGAGCAATCCAACCTCCTTCGCAACCTACCGTTATCCGAAAAAGGTGGCTTCACCTACCTCAATGTGGTGGCGCTCGACGACTGAAGTAGCGTTGTGCTAGGTAGCTGAGGTGGTGCGAGAGATGGCCTGAGAGCAGCTGCAATCGGGGTCACGAAAGTCGGCGCTGTAGTGTGGAAAGACGCCTACTCAATAGCCTGCCTACACGCTTTGTAATTAAATTAAACAAGAATAGAAGTTTATGCCAACCAAGTAACATAGAGAGAATTTGGAAACTCTGAAATTAAGAGCTTATTCCTTTGATAAAGAATTTTAATTGAATTAGAAGGACCTTGCCTCTAAATAAAAACGTAGTCTCTATGTTATTTTTAAGAGGTTATTCCTCTAAAGTAGAATGTTTCATTTACATATGTTTTGAACAAAAACACCCATGAAGAAAATATGATTTTTCCTTAAATTCCTTCGGTATATTCTTCTTTTTAATCTCAACATCGAGAACCCTATCTTTTTTAGAAAACCAAACTTAAAAACATGTAGACTTTTTAAAGAAAACGTTTGTTTTAAATGGGTTTATCCTTCATCTTCCTTGGGAGACTTATTAAACGAATTTCCTCCAAGGGTTGCCATGGCCGGATAATCTTACGCATGATTAAGTGAGGTTTGAATACATTGATGCTAATGTTCTATATTTTCATTATTTTTAATGACTCTGATAGAACTGCTATAACTAGCTATGAGCTCCTTCTTCTTGAGAAATTATATATATAAATGGAAATATTTATCAAAAATTTAAAATAAACGAAAAATGTAAATTTTATTATATAAGAGTAAAAGTGTACAACTTTTACCTTATTTTCTCAGTTGCCTCCAATATTTTAATTATATTTTTAGTCCTGCCTTGAAACAAATTGAGGAAAAAGTTTAATAACATGATAATAAAAATTACAATTTTGATCTTAATATATTATCTAATGAAAAATAATTTAGCTACCTAAATACACTAGAAAGTGTATTGTAACTCGCGAGATACCAAAGTTTGAAATGTACAGTGTATTTTTTTTTTGTTAGAATTCATCAAAACTCTAAAACATATATGAAAAGAAAAAAAAAGAAAAAAATGAATGAATAAATAAACAAATATTATGAAAAAGATGTGAAAGTAAGTCACATATATTGTTATGTTATTTATCAAGTATAATTTACTTTTGGTGCATTAAAAATGCATGATAAAATGAAATTGTAATGGTCATCCATATTTACATATTCTTAGTTGATTCAGATTCACGTATCCTTCATGAATTGATACAATCTAGTTACGGTAAGCTTCTTATCTACTCAAAATTTAACAAAAGATGCTCGGTTGAATACTCCTGCTTGTATATTTACCAAAAATACACTATTGCAAAAAAGTTCTCTTTTAGGGTTTTAGCAAACAAACAAGCTATAAATTAGAACTTAAAAATTAGAGTCATTTGTTATAGACTTAACCTAACTAGACCTTATTAGATCATATTTGAGTTTCCAAATGGACACTTAGTAGATAACATGGGGTTGCTCAGTTGGTTGAAAACCTCGGCTCTCACCTCACTGTCTAGGGGATCATTATCATACCTGTGTATGCCAGTATTCCCACATTTGTGGGCTCTTCCTCTCACGTGCAGCCTACAATTTCATTCGTGTGAGCTCCCCTCTTCTACAAATATTTGGGCTTCTTTTCTATTTATGTGGCCTCTCGGTCCTACATGTGTGAGCTATCTTGGCTGGGAAAAAAGACCACTAGTATTGTTCTGTTTGCAATAGTTTCATTTGCTTTTGCAATTTATAAAGTTTGCAAACATCACTTCACTTGATTTGTTTCGCTGCCGAGCTTTAGCACGCTATCCATGTTGAGCATAATTTGAAACTCACTCTAATTCAAGTTGCAGCGCCTATTTTGTACCAGAACTCTATTTATGTTAACGACCTCTATATTATCTCTGACTGCCCTGTTTACATCTAAAATGCTCTATAAAAGTAATTTTTTTGAAAGATTCTAAAAAAGTAATTACAAATGAGAATTCGTGATGTTTTTCTTTTACTAAAAATGTTCATATAATATCATTTTTAAGATAGAGTAGCCAAAATAATATAAAACATCAGAAAAAACAACCGTCATATTGGCTCATAAATAAGGGTGTGTTTAGCATTGTACCTTTTGAATGTTTCATTTACATTTCCTTGAGATGAGATCGCGGAAAACATGTTTGGTAGATGTAAATCACTATTCATAATTCTGATGTAACTGGAAAGAATTCCAAAATCTTAACCAATTTGCATAGTAAAGTTGAAGATCTTTTTTTTTTTCAAGAAACAATGTGATGGCACAGTTGTTTCTTACTTATCTCCTATCATCTAAAGAAGCTCATTTAGAGATGACTCCAAATCCCATCACTCATTTTAAAGGTAGGCCTCATGTTCACAATCTCAAATAAGATGGTCTTACGTTGTAATTTCTAAAGGTGAGTCACATGTTACAATCATAAAAGATGGGCCCACATCATAAATCATATAAAAGCAAGACTATATTGTAAATCTAATAGATGTGGGCTCTAAGTTCTAATTTCTAAAAGTGAGCATTATGTTGTAATTTCTAAAGGTGGATCATATGTCTACAATCATAGAAAATGTGACCTCACTTTAGACCACATTGGTTACAATCGCAAAAAGCGGACCCACATTGTAAATCCCATGAATGTAGGCTCCATATTTTAATTTCTAAAAGTGGGCACCATATTGTCATTTCTAAAGGTGGGCCACGTATTCAAAATCACAAAAAAGGTGTCCTTACATTATAATTTTGATAAAGGTAGCCCACATTGTAGATCCTATGAATATGGGCATATGTTCTAATTTTTAAATACAGGTACTAGTACCACGTTGTAATTTATAACGGTGGGTTACATATTCACAAATACAAAAGGGTTGTCCCACTTTGTAGTTCCTTGGTCACAATCACAAAAGGTGAGTCTACATTGTAAATCATATGAATGTAAATTGCATGTTCTAATTTGTAAATGTCAGTACCATGTTGTAATTATAGATGTGGGTCCCATTTATGACAATAATAGAGTGCCACAAACAATAAAAGGGTGGTTTTCAATTGTAAATATTATAATTCTTTTTTTCTTTTTTTTTATAATGTTACCAAAAAAATTCATATAGCACATTTTCAATAGAGTAATTATGCATAATGTTGCCAAACAAGTTTTCCACATCATAGTCCCAAAACATTCTAATCTCAACACTATTTAATCTGAGAGGCAAAAATTAAAGACAACATTGCCAAACGGGCCAAGTTTTGGGGCCTGACAATCCAGTCTCAGAAACCGTATTTTTGTCTCACGTGAGCTCTTGATGTCTATAGGATTCATTTTATTATTATTTTATATCATATTTTGAAGGCCACTGGCCATCTAATTCAATAATTAATGCACGGTTTTCTAGAACATGATTAGAAGCCTTATCCTCGCTTTTTATTTTAAATTTCTCGTGGGTGGATTGATCTAGATCAATACACCAATCATTCTCTGTTCAATTGTAGAATAAAATAGTCCAATTTTAGTATATTATTTTATCAGACCCATTCCGAGTGGGCCCCACAATTTTAAAAGGTTTTAATATGATGTATATGTATGCGAGATGCGACACATTCTATCGATCTCTCAATAATGTCATCTACCACCATTCATGCTTTTGGAGATATTTTTAGTTTCTCTTCCAAGTAATCCCAGATACCTATAATCAAATAACAAATCATATGATATGAACTAAGAATATGGACTCTCATCTACCATCTTCCACATGTATCACAGTAGGCGAATTTACAACTGAACAGGAAAGATCCAATGATATAGAGAACTAACTACACTCCAATTTGAACGAACAAATTCAGCACAGGATCCGAAGGAACAAAAAGAAGAACTTTTACTTGCAGGCAATTCATATCATCAAAAGTGCATAAACAGAGTTTCCAACTGCCCCTCAGGGCCTCATAGGCATCCGATCTTCAAATCTCAAGATTTCTGAAGTGTTGAGCCCAGCAAATAAATGGCTTGCGTCACTGCCCTACAAAGCAGGCTAAGTGCAACAAGATAGTTCAACGATGTAAACATGAAATCTGCAATTTCGTTTTACTGGGCCTACCACTTGTCCTGATGATCATGAACTAATAAGCAAGTGCATGATGAGGTATTCGATGTGGACACCAGTCAGGTTGAAAGCTCTAGCTCTTCCACTAGGGCTGAGGAGCACATGTGGGCTGCATGGCTCGGTCGACACCATGGACCAAAGGGTCGATGTTGGTTACGATGTGAGCAATAACTACGTGGTCCACACCTGAATCGATCTTCTATGCCATTCAGAGCCCTCCATTCAAGGAAAAAAAAAACAGAGAGATGGGCATGAACAATGCAGAGTAAGTGTCAACATCTCTGTAAGACTGTAACCTTAGAGATATGAAGATGACCACAAGAGAACATAAAAATACAATCGACAGCACTGCTCTCACACAAGCTCCAAAAAGAGCAGGTTGCATCTTATCCATTCCAGATGCACTCACAAACAGATGGAGACGTGCTTTGCATGTAATGTTCACATGGACACTGAACTACCTGTTTTTCAGTACACGTGTGCTAAAATGGCGCACATATGCAAGGCCCAGTACTGTAGGACTGAGTTGGCCATCTATTCTTAGTCCACCTGATCAAGGGCGGACCCAAGTATAAGCATGTGGGGGTGATTGCACCGATCAAACCGCGGTGTGCTTATAAAACCTATATGAAAACTCTGGATCCATTTAATAAGGATCCAATAAAACTCTGAGCCCACCCTCACAATCTAAATGAAAATCCGCAGTCTCCCCCGCAACCAAATTATCTATTAGGGCCCCTACCTTTCATACAAAAATTTAGGTCTGCCAGCACTTGCTGAGTCAACAAGCCTAGTTTTTGGCCCAGGGCTCCAGCGCCTTCCCACCCTGACCGCTGCCAAGGGCAATGCACATGGGTCCAAGTTGGCAGGTGAATAGGAGCGAAATCATGAAAGTTGCAGCCACTTCTTAAATTTTCTCACCCAAAGGGATTCTTTGTTGGATTTTTTTAGAACAACTACATGGATCTGGAGTTAACTGTGCATGAGTGCCATTGACAGTATGGAGCCTTGTATTGTCCCTGTTTGGTAATCTTAATGGGGTTGCTACATTAATGTTCTTGTATGAATTGATTGGAACTTTAGCACAGGCCGCTTGTGAGATGTGAGTGCACACATAGACAGTGGCGGAACTGTGTATAGGCCCGGGGGGCCGGGCTTTGAAAAAGTCCTTTTTTTTTTTTTTTTTTGAAAAAGTCTTTTAAAACACCAAAATGCGCCCCCCCCCCCCCCCCCCCCCAAAGCTTTTTTGATTTTTTTTCTAAGTTAAACCCCACCCCACCCCGGCCCCCACTCTTAACCCTTTTAACTTTCAAAAACCTCTCCAGACTCCAATCTTAAGCCCTAACCCTCTTCAGCTCTTCCTTCTTTGTTTTGTTCGTCTCCTCTTTTTTTCCATTAATCTCTCATCTTCAGTGGTTAAAATTTTACACGCCGTCTTCTCTATGTCAAACATTTTCAAAGAACAAAATCATGGTTGAACTTATAACTATGTCAAAAAGGAAACTTTAAAATATGAGAGTTATAATAATTGGTGAATAAAATTTTATTCAAGTTTTGCCCCCCCCCAAGATAAAATCCTGGCTCCGCCCCTGCACATAGATTAGTTTGACTCAATATGAAAGGATAAAGTAGTGACTCATTTCCATTGCACAAGCATGATTGGTTGAATTGACAAACTTTCTATAAATTGTTCCAAGCCAATTTGAAACAAAGGGATGTGTCTAATTTTGTATGAGCAACCTCTCTCACATTGTTGGAAATAATTACAGCAGATGAAGATGAAATTATGACCTCGATCTAAGTTGCTAGTATATAGATGGGGTCAATATTGGCCCTACTCCAAGTATGTTCGTGCATTCTAACTCCAAGGTTCCCAACCTCTTAAATATAATGCACGAGTGTCACATTTGAGATAGAGGACTACTCTGATCAATGTCCCAACTCTCTAAATAGATGAAGACTTCTACCAATGGCATTTGTCCATTGTTTATAACAATATTGCTCAATCCAAGTGAGCCCCGTGGCAGTTGGGCCATATAATTTGTAATGCCCTCAACTTTTCTATTTTTGGGGCCCTAATCTTGCCTATCCACATTTCACAATATCTACTAGAAGGATCCGGATCCCCTGCTTGGTTCAAACAGGAAAACCTGTTTGGACCAATCAGATGGTGCCACGTGAGAATCTTTTTTCTTTTGAAAGATGATATTTTTTTTTAGAATTAAAATGAGATATCTCAACCCTATGTGGCACCCCGGACTCCCTTTCCCCACTAGAAATGCTAAGAGGATGGAAGACCAAAATCCTTTATTGGGGAATATTACTAATTGTTGTAATAGGAAATAAATAAAACCTTGGCCAAGTGAAGAAAGGGTCAAAACAAGAAAAAGAAAAAAAAAGGAATCAACCAGCTGCCGAATGATACAATCGAGGGGATCTCCTCCTGATTGCCAGAATGAATGTACAGGATAAAAATTTGATGGCGATGGTAATAACTCCTTTTACACCCACGCTCCCAGTACCAATTCCCACGGAGGACAAGACAACAATGTCAATTCAGCATTTATGTCTTTGGAGACCGTACCTAAATCACCAAAACCAACCATGCCACTGCTTGCGATCTGCAGGTGTGCCCGAATAGCTTTCCTTTAAAAGGGAATTTTAAACTAATTATTTATTAAAAAAGAATTCTTCCCATTCTTAAACAGAAGATTTTCTCGAATCTCGAGGCTGCATTTTCATAAATTCAATCGTTTTAGACTAATGAAAATATTCATATTTACAAGTGAATGAATAAGATAAAAGAACATAATCAATCTTATCAAAAGTTAATTTCAGTTTTATTTTCAAATTTATTTAAAATCAAATATTAATTTTATATGTGTAAATTACGGTATGTCTGTAAAAAAATTATGGAAACTGTAAGTGCTTTTTTCCCATTGAAGAAATTTCATATTTGGTACGACTACTTTTCATTATGGAAAAATAGAAAAATGAATTAGATTTTATTCAATTTTGGAGAAAGGTGGTAACCATGGGAGGGGATCGAAGCTTTCCTTAAATTCAACTCAAACACTTTTTGCTTGCAAGGAAAGATAGTGAATAAAATAAAGTAAAATCTTAATCTCGTCAAAATCAATCCAAATCTAATTATGATTTAAGTTTAACTAAACCTTATCAAAAATTGTAACTCACTACCTTGCCTCTAACCCAACCAGTTAAAAAAAGAAGAAAAAAGGTTCCCCAATAGATATTAAAATGTCTGGAATCAATTGGCTAGCAACATTCTAACTTACTGGGCCACACATCTTATCCTCTGCACCTATCATTAAAACTTATTTGTCTGTCTGCCATATACTAGATGTTGCCGAGTAAAAAGAAGGGTTGCGTGATTCCCTCAGAATGCCGTGAAGGGCAGGTTTCATCTTCAGAAGTTCAGGCCCCAGGACCCTCACTCACATGAACCACATGCCCTTCCCTTGACGTCTCCATCTCTTCTCTTTATAAAGAGAGAGAGAGAGAAAAAAAGTTTGCTTGTTGCTTGTCTTCACTCCAATCAGGCAACAGCAGCCCACAGAAAACAAAGAGAAGAGCAAGACCACAAGAAAGCCCACCACCCCACCACCACTCCATCAACATCTCTTTCAAACCCCCCACACCCACCCCAAAATACCAAATTGCCCAATGCCATCTCCTCCTCCATCACTCATCCTCTCCCCTCTCCCCTCGCGTGACGTTCCCCCCTCCGACACGTGGTTCCCCTACCGAAACGGAGGAGATTTCGATGCCAACCTCGCCATGATCCTCATCATCCTCTTCTCCGCCCTCCTGGCCGCTCTCGCCCTCAACGCCGCCATCCGCTGCTACTTCTGCCGTTCCCCCGATTCCTCCTCTGCAACTGGGAAGCTGGCGGTGGCCCCGCCGGTGCTGCCGACTCTGGTTTTCTCGGCGGAGACGATGAAGACGGATGGAGGAGAGGCGGAGTGTGCAATCTGTTTGTCTGAATTCGTTGATGGGGAAGGGGTGAGAGTTTTGCCGAGATGCAAGCACGCCTTTCATGGCAAGTGCATCGAGGGATGGTTGGCTTCGCGCCTTTCCTGTCCCACTTGTCGCACCACCTGTTTGACGCTGTCACCGGAGAAGAACCCCGCCCCGCCGGAGGTGCTGCCGGAGCCTTGATTTCTAGCTGTGAGAAAAAAAAATCGCCTTTTGGTTGTTTGCTTTAAGCTTTGATGATGTTATTGTAAGAGGAGGCATGAGCGGTTTTGGGATGGTGTAGTGTAAGATTTCTGTGTAGATTTTTTTTTTTTTTTTGATCTCGAGTTATTACATTATGATATTTTCCCTGTTTCATATTTGCATTCACTATTTCGCATCAGCCCATAGAAACGAAGTAGCTGAAATACCTTGAGCTAATTACACTTCATAACCACCCCACCACATCAGGCAGCCGGGTCTGCTTGGGAACTTTACAGGTAGAATGAAGTGAAGTGAAGTAAACTAAAGTATTAAATAGTGAAAGAATAAAATTTAAGTGGGTTATAATGATAGTTTGTCTTCAGTTGTTTGGTGGGGAAATTTTTTGACTCTACTTATTTGTCTATTAATGGTGAAAGAAGGTTTTTTTTTTATATATATTTTTTAAACAATAAAGAATTTTAAAATTTTATACTTTTGATGTAATCATCTTTTTAAGAAAATTGGAGGCTCTTACTTCACTCTACTCTACTTGGTGAAGTTCCCAAACAACCAAATTAATATCATGTAGTTAGACTCAGAAGTTTCAAACTTCAGAAATTAAGAGTCTTAAAAGAAAGGCTATTCACGGATCAATTTCACCAACTAGTTTGATGGGGATGTTATCCCGTGATCTTTCAATTATGGAGGATGGAGCTAATTGGAACTCTGCTTGATCTAACACTTGCCGGACCATAAGTACAGTACTTTGTAGCTTAGTAATAAAAGTAGATGTAGGAACCCAGTTTTATAATTAAAGAGAAATTCTCTTTTTAAAAGCATCTTCATCTAATTCTCTTTTTAAAAGTCGAAGCTTTGGCCCACCTCTTCATCAAGCGGAAAACAAGATAAGTAATCACCACGTCAGGGATGCTCATGAGATAAGATAGCCCAAGCTTGACTTGAGCCACGATTACATTGGGTTTGATTTGGGAGTGTTGAAGGCTTGAAGCTGTTGGGCTGGTAGGTACTTAGGTGTAATCTTTGGGTATTATGTCTGAATGGGTCTCTGGAGGAGCTGTGGGAGCGAGTGTACTATCCACATGGACACCCTATTATTCCCCCATGTTCACTTTTGAAAATGATATAAATGTCTTTATTCTTTTAATGGCAAAGGTGGCATGAAAGAGGGTGTTTTCATCCAAAGTCTAAATAAAATTAGAGGTGTTCATTGGTGGAGCCAAAGCCTATTTAAAATCAGTCCATTAAATAATCAGGCCTAATCTTCAGAACCTTATCCATGTCCAGGCCAAGTCGATTTACATATAATAAATATTAACATGTTCATTTTCACATGTAATGAGCAACCACCGCATGTGATGTGAAATCTGTGATGCATATAGATGTAAATGTGTTTTAATATATTTGTATAATTTGCAGGTCCATCAAGCCAGTGAATGAGTTAGGTTCAGGTCAGGTTAAGCCTGGGGTGTTCATGGCCCTGGTCGATCAGGCCTAGCTTGTCCAACCCTGGCCCATTTAGTTATCAGTTCTAATTTGCAGGCCCATACCTGACCGATGGGCATGAATGTCTGACCCATGTCCAACTCATTTACAAAACATATGTGCTCCTATTTTTGTTAACAATGTTGAGGAGGGCTACGTCTTTCACTATATATAGACCTACAGGCCCAACTGACTTAACTACTGGGCCAACAATCAGGCTTGGTCCAGTCTGTGGGCGTAAAAATAAAGCCCAAATCTATCATAAATGTGGCTGAGCTCACGGAAAGCTCAGGCTGGCCTGGTCCATTCGCGCCTATATCCAGCCACGCTCTAATTGACCGATAATTGTATAGATAGAAATTATTGAGAACAGTTCCTCTTTCTCATTGCACCAAAGGTGATGATTTAGATGGAGATGTGAGAGCATAGGAAAATGATGAAGAATGGTGGGATGGAAAAGAGTTTAGTGCCTTAGGTCAATCGGTAGGTGGATGGTGTGGGTAGGACGATATGAAGTGAAAACAAAATAGCAAAATAGTAGATATATCACTTCTTTCAATCTCATTAATTGATTAACATCACACCAACAAGATAATATAAGTGAAACCTTGCATAAGCAAAAGCATTATACCATGGGCCCGGAGCATCAAATCATGCTTAAACAAGGTTAAGAAATTGTTAAGAGTTCAATAATCACTATCAAGACAAATTTATGAGCTTATCCTAATTGATTATTGTAGAATACCAAATACCCATCTCAACTAAACACCCTAAACTTAATCCTAACTATCCATGATACTCAAATCATTGCCATTCACTATCTTATTACATGTTGGAAATATGTTTTTAGAGCCTTTGTTGTAAACTAATGGGAAATTAGACAACCCACTCAATCAATTAGGACTAATCTGTGTAATAGCAGAATTAGAAAAAGCCTAATCCATCTGGATGTAGAGAATCCATAAAAAGGTTTTAGTGTGGGCCACGAATGAAGAGGGAATTGCTTTTGATCTCACCATTGGATCAGAAAAAGCTGCTCTTTAACAACTTGGAAGAGCACATATGATACTATTCTCTTATCGTAAATCCTAATCTACCCAAATCTTTGTTGCTCTGACTATACTGCTGTGCGAGACTAATTTAGTAATTCTCCTTATTTCTTATAAACTATGGCACCATTGCTTTTTGCTTTTTATAATTTCATGATGAAGCTTGGGACCTTAGACCTGTAAATGGATAAAGCACAATCTAAACTCGCACAGATTAATAATCTATTATGCTTGTCATATTCATATCATACAAACTAGGCAATGTTGCAGCTGGCAATTGATGATGGGATTTGACGGGCAACTTTCAGTAGATTGGGAGAGCTCCATCACTATGAATATGTGGTCATGGCCCACCCAAGATGGCATTTGATTGATTTTATGTAGATGAATTTCTCGTAGAAACCCATTCAAAAATAAAAGATTTAACAATACAATGAAAGACATTGATGGTTGACCCAAGCAGGTAGGGTGGCAATGTCGACTCACCAACCTGACCATTTTGATTTTTCGGTTGGATTCAAGGTGACATTGCAGAAGTAATGAATGAATTCCGTTTGGATTGAGGCCATTTGCCACTTGCCACTTGTCACTTGCCATCAAGCAAAGGGTTCAACCACACCCTACAAAATCCTGATCTCAACCTGAGCTGTTTATTACCACCAGTTCACATTGGTCCATACCCAATAGCCTTGAAAGGCTCGACTCGTTTGAACAGAATCAAGCCACGTCCCAAATAAAAAAAAATTGCTGAGGCGATCAAAGCTATACCATGGATTTTTTTTTTTCCATTTGTCCCTTTCATATCCTTTTTATTTTCTCTTGTCTCCATCAATATTCTTTTCACTTCATCTCACATTTCTAGGGATGTTGTTAGGCAGAACCAATCTTTGGATCCAATTGGGTCACATGTCTGGACCAACTCATTTACAGCCTGGACCAACAAAAGTTTATTTTGACTTTTATCTCTCAGGATCCATCCAATCTAGGGATGCCTCTTGGCCCGAGCTCCATACGAACCACATTCAGGTTTTTAGTCGTGCCCAGGACTGAAAAATGGGACCCTGATTTGAATTTAGGTCAGGGTTGGGCTTGGTACACTGAAAAAGGTCAAGGAAGATTTGTACAAGCTAGAAATGTAACATGGACCAACATTGGTCAAGCCAGATTGACTAGGATTCAAGTCTGGTATATTTGGGGTGTGAACAAACCGAGCTTGCCCCTGTTTTACATCGAACCACAACTCGAGCCCAAGTCAAGCTCAAGCCAGCTCGAGATTGGCTTTTGGGGTTCATCTCATACATAATATTGACTTAATCAAGCAAAGCTGAAACTGAACCATGTCTTGAACCAAGTCGAACTGAAGATAAATAAAGCGAAGTCAAGCTGGGCTCGTGATCTGATAGAACTGGATTGGTTAGGTCAACAGTATAGCTTGAGTCCAATCCCAACTGACCCCTCTCAAACTTATTCTTGTTGACAACCCCTCCTCACAATTTGAGGTCAGGTTGGGATTGGAAAGTTGAGTAAACTCCAAATAATAAGAATAAAACTCATCTACACTCCCCAGATTAGATCGTCCATCAATTTTTTGAAGCCCATTTGACACTTTACTAATACAATAAAAGTTAAATAAATCCTTTATTTTTCAGACAAGATCTTACATTAAATGCACTTTATTCAAAATTCTCTTCATCTTTTTCATACAAAAAGTCAAAAAGTAACTACCTTTATTCACTAAAATAAAATAAAAAAACTTCACTTTTCCATACAAAAGGTCAAAAGATTCCATAATAAACAACTAAAAATAAAATATCATCATAACCTACTTATATTTTATTCTTTATTTAAAATCAACTTTACTTTATTTGACTTAATTAGTAGAGTTACCAAGCTGGCAAGGTTATAAAACTATAACAAAGTTTAGAAGAAGAAAAAAGAAGGAAACTAGGGCGACTAGCAGAGTTTTTCATTTTGCTTTGAATCTTTTCCTTTTAAGGAGAGCAAAGGAAAGCTGAGTTCTGAGAGATGCGATAGCGTCTTTTCAGCTTTCCCCCATTTGCACCCAAACGAGCCGAAAACCGCGTAAGCATATTGTGATGTATGAACGAACGAATCATTCCAAAAGCCCTCTTAAGTAAAATATAGTTGGCACTTAGCTGCGGCAATGGCATCACCACATATCATCTCTCACACTATTATTATACATAAATACATACATACGTACGTACACATATGCTAATTCGATTAGATCTGCATTAAACATTAGATTAGATGAAATTTGAACGACTCTCTCTCTCCCTCATCTTCCTCTGTTGTGATTGGACCACGACTCCACTCCAACACGAAATCGAAATCCTCTTCTCTTCCTTCCGCAATTCCAATAAACCACGCATCCATCACTCATTACGAAAGAACGACAAAAATGGAGAATGAACACCTGTTCTTTCTCCTCCAAATGGAAAAAAAGATTCCAACGCTTTGCGTTCTTGTGTAAATATCTTCAACTCAACGACTCTTTTTTCCCATTCTCTTCATTGTTTTAGATAGATCTCTCTTTTCGCGTCTGGAATTAGGATTTTTTTTTTTTTTGACTTTTTTTTTTTTTTTTGAAACTTGATCTGAATCTGAGAGATCTAGAACTTATGAAGATGTATCTGTCGTATTAGGGCATGATCTGTTGGTTTCTTATGGTGATAAGCTGTGAAATCTTATTGCTTTTATTGGTGTGTTTTGTTTTGTATTTTGCTTCGATCTGTGCTCATGACTAAATCCATCATTTCTATTAGTTTATTGCCAAGATCAAATGAATTTGTATTAGAATTGTTTACGGATTCAATCGTCGAAAACGACGTCAGGAACTGATTGGTTTGATTCAAAGAGGTATTTAGGATTTTTTTTTTGATGGCACTGACTGGAGGGCGAAGAATGTGGAGGATGAGGTGCACTGAGATACATTTTATTCTGTGAATTGATTGGGTTGTAGAGACATGGCTCTACAGTTTAATCCGCAATCCGAATCTGGTAGGACAGAACATATTATTTCCCAATTCCTGCTGAAGAGCCTACATGTTATTTTGGAATCGCGGATCCCATCTCTGCGGCCGCGAGATCCCAGTGGAGAACAAACTCCTGGTTCGCGGCCTAGAAAGAGAGACAAATGGTTCAATTTGGCCCTTGGAGACCGCCCAGCAGCTTTGGAGAACCTCAACTTTTGGCATAGGAATGTAATGGATCCAATGATCATTGATGTGATTCTCATTCATGAAGTTGCGGGCACCTCTGCTGTTGACGATCTGTTTAACTCGTCGCAGGCGATGATGGAGACCACAATTGAGAGGTGGGTAGTTCACTATGAGCATCAGAAGTCGATTCCTCACTCTGGGGATGGATCTGGATCTTACAAGAAGACTTACAAGAAATCAATCATACTTTTACGTTCTCTTTATTCAACTCTAAGGCTTCTGCCGGCCTTTCGGGTTTTCAGACAGTTAACATCATCTAGCCAGTCCTATAATTTTGATATCAGTTATAAGGTTTCTTCATTCAGTGAACCCTTCTCAAGGGCCAAGGAGGAAGAGATGAAGAGTTTTGGTTTTGCCCCTGTAGAGACCCCATTTGGCCGCCTATGTGTATCAGTGACATATTGTCCCTCGCTGTCTGATTTGAACCTTGAGGCTTCCACTTTGCTTCCACCGCAGATAATCATGGACTATGTTGGAAGCCCTGCAGCAGACCCTCTTAAGGTTTTCCCGTCCACGGGTGGTAGAAGTCTCCGTTCGACCTCGTTTCCCTTGAGAGGATTTGAGTCGCCTTCTTCTTCACCATTTCAACGCCCACATAGCTGGACGAGTGGCCTCCATAGAGCAACACATTTGACGCACCAACCATTTAGCGTATCTCCTCCTACTTATCCTACACAGCAGATGCTATCGGATTTTCAGCCATCACCGCCAGACCCATATGGGCAGAGGAGTCCAAACTATAGGCCATTCATTCATAAGAAAGGAATTAGTTTTGACGAATGTCGGCTTTCGCCTCCATTCTCACCATCACCATCACCATCTCCGCCGGCGTATCTATCTGGTGGTAGCCCTTTCCATAATCGTTTACGTTCTGAAACTGCTCCTGTTAGCATTCCACTGCCTATGGCAGGCAGAAGTACTACCAGATATCTAACTCCTAATTCGTCTGACCCAAACAAACATTTTCTGCCCCCTCCATCCCCTAGAAGCATAAGGGCTGATGTTTCATCACAGGAGTCTCCATCTGAAAGCAGATATCTCAGGAAGCTGGATGCAATGAGAGCGGGAGAATTTATAGGCCCAAAGGTATTTTTAGTCTTCCAATCAAGTTCACTAATGTCAATACTTGCTTTTATTTACTATTTTAGTTTGTAGGTGTTTAAGGATGGAAAAGATGATTCGGGACGCTTCTCGGGGGTGGTATCCTCCAGTGGTTCTCCCCGCATTGGATTTTCAAGGAGTTCAAGCAGATTGTCATTCCAGGATGATTTGGATGATTGCGAGTTCTCATGCCCTTTTGCTGTTGATGATGTCGATTCATCAGATTCTCAAACGAGGTACTTGTTTCTTGTATACATTTATAGAAGTTGTGATCATGATGTTACCCTTTTGCTGTTGATGAAGTTGATTCGTTTATAGAAGTAGCCATCATGCCTTGCATCTAAGTTGAGTTGATTTTAGAGTCTTCATTGTGAGTTCGTTGTTAGTTTGCTTGCTTATTGCTTTTTCATTTTGTTTGGTCGCTGCCAATCGGTGCTTTATAAATGAATGAACGAAATACTACACCCCAAAAGAAGATAGAGCAGGGGTATATGAAAATTATACACCACTGAAAGACTCTATCCACCCCCTTTTTTGCTAGAGCATCCGCCATACTATTGGCCGACCTAACCATGTGACAGAACATGACATCCATATGAGAGGACAACTCCTTAATCTCATTAAAAAGAAATTGGTATCTCCATGGCTTTGTCCCATGATGTGAAACCCAACTCATTGCATTAGCCGAATCACTCTCAACATTGCAGGGGCAGATCCAGGAAAATTTCCTTCAGGGTGCCACTGTGTAAAAAAGGATTTTTGTGTGTGTGGGTTGGGTGGGGGGGGGGGGGGGGGTACTTCTTTCCTTTTAGCCACTCGTAATAATATAATGTGTCCCTGCATGTTAGTTGCAAATAACATGATGTGTCTTGATGTTCTTCAGTAGTTTAGGGAACTGATTTTTTTGACTATGGCCTAAGAAATATGGTATTGGGCTATGCATTTCTTATCATAATGTGTCTGGTAGTGGTATCTAAACTTACAACATCAGACTTATTCCCAGACTCAAGGACGAGGCAAATCTTGCTGGTAAAGTATGTCTATAATATTGAAGCTTGTCTTTTATTTTCAGGTCAAGAGATGGGAGAGGAATCAGTCATATTAACACTAGGTTTAATTCTTTTATAATTGACAAACTAAAAGAAATGTGCAGAGTTTCATCTTTGATCTGGGCAGATTTTATGCTTTCTTGTCTTTAGATTAGTGAGATCTGATTTTTCCTCCATAATCCTTAAAATATGAAACCTAGACGGTACAAATGCCTTTGTATGATTACAAGTTACATCATAATGCAGTGGGAAAGCTCTCTGTTTGAAAGTAATTATATGTGCTGGTCTTGGTACTGTAATGACCTCTCGGGTACTTGTATGTGCTTTGCAACTTGTATCCACTGGATACAGTTTTAGAACTATTATTGATATTGGTTACCAAGTAGATACTTCATCATCATCATTGCAGCCTTATATATCTGGGCTTCGTGCAGTTTTTTTTTTTTTTGAGAGGCAACAGTGAGCATTTTATTGAAAAATGAAAGAACAAAAGAAAAAAAAAAGGTGTGGGGGGGGGGGGGGGGGGGCGCGGTGGGGGAGGGGGTGGGTATAGGAGACATATACCCAACACCACAATACAAAACTAAAGGAGCATCTCCTAAGGTGAAACTCTAACAACCCCCTGGCATTCCATGATGAAAAACAACCTGAAGATGGGATACCAAATATTTGATCTCATTGAAGACGAAATGGAGCTTCCAGCTCTTGCCCTTGATCTGACTCCTGAGTAACCCAAGAGATATGATACCCATTTACTTCAAAATAGGCAAGTCATGTCCTGTTGTATTTGATACTTAATTTTTACTTATAAAATTTGTCTGTGGTAGTAATGGGGTGTCTGTACCATATTGGTGGTGCATCTAGAGATCTAACATATATTCTCATAATACCTATATTCTAGCTTTGGTTCATACAAAACATCTCTCCCTCTCTCTCTAATTTGTTTGAAACATTGCTCCATATCTTCAAAAAATGGATTGATGGGGCACACAATGCTCCATAACAAGGGTAAAATGTTTAAAGATGTCATAAGGTACCTTATCATGACCGATAGGAGCAAGTTAGTTACACTTATAGGTTTGCAGACCTTTTTTTGACAAGTAATGCCTTTAAAATATGGGTGCATATTAGTTATGAAATAGTTAGCGACTAATACGCCAGATTGCCAGGATTGGTGATGGCAAGGAATGCTGATGAAACATTCAGAGTAGAACACACAGAGAGTGTGGGTAAGGCTGAGATGATGGTGATGATAAAGATGGATAGATGATGATTCTAGATTTACGATGTGGGTGGGTAAGGCTGGGGTGATGGTGATAATAAAGATGGATAGGTGATGATTCTAGATTTGGGATGTGGCTTTAACAAAATTGGGATGTTTCTGATAGGTCTTTCTTACGGAGGAAAAGTTGTTAGTTAGAGTTTGGGAAGCTGTGTACTTGTGTCGGCAAGAAGAGGAGTTAGCAAGAGTATGAAAAGGTGTTGGGTGTAATAAATGTGTTGCCTACATGGTCATGTTGATGACTAAGCAAGTTGCATGCATATGTATACATGAGTCAAAACCCCACACTAGTGAGTGTTGGATTGGGCAAACCTAGGATATTCTCCTTGTTCAACAAACATTATGACAAACAATGTAAAAGAACCCAACCTCATTATGATAAATTGAATGCATGTTGAGATGTGATACATTACTTTTATTTCTTATAATAGTGGAACTGGCTAAGCAAAGGAAGACCAACTTGTTTTGAGATTGATTTTAAAAGGATAGGGCTTGGAAAATACAATACCGTGGAAATAGGTGGTTGATTAGTGATACCCTATGGTACTTTGTTGAAGTTTAGCCGACTATGTAAGTAATGTTGGACCAGTGTAACAATATGAACTATTACCAGAAATCTAGGGTCCTAGTGGAATATTTGATCGACATAAATTTTCTAGCCATGCCCCATTATGCTCAGGCCCATGGGATCTGCATCATGAGGAATGCGAAATCATTAACATTGTGAAAAAAATACAAAACCTTAAATATCATAAAACCCAAATCATCACATAATCCATGATTTGTGATCCAGTTGGATGGTCCAAGTCGTGTGGTAACCCGGTTGCAAATCTGGACCTTTAATGTGGTCCATGTAAAGGCTGTTGATCATTGTAATCATCACCATCATTAAAAAGTTGGGAAGTTACTTTCAAGTTCTATGCAAGATAGGAGCAAGGAGATCAGAGGGGAAAGGGCAGAAACTTCACAAGTTGTTTTTTCAAATGGGAAGTTGGAACCCTAATGTTTTGTTAGCTTTTAAATGTTATTTTTCATGTTTTATTCTTTATAATACTGTATATAGTATTTATAACTAAAAATGTAACAGTGTTACATGCTTATACTTTCGGTTCAACTGGCCTGGAAAACAGGATTTGGTCAGTCGCGTAATGCTTTTGAACCCTAAACGTGGATCTGGGTGCAGCTCATCACTCATTCTAGAGGCCAAATTTGATATTATTGGACCTGAATCGTGGTAGATATGGTTGGATCCAAACCTGCTTAATTCCCTTCCTAATTATATTTGTGTGGGATCTAGTCCCTAGATGGTATCTTATCCTATGGATATGTGAGTTCTATGCATATAAATATATCCTGGTATAATAGCTTCCATGTTGATTGGCTGAGTTTAAATTTGACCCTCTACAAGACAGAGTAATTTTAAATCTGAATGATATACGCCCTTTGCAGATGATACATTATAATATACGTGTCAACAAAGGAAACACCTAGCCTTGTTCTCCTCTATGCGACAATGACTAATATACACCCTGTGGAAAAATGATATTGAACCCAATTGAACAAAAACCTGTTTCTTATCTCTATTTGACTGATTTCACATTTCTTGACATTACATGCTTTGCACATGGGATGCATAAAACAGCTTTTGCTCGTGATGTTGGTATCTATTTAACTTTGAATTAGCGGTTTTCTGATCATGTTTATGGTTTTCTTTTTTTGGGTCGGGTTAAGTGGGTATGCGCTTTCTTTTTTGCTTATAATGTTGTCTTCTATTTAACTTTGCATTAGCACTTTTACAGTCATGTTTATACTTAGTATCTGGAATTGATGGTAATCATGTAAAAACCTCTTGCTGGGTGTCACTGATCTGCTCTTTTCTTTCACTAGGGGTTTGAAATTTCCAGCTGAATGTAAAGTTGCCCATTGTTCTGTGACTTAGAGTTGGGTGCGAATTGGATATATTGAGTTGGGTGCGAATTGGATATATTGGATGAGATACTATTTTTTCTGTCTTTAATACTCAAATCATTATCTTTGCCAATCACTGAAACTGATATGGAGTGTAAAAGAAGAAAATTTGTATCATGCCTCTCTGCTGATTCATTTCAATATATTTAAAGTAATATCTATTCAGTGTGCTTTCAAATGCACTCATATGCAGTGCTTCAAGATTTAATATCTTTGACCTGTAGAATAACATTTTTATGAATTTTGAATTTGATGTACAACTTCTGTGTTGAACAGGACTCATTCTGGGAAGGATGCTTCTGAATCTACACAGATATTATCATCGGCCCGGCAATCACAAGATGCTGCTGTTGGCATGCTTGTTCAAATGCTGAAGACAGCTCCCCCTTTACGCCAGGACCAGAGCTTGTCAGCTCAATCATCCAAATCTGAATTCCATGGGGAAGTCAGTGCTTCTGGATTCTTCTCCAGAAAGACTGCAGATGCTTTGGAAGAGCTACGCGGCTATCGAGAAATGAAGGACCTATTGCTTTCTCAAAGTGGAAGTCAGTTACTAGAATCAATTAAGCCGAGAACAAAGTAGTGTTTATGTTTGACCTATAAAATATCTGAGCTAAAGGGGATGGTGGGTTACTGCTAATTTCAGGTACCAGTACATTGGTCTCATGAAGTAGAAGTTTCTGCTGTATTCCAAATAGTGTTCATGTATATATACTAATACCATAACTGAAGCTTTGGTGGCATCATTCCAACAAGATGTCACCATTACTCACCTCTTTAAATGTTTTGCTTCTCCACGGTGGGAGTTAAATTGACCAGTTTATGATGCCTTAGGTTGATATTTTGGATGTAAACAGCACCTTTTAAAGGTCAATGATATGGTGTTTAGCTTAATTATGGTTATTGTCTTGTGATTTACCTTGGCACCAAAGCCCTGTGTTTATATCAGAGCAGTTCCATAATTCCAACAACGTCAATTTGCCTTGCAGTGATCTTGAATCTCCTTGTGGTAGTTTTTGAGATAGCACTACTAGTTATGTCTATTTTTGGGGATTTTTATGAAAAAATTAAGTTTAAATCTTAATTAAATGGTTTTATGAAGAAAGACTATAAAAAGACGAGATATTGTTTCTACATTTTTTTTGACGAAATCACCCCAGTTGATCTTCATTGAAAAAATGATATCATGCTCCATCTTTTGCTTAGTGATGGAAAGGTTATAAAAATCACAGCATTTTATGTCATAGTAGTCTTCCTTAAGTACTTCCAGCAATCTTAGTTGTGTGGGTCTCATGCTTAGTTTTTATACATTTGTTGCCACCCTTCACATGAGTTTTGAGAGTTCGAGTTTGGAGTGCAAGGTGTTTGGTGAAATGCCTAAATGAGGATTTGCTCTCGATTTGGTGGTGCCTTTGAGTGAGACTTGAATGAATGAATTTGGGCATGCTATTGTGAACATTTCGAGTTTAAAGCCATTTATTTGGGAGAATTTCATAAGTTTTGATTTCTACAAGCAATATGTAGGGAGCCATGTTAGGCAATCTTTGAATAGTGAATGTGAGGTTTTCTTCTAGGTAATTTATTGTTTGTGTGGAGTTTTAGATCCTGATAGTGTTTTTGTTTCGTTAATCTAGAATCTTTGAATCAACTTTAAAAAAGGATTTGACAATGGACGGATTGAACAAACTTCATTATGTGATTTGTGAAAGACTTGTCAAACCTTTGGTTTTTCTTCATTTATTTGAAATCGATATTCATCTTCCACCAAATTTTAAGCATCATCCCCTCAAACTTAAGACAATCAGATATAAGAACTATCAAATAAGAAGAATAGTCGAAGAAAAAGAAAATTACAGGAGGTTGACGATATCATCAACTAGTATTGTTAATTGGGGTAATTTTGTCTAAAAAACATGAACGAACAATTATCTTGTCATTTTATAGTTTTTCTTCGTAAAACCGTCTAATTATGATTTAAGTTTAATTTCTTCGTAAAAATCCTTTTTAAAATGAAAAAAAATCTCTTTCAATCAATGTATCCTTGATTTCTTTTCTTTTCTGGTCTTTTCATTTCATGAATTGTAATCCTTATGGAAACATTGCAACAGCTGTAATTTGTGTTTATCACAATGGTAATTTGAAGGCTCAATTCAAAACTGATGATGGCCTTTTTTTTTTCTTTTAACAACGGTTTCTCTGTGCTATAACCCACCAAGACTATTCCAGCTGGGTAATTTAACATGAAACCCACACACATGCACCAGGTAAGTCACGGGTGGGATTCGAACATATGATGTGCCTATGGTCCTTCCTCAGTTGAAGCTAGTATATGCTAAAACCCTCAACCCAATTTTTTGGATCAGACTCCCCCGGTGCACCTCATCTAATACCTCTCTCATGAACAATGGCCCACCTTTTAAGAATCCAAATTCTCAAAGATGGTAGACCCATTTCTTTTGTCACTAGCTTAAATAATTCAGTATGAATGGTGCAAGTTCTGCAACTATGAGACTAGACTCCCTTGCACATGGATGGTGCTTATTTTTGCTAACCTCAGGTTGTGAGTTCCGGTCATATTACCAACAAAAAGTATTCGACACCTACTTTTATCGGCCACCTCTCATAGTTTTACGTGGTGCATGTGGATAAGAGGATTTGCATATGCCCTAGGGATTAGTTCTCGGTTGTCCATAATCGAGTGTTCCTCGGGCTCAAGGCCAAAAGGCTCCTGAATTGGGTTGGGCAGGAGATACCTTAGGTTAAAAAAAAAAAAAAAAAAAAAGTGGTAGAAAATCCTTCTAACGAGTGGGCTTGAGTCTTAGGTACTTCCACGGACCACGGTTACACCGATTGGGTCCGACTGCAAAATGTGCAAGATCCACCTGAGAATAGTGATTGCAAAGACAGAATAATAGTAGATAGATAGTGAATTGCCAAAGATAAGACACAAGAAAAGAACTACATCAATTCATTGCTATTCCATATTATTCCCCAATGATCTCTAAAAATAGTCCATTACTTACAATACATGTGCTGTTTATAAACAAATAAACAAGAAACAAAACAAACTCAACCTAAACCATTGGTCCTAGCCCCTTATGATGAATAAAAAGGAAGCATAAATAGAGCACAATTAGACTGAAAACCTCACACATCTTTCTGGATGTGTAAACCCATGGCTATACTCTCATTTTGGGCCATGGGCCTGGACCTGGGCCTCCAAGTTTGATTTGATTGTGCTTGGACCGGGGTCTGGGCCTGGACCCCCTTCAAGCCTACATCAAATGGTATCCGTTGATAGTGAAATTTCACTTATTTTTATATCCCCCTCTCCTGGGGCCTCCCACTTTTTTTCTGCATAGAAATCACTCCAACCAAAATTGTATTTGAAGAGAAGGAAAGATGATGACAGTCCGGAAAAGTTGGAATGCTGTAGTTTTTTTATTTTATATCCAGGACCAAGTTCACCAATGAATGGGGAATCCTTTGACCCCATAATGCTTTTTGTGTTTGATGATGCAACAGATTGTTTATAAAGTTCCATTGAATACCATCAACCTTTGAAAATATAAAAAGGGCTGCCCCCCGGAAAGTGATAAAAAGGAGTGGTTCTGATTCACATTCAATTCTGCAACATGATATCAAGGGCCAAATAATGGAGATATGGTTGGAATGTTTTAATCCCATCAAGTAGTCATTCATGTCCAAGTTGGATAGATAGCTGTCAAACCCATCCAACCAAGTTTGCGGGGGGGCGGGGGGGAACGCATCATAAAGCCCATGACCTCTCTGATGGACTTTTTCACAGAATGTTTCCAATATGGCATCTTCTTTCTCAACAAGCCAATGACCGGAATGAGTCGGTTTCAGTTTGAGTATAGAGACTCTTGGGGGGTCTTCTGTCGTTTTTCATGTAAATCCAAATCCTCTTTTACCCTAATGAACGAACCACTTGGGCTTTAATAAGCATCCACGTCTCGTCGAGGAGAATCAAGTGGCAAATGGATGATGATATGTGGTTAGGTCTTGTCAGTAATTTTGTAGTTCTGGCAGCAATGACTGACTAGAGAGCCTTTTTCTTTTCAATCTGAATGGGCCCAAGAGAAGAATCATCAATCTTTTTTAACTTCTGACACTCGAAAAAGGAAATAAATCTATCTACTCCCGTGATTGTTTCGACAGGTGCACTCCTTTTTTTATGGCTTTATTCAATGCTCTTTTGATCTAAAACGCACTCATTCATAGATTACCCCTTTTCCTAATCTCGGAATGGTAGTAGTTTTTCCTTTTTCCAAGTTAGAGTTCACAGATAAACTGAGAAAGATAGGTTTTCTTGGAGGAATTTAAATTCCTTACCATTTAAGGAAAAGAATGACCTAAGAAAATAAATCACAGGATTCTGCTTCCTTGCTTTCTTGGTCAAGGATTTCAGGTTCCTAAATTTCTGAGGGAGATTTAATGGTAAATCTTCAATTTTTGAATAGCTAAAAGCGCATTTTAATGAAAATATCGTCTCTGAAAAAACAAAAATTAAAAAAAAATGCAGTGGAGAATTATAAAAAGGTTAGAAATAAGCTCCTGCAAGGTTTTAATTCCACTGCATGTGTCCAACTGTCTGAGCAGCAGTACCACATACCAAGAGGATTCCATGACACAGGAAACTGTAATGATTTTTCTTGCAGCAAACTATTCACTTGTTTGATGCAAAAAGGACAAAAAAAAAAAAAAATGAACTGATTTTGCAGGAAATAGAAGTGCAGGAAGCACATAATCCTCCAGCAGCATGAACAAGTCCTACATGTTAGGAACCAGTATGACTGTCATGTTTGAGTTTTCCAGGTCGAGAACTGCATACTGCAACTGCCCGCATTGCATGAAAAAGAAAAGGTCAACACAAACACTGGCAGAGTGGTGGGTCACTCAGGATGAGCCACTTCCCATAAAGATTTTTTTTTTAATACATAATTTGCATTCAATTCCAAACATTGCCAGTGTTCATTTTTTATACCAGACATTTGTGAGTCACTAATCAGATGGGAATGAATTTCCTGCTGCTGATCCTGGAAATACCAGGCACCAAACAACTAAATATCGGTCTACTCTTCTCCAACAGATTCATGGTTGAATGGCTTGGCACCTGAGTTTCACACACGTGCCCTAGGATTCATGGTCCTGTAGTTATAGTATCGCTAGCCACACACAAAAAAAACAAAAAGTTTCTCTTGTACCAAACATTAACAGCTCGTGATTCAGTGATACATCCCTACCAATGCACCCCATGCCCCAAGAATCTCTGAGTCTCTGAGTTGGCGTAACTCCAAGTTTAAATCACTACCACAGCAGCTACTATGACATGCACACAGAACTATGAGTTTGCATTTGCAAACTTGATGAACAATTTTTAAACTTTGTGGGTATTCTCTCCCAGAACAGGAACACAAACAATCTCGTTCAAATTATTGGGGGTCGTTAACCATTCTTATTCTATTTTATAGATCGCTTTAATCAGAGGACCACAGTTCACTGAAAGTGAAAACAATGAATCCAAAGGCAGCAACTACTTGCAAGATGAGTAAATGACTAAGCAAAGATATTTAAACCTTCCATAAAATAAAAATAGATGTTGAATATAGTCAAACTAGAATACACCGCTAACTCCAACAAGCTTTGAAAAACTGACGAGACTCCCAAATTTGCAATCCATCCTACATGTAAGTACGTACAAACACCTAGCACATATATTTATAGTAGGGCAAAAGAGGTTATAATAACAACAATAAAAAAATTCAGAATACCAACCAAACCAAATCGGCCCTCAACCAGACAACATGCAACCAAATATAAGCACAAGCTGAAAAAACGCAAATCTAGAAGCATTTCCTGTGGACAATAGATGGTCCAGATTCGTCATACTCCCCTTTGGATATCCACATCTGCAAAGCACATTCATAACATAAACGGTTACCCAAAGGCATATGAGGCATATGTTTGCAAACAAATAATGCACGATTGCAAGTGCTGTAAATGTGAAACTAGTAACTTGGCATTGATGAAAGTCAACTCTCTCTCTCTCTCTCTCTCTCTCTCTCTCTCTCTCTCTCTCTCTCTCTCTCTCATCTATATAAAATTGAAATCTCCACATAATTAAGTATATGGGAAGTTGACAACGGCTCATCTGTTTATGCACTGTAAAGGTAATGGATGGGAGTGACTAGAAAAGAGTGGAGAAAATTTTCTATTTTTCTTTTCGAGTCACTTGGGACCCATTTGGATGTGGAGAAAAGGTTGAGAAAATGAAAGCAGAGAAAATTGTCAACAGCTCAAAAATTTACTGTGGCCAACCACCCATTTTATCTACATCCAAACAGACTCTTTTTTAGGGTTCTATATATAGCCACTAATTAGCATCTGGGTAGTTTTCGCTTTATAATGCAGTTATATCTTTTCATAAATGATGAAGAATGATTTTATCATTTGATAGAAAATGGATGAAGATATCATGTGCAAGGCGACTAGATGAGGGCATATTTGGGCCTAGTATTGCATTTCCAGGTTCATAAAGTCTACACATCATTTACCTGTTGGAAGGTGCTCAGTGAGGCCAGGATGGACCCTCCAATCCAAACACTGTACTTTCTCTCAGGAGGAGCCACCACCTTTATCTTCATGCTGCTTGGGGCAAGAGCAGTAATCTCCTTGCTCATACGATCGGCAATTCCTGGGAACATGGTGGACCCACCACTAAGCACAATGTTTCCATACAAATCCTTCCTGATATCAACATCACACTTCATGATTGAGTTGTAAGTAGTCTCATGGATTCCAGCAGCTTCCATTCCAATGAGGGATGGCTGGAATAGCACCTCAGGACAGCGGAATCGCTCTGCCCCAATCGTGATCACCTGACCATCAGGCAGCTCATAGCTCTTTTCAATGGTTGAGCTACTCTTAGCAGTCTCAAGTTCTTGCTCATAGTCAAGAGCAACATAAGCAAGCTTCTCCTTCATGTCACGAACAATTTCCCTCTCAGCAGTGGTGGTGAATGAATACCCTCTCTCTGTCAGTATCTTCATCAGGGCATCTGTAAGATCTCGTCCAGCAAGGTCAAGCCTAAGAATAGCATGTGGAAGTGCATAGCCCTCATAGATAGGGACAGTGTGGCTGACACCATCACCCGAATCCAGCACAATGCCTGAGCAAAAAAATCAGGCAACATGAGAGGAAGTGCACATGACCTATGCATAAGCAATCAGTACTGCATTCCATAATATTTAGTGGAAGCACCACCGCCTGAAAAAAAGAATGATGAGGAATTCATGCAGCTACTCAAGAGAGTGTGTGGCTTAAAATTTTACTTTTAAGACACATGGCATGAGCTCCACTGCTACAGTATAGTCTGTTCACAGTCAGGCATTTCATGCAAGGATGAGGCACACTGAACTCATCATTACTTCATCTGAGAGAAGATGGCTGCAGAAGGAGTTGATTTACTCCAGATTTCAACACATGATCAAGTTGCAGTCTTGCAGATATTTTCACGAAAGACTTGACCGTTCATCTGATTGAACGACTATGAGACGAATTTGACATTTTTAGAGAGCCAACAATGAGGCAGGTGTTAAAATAGTTGCTAAATTGGATCTTAATGGGTGCTTTGTGGTTTATTAGAAATGATGAACTTCCTTTTACTAGAAATAGGTTTTTCAGTTCAAGTGAAATAATTTTTTATCTTGGTTGAGGCAAATAAAGCCTACATTATTTCCAAGTGGAGTATGGTGAATCGCAAGAGAGATTTGCTCCACACTTCATTTTACACAATAGGCAGTAGTTTTTTTTTCTCACTTCTCACACAATAGATCATATTTTTGTCGCCAACACACTAAAGGTTGAGTGGTGTTGGCACCCTGGATCGATCCCTGGTCCCTCAAGTAAAAAGTATCACTCCTAACTAGAAGTCCAACATAAAAATTATTTGTACCTTTTCCTGCTTTTCCAATGACCTATTCCACTCATCTATATAATATAAATTTTTGGAGGTGTGAATTGATCTCTGTGCATCTCATTAATCCCTCCAACTATGTTTATTGGAAATTAATTTCGAAGACAGTCATTCTGAAGATCTTTGCCTAGATATGCCTCACCAGCACATCTAGGCATTGTTGGCTACAGAGAACTTGTTTACTCTCAATCACACAAAGAAATTCAAATAAATCATACCACTCACATGTTAAGGCAGAATTCTGTTCAAAACTCTCCACACAAACAAGTAAATTGATAGAGATGTACCCAAGGCACTATTCCATCCATGATCCTCCTCACAGACAAATAAATTAATAAATATATACATATGTGAGTGCATGTGGGTGCATATGCATGTTCATGCCGTTCTGCTGCGTGACAAACAAATAAATTAGTAGAGATGCACTCAAGGGCCTTCCATCCAGTATTTTCGGCACAAAGTGTGCATATGAGTGCATTCATCATAATCAGTAAATGCAAACACACGATAATAAAAAGATAAATAAATAGTATATGTAAACAAATTTTGAACAGACCTGTGGTACGGCCACTAGCATAGAGGGAGAGAACAGCTTGAATTGCAACATACATTGCTGGGACATTAAAGGTTTCAAACATGATTTGTGTCATCTTTTCCCTGTTGGCCTTTGGGTTCAGAGGGGCTTCAGTGAGGAGAACAGGATGTTCTTCGGGCGCAACTCGGAGCTCATTGTAGAAGGTATGATGCCAGATCTTCTCCATGTCATCCCAGTTGCTGACAATTCCATGCTCAATGGGGTATTTCAAAGTAAGAATACCTCTCTTGGACTGGGCCTCATCCCCAACATAAGCATCTTTTTGACCCATCCCAACCATGACTCCAGTATGTCGAGGCCTGCCAACAATGCTTGGGAACACAGCCCTTGGAGCATCATCTCCGGCAAATCCAGCCTGTTAAGGCGAAAGGTAGAAAGGTGTCATCAACACAACAAAATTAGGGCTGATATGGTTGGAAATGACACATGTATGCCATGATATAAGTCATTCTCACCTTAACCATCCCAGTTCCATTGTCACAAACAAGGGGCTGAATCTCCTCTGTATCAGCCATGTTTTATATTGCGTCTGTACCAATGAACAAGCATCCAAAAGAGTTACATGGCAGATGTTCCAACATAAAACTAGGGCATATGGCACAAGACCATGTATATCAAGTCATAAGAGTAATAACTGTCTCCACCATGACAAAAAAAAAAAAAATAATAATAATAATAATAATAATAAAGAGTACTTAACATCAATTTTTAAAAACCCTCAAAACAACTGTAGTTAAAAAAATAATTCTTTTAGGACAGTTTAGAAATGGTACTCATTTTAATTATGAATGATTAAACTAAAACCGAGAAGTTAAGACAAAGTACAAATGGGTTCCTGACGTGAACAAGGAAAACGGAATTTCAGACCAAGTTCAAATAATACATTATATTGTAAACAGAAATAGATTACAACTTCATTCATAGGTGACATGAATTGAACAATCAACAACAAGCATCTTCCAACTGTGCTAAGGGCTCCAAAAATTATAAAAACTGCATAGCTCCAATTCCAATATAAAAGTTTAAAAAACTGATAATGGTTCCTTCAGTTATGGGTTCCTTCCTTTCTTTTTTTTTTTTTTTCTTTTTTCTGTTTTTCTTTTTTATGGTTTTCTCTATATCTCTCAATGAATCCTGATCATGGTTTTAAATAATTGGCCAAGTTCAAGTTAACTTGACTCGGGCTTAGCAAGCGCCAAGTCAAATCACCCCGAGTCACCTAGTTGTTCAAGTTCAATGGTTTTTGGGCCCTAAATGCACCTACTTCCTATTTCTTCTATTGGAAGGGCTTGTGGTAGGCTCTTGGGGACATTTCACTTATTCTAGAAAATCATTTCAAGATCAATGATAATATTCATCCGATTGAATAAACTATAAATGTGGGTACCTATAACAACTCAAATTGATTATTAATGAATGAAAGACAACAAGTGTTACAATTCTAGAATCATAGAATTATATACATATATTTTTAGCTTTATAGATTTTTTTTACATTTTTTTAAAGGCTAATGGGCCAAGAGTACAAACCGGTCTGACTTGGCCTAGTTGAGTTGACTGACTCAAGTGTGACCCAGCCGCATTCGACTCAGAGTTATAAAACATTTATTGTGATGCCATTCTCCATGATGAAATATAAATATATAATAGGCACCAATTATTACTTAGTTACAACAATGCTAACAGCCAAATTGATGATAATAAAGTCCACAATCTTACTCTAAATGCTAAGAACTTCGGCTTCAAATGCAAAATTCTGACAATTTGATGATTCAATACATGAGGATGCCAGCTAACATTCTAGTTCTCCAAATCTTCACAATTAAAGGACCTCACAGAAAACATTAAATAAATAAACCCTTCCATTATCCTGAAGTTAATCAAGAATATTTTAATGCAAGAAAGCATGAAAGATGATAAATGTAATGGGAACAAAAAAAAAAAAAATACACAAAGTGGTAAACAATGGAGTTACATATTGTTCTGTATAAATCAATTAACATCTATGATAACACAGATCTACTAACTACATGCAACCAAATCAATTCCATTTGCATAAGTAAATTCACAATTATAAAGTAAAACACCCAATCTAAATCAAAATAAGACAGTAAAGATGCAGGTGTTTGCAGAATCTAATTATCTGAACTTTATGAAACCTAAACCCAAGCATCCATCCATCAAAAAAGTCATTCTCAAAATACTTAAAGAATTTGAAAAGCAGTTATAAGCAGGATCCAAAGAAAACTAAGAAGATGATGCACATCAATTCTGCTACAATATCCAAAACATGATGATCGATTAGAAGCACACAAGACTGGACAATCAGCTCAGTCAGTACCTTAAGAATCATATACCCCAATCATTCCATAAAGAGAATCAGTATAACAGCACATATCTAATCATTTAATTACAGCATCAATAGATGATCATACTGTATCAACTAAATTTCAACAGATAAAACACGGGCCAAAGACATCAAACCATCAAAACACAAATCAAGATGTGAACGGAGTTCTAAAACTGAGAAAAATCGAAACTTTTTCACATGATCTGCAACAGAAACTCTAGATCCGACACCAAACGAGAACTCTGCAGAAAAAAAGGATCAGCTCCTTTCAAACAAAAGAAGAAAAATCGATCTACTAACGATCGATCAATCCAGAAAATAAACGAAAATATCAGATTCCTCCGCTGGAATCAAGATCATAGACGATAAATCACAGAAATCAAGGATAGATTAAAAAGAAGAAAAAAAGACAAAAAGATCATCAACTAGAGAATATTTCTAAGCACCTTTTTCAGAAGTTGATGAGGAGATTCACAGTGCCCTTTTTCCTTTCTCCTCCCCTTCCCTGTGCGTATAGAGAAGAGAATAGAATAGAGAGAGAGAGTGTGAGTGTGTGTGTGTGTGTGTGTGTGTTGTAGGAAGAGGGAAGGAGGATGAGAGAGAGGGGAATGGAAAGAAGCAGAAGTCCGGTTACATAAAAAACTGAAACGAGCGAGAAATGAAACGCAAATGAGGTGCAAATTTAAATGAAATGCGGAATGGGAAAAAGAGTGTTGGTTGATGGAATCATTCATAGACTCACTTCCACGGGAAGGCAGAAAAGAGAGACGGGTGGGGGCGGGGTTCTGACAGAAAAAAAAAAGGCGGGAAACTATACGGCAGTTTTAACGGTGAAAAGACGGACGTTAGCTGTTTTTCTTCTTTTATGACGGCATTTTTATTTTATTTTATGCTGTTGTTTTCGCAGAGGGACAAATCACGGTATCTTTCTGATTTGTCTCTGAAATCCGACTCGAATCAAACAACCGTGAGGATTATACTATATTGCTTGTGATGTCGCAGATTTGTTCTTTCCGCCTCATCATAATTGATAAATAAAAAAATGTTATTTTTCTTCTAAATTTATTTAAAATTTATGAATATAAATTTGGCTAACAATAATTCGAAATGAACAAGCAAACCCAACATAATTGGAACAAAACTTTCATTATGATGAATATATTTTATTGATAAATATATCAACAGGTTGTAAGTTATAATTTAGTAGAGAAAGCTACATAGTCAAAACCTTTTCTTTTATGAAAATAAAGTTAAAAGAAGGGTGGAAATGAATATATAGCCTTAAAATAGATCAAGATGAACAAACAAAATTCATATAGCTGTCCCAACATAGTTGGAAAAAAGCTTTCGTAATTATGAGCATTTTTATTAATAAATATATAAATGGGTTATGAGTCATAACCTAGTAGAGAAAGTTATATAGTCGAAACCTTTTCTTTTATGAAGATAAAATTAAAGAAGGGTGGAAATGAATAAATAGCTTTTGATCTTCATTTTTAACCACTTAAAGAAATTTATTATGTATTGAATTTCTATGTATTTTAATACAATCAAATAGTTTTTATATGAAAAGAATTAATATTTTGGGAGTCATATATATCTATAGAATAGAAAAGTCCCACACCCAATAAGGAGTCACATAATCTCAAATGGTAGCACAGTTGGCGTAGGATCACGGTTTGCATACGGATGTTGTAAGTTGAAATTGCACTACCACACTAGGACTACATGAGAGTTTATCTGTCTTCACTCTAAGCCCAGAAGAATTAGTTCAGCTCAAAGGGTTTGGAACCCTCCTTCCAATACCAAATATATAAAAATAAAGTAAGGGGTCACATATGTCACATTTGTAAGATTATCTCCCATCTTTCAAATGTTAGGTCACATCTGTAAAATTGCCTCCCGTCTTTCCACCGTAATATATAGTTGTGATTGTTTTTAATTCAGACTCGTAGCACAGCAAAGTTGGTGACGTGTCGAGTAATTTTGTAGATTTTCATGCCTTCTTGCCGCATTTGCAAAATTCATGAGTTTGTAATTTAAAACCTAACGAATAGATGATTTTTAACACCTTTAACCTTTAAGTTAAAACCACACCTATGTAAATGAAGGATATAATAAGAAGACAGAAAGTCACAAATACAGGTTACAGTTGTTAATAAGGCAGCCCTCTATTGCATCAGAACTGTAGAGGCCCCTTCTCAAACCAGCCAGCTTGTAATAGCAAACTAAAAGATAATTAACAATAGACTCAAAATACCAATGGTGAAACCATTGATTTGAAGAGCCCCACCATGAATTAGATCTATGATTTAAGATAAGATCTCGTAAACTCTTAAGCTAATCTATCTAACCTAATTTATTTTTTTTTAAAAAGGAGCCAGAAGATGACAACTACCTGCTCTCACCTAGATCTAGTAAAAAGGGATTGATCAGGGCATGTAGATGAAGAGAACAAGTACCCCATGTTTCACGTATGTACTATGAAACGTTTGATTATGTTACACGTTTAGAGTCATGGCTCACCATTATGTGGTTCACCTATGAATTAAAAATATTTGATTGTAGAACAAATGCTTATTCAAAGTCCACTAATTTGTTTGATTGTGTAACAAATGACTATTCAAAGTCCTCTTAACTCAATACAATCTGTTCGGAGACCTACTCTCCATTGGACAGGTGATGATATCTATTGACTTGTCTTATGAATTAATTAAAGAAAACATCTATTTGGCGTAAATTATAAAGAAAAGATTTGAAAATGTCAAGTATGGGCCTATTTTTAATATCTGCTCAACTTCAGATTCGAATATATGACTTGTAGTTCCAATCAATTGTTGAGTCAAATCTGGTTGGATCAATACCTGTCTCTACTTTGATTAAATTACACGCCTCCTTTTCTTTAAAAGCTTTATTAAATCTGTTAATCATAAACAAATATATATATTACGATCCACAGCACCCAGATCCCTGTTGGCAAGCCATGTTCTGTTCTCCAAAAAAGATAAAAAGTGAAGTAAAAGAAGGAGCCCCTTCCAAGGGCCCTAAACAGTTGTGATTGTATTATTAGCCAACAACCAAGTTATGAATCATGGGTATCTCTATGCTGTCATTGGCATGGTAGGGTTGGGAAGATCACTTGATGATGCTTGCTTTCCAGCCCACCAAAGTTAAGGGCCTGGAATTTTCCATGGCCCACTGGGCAGCTAATATGAAGAGGTTGTTTTATCTCCATCATCTATTCCATTACACTTTGTTGGAGCTCAAATTACTCGTTAAATTAGTATAGGCTGTAGTGGGCTGATATTGCATCAGCTCCACTGCCCAGAAATCATCCAACTTGAAACATCTTAGTTGGATGATTCAGGCCTTGGATGGGGGATGCTGAAGAAATCATCAAAATTGAATATATATATATATATACACCTATCAGACAAATATTAGGAAGAAGCAGATGCAGCAATGGTTTTATTGATTTTGTCATTTGACAGCTAAACGGTATGATCATTAAGCCCTGATGAACCTTATATGCAGATTGCAGATTGTTCAAGCATTGAACTCAATTTGATGGAGTCGTCACCCTAGTCACCGTGCACTGATGGAAAGAGAAGCTAGCAAAATATTCTACATTCAAGTGCATGAACTCACTGGCTGATTGAAACCCAAGAGGAGGTTTTGGATTTTCCACCTACAAAAGAAACTTTCAGACATTGCTATCCATCTCATTCATGTCTTGGATTTGGACAGTTGCATCACAAAGTCTTGAATCATAAGGACCCATGTCTCCATTTCAATGCCCACTGATTTTTGATTGATAGAGAACTCACCAACCTCCCTTGAGTTCCATTCACGCAATGAGCCCCACCATTGTGGCAGAATATGTGGTATATGACATTTGTTACCAGCACCACCGCCACTAGACTAACCTAGAGTACATGTGGGTTTCAGTTAGAAGACAGGAGTGAGAACTAAGTTCCCAGAAGAAGTGAAAGTCATGAGACCAACCAATACTGATGTCCTAAAGGCTTGGTTGCTGAATTGGTCTTTTTTCATTTCCAACCTCCTATACAATTTACACCCTACCTATAATGGTCATTTTTTTAAAGTTTTTTATTCATTGTTAGACAAATGCAAAGTTCTAGAACTCTTCAAAGTTAACGTGAAACTTGGTCAATTCTATACAAGGCAAAGTTATAGAATTCATCTTCCAGCAAACAAACAAACAAAAAAGAAAAGTTCTATATAGAACTCATCAAGTTAATAAGACTTTAACTATTTCAATGAATCATTCACATAAAGTTCCACCCAACTGTTCTTTTTAAAATTATTGCCATTTGCAAATTCAGTTAAGCCAATTAATTAGAGAAAGTAAGAAGGTCTATTTCTTAATTTTTGGTCAGGCATGACACTACCTTTATTTGCAAGCTTTTCTCTTTGTAATCTGGTCTTCTATGTTTCTCTATTTTGTATAAACATCCTTAACTAAAAAAGCTTTATAAATACCTAAAAAAAACTCAATATAGGTGAATTGCAAGTTTGGTTGGGCTTTCTACCTATTTTGAATTCTATTTATCCATGACCCTTGCCTGAGTTCTTTCAAGCCCCAGATTTTCAATTGGTCCAACAAGTCAATCCAAATAGTGATCAATTCTTTTAAGCTTGGGCCCAGCCCATCGACAACTTTAATTAATATAAAGAACATGATTACAATTAAATTGTAACTAAAAAGATACGGTGTCACTGGAAGGTAAAAAATCATTTTCCAATCATTAATATCACCATGTGTTGGCAGTTAACAATATTTATTGGCAATTCAATGGAGCTTAAGTGATAGTTTCAAGAATAGATAGTTTATGTAGGATTTTACTTAAGAGAATTAGTCTATGTAGGATTTTCTTACGAAGCAATTGTGTAGCAATTAAGAGGGGATGAAACGGTATCTCCCTATTTCATTGAAACCGATGATCCAAACTCATCAAATACCCACAGGACTCTAAGGATCTGACAAAACTGTTAATCATGAAAAACAAAATCTGCCTGTTTCAACGACTCGTATTTGACATATCATTGGAAAATGGCATCCCTTCTCCTCTGGGGATCGAAGTATACATCAGACTGTAGAACCGTAGCCAAAAGTAGATCATCCCCATTGGAATTACAACGTCTCACTAAGGATATGGGTGGGGTGGGAAGAATGAATCAAACTTTAGGACAAATTGAGTATACTAAAGAAAATATAACATATTAGCTGAATTGGGATTTTCACAGTGTATAAGAGCAGTGCAGGATTTCCAATCTCTATTATTTTCGAAGTGTGACTCATCTTAAATTGGTGATGACTGAAAGTCCCATTCAGTTGTAGGAGACCGAAACCAGCTTTAGTAGAGTACAGCCACTGCCTACTAAAAATTAAAAAGGATTGGTGGATTGTTCTTTTCCCAAAAATTTGCTTCATTTATCCTTTGGCCACCTAAACTGCAATGAGATTAAGATAGAGACCATTTGATGTCTTAATCACTTTAGGTTCTTATGATCAACTGATTAAAATAATCTTTTTTTTTCCTTCTGTTCTTATGATACTTTAGGTATGACAGTCTGTTTTAACACAGTTATAAATCCATCATGGACCTAAATAAAATGCATAGGCGCTAACTAGGTGTGAGGCTTGTGGATGGAACGGAACATGTAGCCTTCGTAACGACAATATGTGTTGAGAAGTCCCATATCCCACATCGCCAAAATAATAGGCTTGACTTGTCTTAATATAGTTGTATAGGCCTTCCACCTATAAACTTAAGCTTTTGGATATGATTTCTTACGTGATATTAGGTAAGGTCAAGTTAAGAAGTTTAATAATAAAATCATAATTTTTTAATATTATTTGAAAATTTTCTCGAATCAACAAGTAGGTCTGCCCCTCCCTTGGGAAGACAGCCCTTGGAGCATCATCTCCTACAAATCCAGCCTGTTAAGGCTGAGGTATAGGTCAGATGCAATTTTTAATTTTTTTTTTTAATTTTTTTTTTGCTAACGAAGGGTTCTCAATCCTTTGAGTTGGACTATTCCCTCCGGGCCCAGAGAGAAGCCGGGTAAAACCCCTGTGGCTCCCCTAGGTGGTAGCACAAGTAAACTCAACATTCGGCTCCTGAAGAGGGGGGAGCCGGGGGTCGATACCAATACCTCTAACTCCGGAAGAGGGAGGAACCGTGGTCCTGACCACTCGGCCAACTCCTTGGGGTTATAGGTTAGATGCAATGAAATAACAAAATTGGGTGCTCATGTGGCTAGAAAATAACATGCCTGCCCCCAAGACAATTCACTCTCACCTTAACCATTCCTGTTACGTTGTCATAAACAATAGGTTGAATGCCCTCTGTGTCAGCCATTTTTTATATAACACGCACTCAAAATAGGTGAATGCAAATGTTAAAATTAGGCACATTACACAAGATTATGAATTTAATGTAAAGACAGCCTCAATCAAACAAGAAAAACAAAATAAAATAAGTTATGATCATACATTTTCAAATTATAAAAATCCACAAAGCATCTTTGGTTGCAAAGGATTTGCTGTGTTCTTTAACACATTAATTTCTGGAGCTGAACCAATTTCTTTCTTTCCATACAGATTATATGAACACAAGCCAACCATGAAGAAGAAAACAAATGGCATTCACAAGCTGGAGAATGCTGTGTGGCTAACTGGCAATGGGATTTGTCCAACAAGCCTTGAGAAAAAAGGCAACATTTTATAGACTGTAGGGCATGAACGAGTGCTTATTGTTCAAACTTCAAACCATGTCATAAGCTGCTAGCCAAAAGGGGAAGAAGAAAAACATCATGAATAATTTTATAAGTTTAAAATTGACACTAGAGAATGCATCACAATTCATGTCAGAAAAAGAATAAATGCATGTAAAACAATATTACAACATTACACAGTTTGCTTCAATTTATTACTATGAGATATGTGATGTTCCATTAACTTTTTAAAGCACAAAAGCATTTTTATGAGGTCTGCTTGTAGCATTGAGATCCCCTAAACATACAAAGATCCATCACCCATTTATGTATTATCTTTAGCCCATTTCACATTTTCTTGTTCTGTTGATTATTTTCTTCACCTTTCTTCTTTTTCACAGCTCAACAACCTCTAGCAGAGTCTGGCTTTCAGCAGAAAATCCTAATATATCATAATCACCAATTTCTTTGAGATAATTAATCCCAATCTTTGATAACTTTCCAAATAAAACTATGAGATAACAACTGAAGATTAAAGACTCCCAACTCTAGGTTTCTATAAAGATGGATTTGTTTAGAAGGTATAATTCATCTGGATTCCCTGTTCCGCATTTTTTTAGAATAAAGCTATAGTTCTGATTACATATTATAAGTGCATATGCATGTAATATTATTAAAAAGTATCTAAGGCTAAGCCTCAAGTTGGGCCCAAGTTCAAGTGATTAACCATGTTTGGATCCATGCCAATGGCCGTTGGCAGCCAATATTCTGTTACAAAAAGCGAAAAGCCAAAGAATAAAGAAGAGAAAGGGATAAAGGCCCAAACCATTGTGCACGGATTGGCCAACCAACAATTTATGAATCATAATTCATGGTATGTTTGCAAAGTGAGTGGTTGCTGTTGTTGTTGGAATAGCAGGGTAGAAACATTAGGTCATGCTTGCTTTCCAGCTGCTGTTATATAATTCTGTTGTTTCATTCAAAATAAGTGCAGGCCAAAAATTGATTTCACAGATCTCAATTTTTGGTAAGTTGATGGATTTAAACTCTGCCCATACAAAAAAGAAAGGGAGAGGAAAACACTTTTTCTCAATGAGGTTTTTTTAATCATTTAAAAGCAACATTATCTATTTAACAATTAATTATTTATTTCAGTTTTAAATGGGTTTTCAACATTTCTTTTTCTTTTTTCCTTTTTTAGTTGTTAGTCTTAACTGGCCAATGAAAATATTTTAGTCATCTACCATTGTACTATAATAACTGTTATTATATCGATGTTAAGATGGTGTATTTTAGGATTCTAAACGGGTCGGTTCCAGTCCGAGTCTAGGTTCACGGTAGACCCAGAACTGAAACCGTTAAGAAGAACGTGGAATCAGATCCAGACCCGGAACTGTTTTGGAACGATTTCTCGGCTCTGGAACTAGAACCATATATGGGACGAGTCTGGATCTGAATCTATAAAAAGAATGATATTAAAAAATATATATTTTTTATGAGAGATTTTCAAAAATTGAGATAATATGTCAGGTCTCGGGTCCATGGGTCTGAATCAAGGTGGAACCGGGCTCGGACCCATTTACTTATTGGGGCCTAACTAAGGACACAGACTCGATTTTTAACGGATCGAAACTTCTAGGTAATCGAAGACCCATTTACATCCCCAATGCGTTTACTTTGAGCCTTGAGGATAAGCCTTCATTTAACCAACAATTAAATATAGGAAACAATTAAATATAGGAAGCATGCTTTGTGTGTTGGCTTTGACATTCCTTTGCAAACTCTGGAATTTATGCATTGCTAGGCTATTCATTGTTTTTAAACCCCTTAGATTAAATATATAAAAAACTGGTAAAATTTTACACTATTGCTGTACGGAAAGACAAGCCCTGTCCATAGACATAAAGAATTAAATACTCTTTGATCTTCAAAGTTGAGCCCATTATGAAAAGGGCTAAACTTTCTCAAATGTTTTGTCATGACATAAACATTGCTGAGTATACATTTCCCATCTTTTAATTTCCATTGAAGAGGAGGTTGTGTAGTTTTCATTTTTGTATATCTTTGATCTTTCATTTTTAACTATGAATGGCATGATTTTCTACTTATTCACTTCCACTTCCCACAGGTTTAAGGAACTTCTTGATTACTTATAGAAACTCCTTCAAGCCATTTTCCGTGGAGGTTGGAATAGCATTTTCAAAAGTCTACAAATGCACTAACATCAAACTACCATTAGAAAAAATAAAAGCATTCAAAAATAGCAAAAAATAAAGAAGAGAAAAACTAATTTATTTTCTAAACAGTTTCTTAAGGGGGATTTTATCAGAGGCCCAAAAGGTCCTTTTCAATGTTTTTACTTTTCTATTTATTCAAAGTTTTTTATTTCTTTTTTCTTTCTTTTAATTCAACGAGATCAACTTTGAAAAAGAATCCAAATAAATCTAAGAAACAAATCAATCTCTTCAAAGCTGGCGGCGCGGCGATAGGGCATTTTTAGTTTATACTGAGGTTTAAAGGCCATTTTGGTCTTCAAATACTTTTGAGGATTTTCAAGTAAAATCCCATTTTCTAAATAACATACCCCAATTAAAACCCCTAACTCTTTTTTTTTTTTTAGAAAAACCCCAAACTTGAAAGTTATCCCCTGCAACATCCTCCCAAGATGATTTTACAGTAACAATATTTGTCATAATTCACTGAATACTCTTTGTGGTAGGGGTTAAGACTGATCCATCCGTTTTTATGATAGGATTGTTTCAAATCGACTAGCATTGGTCATTGGCAATACTCATATCGAATAGACCCCTAACCATTCTAACCATTCAGTATATCGATTTAATTAGAAGCACTAAGCACGCGGTTGTAGCCCTAAAATAGGGGCCTTTTGTAAGATCAATCGAGGGTGATTGATCAGTGACATGCAACCGTATGGCATGAGCATAATACCTCTACCATACATTAAACCCTCTTCATGTGTACTGCAATCAAATGTCTACAAATACATAACATTCAAGGGGTTTTGTGTTGTGTTAAAGATCTTTATTTTTATTGTTTAGGGAGAAATAGGAACATAAGTGGAGGAAAAGATGTGCTTAGGCTTACTAGACCAGCTTCAATGAAGGGATATTTGAAACCCCATCTCAGCAAGTCTGAAGAGCAAAAGACAGATTTTATTTCCGAGCAAAGCAACACCTCCTTTGTCATCTCATTCTTACAAAGGGGCTGCCTGAATCTTTGCTCGTTTAAAACAAATAGATGTATATCATAAAAAATAGTCTAAGAAGAAAGAAACATTCATCCAAATCAAATCAAATCTAAATACAAAGGCATACTTGAACAACAGGAAAAAGAGAGAGAGAGAGAGAGAGGAAACCCATGTGAAGAAGAAAGTTCTAAAGAGATGGGGAAAAAGAAAGATGAAAGGGTGAAGGGCTTTCAAGCAGTCATTCTTTGCTATGTATTTATAGGAGGAGACAACACACGAGGGGAACGGGAACCCTAAAAATCTCTTGGTTATAAGTAAAATAACCAAAGTACCCTTCTTAATCTAGGCAAGAGTCAGATGGACCCAATCTGGACCGTCAAATAAAGAGAATGTACCATGTGAACCACTGTGATCAGATGAATTTTTTATTGATGACCATCAAATAAGATCAAAATAATAGTATGATCTATGGTTAGGATTCCATAAGAAAGATGTTTTATTTTATTTTATCTATTACGGTAACATTGGGCTTTTCTTCTCTCGCAATGAAGGATGTAAATGGGTACCCAATTCTCCATTACCCGAAGGTTCCGACTCGTTAAAAATCGGGTCTGTGTCCTTATTTAGCCCTGATAAGTAAATCAGTCCGGGTCCGATTCTACGTTCGTTCGAACCCATGGACCTGAGACCCGACATATTACTTCAATTTTCAAAAATCTTCCCTAAAAATCAAGTTTTTTTTAATATCATTCTCTACTTAAATTCGGACCTGGATCCAGACCTGTCCCATATATGGTTCTGGTTCCAATTCTGGACCCGGCTCCACCTTTTCCTTAACGGTTTCGGTTTCGGATCCACGATGGACCCGGACTGCAACCGACCCATTTACAACCCTACTCGCAATGGTTCCACAGTCTTGGGTCTTGGGTCGAAGGGTAAGATTAGCACCACAAGCAGCTTCTATTCCTTGTAAATGGATTTTAAGGCATAGACCCCTATGTATTCTCTAAATTTAAGGAAGTCTTGTATTTTAGCCATTTATAAAAGCAACCTTCTTTTACAACCTCAAAAATCTTTAACTAAATAACCAGGGCTATTATCCAACTGCAATTGTATCTTAAATTTATTTTCTTAAAAGTATCACTTAAGAAAATAAATATTTTGACCTTCTCATGCAGAGAGAAATACTAACATCGGCTGGTTTTGGTAATTCACTTGTAGAGAGAATTGAATTGAATGGTAAAATAAAAAATAGTAGAAGTTGTCAAATTAGAATGTGGTGGCCTTTTGTCATTTTGGGTTTTGAGAATGAATCTTTTTAAAATTTTCTTTTTATAAGAAGCAGATGACTTTCTATCATTTAGTGGAATTAGAGATTTGTTTTTTGACTTTTTTTGAGAAAAAAGAAGAGGCGTGGAGATGAGATGTGCACATTCCCAAAATACCCATGTCCCCTCTCCCTCTCTTTCCTCGGCGCACAGGCCCGACTCCCACCTCCCTCCGCCCTCTCTCTCCTTCTCACTCCCTCTCCCTCATTCTATCTCCCCCTCGCTCCCCTCTCCCTCCCTCCCTCTCCTTCTCGCTGCTCACCGGAGAACTCCGTCCGGCGTCCACCTTCGCCCTCTCCCTCTCCTTCTCTCTCTCTCTGAGATTGTGGCTAAACAATACGACATCTTGGGTGGCCGAACAATTACTCATTTGGTCGGCCCTGCATGGCCATACGGAAGAGGGAGAATGAGAGGGTGAAGGGGAGGGGGAGAGAGGGAGAAAAACAGGCTGTGGTGGGAGCTGGGCGGCAAATAGGGAGAGGGAGAGAGACATGGAGAAGGAGAGAGGAAGGGAGAAGCCGGAGGAAACCTGCATCCGATTACTTTCATTGCCAAGCTTTATAACGCTATCTATGTGGACCATAATTTGAAACTCACACAAATTCAAGTTTCATCGCCAATATATGCTTCGGCGATCACCAACATTGATTTTTAATTGTTTCAATTTAAAAGTGCGTGCATGGATTTTGTAACATAACTCTATGTTAACGACCTCTATATTATTTGTGGGGCCACCTTGTATACAATCTAAAACACTCTATAAAAGTAATTAAAAATGAACATTCGTGATGTTTTTTCTTTTCTAAATGTTTCTGTAACATCATTTTTAAGAAAGAATCCTGACGGATGTTCTTGTATATGTTTCCATAAGATGAGATCTTAAAAACATGTTTGGTAGATGTAAATCAACATTCCTAATTTTGATCTTGCTGGAAAGAATTCCAAAATCTTAACATGATGGGAAAGGAAAGTTGAAAAAAAAAAAATTATTTATTTTTAAAACAATTTGCCGAGACAGTTATTTCCAACTTATCTCCTACCATCTAAAGAAGTGCATTTAGAGAGGACTCTAAATCCTATTACAGTATTACTCATTCTAAAGGTAGGCCCCCATGATCTCAATCTCAAAGAAGGTGGCCCCACTTTTATAAATTTTAATGATGGTCACTTGGTCCATTAGCAATAACTTGTGCTGAGTTATTAAAAACTTCACACCCTGTGTTTGGAAAAACTGATTTGATGCGAGAAACATATTCTACTAACGAAGATTCAGCAGGGTTCAAGGCCATTATAAGAGTTCGATGGAAAAAACTGAGAGAGATATATGAGTTCCATATGGTACAGAATGCCATGAAAACAAAGCTCTATCAGTCCTTATTTGGTGCCAGATCAATGGATTAGAGATACTTAATGAATATTTATGAAAGTATATCCTGTGTCCATTTTCTGTTCTCTTTTTAGCTGGTTTTAGCGCTGGGCACCTTCATTTGTATGTGGCTTGATGTACATAATATTCAGTCATATTTTCACCATGACTATCAAATTAGACTCAATTTATACAAGCTTAAAAAAGAGAATATTCAGTCATATTTTCACCATGACTATCAAATTAGACTCAATTTATACAAGCTCAAAAAAGATCTTACATACAAGAAACATGCATTTAGTTGTTTCCACAAGATTCGAAGCATAGAATGGGATGATAATTTCCTAAGAGTGTCACCTTGTATAAGCAATGGGCATCTTTATCCAAACAAGAGGATCTCAGGTCCTTGAAATTCAAAGTCATGTATACATGTATGAAAAGAAATGTTCACTACCCTTCTAGTGTTGGTTCTGTAAGTCTAAAGTTCAGAACAGTACCTTAAAGCTCGGACCAGACCAGCACTCCAACTGGAATCAGCAACCTTAGTGGTCTGATGAGAACCAAAACTTCCAGAAGGTTAAAATTGATTGAAACTGCCATTACCAATACACCAGCAATCAGGACTGGTTGAACTGATGGTTTTCAGTATTTTCTTTCTTCTTCTTCACATCAACTTGATGACCATTGGCTGAGTTGGATGAGTGCAGTGATTTGGACCAACCTTTGTCTCAGCATATCAAGCTACAGTCAAGTTTCTAAAAAATGGTTCAAGAAAAGAGGTAGATTATCCCAGTATGTAGTAAAACACCAGTATGTAGTAAAACACACACTCTTAACTTCGTCTAGAATCCATGAACTGTCTTGTTCTATCATCTGTATCTTCCAAGAAAATCAGAGCAACCCTGCATACCCGACAATGTAAATAATCATCTCATGTCCTAAATTCCCAAGATTCAGTTCAATTAAGTTATAGAAATATATGAGTATATCTGTATATGTAAGAGAAACGATCTACAAGAATCCAGCCATACCACAAAATGCAGCTATTCCCAAGAAATTTCTAAAATCAGGTGAAGGCTAACCATTTAATCGGAATTCAAAACTTCATCCATGCTTAGGGGCACACTTGCCTACCACTCGTCATCTTAGAGATATACTAATCCCAAGAAATTTCTAAAATCAGGTGAAGGCTAACCATTTAATCAGAATTTAAAACTTCATCCATGCTTAGGGGCACACTTGCCTACCACTCGTCATCTTAGAGATATACTATTCCAAAGAAATTTCTAAAATCAGGTGAAGGCTAACCATTTAATCGGAATTCAAAACTTCATCCATGCTTAGGGGCACACCTGCCTACCACTTATCATCTTAGAGATATCCATCACTGGACCAAAATAGAGACGAAGACAAGATCGACTACAGTAGTAATGGTATTTAAATAGTCCCCAATCTGTGTGCATCTAGTGGTAGTGGAAAAGATATAATCCATCTCTAGAGCTTAAGTAACAAGAGGACTACAAGTACAAAGATGTGGAGATGCAACAACTAAATGGGATGGCATCCAGAGAAAGTTGCAAAAGCTCCCTCCAATGCCTGGCCCTTTCCAGACTCCAACCTTTCTTCTAGAGAAAGCTTTGAAGCCCAAAAACGAGGCTTCATTGATAAGATATCCAAGATGATTGCAATCTGAACTATGACCGCTTCCTCGAAGGGTACATATACAGATGTGGTAATCATATCTTATCTGAAATTTGAAGTATAGAGTGCCTATCTAATCAAGCAAGAATTTGAAGGTTTTATGAGAAATTGGGGTTTTCTTTAGGGCATGTTTGTGCAACACTGATTCTGTGGAAAAAATGCACCGTCCCCTTTTCTGTAGTTTGGTGCAACACTTTTTCAATGCAAAAGGAGGGAAAAGATTAATTATTTTCCACGAGCCTGCGGAAAACCATTTCATGCGGTCTATGTTTTTTTGCAAGTGAAGAAAGAGGTTGAGAAAGATGCAAATAGTGGCAAGAATTTAAAACTGGGTAAGTAGAGGCTATTTTGCAGCAAGTTCCAAAGTAGGAAAAGGAGACTGGTTCCAAGGTGAAAAGGAGTTTGTGGGTGAATGACTGAATGCTTTAAAAGTAGCCCTGATGGAGAGATTTGTGCGGTTAAGACTTCTTTTAAAATGATAGGTCTTTGTTGTCTTTTTTTGTCTCTAAATAAGAACACATTTGGCTGACCTCAGATTGATAAAATTATAATGAGAAGATGATGATGACAATGAAAAATTTTATACAACGAAGCTGGGCTACGAGAGGTTTTCAACATTGTTGGGTTGGGTGCAACAACTGTTCCTAAGAATAAAAGCGGAAAGATGAAGGGAATGCAAAGAAAATTCTAAGATAGGGGCCATGGTGGTCTATGAAGTTGCCCACTTCTCTGATTAACATGAATCCATGTGGGTCTGAGCTACCTCTTCATCATTCCCCTATGATGCATATGCAATTATGCATACATATATGCAGCGATGATCCACTGCATCATTCGTACCTGATCATAGCTGTGAATACAGTATGCACCCTCTTTATGGCGCGCACCATTCTCATATAATCATGGCTGCATGTGTATGAAAATTAACTAGTAAACCACTTCGAAACTACCAACACACTAGTGTGGCTAGGATGGAGGGAGGGAGAGAGAGAGAGAGAGAGAGAGAGAGTCTAAAATGCCCCCTTGCTTTACACTGCTAATTTTTTTTTTTCATATTCATATATGCAGTCCACCAACAATCAATCCAATCCCTTCATACAAACCTACCCTTGTGAATTAGCAAGTGCTCAATTTGACAATGATCAGTCTCACATGTGTGTATTAATCTTTGCACTATAAGCCTTTAAGATATTGTGCTGTCAGATCCCTCATGTCCTCAACCGTTTACATGTTCCTAGACTCGAGTCATATGCACAGGTAGTTGGTCAGTTCATGTGGTTTCATTCAAATGGACCTACAAGGCACCTGATTTCACATCTACACACGACATTCAGGTGATTTCAGTATCGATGTCCAATACCTGTGTCCAGAATCAGGAAAAACATGCCACGTCTTTTACTCCAGAAACGTATCCCAACGTTCTTTGAGAGCTTCATATGCTTTGGAACATGGAAGGGCCTGCAGCCTGAAATTTCCTTCCAGAGATACCTCTTTTACAAGACCCAACCTCAGCAATGTCTCCAACGCTTTGCCAATGGGCATCTCAACCTGCATACAATTAATTCAAGAATCACCCAGTTCCCACGGTTTGTTTGATCAGAGAATGCTTTCTTTGCCTACCTTTTCCATGAACTTATCATACATGAATCTCTCGCATGTATCCCTAATGCTATTCGTACAAGCAGCCTGCATTGTCAACAAACCATGGGATCTAAGAAATAGGTACTAAATGGATAATCACATTACTAGACAGACAAACAAAAGACTGATTAAAGATATGGGAAGTTGCTTTTCCAAATTTTAGATAAGATCGTCAGTTATTCATTATAAATTTATAATCTTGTGTCCCACATCTTTTCAATTTGTTAATCTAAGCAGTGGAGTCTTGTTTTTATTAAAACAATCTAACCACAAATAATAAAATTTAACTGAATGAATGAAATATTATCATAGAGCCTTCTTGAATGTAGCAGAACAAACCTTTGTTATGTAACAAAGACATTGCTCATGTAGTGACATAGAAATGTGTTTCTAACAACACTCCAGGGCCAAACCTTGTAAATAAAGTAATAAAGTAATTTTAAGCAGTAATGGTGACAATTAGTACAAAATTGAAGGCATTCATATAGATCACCAATGTTTAGGCTATTACTATGTTACTACATGTGATTAGAATGATCCTATTGCAATATTTTTTTTAATATTTCATTAAATATTTGATATATTTGTATTCAGGATTTTTAAGATTAAAATTACAATGCCAACGCGCATGTGGATCTCCAAGCTATGTTGTTGGATTGGCATCCCTATGATAGTTTAACCCTTGCGAATGGTATCATAAAAGCATGCTTATGACATATATTCTTTTAAACTTAGGGGTGGCAATAGGTCGGCATAAATTCAAACCCACCTTGACTCACACCTACCCTGCCCGTACATGACCTGACTTGTGTTGGGTTTATGATTTGCAATACCAAACCCACCCTGTGACTAGTATAGGTAGGGTTGGATTTGATACTAGAGTTTTATTATTTTAAAACATTATAATAAAAAATTAACTAGTTACATACTCTCTCTTGAATGTGGCTAGGCATCTGCCTCTCCATAGAAACAGCCAGGGATAGATTCGCAATTGTGTTGGTGAGGGTGGGTAGCGTGTGCGTGCATGCATGGGTGCATGAGTATTTACCAGAGCAAAAAAAGTAGCCCGAATGCATACATATTCTCTTGTATGTAAAAGGGATCTGAACCCACAACCCCTCGTTTAAAACTCTTTCAAATGGCCTCCAACAATACACTAGTGTATTATGGCCCATTAAACAATATGCAAACTAGTTGAAAACAGCACAGAGTAGGGCGGACTGGCCAAAGTATGAACCTGCCTCGGGTCAAGATCCATAAAGTCATACCATGCTAAATCCGAAAAAGTCACACTACCAAACCTACCCCTAATAGAAGCAGGTTAGGGCAGCCAAACCAATTAACCTGACCAGTTGCCATCCTTACTTTAAACAGTAAAGATGGAAAGTCAAAACAACCAATAACTCCAAAAAGAAGTCAATATCTAGTATTACATTTCCATTTCTAAACTTTGATCCATTTTGAACACTTAGAATCACAGAACAATATGAGAAGAAGAAAGATACCTCATGTTTCTCTGCTAGAAGTATGATTGCATAGGCCAAAACTGCTTCCTTGTACTGCACGATACAATGTCATAAAGACTTAACAAATTTTTGTGGCTGTTTTATAAGAACTTTAAACAAGGGATAACTTTCGTAATATGCTCACCTGTTGTTGTTCTGAAGCATCCAACAGAAAGTGGACGGAGCCAAAGCCACTCGCTAAAGTTTTCTCATAGAGTGTCTTGTTGACTAGAAGCTGCAGTAAATGATGCAATTAGGATGTTAGGAATGTATGCATCAAGAAAGTATGGCAACTACTACCATCAGATACTTTACAGCATTGATGTTTCCAATTCCCTGAAGAGAACGAAGGCTCAATTAACAACATGGCACTCTCAACTAAATTTAACATAGGAAAAATATAGTAGGGGTTTCCTTTTAACACTAGATCAACACTACATTATTTTTCTTAATGGTAACTGATTTTATTAATAAAGCTTGAACTATACTGATAAGCTAACAACATGAGCAACAAAAAGGAAGTAACAGGACTTGATAAAAGAAAAAAGTAGCTCCATCCTGCACTATAATTAGATCCTGGCTAATAATTAATTCCTTAGTCAGAAGATATGCCAAGGAAGCCAAGGAAACTAAGAGGCCACCAAAACTCTCCCTATATCAGTCACCTCTTCCACAGCGTCAACCACAGTCCAAGGAGCTCTACACACTCCTGAACAAAGCCGATAGGATAGCATGAAAAGAATCTCCCTCCATTAAAATATTATGGAGGTCAAAAACCAATTTGCTCCACCAAGACTGAACCACATAGGAAAAATAGAGCTTATTGTCTCTCACAAATGGTACTCTCAACTGTAGTAGGGTTGCTTTTTAACACTGGAACACTATTTTTTTTACCTTTTGAATGGTAACTGATTTCATTTAAAATGCTTAAACAATACAAGAAAAATATACAGATAAGCAGCAACACAAAAACACCATTAACACAGAGAGGAAGCAATGGGATCAAATAATATAAAAAGTAGCTCCATCCTGATCTATAATCAGAATTTCGCAGTTAATTCCTTCCTCGGCCGGATAATCCGCTGCCCCATGGGCACTCCTCTTCGCATGAAAATAAGAGGCCTCCAAACTCTCCCCATATCAATTGTCTCTTCTACGGGATCAACCAAAATCCAAGGAGCTGTACCCACTCCCGAAGCCCATAGAATAGCACAAAGAGAATCTCCCTCCATACAGGAAAAAAATTGTCACAATGGAGATTTGAAGGTAAGAAGGGGAAAGATAAATAATGCAGCAAACATATCCCAAAAGAAAACCACCCATATTACTTTGAGGCCATTGGTTAATCTGAATATAATTATTCAAACCCCAGGAAGTAAATTTGCTGGAACTCACCTGGTAACGATCCCATGTTTGTTTATAACCCAGAGCGACCCGGGTAACATATATGATAAGTGCACTGACAGCAATCACATCGAGTAAAACTGCTGACCTGTATGTCATACGATGTCACCAGTTCATGCATAAAAACCAAACAGAAAAACATGGAGTCATATAACATGCAATGAACAATTGAGAAAACACAAACAAATAAGGGGAAGTAACCTGTTTTACGTGCATGCAAGTGTGTGTACATTCAACAATTTCATCATATATTTATCATAGAGACCATCTATCAATGCAACAACTATTTGCCAATAAAGTTTGGTGCATCAAACACTCGTTGTAAAGAAGTGCGTCTGTAAACTATGAAAAGATTGTTGTGAAATATGCACCAGTCACTAGAATTGCGTCTGTAAACTATGAAAACAAATGTCGCAGTGAAAACTTGGATGTGGTCTGAAGTTAGTTTTCATTGGTAGAATGACACAATAGCCAATAGTAAACCTATATATGGTTTTCTGATTGAAAGTTCATACTGGCAGCGTCTTGCACAAATAAAATGAAATCAAATAAATTGATTAATTAACAACTACAAAAATGCAAACAGTTATAATAAGGAAAAAAAAAACAGAGAGTTTGAATTGGAGGTATAGTTGCTAGTGTGTAGTTGAACTTACTGAAATTATAAGAATTATTAAATATATTGCAAAGTAGCAGGGAAACTTATGCCGGTTCAAAAAGGAGGCTTTCATGTTTTAATCATGCTTGTAATACCAATTTGGTACAAATCAAAAGTTCAGATTAACTATAGGTCGCAAAGTTCAAGTCCATTTGCTAAATAGCAAATAGAAGAATAAGTCCCTTTATTCCTTTATGAGAAGATATGAGAGGAGATTATACTTACGGAGATGAAACGATGTCCTCAAATTTGTAATTTACAAAGAATGCTGATAGCCCCACAGTGCTTGCAACATCCAAGCGTACCTGCAAGAAAATTTGCAATATCTAGTCAGGTAGAATAGTGAAAACTCATCTTTCAAAGAATACTTGGATATGTAGGAAAAAGAAAAGACAACCACTTTCACAGTTTCACTTTGCATATGACAATCATCGCATAAATTCACAAAAGGACATTCCTAATGTTGAAGATGGATAGACTTCCCAGATGTTGTTTGTAAAAATAAGTCATGTTTCCTACTCTCAGGCATGATGAAAAATATAAATCACTATAACAACCAGATTATTACCGTGTCAAGGATTCGGAAAGAGAGCTTTTTGTGTGGAAAAACAACCTGCAGAGTGGGAACTGCAACGTGAAATTTTGTACAGCAGCAATTAAGGCTTTTCAGACTAAAGATAGAACATAGGTGCAGGCAATCAACCAATGATAACTAAAACATTACAAAGCAAGAGTTAAAGGGATCAACACTCAAATGTCGCAAATGCTTACTGGAAGATCTGGAATAGGGATTCTCTCATAGATCTTCAGCTGCAAGGAGGGTACCTCATCTATTTCCATAGTTTCTCTATCACCATTTTCCTCGGTGTACAGCAAAATTAATTCTTCAAAAGCTGGCTCCTAATCCAGAACTAAACTTGAAAGTCAAACATAACTAAGAAAATAACATTCAAAAGGTTTAGTAACTCATAATCAGAGAAGTCCGGGAAAACTATTTACCACTAATGATATTATTAAATGATGTTGCCAATGATTATATACTGCAAGCAATTACACAATGAATAAGACAAAGAAATTATAAAATTCTCTTATTATTATTGTGGAAAATACATCAGACTCCATGAGAAATGCATAACTTTGTTCTCTCACCTTCCTTCATCAATACCTATCCCAATATCTAGAAAGGTAGAATAGTAGTCAGTGTCTACAGGTTCTGGAAAGTATAAAAAATGCTAGACCTTCACATATTAAAATACGAGGCAGCTGGACTTCAATCTTATGATATAGGAGCATGGCTATTATTTAATATTGTAGTTTTGTTTCTTTTAAAATATAATGTTAGAAAAGGAACAAACTTGATGTAGAACAGGTGGTGGATCACTTTATGGAGCATCAAGATGGAAATAAGCCGAACCGGCAGCCCAATGCACACCCTAATTTCTGTTGGCCATAATGTTTTATCCTGGCTTTCCATAAAGTAATCGGTGAGCTGTTCTACATCAAAACATAACTAAACAGAATGATTCCAAATCCATAAAGCTATGAACTATTATAAATAATAATAATAATAATAATAATAATAATAACAATAATAATAACGACGACGACGACGACAACAACCAACAACTACATTAGAGACTGACCATTCTAACCACAACATCCAATCTTTGTACTCCCACATTAGCAGGTGAAAAATTGCCATGTCATTCATCTTGGAAAAAAAAAAGATTCATACACCAATAATAATATATGCCCATCTCCTTCACTTCAAACAACAGCTTCCCAGAAGCCTGTTATTTGCTTTTGTCCAAGGCATGCATTCAATAAGTCACCCACAACGCCTCCACAATCAAAGGACCTAACAAATAATTATTAAAAGGAGGATTGACCCAAACCTCCAACTCTAGATCTATGGGATAAGAATAAGGTGATAAATGATGATGATTGGCCCAAATTATTGATCCAGTGGTCCAAGTAATTTAGGATGTTGGACGTCCCTAAAAAAATTCCAAATATGGCTCTTCAATTTTTGGATTTTCCACAAGACAGTTACACTCTTCTCGACAGCTGACTTGTAGGTAACTGTCTAAATGATTAGGATCTTTCAACTTTACAGCCTTACAGATTTTTGGGATGTCCACTATGTGCAGCAGGATATTCGTATCATATCAATTGCATGGAACATCAATTAATGGTGTAAGGAATTTGGCATACAATCATAACCATTCTACCAATAAGACAATGAGTTTACCAATCAACTTTTTTTTAGTAAAACTATTCAGAGCTCCTGCATGACTTCTCAAAGGATAACGGATCTTATAGCTGATAAAAGGATTAAAAAGGAGGAAAACGAAAACATATGAAATAGCAACGGAAAAAATCTGCAAAAGAATTTCTATTATATAAACAGAAAAAAATTATTTTTAATCATTGTTAATAAATAACAATTATTTTTTCTTATTGTAGCAAAGAGATTATCTTAAAGAGAAGGATTACAATACACAACAAGTCCAATCTAACAAATTGGATAATAAGGGTATGAAAGCATTATACCAAACAAACAAAAACAAAAAAGATTAAGTCAACGAGAGCAGAATGCTGTCCCGATGAGGTTTTTATATTATAAGATGAAATATGACTGTAGTTGGGAAATACCTGGAGAATTGACTTGGTAAAAAGAATGGATATAGCATTTTTAAACATTTTCCAAAGATTATTTCCACAAGCTTCCCTCGTAGCAGGCTCCCATATGTCACTAAGGGATATCCTTGATAAGCGGTTTGGCCTGATGAGAATGGGGTATCAATTGACAAGTTCATTCCTCGGATACCACTCCAATTCGCACCCAATCCAGCGACTAACAGAAAACCAATATCTCACTATAAAGAAACTTGATACCGGTATAAAAAGCATACATTATTCAGAAGGATTTTTCTTTATATCTTTGTAACTACAATCGAAAATATTCAAAAAAATCAGAACCAAGGACAGGCTAAAATAGAGATTGAGTAAACTACAAGGTTCGCTGTGGAATTTCCTTGTAATTGTGGCCCCGTCAATAGTTTTCTTATCAGGTGGGTTGACAAGATTCATCCAATTACCGGGTTGAGTCGACCGAAAAACTCCAAAAAGTTAACCAAGAAGGTTAGTAAATTAGTCTTTGAATACTTTTAATTGCATATACATTTATAATGACTATATAATAACATGTATATGTGGGGGCATCCTAGTGCTTAGAACTTCCCAAACTGCTTCAATGGTACCGCTTGGTGTGAAACTTGTGGAACAAGGGCCCAATTGTGGGCCTTAAAGTGGGTCAAACTCCCACAACAATATTTTCTCCCTCTTCAACCAATGGACGCAGCAAATTAGAAAAAAAAAACCCATTAGTATTGACTCCCAGAGTTCATATCGTTCCCACATACGAATCTTAACTTCCCAAGCTAAATGAAAAAAAAAAAAATACGGTTGTAAGCCAGCTTAAACAACCTTTATCCTCTAACAATGAGAACTATTTTCATAAACCATGACATACACTAAATCTTCAAATTTGTATCTCTATTGTAAAAGAATATCAAATTTCCAAGCTGTTGTGCCCTTTGATATGCATTGTTATGTCACTCTCTATTGGCTTAAGCTTTTAGAGCAAGTGGTTGTCAACACGATATCAAAGCGGAAGGTCAGGTGTTTGAATCCCGGGGGTTGTGTTGCGGCTTGGTGCCCTGTATTCTCCCATAGAGGGCGTGTTCTGTCACTTGTGTGTATGTTCCCATCGGGTGGCTTTAATATACGTCGTTACATCATTCTCTATTAGTTTAAGCTTTTAGAGCAAGTGGTTGTCAACACAAGCACAACGGCTATTCCAGGTACACTTTCCTTTGATAAGCCATTATGGGGACTTACAATTTCGGTTCAATAATTCACTAATATTCCACTAATATTCTGTATATGAAAAAAAAATGTTTCAAGGGTTTCACGTCATTTCATGATGTGCATATGTAAAACGCTTGGGTTTTTTTCACTTTATCTCTTGCCAATTAACAATTCCTTTGATGGGTGCTAGTGAGTTGATAGAATGATTATAGATTTTGTTAAGGATTTTGTTTCTTTAAGTACAACTCAAGGAATCCAATTATTGATTCTGTCAATTATCACATCAAAACTTTCTAGACTACAAATTTCTAGCAAAACAAAAATATTTTTCATAGTTCATATAAAGAACAAGGTAATGGGAATATAGGGCATAGTGCTAGATGTACACTTAAGATGATGGATGTGTATTCCAAAATGAAATACAAGCAATTAGTTTGCATGCACGTGTATGTGTGCTCCAATAGCCTGTCTTTGCAAAACTACACCTTGAGAAAGAAAATAGGCAACTTAACTTGCACTAACCTCAAGTAAGGCTCTGACACTTTACCAGCACTGTCAATGTCAAATGATGTTTCCTGCATGGAAGGAATAAATCCAGTCCATACGAGCAATTTCCTTAAAAGCCTCCCACGGGGTCCGAGCACTGATGATAGAAGACCTTCATAGCGAGGGACTGCCCTTTGTGCTGCAAGCCAAATAGGAAGGTCACTGTCTGATAATTGGTCAACTACCGGTTGGTCGTTAAGTGAACTTTCAATGTGAAAACGTGTCTCCAGTGGCATATCTAGTTCTTTAAGCCAACGCCTAGCTCTCTCAAGCCAATTCTCCATTTCTTGGAACTGACTAGTACTTTTCAGAGCCTGTCGAAAGGTGACAAAGAAGATAAACAGTTACACTAAACTAAATAGAAAAACACCCAGTACAATTAATATAACATGCCCTAACATCCCACCCAGTAATTTACCATCAGGGAAATTACATAACACATGTTTTGCGGAATAAAAAGTCAGCCAAAGTCTGAGAAGATAGTGCCTAGTTAAAACAAATTAGTCAATGATTAAAAAAGTAGCACAACATAAATTATTCCATGGATCATCGTGAAAATTTATTTGTGCTATTGATTTATATCATTAACTGGCTTCCATGGCTTTTTTCCCCTTGGGTAGCTGCCCTATTGGCATGGGTCATGAGGTCCTATGGAAAGCATATGGCTGATAGCACCTTCAGGGCTCAAACCTGCAACCCCTGCCTCCTAAGGGAGGAACATCGCCGTTTAAAACCAGCCATTCTAGCACAGATGGACATCATGGTAATTTTCAAATAAGACCTGAACGTATTTATACCGACTGTAATATTTTATGGAGTGCAAAATCTGACTTCATTCATAATCCGAGTATGCAGGTGGAGGTGGGTGGGGAGACATGATCTTCTTGAGAAATTATGGCTTGTTTCTTGGGATACAATTTGAGCTATATGTAGTTTCTCTAATTATCTTTAGCATTGTTGTCTTAGCTCCTATAATTTCTTCTCATCTTTTCTTTTCCTACAATCTCTTTGCACCCTTCTTCAATTATCTCAAATCACCATTGGTGCTTGTTGAATGTTGAATGCTAAAAATCAATAGAGATTGACCAATCAATATCAAAAAAGCTGTTCCTGGTGAATGTCCTCATGGAAACAATCATATGTTGGGATCTAACGGGGCTTTCTTCGGAATCTAAAGTACATTGTCTGACCTTCTGAAAAACTGTCATGGCTGGTTCATAGCCTCAGGCCCACAATGCTACACGACATTACCCTTATGGTGACTGACAAAATTTGCATCCAAATGACCAGTATGTAGGGCATGTATAGTTGTTTGGGGTCTATTTCAACCAGCTTTTGCAACAATGATTGTATTACTGGGGGAGAAATCAGTACTTATAAATCATGTGCTTTACAAGTGACAAATCCAGTAGTCTATGTCAATCCAACTAGAGTAAAATTTGGGTCAGTGCAAATTCAATTGGGTGGGAAGAGGTGGTGGTGTTGTTGATATGAACAGGCTGGATTCAAGGGTGGGCCCTGATCATCAGCATAGGATCATTTTCACACAGACGCATGCATCTGTGTGTACAGCAAAATAAGCATCAGATGCAGATAATGAATGTGAATGCCTAAAATACCAAACGCTTCATAAACAAGTCGATTGACCTCATTTATCCACATGCCAACGTTTTTTATTGGTCTTGATATAATGAAGAAGATCCGTTGCAGAAGTCTCGATTGTAAATAATCCAACTTTTCAACAATTAGTAATCCCTTCTGCCTCTCTGTAGCATATCCTCGCCTGCACGATGAGAGAAATTACATGGGAAGAGCGAATGAGTAGAGAATAGCTAACATAGAGAAAAATCTCAGTATAGGTGAAATTATAATCTAAGAGCCAAAGGGAAAAAAAAGGTAGGAAATGCAAATCACATGTCTAAATTGAATTTTGAGGTCTTATCATTACATTATCAATCTAAACTTTTCACGTAATAAGCATTCTCATAGAGTTCCATACTTGCTCCTGTCACTTTTAAAGTATCTACACCAAGGTTTTAAAAATTGGACTCAAGAAGCGTCTTGGCCCTCCTCAAGTCATGTTAACTCAGCTGAGTCACATGAGATCCGGAACAATTCACACCCCATAGCATCAAAAAAACTTAACTTTGTGATAAGAAAATGATGTCTTATGAATCTAGAGTTTAAACACAAGTTTTCATTATTAAGAATAACATTTTAGTAAAAGCTAGTTGAATTTGTTTTTCACCGAGTCGAATGAACAATGCCTCCAGTTTTTGAATGCTTAAATCTACCACAAACTGTGGTTACAACTTCTTATGATCTTCCAAATTAGTGCAAAGGGAAGCCAAACACCTCCAACTTATACTCACAATATGAAAATGAGGAAAAAATATGTTTTGGACTTTTCCCCATAAAAAAAAATAGTTGGTGGTGACTAGACTGTGAGTCAACTCGATAGGGGGCGAGTCCGACTTGTTCGCACTTAACCGACTTAACCATGTGCTAGAGTTTAAGACACATGTTTTAATTATTAAGAATAGACATCATGCCCAAAGGTCATCTTTTATGTTGTAATCTAGAGATAGATATAAGAGGTTTTTGTTGTAATCTTATTAGCTTTATTCTTATCTTGTAAGCTTCCTTTCCTTTTCGTAAATATATAAAGGAACCAGACGTGTGATATAATAGACAATTACAGAAACTTTCTCTCTTGTTGTATGGTTTATATCCCTAAAGAACTTTCCAGATTTAGACATGGACTTGTAAATTCAGATCCGTCCTCTCTTCTGCAACTCTGATCTTCCCCAACATCTAATCAAAGGTTACGAGGCTCAGATAATTCAAAGCATAGTTCAGTTTTCATCTCTTCTGATTATAAGAGTCCATGTCTAATCAAACGTATGCATGCAAGAAAATTTTGTTCTCTCATATGCAAAAATTTACATGCCCTCTCTCTCTCTCTCCATTTATTTTTCTTTTTTCTTTTTTTTTTTATTACTTTGAGCACCAAAAAGACTTGCTCTATTTCCACCCTACTGAGCATGTTTCTTTAATAGAATTTCTGACATAAATTCTAGATGTTAGGGTTTTGGGCATTTGCAAATCCCATGTTTCTTGCCAAGCATTTCAAAACTCCAGCCACATGAAATGTCCCAAATAACCTTTGGGAATTCAGGAATTCCTCTCTTTGCATTTTGGTGGAATTCCCAATTGCTCAAGTCCACGGGAGCATCTAGGAATTCCACTGTGTTTGGGAATTTAGGATTTCCTCAGATAGGAATTCCTTGAATTCCAGAAAAGAAACAGGCCTTTAGGATTTACAAGATTCATTTGTTCATTCATTTGTCTTGATCCCAAACCACTAAAGTTCATAATTGAACTGCTATCTCCTCCTCTCATTCAATATGATGATACGCTCAAATGATCACAGGGGTCTTGAACAAAGTCAAAACTCACGTCTAAGATCCATGGGAATAATGCCGGTGAAATCACAAATATAAAAATTTAAGAATATTAAGCTTGCCTCTATTTGGTAATTTAGTGGAAAATCGAGATCCTTGATACATATACATGGTCAGATCAGCATTTTCTAGATTCTTTTCATTGTAACATGACTAGAACCCCTCATGAAGTAGAAACATGGAGAAATTCTTTTGTTCAAAGGGGTCTGAGATTTAGAGTAAGCAATGATAGTGAAGGAGTAAAACAGATTCCCATACCCTAGTTAGACAAAGCAGTCAAAGATCAGATATTTATCAGGGACTAGTTCCATCTTATTAACATTTCTTTACTTCGATTAAATCAAATTTCCATTAATAATGATACTAAAAAATGGAAATGTTAACTTCTAAATAGTAAGTTCCAAACACAAGTTATATACCTCTATTCCAACTGCCACTAAGTTACAAGCAAAGAATTTACGTTTAAATTACCTCTTACACACTTTTTTTTAGCTATTTAACAATCTACCATCACAACAACTTAACAAAAAAAGAAGAAACCGAGGAATAAAGCTTTTATAACTTATAAGCATTCATACATAATAAATCATACTACAGGAAATAAAAAGACAGACACCCTTCATGGCTCAAGAACATGGAGATCATTTTAATAGTCACCTGAATATGATTGCATTTGACTCGGACGCTTTTTTCCAGTCGACATATATCGGCAACTTTAGAATGTAATCAGTGTTCAAAGCGGATGTTAGCAGCAGATCCTGAGCAGATAGTTCGTCAAACTGAGCACCATGTAGAAGTTTCAAGAAAGCGCGTTGGAAACGTGCCGCAGCAGCAACTCTGCATGAAATGCCCAAGATAAGGAAATTTAAGACAAATAATAAAGATGAAAGTGTAGCAAAGATGAAGAATAGTACCGCGTACAAAATAACGAACAAAGGCACAATACATGCTAAATCTTCCAATGCAGAATTCGATAATCCAGAGATCGAAAACAAAAGGTCAACCAAAGATGTGATAAACAGAAGGATTGGTGACAAATGGCTATTGTATGATGTATCTTCAAATTCATAGAGAACGAAAACTGTGCACTTATCTGTTGTTGATGACCTGAAATTGTTTCAAAAAGCTTCATGGTCTATGATGATTGATGACTCTATCCACATGTATAATGAAATGTTGTTACCAATTCCAAAATTGACCCCAAAAGAATTTCAGTGAACTTGGGCTCTAAAGCATATGTTAGGCGGTACTGATAATTATACTTCGCATTGAAGCATAGTGAATCAAATACGTGGTTCAGACTAAAAGTTAGTTTTAGATTTTCTTTTCATAGGGTTTATACATCATTTTTGGAAGATTATTGAGGATGCCCATAATAAATCATTGACGAGTGTTTTACTATCGCGAAATTTTCTCATTAATGGTGCTTCCTCCACTTGGGAGGCCGCTCGATTGGTAATATAGAACTTTCGTTGTCCTTAAACTTCATTCCTCCAAAATTCCCCCTGATTTGTGCTTGGTTGTGGGTCCAAATTAACATTTCATGGATTCAATTGATTACCAATGCATCAATAGCTCTCTAAAAAGGAAAATAACCTATATAGCTTTAGAACAGTGCACTAGGTCATCTTTAATAAACTAAGACACTAAAGAATATGGTGTGGCATTATTCTAGCCTCAGTAAATAGTGAAACCCAGAAAAAAAAAAAACATTTAATCACAGTGTCTGCAACAAACCTTGACCCCCCAGCAGAATTCCTTTTGGAGTTTCTGAAATTTAAACCCAATAAGAACCTCAGGTCCAGGCCATAATGGAACGGCAGTGATTTATCATTCTCTTCCTTCTCTGGCATATTCTGTTCCATATCCTCACTACCTAAAGATTCTTCTTGGGATAAGGGCTGCTGGTTGGACCCAACAACTTCTTCGGATGTAGTTGTAGGATGTGAAGTTATATTGCATTTGGATTCCGGCAATTGAGTGAGGGAATAGTCGATTCTCATCTCCTCAAGAATGACCTTGTGTTCAGCATGAAAAATGGAGTCCAAACACCTGACATTCAAAAAGAAAAGAAATTTGTTCTAGTAGTATTGACATTACATTTAGAAATAATGAGATATTGAAAACAACTGAAGTTCCAAAATCCAATTTGGTTCCCGTATCAAAGAAATGTCAGCTGATTTGAGCTTTATATTATATAGTCCCTCATTTGAGAGGGAAAAAAAAAGGAAAGAAAGGAGGATTTGCAGTTGGAATTCCAGTGGTTTGGATTGTCACAATGTAGATCAGTGAAAATCTTCCATACTTGAAGAATTCATGGAATGGGTTTTGTTTGCTGAGTAGAAGACATCAAAGCCAAACATCATATCTATGTTCTGATTAAGCAAACACAAAGGGCCTGTTAGTTTGCATTAAACTACATAGGAATTGAATTACTAGGGTGATGGCTGGATACTCATTTTTTTATTCTATTTCCTAAAAAGTAAAGGTGATTGAATACAAAACAAAAAAAGAGTTTTTGATGCTCATTTTAGGAAATTTGATCTTCACTTATGAAATGAACTACTACGTATTCAATTCCTATGTATTCTCCATCTAGATGGGAAAAAGGCCAACAGCAGACTTACATAGAAACACGGAGAAATTCATCAACGCTTTCCTGCGACTCGAACATAGATAAAATGCCTTTGAGGAGATCTGCCTTGGAAACAGAGATATATCTCTGCCTCGGCACGTGAATTCCAGAAATCCGCTTCTGCTCGTCCAAAACATTCTCATCTGGAGGACCGAAACCATCGTATGGAGGAGATTGTTCGTTCTTGGATGGAGATTCTACAGTTGTTCGGATAGGGATTTGGGAAGATTCGTCGATCTTCGGCTGCGATTGGAAGCTGAGAGCGCGAGGAATTGGGGTAGAAGTGGTGCGATGGGGGAAGAAAGAGGGATTTGAAATGGAGAATTTGATTAGGGTAGAGGATGATGCTAGGGTTTGGGCGGAGAAGAAGAGCATGACTGAGACGAGCGAGAGAGACACCACTGGCACTGACTGTGTGTAGCGTAACTGTTTCGCGGGGCGGGAGATCGTCCTCTCATACCAAGTAACGGTTGACTGGTTGAGAGTGTTTTATCGCGCGAGCTTAGCGTGGCTGGGGCCAAGGTTCTTCTCATGGAGCCCACTGACGAGAGGAATGGAGAGATCCATTTGGATAGCCCCAGAAATTAAATAAAAAATGGGTAAATTTATTGCCCTTAATTTTTGGATCCGTGACCTAAAAATTTAACGACTTTATATTAAAAATTAATTTAAGCCTCAATTCAACGGCCTGGTCCAATATATTTGAATGGTGCAAACTCATATATATTTCAGGGGAGGCCGGTGTGTGTGGATGGTTTAAATTGGTGATAAGTGAGCCCAACGTGCTACCTTGTGTATGTAGGAAATCATTTGCGATATATATATACATATATATTTAACTTAGATGCATTTGCAATATCATGCCACCTCATCAGGCTTTGTATCAAAACGGTCACAGATCCGCGGCCAATCCCATGGGAATCTAAAACCAGAGAATAAACAGCGCAGTCTTAGGCAGAGAGGAGCCAGAAATTGACAAGAATTCCAAGGGCCAATTTGTTTCATGAAATTGAATGCTAAGGAATTCTAACATATGTTTTCTTACAAGTGGTTAAAAAATTGAAGATAAAAATTTCGATAACCATTAATGGCCATCTAATAGTCTTCCCTCAATTGAAAAATAAATTAAGGGGCGAAAAAAATGTAAACCCAGCGATCACCCTAGTAAATCAAATTCTATGTTTTATTTATTTATTTATTTTTAAGTAAAGGCAGATTTTATGGAAAACCCACTAGAATACAATAACATGAGTCTAAGAGACTTATACCCAAGACCAAAAAAAGCAACACAAGAATAACCTCCCAAGGATACAAACATAGGACCCCTTGTATGGCTAAGGACTCTGCCAACCTATTAGCCGTTCTAATCACATGAGAAAAAACTATAGAAAGAGAAAGCCTATATAGTAATACCGACGACGACTGGTTCATAACAGGATTATATAGTAATACTATTTCTGGTCTATTTGCCTATCTTGAATTGTCCGTCAAACTAGATAGTTCACCTCAACATTAATTAAGGCTTCTCTCGAGTTTAACCACGAAGAAGGTAGGTGGTGGGTGGGTCTTCTGTTCATTGCATAGGGGGTTCTACTTGGCTAGTGCTCCATTAGCATTTAAAAGTGGGGCCGCCAGGTACATAGTCATGTAAGTGTCGTTCAGTATGCTCGAACTATGCAACTCCTTGGTCGGTCCATCAGAAGTAAACAGAAGCGGAACTGCACATTAATTAGATCAGTAGAATGCCATTGCAAGTGAAAACAAAATTCGGCGACTCATCTTTGCAGCACGACCCATCCTTTGTTGGTATGATCAATATGGATCCCTTGATGATCGAAACCAATTCTGTGGAATGTTGGCCTTAAAAGAAACACCATGATATTTTCTGAGGATTGTATATTATATTCTTCACTGAATTAAAGAAATTATAAGTTCATACATTTTGCGAGTGCCAATTATGGATCATAATTAATAAAAAAGAGAGAAGAATGACATTGTGTCAACAACATGAGCGAAAAGGCACAGGTATGAAATGTTTGCAAGGTGATGAGGGCCTGAACAGAGTCAGAGACTTCACACGTTCATGTCACAAGTGTGTAGCATGCTTCAGCAGAAATACCACACCATGCTATGGGCTCGCTCAGCTCAGTATGCTGCTGTCCATCAACCAATCAATATTCAAAAACTCAGGTCCCGATGTGCATATATCCTGTTTACATGCTAGCAAAAGCTTAAACCCAGATCCTCATCACATGAGAGGTTGTGCTTTGGCGAACACAAACACGCCTCCGCCTCCAACAGCTCGACCCAGAAGCATATCACGATCCAAGTATGAAAGGTAATACAACCCCCCAGGCACTCTCCTGAGAACAATTCATTTTTACTCAGATCAGTTAAACTACAAGAAGATGCCTAAAACATATAGATGTCACATATTCTTACGTCTCTGGACTTCTGAGAGGAACTTGCGCTCTGAAGTTTCGGATGAACTGCAAGATCTGCTCTACCAAAGGAACATCATTACAAAGTCTACATTAAAATTGAGATTGGGTTGCAGCTTTAACTCCAGCTTACCCAAAATATTAGAAAGAGCAGAAAAGGGCAGTAAATAGGGACACCTTCGTTACTAAAACAGAAATGACTAATACTAGTGTTGAAGACAAGTTGATACCAATTATGTTCAACCACCTATATTGGCTTCGCTCAGTCAAGTTGACCAAATCAAAAAACTATATACATAGTAAGAACACAATCAGTATGTTATGTACCCTACAGCAACAGATTACAGTGAATAAAAAGCTCAAACAAGAGTATAGTTCTAAAACAGGAAGATCTTTTGTCAGCTTACCTGTAGATTGAGAAATGTACGAGGAAATATTGCTGGAGCGATCAAGGCTTGCAACTGTTCGCTGATCTTGATATTTTCAACAGCAACCTACAAGACCAGATTTAAATCAGATTAGTCACTGATCTTGATATATTCAACAGCAACCTACAAGAACATATTTAAACCAGATTAGCACAGATGCAGGAGAAAGGATTGCATTACTGCCAGAATTTCTGACTCAACATAAAACTTCTTATCCAGACTGTTCAACATCATTATATCACCATGAAATATCACTACTAAGAAAACTTCTGATCAAGTAGAATTATGCCCATCTTCAGATTGGCCACGTCAAGCGATTTTCATTTAACTATTTTATATTTCATATTTCAGATGTGCCTTCTATACATGATCAACGTGATGATGGCAAGAACTTTAATTGGATTAATATTTTTGTAAGTCATAAAACAAGGCGAGACAGGCATGTTGAGTGCTTCAGATGGTAAAGGTGGGCTCGATTGATGGATTTATATTGAGGGCCCACACTCAGAGAATCCAGACTCTTGTGCTAAGAGCCTAAGATAGTGAGAACATTCATTACAGTTACCAACTCTCAAGAGAAGTTCTCTTTTAGTAATGCAATGTAACTCCTCCCCATCTCTATCTCCCTCCCCTTTGTTCCCCTCTCTCCATTCATTTTTTCCTTGTCATCTGTCCATCTTGGTTTCTCGCCAGTCACCACTCCATCTTGATTTCCATATTAAAAAAAATGAATGTCAACTGAATGGCAACCGGACTTATTTTTCATCCCTAGTGCAAATAAGCTGAATGGGGTCCAAGCTTTTTGATCAATGAAGATCTAGTCTGCAGAAAACTACTTCATCAAAGGGTCCCGCTCTCTCTGGTGTTCAAACCAATTCACTGGTTAAGGCCTTTTTTTCAATTTTCCATGAGAATTTTTTGGGCGTTTTACAAATAAAGCTTTTTGTTTTTAGGAATTTTGATCTTTGAGGCTTCTGCAATTTGTAGGGTGATTTAGGGCTCTTGCAAATCCAATGATTTTGCAAACTTCGACTTCTTTTGTATCTAAGCTTTGAGCAATTGCTTGCAGATTTTGATTACCTGCAACAAGTTGAATATTGTAGTTTTCATTTAAGATCTGAACAAATTTGGGTTGATTGGGTCGTACTTGGTTTACAGGTTTGGTAGTTGGGTTAGGATTCAAGTGAAGGGCATGGGTTCCAATGGGCCAAAGGCATATGTGCACAGGTCGGGCTCAGGTACACCCCAGCCTGAACCTGACACAGGCAAGCACTATGCTTGCCTATGTGCATGAAAGTATGGAGGGTGAGGGCATGGAAAGATCTAGTCAACCCCTAGGGCTGTGCAAAAAAAAAATCAGTCGCATGGAGCTGTGACCATATGTGTGTATGTATATTTCTGTGTGTCATTTCCTAGTACGCAAGAAATAACAATGTAATGTCAGAAGCAACAAATGACCCAGTGATGATGAGAAATGCCTCAACACAAGGCAAGGCAACCTAAGGTATAAAAATAATGCACTGAGTTCAGGCGTGCATCTAAACTCTTAACTAATTGAAATGACAAGAGGTCCTATAAAACATGAGTCGTCGGAAAAATGAAACTTCCATCGAATGTAGAGCACTAGAGCTTATACATTATATTGAAACTGACCTCTTCAAAGCGAAGGTATATATTACGCTTAGAAACAAAGGAAAAGTCTGCAGAAACAAGCAAGGTTGCTCCTTCCTGTTCCTGTAAAAGACAAGTTCCAAGAGTTCATCATGCAGAAGGATATTTAGAAGCATCTGTAATTACAAAAACAATCCAGCAGTAGTCTTTCAGAAGTGAGAAAAGTTAATAGAACTACACAAATTTTACTGGTTCTTGCCCAATTTTATTCCAGAACAGACTCTAATACCATTATCGCAGAAAGTTGTTAACTCAAAAACAGTTTTTGAAGGGAAAAGCCTCTCCACATAGCTACATACATTCTACATTTTTGTTTTAGCAGTATCTATGTACTAATTATATCCAATGCTCTTAAGTACTACATTTTTGTCACTTTTGTCTTGTGCAACTATGAAATGAAAAATTAATATCATAAACATTATCAACCATTGTGGGTTTTCCAAGATCCTACAAGTCCAAAACCCTGTATCTATCCCAAGTTATATACAATTACCAAGTTTGGCAACTGGTGACCAATTCGGTAACATACATCAACTGAAGTGAATTGTGAACAGATTCATATATGCTTAGGATGATTACTGGTAACACGCTATAATCATATACTAAAAACAACGAGAATGATTTCCACTTCATCTATAAAAAAAAAGATAGTTATGACAACAATTTCGGAGACGGGATTAAAAATTCTACCTCTAATACAGAGGGAATGCTCCAGCGAACTACATTACGCACAATTCCTCCATCCGATCGATCCCTGCATTCGAATTTTTGATAGATTTGACCCACCTGCACCAACTCAATCAAAAGAAGCAAGCGTAAAATCATCATCGAAGCTAAAAAAAAAAATTTTTTTTTTTGGAGGGGAATTCAAAGTGGTAGGAGTGGGACCTGAAAGAAGAAGGGAAGCCTTGCAGCAGACTCGAAAAGGATAAGAACGTCGGAAGCAGAGGTATAATGCAGACGCCAAGTCCCATCCAACTTCACCAGGTCGATGGATGAACCCGCATCGTAGCCTTCCACGCGCACCTGTGTCATTTCTCTTTATTTTACTTCATCTCTACCCTCAAATTACTTTACTTTTACTTACCAAGTGAAGTGAAGAAGGAAGAAAGAACAAAAAGGGGAAATTAATGAAAGATGATGATATGGATAGGAGGGGAAAGAGGAGACCAGTGCTTCTTCAATGGCTGCGCGCTGATCTGCGGTTGCGACGAGGCCACGTTGCGTGTCTTGTGCGGCTCGCAGTAGATCATGCTTGCTGTTCTCCAATTCGACCGCCTAAAATACTCTCAAATGAGAGAAGAAAGAAAGAATAAATAAATAATTAGAAGAGAAAGATGAGAGATAATGAGAGGGGGACTTTGATGGAATTGTGGCTTGAGAGAGAGAGGGGTTGATTACTCGATCGGATAGGGCTGCTACTTGGGCAACACAGCGGAAGGAGTTGGAAGATGTTCGTCTTGTATGTAGAATGGGATTTGGTTTTGTAAGGTTATAACAGCCATTGGAGACTGTTTGGATTGGAAACACAGATTGTGAAAATGCCAACGCCATAGCGATTTAGAAGACAAAGACTCCCTCTAGTCTCGTCTCCTAGTCCCCTCCCCGCCCCCACCCCCTTTTCTTTTCTTTTCTTTTGGGAAAATTTTAAATATGGCCTTAAATTTTTGCCTTCTTTAAAAAAAGGACATAAGTTTGAAAAAAATTCAAAATAGTCCCTAAGCTTTTCAGTAAATTTTCAATTAAGTACATCCGGCCATTTAAAGGTATTTTCTTGTGACTTTTTCCCTCAATATCTTGAAAATATCCAAATTACCCTTCATTTAAAGTTATAACATGGTTTCAGCAGCCACTACATGCAGCCAATCGCTCTGGTAATACTGGGCGTCCTTGATTACCGTGAGGATATTGGATAGGAAAATGATGAGAATATAGAGGAAGGGGATGAGAGTTTTATTATAATGAAGGGTAATTTGGGTATTTAAAATAATAGAAAAAAATTTATCGAAAAATAACTTTAAATAGATGGATGTTCATAATTGAAAACTTTATGAAAAACTTAAAAATTAATTTGAAAGGTTTTAAAACTTGTATCATTTTTTGAAATAAGGCAAAACTTAAGGACTTTTTTGAAATTCACCTTTTTTTTCCACTTTCAGAGGGATGACAGGGTACGCTCAGAATGGACGGGCGGCATAGGACGAAACATCTTTGTTAACCCTCCATTTGGGAAGGGGAGAAGGGAGGGGAGGGAAAATTAAAGGGGGAAGGAAAATGAAGGGGAGGGGAGGGGAGGGAAAATTAATTTTACCTCCTATTGTTTGGGAAGTCAAAAAGTAGGGGGAAGAAAAGTGAAAAAGTAGGGTATTGTTTGTTTGTGAGATAGAGAGAAAATTACCGTTTTGCCCTTACTTTTGTAAAAAGTTTAAAATTATATTTTACATATAAAGGGCAATTTAGTAATTTTATTCATTTTCCCCTCCTTTCCCCATTTCCCCCCTTGTTTTGGAGGGAAAATTTTTGCACCATTTTTCCCCCACCCCATCCCTCCCATTTTCCCTCCCCTTTCCCAAACACACTCCAAAAAAAAATTCCCCTCACTTTCCCTCATTTTTCTCCCTTTCCCCTCATTTTTCTCCCTTCCCAAATAGAGAGGGAACACTTGCTTGCGGGCGGACCCAGGATTGGGTGCATGTGGTTCCATTCCCAGACTATAGTAATTGGATTTTGTGGCAAGCCTCTCTGATTTTCACTCATTTGGGTGAATCTAAAATTAAATTTTATATGAGTTTTCGAGGTGGACCCAAGTGGCCAAGTCTGATGAACGACTGCTCCAATAACTATATATGAGGTGCAAAACACCCAAAACAGGAGGTTTTATATGAGAAGGATAGAAATCAATGTTCAGATTAGAAGAGAACCTAGGGATGTCTCAGAGGATAGGCTTTGCTCTCACCACTGGCGGGGATTGGATTACATTTTTGTTTCTACGGAGAAAAAGAAATATCACCTTTGAGTTCAGCTAATAATGGATTTGCTATTTAAAAATAAGAACATAAAGTTTGAATCACACCCTCAACTGTTGCTTTTTTTTTTTTTTACAACAGACTAATTCCTATGGCCCTAGGGTGAGCAGGGTAAATCCTTGTGACCTAGTGTGGTAGCGCAGTTTTTAATGTCTTAGACACAGCACATTATATTATATAAGGTAAAGGGTGACTGATGCATGAGTTTCAAATCTTGTGTGAAGCAAAAGGCAAGAGAAAATTTTCAGGTCCCGATTCAAGAGGATCAATACGTCTAAAGGGCTGTTGGTTTGCTGGACTAGAAACTAATTGACAGCACGCACATTATCCATCTCGTACCATTTACCATCCGATCCATGAACTATAAGCTATGATACTCGATTATATTGAACATTACAAAATCAGTTGAAGCACTTCCCATACATCATGCAATGATTACAGTCAATAACTAATTACAGTAGATTTTGATGCCATTATGCTAGAGCTGTCCAAGCCTACCAGACCCTGTGAATTTCTCATAAGGTTTGGAGTGAAATTTCAATCCCTAATTTCTCAGAGAAAGAGCTGGAGTGGCAGGTATAATTTAATGAATCGGGATCACATGAGGATTTTCCCACAGTGACTATAAGTGGACTAATAACGGTCCGCAATGTCACCGTGGATAGCTATGCCCCGCGTGCATGGCAGGTTGTCGGCGGTGACATGACGGACCATGATTGGTCTACTCACGGTCACGTTGGAGTAAATCCTCATAGGATCCGGACTCACTGTGGGGTAAATCCTCGTAGGATCCGGACTCATAATCTACATCATAGATCATGGTCGGAACTCGTAAGTCATATGCAATGGAATTTGTCCATTCGAACCTACCATAACGAATTCACCTTTATGAACACAAACTTTCAGTGATTCACGCTAACCCATCTGATGAGATCGTGGGAGGTGGGTGATTGGTCACAAAATCCACCCACGAATGTCTGCCTTAGAATTTCACATCTAAATGTAGCGGAGAAAATTGATTTTGGTGTTCAAAATCTGCAAAATTGAGAAATTTTGGGGGACTTGAAAATCCTCAAATGAGGATTTCCATTGGTCCCATTCCTCGGGGATTAATAATTTCCAAACATTGTTTTTCTACATTTTGTGAAACGCAAAAAAAGAAAAAAAAAATTCTCTTCCCCAAGTATCCTTGTTGCCTAACCCAACACAACAGAATTATAATGTACAAGACCCCCCAAATTTTGGGGGACTTGAAAATCCTCAAATGAGGATTTCCATTGGTCCCATTCCTCGGGGATTAATAATTTCCAAACATTGTTTTTCTACATTTTGTGAAACGCAAAAAAAGAAAAAAAAAATTCTCTTCCCCAAGTATCCTTGTTGCCTAACCCAACACAACAGAATTATAATGTACAAGACCCCCTAATTTTGAAGTGATTGTTTGACCGTTGTACCCAATTCACATAAGTAACCCAAATGAGGCGGACCACACCAAATTTGACTCATTTGACCTTCACTTACCATTGAATTGAATCTCAAAAATAAAATTATAATTAAAATAATCATTACCCTAACACCATTGATTGAATCTCAAAGAAAAAGTATATACTTAAATAATCATTTACCTTAAGACTGTTAAATCAATGATTAAGATAATCTAAGGGGCTAACTTATTGCATGACCTCTATCCATTAGGGGTGTAAAAAAACACCGGAAAACCGTCCAACCGAACCGAACCGAACAGCGGTTAATAACCGTATTTCACGGTTCGGTTACTGTTACGGTTAATGAAATAAAAAAACCGCAAGGTTCGGTTCGGTTACGGTTTTCCGTAATAATTCACGGTTATTAACCGAACTAAACCGTATTATACGGTTCAGGTGCGGTTAACCGTATCGTTTACAAATAAAAGAAAAAATAAGGGAGTTGAATGAAATATTTCTTACTTTATTTAATTATTCATAATGTGTCATTTTATCTTCAATCATTCACATTTATCCCCATATGTGAGGAATAACCGAACCGTTTAATACGGTTAACCGCGGTTACGGTTTTTCACGGTTTTTGTGGCTACGATTACGGTTACGATTTTTAAAAACAGAAAACCGTGGTTACGGTTCGGTTAACGGTTATCCCAAATTAACCGGTTAACCGAACCGTTACACCCCTACTATCCATGATGAGTCTGCATCTAAGTGACCCCATCCCCATGAGATAGACTGCCTATAAACTATGATGCACCGATACTTAAAAACGGATAACGTATCGTGTCGTATCGTATCCGATACTTCACTTTTTATGTGTAAAATCCGTGTTCCTGCCGTGTCTATAGTGTGTCATTGCCGATCCATGCCGTATCCGTACATCATAGCCTATAAACAGTATGGAGTTGGGGCCATAACTAAAAATTCCTGATTACTATATCAGCATAGAGAAGTAGCAATTTGTTGCCGTGACCTCACACTCCCATGAATGCAGGGTGGGTGGCTGCCAATCTAGCATCAGCTGGATCCAAAAATGGCCAACCCACGCTCTAGAAGTTAATGGAATTAGAAAGAAGCAAACAAATGCACACACTGTAGAAAAGGATAATAACTTCCTAATCGGCTACACATGGATGGGACTGGTATATTAAAAAAAAAACAAAATGGATAGGACGGGGTTTTGTCAAGATCACATCAGTTTCCCACGTAAAGTCAGTCGCAATAGGAACATAAGTTCATTACTAGACAGTAAACATGTTCTTAGTTCAGCACAGGGAAACACCGACAAGGCTCTTTCTTCCCCCACAAGGTATAAGGCCCCAAGAATTAAAAACAAAATAAAGAAAATAAAAAATATACTCACATTCATTGAATGTACAAAAGCACACAAAACCTATGATATCCAATCCAGATACTTGAACATCAAGCTTAGAATATCCTTTTTACCAAGTTCATTTGGCTTACTCACTTTTGAACATAAAAAATGTTACAAAAACGTAAATAATAATTTCACGAATTCATAAAAATTTTCAAAGAAAAAATTAGCATTGCTATATCCGTGCCCTAAATTTTCAAAAGTACATAGTCATGTCCACATTCCCGTATCCAAGTTGGTATGTATGGACATCACAGCAGAATACACAAACAATATTACAAGAGCTTGAGAGAGGATATCCAGAGAAAACAGCTTGAATATACTGCCTGCCAATAATGCAAAGGATGGATGCACATAAAAATGAAAAATTGGATTCAATAAGTTACATATGTTGAAATATTCAAATATCATAAAATACTGCATTACAAAATTTAGATGTCACCCAATTCCATCAATGGATGCATCAATGAAAGCACTAAAGTTAAAAAGACAGAGCATTACAAAATTTAGACGTTTCCCAACTATTTCCCAACTATAGTGATGTATGCATCAACTACCCCACCAATAAGGGAAGGCTCGACAGCTTCGAAATTATGTCAACGCTGCTGCTTTGCTTTATCTTCAAGTCACTATATGATTGTCCGGAGACCAAGCGTCACTACAAAAAGAAATACATATAATCAGCACCTTCCAGCATTAAAAATATCATATAACAATATGAATACAAGTAATCCACTGCAACAGTATTTTCATATCTCCTGAATGGGGACACGGCCACAGTTCCTGCAAAATAACATGAATTCAGGAACCCATGTCAACAGAACTGGAATTAGAAGCATAGGCCAGGAGAACTACAACCTAGTAGTAGGAGAGGTGAACAAATGAATGAAAAAAAAAAAAAGATAAGATTACACCAGAACTACCCATAATCATGAGCCTTCATTTGAACTGGGAAAACCTGCAATTCATGTCATGGGACCTTGATAGATCACACGGGAAACATAATAGAAAATACTACAATATCAATTTAAGATGAAATCTTGAAGGATAGTCCACTACAACTAAAATTACATCAACTAATAGTCTGCAATTCGTTTCTCGGATAGGCCCTTCACATAAACAGCAATCACCAGGATAAGTAAAAGACTTGCCTTTCACATTTTACAGACTAAATAGAAATTGTCAGCATTTGCATACTTCTACAAACAAAACTAGAAATTATCTGATTTAGGATGGAGGTTGCACCTCACAATTGCCAAAGAACATTCTTTCATCATAAGATAATCCAAATAAAACCAACAGAAGAACAAAAACTAGTCATAAAAATATAGAATAGAAATAAAACAGAAACAAAAGCAAATTCCTCATAATTGCCCAGATCCCTGAGACCTCTCAGGACCCCTTTCTCTGCAAATTGAAACTAGCATATTGAAGTCTTAAGAATAGTCAAGAAGTTACAGGAGCAGCTTCATTTATATAAGCAAGACTTAATATATATATATATATATATATATAATCTTTAAATGTTTTCCTCCAGTGATGAGGACCACCACACATGGTCACTTTTCCAAATCTCGTAATAAGTGTGTTATTTAACTGTCTCTAGACAAAGAAAAAAAGAAGAAAAAGATAAAATATTCATCCCAATTAGCTCTAACTCATATCCATTCCATCTCCAACTTGGCTGCAGATTGGAGCGACCGCACTGAAAGACCTCTCAAAAGGAGAAGGATGCAGTTGAGCATCACGCCTGCTGCGCTTTAAAGCACAGCTGTCAGGGCTCTCCCCTTCGAGCTTCCTCCGGATCCCTCTCACTGCTTGCTCTTCTGCTGTTGTGAGGGGGAAAACCTGCCCACTAACTCTGCAAAGAGAGCTATGGTTATCGTAAATAATTCTCTGGTCACAGTTTTTATCACAAATATGGGTCGTTCCTGTTAGTTTGCAGAAATAAATGTTGGCGCACACATGCTCGTTTTGGCACCTTCTATCACATTTGTGACTAGGGATGATCACCCCATCCCGGCTGAGAATACTCGACAAAAATATAACGTTTGTTGGTTCGGCATTCATAGATTTCCCAAATACCTCCATCGCTTCTATTGATTTGCAAATTGATCAGCAACTCTCTAACGTTCGCTCGATTTCTTACTTCTGCAGTCCAAAAACGGAGAAAGGGAAGTCAAGCGATGTTAAAAAAAGTATCTTCCCTTCAATACTAAAATAGGATAGGATAGATAGATGAAATCTCGGCAACAACAGAGTCTGAGATAGAGAGTGAGAGATGTTCACACACATATGAGGCATTGAATTGAAAGAATAATAATAAACATTAAATCCATATGGCATAGATAAAATGATAAGATCGACAAAAGCCTGTGAACAGATATCTAACCAGAAAAAATGATAGAAGAAGAGGAAGAAAACTCACATAGTTTCACAGAAATTGAGAACTCTGAAAATAGAGATTTCAAGCAACGGATGGATGCTGAGGACAAAGAGGATCTGCTGCTCTCGCTCCTTAACAACCCGTTCCTCGTGAAGGAAGAAAAATGGCTCAGCACTTAGCAGGATGTGGATTGGGATATTTATAGATTAAACAAAAAGAGGGTCGGAGACTCGGAGTCAAGTCGTGCAGAGTAGATGAAATGCAGGTGAAATTCGCGGAAATGAAAGTGAAATTCGGATCCGCTTTTTCTTGACTTTTCTCTTTCATGTGGGAAAAACGAGAGGGAGCAAAGGGTAAAGCAGTGTGACGCGTCGAACGAACGATAGCAGATAGGAACGTTCTTCGGAAAGCGAAAGCAACGCATACGGAGAGAAAAGGGCAGACTTTAGTCCTATGGAATCCGCGTAATGATCTATACAGTTTGTAAACGGGTGCCCGATTGTCGGTCGAGAACCGGATCCATTCTGCTAAGGAAGTTAGAGCCAACAGTCAAAGGATGGATCATGTATTAATTAATTTCATGGGTATTTTTACGGAATACGGATCTTTTGTTTGGTCCAAACAGTTTAGAAAAGACGATGGGTAAATTTCAACTCTTTATTCTATTTTATCTTTTGTTCAAACATGGGATCCTTTTTCCTAAGAAAAGATAAAATAGAATAAAGGGTTGAAACTGACACATCATCTTAATTAAACTTATCATATCTCATAATTATTGAATGAGAAATTTCAAAATAGGACTTAAGTTTCTTTCAAATTTCAAAACAGGATAAAAAAGACCTCACATTTCAAATGAGGACTTGAGTTTTCCTTTTAAATAAGGACATACGGTGAAAGTGTGAGTTTTCCAACGACTTGTTCTCCTAATTTTTTCAAAATACCAAAAATGCCTTTAGGCACTTTCCTCTTATTCCATCCCGACTGTCATTGTCCTCAGCAGCAGTCCCTTAATCGCTGGGGCTTTCAATTGAAGCCATTGAAATCGACAAGGTTATTGGCAAAGGTGGGGTAGCGTAGGAGAATCCTCGATGTTCTAATATGTCTTTCTCCATCCATGTCTTTCTAATCCCTTTTTTACTATGGGGCGGAGTTTTTCTAACTCTATAGTCATATGGTGATGGTGGTGGTTTTGGAGAAGGAGGTGGTAACGGCGGTGTGGGCAGTGGAAGATCTCAAGACGACGAAGGCTGTGTTTTTCCGGAAACATATCCTTTTTAGTCTTTTCCATCCCCCTAACCCATTTTTACTGCGAGAGAAAAATCATTAAAAAAAAAAAAAAAAACCCTCATTTCCCCTCTCCTCTTCCATCCCCAAACTGGAAGAGATAAAAGTGCGGTGCCAATAAAAGCCCTCTTCACTAATCTAACACCAATTTTACATTAGCCACATCCTGTAAATAAAGATATTTTAGTTTGATAATGCTTTTTTTTTTTCACTAAACCCACGTACACACCGGACAAATTTGGGATGTGTTTCAAACGCAAGATATGGGGGAAGTAAACCTATGTCTTATGCCACTCCACTGACTCTCAGGAGGGTACTTGCTAAATGCTCAATAATGCTTCTTTAGTTTATTATTCTTGTTATTTATATAGGTAGCTCCCTATCAATTCAATCACTTCACCATACAAATAAAGAAAAAGGCACCAAAAGCATCAAATTACCTTGAACTTAATAAAATTAAGGCCTGGAATTCTTTTAATTCAGATTTATATTGAGATCTTTCATTTCCTACATCCAAACTTCTAGATATATCTATCTTCTACCCTCTTTAATTAGCTTGGGTCCAGTTGTGGGGACCCTTCTAACTTCGATCTATTTCAAACATGGTCCCCAAGGTTTTGATGCTCTCCATTGACCATGTGCACCTTACACTTTCGATGCTCCCCATTTGTCATCACTCATTAAATGGAGCTAACTAAAATACATTCATGATAATTCCTCTCCTCCAAGACGTCTTTGTGCAGATTAATAGTATAGTCCTGATAGTCAAATATCTGCCTAGAGTTTATCTGAAATTGCGAGTCCTCCAGCAACTTTTGGAGTTGATTGCAATGTGGCGTATAGGGACATTGAAAACGGTGGTCAGTGGAGATGTGTTTCCATCGTGGTGTTCAGACTATAGACAAACCTTTCTGATTCCAAAATCACTCTACTGCATTGTGCAAAACCAATGGGAAAGAGGTAAAGGTCAATGAAATCTTTTGGTAGATTTTTAAAAAGAGATGAGAAACTGCTCTGGATAAATATTCACCGTAGAAAAAATTCATATTCCCTTTTTTCTTTTTTTCTTAAGTCTAGGTCAATGTAAATAAAATCATAGGTCAAGCACATGTATTATAAAATAAGTGTTAAGAAAGAGACGTTCCTATGGAAAAGTGGCAAGTGAAACTTCCCTCATTTCACTTATCCACTCGGAATATTTGATCCCTTGAACTTGCTTCATAGTTGTTAATATAGTTTCGGACCTCATTTCGCTCTGGCCTGTAAAATGAAGATTTTCTAGCAATTTGAAATTTCAACGAAACTTTTCGAAATTACATTTTCAGAGAAAATATAACATAATATATACATATATATGTAAAAAAAATAAAAATAAAAATAATAAAAAATAGATTCAATCCATGACAGTAAGTTTTTTGGAATTACATTTTGAAAAAATATCAGAAATACAATATATATATATACAAAATATATATATATACACATTTGATTAGATTCTCACAAAAAAAAAAAAAAAACGAAAAAACACCTTTTATTAAATTCAAATAGAAAAAGTGCACTCGGGAAACCATTAAAATCATCTTTTTTTTCTTTTTTTTTGTTTTTTTTTTTTTTTTTTTGCTGTCGGAGGGTTCCCAACCCTTTGGGCTGGACTAATCCCTCCGGGCCCAAAGGGAAGCCGGATAAATCCCCTGTAGCCCTAGTGTGGTAACGGAGTTTCGAACCCACAACCTCCGAGAGCAAACCGTGGTCCTAGGCCAACTAAGCTACCCCTTGGGGTTCCATTAAAATCATCTTAGACATGGTAATGGGTGCCTGGCCAATCGGGAAAGAACAGTAAATATATAATCTTCTCAATACTGGCATTCATTTCCATCTAGGTGGGCTTCACACAAAAGGGGACTGGTATTCCTCTGGAAATTGGATGGGTTATCCTAGGGTTGTATTCACAATAAATTTGTGATGCTCCTTGGTTCAAGATCCACTGTCATGTCTATTAAATGCAGTTGGTTAGATTTTAGAACTCCGCTTTGATGCTTATACAAGGATAATCCGAATCATCAAAGTGATTTTTGAAATTTGATAATTATATATATATATATATTTCTTATTTCTCAATTTTAACTTTTAGCTTAATTCACTTTACAAATAAATTATTTAAACGGGCATATATCACAGGAGGGTGTGATATTATCTTCATTGGCTCATTATAATATATTAAAGTTGAAGGTTTTAAATTCAATTTTGATCAAGTTACTTTAAATCTAACTCTTTTTACTCAGCCGTAATGCTAAAAAAAACTAAAAATGTATATATATTAGGAGATTTAATCCCATGACCTCTTGTTTTTTTATAAAAATAAAAAATATGATCACTAAACCGCATAATATTTATATATAATTACTTATCAAAGTAACATAAAAAATAGTTAAACAGAGTGAAACCCAAGCAACGTTGGTATTGTCCGTGTTAGAACAGTATAATCGTTACACGGGAGCTCAATTCACTTTTCTGAGCACACTTTTTCTATATCACTTTAGTAAAAGTGAGTCTTATTATCTAATTGAGCACATGATTGATAATGGGATATAGGCGGGGAAGGATGGCTAATTTTTTATAATTCTTTTTTATGTTTTTTTATCTCAGTCCTGAAATACCCCTCAAAACTACTTGTAACTACGAAAATACCCTCAACTTGTATAATTACGAAAAGACACTCGGCTCTTTCCGTATGCCATTGCAAACCCTCTCTCTTCTCCTTATCTGGCGTCTCTCTCTCGCGATCAACGCCTCTAGCAGTTGATACCTCTCTCCCTCTCGCATCAACACTGCCACTTATTAGGGTTTTGCATCTTCTTCTTTAAAGGTATTGACACAAATCACTTTGCATTTTGAAACAATCAATGTGATCAGAGGCGGACCGACCTTTATATCGCTCAGGTCAAATTTCAAATTCCTCTTCAAAAGTAATTGGGCCTTGGCCCACGCCCCACCCCGCATCAATTGAAAGACTCACCGCAGGTCAAAAGGGGAGAACGAAAAAAAAAAACTCTAAACCTGGGGCGGTCATTCCAAATTCGCCTTCAAATACTATAGGCCTTGGCCACGCCCCCACATCAAGAAAATGCTCCCTCAGGTCAAAAAGGGAAGAACGAAAAAAAAGAACCCCACGTTCCTCTTTGGCTCTTTCGAACTTCCCTCTTCGTCTCTTCCGTTCTACCGGCCCTTCGAGGCTTCGACTGTTCAACTTCAGCCGTTCAGGTTCAGGTAACTCTCTCTCCCTCTCTCTGTAGCTTCTCCCCCACTCTCCCTCCCTGGCTAGGTTTGTGCAGTTTCCTCTCTTTCTCCTTTGCACTTTAGGGTTTATGTTTTACTTTTCTTTTTTTCATTTGAAGTGATGATTTCAGACTTCCAATTTCCAAACGATATATTTAAGGAAGAAGTGAAATGACCAGATGCCTTAAAATGCAAGCGAGACTGATATCATCAAAGAATGTTACTGCAGTCTGCAAACCATAATCTTCGACGACTCTGAGCTTTTTGTGATTTTCCAGCGCTTCGGAACGGTGTGGTCTGTGGAGGTGAATTCCATCTCCATCTCTCTTTAGTATAGTTCCTAAGATTCTAGCCCTGTGTGTGTGTGTTTTTTTTCGTTCTCTTGTGCATAGCGTCGAACATGTGGTATGCGAGTCGTATTTTTGTGGAGTGTGGGTTCTTGTAGTTGTCTCTTGTGTGATTCACACGGTTTTATGGATATAAAATTGATTGATTTTGATTGTTATCTGTTTAAGTGTGTATTCCCATCATCGATTAGGGATTTGTGCAGTTTTCAAGTGGGGCCTCCACTGCCCTGTCGTGATTTGGGGCACATACAGATGAGCCTCTGACCCATGGACATGAGTAGAAGAAGAAGCAATATGTATCATTTGATTTTAATCAGGGGGTTACTCTGCTGTGGAGAAATAAATGCATTATCATGCATTGGTTTCAACTTTCACACATGGTTTATATTTTCAGTATTTGAGCATGCATCTTTTCATACAAAGAGGTGGTAAGAATGCAAATAAGATTGTCAATTATCTAGAAGAAGGGGAGGCATGAGCAGGGAGGAGAGCTACATCAGTCAATGTCTACTGAAAACAGTTGATTTAATTTTAGTGCTTTAGAGAATATGCATAATGGTTACGTATCAAGCATGTATCTCTGCACTGATTTACGCATGTGATATGTAAAAGAGGCATATAAATGGTGTGAAAATGGGCCACCAAATTTGAACACCTCAAGAGATGGTCAATGAAAGAACGCCTTTACTCTCGTGATGGTAAATTAGCGTCATAAGTGTTTCCTGGTTTCGAATCCCCCAATCCACTTTTCTTGTTTTTAATTTTTAAACCAAAATAGCAGAGACAAGTATTTTCTTCATGATCTCATCATCGGCTCATCGCCCTGTTTTTTCACACCAAAGGTTTATTGAGAAGAATATGTTCCCTCTTTGTCTCTCTTTCTCTGATAAATGGAGGGAATTATGAACTTCTCTCCTATGGCATGACCCTTTTTACAAATAAAACATATGATCATTAAAACAATGGAATATGTAAATTAAATCTTATTTTAAAGATTTTGAATGATCTAGAATTGTCCATATTTTCTATGTCCTGCTTTGGAATAGATCTAGAATTGTTGTGAGCAAGTCTTATCTAATTGTCTTGATCTATGTTTTAGCTTTAACTACTTATTTCTTTTTTTCTTTTTTCATTTTGGAAACATTATTTTTGGCCCGTAATATGATGTTTATGATTATGCTGATAATGTTCATCTATAAATTATAAATACAGGTGCTCTCATTTGGATTCGTATGATTAAGGAACTGTTTGGAGCTTAAGGAAATAATAACGAGGTACTAATTTTACATGATAATGTATATTACTTCTGTAGAGTTTCTTTATTATTGTTGTAGTTTGCTTGTCAAATTATGTGCTAATTTCTTGAGGATTCGCGATTTGGGTGTTGTCGCTTAAAAGTTAATTTACAAATTAGGTGTTAGTAGTAGGATTCCTTATCAAAAGAAGAAATTGTTTAAAATCATGTCTTTAACCTATGTTATAAATGGTGATTATTGGTGGTTGGCAAGGGTTTGCCCTCATTTTTTGGGAGACTTTTTTGTTTTTAGTATACTTCTTTTATACTATAAATTTTGGTGAAATGAATAGTCCTTATTTCAAACAAGAAATATATTAAGTTGATATAGTTAAATATTTTGCGTCTATTTACATGGAATGCATTTTTTCTTTTGTTATTGTTATGAAAAATTCTAGCAAAAGTTTAGCCCCACCTAAACGAAAATCCTGGGTCCGCCTCTGAATGTGATTCTGGGTATGTGATGTGATAGAAAAAAAAGAAACATTGATCTCTAACAGAAATTTCCATTTCAAACAAGAGGCCTACTTTTCCATTTCAAACAAGAGGTCTACTTATGGGTTGATGTCAATCGGGTTGAAAAAGATTATGAGTTTCGATATTTTGATCATCTGAAGTCACATGATTGATAATCGGATCCAAGTTCATAATTTGAAATTGGGGCTGATTAACAATTGATTTGGCTTCTCATAGGTAGATATTGAAGGTTGTGATTTGTTATCCATTGTAACTTTTTGAGGACTGCCTATACTTATCAATACACATGAGTCTGGTTTCCAATGAGCTAACATGCTAACATATAGGTAGATGGGATGTGCTTGGGTGTTGATGATGAACCAGCAAGTGTACATTCAGAGTTAATGATGTAACAAAATATATTGCATAATCCTCAAAGCACAAGTAAAAACTTCACAGCCTTCACAACCTATATCTATCTATCTATCTATCTATCTATATCTATCTATCTATCTAAAGTCGAGCAATGAGCAGAAAAAGAATCCTGCTCAGTGACACCGGAGTTCTCAAAACTTCCTGCCACCAATTTGTCTTTTGAACTTCTCTAGATGAGTTAAAGGTGAATGAGGAGCCTGTAAAATTATTTCCAAACGTTGAGAGAATGAAACGAGAGAGACTTTTACTGATTGAAGAGCAAGTCTTTCCAAGGAAGAAGAGTGGAAAATTTGTAGTGCCGAAGATTCGAGGGCAACTAAACATCGCTTAGTCACTAAAGTTCTTGCCTCGTGATTCACCCAACGCACATGATAAGGACTAGCAAGGTCTTCAGTTGGGAGATTAAAAAAAGAAACTAGATTTTGATAAACATAATTACCTGCACTTCCCGAGTCCATGACGAAGCTACATTCAAATCCTCGAATGATTCCATAGGTCTCAAAAATTTTGGTACATTGTTTTATGATCGATTCATTGAGCCAATCCCAATCATCAACCTTCCGTTTCTTTGAGTTCAAAGTTGGACTTGATGGGACAACCTGTTGGGTGTGGTGAGTTTTTAATATTTTCAGCTCTTTCGGCTCAATATCCTATTCCGGATATTCATCATAGACAGGAGGTTTTGACTAATGAAGTTTGGGCTCCATAGTTGCTGCCATCAGGTTTTTGTAACACTCCTTGTGGTTGAAAATATTTTCAGCCTGATCTTTTTGATGGAATGCATCCAAATTTTGATGTATGACAAGTGATACTCCTTCATCTGCATAAGTGATCTCATTATCCATCTCTGGCCGCTCCTCCAAAGAGTGACCATCAGAATTATGACGAGAACCATTATGATCAAATGGCTTATATCGCTCAAGACCTGCTGCAATTGCTGAACTTGTCTCCTCAACTCATCCACTTCAACATCACGAAGATCTCTTTCATGACGAGGAGGTGATTCAACATTTGGTCCGCGACAACGACCCGCCATGACAACCAAAAGCTTTGATACCAACTGATACCGGGGATATGATAGGCAATAAAAAGATAAAAATAAAAGGGATCCAATGAGATACAGATATCACCACCCAAAGGAAGATAAGCTCACCACCCGAGCAAGAACACCTAAGGGATATAGAAATCACCACCCAAAGAAAACTCACAAGAGATACAGAGCAAGAGAACCACTCACCACTCTAAGGAATCCACCTAAGAAATACAAAAACGGGGAACTCGCCACCTATCGGAATCCACCAAAGGATAAGAGTTAACAAGAAGAAATATCTTCTCACAAGCCAAAGGCTAAATCAAAACACACTCCACTGATTTCATTCATAGCAAAGGATATATATAGGACTTGTTGGAGCATCCCTCCAACATAGGAAAAATAAACTTAGATTTTCAAAGCTAGAATTAAGTGAAAACAAAGACTTTGACTACAACTAACTAGGTAGATTTCTTAAGAACTTAAAAGACACCTAAAAACTTTAAAAAGAAATTAACAAAGTTTAGAGAAGCTCAAAAGACAACTTGGTGGCAGGAAGTTTTGAGAACTCCGGTGTCACTCAGTGGGCCATGTGCCCACTTTTGGACAAATAAAAAAGATATGAGAGCATGAATCTTAGCTTGATTGAACAACACAGCTAACCATTGGATTTTACATGAAGTAGGAGAACATGGTTGGGTTTAAAAATAGATACATGGTGATGGAGGTGTTTTTAGATGCAAACAGAGACTTGGACAAGGCTGATCCTATCATTATTACCCAATACAACGTGACAAGAGCAATCAATGACAGCATTTCAGTGAACTTTGGAGAATGTGGTCTTGGTTCTTCTCTTGGATCATTCCAAGGTACGTATGGTTTTATCATCCTGCATTACTTTTAGCAATGAGGAAATCACTTTCTCCATTCCCCTATCAATCAATTATATGACCCTTGTGTTCAGGATACGCATGTCATCCCAGCCTTGAGTTGAGAATTTGAGCCATTGGTAGGAAACCCAGACTGTTGATCTGCTGTGCCGCACTGTAGAAAAAGGATGCTTAGTGATTGATATGTTTAATGATCATGTGTTTGACTTTCTTTCATGTTGAATCTTGATCCCTGGTACATTATTTTTAGGCTCTTAGCGTTTTCTTTTTTTCAACTTTCAGTCTAAATGCTTAGGAGTCTCCCTAATTGGCAATTTTAGGGGCTTGACCTCTTCTCTCTAAGTCCCATACTCCCATGAGATGAGCAGACTGGGTCATCAAACCATAGGCCCCATTTTTATGCACTTAAATGCCGGGCTATATCATTCATATCCTTGGATCAAGTATCACACAATTCATTTATTTTTTATTCTTTATTTTCTTTCATAAAAAGTGCCTATTGTTTTTATTTATGTGATTTGTGGTTTTTGAAGTTTCAAAGTTTTGACTCATGTTGTAGTTAAGTACGTGAATCCCATTACAAAGGTGTGCGTTATCAGAGCTTCACGAGAGGAGCACCAAAAAGTTTGGTCTGCAATCACCATGGTCAGGAGTATTGTAAATTGTCCAGTGATATTTAACTTACTGGACCTGAGTGGTGAGTCAACTGCTTAGAAGAGAAATTACTGCTTATGTTTTGTTGTCTTATGAAACATGCTTTATGATTGATATCAATAGAGCCCACAAGTAAGAGACTTGGTACTTGGAGTTTTCGCTCCGCCTTTTCACAATGAGGGAAAAACCTTTTATGTCCACATCATAACAATGTCATCATGTTAATAGCAAATGCAACACATTGTATCTGTGACATAAGATATTGGACCAAACAATCTTGTCATGTGCTCCTCTTTCCCCTCCAAAATCACTTTCCAAATATGAAGTTAAACTTTGCATGTCATAGGCCAAACATTCGTATTTCGTATCGTGTGCTTCTTCTATATCTTATCAAAAATCACTTTACAAATATTATCGCCATTGGTATATGAACTTGTTACGAACACAGTTTGGTTATTTTGCTATACAGGTGCAGACACCTGTGACTGTTATTTCTAATTTTTGAAGCTGATACTAGTGTGTTAAAAATCCCATAAACTACTTTGAACCTGATTTTTATTTGCGGGCCTTGCATTTGGACCTCATCATGCTTAGGTTAAAATGCTTTGGAACAATTTATTCTGCTGTGTTCGGGTTAGCGGAATTCAGAGAGTACATTCGATGGTACCCCCCCAACACTACACTTGGTAGATACTGGTCATGGTTGGATCAGAAAGGTTGGAAAATTGTATCGTACCTGATGCCATTTCCAACTCCAATTCCTCCCCAACTGCTTGGCAAGATTGATTGTCATTGCTTTTGCAAAATACTCAAACCACTTGCACTTGGGGCCACATTTAAAGACACCATTAAGTGGTTGGTTTGTAAGTTGTGAAAATTCAGCAGAACCTCATTCCTTTGCAAGCCAGTATCATGTCCACACTACCATAATTAGAGATGACAATTCTCTGACCAGCAAACCTGACCCTAACCCAACCTGGCAATTCAGTTTTTCTTTTGACATTCTGAACTTATTAATATGGGTTGGCTATGGGCTGAGTAGATGCCCTACCTGTTATTAAGGGTTCAGGTTGAGATTTTGATCCCGATTAATAATGAGCCATGTTTGGGTGGAGCCTATACATGTTTCCCTCGTAGTTCAACCTGATCTGAACCCTACGTGATCTGACCTGTTGCCAACCCTAACCATAATGTTTATTTACATTTTGAATGGCTGACATTTGGTGCTTATCTTGATTAGTGCTTAGTTTGATTGGATTGCATCAATAGCTTTTTTTTTTTTTTCTTTTCTCATTTGGTTTAATTTATGATGGAGTACTATCAAGACTACATTGTCTCATTTCTTTGTATTAGGAAGCATCAGAGCCTGTAAAACTGCAGCCTTGAAGTGTGATGAAGCAAAGTTTGAACAGTACAAGCTTATGGTTGGAGATCGTATTATGCCTGAGGTTACTAAGCAGGTGCAAAATTGCTTAGAAAAAATCAAATTACTGGAGCACTGACTTCAAGAATTTTCAAGGTGAAGACGACTGTAAAGCTCTCAAGAATGAGGTTTTCAGAAACGCAGAGAAACTGAGGCAAAGATGGTCACATTATTTTTGGTACCTGTGTCAGTTTTCTAGGAAGATGGTCTTTTGTTTTGCATTTTCCCTCCTCTTCTCTTCTCAATTGTGTGTATGTAACTTTTCAGTTATTGTTCCTTCTCAAGGTTTGAATTCAGTGATCCCTATTTATCATTTAAATTCAGAATTTGTTTTATCTCAAGTGCATTTGGATGTGCTCCAAATCAATATTTGTCTGAACGTTTTGGCTGAACAGATGGTATCTGATCCTTGTGCCATTGTGGTGGCATAGAAAAGGGAAAACATGCCAGGGGTTACTGCATTTTGCACTTTTGCCCTTTTCCCCTCCAAATCATCATCATCGCCGAGTACATAAAGTGGTACTAAAGTATGAAAATTAGTATAGTATATAGTGTACGCTGTGAATGCCTGAAGCAGATAACCATCTGTTCTACTAAATTATTCGAAGTTTTAATGGGACCAAGTAGAAGCGTAAGACTTAAATGATTGGAACTGGAATTTCTTATCGGTTGGTGAGAATTGGAAAGTAGGCTATTGAAATTTGAAGAACATTTTAGTAAGAAATCTCTACCCACTGCCCTGTGAAACAATGGTTTTTTTTTTTAAAAATCTATCATCTTTTTATTTTTATTTTTTTTGTTGCAATAACTTAATATTGATTGCAAATTTCATATTTGTGAATGGTCTTGTGGGTCTCGCCCTGCCAATTAGCAGGATTAGGAGGGATGGAAAGGTCATATCATGGTTCAGGGTTAGGTAAAAATGAGCTCTATCAGATGATCCTAACCCTTGGTTTAAGGGTCCCAATGTTTAATATATACATAATATTTTTGTAGATTGCACATAGGTTCTTTAACTTCATTCTTTTGAATCGTTATCTGTTACCGGTTCTGTTTTAATAGGGAGAAATTAGTCCTGCTTATTAAAAAAGTAAAACCCTTGTGCAGCTGTGCTAAACACACCTATGACTGGCAACTGACCTGAATACCACACCCACACTTTTTTGACAGTTGCAATTGGGTTGAATCTGGTCTAAATTGGCTCATGTAACCCATTTGAATTAATCATGCTCCAAGCGAGGAAATGCTCGGTAGGGCTTATTAACCCTATAAAATTATAAGGGATGATTGTGGATTAGCCATCTAGTACAACTCAACTCCTTGTAATTTCTTATCATTTGATTTAAGAGATGGTTGGAGCTGTTGGTCTATTTTTATCTGTCAAATTTAAAGTTCTGGACGATCATGTCCGCTTCTAGATTTTATGGTTGAGAATGTCAAATACGCCCCTTTTTGTTTAATGGTTAATCCACTTTCTCCCCTTTGGTCCGTAAGTTCAAAGAGCCCCATAAAGGCGGGTACAATTTGTCACTCATTCTCACTAACTCAGGTTTACTGCTGTTCTTTTTCTGAGGATATTTAGAGGGGGTTGAATATCAAGGTACAGAGGAGACTACCAAGGCCTCAAGGATGGCTAAAGTGGAGGTATTTTGGTGGTTCCGGCTACAGAATGGGTCCATATTGGACGAGGACCCGAACATTATTTAGCCTCTAAATCTGCATGCAGGCCTGAATCTGATGGAGTCAACTGGTCGACGCGATTCAGAATCAGTATTGTATTAAAAGCATACTACAAGATTCAATGTGAGATCAAACCTGGGAGTTGGGACCTTTCAGATTCAGTCTAAGTGCTACCGTTTTGATACATGCCATTCAATTTGGCTGTGCAAAATAATGCAAATACTTACATTGATTTTTTTTTTTTTTTTAACAAGGAATGCACACTATGCATGTCCTGACAACCTAGAAATACTAATACATTAATTGTCAATTCATACTTTATATGAAATCATAATGTTTCTATATATCACTCATAGCGGGTCTTAGATTTTATCTGAGAATTTGACTCAAGATAGATTGGAATGGATAAACAAAATTCGTGTAGCCGATTCCAACATAGTTGGCACAAGGCTTTGATGATGATGAAGATGATGATGAGCGGGTCTTAAATCCGGGGATGAAATTAGTCTTATCTCCATGGATAGTGTCTCTAGTGGGTCCCAGCCCCCTTGTGTGGGTTATAAAAAAGAAAAAGAAAAGGGGGTTTTTGGAATCTTCTGCTAACAGGAAAATTGAGGTCCATTCACATCCTACCTACAACCCTTTTAGCACATGTTGTGATCCAAAGGTTGTGGTATTCTGAAATGAATGATACTCTCTAGGAAGATGCCTAAGTTCGTTACTGGCGAGGTTGTCAATCTCCTGTCAACACACATTGAAATGAAGTTTTAGAACATTATAGGAACTCATTTGCGAATCTGGTGCACTCACTAGCTAAGGTGCCTAAATGCAAACCCTTGATGTTATTCTCAGTCATTTTAATGTATGTCCTAGAGATAGAAACCACCATATATTGTCCTCACAATTTAAGTGATTCATTTAACGTGCACATATTGCTTTCTGCGTAGCAATTGTTCCCGTGCTTTGCAACTGGCAACACCCCTTCCTTATTCTGGTCTTTGGAAAGCAATGGGTTGCAAGTGTCATGAGTCCCATGACATGAGCCCTTTTAGGTGGGATACAAGGAAAGGACTCTGTGATATGACATTGCCATAGTGGCCCAAGTCATTAATAAAAACCGACCCTTCTTCAACGACTGCACCGTGGTGCTCACCACAGGCATTTTCCAAAAGGAGTGAGGTTTCTGCTACAGGTATACACCAGCAATGGAAAGAAAATATCTTGATTTGGTTTTGGTTCCTATGGGGCTTGCATTGATGTTGGGGTACCATGTGTGGCTCTGTTACCGTATTGTGAAGCATCCAACAAAGACTCTGATTGGCACAAACTCCCTCAGCCGATGGATATGGGTTCGAACGATGATGGAGGTCAGTGCATGTCCATTAACATTTTCATTCATCCATGATCCTTCTTTCGCTTGCATTTTGAAATGGGATTCGTCCACTTCCCATGTTTGGTTCGGATTTTAAAACATTGGATTCTGTTTGGAGAAATTTTATATGATAAGGTGTTATAATGATGGGCACTTGACACGCTCAAGAAATGCTGTATCTTGTTCTTTTAGAACATTGATTGATTGATACTATATTTGTGATGAGTTTTTTGTGATTAGGAAAAAGATGATGATGGGCACTTGACACGCTCAAGAAATACTGTATCTGGTTCAAGAACATTGATTGATTGATACTATGTTTGTGATGAAGTCTTTGTGATTGGGAAAAAGATATTCGGATGGTTATGGGGTCTTTTAGATAAAAGTGTCATGTCCCTTTGGTTTATTAAACATTGATTTTCTTTTTATTTTTTATTTGGTTTGAATGATCAGAGTCAGACTGATTGTTCATTCCAGTCGAAAACATGATATCATAATTGTATAAAAGATGACAATAAAAACTGAAATTTAGAGAGAGGGAGGATTGAAAAAAAAAATGAAAATAGGAAAACCAGGAAAGTTAGAAAAACTACTAGGCCATTGCTTTCTTGGTACTGAATTCTTAGGAACCCATGGCAAAGGAGGTTTTGTGGAAGTGGGGTTGGAGAACAGAGGAGTGGAGGGTGTAAGGCAGAGATCTAGATGAGACCATTGCTTCCATGAGATTTAGTTTTCTAGGGCAATGGGTGGGTAGTCCTTTCTTGTCAAAGGAGAGATTATTTAATGGTCCTTTTATGGATTCCTGCTGATCTTTACCTTTAATCATTCAACATTAGCCCCCTTCAATGGATATGTTTTGCTTTGAGTTCCTTGAAATTCAATATAGATTAAACATCTATTTGAGTTAAAGTGACATCTGCAACTTCACATGTACACCATAGAAGTATTTTAAATTTTATACATTTCATATAAATTCACAAAAAGAATCCTAGAGTTAGAAAATAAAATAGCACAAATAGCATGTAGTTTCTTTTCACAATATTTAGCTTTGTCAGCTCTAAATTGTAAAAATATGTATAGTTCTGTTTGAGAGTAATAGTTAATGAAATTAAGTTCAATTTATCTAATTTTTTATGATTGATTGGCTCTTACAGTTCACACGGTTCATTCCAGGAACATTGAGTACCTGTTTTGATCAAACCAAATTAGAACTAGTAGTGGTTTTGTTTCAACCAAATTGGGCTGGTCAGCTTGGTCTTTGGGGAAAAGAATTTACTGGATCACAGTTACCAAGAATTTTTTTTATGAGTTTATCCTTGTAAATACCAGAAGCCTTTTGTCAGTTGCTTTCCATTTACTCATTTGTTTCACACTTCTATATAAATTCTAGAACAGAATCTTACAAAAATGAGGCATTTCAAGCATTTGTTTCCCAGCATCTGTTTCTTATTCTGCCAAGTGTCTATAGGACTCCCCAAAGAATGGTGTCCTGGCGGTGCAAACTCTTCGAAACAGCATAATGGCATCGACACTAATGGCATCCACGGCGATCATGCTTAGCTCTGTGATCTCTGCGCTGATGATGACTAGCGGCGGTGTCGAAGGACATGTATTTGTGTATGGTGACACCAGCAAGTTGGGGTTTTCGATCAAGTTCTTCTCCATCTTGGCATGCTTCTTGGTGGCTTTCCTGATGAACGTGCAATCCATCCGGTACTACAGCCATGCAAGCATCCTTATCAATGTGCCCGTAAAAGATAACAAGCCAAATCTCACAATAGACTACGTGGGAAGGACGGTAAATCGAGGGAGTTACTTCTGGTCGCTTGGCTTGCGTGCTTTCTACTTCTCTTTCCCTCTTTTTCTGTGGGTTTTTGGTCCCATACCCATGTTTCTATGTTGTCTTGTGCTGGTGTTCCTGCTCTATTTCATCGATGTGTCATTTGATTGTGAGGTGAGCAGTTATGAGGGGGATGAAGAAGAAGGAATGAAGACGGGCTAACGTGCCTGAGGCTTATGAAATTCAACCCAAGTTGAATTGAGTTGTGAACTTGTGGGGTTTCTTCTCGTACCACCTGCTCACATGTTATTACTATGTTAGGATATCTTCTTAGGGGTAGTTTTCAGCACATTTACCTTTGTTTTTACTGGCAATGATATTATAATTTCTACTGTTAGCTGTTGCTTTTGTGTTGTTGATTCATGAGAGTATCCCCACTCTTTACTTCAGATATTTGGCAAGTCCCCTCAACTTTTGATACACAAGTAGATGGTAGCCATTTGTAATTGTAGGTGTAAGACAATGACTCAGATAAGGCCAAGTTTGGAAGATTCCCATTGAATTCTTAAGAGCATGCTTGACAAGAAATCAGAGTTTTTTTTTTTTTTTTTGTTGGAAGAATTTCAAAACCCTCTAGTCAATGTATCTTTAAATTTTGTTGGAGAGAGATCTTGTTGCCTTTTCAACTTGTCTATTGTTACGGTTGTGGCAGCCAACCCCTGCAGAGCGGATTCTACAGGGGCAATCAGAGTGTTGGAGCAGCTGTGTATTGGCAAGTTGGTAACCACAACACATGATAGTTATCTCGCTACCATCAGCTGTGGATTGCTCATTTTATTGATTGCAACGACCGTAAAGGATTACGACATGGTAGACGATGAGGGAACCACCACAACACCACAATTCCATCAGATTCTCTTTCTGTAGTAAATGAGAATTATGGAAATTGGATCTGGGTGAGCAAACTCTATCTGAAACCAGAATTAGCATTCATTACTCTTTATATGTTTCTTGTCTTCACAAGAGGGATCTTCATGGGTGCTTGGAAGTTATTATAGGTGGTAAGAAAATTGTAACTTATTACGTAGGTTCATGAGGAATTACATGACACCTTCAATGGGACATAGATTATAGAAAAGGTACTCTTGACTCTTGAGCATTGAGTTTGTGCATGTTCTGTCCCATTATCCTCACTATTTTTTATGGGATCCACTTTCGATTCACCCTTGCCCTTTTCTCCAAGGTTGGCAGAGTAGAATCGGCTATTGGCAAGTTCTCTCATCTACCTTTACTGGAACTAAACTTTTAACAACATTGCCAAGTGTCAGCAAGGTTAAGGAATCCTTTAAAACATGAGAAATGCGAAAAAAAAAAAAAAAAAAAATGTTGATTCTGAATTTACAAAAGAATACAAAGCCCAACATTATAATTAAGCTAGATGCACACAACTTGAGCATTTCGGTCTGTAATTTCATCATGTAGTCAAGCTTCTTCATCAGCACAAGGGAGAGACGTCTCTAATCCTTCAAGCTCCCTTAGTCGAGATCAACCGCTTCCAAATCTGCTTCTGAAAACCTTCCAGAGTCGCCCAATGCTGGATTTGACACACCAATCTGAGAAACTAGATCTTTGGTAGCCTTGGGCTCTCCATTAGAACTGGGAGCATCTGGTTTTGGCTCAGAAAGATCCACTAATGGCTCCTTGCTTCCGACATTGTTTTTGTTCTGCAATGTTAAATTACAAGAACATAAATCACCTCTTATATATTGATCACTGTTTGTCCCTAAAATGACTGGGAAAGCAAGGGAGAATGTGATACTCAGCATGCAGATATTGAGTTCGTACAATTTGTATCCCTTTGATGAAAAGCTTCTATTTTTTTTGTTTTTCCATGGAGAGTAGGGGTATGTTTGTGTATTGTCTGCGAAAACCGATTTTGTGGACTTTGTTTTTCTGCAGGGAAAAGAAATTTTCCTACCCCACAAAATGCTTCAAAACTAAGGTGAAACACGTTCTTGTTTTGAAGGATTTTGGGGTTGAAAAGAATAGGATTGCATTGCATCTGCCGGACTTTACTTTGTTATAACAGCTAATTTACAATTAGTTATCCAGAGGGTCTCCCATTTGTGGATATATATATATGATTTACAGTTGTACCAGAATCGGTACTCTCTTGACATGGGTCGTAGGATTTATCATAGTGGAGCCCATGTGTGCCCCACAGGCCAACCCCTAATAGTCAGCAGCCTCGCTCCTCGATTTATATTCACATGCATAGTATCTTCAACCATGAGCATGTAGACCCTTGATCTGCCTGTTCTACCATGAATGGATCTTTTCTGAAAATTGCCCAGATTGGATGATACTAGCCATCCAATATTCGGCATTTTTATTGTTGTGATTGATTTTAATTCTTAGTGGCCATCAATTGATTGGGTTAGTGAGTGTCCATCGGGAAGATCAGATAGATGGCCCGATTTCTCTGTTTGAGAGACTCCAGGCCATGATGAAATGGTTAGGAATATTACTCTAGGGGGTGTGGTCTCATGAAACAGATACAGCTGCCCATTAGATAAACGAGACTGGACTGGATCAGAACTGATTCCTTCTACTCAGTGAAGGCAAGTGGGCTTACTTCAATGGCTGGAACGCTGCCAGCGCCTGTCTTGGGCACCTGCTCAGAGCTGGCCGGATTCTCTTGGGGCAGTACCTCAGGATCGGCTTCTTTGGGTTTGCTCGCGCAACTACCCATCGATTCTGAGGAAATTTGTGCGAATGGCAGGTGCAGAGATCTTGGGAAACTCTTATACAAGAGGTTCCCAGAATCTTCTTTTTTTTTGGGAGCTGGAGATGAAGAGGGGAGGAAAGAGATGGATGGAAGTGGCTCCAAATCTTAAAGAGAAACTGATGGTCAACAAGAGTTTTAGGAGGATCTTGTGATTTTGGCCTCTTAGGTGTTCTGACCGTTGGGAGTTGGTGGTTGTCTGGAGTAAAAAGCGCGGGAATGTTTTTATTCTTTTGAAAAGCCGTTGAGAACAGAGGAGCCTATTATCTATTTATTTATTTATTTATTAATTTATTTATGTTTGAAAGTAACAAAGGAGCTTAGGGATGTACATGGGTGCCTGAGTTTTTTTATTTTAATGACTTGTATCTTAACTTCTTTGACCCAACGGGGCTAATCTCTCGTCTGGCTCCACTAAATCCACATAAATGCAAACCAAACACATCTAAGACAATTTCAAATACAAGATGTGGGGAAAAATAAAATGCAAAAAAACAAACACACACAAGATGTGCGTGAGTGATTCGGTCCCTAAAGTTAAAAATAGAAAAAAAAAATTGGAGTAAAAATGGATGGAACTGAATCCTCTACCCCCTAGCTTTTAAAATAATATATGCTCTAGCTAGATCCCATATGCATGGATTTGAATTCGGTTCCAGAATTTCTCCCAAGTCTAAAAATAAGCTCCATATCTGCATTCTCCGGAATAGAAAACCATGAATACTCAAATGATTTGGATACCCATTTAAAACTTTAGTGAATGATCCAAAATTATTTCTTTGTTACGCGACAAACTTTTGGTATCTCTTTAAAATAATACATGTAGAAAAGTTTGGAGTTCAGGCTAATAATATACAAGGGGACCTTTGGCATCTTCTCAACATTAGATGTAGCCAATTGTACAATTAAATGACATCAATTAGACAGTCAAAGTAGAAAATATGAAATTGGTTGAGATAACTGCAGCATCCAATATTAGATGAATCACATAATCATTGGAGATAGTCAAGTAGACCAAACCATACAGAAGAGTGGATATATGTCAATAATGTACCTTTGTAACTAGTTTGGTTATTAGTATTTTGAGTCAAAATCAAACAAAAAGATACCGTTTGAATCGTCAACTGTGTAAAATTCTTTCCTTGATTTTCTCATTCTAAGAAAGCAATTAAGAATTTACACAGTTGGCGATTTAAGATTGGATGAAACGGTATTTACTTGTTTATAAGAAATAGGGGATAAGGGCTCATTAGGATTACCGGGGTTGATTAATTTTCTTACAAGCATTCTTAAGTGTAATAACTGCATTTGCAGGTATAATCAAGCATTATAAAGGCTATAAAGAGATCTCACAATGAGGTACACCCAATATGATCTCTTTTATACAATGGACCTGTTCCTATAAGTTAGATAGATAGATCTGAAAGGACTAGATCTGCTGCATGTGTGAGTCACAAGTGATTTTGATTTATCTTGTTTATCATGTGGTGGACTTTTCGTTCATGGGCATGTGAAAAACGACAAGTCATTGTCTCATTGACTCCGCATCATCTGGCAGGACTGACTCCGAGTAATGGCCACACACCAACACTTTCCCATGTCTTTAAATTTGCTGAAAAAAATAAATCTCACTTATCCAGGAAGTGCTCAGAATCTCCAAAATGGCCTCTTTAAAACCATATTCACTTTCTTTTCTCATTTTCTCTGTTTTAATCTTCTCTGCTTCTGCAAATCCCAAACAACACTCTACTCTTCCTCTCCGTTTTGGGCAAAATGGCCAGTTCAAGATCTTGCAGGTAGCAGACATGCACTACGCCGACGGAAAAACAACACCTTGCCTGGACGTGTTTCCAGATCAGTTCGCTACTTGCTCTGATCTCAACACCACTGCCTTCCTCGAACGAGTCATCCAAGCAGAGAAACCCGATCTCGTCGTCTTCACAGGTACTGGTCATGTCTCTCATCTTTTTATTTGTGTACCCGTTTTTCTGCAGAAAAAAATGAGGATTGGGCAACTGCACAATGGTACGGTGAAATTCATGTTTGGTGCAGTAAAATTTATGTTTGGCATGAAAAGGTGTGAACATGTACTAAATTCTTCACGATTTCTTGAAAAATAAATTTCTATTAATGAAAAATCAAGAAACGTCACATCAGATTTGTGATTTAATTTGAAGCTCTCCTTTCTCTTTCTTTTGTGTGCAGGCGATAACATCTTCGCGGCAGACTCGACGGATGCTGCAAAATCATTGGATGCGGCTTTTGCACCTGTGGTGCGGTGGGGGATCCCATGGGCGGCCGTTCTAGGAAACCACGACCAGGAATCGGCACTTTCGAGGGAAGGGGTGATGCAGCATATTGTCAAGATGGAAGGTACTGTCTCTCAATTCAATCCAACGGCCAGAGGAGAAGAGATGGACGGGTATGGGAACTACAACGTGGAGGTCATGGGAACCGATGGATCAAGGATGCACAATAAATCCCTTTTAAATTTGTATTTTTTAGACAGTGGGGATTACTCGATTGTACCGTCTGTTTCTTACTATGATTGGATCAAGCCATCTCAGCTGCTTTGGTTTCAGCAAACTTCAACTAAGCTTCAGGTATGTCGTTATATAGAAGGATCATTCTATGGCTAACAAAACATGTATTGTTGTATAATTACAAATATCTAATAATCTATCTTCTTTTTTGTTATTATTTTTATAAATAACCACCTTTATTAAACTGATAAGCTCAGTCAATAATTGTGAAAACCTGACTTAAAACCCCATTAAACTTGATTTGGTTTAAACAAGGTAACAGTCTAAATTTAATTCAAAACAGGTTAGATCAAGGCCATTTTCATACTCTACAATAACACATCTAAGATGTCATCAAGTGAGGGCATTTGATAAAAAGTTAGATGCCATTTGAAAAGGTTACTTATTCTGTGTATTTGATTCAAAAGTAAAGTTTGAATGTGTAAGACCGTTTGACAGTTTTTGTGGGCATTTGATTCAATAGACACGAATGCCTAAAATAGGGGGACATTTTATTGCTTTTAGGACAATTTTGTCCATATATATATATATATTATGATATGTTGAGTTTGTTCATATAATTTTACTTAATTATGACGTTTGGAAAGCTTTTCCTATATAACAACTTTATCTATATAACTTTTATTATATAATGAATTTTCCTTTTCTAATTAAATCAGACATACCCGATCATCTATTTGTAAAAGGGTTTAATTGAAACTTTTCTATTTCAAACAAATTGATTTGCATTAGGTCTATTTCAAATAGATACTACTACTTGTCAAACAAAACTCTTTGCCTTTTGTATCAAGCAGTGGTTCTTATTGAAAATGATCATTGAAAGGAAACGTAGTTGATTTTGATTATAGGAAACAGAGGTGCTATTTGTTACATATAAAGATCACAGCTTATAATTTTGTTTTAAGTTGTTTTTGTACTTTTGTTGTTATGTTTAGGTTTTTTGTTTATTTGTTGTTATTTCTATGTCCATCCTTCTTTTTACACTTAATATAATCCCTTTGCATAAAAAAAAAAGAAGAGAGAACATTAATAGATGCCAAAGGAAAGAACATTCAGTCCCAAGTTGTAGATTAATTGGTTTAGGGACAATTATGTGTGTTGTAGTGCTTATTCAAAGTCCTCCTTATAGAAGAAAATTAAGGGGAGAATAAAACTTCATGCATAATTTTACAAATAACCACTTGTAACTTAGACAATTAATCAATAAACCACCTCAAATTCCATCCTTTAATTTACAGTTATTGCGACTGTTTTGGTTGCAGAGAGAATATAAAAGTGATCTAGATGGTCAAAGAGAAGCCACTCCAGCGTTAGTATACTTCCACATACCATTGCCTGAGTATGCAAGCTTGGACTCGTCTAACTACACAGGGGTCAAACAGGAAGCAGGCATAAGCTCTGCTGATGTGAACTCAGGCTTCTTTGCAACGATGGTGGAAGCAGGAGACGTGAAAGCTGTCTTCACAGGCCATGATCACCTCAATGACTTCTGTGGCGACGTCTCAGGCATTCAACTTTGTTATGCAGGCGGATTTGGGTACCATGCCTATGGCAAGGCCGGCTGGCCTAGGAGAGCGAGAGTCGTATTGGCTTCTCTTAAGAAATCCAAGGAAGGGGGAGGATGGGGAGTGCTTGAATCTATCAAAACTTGGAAGCGTTTGGATGATGAACACCTCTCCACCATCCATGTTCAGACCCTCTGGACCAACACTACTTAAGCAACTACTGTCAAAATAAAGCTCCTACTATTGTTAAATATAGAATTCAAAACTCATCACTTGCACTATGTTGGTGTTTGCATTTGTGAAAGCTGAACAGATCCTATTGAACTTTGTATTACTCAAGTGTTTAGATCTTGGATGCATGCATCCTAGCGTCTTTATGCTGGAGTTTGAATCCCCACCCTTTGGGTTGTTTGTCTTTTAAGGCATGTGATGTGAAAATGCCATTATACTTTATACTATATTAAGCTAAGAGGTTTTGGATTAGATTTTGACCATCAGTTACAATTTTGAAAGGAAGTTACTCTTTTTTAAAATCTTTTTAGTTTTCTCACACATGTCTCTAACTACTTTGAAACCACCACTCATGTCTCCTACCACCAATCCACTTTTGCAAGTTTCACTTCTCCTTCTCTAATACCTCCATTTCTATCAAGAATTCCATTCCCTTTCTTCTTCAATTCATCTCTTTTCTCTTTTCCTTTTATCCCATTAGCTCATAGATTACATAAGCAAGTACTTTCATGATAAACTTTTATTATTTTCTTTTCTTTTCTTTCTAAAATTTATAGTAATTTTTTTAATGCATAAACGCCAACCATACCTGTGCTAAGCACGGGTTATTATGCTAGTTATACTATATTAAGCTGAAAGGTTTTTGGATTGGATTATACTATATTAAGCTAAGAGGTTTTGGATTAGATTTTGACCATCAGTTACAATTTTGAAAGGAAGTTACTCTTTTTTAAAATCTTTTTAGTTTTCTCACACATGTCTCTAACTACTTTGAAACCACCACTCATGTCTCCTACCACCAATCCACTTTTGCAAGTTTCACTTCTCCTTCTCTAATACCTCCATTTCTATCAAGAATTCCATTCCCTTTCTTCTTCAATTCATCTCTTTTCTCTTTCCCTTTTATCCCATTAGCTCATAGATTACATAAGCAGGTACTTTCATGATAAACTTTTATTATTTTCTTTTCTTTTCTTTCTAAAATTTATAGATATTTTTTTAATGCATAAACGCCAACCATACCTGTGCTAAGCACGGGTTATTATGCTAGTTATACTATATTAAGCTGAAAGGTTTTTGGATTGGATTTTGATGGGTAGTTTTGATTTTGAAACTACCTATCCTTATTTTGCTCAAACTTTGTACGTGCTCTCTCCACCTCCCTTACCTTTATCTCATGTAACCACCTATGCAACTCCCTTCTTATCTTTATCTCATGTAACCTCTCCTATCTTGCTTTCCCATGGTTCAAGATCACCTTTTTCCTTTCTACAACTTGTTTGGATTGACTACTGAAAATTGACTCTACACCAAAATGTATTTATCAATTGCTGCTATGGATATTGGAAAGACTACTTTCCTGTTAGACTACTCCATTTTACATACCTCCATGTGAGTCAAAAGCTTGGTATATCATTCCTATGTTACTCTATCTTGAGTTGAGTGTTTTATTTATACAAAAAAAATTATATTTATTTCTACGAATATTGTCCTAGTATAAACTTATGGTAGTGAATGTTGCATATGTAAAATTTACACATGTAAAATATAATATACTATATGTTTGTTTGTAAGCACTATTTTTAAAAGGATGAATTTTTGAACGGTTTGAATTACATATGTAAGATCTTCACAAATCTCAAAATCTATCTATAAATATTAAAGACATTAAATTGATTACTTTGGGGGTTTAATGGGCTAATAAATAATTTGAACAATTTGAATTTATTTTATTATGTAAACAGGCGAGATCAGAGATGATGAAACCACAATTGATTCGGACCTGAATTCATCTATGAAGATTCAGATCCGAATCCAAATCTGAATGTGAAACGGAATCGATATGGTGTATGTGGGCCCAACTTAGAGCTTAAAAAGGGTTCCGGACGGAATTACTATAACTAGATTAAAGAGCTTCAACATAAGCTTTTTTTATATATACAAGTGTGCGCTATTAAATGATATATGATTAAAGATAAGTGGGCTCTCAAATATGAAGATAACTCAAATTAAGTTATATGAGCTTTTAAAACCTATCTAATATACATGTTTAATATGTGATTGTAGTCGCTTTGGATTTGGATCTTTAGGTTTGAAACATACACGGATTCAAGTCTGAAACTAAATATACTGGGTTTTGTATGTATGGATCTAAATTTGAATCCAAATATCTCTAGGATCTAAAAAATAGGTCATATACTAACGGAAGATTTGAATACATAGACAATCAAATCTCCATTTGCAATCCAAGCGAAGGATCTAAGATGGATAGTGATACATATGAGAACTTGACTTCACTAAGATTTAAATTATTAGGGTACTGATAGCTGAGCATTATTTTTTCATCTTTTTTTTATTCAATTTCCATTAAAGAAGAGTTCAACAAATGATCATTTTTATATTTTCACTTTTGATTATCCATCTTTGACCTTTTCAAAAAGGGTTTTAGAATTTCTAAGAATTCAATTACATGCAAGGAAAAGACCCTCAAGCAACAAAAAATTAATTGAATATTAAAATAGCCTTACCTAAGCTAAGAAAGTCCCTGCCCTAGAGCCCCACTTGTTCCTCTATGATCAATCTAAGTACTTATTCTCATTACCCTAACTTTCTGAATTAAAACTTATTCAACATGACTCATGTAGTAGGCCCTTCAATTTATCCTAACAACTCTGATATTCCTCCAACTTTATTCCATGAATAGAACAAAGACAACTCTTGAGTCCTTTAAAATAATATACCTTACTCTCTTCTCATTGAAAAAGTCTACTGACCCCGGGATCCATACCTTTTCATTTGGTTTGGGTGGGGACACAGGCTGGATTGTTTTTTGGTTTGGGTGGGGACACAGGCTGGATTGTTTTCCAAAACAACCAATGACAGCATGCAGGTGGGCCCATGCAAAGTCGATATGAAATATAGTCGTAACGGTCTGGAAGACTCCGTCAGCCTCCCCTAACAAGAAAAGGAAAAGAGGTTTGAAACAAAACCACCTAAAATTGAAAATCCCAAACCCTCTCTTTGCAATCTGCCTTCCTTTCTTCCTGGGACAACGAAGCCCTAGCTGGGAAAAAGGGTTTAGGGTTATCTCTCCCTCCCTTTCTCTTGGTTAGGGTTAGGGTTTCTGCCATCTTCCTTCGTTACAGCAACAATGCCCTCTCTCTCAAACTCCTCTCTCTTTCTCGTCCTCTTCATTGCCATCTCCCTCTGCTCTGCATCGGTCCGATCGGAATATGATCCCTCGGCCATCAGATTGCCGTCCAATGCCGGTGCCGACGATCTCTGCGCCGGATCGGCTCCCGCTTCTTGCCCTGTCAGCTGCTTCCGCCCTCATCCCGTCTGTGGCGTCGACGGCGTCACCTACTGGTGCGGATGCGCCGACGCCATCTGCTCCGGCGCTCGCGTCGCCAAATTGGGGTTCTGCGAGGTCGGTAATGGCGGCAACGGGCTTGTTTCCGGTCAGGCGCTGCTCTTGGTGCACATTGTCTGGCTCATCGTGTTAGGGTTTTCTGTTCTCTTTGGCCTTTTCTGATATGGTTGGTGATTGGGTACATTTCCAGATTCTTCGATTCTTTTACTGTAATCTGTGTGTGCGCGCATTCTTGTATGAAAAAGAGGGATTTCTGCGGATTTTACATTTTTTTTCTTCTTCTCTATTTTGGAAATAAAGTGATTTGACTCATTTGTGGTATTTTGGATTAGATGGAGAATTCAGATTGTATATGTTGAGATTGTCTGGAATTTTACTTTTGATGCCAAAATTCTATTCTTTGGGCTCTTCTCATGGGTTGAATTTGGTGTTTCTTGTTTTTGGCACTTGATGACAGGGGTTTGTCTAAAAAGTCTTAGGCAAAGAAACAGAATTTTGAGGTTGATATGGAGGAAATATAAAAATCCCTTCAAAAGCAATGCTGACAAGGGTGCTTTTCAGCTGTTTTAGTAAGGATTGAAATGTAGTGAGTCTAAATTTGAGGCATTAAATGGTTGAAGCTTGTCTAACATCTGTTTTCATTGAGTTCCAGTTCTATCCGCTGCCAGTAACAATGGTGCTTTTGATAGGTATACATTCTTTGATAATATTGCAGCAAAGTAGATTTAGGGTGGCATGGAAATAAGCCCTTCAGAAGTTGGAGGCTCCAGTCATACAATTCATATGGTAAGGGGGGGGTGGGGGGGTGGGGGGGGTGGTGTAAAATAAAATAAGCGAAAATGGAGAAGAAAATTAAAAATTAAGGTCCTCTCTTGCTAGTTGATGTTTGGTAGCAGAGAAAATATGATCATGGTTTTAAGAATTCTACCTGGAAAAATATATCTCCAAAAAGCAGTAGAACAGTTTTTCTATGCTCAAAATGGTAGGAATCCAAACATAGCTTATTTCTTCTTCAATAGTTTCAGTTACCTTATGTCCGCAACCTTGCTAAACTTTTGCATTAGTTCCAAAGGAACTTCTGTCCATTGTTATTAATGACAATTTTGTTCTATCAATATTCCAATAAACACATACAACTGCACATGAGGCAGTGGTTGCCCGATATTTAGCAATGTGCAGATGTGTTTTTCTTTTATAGGCCTAAGATCAATTATTTCCCTCACAAATTGCATGGCTGAAATGATCTTCCAAGAATATTGAGCTATCAAGTATAATGGCAATGGTGCTTACAAATCTTCAAACATCCAATCCCCTAGGTTCTCCTTGACTCTTCATGATGTGACATTGATTGAACAACGAGAGATTACCCAATTCCAATAATGTGGCACTCTTCACCTAGAAAATAATTGCTACCGATACCTTTCTCTTTCTAATCACTTCCTGTTATACATGTCATATTGCTGTAACATCTCTCTCTAAAATCTTCATCTCTTGTGTTTTCTTTCCCTTGTAGATGAAATAGTTTCTAGTGTTTTTCTTTTTCCCTCCTTTAGGAACATGTGCAGTTCAGAGAATCTATTTTCTCAATATTGAAGCAAATCATGTACAATATTGTACCTTTTAGACCTGATCATTATTTGACTGTATCAATTTGTTCCAACCAAAACTATTGATCCCTTATAACCAAAAGGTCATTATCACCCAGTTACCCAGTATTTGCTTTCTCTCTGGTCTGTTTTCTATTTTGTCTTTTATATTACCTTGGTCACTTAATTGATAAGTTGTGGCGTATGACACTCATATACTTCTAAATTGGCTGTATATCAGTATTGTATCTGATAACTTTTCTATCTGAAGTTGATCTCTGGCATATCCATGCTGTTTCCGGGTATCATAGCATGTTATACAGGAGTACAACACCCATTTTGATGGGTCCGGTGACATAGGACCTATCAACTGTCATTATTACACTCATATATAAGTTATACCTTTCATGATTTGATTTTTTTACCTCTTTTAGCTGCATGCATTATGATGCTGGGAATGACATGAAGGATCCACTTGAACAATGTGGCACCTGCATTTTATGCCAAAGGTCCAAGAGTCAAGGGGGACTCATCTACTTGCTTTAAGTTTCAGTCCATGTGGAAAATTATTTCCCTCTACTAAAAAAAATTCTTTTTGTTGCATTTTGTTTGTTTGCTTTTTAGAGTATGAACCTTGGTTTAATATTGTAGTCTGTTATATCTTGGTTGGTTCTCAAAGGCCTAGATTAGGTATAGCCATAGAATTTTAATTCAGAAAGTGAAGCCAAAACTGAATGTGGGGCTTTCACCCATTACATCTCAGAAGGTTGGTCAACTGCTTCATTAAAAATTATCAAGAAACTTTAGGTTTTGCCATGTGAGGCTCTTCTTCCTATTGGTTGATTGGCATGGTGCAAGGCATGGGGCCTGTAATCTTCCTGTTGCCTGCTTTCTCCTTCAGTTGTGAAATTTTGCATGATATTTTTCATAATATTACCTTCGATACTTGTATTTGATCATGTTTTGCATGAGGAATTGAGATCTTTTCGCGAGTTTGTTGCATCGTTGCTACATGATTGAAGCACAAACCAGGTCATAGTATAGAATTTTGCTTCCCTCAGTTGGATTATTACTGCAGTCGCTTTCCTCACTGTCCACAGTACCTCTTACCCTCATTCATTCTCAGGCAGCAAGTCTAAAGATGGTGGATGAATAAAGAAAAAGTAATTATGCATACTGAAGATCATTTATTATAGCTTTTGATTTATTAATCCTCAAATCATTAGTTTGCACATCTAAAGTGTTTCAATTAATTAATCTGAACATATACACTTACAATAGACAAAGTGCCCAAGAATTGCTGAACAAGGAAGATCCATCTTTTTATCTTATAATGAATCCATGAAAGTGATGTCTCTCACTGTGAAGAGCCTATCTTCTCATCTTACAAATGAATCCTAAAAAATAAGGTGTCTCACTGTGAACAGGGCCCTCTTTTTTACATCTTGAGAAGTACGGTTAGCCTCGCTAAGTCATATAAATTAAGGCAACTTTCTCTTCTAAGCCTATTAATTAATGTGACTTGGGCACACCTTCCATATCAACTGAGTGTCTAATCTGACTCCTTGTCAAGTTGTTGGGCCTTATTAGTGACTTAATGAGTTGGCTAACCTCTATTATGGTGGTAGACCTTGTCAAGTTGTTGGGTTATTAAGGCTGGTAGTAGGAAGGATGTATCACCTCCCATAATTGACTGCTATCAACTACGCCCTTTTTTATTAATGAATTTAGTTAGGAGGATGTTGGTAGCTGTCTGATCAACAAAATTGTTGGAGGTTTCATTGCCTTTGATCAGACATTTGCTTCATGAATGCACAGAATTCTGACTGGCTACACTATACATTTATACATTTGTAGGACATTCAATGGATGGTTTTCATAGAATTATGGACAATTGGCTGCTCATGTGATGCCTTACTAGATCACTATAACCCAGATGATTTGCACAATGTAATTTTACTAAACTTATTTTTTAAGGTAGATGTGTTGCCTCATAGGTAAGCTTTTTCAAATTTTTTTTTTTTTTTTTTTCCAAAATCAACACCAATGTCTGAACCTTGGTCCATGACAAGGGGGTAGCCTTACCACTGCACTAACAACAGTGTGTTGACGATCATAGTACACTTATTCTTTATTCTTTAGTTAAAGAGAGTAAGATCTAAAATTTGATTGTTAAGACATGGTAGCCATCTGATACAATGCATGTTTAATTAAAAGGCTACTGATGGAGAAGTAGTTTTTAGGAGATTTTTTATCCACAAGTCTCTTATCTTTTCTAAAAAAAAAAAAAGTCTCTCATATCTTGTTTGAGCATTGTTCTCAGCACCACATTACTGAACGATGACTTTGTTAAAGCAGAAAAAAGAAAGAAAAAAGTTTGTTGTAGAAATGGAGAAATTGAACAGTCCAAGAAGCTTGAACTGAGCTAGACCTTTTTGCAGCGCAGGTTAGGTCGTGCCTGACTTCTTTCGCTGGATGTTGGCTCTCGCCCATGTGGGTTTATACCATACCAGCCCTGATCATTTATTGAAAGGCCCATCCAAAGTTTAGGCCCATGGGCTGGATCTGGACCTTCATTTTGGTTGACCCATTTGCAACCATAGAGAAAAATGGATCCCTTGCACATGACAGATTTTTTTTTTTTTTTTCGTTTTTCCATTTGTATATAATAGAAAATCATCCAAACGGGCTTGCCATTCTTAAGAAAATGGGTCACCGAGATTGAAGAATATATACATGTACATTTACATACATGTGCACGGCTCTTTTCTAAATTCCATACATAATTAGTTCAATGGGCCTGGAGTCCAAGGCCCGAATCGAGCCTGATGAGGGGCCCTAGCTCGGCCTGTTGGTTAGTCCAAGTCCTCAAACATAGATTCCAGACTATTTTATCAATAATGTTGCTGGTTCCACAGCGATGGTGTTGGCCAGTGTGTTATTTCATCCCAAGTTGATGGGAAATATTCGCTGTGCATTTGGTAGCTGAGTCTGAGAGACCACGTCCGGTCACAAATGTCTAAATTGCTCTGCTTCATTCATCTCTCCATGTTTGGCTTGGGTGGTTTTCTATTCGTATTGATGGTTCAGCGCTGCTACTTGGACAACTCGGGGGACCGAATTGTGGCTGTGGCCCGGTCCCCCGGGTATGTCCAAGTCGACTTTCCCTAGACGGAGTCCCGGCGTCCGTCCGGGGCACCCCAGTCGGGGTGTCTGGACTTTTCCTTGATGGTTACACTGACCACTGTTCACTCATATATATATATATATATATATATATATATATATATACTAGTGAAGCCCTGCACGTGCAATGCACGTGCACCGAACACATAGTTTTATTAATAAAATCTTTAAAAAATAAAGTTATTAAAAACTTCAGTAGAAGCTTCAATACGTTTAAAAATAAATTTTCAACAAAAAATGAGTGAATGTAAATTGCAAGGCTTGTGCAAAGTCCAAATACAAGAACTGACACTACTTTTTTTTCTATACATTTTAAAATAATAAAATAATGATATAGTGAGAAAAATGAGATCTCAAAAGACAGTCGATATAGAATTTATATAACTTTTTGAGGATATAAATCACATATTTATAGATATTTCATCATGAATATGTGTACAAATAAATTTTAATTTAATTTATTTGACCTGTCAGGTCGACTTATCAGTTTCTTGGTAGACTTGACATGCTAAAGTTGAAGTCCAGTTGAAAACATAGTCAAATTTATAGCCTGCAGTTTTATAAAAAATAAAAATAAAAACTAACAACCAGATGAGCTTACTGTTTTAACCAATTACCATGAACATTATATGTTCACTACAAAATCAGATTCTATTAAGGAAAACAATTAATTATATCTTACATAAGGACATCAGAATAACAAAACTAAGATGGTGGTTTTAGTCTTAACTTACAAATAATAATAACATCTCACACTAATCGTCAAGAATAATGAAGTAATCCGGCTTGTCCTCAAGCGATAGGGATCAACAATGGTGGAACTATGATATGAACTCTGACAGGTAAGATTTGCAGAGCACCTGTTGATCAATATTAGTATTTAACATGTGCTTTGTTTTATTTTATAAGACAGACCACTATGAGGTAAATAGAGGCAATACCTCTCCAAGAGTTAGCATCTTCTTTTACTTGATACAAAGTGCTATATTTTATACCCTATAAGAAAAAGATAATACATAGTAATTATAGAAGTTCAGTTAAATAGAAACTCACAAATTGAGATATCATAGGGAAAAAATACCAAAAAATAGAAAACTACAAATACAACTCTGCCAAAAGAATGAGACCTCCCTCTTAAGAAATACGTAAGAATGTAACACAGGTATTTTAGATCAACTCTTCTGCTCTGTTCTACAAAAATGATGGGAGTGCTAATCAAAGTAAGAAAAATTCAAAACGAAAAAAGACAAATTGAATTTGTTGCAGCTCAGCATCAAATACTTATTTTAGTTGTTTACACTTATAACGACCACTTCATTAATTGACTCTGGAGTTTGTAATAACGCTAGCATAACAAGGAGATTCTATGAGATTCACGTTTTCCCTTTAATGAAATGCATGACATTTAATTGAAATATATGAAAAGAAGAAGAAGCTTGCAATGATGAAAGAAATAAATGTGTTAGAAAATTATCAACGTTTTTCAATTTAAGCCTCATGAGTAAGAGCAATAATAAATAAATACATTCATGCCCTTTTATAATAAAAAAGATTCACAAAAGTTGTATATTAAAAAACAAAAAATCGTACTGATTGAACAACAACAATTTTACGATAGTAATCTATAAGACCTACCACTAAATTGCATTTATGGAATTATCTTTAGCAATCACTAATATCAGAAGAGAATCAATATTTAGTAGTAATTATCACATTATCCAACTTGTGATTACTCTTCCACCAGGAGTATAAATCAAGATCAATACAACTATTATGTCATATTGAAAACTCAATTATCCTAAGTAAATAAAATACAAACACATGAAGCAAAAGTGAAAATAATATCTAAATTCTTTTAATGCTAACTTTCATTAAAAGAGAGAAAAAAACAGGGCGGACATAAAATGAGTTTAAATTTGTACATTTCTTTTTCTTATTTATGATATTTTGTTAGTTGCTACTTTTTTCTAAAAGAGAAAAAGAAAAAACTAAACATAAAGCAATAATGAAAACGAAGTACCTATATATATGAGATGTGCTTATAAGTTTTGGATGTCCTTATACCTTTTTCAAAGGCCATAATAAATAATATACAACTGAAGGAACATAAAATTACAAATATTTAAGGTTAGTGTACAAAAGATTAAAGGGTTAATATTTAAAAAATAATAAGAAAGGGTTACATCCGTACAAAAAATAATAATCTAATATCTTCTGGAAACCTCCCGGAGCCCTCTGATGTTCTTAACCCTCAAATTTCAAATACAAATACCACTCAAGTATCTGTTAGTTCCACAAAAAAATAAAAATAAAAATAAATAAATAAATAAAAACTATTTTCACAATTAGCATTGTTTTAGGTAACAAAAAAAACCAAAGAGAATGTTAATTCTCTCGTGTGTAGTCAATTTGGTATTTGAATTATAACGCAACCACCAATTGGCCACCAGCAACAATAACAAAAGTAGCAAGCTAGCTAATACATTTTGTCACGACTTTTAAACTAATGGCGAAATATTTAAAGTGCCCACAAAACTGTAAATATTGAACACTAAAAGGTAGTAAGTAAAATGCACTTGATTGCTTTTCTTTTGATCCATTATAAAATTACTATTCATTTTTTTCTTTTATTTCATCATATCTTAGTTCAAGGTTTACCATTGAAAAAGTACATACCATTTAAGTTTTCAGAGTTAAAAGGCAGTATGTGCACCATGAACCACATAATGGAGTAAACAGTGCATAGTTAAAATCTTTTATTTTTCCCACCTTGCCTTAGTTTATTAACCGGAGTGTCCAAAATAGTGCTAAGAAAGGCTAAAAAATCTTTCTGAATAATAAAATCTAAAATATTTTTCCTTCGAAATGATTCTTTAATTGCACCATATCTCACAATTAATTTTACAAAAGACAAAAAATTAATAAAAATTTGAAAATTTGTGAACAAAATGGTTCAATGAGAACCACGAATGAATGCTTATTGGTCTTATCCCACTCTTGATGGGTTTGGAGGGTGACGATTGAAGAGGCATTGGTATAGAACGTAAGAATTTAACTAACATAAACTAAAACAAGAAAAAGAAATAAAATAAAATGTCAAATTCTTATATAAATATGGATTAAGTTTTCGGCCTTTTGAATATTAGCACCTGTACTGCTTAAAAAAAGTCATTCCCCTTCGACTCTATGGAGAACGAAAACAAATTCTAACAAATAATGGAAAGCTTTTCCATGCCTCATAGCATCTTCCTTTTAGTTATTGTCTACTTTGCTTTTCTCTACTAGGACACTTTCTGTTTGAGTTTTTCATTTTCCTATCTCACACCACAAAACAGCATAAAGTTTACATTTTAAATGCTATGCACAAATTCACAGTCCAAACATAGAGTGAGAATTAAATATAAAGTTCTACCATAAAGAAATACGAAACACGCACAATTTGGAAGCATATAGTTGAGATTCAAGAAATAAAACAGACATATAATTAAAACTATCAGAACACGAACGTTATCAATAGGCCTAACTTTGGCCCAAACAGGAATGAGAAAGAAAAAACCAACTCTTCATCGTCATTTTCTTAACTCTGGTTGCATCCATTTTTCTTAGAACAAAGATTTTATTACAACATTGAAAAAAATTAAAGAAGAAGACAATCAAACAATAATAATTTCAGTAGACAGTGCTCACTTACATGTATGAAAACTCCCTCCATTCCGAAAGAAGCTAAAAGTCAATGAAGAATCTGTTAAAATATCATGTTCTTCCTTACACAATTATTCATAGAGAAAAAACCTCAGACCTACAAAATTCTCTATATTGAAAATCTTGTTGTATCTGAATAAGAAGAATATTAAAAGAAAATTGAAAAAAGAAGAGGGAAAAAAACAACATTTGAGATAGTGATTTGAGATAGATTCCAATCTTATCCACATTTTCTTTTTTTTTTTCTCCACCACCTTAAAAAAAAGAAATTGAAAAAAATTACTCGATTTATTGGAATGTATTAAAACAAAATTTTATTTAAGTTTAAAATATCAGCATCTACTCAATATAAGAGATTAAAAAATTATTAGGATTGTGTGTGCCAAGTTTGGTCTGTATATGATTTCATTTGGGTATAGTAGGGAGGTAGTTAGCAATTTTCCAGAGAACTTAGGGGTCTTTTTTGTAATTTTAGATTTTTGAGATTATGATACCGTTCGGTAGATATTTTTAATTCCTAAACTTTAATCTTCTAGATCATCTTGATCCGGATCCTTAAAACTCCTCTAAATCCAAGCCTGATCCAAAGTCTATTTTAGACAAATTGGAAAATTCTCATTATGTCTCCATCTTTATCCCATCTTTATCCATACATAAAATAAACAGTGTCAACTTTTTTCTTCCTTTTGTATGCCGGCTTGTTCTTATATAAGAGATTAAAAAATTATTAGGATTGTGTGTGCCAAGTTTGGTCTGTATATGATTTCATTTGGGTATAGTAGGGAGGTAGTTAGCAATTTTCTAGAGAACTTAGGGGTCTTTTTTGTAATTTTAGATTTTTGAGATTATGGTACCGTTCGGTAGATATTTTTAATTCCTAAACTTTAGTCTTCTAGATCATCTTGATCCGGATCCTTAAAACTCCTCTAAATCCAAGCCTGATCCAAAGTCTATTTTAGACAAATTGGAAAATTCTCATTATGTCTCCATCTTTATCCCATCTTTATCCATACATAAAATAAATAGTGTCAATTTTTTTCTTCCTTTTATATGCCGGCTTGTTCTTAAATGTATTAATAATAGTACTTCTTTTATTTTTAAATTTTAAATTTGACCACTGTTGTTGTGCGTTTCATTTGCTAGTCTTTTTCAGGCATTAATATAGCAGTTGTTAGTGGCTTTGTTGCTGGTTGCTTAATTTGCTGCATGTTGTTGAGGCAACGATATTCTTTGGGTAGTTTATTTTTCTTTAAGGGTGGGCCCCACAACTTTTATTTGATTGACTATGTGTGTAGTTAAAAAAGGACTCATCTTTCTCTCTTTTATAAGAGTAGAGAGATATATATATATATATATATACTCTCTTTTATAAGAGTAGAGATATATATATATATATATAGAGAGAGAGAGAGATTTTTCTTTAAGGGTGGGCCCCACGACTTTATAGATATATATAGATATGTAGATAGATTTTTCTTTAAGGGTGGGCCCCACAACTTTCTTTTGATTGGCTATGTGTGTAGTGAAAAGGGACTCATCTTTCTCTCTTTTATAAGAGTTAGAGATTAGAGATAGAGATTAGAGATTAGAGATTAGAGATTAGAGATATATATATATATATATATATATAATATGATTTGATATACTAGGCCTTTACACCAGATTAAGAGTTAGAGATTAGAGATTAGAGATTAGAGATATATATATATATAATATGATTTGATATACTAGGCCTTTACACCAGATGGCAGCATCTCCCTGCTTCTCACACTTCATTGACCTTTCAGAGAGAGAGAGAGAGAGAGAGAGAGAGAGAGGAATATTAGTGCATTAGGCTGCGGCCGACGCATGCCATGATGAAATAAATGATATATATTTGCGCCCGACGCATGCCATGATGAAATAAATGATATATATTCAAAAAATAAAATTTTAAAGTAAAATGATCTAACCGAATCACCTAATATATGATATTAAAAGAACGACTCGATTAAATAATATAATGAGTCAAAGAAAAAAAAAGTTTAAAATTAATTATAAATAATGTAATATATGATAAATAATAAAATATATAAAAGAATAATCGCTTTGAGTTATTGATGGTAACCAGGAAGAAGAGTGAATTAATATATAAAAAAGGAAAATGGATCCCCTATTTGGACCAATGGGGGTGACATATGGGAGAGATGTCACATCCCATTACTAACAAAAATTCCTATCTCCTAAAGAAAACGACATCTCTCTATGTGGCACCCTCAGATTGTCCTGTTTGGATGAAATTGGAATCCATTTCCATAAAAAAGTTGTTTGTGCAAAAGGCGATTGTACCTATTACTTAGTCCAACCTCTTGAATTTTTAAAATTTATTTTATATTTTAATTTATTGACCTGAAAGAGAGAGACAGGAAACGACGCCTCTATTATTGTTATTATAACGGGGTCAGCTCTCTTAAGCTCAAGCTTATGATAAGGTAAGTTCAAGTGTGTGGTGGGGCCCACTTGGGGACCCACATGGGGATGGGGGTGGGGGGATTTCAAGCACTCCATGCGATCTTCCTCTCTATAAAAGATCAGCCCAACCGTGATTTTTATCATCTTCATATGGGCACAAAAGTTTAATGGTTAATAGTCCATTTGGATCGATACAAAGTCAATCCAGCGGTCCAATAAATTCGGATTTGATTGAAAGTTTGTAGACATATGTAATCTAAAGGGGTCATGTGTTTGGTCTATTTGGATAGACCAAATGTAAGCTCTACGAGCATGAGTTTACAAGATTTGATGAGCTTAGGAGAGCCTTGCTCGATTATAATATAGTATATATGGAACCTGTGACTGTGAGTCATGACTGATTTGGCCGTCAGCAGGCAGCAGGGCTAACTACAAACTCCAGTGGGAAGAAGGGTAGGCAAAATCGCAGTGGGCTGTGTGGTCTGTGGGCATCATCTCAAAGGTACTTTACTATTATTCATCCATTCTCTTCATTTCCTCTCTTCTCTGAACAAAACAAGACAAGACAAGAGAAGAGATGGATATGCATATTCATTATTTGGGAAGAGGGCGATCTACCATCTTTATGTAATTAGTGCCTAATGACACATGAAGTTTCAAAAAAAAAAAAAAACTCTCAGTATGAAATGAAATGGTGAACTCTCTCTCTCTCTCTCTCTCTCTCTCTATATATATATATATATATATATATATATATCTTTTTCCGATTCACACGATGAATGACAGTCCACTATTTTTGCGTACGCAAATGGATTAGGTTATAGATTAGATTATCAGTAGTTGTGTGTGGGTGTGGGGATTTCACTTAATAAACTTGCTTCATCTGTAAAAGTCCTTTTATGTTTTTTGTCCTTCATTGGATCGTGGAGAAAATTTGAATACGCGAGCTGGATTGAGCAATCAGATAAAGAAAAGAAAAGGGCCATGATGGATCTAACTAACTAAGTTGTATTCAATGACTTCCTCACTAATTTCATGAGCATTCAATCCATCTGATTCTGTCTTCTCTTCAGGAAGAAAACGAGTTCAGGAGGACAATTGATTTCAGTCTGTGGGAGTTGTTTTTGTATTTTTCCGGGATTCCAAATTCCTACCCTCATTTCTCAGTTTCAATTATTGTGCATATCCATTCTTGTTTTAAGCAGTCTAGGCCCATATCTCCTCTATGCCCAGTACTGCCATGAGATTTATTTATTCTTATGATGAAACATTTCAGGGTTTGTTTGTTTAGGGCCTGTTTGTTTGCTTATAAATACATAGCAATTGAATACATTGGAATTCATGGTGAAAGGAGCTTCACCCAAGTATTATTAAAGATGTGAGGGTTGAAGGATATAAGGTGAAGATGTAGATGGACCTTTGACTTTCCTAGGTATTGAATTACTACAGTGATAGTGATAGTGTTAGCGATAGCTGGGTATTCATTTCCTATATTTCCTTGATTCAATTTCCATTGGAAGGGAGGTTAGTTATGGTCATTTTTTGGATATTTACCTTTGGTTCTTTCATTTTTGACTACTACATAAATGCAATCCTAGGTATTCAATTGCATGAATGAACAGGGCATTAATTTATATTCAATTACAAGTTGGATATAGGTTATCAACTTCTTTTTATTGAGTCGTCAAAGTTTTTTTTAATTTTTATATTTTTATGTAGGCGTGTTCCATTCCTCAAAACCTGAACCTCTTAAAAAGGTTAAGGCATCAACCATATATGGATATGTTTGTCTGCTTTGAATTTTAAGTGAACGTGTCGTGCTCATGTTTACTTTGTTTGAATGATCAAAAGACATTTTAGCTAGCCGTAATATGATATGAAGTGTGACTTATGTGCTGCACATCCTAAAAGGAATGTATACTTTCTAACTGATGTGTGATAGCTGAAACAATTCTAAAATTCAGTATTGTCTTCATTAACTTTGCATTGGTTGGAATTTCGTGGTCAGACATAGTAACAATGAGTACACAAGGTGCAATTGAAAATTGCCTGGGATGGGCTGCAAGGGATGCATCTGGAGTTCTCTCACCCTACCAATTCAGCCGTAGGTATGAATAAACTAATTCCTTTCCTTGTTATGATTTTGTTTCTTTGGTAGTAATCATTTTATGCAACTAGTTATTAGGTGAATCCATGGAAAGGGCCAGCCTCAAGATATCACAATGTGAAACTGTTTACAATTGGTTTTAACGATTGAAATATCATTACTGGACCCTATATTTACCCAACTAAATGATGTTATTTATCAGCTGTATTGGCAAAATATTATGGTCACCATAAGAAACTGAAAATTGTCTATAAGATCCTGGATATTGTAAGACCCTGGAATTCATGTTTTCTTATTTTTCATTAGCTGGCAATGGGTTAATAATTACTCATTACCTTTTAAGAGATGCGTTTTACTGTTTTTCTATTGTATAAAGGTCGATAAGGAATTGTTTCTAGAATGGAGGAAAAGAGCATCATCCAAAGCCTTGGGAAATGTGGCTATCCATTTTGCTTATCACAGATTGTATGTCAAGTCAGCCAATATTAATCTTTTGTTGCCTAAATTGATGTTTGATATGTGTGTTCCTATCATTTTGGACAATCCCTTTGCTCACCATGGATTATAACCCACATGTTTGATGGTCCACACTGGTGATTATCATGACATTGGTCTTCAATCAAGGTGATTTTCATAAGACTTGAGTCCTCTAATCGGTGATACTTGAGATTCAACTGATCATGGGGCTCACATGATTGAAAGTCCAACTTTATTCCGGGTTTACCAGATTGGTCCATTGGGTTAGCCAATGACCGGGCTTAGGGTCAAGGGTATTTTAGTCTTTGTACTGGAGCTTTCTTGGGGAATATGAAAGCGTAGATTCTATATACATGTAATCTATAACCGTAGACCTAAGGTGGTGAATGGTAAAGAGTGTGTTCTCTTTTGGCCGTGGACGTAGGCACTCTGCCAAACCACGTAAATCTCTCGTGTGATTTTCTCTTCTTGCGTGTGGCTCAATTGTCGATCACAGGTACTCGCGCTTCCGCACGCACGCGCACAACATTGACGATTGGCAAATATTCATGTTATAAAAACACCATCAGCACCTGGCCCCTTTCCAATATTTATCATCAGCTAATAATCAGGTTGGTTCAGTTGTTAAGTGGACTTGCCTGATGAGCACCTGTGATTCAGTGCAAGAAGGCCATGCTACAGTAGCAATTATCTGGGGCATGTTGGTTTATCAGTCCAATAGTGAATGCTGAAAGGAGAAATCAAAATATAGCAGTATTGGTGATACACATATACAGCCTGTTATATAGCCTTTATAGACTAAACTTGTGAGTTGTGATGGTAATCTGAAATTTAGTCGTATTGGTGGCACACACATGAGGAGTATTCATTCACAGTTTGAAATTAACTCTGTATTGACTTATTCAATGCAATATTTTAAAAGATAACGTATATCAATATCCCTTGAGGACCCCTCTACAAACTGGTATGAATTGTCATTTGTCACCCAATATGACCTTGATTGGGTCTCAAGGCTGTTGCATGGCTCCACTTTGGAGGGTATTCTTTTTATTTTTATCTATTTATTTTTTTGGGCATGTGTAACCATTTAATAATTGAAGTCATGTAGTTATTAATATTTAGGTATTTTGTTTTCTTTTTTTTTTTAATCCATGTTGTGTGAAAAAGGTGAAGATTTACCTTTGTTTTTGTTCCCTTAATGCTTTACCTATAATCCTTTACCTGCATGCAATTCTTATTGTTCATGTGGCTTCACTACATAGAGCAGAAAATTAAGAATTAAAGAGAAGAGGGGAAAACTATATCTATTATTCTTTTCTGCCTCATTTGTTTGATGTGCTTGTATTTTCATCCCTAGAGGTTTTCCTCCCTCTAGGCTCTCTTGATTTGTGTTCTTCCCATTTGGTTTTATTATGGTTTTGCGGATTAGAATGAGGTTTCTTGCTCCTATTCACTGTTTCTCTAGTGTTGGCTTTGCATTTAAAGTATGCAGGAAACAACAGTGCCTTCTATGATTATTTACTGACTGGAATGAGAAAAATCATATAGGGTTCTTCAACCTGATGACATTTCCCTGAAAATAACACACTGTGGAGTTTGCTATGCGGATGTCATTTGGACAAGGAATGGACATGGTGACTCGAAGTACCCATTGGTACCTGGGTATGTATCCTAAAAGGGTACTTGTTATAAATCATGAATAACTGGGTTTCATTTTTTACTATTCAAATCTCGTCCTTTCATCTCTCTAATTGATTTATTTATTGATCAGGCATGAGATTGTTGGCATTGTCAAAGAGGTTGGTTCCAACATTAACCGCTTCAAAATTGGTGACCATGTTGGTGTTGGAACATATGTCAACTCATGCAGAGATTGTGAGTATTGTAATGATAGACAAGAAGGTTATTGCGCAAAGGGTTCAATTTTCACTTTCAATACTCTTGATGTGGATGGCACAATAACAAAGGGAGGATATTCTGATCACATTGTAGTTCATGATAGGCAAGTTATTTCCGTTTCCATGCCCAATTTGCATTCAGTTTTATGTTTTTTCATACTTGAGCTCCCTCATCACTACGTTACTATTATTGTGTTTAATGGTTATATCATCAACATCACCACCATCATTATTATTGTTATTATTATAATTATGAAAAGAATAAAAATGTCTGGATCTTGTCCTCTTTTTTCAAATATTTAACTATGATAACAGTTATCCATCTCCTGTAGAAACACATCTTAAATTCAATGGATCAGGTGTGTATCTTCAATAAAAAAATTGATGTTCTAAACATGGTTCTAAAGCTAAAAGTATTTTTCCATGCATGTAATCTGTGACCAAAGTGGTTGTTGTGTACATTTTTCATCCCTACCAAGTTTTAGTTATTTATTTATTGCAATCTTCCATGACATATGGTGGCTGATATATTTTGCGAAGACTTCACTTTGGTGGTTTGAGCAGTCACTTTTCCTGCTTTTTGCCAATATTATATATGTAAAGCATTTTGAGAATCCTACTATTCAAACAGGATCTAGTGATGACAAAAGAATTGTGTCTTGGAATCAATATACTGGGAGGGTCCTCAGGTTTTTTGTATTTGTAAATTTTTTGTTTTCTTTTTAATTAGTGATAATTAGCGTTTACCTAAAAGGAGACAACCTCATACAACAATCAACAAGCAAGAAAAGCAGGTGTATAAGAGCATTATACCCCACCAATGATGATTACTTAAGTCACCCAAGGAAAAACTCTGTCCATTCCAAGCATCTGCCATATTATTGGCTGACCTGACGTCATGATGGAAAAACCACATCCAAACAAGAAGAGAACTCATTAATCTCATTCAAATGAAATTGTAATTTCCATGAATTTGCTCCGTGTTGTGAAGCCCATGCCATCACATTTACTGAATCACTCTTCACAATCAGTTTACCTTGGAAAGAACCTGAAAAGATTCAAAGAGCTTCTAACATAGCAACTACCTCAGCCTCATTGGACTCCTTGGAGCCTTCATGCTTGGCACTTCTCCAACAGAAGGTGGCCTCTGTTTACCTATACCTGTTCCATCTACATTAAAATTTAATGTGCCATTAGGAGGAGACCAATGAATTAATTTCCTCTCCTTTCTCAACCAGCACGCCATCCAAGTTTTCCAATTGAATAAAATGCCATTCATGTTAAAGATGGAAAACTCCTTTCTAATTAAAGTCCACTTTGCAATCACCACCGAAATAAGGGAATCACCCAAAGACGATGAAGGACCCCTAAAAATCCTCTCTTTCCTTTCACTCCAAATTGTCCATAGAATCGAAAAGAAATAATTTTACAAAGGACCCCTAAAATACTCATTACTCTAGGGCCCTATATGAAATTTTCATAGTCTTCAATGTTGTTGCATTGATACAATTCACCATGGGTCCCATTATTGATGTCATAATGAATGTATTATCTAGAAACTTTATAAGTTTCTAAAACTGTTTCTTGTGGTTCTTTGAATTAGACACTTGATTGATGTCAATGTAAGATTCCGTTAATTGTCCCCTTAGCTCTTGCAACTTATAGCTTCAGTATCCTTTTCGTATAGCTTGCAGACCAATAAATACAAGTAACCATGTCAAGTTGCTGAGTCTTGAGTAATTAATCATGTGGATGATCTGTTTTGAATTGACAATGATTTACCATCACAAAAATCTTGTATCCAATTTGCTGCTGCATATTTAATTTTGTACTCGAGACTGAAAAACATGATGTGATTCCTGAAGTGTCAAATCTCAGTAGTTCCTTATGACAGGTACTGTTATAAGATACCCAGTAGCTACCCACTAGCTTCTGCAGCCCCCTTACTGTGTGCAGGAATTACAGTGTTTACACCCATGATGCGCCATAAGATGAACCAACCAGGTAAATCTCTCGGAGTTATTGGGCTTGGTGGGCTTGGCCATATGGCTGTGAAGTTTGGAAAGGCATTTGGCTTAAATGTGACAGTGTTGAGCACTAGTGAATCCAAGAAAGAAGAGGCCCTAAAAATCTTGGGAGCTGACAACTTTGTGGTTTCATCTGATAAGCAGCAGATGGAGGTAATGTATTCAGAAAACCATTGTGTTCAGGAATGTTTTGAGCTCGTTTGCAACTGGTAACTTCCATTCTGCAGTATACTCTTCATGACTGCATGTTAAAGTGCATATAAAAGTTAATGACGATTCTAACTACTGGTAACCTTTATTTATCAAATATGCAAGCTGGTTGTCATTTAGGAATGCATCCCAGAGTTCTAATTTTTCTCAATTTGTAATGCTGACTTCAGTTGTTTGCTTGCTTGGTGTGGTGCCATCTCTTTTTTTTTTTTGGTTGTTGTTGTTGCAGGGTTTGACAAAATCCTTGGACTTTATAATTGACACTGCATCGGGCGATCACCCATTTGATCCATATGTGTCGCTGCTAAAGAACGGCGGGGTTCTGGCCTTAGTGGGATTTCCAAGTGAAATTAAACTGAGTCCTGCAAGCCTCAATATTGGTAAATTTGTCTACCAACTTCAGCTGCATATAGCAGAGCATGTTGTTTGTTTGTAACCTTGTTTGGTTATTCGTTAATGGCTTTTGCAGGAAGAAGAACCATTTCAGGGAGTATAACAGGTGGTACCATAGAGACACAGGAAATGCTCGACTTCTGTGCTGCTCATAAAATATACCCAGAGATTGAAGTAATTGATATTCAGTACATAAATGAAGCTCTGGAGAGGCTAGTAAAGAAGGATGTGAAGTACCGCTTTGTGATTGACATTGAGAACTCTCTGAAGTGATGATATACGCTGTGATACTATGCAGGAAATGGTACTTCTAGGAGCACTTCTTTCTGAGTGTGTCTGATATGATAAGAATCTGGTAGTGTTATCTTTTTCTAATTAGTCAGCTATCTTAACTTCTATCGTTTCGTTTATGACTTTGCTTACAGAACTGCTTTTTTTTTTTTTTTTTTTTATGCATATTCATCATCGTCGTCCTTATCATCATTGTCATTATTACTATTGTGGTTTGTTGAAGCACTTCTACTATAAACAAATTCCTTTGTCACCTATTGAACAATGCTGATCCGAGAGTAGGATGGTGCCACTGCCAGGCCCCTCTTATGGCGTATGTATGAGTTCTTTATGGCACATTAGTAAAGACAAAAAGAATGGAGTTAAATGAGTCATTGGTGCACGATATAAAATTATTTTTGTTGTAGGCCTGGCTACAGTTGAGTTGCCCAGTCTGATCCATTTATTAATCGGGTTCAAAATGATAACTCTTGCATTTTGGAAGTAAAAGTGGTTCAACCCAAGCTCTAAATCACCTGGTTTGAGTTGTGAATCCGGTTAGCGGGATAAGTCAGTGTTGGCGTTGGCAGGTCTGGGTAGGGACAATGGGGTCCGACCTAAGTCCACCCTTGAAGTGAAAGGATCAACTCAAACCCTGACTTCCTAAGTCAGGCTCAGTTAGGTTGGTGGCTGGGCCAGGAATCACTACCGTGGAATTGCTACCCAGAATTTCTAGCTACTTAGCATGGATGTTTCTTTATCGGTTGCAAAGGAGGTCAGGATCTGATTGGTTAGTAAATACTAAATAGTAAGGCCTCCCAGGCGTTCATGGGCCTGGCTGGGGCATTCGTGGCCCACCCCATTTTAATACTGGGCTGTTTGTAGCCCAAGTCCAACGAGTTCCCAAAGTTCCTAACCTGAGCCTACCCTGCCTCAACCATGTCAGGCCCAACCCTATGAATTTAGTCAATTGTGCCAGGCCGGGCTTCCAATCACACATATGGGCTCAATATCACTTCCATTAATAAGTTTCACTATCAGCTATACTATTCAAGCCACGACGAAGTGGAGAGGTCTTGTGTTTAACACTTACCTTCATAGGTCACCTCCTATAGTTTTATCAGATGAATGCATGTAGATAGAAAGATTTACATGTGCACCTGGGGATCAGTTCTTGTCCAGAATCGAGTGTCCCTCGAGCTCTGGGCAAAAAGCTCATGGGCTGGGCTCGAGATGCTTGGGTTATCATAAAAAATATAAAATATAAACAATATAAAATTATTCAAGCTGGGCTGGGCTGGGCTTTGGGCATTCCATCACTTAATCCAAATCCAGCCAAAATATTAAACAGGCCCAAGGAGGCTGACGTGCCAATGAATATTATTACGCTAGAATTGCAGTTTTGTAATGACTTTTTGTCAGTTGTTTTTTTTTTTTTTTTTTTTTTTAAATAAATAAATAAAAAACAACCACGTAATCACATTTTGTCAGCAATTAGAAGACACTAACGGCCAACCATATAATCCCATATCCTCTGTTCTCCATGGATTAGATGTAATTAAGTGATATTGTACAATCTTTAGAAGAAGGGCACCGTTTCAGGTTGATATCCGTCATTAGCCTTCCATTTTTAAAGGCCACTGATTTATGCCCAACACTATCTGATTGACCTCATCTATACTTGGCGAGTACCCATGACCCAACTTACCATTGTCAGACCTAGTCCTGCTCAGCAAAGTTCCATGGCAATGATTGCTGGAACCATCGAAACTTGACTAAGAGAGTTGTGAGAACCACCGTTAGCTGTTTTGAGTGTCGATCCGGTCGTGCCCATCATTCCCCAAGTTCTCCCATGCTGATCAACCAACAATATGGACTTACGGCCACTCTCCATGCTCATGGTCTCCCACCAGACATCACACAGAGAAATCTATCAAGGTACAAAGGGGTCCAAAATCAAAATGACGGCTAAATAAAAGGAACCCCCACCTTGTCAGGACAACCCACGCAATCTTAGTCAAATATATCACATTAAAATTAATTATCAAAAGCTGAAATCAATGTCTTTGATCTGTGACAATGTCATCTTTTTGAAAAATGCTCCTCATCTCTCACACTCAAATGAGAGTAAAGGGAGAACCCATTAGATCCATATCCAATGCCCACAGCCTAGCCTAAGTATGAGGATCCCCTTTTACTCTCATAATAGTGTGAGAGTTACTCTTATAGGAGAGTTTCCCACCCTTTTAAAGGCTTGAGCCTGGGAAAATACATGACCAGAAGCTTGAATCATTTACAGTAACAGCTCATCTCCAAGAGACATTTCTTTTCGGAAAACCTCCAGAGATATTGCTTACTGTAGGCTCCAGCAGTTTTTTAGTACCTGAACATAAGGAAGAGGAGAAAACCTTGATGGCAGAAGTGATAAACATTATCATAACTGGAATAAAATAGGATGGCCACATGCCGAAGCGCCCAACAGAAGGCATGTATCCAAAATGGGTATCACAATTACTTATGTACCAACTAAAATTATGTTAACTGAGACTACCTCCAGGCTTCAGAAATTGTGTCAAAAACACCTTTCCCAAAAAAAAAAAAAAACACATTGGCATATTGATCCCTACACCATCTTTCAGACAAATTTTTATTTTAACTAATTAAGGTTCAGGATGTTAATTAAAAAAAATTATCATTAAACAAGGGACAAAAAGAAGCTTTGAATATAGGTTTGCCTGACATACATTGTTAAGAGCAACTCCAATTCCAGGTAGAATTGAATAAACATGGAAACTAGAATCACCCTCCCACAAGATGTTAGTACACACGTAGCTGGAAAAAGTTACCTTCACAATTTATGTAGGCTCCATAATTCAACAGCATCATCAATATTAAAATACATCTTCGCTTGTGTATAAAAATAGTGGTCATGAGTCTCACCGTCTTCCAGTCCCTGCACAACCAAATTTACTTGCCTATGAAGCGATGGACCAACTTATAAAATAGAAAGAGAAAGTAAAAGAAGTACAACACACACACACGATAACTTGATACAAAAAAACACTTCGAATTTGAATGTGGGATCTCTTTCAGATAAATAAGGTCTGATGCCCTTATTAAGGCAACTTGTTCAAACATATAGGCTACATACTGAGTTTTGGCAATAAATTGTTCATGACCATTCACATTGGAATTATAAAGAACCACACATTAATATATCATATATGTTACATGTTTTATTTGATGGAACGTAACAGATTTTTTCTGTCATAATTTTCTTCCTCATCTGCTTGCAATAGTTATTTGTTATTACTACTATAACATTTGCTTGATCACACTGTAGTATCATTACAAAAGTTATTATCTCGATCAAAAGAATAACAATAATATGTGCTGTATATTTCGAGAATTTACAACCTATGGTGCCCAGAGAAGGCTGGCACAGGCCATGGATATGGCACGGACACATATTTTACACAAAAAAGTGAAGTATTGAATACAATATAACACGATACATTGCCTATTTTGAAGTACCCGGGTATTAGAATAAGTAGAAAATAATTTTGGCATAAACAATATGGAAGAAGAAAATCCCACAGAGAGAATTTCAAGCTTGCAAAGCAAGATCCCACAGTTTATGAAGAACATCCTACAGATAAAAATATGGAATGGAGGAAGAAAGGTTGCATTGCAAAGGAAAAGAAAAGGATGACTGGTACCACACTTTTACACATTTTGGAGTACCAACATTCACCATGGATGTCTTATTCAGTGTCTTTAAGTCAGACCAGCAACCAGCCAATTTTAATGGAGAGTTCAGTCGAGTTGATCCCATTGCTGGGTTGACTGAGGTTGACCCATGATATTATCACGATGTCATAAATAATAAATAGAAAGTACATAACATTAAATTATTGAATATAAAATCATCATAATGATAGAATCCATATCCTATCAATCTGATTTGGAAATCCTCAGTTTTGTGGATTTACAAACCGATACCTGTATAAAAACCAACTGGTAATACAGCTTGCTTCCACTATATGCTAAAGGGTTGGCACAGTTTAGAAATAATGCTTTCACAGGACAAAAGAACTTGAAGGTTTAAAGCCATTAGAACATCCAATCCTATAAATTAGCAAAATCGCATTCCTCACAGTAATCACTTTCGAATGAAATCTCCAAAGCAGCAATTCATAGCAACCTAGCATTCATGATAGTAATATTCTCAATGCTAACGATAGAACTCAGCATGTTTAACAATTTTACAAACCCATGATCATTTAATACACCAACACAAGCCAGCAATTGTTTGGAAAATCGAAATTTCGCACATAACAGAATGATGTGCTATTAGAACATCAATTTGTTTTTTAGTCAGACATAGAAACGAAACGTTTGGGGACTACAATATCAGAACAAAACTAAATATGGTATATAATAAAAGGTAACAGGTGCTTCAATCTACCTCAGTACAAGCTTTTGAACATATTCTCTAAGGGCGCCAAGTTGCAGAGGCAACAATTGCAAAAGAATCAATATCCAAGATAACTAGGATCTCCAATATACTCTGCAATCTGCTCTAAACGCACATTGAGCAAAGCATGGGTATCTGCATCCCGAACCACCGCTGTCTCTCTCTCCTTGTCACTCTCCACCAGGTTCCCGAAAACCCCTTTATGCTTCCCATACAATACAAGAACAGGGCCTCCACACTTTGGAATCGCCGTTTCAAGAATCTCCTGATCCACCCCTTGGATGAGCTCCTTGTTTTCATCCATTGAGATGTCACAGGTAGTAGGGCCAACGACATCCATAACCACACCCTTCTTCAAATACAGCTTTCCTCCTCTGAAGCCTTTGCTAATAATTCTAACCCTAATATGACTGGTCAGCCAAGAAGCCGGTGACCGCACTTCTTCCCAGCGGCTACTACCATTTCTATTACTCGACTGAGACTCCCTCCTATAGCGTTCCCCTTCCTCAACTCTCCTTTTCTTTTTATCCTTACTTCCATCCTCCTTGTCATCATCTCTCTTTTCTCTATAGCCCCTGCTCGCAGAGTTCTTTCTATCATCTTTCCCACGGCTCTTTGATTCCTGCAATTTCCTCAAGAATAACACTTCTTCGAAGGAACCCACCTCTCCAACCTGGTTCAAACCAACCCTAACATCCTCCCCACTCTTCAACAGCTTCAAAACAACACTCCCAGATCCAGAATCACCATCCGATTTCTCCACCACCTTACCCTTCAATCCAGAATGCCGACCATCAATGACCCTCACAACTTTCCCAACAAACACCCCCCTCAGCTCCCTTGGCACGAGTTTCTCGTCGATTCCAACGACGTGCCGGGTCCTCCCATCAGGGCCTACCGGAGCGACGAGCGGCGGATCCGACCGACGCCCACCGCCCTGCTTCTGCTTCTGCTTCTCTTTCATGTCCGGGAGATCAGGAACAAACCCTAACCCTTCCTTATTGGCCCGCCGCAGATACTGCGGCACCTGCACGTCCTCCTTGGGGTTGCGCCCAATCCCCTGCCCCTCCGACCACCCGTACCCGGCGAGAACGGCGGCGCCGAAGGCCTCAACGGGGATGTCCTTGAATTCTTCGAATCCGCGGTCGTCCGGGAGATTGTTCAGGCCTTCCCGGAGCTTCTGCAGAGAGACCTCCTCGAAGGAAGATGGAGGGCCTGAATCGGAGGGTTTCCGGTCTCCGTTCTCCTTGGCTCTGATAGTGAGGCCGTAGGAGATGTTGGCGGTCGGATCGGGGGCGGAAGAGGGGTTCTCGAGCTCGAATTGGAGGGCTGCTTTTTCGGATTGGAGGGAGGAGAGATCGAGGTTTTGCATCTTCTTCTTCGTGCCCGTGTGGAGATTAAATGTGTTTTCTTTGGGAGGGACTATAATTTGGGGATTTAGGGTTAGTGTTTTGGAGGCGTCGAACTCGGTGACGTACTGGGGTTGGGCCTGGGGTTCGTGTTCGTTTTCATGATGGAATTCGGTGAGGAATTGGGGTTGGGATCGGGGTTCGTGTTCGTTTTCATGATGGGATTTAGGGTTTGGTTTTGAAGATGGGGGTTTAGGTTTGGTTTTTGAAGAAGAAAGGGAGAAGGAGATGGAGAGTTTATCCGACTTGCTCATGGTATGAGATTGATCGAAAGAAAGAAAGCTTGACGAATGCTCAGAGCCTACAAGGAAGAAGGGGCACTTCTGCTTGCGCTATGTAAACATAAAACAAATATCACTGACTCAAAACTCAAACTTGGGGCCTATGTGGAAAGTCCAGTGATTGAAATAAAATTGATTCTAAGTAGATTTGTTTGAATGAAATAGACCTATTTCAGTAGTTAGACCCTGTTTAAATAATTTGAACCTTTTTTTTCTTCTCTATATCATGAGTGATTCAATTAGAAAAAGACTCCTATTTTAAGAAACAATTCAATTGAGTTTTTCTCAGGGGTAAATCAGTCAAATACAAGATTTTGGAGTCAATGGAAGTTGCTATTTTTCTTATAGCTGGACTATTAGTCAAGGGAGCTTTTAGTAGAAACACAAAAATTTAGTAGCCTTTTCTAAAATTGTTTGAAAATATAGGGCTCTTGTAAAAGACTATTTATTTTTATATAAGAAGATTTGGTGGAAATAGTTCCTAATATTCAGGTACTTAGCCTGATTAAAGGAAAAGGACTCGATTCAAAATACTTCCAAAGTCTTATTTCATATTGAGCGGAAAATAGAGACAATTTTAAACATCTCCCTTTTCAAGTAGAAAATCATTCCCTAATTGCACCATTGAAGTATCCATGGTCAAGACCATTAGTTGACCCCAAGGCCCAGACTCTTTTGATCTATACTTTTCATATCAAAAGTCCTCCCATGAATAGATATCCGGCCAAATTTCGCTTCTTTGTGATTGATATCACACATTAGATTGATGAATGATATATGGACAAGATTATTTATCAACTCTCTCTCTCTCTCTCTCTCTCTCATTGATTGATGCAGCACTCTGTATCAATCGGATTGGATGGAAGACGCCCACCTTTAATAGTTGGCAAGGAAACGACATCATCACAGGCAACATACAGCCCCTAGGCAAAGATGATGATCATCTATTTCTTTAAAGTGCCCCACACGAATCATGTCATTAACTCCATTGGGGAAGTAAGGAGGGGAGGAAAAATTTGAGGCGGAAGGAAAATGAAGGGAAGGGAAGGGGAGGATTTTTCCTCCTCTTATCAGTAAAAAAGTAAGAGAAGAAAAGTGAAAAAGTATAATTTTGTTTGTTTGTGAGGTATAGAGACAAAGATCATTTTATCCTTGCTTTTGAAAAAAATTCAATTAAAGTAAAATGGCAGTTTAGTCATTTCCAAAACTTTCCCCTCATTTTCCCCCCTGTTTTGGGAGAAATTTTTTTGAGGAAAAACACATCATTTTTCCCTCAATTTTTCCTCCCCCCTTCCCAAACACCCTCCAAAATTATTTTCCCTCCACTTTCTCCCCATTTTTTTTCTCCCCCGCCCCCAAAAACAAAGGGTAAAGGCCTCGGCAGGCATCCAAGGGCAAAACTCATCATCTTATTTACAGAAGGAAGCTTTCACAAGTGGCATCAAACATATAACTAAAATTGTTTTATTGCTCTGCATGAAACCAATGCGAGGCATGCAAGAGCACAAGACACGAAAAAGTACTAACTTTGGACAATTCCGAAAATACTTGCAAAAACTGACACCCCTTTTCCAATTAACTAGTTAAGTTAAAATAAAGTCTAGACAAGAAATGACAAGGGATCATATAAAAAATATACAATTTTAAAATTTCATCCGAAATTTTCAAAAAAAGTCAAAACAGCAACCTCCTTTCTCCACTAAAAGACGAAAAAACTTTATTTTTCTATACAAAAAGTCAAAAAGATTCCATACCAAACAATTAAAAATAAAACACCATCATAACCCCTTATATTTTATTCTCTCTTAATTTAATACTTCACCTCACCATACTTCAATTCACCATACATCCAAACATACCCAAGGGTAAAAGAATGTTCTGGTGGACAATTCATGATTTCTTGTTTTACTTATCAGTTTTTTCAACCTACTTTCTAATGAATTACCAAACCAAGCTGTGATTCTTCTTTGTAAGGCATCAAAGTTGTCATGAGTTCCTTTCTTGTTTTTTTTGGCCAACTTTGAAGGGAGCTTTATTTCAACCTTCAAAAGAGATACAAAACATAATAAAAGAAAGAAGAAAAAGAATTCTCTGTATCAAACCAAAAGGTGATTGTTCTTTCTTTGGAAGGAATCAAAATTGTTGTAACTATAGAATCTCAACACTAAATGCTGGAAAAAAAAATTTAATCGCACAATTTCTGTCTAGCAAGGTCAATTTCGATCCTTGGGGCTCTGCAGAGAGAAGACTGGCTCAACTGGAAATGCACCAGGAGCAGGAGCAGAAGCATCAGATACATGACTCTCATCAGCTTGTTTAGTAGAGTCACCACCCTTGCTATCATATGTGGGTTCAGGTTGAGGAACATTGCTGGGAAGACCACGTATATCAGCACCAATAAGGCTTTTGTATATTGTCATAGCCTGAGCCATCATATTGGCAGGATTTGCAGCAGTGCTAGGTAGCAACAATGTTGTGGCCTACAATTATGAAACAGAAAAGGCCATAAAGATCAACTTTACTGGTTACCATCCATACTAAATTGAAAGCAACTTTTTTTGGGGAATTGATGTGTTGTGGGTGCGTGGGGTGTGGTGGCTGGAAGTTGGGGGAGAGTTCAACACATTGATCACTCACCTCTTTGGCAATGTTGCCAAATGCCTGTATATATTGTTCTGCAATCCTTAAACTTGCTGCCTGCAGAAATTCACTACTGCTGAGCTCTATTGAATTAAAAAGGAAAAGGAAATATGCCTTCCATTTTTAGTTGAGCAACAGAAAAAAAATAATGCTGAGCTCTTGGTTAATATTGAAAAAAATATGCTATGCTTCAAGGCGGAGCATCCGTCATTTGAACTTCTTGTGTAATGCACCCCTCACAAGTGTGAAACATCACAAAAAAATCATAAGCCTATATTGTTGGAAGGCCTTTAACCGGATTGCTTTGTTTCATTTATTTCAAAACAACCCAAACAACTTAGCAATGGTTACTCCAAAAAAGCTTGAAGAAAGATCCCTAAGAAGAGAACCTATCATGCACATTATCATTAAGATGCATACCAAGGAAAATGCTGTTTGAGTTCATAATATGTTCAGAACCACAAAGGTAAAGAAATAAGAAAATTTAAGTAGGAAAAACATGGAAACAAGAAGAGTATCAGATGATGCCTAGGTGAATTTGTTAAGCCTACCCTCCACCATAGAGGAGGCAGAGGGTTTGAAATCTGGTCTGCTTCCCTGATAATTGATCCTCCCTTACAATCTAGTGTGACGGAGAAACAAATCTGTCTTTTAGCAACTATGTAAAATTATACCATGATATTACTAGAGAGCTGTCTATAACATGTTGAAAGAAATTGATATCATTACAGTGATAAATGGTTAAAAGAAGCAAAATTCTAGCCCTAAGCAGAAGCAGTGGCAGGAAGCATCTAAAAAAAGTAGAAAGCTACTTCAGAACCCACAGCATATAGGAACAATCAGATCCCACAGCAGAGTGGCAGCCCAATTAGAAGGTCAGTACTGAGTTTTGAACTTGGACAAATGGCTATTTTCTGAAGACTCAATATATCCAAGGTTTTCTTTTTTAATGGTTAAGCATGTATAATCAGACATCAGTGTTACAACTGGGTTGCACATTTGGTAAGTTTCTAAAGTTGTAGCACTATTATATGTCTACTGAGAAAGATTATTATTATTATTTTTTAATTATCATTTAATTATTATTATTATTCCTGCTAGTGCTACTGTAAAATACATTTGTAAGTTGTGACTAATGAAATGTCAGACATTTGTCTGCTGTTTTGACCAATAAGTGGCATGCATTTTATAAAAAACTTACCCACGAGAAAGCCCACCACTATCATGTGATCCATTTTTATTTATTTTTAAATATGATCCAGTCTCTGTTTTTTTTTTTTTTTTTTGGGTAAAAGTGATCCAGTCTGTTGAGCTTCTATTTATAGCAATGTAAAACAAGTGAATAAAAGAAGAGCCAAACACTAATGTACAAGCTTATAAGCCAACATGAACCATGAGCCTCAGCTGTAATGGCACATTTGGCACTAGTGCCAAATGTGGGTTCTGTTCTGGGGGTCCCAACCATGCACTTGCTGGCGTCTTCAAATGAAAGAAGCCAACCCAACTGAAAAAAAAAAGGGAAGAGAAATTGAGAAATTGTGACAGCTACTTCATTTGCTTGCACCTACTGCCTTTTATCTACCTAGAATACCTGTCTATTTTCCCTCCAAGATCACAATTCTCAAAACCCATCTATACTGTCTCGTTCCTTTTTCTCCACTTGCTATTTCCCACCCACAAACTCCTATGTATGGTTGACCTAATGCCAGGTACACTGACACACATTCACATCCTAGTGTAGAGAGAGAGATAAAGGAGGGAGAGAAAATCCCAGGTATGAGAGAGAGAGAGAAAGAGAGAGAGAGAGAGAGATAATCCCAGGTATATTCTCTCTCTCACTGATTAATCCAGCACTGAGTATCAATCTCTCTTCTCTCTTATTGATTAATCCAGCACTGAGTATCAATCGGACTGGATGTTGACTTTAAAATATAATGTGAGTAAATCACCTCACTGGGGTCGGGGTGGTGTCGGGGGTGGGGGTGGGGTTGGGGGTGGGGCATTGCGTGAAGAAATAATGGCACAAAAATACTCAGTTTTCATAGCATTTTACACCCATGTTAAAAAGTTAACATATGTAAAATATCAAACAAATGTTCATGTATGTACATTTTACATAAGACAATAATTTACATATATGAATTGTTAAAAAACAAAAGTCGCCTCATAGATAATCACATGCATACAAATGTACAAAGATTTCTCACCTCAACACCACCACTTGCTTTAATGGACGTCGACAACAATTGAATTCCTTTTGCTGTTGCTTGTGCCTTGGCAAGAATTGCCTCTGCCTCTCCTGAAAGATGGTAAGACAGTTAAAGAAGACAGACGGCAACCAGAATTTACAACTGCAAGTGTATTAAAGAATCAAGTTCCTAGTATTGATAAAGAATGGATTGGATTTCTCATATAGTTCTTTTATTTTTCTTTATTTATTCTTGGTGAAAACAATGCAGGCCATGACTGGACGGGAGCTCGTTCACCATGTGGGTTCACTTTTTACGCCAAGAAAAACCAAAAGGACTACAAATTCCTTTTTAGTTTCGGTTCTGCAAGGCACATCCAGTTCCCTATTTTTTACTTCTTTCACTACAACTCTAAATTATTATTTTTTTATTTTCTTAAGATAAAGAGTTAATTTAGCAGGTGTTTTTTTAATGGCTTAATTTAGTAGATGTTAATATGTTATTATTTTCTTTATGGATTTAGCTCATTTGGAGTTTTTTTAATATTTCAGACTTTCAGCCAATGGTTATTTGTCCATTCCATTTTATGTTTTGTGACTAAATCTAATTTGAATTTACAAACCACTTTAGTGGTGTGGATCACCTTACCCAGACTTGTGGTTGGAGCCGATGATTCCTTCAAAATTGCCTTCCATTGCTAACATCTCCAATAGATGTATCTTTGAAGTTGTCAAGACTAGATGTGAAGCCTACTTGAATGCTTAGAATACCTCCTCTTCAAAACTCAGATTATTTGAGAACACCATTTCATTTATTTCCCTCCACAAAATGACCACAGAATGGATGCTGATGCTACTTTCCACATAACCCTCTCCCTTTCCTTTGAAATGAAACCCCCTTCCCAACCCCTAGCCAAAACTACTCTATATAACCTTAGGAATAGACATTTTAATGGACTCGTCCTCAGCCATACATCCTCCCAAGTCCCAAACCTTACTCTTCCCAGACCCAATAGTGAATCCTACCTCCTTTTGATAACACAACCCTACTCAATGAGACACATAACCAACCTTTGAAATATCACCCCATATTCTGGACACCCTCTTCCTATGGAATCTTCCCAGCACTGCAGTCCCCCACCACACACACACACAGAGGAAATCTGATTTGAATATTTAAAGCATTTATTCCCAACATTCAACATGTAATTTGTGAATGTGCTACGCAGCTTTAATTATTCATTCCTAAATACCTGAATGTTAGAGATCAATTCCGATCATTTACCTCACCCCCTCAGAAACTTCCTCCATGTTAATTGCATGCCTAACTAATTAGTAATTGCTTTTATGAAGTAACATATCCAAGCAGCTCTAGTCTTATGGCCCATTGAGAATGAAAGTAGACAACAATAATCAGATAAAGGAAGGTATAACTGAACAAGTTGTCCCACTGACTGTTTCATGTATGGCACCAAATAGAAGGAAAATCCCATGTGAAGGCAATCATTTGAGCTGCCCAGAAAAGACAATAACATAAGGTATATGCTACTGATATACTATTTAATCAGGTTGCACTGATTAATCAATCTATATATGAAGGTAGAGTCAAAAGGCTGCGGAATCTTCTACACATATCTTTTTTTTTTTAATAGTATCTTCTACACATATCTACGAACAGTAAGATGGCAAGATTTAAAAGGGGTACACAAAATACCAATTGGAAGGGCCAACACTATAAAGAATCAAAGATAAAAAAAAAATAGCTCAACTTACCTTTAGCTCTATTCACCTGATCCATCATTGCGGCTTCTGATTCTAAGATGACCGAACTTTTCTTCCCATCTGCAATATTGATGTGTGCTTGTCTCTCACCTATTTAAATATAAGAACCCCCCTTCATTTCAGGCTTTTATAGAGTAAGAGATTAAAAGGACATGTAATTATTTTCTAAACCAATCTTTGTATGGTCATGATCCTTAGGTTCAAGGAGATTAATCTTGCCAACTACCAATCCATCAAGTTGAAATGACAAAAGCTGTGAATACACCCCTTGTTAACATATTAATCCTTTCACAGCTCTAACATTGGGAACCTTCAAAAGAAAGGTATAAATCTTTTTAAAACAAATTAGTAAAATAAAAACCTTCGGATTCTAGAACTTGAGCACGTTTTCTTCGTTCTGCTTCTGCTTGCATCTCCATAGCTGCCCTCACTCCAGGAGGAGGAGATATATCCCCTGGACAGAGAGATGGATAATGAGGCATAAGTACCATCTTCTTGGAAATGTTAAAAGCTAAGTCCCTTCGATATAAAAAAAAAAGAAGCTAAGTCCCTTACTTATCTCGTATCGTAGACATTTCAAACCCCAATCAGAGGCCGCCTCATTAATTGATTTCTGCAATGCAAATGTGATTTAACAACAATAATCTACAGTATAAGAAATCGATAAACATGAGATTTGAAAGTAAGATCCATGTTTGTTGACACAAACAGATTTCATGCATTGATTTAAGATCTGAGACACAGAAGGCTGCATAATGTTAATTGATGCGTAGCTGCTCTAGTTAGGACAATCAAATCTTATAGGAATAAAATAATTTCAGAAAATCTAAAAAATTAAAGAATTTCAGTTGATACAATTGCCAATTCCTAAAAGAGAGGACAGAAACTTCACTGTAAAAATTCAACACTTAGCAGCAGCGCGGCACCTTGTTTTCTACATTTTTCATAAACTGCGTTCAGCTAACTCAATTGATCATAGCTTTTCCAAGGATGGGGCAAGCTCTGCTATCTTTACTGTCAGAAATTCTCTTCCTTTATTGGACACATTTGGGTTGATAATTTCCTTTTACCTTCAATTTTCGAACTAAATTCTCACTATCAACCATTTAAAAAAAAAAAAAAGGAGAGATTTTTTCAACTACACATGGCATATAGAATTACCCGTCCAAAACCTAAGAATAACCTCTCAATCATTCCACTTACCACAATGTTCTCATTCAGCGTATCTCTTTCCTCAAATGTCTTGTCCAGTGTAATTTTCCCCAGTTCACTACGCATGGTAGTTTGTGCAAGCTGAATAACTGCGAACAATGGATTCTCAACACCATAGGAAGCTAACAACGGGTCTACAATCTGCAACAGAAGACACAATCAACAACAAATCCCACAAAAAGAGCTGAAAACCAAACCAAATTGCAATTTCTTCATACAGAAAGAAGACAAACCCTACCTTGACATAAAGAACACCATCAATCAGAATACTGACATTATCCTTTGTAATGGCGGACTGATCCGGGATCGGAATCGCCTCTTCCTTGAGGGAATGAACATAGGCGATCCGATCCACCAAAGGTATAAGCAAATGAATCCCCGAATCGAGCGTCTTCCGGTATTTCCCAAATCTCTCAATTACATATGCCTTCTTCTCTGGAACAATTCGGATTCCCCAATTGGTGGGAGGCAACAGTTCGTATCTTACACAATTGTAAAAAGAAAGAAAAGGCATTAGAGAGCTTGAATCGAAGAAATCGACCAAAATCTTGGATGGGAAAGAGGAGAGAATTCAAGAGAGGTCGATTGAGCTGGTGCCGTTGACTCACCTTACGCTGAAATCATCTCGAGAGCGGCCGCTTCGGAGGTGGCGGACGGCGGTGCCGGTGAGGAAGGGGTGGAGAGAGGGGGATGGACTGGAGAGGATGGGGCGGAGAAATGCTGCTTCTCTTTGAAGTATTGGTTTGAGAAGGTGGTTCAAAGATCTCAAGGAGCGGATGGAATTCCTACTCAAAATCGACATTTTTTCTCGGGTTTAAGGGTTTTCTTGTTCTGCAAGAAGAAGGGTGTTGGAGAAGAAAATGGGGGAGCGAACGAGGCTTGAAGGGCAGAAGCGCGGTTTCAAAAGGGTTTTTGCGGGGATTTATTTATCTGCGGTCGTTCCTTTCTAGGGTTAGGATTTTCTAATACCTTTCATTGATCATGTATCAAGAATGCCTTAATTTATTTATTTTTGGATTTTGACCGAAGAGAGGTGTCCTGAGAGTGAGACCTGACTGATTTTTTTTTTTTTTTTTTTTTTAAAAGGATGTTTCTTTTCTAATGTCAAACATTTATAAGGCAAATTTCAAGTATTAAGCATTAAAATCTCTAAATCTTTCTTGAATACCTATTTCTTTTCATGAGATATTTAGGAATTGATGTACAAGTTTTCATCATCACTATCAATGCTTGATTATGTTGGAGTCAAGCACTTAAATTTTGATTATCTATTTCAATCTATTTCGAGCTAAATTATAGCCATATAATGTTGTTATTTGAGAAAGTTGTTTTATTGGAATTCTCAAAATTCAAGGTAAGCTCTTCTTTCTCTTTATATTAAAAAAGAAAAAAAAAACTCAAGTAAAGCAATTACATTTTCATCCACATGTGTCTCTTTGTAGGCTCGAGAATTTTGTAAGCCCCGCACTTGCTATAAAGGAATGAGACCAAGGAGCTATTTGTTTGCATAAAATAGTAAGAATTATGGTCAAACGAACCCCCCCCCCCCGGGAAGAAGCATGTCGTGTGTGATTGAAGTTGAAATAGCTTGAAATGAAGTTTGGCCCATAGTGTGATTTTAGATACACGGGAATTGGTGTACAAGTCGTCATCATCTATCATCATAACCATGTCTTAATTATGTTGGAGTGAAGAAGATAAGTTTTATTTCTCCATTTCAATCTTTCATATCACAAGCCAAATGTTATAATAGTCTATGATTTATATTAAAAAAATGAAAAGAAGGGGAAAGTTGTTTCATTAGATTTTTCAAAAGAGATAATTAGCGAAAGGTCCCTAAAGTCGAATCCATCCAGCCTCCGATCTAGGCAAATTCTGTTTAAGGGCTTTGGTCCATTTAGCTAGACTATTTGCAGCCAAAAGTCCCTACATCCACACGATCACATATTTCAAGACAAATTTGTCATTTCAACTGTTTTAGACATAAATTGTGAAATTTAAAATTTCAAATCTTCCCTCATCCATCCTAACTAAATCCTCTCAATTGACTCGATGGATCGAATCAAGGATTTATCCGGATTTCTGCGTCTTCGTTGCAGAAAAAAGCAGGAGATTGGTTCCGATCTTGAGGGGACCACGCTAATCGAGTTTCCTGCAGAAATTCGAAACAGAGAAAGGGGTTCTTGGGTTTGCTATTACCGGAGAAGGAGACAGACAAGGATCGATTGTTGGAAGGATTTTGGGTGTTTTCTGTTTGAAGAACCCGTCCTAGAAGTGATGTTGTGCCGTTGCGGTGATTGGAAAAGGTCTTCAGCACTCCTTTGCCGAAGAAGAGCGCTTTCTGTCTGATTCTGCATGTCATCGAAGTTCACGTTGCTACTGCCGCCCTCACCGTTGCCGGCCAGCATCACCCCCGCTAATGCTCGCCATCGTTTGCACCGTGACATGGCCAGAGGGGAAGAAGACTCCCGCACAAGAACTTGGGCGTAGGCTTGCTAATTCTCGATTTCTGGTTACAGAAACCAAAACTCAAAGAAGAAGATCTCGTTGGGTTTTGTGGTTTGGGCCAGGCCGGGTTCTTTTCAGGTCCGGGTTGGGTTCGATCTAACTCGTGTCAAAGAAGAACTCGGCCTGGCCCAGACCACAAAACCCAACATCTTCTTCTTCCTATGCTCTCTAGTTTCTGGAACCAAAGATGAGTAACAACAGCCATCGTCTTCAACAAAGACCTGTGCAGCGATGTGGCAATGCTCCTTCTCAGGCGACGCGCAGTAAGTCCGGCGACGACGATCCCGGAAGAACCTTATTATTTGGTTTCTATAACCAGAGGTGAAGATTGCAGCCCTGCTGCCTTCCTTCTTCCTTGAGTTACGTAGTGGTGCAACAATAGCGGGGCCCTCATTTTTTGACAAATCTATATGAGTTTTTATAAAATTTATCTAAATTTTTGTCAAGTTTATCTGAGTTTTAACAAATTTATATCAGTTTCTGTCAAATTTATCTGAGTTTTTCATTTTTTGTCAAATTTATTTGAGTTTTATACAAATTTATCTGAGTTCTGAAACAAATTTCTCTAAGTTCTAGATAAATCTATCTGAGTTTTTTGCTAATTTATCTGAGTTCTGGACAAATCTATCTGAGTTTGTGGCAAATGCATTTTCATTTATTTAAATTTATTTGTGTTTTTTAATTTTATTTACGTCTTTTGAAATTTATTTACATTTTTTGAAATTTATTTGGATATTTTGAGATTTATTTGGATCTTTTGAAATTTATTTGCGTCTTTTTCAATTGATTTTCATCTTTTGAAATTTATTTATATTTTTTAATTTTTATTTGGATCTTTTGAAATTTATCTGCGTCGTTTTAAATTTCTTTGTGTTCTTTTGAAGTTTATTGCTTTTTTTATATTTATTTGCCTTCGTTTGAATTTATTTGTATTTTTTGAACTTTGTTTGTGTTTTTTTAGAATTTATTTGATTTTTTTTAATTTTATTTACTTCTTTTGAAATTTATTTTCGTCTTTTGAAATTTATTTACATTTTTTGAAATTTATTTGGATATTCTGAAATTGATTTTCATTTTTTGAAATTTATTTGGATCTTTTGAAATTTGTTTGCATCTTTTTAAATTTATCTGCATTATTTTAAAATTTATTGCTTTTTTTAAATTTATTGCGTTTTTTTAAATTTATTTACGTTATTTTGAAATTTATTTGAAAATCTCATTAATATGATTCCATTAATTGTGACCAATTAAAAAGTAGTTGACCATTATTAATGAGATATCCCCACCAATCATGAGATATGATTTAAAGAAATGGCAAATTGGACATTTGAAGTATGAGAGGACCTTTGGCTGCATGACTTTTTTTTTTTTGGACTGTTTGCCTTAGGGCCCGTTTGGTAATTTTACTAATATAGTCAAGTCAAGTCAAGTCAAGTTAAATATCCCACCAAAAGCACTTTTAATCAAAACCCCCCCCCATCTTTTCCAAAAAAAGTAAAAAAACAACTACATTTACTCACTAAAAGAAAAAAAAAATTCATTTCCCCATACAAAAAGTCAAAATTTTTTTATCACAAATAACTAAAAACAAAATACCATCATAACTCACTTATATTTTATTCATTCTTTTCATTTCACTTCAGTCCACTTTATTTTAAAAGTAAATTACCAAACGGGCCCTTAAAGTCACATTTTTAGGGACCTCCGACCAAAGCCCCCTTTTCAAAATTCAAGGTAAGCCCTTTAGAGCAATTACATCTTCATCCACATGTGTCCCTTTGTAGGCTCGAGAGTTTTGTAAGCCCCGCACTTGGAACGAAGGAATGAGAATAAGGATGTATTTGTTTGCATAAAATACTAAAAATTATGGTCAAATGAGCGCCATCAAAGGGGTGTTATTGAAGAGGTGAAGGGTGTTACCGGAAACAATCAAACCCTAAGAAGTGTCATCTCCAATTAAAAGGTATGTCATAGTTGCCCATTATTGAAGAACAGATATATGCTAGGAGAGGTCCTATAAAAAAGATTTCCCTTGTTTCATGATGTCCCCCTGCAAGCATGTCATTACATGGGTGAGGATTAGAGTTGAAATAGCTTGAGGTAATGGTTACCCAATTTAAGAGAGATGAAATTTGGCCCAATATAAGATAATAGTGTGATTTTGAGCAGTTTATATTTAAGACGCGGGCCTCACATATTAATTCAATTGAGCATTGAGGATCCGGAAAATTTCTTTAGAACATTAAATGATGGTTAGGATGTCCCCATTTATTTATATATATGTAGCAAACTGAGAAATTAGATAATAATTTCAATTTAATTTGGACCGTTTGAATTTTGTTTTGACCCCTTTCTTCAATAGATTGATTTCTACCATCTCCATTTTTAAACCCTCTTTACTACCAAAACTCCTCCTACTTATGACTCTTTAATACTGAAATCTCATTTCTCTGCACTCCTTTTCTCTTCTTGGTATGTTTGTAACATTTTAATGCATGTGTGTCCGTCCGTTCTCTTGCATTTCCTCTCTCTATTTTCAAATCTTTTTTTAATAATGTTTTTCACTATTTAATATTGTGAATTACGTTATCCGTGTTAAGTACGGAGGCTTTTCACTAGTTATTATTAATATGAAATAGACTAATTTTAAATTGAAATCAACTCTAATTAATTTTGACCATCCCATATAATTTTTACCTAAGGACCATCATCAATTCCAATAGCCAATTCTCTTCTAATCTTATTTAATCTAATTTAATTCAGAAGGTGTCATTTATTATTCACTCCCCACCTCTTCCTTAAGTACGGGCATTTCACTAGTTCTTGTAAAAAAAAAAAAAGCAGCCCATACCTGAAAGGTTAAATAGGCATGAAAGGGTCTATATTTACTCAAAACTACAATCTAAATCATAATCATACATCCTGATTAAGGTCACATTTAACAGAGGGATTAGCCGTTGAACTCTGAGGTTTTTGATCGAGCGAAGTGCGTTCTTCCCTTGGCTTGCCTTGGCTCTTTGCATCATGGCCGTCCTTGCTTTTGCCCCAGAGTACACAATACAGCCCAACGATTATGAGGAAGGCTCCAATCAAGCTGCAATCAACCAATCAATACATGAATAATCAATGAACTGCAGTTTATTCTACCAATTGAAAATGAATCAATGCTTAAGAAAGTTTGAAGGAATTGAGACGTCTGTCCCTTGTTTTTCAACTTTTTTAAAACCTGCCCAAGTGGAGCCGTTCTGCAAAAACAAAAGCCGAGAAAACAGCCACATCCACAAGCACAAGTGGAGAAAACATGGCAACAAAGACTGGTCCCTTCACACTTATGCACCACGTCTGTAGGTAGTATAGTAAGGCTGAGTTGACAATTCCCTACACACAATAGGTACCAATACATATTATCATCAAATAATAATTATACTTGGAGAGAGGGATTGAGAGACAGAGCTCACAGAATACATGATTGCCAATAGCTGTATATTCCATTCCAACCTCCAGGAGGAAGAATTCCTTTCAAAAACCAGGGCAAGCAATGAACATTGCAGTGATGCAAAGAAACAAATCATGGTATTTATTGTTAGCCGGGCTGGATAGACCTCATAGACCTTAGCCTGTATATTGGAAGACATGACAAAAGTTATATTTATGTTCTAAACTGGATTGCACTGAACAAATAACAATGCATAAATACTAATGAAGTTATTTCAGGGACCCTTCCCCGTTCTTTTACTAGAATTTCCGACAGGAATTCAGGCTGTCTGAGAATTCAGAATTCCTGTCAGGAATTCTGTGTTTCATTACCAGAATTCTTGGGCATTTGAAATTTCGGGTAGTTGAAATCTCAAAAAACCCAGCATTTGAAAAACCACTTTAACAAAGAGGATTTGAGAATCTCACTTAGCACAGGAATTCCGGGAGAGGGACGACGGCATTCCAGGAGCTCAGGTAATGAATGAAACAACGAATTTAGAATTTCAGAATTTGGCAGCATTTCAAATATTAGCATTTGAAATTTCCAGACAACCACCAAACAAAAATTCCATAAATTCTAGTAAAGAAATGGGCCCAAGGATGTAGATTGGTAGGGTTTGGTGCATCAATGTTCTTTATACTCACAATTCCTTCTTGAATTGACGCTCATCTGATGCTTCCGCTGTTAAAGAGTGGGGAAGGGGGTTAAGGGGAGGGAAGGTCTTATGTGGGATGAGGAAAAAAAAATGTTCAGCCAAACTGATTTATATATGAGAAATTTTAAAAAACTCACCTTTTTACTGTCCTATTTCTTAAGTATGGAGCCTATTTTGGGCCAATTTATTATTTTCACGCACACTATACCCACCCTCCCAATTTGAATTTCATTCGACTTTTACTCACCGTTTGATTGAAATTATATAGATCAAGGGGTTAGGATGATCTAATGGAATTGAGATTTTGCACATAAATAGGTTTTATCCAAATATTTTCATCCAACAACATTCCATGGTTGTTTTGCATCACAGTGAGCCTCTACTGGTAGAAGCATTTTTTTCCAAAAAAAAAAAAAACACTCCCTGTGTGTGTTTTCTAGCACCCCTCTATATATTTTTACTTATGTAAGCAAAATTTGAAGCACCAAAAGCCAATGGTTGAAACACATGACAAACGGATATTGTTTGCTCCAACAAGGAGTAGAAGCCAAATGAATGTGAAAGAATTCGACTCTATGAGCCTTAACACAAGAAAATTATCTCAGAGATTTTACCCACTGAGGCCCCTCGAGATTTTTAATAACAGGGCCCACTGATGGGCCCAGTGGACTTCTTATCTTGAGATCCTGTTGCCCCAAGGATCCGGGGTTCTTGTATAGTTGTTCCTCAGGTTATCAATTCCCACCTATGAGGGCAGAAGAAAATTAAAGAACAATGCTGCTCTTACAGAAGTAGTTTATTTAAATCCACACATTGTGTAGTCGTTCCAAGCCCCTAACACAATACAGCTGAAATAGAAGTACTTCATGACTCAACACGCACAGAATACTAAGGTATTCTGTTCATGGCTTCCATTCCATATTCCAATTTCTAGTTGTGCTGCTGCTATCGCTATAATCTATGCTCGGGACCATGAGATACCAGTACCAATTGATTGTGTCAGCATGATGTGGACTGATAATCCACTTATTTAGTTCATGTAAAAGGATATGGATCCTCTAGGCTTCAAAAGGCCATGGAGCAGGAGTTCATAAGACCCACGGGCTCGCTAGGCCTGCCAAAGGATGAGTTATACAAAATTAGGTATATTTGATGTCTACAGTTGAATGATCTAAGACCAAAAAATAAATGATATGTTAAAAACTTAATTTACCGACCAGTTATTTCATTGCCATAGAGGGGAAAGCGAGCAACATTGAGTGAACTTGTTTTTCTATAGATGGCTAACCTAAAACTTTCTTTTTTTTTTATTTGGGAAAGTCACTGACAGAACTAGCAAATTCTCTTTAAATGGGAAGGGCCCCCATGTAATCAACAAAAGAACCAGAGTTTGACCGCGATGATATTGTTTATCACCCGTGAGAATTTGGTCAAAGCAGACAATATCACATGAATAGTGGACACCTTCCCATTTAAATTCCGGTTAAAGAGGGAGTGGGGTAGGTATGGGTGCTTGAGTTCAAATTCTAGCAAAAAAATGAAAAGGAAAATCGACAGAAGAAAAAGAACCAGCCATTACAGAACCTGGAGAATGAGCCATGCACTCCATGCAACGTGGCTTGCTAGAATAAGGGCCGATCCTTTGATCCAATCACCATTATCATGGCCTGGCCCAACTTTATCATCTTTACGATTGATGCTGATCAGAGGGCTTCCAACAAGGCCTTTGAATTGATACCCTTTCCACAATGTAAAAATGAGTGCCCCACCAATGCATATTACTGCACCCAACAGCTTAGCCTGCCCTCCAACCCTCCTAATCTGCACTTTCTCCATCCTACAAAACCAAACAGCAGGGGATTTTTTTTTGGCTTATGAGTCTCACATCAGAAGAAAGAAGAGTAATAGACTGCCTTATTACCCGAGCAGAACTGCAAGAATGAATGTCAACCCTGGAATAACATTGCTCAAGGCACCACCAACGGTTGGAGAAGTGTAATCAAGACCCATATAATAGAGATTCAGATGAACTGTAGTTCCAAGTGATGAAAGAAAGAAGATCTTCAAGACCACAGTAAATGACAGATTGGACCACTGCCTCCTGCACGGCATACCATAGATAATTAGATCACGGGCTTAATCAAACAGGGAACAAGGAGAGAAAAAAAGTGATCACCTCTCATAGGCATAAGCCAAAGGACCCAGAAGAATGATGGCGAAGAGGTGCCGATAAACAATGAGAACAAGGTGGCTGAGGCCCTTCTCCAGGGCAAGCTTGATGAGAATGCTGGACCATCCATATGCAAGCTGCACAAAGACCATGAACACATAAGGTGTACATTTCCTCATCTGTGGAATAGTCTCGTGTTTATGGATTGTATACCTTTGAAAACATCTCTTTTTAAGGGTGGGGGGAAGCAATTACAACCTCTACTTTTTTGAGTGTGGGGTGCTTTCTAGTGCTTTAGCATTTAAAAAGAGGGCAATGGAATTCATAATCACACTACAACAAATAGCAAAATTACTGAGTGGGGTGCAGTTCCTAAAAGGATGTGAGAGAGAATTCGGTTCCCGGTTGATGGATGATATTCTGTTGTTTGTTGCAGTTATCAAAGGATGCCAGAGAAATATTCGCTTTGTGGTGGATGGAAGATTTGTGGTGGATGGAAGATGTTTTATTGTATCCCATTCTCCAAAGTTCTCTCCATGAGGCCCGGCCACTTGTCTCGGAGTCATCTGTGATCAATTTAATCCCTTTATATGAATTTATTTTATTGAATTAACTGTCATTGACGTTAACCATCTTCGATTTTATGACAATTTATTTACATGATATATAGCTATTAAAATCTAAACATTTAAAACCAAGGGCTAAGACGTAAGATTATTTGAGCAACTTGATATATTGCCCACTAATTTAACTTCTAACCTTTCTATAGTTAGTTTCACCTTGAAAATCAATGTAATCACAGGAGTTAAAATCACCCATTTTATGATAAAAATATGTTCATCCCACCATCGGCAGTGATGAAATCATGGTGTGGCACTCTTACTCATTTAACAATGTAATCAAGTCGGATTTACACTGCCAAAAAGATGTCATCAAGATGGGAACCACCTTGTGAAATGATCCCCTCATGAATCATGATAGACTTTACCCGGCAAGATGACGTACTGTAGATGGTGCCCAACATTACTTTATTGGTTGGTTCACTAGATAAAATTACTATTTAAGACTAAGGCAATATTATGAACCTCACTCTGGGATGCGGGCCCACCTTGATTACACCAATCTTGGAGTTAGACTTCACCAAATTATCTACCATCAGATTGATGGTTACATCATTTTTGCAAGTTGGAGCCACTCCATGACTACATCAGTTTAGAACGGTGCAGGCAATTCCTATCACATGAGCCTCCAATAATCACATCATTTAAAGGGCACCATGCACTAAATTATTTAGATGTGATCAACCTCCAAGGGGTAGCTCAGTTAGCATAGGACCACGGTTTGTGTTTAGAGGTTATAGGTTCGAAACTACACTACCACACTAGGGCTACATGAGAGTTTATTCGACTTTCCTTTGGGTTCAGAGGGATTAGTCCTGCTCAAAGGGTTGGAAACCCCCCGATAGAATAAAAAAAGAAGAAGATGTGATCACATGGGTGTAACGTATCATTTTGCATAGTGACTTCCAAAATAAAGAATTGCACACTTCTTAGGTCAATTTTAAAAATCAAATCTTTGGCATTCCTAACTGAAAATTCATGTTTGATAATTGTAAATCTCCAAAGATTTGGACCAATGGGAAGTCTTCAATTTTTAAGGATTTTTGGGTCCGACCTCGCCCTCTAGAATTTGAAAATCCACAATTCTTTTTTGAATTTATGCATCCAGCCCAATGTTTCTCAGCTGTATTTAATTGATTGATATGCATCATCAACAATGTAAAGTTTTGAGCAGGAATTACAAAATCTGCAGATTCCTCACATCTTACCAAATGTGCCTTTAATACTTACCCTTGACTGGATTACCCTTAATTCACTGCATTATAAAGAATACTCCTTTAGTACTCAGCTTTTGCAAATTATTAACAGAAAAAACACAGTCCTTTATTTTGTTAAAACTTACTAATTAAATGACATAAATGCCCTTCTCCCGTGAAAGAAGTTTACTCCCTAGTCCCTCCCAAGTCCCAGTCCCACCAATATATTTTCACATTTGAACATGATTTTTAAGTGTGGGCTCTATGCAATATCTGTTATTGGAAGGTTCCCAATTTTTTGCGTTGGATTAATTCCTTCGAGCTCGGGCCTAGAAGGAACCTGGATAAAGTCCCATGTGGCAGTGCAGTTTCGAACCTACAACCTTCGGGTGCAAACCGTAATTCTAGGCCCGCTGGACTGCCTTTTTGGGGTTCTACAGAACGTCCGTAGTAAGTATGACTTTAGATTGGGCTAAATCCGAACTGTTGGACTGGCCCAACCAAAACTGCAATTTCAGTGGAGTCCTCTTAAACCCTAGGTTGGAGAAATCCATCTCCTATAAAAAGCCTTCTTTCCCAGGGCTCTTCCATTTCATTCCCTGCAGGAGAGAAGCAGCAGTTGCAGGAGGGAGGGAGGTTTGGTAGAGAAGATGAAGACCATCTTGGCATCGCAGACCATGGATATTCCTGAGGGGGTTAAAGTGAAGGTGAAGGCGAAGATGATCGAGGTGGAAGGCCCTCGCGGCAAGCTTACCAGGAATTTCAAGCACCTCAACCTCGATTTCCAGCTCATCGAGGGTGGAAAGAAGCTCAAGGTAGATGCCTGGTTCGGATCTCGAAAAACCATGGCCGCCATCCGCACTGCCATCAGCCACGTCCAGAACCTCATCACCGGCGTCACCAAGGGCTACCGCTACAAGATGAGATTCGTCTATGCCCATTTCCCCATCAATGCCAGCATCACCCACTCCAACAAGAGCATCGAGATCCGTAACTTCCTCGGCGAGAAGAAGGTATCATATCATTATCTTATTGTTTTGTGTATTTGACTTTCTGTGTTTTTGTTTGATTGATTGTTGATTAGGGTTATATGAAGATTATAAGATCATGATATGAAACTGCTAAAGGAAGCAGTGGGAGTTACTGTGTTTATTGTTTTAAGATGCAATTGATGTTTATTGGTGTTTGGATTATGCGCAATCTTCGCCTTCTGCTTGTTGCTGTATTGAAACTTTACTGCATTTGAATATATATGATGCAGTTCTTTCAAATTTTTTTTCTTATATTTGTCATTGTCTGTATTTGTCTGTCTATAAGATTAATTTTTGTGTTTGAAAGCTGCATCTAGTTTGATGTCAATGGTTTGTAATGCCTGATAAGATATGATCCACTAGTTTGAAGAACTAAGAACAAGACCCATGGACTGACTGACCTATTTACTAGCTGCAAGGTAATACTCCAAGGATTTATATATAATTATATTTTACACTGCATCTTGATTGTAATGTTTTCTTTTCTCATTTGAAAGCAAAGCCGACTTGAACTAACATCATAGTGCTTGTGATAATGAGAACCTTCCAATTGTGTTACAGTCTCTTGTTACCGGGAATGATTATGGTTTTAGGTTTGTGAGGGATTCTTTAAGTCTAAATTTGATACTTTAGTAGTTTAGTTGAAATGAACATGCAAGTAATATGGTTCTTCAAGATATATCCATGCAGAAAAAAAAAATCTAAAAATCACTGATATTTCAAATGTTTTTCATGATAAGCAAGTTTAATCTCCTAGAGGCCTCCAATGGGAACTTTCATTACCACTGAGGAGTCTTATTATCTTGGAAAGAAAACAGAATGGAAGAGATTATTTGAGTATTGAAATGGAGAAGGGGAGGTCTGTCAAGCAGTGTAGGGTGTTCAGCATTTCACCCACTTGAAAGAGGGGAAGGGAGTTCAGAAGGTTAACTATTTATTACCATTTCCAACTAAATGGTCCTGCAATGACTACAAATTATAGAGAACATTTGCATTAACTCTGTCATTTTTATGTTTCTAACACCTAAGTACAACCTGGACATATTTGTACCAGGACACTAAGAGCATGTCTACGCGACCTGCCCACATACACACACAAAGGACATCTGAGGCATGCCAGTCATGTCCCAAAGAATGAATGACGCATGAAGTTTAATAACTATGAACTTTAATTTCTTGATTGTATATCTCTAGAAAATGGTGTCCTTGGTAGCTTATAGTATCAGCATAATGATATATATCTCTTTCTAATGTCCTGACCACTAGACATTAGCATTAGCATATTAAAAAATTGAAAGGGCCATGACTAAGAACCTATCCCCATAATGCAATCAACAGTGATTCTTAGATGCAGTAACTGATATAGTGAGTGAAGACATGACATTTCCCTGACATTAGGACATGGATATTGCCATGGGTCCCTCAGGTGCTTTATTATTTATTTATTTACTTGGTGTGCCACCTACACTAGACTAGCAAGCGTTTTCTTCCATTGCTCGGGATCGATCCATGGTTAACCCAATGACAGGGCAGGTGCCTTGCGACTGATTTAGCAGTGAGCTGCTTTTCTTCTTCTTATGTAAATTTAAGACTTCAGAAAATTATGATTTATGAATCTTATGCAGCACGAGTTGTTATTCAGTAGCTTGTAGGTGTGCATAAAGTATCCATTACTAGAAGCAGATGATATCAGTGTTATATGATAGGTACTTTAAGAATGAACACATATCCTATCCTCGCTTGCTAAAGTCACAAAGTGAGGTGGTTAGCTTAATCATTCATGTTTAGGAAAGGCCATTTTGTTCCTAGCTTACTAACGGTCCGGCTTGTTGTGCCCACCTGTCGCTCTCCCAATGATCAATCTTAGGCCCAAATGAATTAGCATTGAGCCAGATTTGACACTCATATGAGTTATGTAGCCCACCCATTGATCATCTATTAGTTGGCTTTCATCCCACTTCATCTACTGTCTAAGATTTGGACTGCTATGAATGCCTAAAAATAGTTCTCTTGGTCGGATGGTTCCTATTTTTTGCGTGTAGGTTGGTCATAACGAGAGACTCCTAAACCCACAATGATTGTCACGCTTCCAGGTGGGAACACGTATTATATTGTTATCCAGCTTAATATGTTTGCTCCCAATCATGTTTGGTTGGCTGATTAAGTGCCTGCGGCTGTACTAGCCTGCTGGATCTTTTAATATATAATTGCATTTGGTCGGTGAAATGGAAAAAATTCCCATATTTTATCTTTAGCTACTTTTTAATAAAACGTTTTTGAGTTATTTAGATCCATTTTCACTATGATTGATTTATTGACCAATTTTACTTTCCCTTTCCTTCTCCCTTGTGTGTTTGATTGATCTTGTCAATTGTGGGCCACAGATGTGACAGTTAAGATGTAATGAATTGTAATTTTGAGCTTATAATTGTGCTGACCTAACAATCAACTACTGCAATTTCCAAAGACTGCATTTTTGAGACTCAAGGTCATTTCTGTCAATTTGCTTAGTGTACTAGCCATACATTAGAGGCGGAGCAGGGTCAAGGTCAATTCTGTCAGGCTTGCTCCTGTGGGTGGGTTTCCTTGAATGATATTCTTTGTCCAAGTTGACAATCTTCTGATGTGGAGCGGGGTACCAGACGCAGGGCGGGTAGAGATGGTGGTGGAAGGGATAGGTTCACCTTGACATTGGCCTCACGCTAAACTCTCCATCGGGAGCGAGGAAGAAGAGATAACTTGGGAAGTCTCAAAATCACTCAAGAAACTTTTCAATAATCATCAACTGTCCTAAGCCAAGAAGAGGCTTTACATCACTTTTATAGGAAAATAATAAAACCTACAACTAATCTAGACCATCCAAATACATTGATGGCCATGATTAAAACATCCAACATAAACCATAAATGGCATAAAATATAATTTTAATGATCTAAAACATAAAAATAAATGGACTGTGCCCAACGAGCTTGGTCGAGATGGATGGGCTGGGCCCATTAGCAGGTCAGCCCATCGGACCATGGGTCTGTCCTGCATCATCTTCTTTGGAGAAGATAGGAACAAAAATCAACCATTTGGGAGGGTTCTCTTGAATGAACAATTTGGGCAATTTGCTATGCAGAGTGGCTCTTTCCAATAGTGAAGGGAAAGTGGTGATTGGTTGTTTTCTCTGGACTCATAGGCATCAAGCAATCTAAATAAGTTGAGATTTGGGCTATTAGAGAAGCTTTGAGGAGCGTCTTGGCTTCTTTTTTGGGAGCTCTATAGTGAAAAATCTGTCCATCCCTTCATGTGTTGAAGGAAATGCTTGCAAAATAACTTTTTTCTTTTCTTTCCATTATTTAATTGTAAGTAGTAACAGGTTCATTTCAACAATTTCTTTATTATAACCACTCAGAAAAAGAAGCAATTTTGTTATCATATGGAAAAGAAATGTGAGATGAAGGCTCAACTGTGTATGAGAGTCATACCAAGTAACACAAGAGGCTGAGTTCTCAAGGTATGATGGTGGGTGGGTATATGTTATTTTAACACTTCCCTAATTGCCAACTATTAGAAGCCCTGCAGAAACTTAATCGACCAGTTTACTTCGTCAAATGTATTTAATGAGTTGTCAAGGCATGGTGGGTGGATATGTTAGTGTTGTCCAGTCATTTACTATTTATCTCTGGGATGGTAGTGCCTCTGAAAGCAAAAGCTTCACTCTCTCTCTCTCTCTCTCTCTCTCTCTCTCTCTATAGGGAGATGCTCCTGTGAGAGCATCTCTCACCTTACTATGAGAGATAATTTGAAATATGCCCAAATTACATTGAAGACATGTGATCTGAACATGAAAATTTTTTTTTAGCATGTTTTGTTTACTTGAATTTTGTTTCACTGTAATAGCAATATGCTGGATCCTACATTTAACCTGCAGATCATCATCATCATTGTCATCCTCCATGTTTTAACATGTTGAATTTGGAAATGCTTCCGCACTAGGTCCGGAAGGTGGATATGCTTGATGGCGTGAACATTGTACGGTCTGAGAAGGTTAAAGATGAACTTGTACTGGACGGCAATGATATTGAACTTGTCTCTAGATCAGCTGCCTTGATAAACCAGGTATGTGTTTTAGAAAAAAGAGTTGTTTGTTATATTTTGTCTTCTATTACCTTGTATTTACTGTGAATCCTCACTATATGATTTTATTTGCATAGAAATGCCATGTTAAAAACAAGGACATAAGGAAGTTCCTTGATGGTATATATGTTAGTGAGAAGGGAACGATAGCTGACGAAGAGTGAGGTAAGGAAGCTGTGACTCTTTTAGTTTCAAATTCTGAGCTCTTTTTTTTTTTCTCCGGAGGTTCCATTGAACAGTTGGTTTTTTTTTTTTTTGGGTAATGGTCAGAGCTTTCAGATTGTTTTTCTATAATGTTTTGGGAAGATTACTTATTTAGGCTTTTGTTTGGGAACTTAAATCCATGCTTCTAATGTTGTGCTTTTAGTAATCAGACTATTAGTTGATGCTTTAATTTGTAATAATACATGCAATTATTTTAATAGCCTATCAGTTTACACTGTGAATTCTATACCACAGTAATATGATATGTTGCTCACAATAGGTCAGTCCTATGCATGAACTCATTTCAGTAAACACTGAATTATATCAGAAATGATCTGGTATATCCTGATACTGTGCAGAGTGCAGTATATACCCTGCATTTATCTAATCCGTCTGTCAACAAGGAAAAAGAGCTGCATTTGTCCTTTATGACTGGTTATGCAGCTGTCTCCACTGAGGCAGAGATATATGATGGCTGGATATGCGTTGAAATGGTTGTTGGGAACTGAAGCTGTGGATGAAATCTGTTTTGTCAGAGCTCCTGTATGTCTGGGCCAAGGGCCAAGGGCCAAGGGCAAGGGGCTGATGAGTGGTGAATGATGGAGTTGGCATGTGGGCCTGTGGCCCACATTTGATGGCAACGATGGTGCCCTTCGTGCTCACCTCTACTCATGAATTGAGTTGGGTGTGTTGCGATCATGTTAGGAATGTAATTTGTTTGAGGCTGTTTGGCATGTGGGATGTATATCTCGGTGCCGTCTCTTTTAACTTTGCATATTTCCCACGTTCAAAATCTGACCATATTCGAACTAGACCTCAAATTGACCCACATGACTCGTAAGTCGCAATATAAATCTTTACCCTCTGGTCAAGGGTTTAGAAAACCTAGCCTGCATTTAAATGTGTCGAGTTACCTCCTTAACCCACTAAAATGGATTGGGCTATAGAGTTTCCCACGTATTTAAACCCATTTTAACAAGATCGTGGGTTAAATACTTTTATGGTTAGAATTGTCTGCTTAAAATGGATTGTGCTTGTGTTATGGTTTTTTTTTTTATAAATTGGTTTGCAATTTAAATATATTTGAAATAAATTGGGTTTGGGCTTTGATTCTGTTGGGTTTGGTTTGGATAAATGGTTTGACCTGTATTGAATGCAGGTCGAAAGTGGGTGTGGCTGTACAGGTTGAAATTATTTGACCCATGTTAAAATTGGTTGGATATAGGTTGGACTTCAATAATTAATACCTATTTTCAACAGGAATCATTTGCCTATAACGTAATGACTTGACCCGTATCTATCTTGGGGCGGGTTAGTATTGCATATCATTGTGCCGATTATGGGCAGTGGATTTGCCACTGAGGTTAAATTTGGGCTGGCCTAATCCAGAATCTGCTTTGACTCGTAGCCATCCCTTCTTTTCAGCCCCTGTTTTCGATCAAGGGGTCTTGCTTTGTGAACAGCCATCAATGAGAATCGTGCACAGCCGTTATGTCTTTTTGCTTGTTTAGTCAAGTGGCGGTCACTGACTCAATGTTAACAGACTATCAACAAGCATGAGAGGTCGCAAGTATGTAAATCATAGCCATTAATTCAATGTCTGAAAAGTCCAAGCCGTTTGGACTTGGCTTTTGCATATAGATTTCCTGGCCTAACAAGCACTAACTTTTCTTTTCACGGAAAAGGAAGATTTTTAATTTCTACCACTTCCATTGAAAATAAAATTCTTTCTCATCAAGAAAATTTAGCTCATTTTTTTCCTAGAGTAAAATTGCCTTGCACCAAATAATAAAACAGTAACCCTCTTGCGCGTAACCTATAAAGGTTGTTTATCTTTGACAACAGTACAAAAAAAAAGGGTGTGGGTGTTCGTCTATGACAATAGTGCCTCAAGAAATCTAAAGGGCCTTGTGTGGACATGATTTTGCCCATGTTGCCTGCTTAATATGGTACTGTGCTTTTGCATTTTGATTTAGGGCTTGTTTTTTCACAAGCATTTCTGATAGGAATTCAAGCTGTCCATGCATTTATGAATTCCTGTAAGAAATTCAGTGTTATGAGATTTTTAGTATTCAAGGCAGATAGAATTCTCAAATGACAAAAATGTGGAATTCCAAAATGCTTGCCCCTCCAAGAGCATTTCAGAATTCTGGAACTCCGAGAAGTTTGGCTGGAACTCTGGCATATAACTATGAACCCTCCTACCAACAATAAAGTGGACTCTATATTCACAATTATAAAAATTGGGCCCGTGCAACTCCTATCAAGATGGGTCCATATTCAAATTTCTAAAATTGGGTTTCATATTTTTGTTTTTAAGAGATGGGCCCATGTACTATATACCTAAGGTGGGTCCACATTACAATTCTTTACGGTTGGGTTCCAAGTTCACAACCACAAAAGGTGAGTCCTATGTACTGCAATGCATAAAATGTGTAATTGTAGTCTAGAATTTATATAGCAATGAGACATGAGTTTTATGAAATTTAGAAATTCTTATATAAGAATTCAGATGGAAATGAAACGTAGAATTAAAAAATAACAGAATTTAATGGCATTTTAGAATTCCAGCATTTGAAATTTCCAGAGAACATCCAAACATGAATTCTAAGTAAAGAAACATACCATTTTAGGTAAGTAAGAATCGTTGGGACAGTCTCCTCATGATTTGATGTGATTGCCTTCACTCCGGATCCTCAAAATGTATCAGTATCACTCACTCGTGACAATGGACAGGCCTATCTAGGAAGGCATGGTATCAGATCATAATAAATCATGTTGATGTGGCTACTCACCTTTGGAGTTTGGACAGCCCAGCGGATTAGTCTGGTGCTGAAATACACACACCCCGTGTTGGGAGGAATTCAGAGGGATTTTGATGAGTGGCATGGCTTCCATCCATACTTCACGAGTCACGACAGTATCCATTCTGTTCCTTTCCATTCCATCCATAGTGGGTAGGGTAGGCATTATAATTATAAAACTGGTCATGCTCATCAATCAATATCCATTACGTGTATTTGTTTCTTATGGTGAGTAAATAAATGAACGACCCCAACGGATCATTCTTTGTGCTCTCACGGGTAAGTAAAAGAAAACCCATGATCATGGCAGTAAATTCACTTGGAAGGCTCTCTCACCAGATCCAAGCGATTCGGAAAGAGCAAAAAAGAAAATAATCTATTTAGGCCTGAACCAAATGTAAATTTAATAAAAACAACGTATGGTTTCTGTTAAGAAATATATTTTATATGTGATCAATTTGATTTATTAGATCGAAATATGAGTAGATATATTTTACATGTTGCCGTGATATGGTGAATTAATTGTAAGCACATCTGTTACAGGAAAATACTTGACGGAAGGAGAGAAGTTTTGTTTTGGATCAAGATTTCTTATTTTGTTGTTTTGTAAAAAATTAGGTCCCACTCAGGAAGGAATAATTCTATAGCCGAAATCTGCCAAAAGGAAAGCGCCAAGTTATGGACCTTATGGTGGGGCTTGGAACTAGGATACAACTCATCTGAATCTCATATGCCCATCACTAGGGTTGAAATGAGAGAACGCTATGGTTGGTGAGGAAAATTGGCTGTGAAAAGATTTAAATTCTGATGTGGAGGTCACTTTGGATGGTTGTGAGTCATTGGGAAAGGACAAGATTGGAAAGTTTTAATGTGGATCACATGTTGGGCCAAATATAAGCAGTGATTGTCCTAGGCTCAAAGGCTCAAAGCTTCCCGATTATGGGAGATGCTTTTATTAGAGATATGGTGCGAACCCTTATATTGAAGTTGTTGGCATTAACCCCAAGGGGTAGCTTAGTTGGCCTAGGACCACGGTTTGCTCCCGGAGGTTGTGGGTTCGAAACTCCGCTACCACACTAGGGCTACAGGGGATTTACCCGGCTTCCCTCTGGGCCCGGAGGGATTAGTCCAGCCCAAAGGGTTGGGAACCCTCCGATAGCAAAAAAAAAAAAGTTGTTGGCATTAAATATGAATGTGAGGGTCCTATTTTATTTCTTATAATAAGATGAGAGCATCTCTCATAAAAACATATATATATATGTATGCATCTAATTGTAAATAGATGTTTACCATCAGATATTTTTGTTTCCCTTCGTTCAGGTTGTAACCTTATATTCAAACGAATCTTCAGAAGAATATTTCTGCTCAGCATGGGTTTTGTATCTCTTGCTTTCTAGAATGCTGTCTGATTATAGGTGAGATGGATGGATACGTAGATACATGCCATTCACTGTCATATCTGCGTAGCCACGTGAAGAAGCATTTCGTCCTTGGACAGCTTATAAAATAATACCTTGTCACGAGGATCCTAATATTTTACCTAACGACGTCTTTCACTGGTAAGAGAACCTTTAACCCTTGCACATTTGTATGTGATTAGGATTTCTTGCTCGGTGGGTGCAATCTGACCCAAGTCTTTGTAGGTAGGTTAGTGTTGAGTTGGTGCGTGCGGAAGCGCAAATAGCTACAGTTACGAGTTACGACCAACAATTAAGCCACGCAAAAGAACAAGAGGTTTAGTAGTTCGGACTTCGGAGCATGGTTTAAAATCTCTGTTTCAGTCGTGGTATTGGCGGGCCGAAAAACCGATATGATATCGGTATCGGTCGCGGATATTGGTCCGTCGCGGTCATCGCGGTATGAGTTTTTTTTTTATCAAAAAAAATTCGCAAAAATATCCAAAAAATCCAAAATATTAGAATATGCTAGAAAACAATATTTTTTTCCATTAATAACAGCAATAAATCAAAATCTCGGTCACCTTAAGTTATGAGTCATGTTTGTGCCGCGGTTCGCTGTCTTTTTCAGTATTTCATATAACACAGCCATTATTGATGCTCATGATCAATTTATTAGTGTAAAATATAAGAAAATAAAGATAACATATCAATCATCATTTAATATTAACTCAATCATCAAATAAGTTGTAAAATTCAAGACCTTGAAGATGACATATTAAAATCGGAAACATGATAGTGACTGAGATAGATAAATTATAAAGCACTTGGACATCAAAAGGTTCATGGTTTACCTGAAATTAGAGGGGACTAGTAAATAGTAGAGACTAGAGAGAGATTGATGAGTTTTCAAATAGCCCCCCACCCCTATAAATAAAAAACAGAAAAGAAAAAGACTAAGGACTTGTTTGGCAAATCTTATCTTTACGAAACAGATCTCTATGATATAGATCTATTTCAAATGGAGCGGTTTGAAATTGATGTTTTACAAATAGACTGTTTGGTAAGACATAGATATTTTAAAAATAGACTGTTTGGAAAGACACATGTAAAAATAGATCTAATAGTCTGGGCATTTTACAAATATCTTAAGATCTGTGATCATCCAACGGTTGAAATTTTATCTCAAACAGGTCATAGTTGTTTTAATCCTTTCAGAAAGATTCAATGGCTCAGATCATACTTTTGTGGCCACAAAACTCCAAAAATATAAATCTATGGTTCAATGTATTTCACGACTATCTCAAGATCTGGGACAAATCAACGGTTCTAACTGTGTTTTAATTCCTAAATGCTTCCAATGGTTTCGATTGACATTTTGATTCCCAAAATCCAAAAAACATGAAAATACCGGTCCACATTTGAATCACATTTTTTTGCTACAGTGCAGTGTGCATCTGTGCGCTTCAGACCCCATGGTCTGTTTCAAATCTAGTAGATCCTGTGACTTTTCCAAATAGAGGCAAAATCTCTTTGTGAGGCTTCAAATAGAGGTAGGAAAATTGTCTACCAAACGGTCTAAATGAGTTTTCAAACAGTTTTAAAAGATTAAGAGGCAAAAAGAAGAGTTGCAAAACGCCACCTAATTAGACTAAGGTTCAGTTTGGCAACTCTATTCACAGCCTCTATTTAACTTAAAACTTTTTCAAACCACATTAAGCTTGTTTGGAAAGTTAATTGGGGGGGCTGCTTGAATCCACTTTAAGCTAAAACATGTCAGTTTCAAATATGTTGATAAATCTGGATAATTGGAATGGAGGGAGTTGTCTGAAGCGGAAAGACAAACAATGTCCATTTTTGGACAAGTTTGCCATCATATTTTTTTTATAATGACAAGTTTACCCATGGTCATTTTCTCAAGTTCCTTTTCTTAACTTGTCAAACGAAGCTCTCCTCTTCCGGTGAACAAGATAGAAAAGCCTTATCTTCCTTGGATCTTCTTCCCCACACAATAGAAGAAAGGATTCAAGGGTTTTTGAAAAGCTCTTGAGGTTTCATCATCTTCAAACACTTGTCTCTCTTTCCAGGTACGAATTCAAACACATTTTTCACAAGCTTCCCTCATCTAGGGTTTTGATTCCAAATTACAAATGAAATTATTTTGTTTATAGAGATGCCTTGAAGGAATAGTGCTTGTTCTTTGTGCATTTTGGTTTGATCATGAGCTTTGTGTAGAATACCCACGTCTTTGTGTAGAATGATAATAATTAAGCCTTGGTTTTCTTCCCAAAATCAGTAAGAAAGGTAATATTCTGCAAATCAGATGAACCTTCTTTATTAATGTTGGATAAGTCATTATCACAAAAGAGAGACAGGATGCATAGAAACTTGAAGCTGAAAATGCATCAGGTTTTTTTGTTTATTTTTTATTTTGTGTGTTATGCAGTATCCTTTTTCTGTTTTTTGGATTTTTAGGGAATAAACTCTAGTAGTACTGAAAACTGAAATCTGAACAGGAGGGAAATGGGAAAGGGGGTTTGAGATGGTTGAAATTCTGAGCAGGAGAATAATATTCTGGAGGTAGAGTTGGACAAATTTGAAATCTTTTTATTGTATTGCTGCCATCCTTGTGATAGAATAATAATGGCAGCCAGCAGAGAACTCCTCCAACAAGTATAATTATAATTGTATAAATGGGATCCCTCCAAATGAAGGTCCCAGTGTTAAAAGTCAGCATCCGTGTCGGTCCAACTATGAGGCTACTGCTTGGTGGCACAGTGCCCGAAACCCTTCATGCCCATCCGTTTCTAATTCTTTCCTGGAAAAGAGTTTCCTCACTGGAAGGCTCTCATGAGTCATGATCTACTAACCTCTGAATGTTTGACTAGTGTGAAGTATTTGTAAAATCATATGACTAATAAACACAAATTTTTTTAGGGATTTTTAGATGGCCGAAATAATGGCTCCATCTCATAAGGGTAAGGAAAAAGCTGAGACCAGTAGGGCTGTTTGGTCAGAAAATATGAAGAAGATTTTCTTGGATCTATGTATTGAAGAAGTATTGCAAGGTGGAAGACCAGGGTCAAATTTTAAAGCACAATCATGGACAAAGATTATCGAGGGTTTTAAGGTGAAAACCGGGCTATTGTATGGACAAAAGCAATTAAAGAATCAATGGGATCTAATGAGAAAACAGTACAATGCTTGGACAACCTTATGTGGGCAAACTGGTGTAGGTTATAACGAAGCAACTCAGACAGTTACAATGGAACCTGAGAGATGGGATGAATATCTAAAGGTAATATATTTTTACATTTTATAGAATTTATAGTATGTAAAATCCTCTTTTATATTAATTAACTAAATTTATATCATTTGATGTAGGGACACCCTGATGCAAAGATATTTAGGACTAAGTCTTTGTCATTTCCCAATGAAATGACCACTCTCTTTGGTGGAACCCAAGCTAGGGGAGAAGATGCTTGGACACCGTCTTCAGGTTCTTTTCCAAAAGACTTGAGTGTGCAAATGGCCTCTCAATTACCCGATATAGGCAATACTCAAAATGTTGTTGAACATGAGACTTATGAGGATGTTGAAATGGAAGAAATAATGCTAATGTCAAATGTGAGGAGTAAACGACCCGGTCCTTCACGAAGCAGGAAGAATGTTAAGATTAGTAAGTTTGATGAGAGTCTTGAGCGCATAGTCATTATACTTGAAGGAGAGAAGAATGAAGAAGAGAGGAAAGAGAAAGAGAGGAAAGAAGAAGAGATGAAAGAGAAAGAGAGGAAAGATGAAGAAAGGAAGGAAGAAGAGAGAAAAGAGAAAGAAAGGAAAGAAGAAGAGATGAAAGAGAAAGAGAGGAAAGATGAAGAAAGGAAGGAAGAAGAGAGAAAAGAGAAACAGAGGAAAGAAGAAGAGATGAAAGAAAAAGATAAAGAGAGGAAAATGGAAGAGATGAAGCAAGGTCCTACAATGCAGGAATGTATTGTTATTTTAAAACTGATACCAAATATCAAAGAGACCTCAGAATTGTATTTTTTTGGTACAAGGGCATTTAAGGATAAAGACAATAGAAATATATTCATGTCGTTTGAGAGTGATGATGCTCGCATCTATTGGCTGAATATGATACTGAAACATGGGCCTTGATAAGTTTTATTTGAATATAGTGGGATTTTTGGAGGAGTATGGAATCACTTTTGGATGTAAGAACTTAAGACTCTTCGCTTTTGAATACATTGAATGTAAGAACTTCTGACTCGTCACTTTTGAGTATACCAAATGTAAGAACTTATGACTCGTCACTTTTGAATATATATACAGAATGTAAAAACTTATGACTATTGACTTTTGGCACAGAATCTTTTTTGAGGAGTATAGAATCAATGTAAGAACCCCACCAATTGTTTTGATGTGGGATGGAATGAATATATAAACTTGGCTTTCTTTCTTATTGTAAGATACCAAATGGATGCAAGAAGTTTATATATATTTGGTGCAATTATAGGATGAAATGAATGAATGAACTTGTGATTTTATTATTTTTAGTGTGGGATGGAATGAATGTAGTAACTTACGTTTATTTTTTTTTATTATGGGTGGAATTAATCTAGGACCTTACCCTAGGAACTTATGATTTTTTTTTTTTTGTGGGATGGAATAAAATTATGAAATTTGGTTGTTTTTTATTCTTTATTGTGGGATGGAATGAATGCAGGAAACTATGACGCCAAGGAGGCGAAGATTGATAGCATTTCTCACTTTTTTACTTCTAAAGAAGCGAGGGATGTACATATCTAAGGAGCCATGTAGGACCTCAATTCTATCAGGTCATGTATTTGTTCAAGGCATTTTGGAGGGTAATAGAACAGTATGTTTGGAGCTATTGCGTATGGAGAAACATGTTTTCTTACGATTGTGTATGGTATTACGACGAAAGAGTCTACTTGAAGACAGCCGATATGTTTCATTAGAGGAGCAAGTGGCTATATTTTTAATGACAATTGGGCAAAATCATAGGAATAGGATCCTGCAAGATAGATTTCAACACTCAGGTGAAACTATCCATCGTCACTTTCATTCAGTTTTAGTGGCAATGATTCACCTCTCGATGGACATTATAAAGCCCCCTTCATATGACCAAACACCAAAGGAGATTTTGCATAACCCTCGATTTCATCCATATTTCAAGGTATAATCTTACTCTTAATCATATTTGCAAGTACTTTCACCAATGAAATTAACTTTACTTTTTTAAATCTTTTGTCTTTTTTTGAAGGATTGTATTGGGGCAATAGATGGTACACTTGTAAATGCTGTGATTCCCATTGAGAACCAGGTGCCTTATAGGGGAAGAAAAGGAGAATGCCAACAAAATGTTTTAGCAGCTTGCTCATTTGATATGCAATTTACTTTCGTTATTGCTGGGTGGGAAGGCACAGCACATGATTCACGCATCTTATTGGATACTATTTATAAACCACAAATGAATTTTCCACATGCACCTCCAGGTACCTATGATTAGTAAATTATGAATCAAATATCATGTAAGAATCATGATATTAATTTTTTCTATTTTCAGGTAAATATTATATTGTTGATGCTGGGTTTACGAATATGCGTGGCTTTCTTGCTCCATACCGTAATGTTCGGTATTGGCTATCAGATTTTCGGGGTGGCAGTCATCCTCGTGATAGGAAGGAGCAGTTCAATTATGTTCATTCATCATTAAGAAATGTAATAGAGCGTTCTTTTGGAGTATTGAAGGCGCGTTTTCCGATTTTGAAAAGGATGCCTCCCTACCCATTCTCTGTACAAAGGAGTATAGTAATTGCTGCAATGACTGTGCACAACTTTATCAGAAAAGAAGCTATTGCAGACGCACTCTTTCAACAGTATGAGAATGAAAATATATCTTTAGATGTGAGTAACGATGATGACAATGGTACCATCGACACCGATACAACTGTAGATATTGCAGATCAGATGGAGATGTCAGAAGTTAGAGATGCAATGGCAGATGCCCTCTTTCAATCATGATGTTCTGTGTTTTTATTCTTATTTTATTTTTTTTCCTTTTTTGGTAAAGACTGTAAGCAACAAATATTTTGCTTGGTAGTTGGGATTTTAGTTAGACTCTTTGGAGAGTTATTAGTAGTTACAATGAACTTTCAGTAAAAGTTCTCAGTCCATTGGTCTAATATAATATTGGAGAATTTTTTGCATTTTCCTGGCTCTTTGTATAGATGTTTCTTGATTTGCAAATAGTTCGGCGGTATCTAAACATGGAGGCTGATAGGGTGAGGAAAGAGAATGATAGTGCTTTAATAGTGAAAGTGGACACTCTTATCTCCACTCTTGTCTCTATTGATGAATGTTTTTTTATCACAGCCTGTTTCATCTCTTTTTGCTTTTCCTTTCTCTAAGTAAAAATCTCATTTTATGAGGATTGGTGGGAAAAAAAGTATTCTTTGGGCAGTTGGGAATGGTTTGTTATGTTGCTTTGGGCTTCTTGGATCTTCTGTGTGGGTGGGAAGCTCCAATTCAGAGGTCTTGTAGCTGCTGGAGTAGTTGGGTTGTAGTAGTGAAGTTGAAGGCAGCACTCTCTGTTCTTGCAGCTTCCCTGTGGAGAAGGTCATACAGATGTGCTGCAATTTTTATATCTATGAAATTAATACTAGTAATACTAGTAAAATTGTTTCTGCTCATGGGGCCCTCTAGTCAAGGTAGAGCATCATGGATGGCATCCTCTTTGGCAAATTTCAAGCCCAGTTAGAACTCCAACCAGATTGGTGTTTGCTCTTGCAGAATCATCACCCTCATCTTAGTCTGTATGTATCTAATTCATTTTGTAGTCTGGAACTACAGATTGAAGTGATGTTGAATAATATTGTGAGTGCTAATATTCCCTTAATTAAATATGTATCTTTTTATTTTATTTTCTTTTCTTTTTTGCTTGTGCTTTGTTCTTGTTTAGTACTGAATAACCTGTCAATTTCAAACAAAAACAAAAAAAAAGGGGGGAAAAGCCACAATATCTAATATATGAACACCTTTTTTACATTGCAATTTATTCATCCTTTACTCTGTGTTGCACTTTTTATTCTAATTTTTTGTTGGGAGTTTGGCTCATGCAGATTCTTGAATTGGAGAGGTAAAATTATGCGGTATAGCCCAATATGCATCGCTTTGGGGAACTCTGATCGGGTACACTATTACATCAGCTACAAGTATGATGTGAGTTGTTTCTACAGTCTACACTTACTTTGCTCCAGGATCATCTCTGAGTTTAAATTTGTATGGTATATATTCATTAGGGAAGGATCCCCTGCTAGATAAAGAATACCAACTGAGATATATATGGGCTAGCACTGGATCTTTTTTCTGATTATGAATATACAGTTGGTGTTCTCTACTCAACTAAACTGCAATATCTAATCTTAATTGAATAAAGGATGGATGTTCGCATTGAGAAACAGGTATGTGGAGGTTACAGATTGTTACCATTTAAAGGGGCACAACGCAGGATGTCGAGTAACAGGAACTTCATATTTGATCATTTTTGGTGCAATGGAAGTTATTTTATCGCAGTTCCCAAACTTGGAGGAAATAGCTTTTCTTTCAGTGCTAGCAGCTGTGATGTCATTTGCATACTCCTTCATTGGACTGTATTTGTCTACAGTAAAATTCGCATCAAACCATGTGGCTAGAGGGACCATAACTGGAGTTAAGATTGGGGCCATGGGTGTCTCTTCAACCACCAAGACTTGGGTCTCCTTCCAGGCTCTCGGGAACATCGCATTCGCCTACAGTTATTCTTCTATTCTTCTAGAAATACAGGTATATGTGCTACAACTGAAGGTTGTTATCACTTTGAATTTCCAGTATGTGTTTACTCACATTGAATTTTCAACGTATTCAAAGGACACTCTGAAATCGCCCCCACCGGAGAATAAAACAATGAAGAAAGCAACTACTTTTGGGCTTGGAATAACCACATTATTCTACATTTCTCTGGGGTGTATGGGTTATGCAGCTTTTGGAAATGACTCCCCTGGAAATGTTCTTACTGGATTCTATGAACCCTTCTGGCTCGTTGATATCGGACACCTCGCTGTTCTTATACATTTAATTGCAGCTTATCAGGTATGTGTGTATATATATATGATATATATCAGCTTATCAATGATTCAGTGATATGTTACTGTTGATACCTTGGGCACTTTGCTGGATACAACATGCCCCCAGAAACTTCTCAGATTGGATGATTGTTGCCATCCAATCACTGAACTTTACTCATGATGCTTTTTCACTCCATTGAAATGGATTGTTTCAAATTTGAGGCATTGATCTGGTGGGTTCACTGTTGATTGACCACAGCCAAAAATTTAGAAAATCAAATGATCCAAATTGTTTAATTATATGGAGTCTTTTCAAGTCATATATGCACCCTATGTCGTGATATATTTTTTATAATCAACTTATAGGGCATCTTATATCAACAGATAAGAATTATTAATGAAATTACCCATATTCTCCTATAAATTATCAGATCACTGCTTGTTATTCTACCTTGACTTTGTCTCAGGTATTCGCCCAACCAATCTTTGCCCGAAATGAGAAATGGCTATCGTCGAAATGGCCAACCGCAGGCTTCTTTCACACCGTGCATACAATAAGGTTGCCATTCGCCAAAAGGCGCTCTTACCGCTTCACACTCTGTAAGCTTATTGGGCGAACAATTTTCGTTGTTTTTACAACTTTAGTGGCAATGATGTTGCCTTTCTTCAACTCAATTGTGGGTTTGCTCGGCGTAGTGGCCTTCTTCCCACTGACCATATACTTTCCTGTGAGCATGTATATGGTGCAAGCAAATATCAAGAAATGGAGTGGCAGATGGTTGATGATGCAGATCATGTGCATAACTTGTCTGCTTGTATCAGTTGTTTCTGTGATTGGTTCTGTTGCAGACATAGTCCTGAAGCTCAAGAAAGCGAAACTATTTGAGATCAAGCTCTAGGTAGTGTTTATGATCTCTAATTTGCAAAAGCTTGATTGTTCCAATGGTGCTGGTCACTTGTATGTCTGGGACTGTGTTTCATCACTTTTCCTGCTTCAATAGTTGAATATGAATGTATTGTTTTGTGGTGCCTATTTCATTGCTTTTGCCTCTTGATTATGAATCCTTGGACTTGTGATCAAGGGACTTTTCTGGAAACAAAAACCTGAGGTTTGTGATTATTTGGAAAAATCCACCATAGTGTCAGTCAAGGTGGATGTTTAGAAATGTTTTTGTTGTCATGGGTTTCAGAACTATCAAAAGGTCTGGGGGTTTTAGAAAATTCCCTTTCATGGATTATTAATAGTCTATTTTTAGCCTAATTTACAAGAAGAAATATGCAGAAGATAGGATGGGGCTCTTGCTGGAAATGCATATTGATCTTGATCAGACAATCTTAATTGTCCAAAACAGGTCCACCAAGATCCAGGTGATCAAATTGGGGTGAGATCTGACCACATTTTCAAGCTCTCATTTACCTCACCTTCTGTTCCCTAAGAAAGGCTGCTCCAGGGTTGGGCCAGTACAAGCCCAACCCTCATTGGATTGGATTGGCCTTTGTTTAATTGGCCCACATTCAACTTATCTAATGGTCACCAATAAGTCCTCTTGAGAAAGGCACTCCAGCAGAGGTCTATCTAGTAGGGTTTAGTCAGAACTCAGAACCCACTTTTAAGAGAGACTGAAAAGAACTATTCAAGGTACACCATTTTATGCTTCGGGTAGACTACTGAGAACAGCTTGAAAGCATAATTTTAAAACTGGTCAAAATCCAGTCTTATTGCCCAATGAAATTCTGTCTGGTATGTATCTTTGAGTGCTCATTTAGATGAGAGAACAAATTTGGAAAATGGTCATTATTTCCCATGGAGAGATTAGATTTGTTGATTACAGGGTCTATTGAAAACCTTGATCATTATTTCTATCATTCTTGATGATGCCTTCCTTCTAAGACTGCAAAAATCTGTTCGGTAATCAAGAACTTCCTGAAGCCAAAGAAAGATATTGCTTGGAATTGTCCTCTGGAATAAAAGGCATTGGCTTTCAATAGCCATGGAACCCTTGCCAGCTCTATTGGGGAAGGTGAAGATTGATTTTTTCTTTTTTTTTATAGTGATCATATTATTTATTCTCTACTGTGTATGAATGAGAACTGCTTTAGGGTACAACCTTCATTTTCCTCCCATAGTATGTGCATCTTGGATAGAAAATTCATCTCCACACTTAAAATGTAAAAAAATGAAATCACCACAAATTAAGGCACAACACAAACACATCTACATCAGAAAACTTGGGTACATTAGATGATGTATGGCTGATTATGTACTTCTTTCACAACTCTATTCCTTTTACATTCAATCAGCTTCTCCTATGAACAATTTGGTTGCTTGTTCTACCTTGTGGCAATGATTCTGCCATACTTCCAACTCAATTGTGAGTTTAGTTAATTCCATCTCCTCTGCCAAACTCTCCAAGGAGCATGTATATGGTATAAGCAAATGTCAAAAGAGAGGAAGCCATAAAATAATAGTGCTACTTGTAAAGACAAAGCAGAGGGGATCAATTTCAAAAGTGCATTTCAAAGTCCACAATCCAGAGTTCCAAGGAGTGGAAGGTCACTCTCACTGTACTCACTTTTATGAGTTTTACATTGCCTCAATTAGATAAGAAATCATTTATAATGGATATCAAGTTGAATTTCTATTCTAAATTACCCTTTTTTTTAAAAGACAAAAAATGCCCCTGTAATAAGCTCTTATTTGAAAATTTACCAAACATATTTTTTCACATAGATCCATTTAAGTTAGATATATTGCATGTGTTACCAAACGGTCTATTTGAAAAGAGTCTATATCTCACAGATCTATTTCCCGCAGATCTGTTTGAGACAGATCTATTTCAAACATATAAGATTTGCCAAACAGGCCCTAAAACTTAAGCTGGACAAAGGTCGTACCGTTGGGGTCCATTACCTGACATTAGTCCTGCATCCAATGGACCAATGCCCACTAGAGTGAAGTTGGGGAAATCTAGCCATAGAAAGAAACTGACAAAGAATGAGTGAACGACCCCAACTGACAGATGCTGTCTTCTTATGGAAGGCCTACCTGTCAAAAGGGTAAAAGTGGCTTAATGGGGTGATTATTTTTAACTATTGGGTTTATGTCCAGTATTTTAGGTTCTTTGGAGTTGTCCATTGGATTAGCCAGGCTTTGGATAAGGGGTATTTTAATAATTGTATAGGGATCTTTTAGGGATGTAATACGTGACTCTAGATCTGAGTACAGTGGAACAGTAGAGAGAGTGAGTTCTCTCCGAACCATAGATTAAAATATTGGCCGGTACCGGTTCAATGAGATATCGGTCTCGATATATATCATCAAAATATCGGCTGAGATTTACTTCATAGCGGAAGAACCGATATCTCAACCGATATTTTAAAACAATCGGCCGAGATGTGACAAAAATGGTAAAAACCTTAATTTTTTTCATTTTTTTTCCCCATCTTCATCTTCTTCTCCTCTCTTCCCATCTCCTTACTACCCATAGCAGCAGTCACACTCCATCACACATCCCTCTTGCATATTTTCAAATTCCACTTCTATTTTTTAAAGAAAATATTATCTAAGGTAAAAGAAAATTAACTTAAAGCATTTTATTATGTGGTTTTTTTTTTAGATAAAGCATAGAAATCATTAGGTTTGTCACTTGTGTTGTTTTCTTCATTTAGAAGTTAGATCTACATACTTTCATGCTAGATCTACTTATATACATGATTTTGAAAAAAAAATTCCATTTTTTTTATTTTTGGGTTTTTTAATATTTGAATTATAATATATCATTTTTTGGAGATTTCATGATAAATATGTTCTTTTAATGATTCATGATCATTGTATGGTGTGTAAATAATTGATCTACATACTTCAGTTGGGGGGCCATATTTCAATAATCTAAATAGTACCATCCAAACTCCAAGGGATACTTCAGTTAGCCTAAGACTACAGTTTGCACCCAGAAGTTGTAGGTTCAAATCCAGTTTCTCTCCGGATCCGAAGAAATTAGCCCAACTCAAAAGATTGGAAGAAGGAGGAGTGGAAAAAAAAAGTACCCTCCTTATCATGCCCGGTAGATGCCATAATATTCGAACACGACACAAGCAAGCGACTGAGTCTCTCTTTTCTCTATGTGAAATTCGGAGTTAGAAGTCACGTCTTACTAATAAGGACAACTCACTTGCACAAGCAGAGAAATATAGCTGCCATTGTGCTATCAGGTGTCTGTCTGTCTTTACCTTCTTAGAATAGAGCTAAAGCTCTCAAGGAGCCAGATTTTGGTCACACTCATCTCTTAGCCCAAGTTCTCAAAAATTTTAATGAGCCTACAAGAGTTCAAGGGGTTTGTGACGCTAGGCCAAAATTGGACCCTGCACATGTGCTCGCCCTCCACGTCCTGCCCGTCGAGCGAGGTGCATGTCAAAATCCACCTATATATATGGACTTAGAGCTGGACAACATGGGCCGGAGTCAGCCCAATTGACAACTTTACATGGAACTAATTGGGTTCGTTTGGATGTAGAGGTAAGTGGCGAGTTTCTCGTGTGAAATACATATTCGGTTGTTCGGATCTATTTCAAAGAGAAATTATAGCTTTTGCAAAAAAATATTAGAAAAGATCTTCTCCTCAAGTGGAGAGGAGATAACACACGTTTCCTTGACATTGATTCTTCACATCCATAATGCACCTTCAAGGCCGATTTCTATGCATTAAAACATGTGGGATCCATTACATGTGATTTTTTTATTTTTATTCAGTTAAAAATGAAAGTAAAAGATGAATTTTTAAAATTGAGAATCAAATAATTAGAAAAATAAAACCAAAGGAAGATGAGAAATGAATACCTAACTTTTTCTCTTCATTATTAACCACTTAAAAAAATCCATATGTATTGAATTCCAATATTTTTTAATGCAAACCAACATGTACCTGTAGTCTCAAATTTCTCTATATATTTTGATACACCTTCACAAATACCATCCCTCCTCCTTCATCTGTCAATGAAAAAACGTATACTGGGCCCATCAATAAAACTGGAACCCCACCCACCAAATAATTACTCCAAATGAACTGTCTCCGGAATCTGGAGTCTAGACCACCCACTCGCCCAACAAGTAATAGCCACACCTTCATTCGATGGACCTACGCCTCCCATCAGTGTCAAAGTGCTTGGGACTGTCCCACGATTATATCTCAATTCACTGGGTATGTATTATAATTATAAGACCAAACATTCGATCCCTCTACATTAAGTCGTCAACAACAACAACAAAAAAAAAAAAAAAAATCTGATCTCTTAGCTGCTGCTGCTGCTAGAGGTTTATGGTGATCATGAACATGTCATATTCCTGCTCGTTTCTAGGATTGCTCCTATTGCTGATAGCAGCACATTCTTCCCCTGTAGAAACCTCTAAGAAGATCTCAGCAGAGCAACTAACAAACATAACCAAACATCTCTCATTCCCAGATTTCAATCCAAACAATAACCCCAGAATCCAGCATGACCTGAAGCTCTTGGGAGACGCCAAGCTGCTGCAACAGCAAGGTATCATCCAAATCCCAGACCAGCACCTCAAATTCAAAGCTGGACGGGCCATCTTCTCCTCCCCCGTCCGCCTCCTCGACCCTTACTCCAAGACCCCAGCTTCCTTCTCCACCACCTTCTCCTTCCAAATCAACACCACCGCCAACAAAAGTAACTCCTCCTCCTCCGACCATGGAGGCAGCGGCCTAACCTTCATCGCCGTTCCGGATGAGTTAACCGTCGGCCGCCCCGGCCCCTGGCTCGGCATGATGAACGATGCCTGCGACGACGACTACAAGGCCTTTGCCGTGGAGTTCGACACCCGACACAACCCAGAGTTCGGAGACCCCAACAACAACCACATTGGAATCAATTTAGGCAGCATCGTGTCTGTGAGGACGGTGAACGCTTCAGACGTGGGGGTCTCCTTCAACGATGGCTCCGTCCACCGGGCCTGGATCAGCTACGACGGGCGTCGGAGGTGGATCGACATCCGAGTCGGACGAGACAGTGGAGATTTCCCTTCAAGGCCACTCCTCTCCGCTCCTCTCGATCTCTCCACCCACTTGAATGAGTACATGTTCGTGGGATTCTCAGCTTCTACAGGGCATCTGCCGCAGATACACAGCATCCGCTCTTGGAACTTCTCGTCTCAAATCGAAGCTCGTCTCAGGCTCCCTACTTCAGAAGCCTGCGAGGAGAAGCTCTTGATCCGATCTCAGTCTTCCAAACCTGCCAAGACAAAAGCTCCCTCCGCTTTCCTGATTTTCATGGCGGTGGTCGTCCTCTGTCTGGTGATAATCCTCAATTTCTATTGCTACAGCAAAAGATCTCCCAACACCATCCCTCTCCCCGACAAGAAGCAGCGGCCGCATCCGCCCAACAAACCGCGCCGGTTCTCAATCACCGAGATCTCCACCACAACCCGCAGCTTCAGCGAGGCGGAGGTGCTGGGGAGCGACGAGAGAGGTATTTTCTACAGAGGGTCGCTGCCCAACGGCACCCATGGAGCAGTAAAGCGATTCTCGACTCGGTTCCTCAGCTCACCTGGCGTGGATCGGAGACGAGTCTTGAAGGAGATCTGCGAGTTGAGCCGGATCCGACATCCGAAGCTTGTGTCTATCCGAGGGTGGTGCTGTGAGAAGAGAGAGGTGGTCGTGGTCTACGACTACTTGCAGAACGGGAGCTTGGACAAGTGGCTTTTTGCAGGGGGCGTTCTTCCATGGACTCGGCGAGTCAAGTTCATGAAGGACGTGGCGGAAGCGCTCTGTTTTCTGCATGGGAAGAAGTTGGCGCACAAGAACGTGAAGACGAGCAGTATTCTATTGGATGTGAGCTTCGGAGCCGTTCTGGGAGATTTTGGGTTCGGATCGAACTGGGTGGAAAGGGAGGTGGGTCAGAAGAAGGACGTGTATGAGTTTGGGATGGTGGTGTTGGAGATAGTGTCCGGTAGCAGGAGGAATATGAGTGAGATGTTGTTGGATTTGTGTTGGAGGATGCATGAAGGAGGAGAGATAGAGAAGGTGGTGGATGGGAGGATGAGGGGTGTCTTTGACAAGGAGCAGGCCATCAGGTTTTTGGAGATGGGTTTGCTTTGTACCATGACTGAGTTGAAGACTCGACCTTCCATGGATGATGTGGTGGGATTTATCAACTCAGAAACAGAGATGCCTGAGTTGCCACCGAGTCGACCCAGCGATGGCTGTGGGTCGGGTTAGACGTGTGATCGACCCGCCGCGTGACCCTCTCTCTCTCTCTCTCTCTCTCTCTCTCTTTTTTAATGTTTTTTTTTTTTTTGGATGGACCACTCATATTAGGGGAGGGTTTTTGCAGGTTGTTAGTCGGGTTTGGGGCGGTTCAGTTTTTTAAGTGTGCCCTGGCAGACCAACACCTCTCCAGGTATGATTTATCTATGTATAATTACTTGGTAAATTATGAAATGAAATTTTCTTAAATTTCTTTTCTGGAAGATTTTCCAGAAGGGTGAAAGGAGATGATCTGAAGTTTTGTTCAGGAATTTTATGATAAAAGAGCCTTGGATGAGAAAATAAACCAAACAACTCTTGCCCGAAATTAGGTGCTAAACATCCAGAGGAGTCGTTCCATCCCACTAGTTTTTTTTGCAGTTCAATACATATATCGATGATCTTAATCCAACGACTCGAACTTTTAAATTTAATCCGACAAAACATATATGAAGTGCTGGGAGCCTTTCTCTCCTGTAAAGGAAGCTTTCATCACGTGTTCATTCACCGCGCCAACTTGGGCCTGCTACGGGCCCAACCGCATTTGGGGCCGGTTTGGATATATAATGGGCCTATTTAATATATGGGGTTGGGCTTGGATTAAGTAATAGAACGCCCAAAGACTCTCCTGAATAAGGAGTGCTTGATAATGTGTCACGTCTTTAAAAAAGCCCAGTTAGGCCCAGCCCAGCACGCCCCGATTGACTAAATGGGCGTGTCAGCCTTGGGCAGAAGGATACATTATACATGCCTTTGTTTCTAAAGTTGAGCGAAGCTTGGATATGCCTCAGCGTGGCCCGACCTGGCCCATGAACACCCCTAACGGGGAGGGAGAAAAAATTCAAGATAATCGCAGTCAAAATTATTGATATTCACCGAGCCTATCACATGGTTTCGTAGGAGTTCTTAAGATGCAGCCTGTATTAGTAGGGTTTTACACAGGCGGTGATTAGGCGGACTAGGCAAGTATCACATCAGTTTCATGCGGAGTTTCACTGGCCAATTCACCCCATCTCAGGCAAAGGTTTGATTCTAGCTAATACCTGGGATAAGGTTATATGTAAAGCCAATTACTGATATAGGACTTGGGCTCAGAGACACATAACAGTTCAAAATAAAGCACCATCTCAATCCAAGAAGAGTCTCTATATCGGTCAGAATGGTAAAACAAAAGTACTTGCGTAATAGTCCACTCCAAGAATATAGTCCTAAGGCAACACTGGAAGCTTATGAACAGACATATAAATTTCATATCCTTAACCATTAGAGATGAGTGATATGCAATGGAGAGTTAATGCGAATCTTTGAGGACCTTTGGATCCCAGGGATTGAGTCGCTGTAGGATCACCCAATGAGGAAGTGGGGTATCCACCGAGTTCATTCTCTCAAAAGATACCTAACCTCATGATAACGAAAGGAGAGCAGGGTAGAACACCCAACTCCTTAGCAGTATCTGGGCACCAGAATTGATTCAGATTATTTCATAAAATCAGAGAGATTCATCCTAATTCCTACGTATTCTAATGCAAATTATAGAATGGACTTAAGTGTCAATGAAGTATTTATGTTAGCATAATTTTAATCATGAATGAAAACGCTACTCTAGTTCCATATTGTAACCAATTACAAGTAAATTGAGTTACACGAACAGGTCAAATGAGTTTCCATCATCTTAACCAGCTTGAAGAAAAAGAAAAAAACGTGATCTACATGTAATGAACATTGTCCAAATGCATAAACGTTCACTCATAGATTAAAATCCCAAAGCTTTTGCCTTTGGACTTGTCATTCGAATACTTAATGTATAGCATTTTATTGTTCCTTAGTTGGTAGTAGCAGAAAAGAAAAGTAATTGTTAAAATTTTTTACTGAAAAACTGGAAGTGGGTTCACGTGGAGCGTGAGGGAATATTCCAAATGAAATTCTTTTTACTGAAAAATTGGAAGTGGGTTCACGTTTTATCTTTATTTCTTTTATTTACTTATCTTACTTCCTCATGTGGAACTACAGGTTCTCATTGTACCATCCAGGTTTCTTTTGATAGCTCCACTTTTATGATCAGGATACTCCCTCTACACTCACTATTCACTATATGCTCAACCTCTTCTACCCCTAGGGCAGTTTGATACACATGTAATCTATAGTACTTATGGTTGGATTGAATTTCAGCAAAACCATAGTTAAAAGATTGTTAAACTTTGAGACTATTAAATTAATAATTAATATAATTTGATGACGTTGAATCTTTCCTAACCCTCTATTTATTATGAGGTCTTTCAATCCCCACACTGCAAATGATAGACAAGCATCTAGGTGGGTGGGTGCGGCGGAACTCCCCAACGATGGCATATTTCCTTGGCATATTTCCTTGTTCTGCCCTGCTAGGTAAGTCTCACTCCATGGACAGCATAAAAACAGTATGCATTTTCACAGATGAGAAAATTTCATTTCGCCCTGATCCATGTAAATGTGGAAAGCTTTTTCTTTTCTAGGAAATAGTTTGGCTGAAACCTACTTTTCTTGCAATATACTTATTTTCCAATTGCATGGATATGTGCCTCTACATCTACGTGGAAATATCGAAGTTCTTTTTTTTTTTTTTTTCTGCTAACGGAGGGTTCCCAATCCTTTGGACTGGTATTATTCCCTCCGTAGAAATATCGAAGTTCAATCCAACGTTCATGGGCTACAGACACTACACCATACGTGGGTCACCAGAGCACACCAGAGCAGTGGTCACCATCATCGGTCTACCACAATAGGAGGGTCTGAGTCTGATCGCCATTAATGGTTTAATACCTGATAGCACTAACCTTTTACGTACAATAAAGTGGTGGGTGATGAATAATTTGCTAATCATCCCAACCACGGCTAAGACCTACTTAGAAAACAGAAATCAAAAGATCAACAGTGGCAGTGGACCCCCTAAACCCCTTTATCTACAATAGTTTATAGTTATCAAGTATAATATTGATGCTTTGCTATATTCTTCTAAGAGGAACAGTCAGACAATTGGCATATTAGTGGTGATTTTTGTCAAACATAATGTATATTTTGGTATACTAAACATATCTTGTTATATATATAACGTCCATATGAGGTCCAGTTGTATTGGGCTCATCTCTGATTAGTCTACAACCTGAAAGCGAAGATCACATACTGTTATATATAATATTGTCAACACCTCTTTTGGGCCCTATTTTATCAGTTCAGTCCCTCCACACTCAGTATATGCACAACCTCGACCACCCCACCTTCTTGAATTGGAACTCAAAACTAGGCCCACCACCACCGTTAGATTGAATCTCAATAAAATCCATGGTTAAGAAATTGATAAAATCTGAGGCTTTTAAATTAAGAGTCAATATAATTTGATGGGGCTGAATCTTGCCTATTTCTTTGTGCATGATGCATGGGATCTTTCTATCCCCCTATTGCCATTGACATCTAGGTTGGGCTTCACATCATGGACTGCATAAAAATAGTATGCATCAGCTCATATAAGAAAATTGCCTTTCATCTTGATCCATTTCAATGTGAAACCTTTCTTGAACTAGTTTGACTGAAACCTACTTTGAGATACCTACCTTTTCTTGCAATATACTTATATTCCCATTGTATAGATATGTGTCTCCACATTTACGAGGAAATATCACACAGTTTCATTCCAACTTTCATGGGCAACAGCCACTACAACACGGGCCCACGGGTTAATATCATGAGTCTTACCACAATGGGAGGGTCTGACCAATGGTTTAGAACCCAGGGTTCCGATAGCAGCACCAAGTGGCATTCATTCACCTTTTACCATAAAGTGGTGAGTGATGAATAATTTGCTAATCATCCTAATCATGGCTAAAGATCTACTTTTAAAAGATAACAGAAATCAAAAGATCAACAATGGCAGTGGACCCCATAAACCCTTTTATCTACTAGTTTATAGGTCTGAAGTATAATGTTGATGCTTTGCTATAGCCTTTTAAGAGACACCATAAGACAATAGGCATATTAGTGGTGTTTTTGTTACACATATATTAATGCTAGCCCAATCAAACCAAAGCATCTCTCTCTTTCACACACACGCGTTCATAGCATTGCCGCCCTCTCCAAAAATATAGAAGGAAAAGGAATGCAAAGCGAACGTGTAGAAGAATCATCTGCTTTCTATTCTACCAGTATTTGCGATTTGACATAATGTTCCCATGTTGTAAAAACCATGGTGCTTCGTATTTCTCTTCAACTAGGAAGTATTAGATACCATGAAGAAGATGGGTGGATGTTTCCATCCCTACACTCTACTCCCACGTAGGGGAGTAGATACCTTATTCGACCTGTGAACTCGAGTCAAAATTAACATGGTGTCTGATATTTTTGACTTGATTAATAAATGGGTTGGGTTTGGGTTGAGTTATTTCTCCATATTTGACCCATAAATCTGTTGATCCCAAGCCAACCAGACTAATTTCACTTTTTTGGCTAATCCAACCCAAACCCTACTTGTTAAGTAGGGTTTAGGTTCACATCCAACCTGATTGATAAACGGGTAGCGTTAGGGTCAGTCCTACCTGACCTATTTGACTCATTGTCACCCTACTCTCTCACTTGAGCAACATCACCATATGCTATAGTGAAAAAGGAACTCATGGCGAATCTACAGATTGTATGATTTGACTCGAGGTTCGGATGCCTTACAACAGTGGAAGCTACACGCCCAGTTCAATCTCTCTGCCGGTTATATGGACGGAGTAATTGAATCAATACACCATGCTAGAAATGTTTATTAGTACGAACTTTCTCATGCTAAATCTGCTTCACTTTCTAGTTCCACAGATTTATTCCATGATTAATGCCGCATGATGATTTTGGGTGAGATCAGCTATGGATTCCCATTAATCTCCAACCGTCGAAAGAGATCTGTTTAAAAGGAGAAGGGTGAGGATAAAGGAGGAAAAATAAATGCTCAAGTTGACAGCTTAAAGCAATCATGATGTGATTTGGAGAACTTAATCTTGCTTTGTGGTCACTTATTCTGGGATGAACTTTAGAGGGTCCCATTAGCTAGCGTCTATAAAATTAGTGTTGGATTTGAGAAGTAGTGAGAAGGGAAAGCCTAAGGCAGGTGGGGGAGGGATACAGGGAGAGCCCTCAAAGCTTAGTGAGTGATGGAGGAGAGCAACTGTGGAGAATGGAAGCCTGTTTTTGCAATGGTTGCTGTTGATGTGGCTTTTGCTATTGTAAATATACTTCTCAAGAGAGTACTAGATGAGGGTATGAGCCATCTTGTTCTGGTCACCTATAGACAAGCAATTGCAACTGTTTTCATAGCCCCCATTGCTTACTTCAGGGAAAGGTACAACAAACCATGGTCCATTGATTATCAATTTCCATATTGCTCTATTTGCTTCTGCACAAAACCAATCCAATGGATGCATGAAACTGTTTGTTAATGACAACGACCACTGTTTTGCCTCAAATGTTAGAAATTAACCTTAGTCATTTTGGAAAGAAAAATAAAAATAAAAGATCCAACTCATAGATTTATAGTTTTTATCTTATGTCATGGGCCAATGGAAGATTTTGCTGAGGTGCACAATCCATGATATATTTGCAAGTGCAAACATATGGAAAAAAAGAAAAGAAAAGAAAAGGTGTGACACTACATAAAGAATTTTGCAAGTACTAACAAGCAACATCTAAACCTTATGAGCACTTTCTTCAAAAAATCATTTTCCAATTGTTACATGTGCTGAGCGATCCTTACCAGATAAAGAACATCAATGCCAAATAATCATAGATATCATCCAGTGGATATTCAACTGCAAATTGACCACCAAGAAGATGATTGGATTGTCTGATTGCGTTCCTATCTTGAGAGGACCCGCCATAAATTAGATGCGAGAGTGCTGTATTATGGTTCCCTCTTATACTGGATATACATGGCCTAAACGAGCTGTGGATTCACTTGGGATGTCCAGTGTCGAGCATATGTCCACATTCTAGCTGTGCAACAGGCAAGGCAGAGCACAAAATTTGAACTCACGTGGACCGAATTTCAAATGAGTCCATCATCATCTGATCACACATATAAGATAATAAGTGTGTCCAGAAAGACTCTTCACGCCAATAAGATAATAAGTGTGTCCAGAAAGACTCTTCACGCCAATAAGATAATAAGTGTGTCCAGAAAGACTCTTCACGGATATGGAGTAAACTTTTTTTGTAAAGTAGTATTCAGTACTTGTGGAAACAGCCTCTCCGCTTGCGTGGATAAGGCTGCGTACATCTTACCCTCCCCAGACCCCAGAGCGGCGGGAGCCTGGTACACTTGGCTGCCCTTTCAACCGCATTTCTATTTTCATGTCATTTTCTACTATGCACAAATCACTTCAAATATTCATGTACCTTTTCCAGCTCCATTCTCAAGCCACTTGCTAATAATGGCCATGACCCATCTCATGGCCCACGCCCATGAGGGTTGATCATCGATTCTTAGTCATAGTGTTTATTGCAGGAAAACTCGACCGAAGTTCACAGCTCGGATTTTTTGGCACCTTTTCGTAAGTGCATTAATTGGGTAAGTTACATGTGTAGTAGATCTATGAACTTATGTTCTTCTCAATTTTCCTTTTATTTTGGCGCGTTTTCGTAAGTGCATTAATTGGGTAAGTTACATCAGTGTAGATCTGTGCATTTTTGTTCTTCTCAATATATATTCCCTTTTTCTAAGCTTTGGATTTGGTACAAAACCTTGTTGGCAATTTTTCAGAGCGACACTCACTCAGTATCTTTTCCTCCTTGGAATTGAGTACACTTCTGCTACCTTCTCATGTGCCTTCATCAACATGGTTCCCGTAGTTACATTTCTAATGGCTCTACCTTTCGGGTATGTAGTGTATATTAATCCAGGCCATAAGACCATCTGATCTATCAGTAAATCAACCACTTGGTTTGTATAAAATCTCTCTTTCTAAAGCATGTAATACCTGTACAGCTTAGAGACTGCAAACCTGAAGAACAAAGCAGGAAGAGGGAAGGTGTTGGGTACTGTATTGTGTGTAGCAGGTGCAATGTTGTTGACTTTCTATAAAGGAATACCACTAACCAACACTTCTCATTCTCAAGCTGTGGCCTATTCAAACCAACCCAACAGCTCGGTTTCCAACCAAAGGGCTCATAAATGGACTATTGGCTCCATTGCTCTACTGGGGGGTTGCCTCTGTTGGTCCTCGTGGTTCCTTCTTCAGGCAAAGATAGGAAAGGCATTCCCTGCACCTTATTCAAGCACCACTGTGATATCCTTCTTGAGCTGCCTTCAAACGTCCACTCTCGGCTTGGCCATAAAAACAGATGTTTCCAATTGGGCTCTCAGGGGAACATTCCACATTGCAACAGTCATCTATGCTGTAAGTAAGCCAGTACTTCCATGTAGAATATAGTTCATTTGTTTGGGCAAGTGAGTAGGAAGTGAGTTTAGTACTCGGTGAGTGCAGGGCATGATAGGCTCGGGCTTGTGCTATGTGGTCATGTCTTGGTGTGTTGAGAAAAGGGGTCCGGTCTTCACTGCAGCTTTCAGCCCTCTCATTCAGATAATTGTGGCTATCATCGATGTCTCAATTTTACATGAACAGCTTCACTTGGGAAGGTGAGTGTGCATTGCTGACCCCAGAGTTATGAGCCGAGTCGGCGGGTTTTGAGTAGTGTAACTAACCTTTCTCTTCACTTTGTTCTGAACAGTGTTTTGGGATCTTTCTTTGTGATCATTGGGCTTTATGTTCTGTTATGGGGCAAGAGCTTGGAGGAGAAAAACTCCATCACCAAACCGGTTCAGGTGATCGATGAGTCGTCCGAGCCGGCATGAACATGTCACGTTGCATCTGTGCTATCAACTTCACAGCTCAATCCGAGATTTATTACTTTTGATGTTTGATGTATCATCAATCTCAAAGGGCGATTGAATTTATTCCAACTGCAACATAACTTATAACGAATGATGAATCCAAGTGCACTTTACAGCATTTAGGCTGTAAATTAATTGATTGCTTTGTATGAGACTACCAGCTAATTAGTCCAGGAACTTTCTCCAAGTTGGCATTTTATTCTGTACTGGGGGTGGACAGATGGGCACTGGACCTATTGTAAGCCTGCAAGAACATGTTAATCGCCAAATCTAAGATTATTTAATGGACAAGTAATAAATGTATTGGGAGCTTTTATGTCAATATCTTTTTGATAGCCTTTTTCTTTTTCTAATTAAGTTTCCAAAGTCTTAAAATCAGATGGCTACATATGTCTGAGGCTCCAATGTCAATTGTCGTTTTATTGGCGAACCCATAGATTGAGTTACAATAAGAGATGAAGTTACAAAACCATTAAAATCGGAGGCCCTGAGATCAAGAGTTAGGATCATCTTATTAAAATGATATTTGGCCAACCTATAATTCACACCGTACCTTTCTTATTCGATCCCCCTAACTCTACAAGCACATTCTTTTAGAGTACACCTTGTACAACATTCTTATAGGGGAGTGCTGATAGGTCGGGCCAGTCCGAGGCCTGCATTAGGTTGGATTTGATATCTATTTTGGGCGTGTGGGTTTTAATGGGCCTAATTTTATGACATGTTTGATAGGCCAGGCCTGGCCCAACATATGCTTTTAGGCCCCCCTAACCCGACATATTTCACACACAGTTGTACAAAGTTTTGCAAATGGGCTGGATCTGGCTCTCACTACTGGGCTCATGGGAAGGACCAGCTGGGAATGAACTTCCCAACGTGCTTTTAAAAAGTAAACCTGAATTTATGCCATAGCCTTCTTTAATCAATAATTAAAGAAAGACATGCATGTACAGAATCATGAGAATCATGTGAAATCCAGTAGTGCTCATCACTGAGGCCTATTTATTAAAATTTAAACCATGCAAAATAAATGTGACTCTTATAATGGCAGCCAAATTTCAGTTCATTCAAAGTTGCTCTTGCCATCAAATTATTCGTGATAAATAAGCTAGACTTCCAGCCCGGACTTATAAAAAGTACTTACCCTCAGTTTGCTGAACATACATAAACAAAAACAGAGAGGTCGATCCTTCAAAAAAAAAAAAAAAAAAAAAAAAGGAGTTGAGGTGGTGTTTGATTTTATTTTCCTGATTAGTGTGGCTATGTTTGATTCTGAGGTTCATTCTTATGCTTTTATGAGTCGTGACATTGATCTTTGTATTGCTGGATTTTGGAAAAAAGAATTGGAAATTTAATCTTGTTAGAGTTCCATGCCCTCTTAAAAATGAGAAAAATAAAAAATAAAAAATACCTTACTGATATGGGGCAAGAGCCTGAAGGTTGCATTTGTGAGACCAGAGGATTCCACAGTAGAAAAAAGTGATATGGTCTTCATGCAGCCCACTGTCACGTTGTTTGGTGCAACATATTTTGTGTGCGAGAGAAGAAAAATAAGGAATCGATTTCCTTAATAGAGAGAATTTCGATTTGGGAATAAGAATGCATGAATCCTCTCTTTAGAAAGAAAGAAAAAATAAGAATTCGTAAAGCAGAAGAATATATTCTTCTAGTTGAGCAAGCAAGCCCATAAAGACCCCTGCTATACATGCGTATTGCTGATTGACTTGATTCGCTGGTGGTGTGGGAGAGGTGATCTCAAGACGTTGGCCAATTTTTAAAACCATAGTCGGCAATGATGAGGATTCACTGTCTCACCACAAACATGACAGTATGTTCTTCCTCCAGCCGGCCACAGCACTAAAAAAAAAAAAGGCACTGATTTAGACTAAACCAACCTTTTGATTATTAAGACCAAAACAAAGATACTTCAAGCGACATTGCTTTACAACTCTTGTCAAGGATTCTTCACTGTTTCAACTTACTCTCTGTGACAGGGATAATATATTTATCCTTTTTTTTTTGTCACTTCCAACCGCATCACAATCAAAACCATCAAAATTGTCACCGATGACAGTCCAAAAGGAACTTGTCCTTCCTTGAATCAGTTTTTTATTCTTATTTTACAAATGGAATATATGATCTGTAGAGGATTTGGACTCCTTCCAGCACACTTAACTCTGTGATGTTGTTTTTTTTTTTTTTTTACCCAAAAAAAAAAAAAAAGCACTCTATGATGTTAGTCATTTAAAAAAGAAAAAACTCTATGATGATGTTAGTCATAACAGTGAGGACTACTCCACCATGGGTGTTTTTCTCTTGCAAACCCAAAGAGGCCACGTGGCATGTTGGTGTTAGTTTTTCAAGATTAGGAAAATAAGAAAACAAGTGTGTTACTCCTGTAGTTTTCAGAGTTATGAATCGTCTGATCACATTGGTAAAAGTCTCTTTTATATATTTTCTTGTTTCACAAGATAGGATAGACAAATCTGAGCTTTTCAAAGAATTCTTTCATGTGGGTTTAGTGAAATATTAGGTTCAATTTGAAAAACTTTAGTTAAGACTTGGAACTCATCTGCATAGCATGATTTTTTAAATACGGTTTGAGACACTATCAATTAAAGTTCAAATCTTCACATATGAACTGCTGGTATATTAATACGGAAGATCTTTAAATAAGGCCTTAAGTTTTTGTCTTATTTTAAAAAAAATGACACATGTTTCAAAAAAATTTAATTTAATTCCTAAATTTTTCAGTAAGTTTTCAATTAAGGACATCCGGTCATTTAAAGGTATTTTCTGGCGAATTTTTCTCTCAATATTTTAAAAATATCCAAATTACAATTTATTTAAAGCCATGAGCCCTTGACATAATTTCAGCAACCACTACAATGCTACATGCAACCGATCATTGTGGGAACACTTGTTGTCCTTTATCACCGTGATGACGCTGGTGAAGGAAATAAAAAAAATATAGAAGAAAAGAATGGAAAGTTTTATTGAAATGAAGGGTAATTTGGGTATTTTAAAAAAATTTGGGAAAAAGTTGCTGAAAAATAGTTTTAAATGGACCGATGTCCTTAATTGAAAACTTTCTGAAAAACTTAGAGACTAATTTGAATAGTTTTAAAACTTATGTCCTTTTTTTAAGTAAGGCATAAACTTAAAACCTTTTTGGAGAATTTTTCATATATACTTTCTTTTGGTCCTTTTCTAATCAAATAAGGAGTATTAAAAACTGAAAAGAAATAAAACTTCAAGTCTTTATTATTATTATTATTATTGTTATTTTATATTAAAGAAAATGACAACATTGAATGAGAAATTGGTGTTGATGGAGTTTACTATATTGTAATTTCGAGCCAATAAGTAGAAAATCAACTTTGCTCATGGCCAATCTCTTCTTACATATACAACTCAGCTTTCATCATCAGCAGGAGGGGAGGGGAGAGAGGGAGAGAGAGAATTGTAAACATGACATATATATATATATATATATATATATATATATATATATAAATCATGCAAGTAATCGCATATCCATAATACTTAAAAAAGAGTAAATTCAGTCCTTCCCTTCCCATCACTTCTTTTCTCCATCCAATGGTTGCTCGTTTTTGGACTCCTTCCCCTTGTGCTTTTCCATGACCTCCTCACCATAATCAGAAACAACTATGTGAATGCCAGGGTCTTTTGAGTTGTGGCTCCCTCCCAGCATGATCGAATTGTTCACAGCCTGATAATTGCTATTAGCATAGGTCCCAAGCGTCTCTTGCATCTCTTGATCCTCTGTCAACGTGCCACGCCCATCCAGTTTGTCCTTCAGATCGGCTTTCATGGTGGCGCCGGTGTTGTTGCCTGCAAGAGTGATGATTCCAATGCTAGGCTCATCGACTTCGTCGTCTTGGAGGCTGTGGCTCGAACCATGTTTGGTCGTGGAGTGAAGTTGGGTGAGTCTATTTGTGAGGGTCAAGATCATGTTGCGGATCTCGCGGTCGAAACTTCTCTGGTTGTCTTCTTCAGACTTGGAGGTGGATCCCATTTTGTGCATGGTGTTGAAGATATATGGGTTTGAGTTTGAAATTTTAGAGTGTGTGAAGTTTGTGTTATTGGGGATGGATTTATAAGGACTTGTAAAAGGAATTGTCTTGTATGCAAAATGAAGGAAGGAATATATGGTTCCCTAAAGAGAAATAAAGAAGGAAGAACCATAGATTAATTCTTTGTGAAGGGGTGAAGGAAAGGATCACTTGAAGGGGTTGGTCAAGCTTTCATGTGCTTGACCAGGGCTTTGTTACCTTTTGTGAAGAAGAAACTAGAGCTAGTAATGATCACTGAAAACACAGTGACAAGTAGGGATGGCTCCTTCTATAAACCCCTTTTATTATGAATTTTCAAGAATCTAAATACCAAGAAGGCAATACAGAAGTAGTCCCAGCTCCCAACTGACTACTATCAGTGATCCCCAATCCCTACTATTATAAAAGAGGAACATATGACTTTCAAAATGTGCTGGTTTTTTTTTTCTTTATTAAAAGAAAGCATGGATTATGGTTGCTGTTAATTGGTATGGCTCAATAGAAGTAAAGACGTCTTGGTTAAACGGACCCCTGTATTGCCCAAGTTATACCTTAATTAGAAGTAAGCAAGCCTGTAGGTCTAGTATGATTAAGAAGTAGTGTTTGGGTGTAACAGGGTTTGAGGCTGATATTATAAATAAAGATTCAGAGTTTTTAGGATGCACAACCTCTTTTGATTGCATAGTGAATTCTCCCGTCTTCTCGTGGACGTAGGCCAAAAGCCGAACCACGTAAATTTCTGTATTTTCGTTGTGCGTGATTGATCTCTTCTCGTGGGCCCTAGATCACAACAGTTGCTAATCCGGTTCTATTTTATACACAAGAAAATGATATTCAATTAATTTTTTCTGCAAATTATTGATTGTGTTAACATCAAAAACTATACTTCTGTAACTATGTTGTGACTTTTTTTTTCTTTACTTCAGTTCCAAGGTCTTTTATTCATTGGCTATATAGTTTCTGTCCCGTTTATCAACCTATGACAAGCTCCGTAGAACATTGGTTTTGATTCTGCAATGATTTGATTTGCACTTTCACTCTCTTTCAATATAAAAAGATGCATCCCATAAATTTCGATCAATATCATGTAGAGCACCAGGTTGGCATTAATGTTTGTGAACCATACACTTCAGTCTTTGTAGATAAACATTTCAATTTTAAAGTCTTTTGGGGTCTTTTACTGGTCAGAAATGTACGGGAGTTCTCATGGTATTCCCATACGTTACAGCACAGCTCTGGTATCATCTGCTCAGTGCAGATTTGAAATTCAATTTCTTATTTCTAATTTACCTCCATACATGTGATAGTGCAAAATCCAAACCGTCCATATGGCGGCAGTATAGCGTAGATGGATGCCTATGATAGAAGTGCCAGTGATGACTGATGAGGCAATTCTTGCCTTCACTGATGTGCTCTTCCCCTTTCAATGCAGGCCATGGATTTCTCTGTCTCATAGTTTGGTTTTGGGCCATGTACTGAGCAATGATTTTCCGATCTCTGACTTAAAACTCATTAGAGGGATACCAGACCAGATGGAGAATATGGATTCAACCATACAATTGAGTCCATATCCTCTGATGATGCTATTACATGTAATCGTGTAACACAAGCATAGAACTCCTTCATGGGGCCTACAAAGAGATAAACCAAACCATTGAAGATGAATGTCATTCACTCCCCTCAAGTTTCAATTCAAAATCAATGGGTTTCACAGTATGATTGAGAACCATGATTGGAAATGTAATTGACACCACTTTAGCACCAATATTACATCAATGCCCGGTCATGTTTCCATCATAATGTTCAATCGGATGGTGGGATCCAATCTTTTTGAACTGAAATGCAACGATATATCGGTGGAGGGGATCTGATTAATCTTGAACGGCCTGAATTATCTCTTTATGGGCCCCAAGATGGACTTTCAAAAACGTGTTACAGTGTTCTCATGTGATAGAGGATGGGGACTCTCTTGAGATTAGCATGAGGAAACAAAGTTGGCCTTGGAATCCAGTGGTTAAAGATTATGTTTTTAACATGATCGATCTTTCCTTAGCAAACTAATACGTTGTTCTTTACTTCAATTGAACGATACTATGAGGTGAAAATTGGAGAGCGGGGTTATATTCCAAAGGGGAAAAAATATTTCTCATCACTTCACCTAGTGAGATGATCTCAAAGGCAATTACTTAATGCCGGCAGGAAGCATAAATATGATAAACAAGAAAAGCATTGTGGCCATAGAAGATGTATGAGTTTAATCAGTCATGTGATCATAACAGTGAAAAAAAAATAAAAAAACTCAAAAGACTTAAATGAGTTAAAATGCGAATTAGATCCATGTCTGGTTGCAGACTCAACATTCTCATGTTCTGGTAACAACTCTCTCACATGGAAGCTAAGCTAAGCTCAGCCCAAATGGCAAGAACACATGCTCATAAAAGCATCTTCAATGAAGCCATGGACATCCGGGGAATTGAGAACCACATAACAATAAACCAGCTCTTCCATCTCCTTCCAGTCTCGAACACCCATATGTCTGACCATCTCCATTATCGACTCTCTGAAATCAACGAATGGATCAACTGAGTACTTTACTACACAGAGGCTCTCGGCGCAAATGCCACGAACACCATTTGGCAAGTTTGCTGAGAAGCTTACACCCATTGTATAATTTCTTCTAACATTCTTCTTTTTCCTGTTGATTTCCAGTGCATCCATTGCCACTCTAAACATGTAAGCCTATGCCTAAGGTGGTATGTAGTATATATAATACAAATGGGTTGGTTGTGTTAATGCATACAGGGGGATAAATAGATTTGCAGGAGGGAGTAGAGAGACAATGTCTGACACTGGGCATTGAGTCTCCTGGTGGAGTATTCAAATAACACCAGAATTCAAATACCAATGGCATTTTGTGGTCTCTTGGTAACTTGAAACAGGCAACTAAGCCAGCAGAAGATAAAATCAGGAAGGAAGCAGTAAAAGATGCTTCAAGATAGTTGATGTGGATAGGACCAAGACATGTGATGTGAGGACCGAAGAACAGTGGATTTTGTCAGTACTGTGCTATATTCCCTGAAATTTGTTCGACTATGTTACTACCCTCGAAAATTCTTCAGGTGCATGGAGGAAAAGGTACTTATGTGTCTAGTTTGAGGCCATTTCAATGTCCAAATTGCATAGAAATATCACTTTCAATGTTTAAATTTTAGGCTCGGGCTCCAATAAAATTCTCTTAGAAAGTTAGGTTGGATAGGTGACAGGTGGTCGGGCAGTCCGGATCCGCTGGTAGCATCCAATGTGTAGAGCATTCCTGATTGAGCAGTGATGAGACAAGCCTTATTTGAGTCCAAATCGTTTAAATTATTGGTCTGGTGCATATCCGCTTAAAGTTAGGTGGTAAGACATCTTCCTTTCCACATAGACGAACATGATCAAAACCCGATCCTTGCCCCCAATTGATTAGAGGCTTAAGTAGTAAGAACACCAATCCTAGAAAAGATGGATAGTCTTGACATATTTTTCTGGTTGATTAGAATGTGGCTAGAAGGGCCATGTTATGGGATAAGGCCACGGTCATGATTCACCATTTTATTTTATTTTGTTTGGTGCAGCTGGATCTATCTCAATCTACAAGGGTAGTGGTTGTTCAAAGGACGCCTACTTGCAGAAGGTAGGCCCCATGGCCCCATCGTGATATAATGGGTCCCAACCAGCAAATTTGCTGTTGTGTAAAGCCAGTGTAGCCGGACCCAGATGTCCAATTGGCTTGAACCCCGGCTCCAAGCTCCCTCCATCACAACATTATATTATGTAACCTTTAATTTAAAATTTTATATCATCTAAGGCTGTATCTACAGCTTGTTCAATCAAAGTACTCTGTATTAATAGTGGATTGAGTAGGACAGAATTGCATTCCTCTGGGACTGTACGTGCATCTTTGGATGCTTACAGTAAAAAAAAAAAGATTGAAATCGATTCAATTATCCCAGTTCCTGTCCTGTGGGGGTTGTTTTCGGTCCACTATTGACTCAACAGAGCATGGATGATGATGATCTTCTTTTGCAGTGTGGTTTCGCATTACAGCCCTATTTTCATGGGAAAAAGAAAACCCTCTTCGTCATGGTGTGTTTGCGCAAGGAAAGGATCTCACAATAGAAAGGAAAATTGTCTGATTTTCCCTGCAGTTGGCTTGCTGTTCTATTGTTTTAGCAAATTACATTTTCCTAACGTAAAAGTTAAAATGACGTAATTTTCTTGATAGAGAGGATTTCTACTTCCCATGGGAATGGTAGGAATGTAGAATTCCTCTCTTCCATGAAAAACAAAAATACATGAGAGTGCAACATCCTTTCAATGCACGAACAAGTCCTCAACATCAATGGCTGTAGTAGAAAGGAAAACCTAACATCAGCATGCAATATATTAGGGAAACAAAAAATTCTAAGGACTAGAGATTTGAGCTTCTCCTTCCTCTGTATGGCTAAAACAAATGTTTATTATCAATTGGTGTCTCATGAGCCGTAATTTCTACAATTTCAGATCTCATTCTGCTAGTATACAACTGCCATACCCTTCTAATTTTTCCTCTTTTTTTTAACTCTATGTTTTTTTTTTCCACTAAATTTACAAAGAATAAACAAAGAAGGGCCTCAACACAGATTATTGATTAGAAGATTGGTTGAGAACATGGCATCCTCCTCGGAGAAAACACCACAGTCAACGGTGCATGATCAGAAAGAGAGTAATTTTCCGGCCACAGTCCTTTCTCTACTTCAGGAGGGAAAAGAACTGCATTCTTCACATCAAAGCCAATTGCCAGCTTACCCATGTCCTTCCTCACATCCCCAATTGTCAGCTTACCCATGTCCTTCCTCACATCCCTTCTTTCCTCATCGGAAGTCTCCGCTGGCAGTTCACACCTTGGAGGATCCCAAATTTGTTTCTGCAACATTTATAATTTTGCGATATTAAATATAAAATGAGGTAGATGAAGTGCTAAGAAAGATAGGCAAAGTGGGTCGGCGTGTGAGTGAAAAAGATGTTTGAGGAAAGAAAAATGGATCTCAAAGTAAAATTTAACCAAAGCCAATTGGCCATCCATCTCGATCTTATTTTCCCGGAACATCAAATTTTAGAAGACTTAGATTGTCAGGTCAATATGATCTTTTATGTGGCCTATGCATCTGCTAAGGTGCACATTTGCAAGTTAAGCTGCTCAGTTTTTGCTCAGTTTTATTGAAATAAAATTGAAGTCTCTAAGAAGGGCCAGCTTGCCACAGCCTTGGCCTTTTTGGCCGGTTGACTTGGAGAAATCGGCAGAAAGTTGCTGGATTCACTGAAACACACTGGTCTTCTTTCATCCTTTTGATTTCTAGGCTAAAAGAACCACTGAAGAAGAATGTTTTACATCTAACCAGGGTCCAAGCACATTTTGTAGAGCTTCCACATTTTCATGTTGCATCTTTCCCCCTTTCAGCAGAATTTTCTGAAGGCAGCAGGCCTTAGTCCAATCTAGAATTCACTGAAACACACTGGTCTTCTTTCATCCTTTTGATTTCTAGGCTAAAAGAACCACTGAAGAAGAATGTTTTACATCTAACCAGGGTCCAAGCACATTTTGTAGAGCTTCCACATTTTCATGTTGCATCTTTCCCCCTTTCAGCAGAATTTTCTGAAGGCAGCAGGCCTTAGTCCAATCTAGAATTAAAGCTGAGGAGAACAGAAGTATATAACCTTTTGATAATTCACTACAGAACTTGAACCTAAATTTGTTTGCATCACAATATCACATAAACAACCTTTCTACTGCACCAAGCCAAAATTTGTAGCTGATTAATTTGTAAGAAGAATAGTTACCTGAAATTCTCCACGATCAACAGAACCATTTTCATCAATATCTGCATGGGTCCACAAGTCCTCCATCTCATCAGCACTCAGCCCATGAGGATAACCAGATAAACCTAGCTGTATAAAGAGAGAGTATCAATACGTCGATCTTCTTATATTAAAGTTTGATGTAGTTAATTCTCCCAGAAGTAACAAGTACCTGACGGAGTGCTTGACAAAAAGCTGGATATCTAATACAATCACCAGAGCTATCGCCTTTTAGAAAGTTAAAAGCATCATTCTCTGCCAGTGAAGTTTCATGTAACCGATGCTGTAACCAGGAAAATAAGTCCATCAAAACACTAGAGAAACCCAAGGAAGAAAATGCATTGGAAGTTCAAGTGAACAAAGAATGCATCTGGTAGCACCAAAACTGAAAACAGATTGTCTTGGTCACTGCTCTGAAGAAATGAATGAGAAAAAAACAAACAAACAAACAAACCGGATTGATTGATTGATGAATATTTAATGATAAAGGATATAGAATTAGAATTTCAATGGTCACTTCAATTCATAAAGGCATATAAACAACAGAAGAAAGGAATGCCAGAGAAGGATGTACCGCCAAGTAAGAAGGAATCATGGGATGTACCCCAAGCCTTTTTCTAGCTTCGTGGGTATTATCATGGGATGCAGCTATAGAAATAGAGCATTTTACCCAAGGAATCCAACTTTCCTATAGTCAAGCCTGGCAGGTCCTATCATGGGAAGGATTACTATTTACTAATATACTCTATCAGAATTCTATCCAACCTACTGGAGGCATGAAGATTGATGATAACTAAGCCAATGGTCCACGTTAAGCAAGAGAAACTCCCAACAGCCAGGATTATTGAATGGTATAGATTTTGGAAGCATTTCCAAGCCAAGACGGGGCAATTCCAAAATGGAAACCTACATTGCAGTCAGGGATGTAAAGGGATTCAATTAGGGTCAGGTACATGGTTAATCACCTGGACCTGACTCCAATTAAATGTATATATCTGGATTCTGGACGCTGGCCTGACTCTGACAGACCAGATTGGACTTGGACCTGGATCTAACTCCAGCCCCAACAACTAGATTACTTATTTCTCCAACTTTGCAACTCAGAATGGCGAACCAGAATCCATGAAGTCAACCCCAACATAGTCGGGACAAGGCTTTGATGATGATGATGACTACAAATGTAGTCACCAGGTATTGTTGATCCAGTGAACTTATAATCTTATATCGTAACAAAGTGAAGCCTGTACCACCTGCTAGAATATTGAGTCTAACTACTGCATAAAATTATAATGAAGAGTGTTTACTAACATGTTATTTATACAAAATAAAGTACTTTATATATATATATATATCATTCAAGTAGCTGAATTATTCAGGTATGAACCCAATCGGACCTGGACTTGGAATGGGACCCAATTATCAATCAGGTCCAAAGGGAGGGCCCATACCCGAATTTTTCAGGTTGGAGGCTTGGAGCCTTTGAGTAAGGAGGTACTCATAGGTCCGTTGACATCGCAACTTTATGTATGGGCCAGGCAAATGGTTTTATCAAATTTTGTATATTTCTTTTAATCAAAGGTTACTCATCTCTCCAACTTTGTAAATCTAGCTTTTATCACACATAATAGCTTTGAAAGGCCATGCCCCCCAACTTTTTATAGTGGTGGTAAATGCCCAAGTTCATCATTGAAACTGTCTGCAAAAAAAATAATGAAAACAAAAGTATACACCTTGATAATTCCAAACACAGCTTCCCTCCAGCTTGTCTTCAGTGGTTTTCGAGATTTATTAGGATTACGAAGCCATATAAAATCTACACCGCATATGTTTCCTCGATGATTGCGATGGCTAACCCACTGAAAGGTAAAAAAAAAAAAACCAATAAATGGATATGCAGGTAAGTAAAAGCATGAAAGAATGCTAGAACTGCTCTAAGGTGTTTCTAGCCATGAATTTGAACAGTACGAAGCAAGACCTTGTGCGCATCTGCATCACTATCTGTATACTGATGGGCTGTATCATATGATGACACAAAACCCTGAAACCTCAGAAACTTGTAGACATGTCCTCGCTTGCTTCCATTCCAGTCTCTGCAAAGATAAAATACAGAAGACCTATAAGAAAATTTTCCCGCACAGGACTCCTGAGGACAGAAACTGGTATGTTAATCAATCACTGACCCACAAAGTATTATAGGTATAGGAGTGAGCTTAAGCTCTTCTTGGTAGGATTCTAAATACTGTAGTATCTTGTACACCTGTGACAAGAAAGGAATTTAAAGCTCTTCTTAGCAACTGGCAGGAATCCAAATGAAAAGCAAAGAATTGAGATCTTTATGTACGCAGCAAAATAATCTACCTGGTGTAATCTAACGATAGACAGATTAGCATTGTGAGGGAATAACAGATGGGTATTCACAATTAGAACTTGATTATGAATGTTATTGTTTCGGCTATGCCAAAAAGGTACGACTGATTCAACATGCAACAGTTGAGCAACACGATCTCCAAAATCATTAAAGAGCAACTCTCGGTGGTTTAAAACCCTAAAGTAGTCTTTGTGCACCGCAGTCAACAGACCTGTACACAACAAATAAATTATTTACAAAAAAAGAACTAGAAGGTTGTAGACCATAAGGTTGATGATAATAACAAAATGAATAATTCATCTATATTAGATGGTAAGCAAGAAGGAATACCAAGTGTTTCAAATAAAAGTATGAGAAACCACTGATGATAGTCTCCTTTTATAGAAGTTTTGTATAATATTCTACAGAAATATGACTAGCTTGAAAATCTGTCCAGGAACCCACAATCTTTAAAAATTTGAATGCTGTGCATGCTCGATGCAAAGAAATTAAGGTAGCGCCATTTCTCTTCTAAAACTTTTGCATGTATTTTGAGCATGATTCAATACTTCAAAGTATCCATCTGTTCATTTTTAACATGTATCCATCCTTATACAATACAAACATGTCCACAAGTAAGGCTCTCCGGCATGCTGGAATGACACCTTGTGATGGTATCCAAAGGTGATGTCAGGTGCTTATTAAAGACCCTCTCAAACACTAGTTATTGTGAAACATCAAGTCAATATGAGGTGCTTATACAGGAAGAATTCAAAGAAAGATAAGCCTTGAGAACAAAATTAAGGAAATTACTGTACTGACTACCGATTGCTGCAGGCAACAACCATAGTTGGAAATCAAAAGAAAGGCCTCAATGAGCAGAGGGATTAGATGATAGTCTCTTAAGTAAATGGGACCATTGGCCTCGAGTTTGTACAAGTAAGGCCCATTTGGTAATCTGTCCTATTTATAGAATGGAACTACTCTGAATGGAGAATGCCAACTATCTTTTGAATAATCACCATTTTATGTTGAATGCCGAACATCACTGCAACCATATGCTGGCAGACTGATAAGTGAAAGTTTAGGACTGTCCCATTGTGAAGATATTTAGTGCATGATACAATGATGATTAAACCCATTAGACAAATGGTTTCAATAAGCCACGGGCCACACCTGTACATACTGAAGGACGGAGGAATTATGAATACTTCTGGATCATGGATCATGTAACTCCTACAAGAAACTCTTGGACATGAGAAATTGTATGCATGCATCACATGTCAAAAGTAATGCAAAAACAAGGTGCAAAGGTGTTCTTAGCTGCAAAGATTTGATCCACAACACTTATAACTAGAGCAATAAAAAACTAAAATCATGTGTATAATATATAATCAATATAGATAGAGAGAAGACTTCTACGACACAGAAGACATCAACTGATAACCTGCACGTTATCTTCAACTGTGATTTTACATCGATGTGTCAATTTGGTATTGACTGAGAAGAATATAACAATTGCAGAAAAAATCATCCCATAAATCATTAGAATAATCATCCTGAATGAATGTTGACTATTTCCTCATCTTGAATATTTCAAAGAAAAAAATGCATACATCATCACACTTCATCCACTCTTGGCAAAGTCTATGACATAAACATCAAGTAATACCTTGTGCTTGCAATTCTTTCAACTACCCTGACAGAATCTATTATCATTATCCCCAACTCTAGAGTCAAAGAGGTCAGTTTTTACAAGCTAAGAGACAAGCGCGTTACACAGACTAAGGGTACCACCATTGAGAATTTTATAGTACCATGGGGCATATAAAGATATTGCTTATCAAGTTATGATAAGATGTACTATAGAAAAATAATATATAATAAAATATTTTGTACACTTGTATGACATAGACTTGCCAGACCAAACAAGTAGACAGAGTTTATCCCAATATGACAAAGTCAGAGAAGAAAATTATGCTCTACTAAACTCAACTCATCACCTTACCCCTAATCATTATCACAAGTCTTATCCAGATGAACCAAACACACAACCACCCAAATACACTATTTCAAGTCAGATTTCTAAGATTTGCAATCCAATAAGCAATAATACAATTGCATCAAACCACTACCATATTGTTAGCCTTCCCAATAAAGACTAGCAAGGATGGTACTCACAGTAATTATGAAAGGAGAAAAGATCTACACACAGGCCATGTAACCCCAAACTGCAAACAGTTAAATGATTTTGGCGAAAGGGTGCTATACTATGCATTTAAAGTGTAGCACTTTGCAATATGTACATTGGTTGATCAACAATGACCACCAAAGTTGATTTGGAAACGAGAGGTAGGAGAACACCATCCCATGTATTGTGGCTTCCAAACAGAGTAACATAAAACTATCCACTCTGCCATTATATTCAAACCATGATTTGCAGTACATCCAATGGAAACTGTTCTAACAATCACTGTTACAAGTGTGGTATCCAGAAACATGCTCTCAAATATCGATCATAAGCATGACCCAACCATTGCATCATTCATCACTACAGCTAGGGCAAAAAAAAAAAAAAAATCATACCATCTCCCCGGTTGTTTGTCCGCGCAAGCTTAAAATTCTTATAGCCTGCATCACCCAACCTCTTCTCATACATATCAACAAGCTCTTCATTCCCAACCCAGAATTCCTACAAAGACAATTCAACAACATATTAAATACCAAAAAAAAATAAAAAATTGACAAAAGCGAAGATGGCAATCTCATACTAATGATAAAAATCCATAGATGACATTCCTAATCACCTGAAGACAAATAATCGACGATCTCTCCGCCATCAACCGATCCAATATATTCTGATTCCTGCTAAGCCAGTAAGCCCTGTTCTCGCTCTCCCTACTGTTCTGATTCTGCCATCCCATCAAAAACCACATCCTCAAAATCACAATTTCAGGATAAAAAAATAATGAAACAAAATAGAAGCACTGTAAAGGAAAATCCATCACCTCTTTATCAAGTCGTTTGTAGATTGGAGCGAGAATATTGAATGTGGTGCAGGAAAGACAAGGATCCGCCGTCGACGCGTATCTCCCACCACGCGTAGAAACCCATCCTTTAAGCTTATTCTCATGTACAATCGAATTGCTTTTCATGAAATTAGACCCCAATACCTGATTTTTACAACCAGAAACACCACACATTATCAAAATCTACTCTTCCGCATTCAAAGAAACTGCAATTCTTACAAAAACTCAAAAGCATCGAAGAGATCGAAAGCAAACGAAAACCAGCAAAACAAAAAGGAGGGAAAGGGGGGAGAAATCTGCATCCAAAACCCCGGCATTGATGAGATTTTTTTGAGGAATCTGATGGATCTTCCCGGGAAATCGAGTCAAATCGAAGAGGAGGAGGAGGAAAAGGAGAGATCTGCAAATACCATTGTAGTTTGATTTCGAACGTGAGAATGAGAGAAGAAATCCGATCGCATTAAAAAGAAAGAGGAAAAGCAAAAAGCGAAGCGCTTTTGTTTGTTCGTCCGTTCGTTCGGTTGGGGGCTTGGGGCTGGGCTTATCATCGTTCGAGTATTTATATATAGGCGCGGTTGAGATAACAGGTAAGGGGGGCAACGGGAAAAGGACTTGTAATAGCCGGTTGACTCGTACGGGCCAAGAAGAAAATTTACCGCTGATAGCAAGTTGCTCCAAGCAACTTTGGCTATATATAATGATAATGATGTATTAGTGTTAAACCTACCATGGTGGACTATAATAGTAAGTCCAATCCATCTGGTTAGAGTCACTTTGGCTTGGTTATGTTTTTGATTGATTTGAGGTTAATATAGCTTTAATTGGATCTACATAAAATTTTTGGATAGATTTAAAATAACGCAAGGAAATCAAATAGAATATTAAAAGTGTACTGGCATCTGTCGCATTTTGTGAATGGCTATTTTCAATTGGAGACTTACTTAGAGAGGGTTTTCTTAAGTCTTTTTTTTTTTTTTTCAAATATGGTGTAGAGAGGAGTTGTAATTCATAAACCATTTATATAGATTTTCTTCAATAAATCCATTCCTATCATCGGGTCTTAATTAGAGAGTAGAATTTAGAATATTCCTCCTCTTAATAAGATCTCTACTGGGTTAGCTACTTTTTAAAAAACACCAAATATATCTCCATAAAAAGACTTAATAATGGGATCTTGAAGTGGATTGGGCTGTCAAAGTGGGGCCCCATGGGACCATCCCTAAAGATGGGGACCCACCTGAATTTCAAATATTTCAATGATGGCCAGCAAGAATAGGTTGGAGTGCAATAAGAAATCTTCCTGATTAGAAGTATCGCTGAGGGCGTATTTGCTTGAACAGAAAACTTAGGAATTGAATATGTAAAAACTCATGAGAAATCTGGTTAAAAATGAATATCGAAGGTGAATATAAAAAATAACCTCCCTTATTCGGAAGTGAAAGTAAAAATTAATGAAAATCCAGCCATCACCCTACTAATTCAAATCCTAAAAAACTAAAGGTCCCATTTTCATAGTTTCCTCATATCATTAATAGCAGTCTCATTATTCACTTCACCTCTTTATAACTCATTTGACCATGAATTCATATGAGCTCAATTTCTACCTAATCTTATAGCAAACAATCATGCCCTACCATATCCTTATAGGGGAGATTTGACTGTGTTAAGAGATAACCACTTGATGAGATCTTTCTTTCATGACTAAATCCATGCTAAACTATTAAATTGATCAAGTCGATTTTATCTGATGCTCTGAAACTTGCAAAGAATAATAGAGAGATGAGTGAGCGAGTCATATAAATCATTTCTGTTTCTTTTTTAGGGTTCTTCTTCTTCTAAAGCTCAAAGAATCAAATCTATATCATCAATGACATACAATAAGGATGTACCACTCCAAGTTAAAGAAGTGACTCACCAAAAAAATACTGAAAAGAATATCCAAGATTCATGTTACTCTGATGATTGTAATAATTACACTCTTATTCAGGATTGAAGGGAAGGAAGTCATCTATTGGTTTGAAATGATCAAATTGAGCCCACAAATCTGCTGAATCATTTCTCCTAATTCTTACAACACCAAAAACAGGAAATTGGAACGGAAAAGCGTTCCTAATCCTTCCGTTCATAATCCGTTAAACCGTTCCAAAAGCGTTCCAATTTCCGTTCCAATTTGGTACCAACCGTTCCTAATCCGTTAAAGCGTTCCAATTTCCTGTTTTTGGAACGGTTTAACGGATTAGGAACGCAAGGATTGGGAACGCTTTTCCGTTCCAATTTCCTGTTTTTGGTGTTGTTTAATTTATTCCACCAATTTCGTATGTTTCACGTTTCATGCAATATTTCTTTCAACAAAAGCTTCCAGCCAACCAAGGGCATCCTAAATAGGGAAAGGTTCAGCTTTAAATGGCTTGCTGGTTTGACCTAGGGTCAATCTTGATGCTTATCAATTAGGTAATCAGTACTTTAGATAAAAAAATACTTAACTCATTTTCCCAAATATTAAAAAAAAATTCTACAATATTAATTTTTTTTTTTAAATGTAGCTTTGATATATAAGTGCCTCCCATGCATGTAAGATCTTATACTTTTCAAAATAAATACAAGTTTATAATGTACTATTGACTAAACAACTTCAAGATACATATATACAAATATATATATATATGTCGAGTTTTTGCCCCCAAAATTTCAAATAAAATCGTGCTATATATGAAAGTATTTAGTCCAACGTTTTGGCATTTCTTATATTTATGACTTTTTTTACTTGTGTTTTTAAATTGTCAATTCAAACTATACCTAAACATATCCTATACCATATTTATTTATTTATTTTGTCCCATGCCGTATGACTAACTAACTATACGGTCAATCTAAATATAGGTGAGACTGATAGTTCTTTAACATATAAGAGTATACATGATCCAATACATAAGGCGAAGACCAAATTTTCTCTCTAGTGAAGTGGCTCACATTAACTCCAAGGGGTAGCTCAGTTGGTCTAGGACTACGGTTTGCACCCGGAGGTTGTGGGTTCGAAACTGCTCTACCACACTGGGGCCACAGGGGAATTTTACCCGGCTTTCTCTCCTGAGCCCGTAGGGATTATTCTGGCCCAAAGGGCTGGAACCCTACGTTATCAAAAAAAAAAAAAAAAAAAAATAGAAAGTAGCTCACATTCATTTCTTCATTACTTTTCTCTCTCTACCAAACTTTCACATGTGGACATTTCAATTGGACTGTCTAGTAGGCATTACCCTGTCAAAAGACTGTATCCCCATTAATTTAAGGCCCCAACTGTGTGTTTGTGACCACTGTGATGTCTGCACACGGAAACGTTAGGAGGACAACTTTCCCCAACCCCTCTATGCCTGCATTCAGATCAGATATCATCTCAGCTGAGACCTGTTGCTTAATTATATGCTAAACATATTGACATTGACATTGCATTTGTTACTTTATTTGATTACTATTTACTACATATATATCAGTCCCATACGCAAAAGTAGGAGTTTTTTTAATTTTTCAGGTAAGAGCAAACGTAGTAATAATATTGTAATAGCATTTGTTAAGTACTATTATATATACTATCTATCCTCAACTTTTATGATCAGATGTTTCTTCAAAATAAAGCATGGTAGTATGGTACTAATGGTTTCAAAGTCACACAACTTCCCCTCCTGACTGCACAGTGACTTATCCATTAGCCAAGGCCCAAGAGATTCTCAATTTCCGCGTTCTCAGTTGGCGGTGACAAACCTTAATTTCCTGTCATTATGCATTGAATCATTCCAGTTCCATACATGGCTGGATTGAGAAACGATGGCTGGCCGCTGACCTTTTTTGGTACACTAAAATAATAAGAGCAAGAGAGGGTTGAATTGGCAAGAAGCCATCCTCACCTTAAAATACACATCACCGTCACTATGTTGCATGTCTTCTGTATTTTGACGTTTCATCTATCTATAGACTCTACCCAAAACGTTTTTTTTGATTTCTATAGATTTAGGAACTCCAGCATGTGAATGACAGGACCCACAAAGTTTCTTGTGGTCTACTGGTTGTTCAAGTGTGTACAGAAAGTTGCAAGCAACAGAATTGCTGAACTCATAAATAGGTCAACATGAGTAACTTTGTTTACAATGGGTTCAAGAATTGGTATAAATCATATATGTATCAGCTGCATCAAATGTGACAGGCAGTGATTTATATTAGCCTGACCTGTACTGGCTCCACCAACCACACAATGGAGTACACATGTTTTATTATAATATAATTGGGTTTGATTATAGAATCTGATATGTATAAAGCTAATTTTGAACCACAAAGTGAAGTGAAAGCTGTGGATAATATCCGAATTGCCCTATGGGTTTTCATATGGGTGGATTAAAAAACTGTGACCTCTATGCTTAAACTCCATTTTCAAGGACCACAGACTTGGATGAACATGGTTGTCAATAGCTGCAATTAGAATCATTGGATGATTTAATGGCTTATTTGCAAGTATATGGTGGGGTCATGGCACCCTGGCATGTTGGATGAGTGGCTTTACAAGCATGCCTTGGTGTTAAGGATGTGGACGAATTTGAGTCGATGGTGAATATGTGATCCTCTACATCAGGAAGAAGACAAAGATATGGACCCAAGTTCAGAGAAGAATATGATGAGCTCCAAATTAAGGATTGAAAAAAGGCCACCTATAAGTTAAGCTAGTGAGTGAATAATATATGCTTGCAATGGGGTCAGCTGGTTCGAATTCAGGTTTGGACATGTCGATTAAAAAAAAATTTGTAAGAGAACCCAAATGAAATGAAGCTAGACATAATCCTTGTTACTCAACCAGATTCGAGTAAGAGAATATTTGAAATCAGTATCATAGAGCCGACCTGAACCTGAATTTCTGTCGAGCCGACAAGTAGGCTCAATAAAAGCACTTTCTAGTGGGAGCAATGAGAGTCCTCGGATATATATTTATATGGTTAACATTGCATGTTTGTGGTCCACAGTACGAGCTATAATTGTGGCTAATTAAACTATTCACCGGCTTTGTACAAGTGTCGGTGAAACCAAGTTGTCTTATAGTTTGTGTGTGGATCTTCTGAAGTCTCTAGAGTAGAGTTGTTGAGGGGAATTTTGCACGCGCATGGTTGATGTTCCTTTTTTTTTTTTTTTTCAAATGACAGTTCTCGCCGGCAGGGCCCCACTAGCCACGTCGTGTGCGGTGTGCATGACTCGCAACTCCCAATTGCGTGTTGCGAGTGGATCCACGAGAAATTTTGTTTAAACTTTTGATTTGGAGAATGGACAGTTTAAAAATAGAAGAGTACTCAATCAGCTTGAATGTCATGGATTAGAATCCGGATCCCGGTACCGGTACCAAATAGGGAGGAGGAGACACATTTGATTTTTGAACTCAATAAATTCAATTATCACCTCCTGATTGGTTCAAAATAGGGGATACAGATTCCATGGAATATCTCTATGTAGACCCACGAGATGGAATTTACCACATGTGCTCTACTCTCAAGAAAAATAATTATAGTAAATAGTCCTCATCTAAAGAGATGACCGTGTTGAAATTGAAATGAGTTTATGAAGACATCCATCATCATCATCATTTATAATCTAAATGTCTTTTGTGTATTTGATGGGGCCAAACCAATATTCCTAAGCTCAAGGTTCTAACTCCAAAATGTGCATAAAAAAATTAAAAATAAAAAAACAGCACATTTTTATTAGCCTTTAATTTTAACCATCCACTTTTTTTTTCAACCACATAATTTGAGATTGAGATTATTCTCGTTATATTTTAAATTCTTTATATATCTAAACTGATAAGTGTGCAAAAGGATTACACTTTGGCACCCACTTGCAAAGAAGCAGATATCGATATCACGATAATTTATGGAAAATAAATCAAGATAATTTCGGGTTTGCGTTTTATTGGGATATTATTAAAATAAAAAATAAATTCTCATAAATGATTTGCAATGGGCCTGTTTGTTTGCATGAATTGAATTCCCAGAGGTAACTGCATAAATCTCTTTCAAAACATCACCTGGGTTCCTTTGAAACAAGTTGGTGACAGGAGATTTGAAATGGCTCCTCAACCATATGGAGAAACAAGAAAGCAAAGGGAGATAAAGAGTCCCCAAGAGATTCAAAAACCCATGAGCCATCTCAAATGTGAGTTTACGTTATTCCATGCTTTTATTTCCTTAGATAAGCATTTCTGAAGTTGAGACATTTCTACTGTGAATGACATCAATCATAGAGAGATCCCATTCATCTGGTTCCAGTTCGTTGCTCAATTTTCCTCTAATTCTAAAATCCAATCACACAAATTTCTTTGCTCAAATAATCTACCAACCAAAAAGCCCTCAAATCTCAAACCAGGTTGCTTGCCAAGAAACAGAGCAACTGAGCAACTAACTGATCCAAATATATATATATATGCTTACATGAGGAAGGACATCCCATGATTGATCCTCAAGCCAAAATTACAGTGGCAGAATCCAATGATCGCTACTGGATAGCATTTTGAAATATTGATGAAAACAAATAAAATAACTGCATTCTATTTTTATTTTCGTATTTACACAGCAGGATGGTACCCGGGAATTACATCTGTGTCTACCATGTGGACTTCTCTCCTCAGACTCCACTCATGGCAGCATTCCAGCGCAAGCCGGAGAGCAGTTCCCAGACCCAACACAACAAGAACACCTGCATGACACATGATATCAGCGACCACAAAAGTACACTCGCATTAGATAATTTGTGCTTCGAGGCTTAGTATGACCAGAGCTTTGGCGTGATTCTACGACACAATCACACAAGAAATGTAGGGTGATACCTATTATAATGTTCACTGGCAATGCGGAAACACCAAGGGAGATGGATATTAGAACATCCAACAGGAGTCCACCGATAAGAATTGAGAATGCAATCCAAAGAGGACTAAAGCACCCCTGTCACAAGAATAAAGACAGCTCAGCTGAGTTTTAACACCAGAGTGAATCATAGCAAAAACAACCACGAAGCTCTAGGCTTAGTCCAACTGTAGGACTTCTTGATCTGCCCAGGCCTTACTAATGGGCCAAAAGCAAAATAGACAATGCAGGGCTTCATTTCTCACAGATTTCGTACTGAGGTCTGTAAAGAGTTCAATTAAAAACCCATTCCTGGCTTTCAAAGCTGGTCTTGCTGTCCCAGGCCAGAAGCAGGCAAAGGCCTAACTTCAGACCCAAAGGGTAAACAGACATGGCTTCCGCTTATTAACTTCTTCCAACCAAAACATGGTTAGTTTTTTTTTTTTTTGGTAAAACAAAACACAGTTAGTTGATGGCACTTAATGCAACACTTTGGCTGGTGCCATCACAATGAAGCCAAGAAACGGAAGCATTGGATTGGGCCCTGGGAACACCATACCCTTTCACGTTCTCCTTGAACAAAAGCAGACCCTCCAAAGGCTGGCTCAACCCTCCAAGTCCAATATCCCGCCTGTTCCAGTGCATGCAAGAAAAAAGAATTTAGAAGTTAAATAATCACATTCTAGTTACAAGTGCATGCAAGACACATACGCACACACGGACACATGAGCATGCTATACTAATCAGGAGGCATCTCTTGAGCATTTTACCTAGTGCATAAACACATGCAAATGTGAAATAATCACCAACATAATGTCTACATCTTGTAAGCATATGCATGGACAAAACTTTCATCACACATAATTTGCTTGAAGAACACACTTACACTTAGCTGGGACTCTGGAGGTGGGATATTTGTGGCGACCTGCCTGTACGGCAAGGTTTGGAAAATGTAATTATCATTCGAACTATGGTACCTAAGGCTTTAAGCACAAGTAGAGGGCAACTTACTGGCATATCTCACATTTATTTGAACCTCTAGTACGAAACCAAGTCTCTATGCAGGATCGATGTGCTTTTGCAAGCTCACCTCGACACTGGCACCCAAGATCCATCAAAGGTTCTTCACTTTGTTGCTGACATACTCTGATATGAAATAAAATACAATGTAAAGACGGTTACTTTCCACAGGATAGTTAGAAAAAAGACCCATAACAGCAGTATAATAAATAACAAAAGAATCAGTGGAAATAAAGCATTCTATGCATACAGCCAAGATCCAATGGCTAAAAGCAGCTGGAATGGGGTGGGACTTATTAGCCGGAAACTTCATGTTGAAGAGGTTTTTCTTTTTTCTTTTTTCTTTTAATTGGTTATTGTCGTTAAAAAAGGGCTTAACAGTACAAGAGAGCTAAAACAAGAAGGTGAAGAAAGGAAAAAGCAAACAAATCCACATGAGGACCAGGAGAGAATACACAGCCAGAAAGGAAAACACCCAATTATGAAGCAGCCACCTCCCGCCAGTTGTGCACAGTCATATCAATTAGTAGCGCCCCTGAATTGGGGTAGAAATGACAGCCAAGATGCAACACTGAATTTCAATTTGTCTTTCAAGGGCTCCACATCAGAGGCTTTACCTTCAAAGTAATGGGATTTCCTCTTTCCAAATTATCCACAAGGCAGGTAGGAAAGAAGTCTCCCAAATCATTCTCCCTATGCCCGAACAAGTGCTCAAACTCCAAGCTTCAAAAGGCCCAAAGATAGATCGGGGAAGAACCCAACTGCAACCAAACAAGCTGAGAACTGAATTCCAGAGCACTCCAGCAACTTGGGAACCCAAAAGAAGGTGACCCACAGTTTCTTCATCCGCCAAGCCCAGACGCTATTGTCCACAATTTCCTTTGGGATGTAAACATGACTAAGCCAGTCTTGGAGAGAGAATAGATGAATCTCCTCTTGTTCCATCAGATTTCTACTTAAAATTGGACCCATTGCACTTGGGAACCATTTCTAACCAGATAGCTTGCAACTTTGCTTGATGGTCTCTAGCACAATTAAATAGATCCAGAAACCGAACTACCAAGGGCCCATCTCCTAACCATGTCTTGAGCAAAAACAGGATTTCATTCCCGGTACCAACAGAGTTTAATGTCGTCTGAAAATGAGACTTGCAAAGATGGTCTTGTTGAAGAGGGGATGACCAGTCTTGAGGGAATCATAGTCTTACATTAGAGGTTCTAGATTTTTAGTTATTTAGGAGCTTGGATAAAATATTTTCATCATTTTATTTCCAAACTGATTTTTGGGCAATCGGTCCAAAATTGATAGGACAATATTTGATAACCCTATTACTAGTAGGTATAGTTAACAACAACAAAGCTAGACTGATTTTTGTAAAGTTTTAGAAATTTGAACAGTATACTTTAACCTTGATATGGTTAGCCCAATGGGTATAATCCAGGTGAAACTAATGAATTTGGACAGTTGACAATAAAGTCTTAAGTCTTCTTCTTAATTATGTAGTGAGTGGACTCTCACTTATTCTTCTTCCCTGATCATTCTCCACTTCCTCTTATCACATATGTATTCTTTGCAATTCATGGTACCATCCAAGTCGGTACCCCAACTTTAAGTAATATGTTTTAAAGAGATTTTTTATAGCCACAAATTTATCCTATTTCGTTAACTATACCCTTTCTAGATTCAACAAACTATATCCCAAGGAAAGAAAAACAAAATCTGAAAATCTTCAGAATTTCCCATGACAAAAAATCAATGAGAACAAAAGATGTGTTACAGTGTCTCCATTTGGATGGGAAAGTTTCTCCAACTTCACAGCCCAGAAGGCACAGAATAAGAGAAAATAAAGGCATCAAAACGTCATAAACAGATTATGGTACCCCGATACTTCAAACAAGCAAAAATATCCATATCATTCATTGCATCCAATACTTCATAGTTCATATGTAAAATCTTTGTCCTAGCCATGTTCATGGCATACCCTTGTCGTATCTGGCAGTATTATAAATGGATCTCACAAAAATCAACCCCACATGTATAAAGAGATGAAACAGTAAGCCTTTAGAAATTTATAAAATAATAAATAAACGTAAAATGCCAGGGGAACAAAAGAGTTACGTATAATAAAAACATTATTCTCAAGATGGCTTTATAGCTAAGAAAATGTGCATCCGTTTGTGTTACATATTAACATAAACATCAATATTGGGATCTTCTTGGCAAGAGAATGCTTAATGATTGCATGATGCAATCGCAAGCTTGGAAGGATCAGATGGACCCCACGTATGAAAAACGGGGCCCGACCAGTTTTACGTGAAGCAAGAAAGAATTGTGCAAGAAATTTTGATCAAGTGTTTAAAGTTGTTTAATCAATTTCTTGGATTGTTTCCTATCAGTTGGGATCATATTTGGTATCAACTTCAGAGACTACTAACATGTCCAGAAGTCCTTACTAGCGCAGGTGTCCCAAGTTGTGTCAGTTAAAGAATAGCTTGATGCAGTGGGAACATGTGCAAAGTGGCTGAAAATTTCTTGTAATAAAATCTCCAGTGCTAATATTATGTGGCAAAGGTAGGAGGCCCTTAAATATGATCTGCTTCGACCATATCAAAAAAATTCAGAATTTCATGTGTCTTTGAATGGGTTTTTCAAGTGATACAGCCACCTCTAAGAATGAGACTGAGTTCTAAAGCAATCCTTTCCACAGTTAGATTTCAGAATTGCAGCTGATCATGATGCATGGAAGCCATCATTTCCAGTCAAATTTTGGAGCAAAAATGGATCATACGGAGTGGAAGAAATGTGGCAGCTCAAATTCATAGAACCATCCAGCAATCTTACTCAACAACCACAGGAGAAGAGACCTAAAAAAAAAAAAAATGAGTAAAAGAATAATCAAACTTGCTACTTCTATCTATCTATCTATCTATCTATATATGTATGCATATAAAGAACCGATCATTCACTACCTAACTAGCACAAGTACATCGTTTCTGCATCCTACCATAAGTCCTCTGTGACTGCAAATACTAGATTGAACTCCAAGCCCAAATGAGCCATGCTATGAATGGTAACTGATTCATATTAGAGCAAAATAATGGACAATATAATCCCATGGAGGCCATCAAAAAGAAAAGTTGCAAAGCTAAACTAATTTAGGATCACCATACCAGACATCTCTCTAAAAATCTGAAATCGAAATTCATACGGACTTTAGTAGATTACACCAATGAAACAACCATCAATTGAGCCCTACAAGAAACTTCTTGATGAGATGCAGCCAAATTCTGTAAAGTCCTATTTCTTTCAATCCACAGAGACAAAAGAACAGCTACTACAGTATAACTCCACAAAATAGCTCCCCTGTGAGGAGGATAACCATATGAGGGCTTGCACCAAATGAGGCATCAGTCCCACTGGACTCTGAATAAATGGAAAAACAGGTTCCATACTGCTCTAGCAATTGAGAAACAGAACAGCAAATGAAAAAATAGTTTCTGCCTGTCAAAGATAAAATACACCCATTCACCATCTGTAGTTTTTTATTTCTGATAAAGAAAGCGCACCCTTTCACTTATCCCTTGACAAACTTACCCTACTTTGTTTTAGAGGTAGCAAAACTTTATTGATATCAAGTGATGAATGAACCAGGACAAAGAAAAATATCCATTGACCAACATGATGAAAAGGAACTAACCTACATTTCATGTAGAGCAATTTCTAAAAACATAATATTCTTTTTTTTACTCTCTAGTATCCATAGAAACCTTTTTTTGTTTGTAATAAATTCAGGAGTCATATGTACATGACAGCAACAGGGTCGCGTAATCTAAATGGGCTACTACGAAAGCCAACCTAACTGAGATTAGAATTCAGATAAATATAACTCAGCCTCCCATAATTCAGAAAAGCACAAGTAAAATAGAGGATAGGATTCGTTAGGACTGTTCCCCTTTGTTTATTTTATTTATTTATTTTTGTATCCAATTGAAGAAACAAAATTCATGTAGCCGACACCAACATAGTTGGGACAAGGCTTTGATGATGATGATTTATTTTGTTTTGAAAAGGTCCCCTGTGTTTAATTGTAAACAGCTTATAGAACATTACACAGATCTAAACACACACAGACACACAATGAAACCTTCATAGTATGGATTCTTTGACCAACTTAGTGATCCTCTAGAGAGACCAGTGGCCATCAAATTGATCAGCACTATCAGCTTCATGTGCCAGCTTCTGATTGAAACTGTGGGTGCCTCTACCAAGGAGGTACCCTTGGAAATTTGGCCATCATTTTCATGTAGAATGGCATGGACCTTTGAAGTTCCCAACAAATATATAAATCATCATCATCATCAAAGCCTTGTCCCAACTATGTTGAGGTCGGCTACACGAATTCTGTTTCTCCATTCCAATCTAACTTGAGCAAAATCCTCAGATAAGTTACACTTCTACATATCTCTCTTTACTACTTCCATCCACGTCCTCTTTGGCCTACCCCTTCCCCTTGGTGAGTAATCAACCTTCATGGCCAAACTTTTTCTTACCAACGCGGCGGCGCCGTTACCGGCCTACGTTGAACATGCCCAAACCATCTCAAACAAGTTTCTCTAATTTTATCCCCTATTGTTGTCACCCCTAAATGCTCTCGAAAGCGCTAATTTCTAATTCTATCCTTCCTAGTTTTACTACGCATCCACCTCAACATTCTCATATCTTCTACATCCATTTTGTGCATATACTGCTTCTTGATTGGCCAACATTCTGCTTCATAGGTCATAACTGGTCTAATCACTATCCTGTAAAATTTTCCGTTCAATCTTGTTGGCATTCATCGGTCACAAAGCACTCCCGAAACAAGTCTCCACTTCAACCATCCCATTTTAATCCCATGTTTGGCATCTTTAGCAATCTCCCCACCCATACTAATTATAGAGCCAAGGTAGCAGAAAGAATCACTTGCCAAACCTTAGAAGAAATATATAAATATTTAACTAATTAAAAAGTCTATGATCACAACTTGCCAAACCTTAGAAGAAAACACTTGCAAATGTCATGGATGTACTAATAAAACTGTAAATCATAACAGATTTACTAACTCCCACCAGTCATTGAGACATTTATCAAGTGATATACAAGATGCAATGTTAAAATCAAAGGATCTTACCCAAGCTTGTGTGTCACTTAGCTCCAATCAAACTTGGTGGAATCATCATTTACCTTCAAAATTGCATACAAACCAGCAACACCCAAACCCTATTCTCATAACAATTGGAATTGGCATTAGGGATTGGTTAAACACAAGGTACTGGCTGTAGTTATCAACACAACAAACTGTAAATAATTAGAGGTCCCATGCACATATACAGTACATTACATGACCCAGAGGAAGGTGCTTCCATAACCTTCACTACGAACCATTGGATACTTTCCTTATGAGTGATGAATCCTATGCAGCTAAATTACACATAAGATTTCTCATGGCATGCATAACACCATCATAAATCAATAATGCCTACCCAGATGCCAACTCATGAACAAACATCATCATCAGTGTTGTCCAAGCCTTACTCTATCTATCTGAGGTCGGCTTTGAATTATACTTCTCCACTCATCTCTTGTAAGGGCTAAATTCTCGGTCACTTCCAAGACTTCTTTCGCAACCGTATACTTGCAAGAAACATCTAAATTCTTTGTAGAGGAACTGTTTCCAGGATCCTGAGCACATACAAAACCATTTCAAAAAAATTTACATTATCTTGTATAGAGGTAGAGCACCTAAAAATTTCTTGTACTGTATTCATTCTAAATCCCATGGTTTTTCATTACTTCAAACATCCATATTAGCATTCACATCTTGGCCACATGTACTTTTGTCTTCCTATCAACTGTCATGTAAAAATGTCCCTTCAATCATGGTGGTACTAAAGGAACAATATTATTCCCCTATCTCTACATAATCCTTTCATCTTAATTATATTGAACTTGATATTGCATTGATAATTGGATACTTGTAATTCTTTCATCTTATTTACTAGAACTTGATATTGCATTGATAATTGGATACTTGTAATTCTTTCTTCTTATTTACTAGAACTTGATACTGCATTGATAATTTGATATACATAGTTTACTGTATTTACTAACTATTCATCTTAATTTTTTGTAAATCTCACACAAACGAAGTAACAAACGTGAATATAAGGGGAGAAGGAACCGTGTTCCAACTTCAAATAACTTCTAAACAAAATCTTACATCTATGGCATAGACCTTTCCAAATGATTCATTTGTATCAAAGATGAAAAGAAATTATTGATGAATAAATTTAGAGTAGAATGATTGAGGAATACTTCAATTCAAACAACAACCCTAGTTCAGTTCTAAAGGCTAAAAACAATGAAGACTAAGAATATAAAACAGCAATAACAAATTCCACGGGCTTGAAAGCATACCTGCATTCTTCATGGTAGCTTTCGCTTCGCGACAAGCAACCTTTCTTAAGAGGCACTGCTTCTGCCTTTACATCCCCCTTCAACTCGGAAACAGCTGCTGGAACCTGATTACACGCATCCCCGCGAGAGATCACGATGCTGATCACCCCGGCTGCGTCTTTATCTACAGAATCCTCCTCCGAACGCGAACTCGTGCCACCATTTTCCAGTAGTGATTTCTTTGAGTTCTCCTGTTTCTGAGCACTGGAGCAATCAATGAACTCTCCTCCTGCAATTCCATCCCCCTCTGTTCCATCCTTCTGCATCTGATTATATTTACAGTATCTCCACTTCTCTTGATTCCCTATTCTTTCAGGGCTAAAACAAATATGGAAGCTCTTCCAATTGAGAAGAAGACTTCTTTACACCATCATCACCGCCTAAAGATTCCAACGTTCATCGGTTTTTAGCCCTAAAATCAACTCCTCGACTGAGAAAAAGCAAAAGAAAGATCCAAAAAACCCCAAAACTTGAATCAAATCACAAAAATCAACCAAAAATCACGCAAAAAAAAACAGAGTCAGCTAAACAAATGAACTGAAAAATACGAACTTTAATCCAATCATACCACACCACAGAAGAAAATCAAATGAAGAACAAAAGGAAGCAAATGAAGATTTATAGCAACTAAAAGATGAGAGGAAAAAAAAAGGGGAAATAGAAGGCATATTAGGACAAATCTCTATCATAAAATCTTCCTACACAGTAGAAATCCAGTAAGTGTATGCAAACAAGATCGGATCTTCCATACCTAGAAACAGAAAGAGGGAGAGAGAGAGAAAGAAACTGGCGGGAACTCGAACAGCAAGAGAGAGAAAGCATTGAACTTTCTTCCTTCCTTTCCTTTTTAAGTAGTGAATTGGAGCAAAGGCATTGGCTTGGAAGAGAATCGGGCAGGAATTCTCCGTTTTCTCCTCTTTTTCAGGGAAAAAAACGGAATTGCAATTGCTGCCGCGTTTGGCGACACTGTCGAAATCGTGGGGGGGGGAAAAGGTGGGATACGATACGAGTGGTCCCAAACGGGGCTTTGGGTTACGGAGAAGATGAAAGAAAGGAAGAGAGGGCAGTTCCGTTTCTTTGCTTTGATGCTTCTTGTTGTGACTTTCAATTACTACTAGGAAGTTGTGGAAATGGGACGGCAAGCAATGCAAGTTGGTGGTGCTGTAAAAAAAGTCCAGCGAGTATGAAACGGGATACGATGGAAAGTATTCTGATTTCTGAGAGAAAGGAGGACACCAGGTTTCTTTGATGGGTCATCTGGACCGACCAATGGTGGGCCCCACCTTGGGTGTGGATTGTAATTTGTAATTGAGTGGGTAGTTGAAGGCTTGGAATCTTGCTTTATGGGGTGGTATAATTTTGACTTGGACAGTTTTTTATTTTTTTTTCACTCTGTGAAGGTAATTAAATGAAGAACTTTGCTTTTCCACAGTAAATGTTTCCAGTATTTGGAAAGGTGTTGAAACAGTGAACTGGAAAGGCAAGAGGCAGTGGGAAATTATCTTATTAATTAAGAGCACATCTGTGGGATTAGAGGATCTGTGATCTGCGATACAGAAGAAGTTTGTTTTGATAATATTTCTTCATATCCAACTGTTTTGCTGCTGGTGCAAAATAAATAAATTGTTTTTTTTTTAATAGAAAGGATTTCAATTTTCTATAAGATGGGTAGATATACGGAGTTCTTCATTAAGTGGAAACAAAAATCAGTGGAGCAAAAGTCTTCTTGTCCCACAAAGAAGTACTAAAGGGTGTGTTTGTTAGGATGGAATTGAATAGATTGGGTTTTAGGGTCAAATGGGCTCCTATAAATCCTTATTGAAGAGATAAGAGGTTGAATGATATAAGGTGGAGATGTAGATGGAAAATTTGGCTCAATCAAAATATTGTAAGCAGTGAAGAATATAATAAAGTTGGAGTTGTAGATTAGACCCTGACTTCCACATAATTTGATATATCTAGAATTATGACTGTGTATTCATTTACTACCTTCACGTAATTCATTTTTTCAGTATAAAGTGATAACATGACAGCTACTTTATAAATCTTCACCTTCATTTATCTAAATTTCAGCTACTATAATAAGAGAGAATCTTGAAAAATTCATTTACATGCAAACAAACCGTCCTTACTAAAGACACAGTTGTGTGACAGGAGGATCTTGTGTTTTATGTATTTTTGGCAGAATTCTGGCTTCAAACACCTCAACTCCATCCATTTTAAACTGTTTGGTTTTTCATACCGAAATGCTTTGCGCCAAATACTGAAAATTTAAGCCGAATTGATGGGAGCAGTTACCAATATCAATCATGAAATCCTTGGGTTAGCCGTCTTGTCCTAGTGTGTTAAAGGTGCAAAACGTACTGGATTGAAAGGTGATTTATTTTTCTCAAACCTAACTCTCTGATTGCAACATGCTGCCTGCATCCTAATGTTTCCTTTTTCTTTTTCTTGATGGTCGCAATACTATATTCATTCAAGTTCTATACCATTTGATAGCATAAAATAAATTGATATTTTTATTGTTAGTTAAGCATTAGGATCTTCAATTGAAAATGATTGGTAAATTGTTCCAATATCTGGAGGTCGCAATAGGTAACAACCGTGCTCAACACTAATTTTTAACCACCATGCCAATATGTGGCAATAGGTGTTGGGCTGGTTACTCAACATAAACTATAAATTAGTGAGTCAGGTCAGATCAGATTGACGAGTTGGAGGGCAGAGAGTTGGGATCCGTATGTGACTATGTAGGACCCCCCCAAATGGACCTACACCTTACATTGGGATCCGGGTCAAGCCCTGTTTGGATGAATCATCTCTTTCCTCCCCCTCCCCCCCCCCCCCCCCAAGCACGTGTCACCCCCTAATTTCCCTTATTTGACCGAAACAGGAGATCTATTTTCCATACATTGAGGGCTTGTTTGGCAAATCTTATCTTTACGAAACAGATCTGTTTGATATAGATCTATTTCAAATGGAGCGGTTTGAAATTGATGTTTTACAAATAGACTGTTTGGTAAGACATAGATATTTTAAAAATAGACTGTTTGGTAAGACACATGTAAAAATAGATCTAATGGTCTGAGCATTTTGCAAATATATCAAGATCTGTGATCATCCAACGGTTGAAATTTTATCTCAAATACGTGTTCCACATTTTAATTACTATAGGCGGTTTGGATCTTCATTTTGGTTTGGATCTTGCATTTAGGGGCCATGATTTAAAAAAAAAGTATATATAAATGTCTGTCATTTTTTGTAAATATCTCAAAATCTATGATGATCCAATGGCTAAAATTTGGACCCTTAGTCGTGAATGATCTTTTGAATATATCCAATGGTTTGGATCATGATTTATGATGCCTGAATTTAAAAAAAATTAAAAAAATACCACACTGTTGTGTACAACTTCAAGACTCAATCACTAAGGCATGGGACATCAATGGTCAAAAACGTTTTTGTAAATATCTCAAGATCCACTTTGAATTAGAGGCTCAATTTTGGGCCCATAGCCATTTTTGGCCCTCCAAAGAGAACCAACGGACCGGATCGTGATTATGGGCCCCACAATGTCCAGAATATTAGATCAAATGGCTCACGATTTTTTGCAAATATCTCGAGATCCGAGATAGATCAACGGCTCAAATTTTGACACATGACCGTGTTTGACCTTTTTCATATATCTAGCGGTCCGGATCATGACTTTGAGTCTCATAAATTAAAAATAAAAAATAAAAAAACGGACTGTCCCATGCGGACGTCCAACTCACTGTAGATATTTGAGTCTTTCCGCTTCAGACATCATCCACTGATTCAATTATGATCCTTTTGCTGGCTTCTTGAAATGGAGGTAAATCATCTAAACTCCATTTCAAATGGACTTTGCACATTGACTTACCAAACAGTCTTAAAACTGTTACAAACAGTTTTAAGACAAGTAGATGCAATAATAAGAGTTGTCAAACGCCACCTGACATGGCCAAATATATAAGGAACGGATCCCCTGTTTCTTTCAAACAGGAGAACCTTATTTGGACGAATCAGAGAACGACACGAGAGAGGGCATAGGAGGGTGGGGACAGTTTTCCTTTCCTTCAGTTTTCCTTTCCTCCGCCCCCTTACATGGCGCCCTAATTCACCCAAACAGGGTCCCCATAATTGGACGAAACAGGGATCCGTTTCGAATATATAACGCACACAGTAATGTATCACAGCACTGCAAAAGCCCTATTCTATATTTAGAAAAGCAGGATAGGCACAAGCCACAACTTGTCATGTTCAACTTATGGCAAAGCATCATGATTAGGACAGGTCTTAACTCACTGGTTTGGTCGCCCATCCACCTATTATTAATTGATGGGAGAGCCATGGTGATGCTCTCTTTTCCTTGTGAAAATGATACCTCTTTCCCTTCAAAAGGCCGGGAATATTGTGGCCTTCACCCCATAACTTGCTTTGCACGAATTTAATACAAGGCCAATGTGCCCTTTCCCCTCATTTTTAGCATAGTCATAATTTATTCTTAGAAGATGAGGACATTTCTATTGACTACAAGTTTCTTCAAGTGAAGAAGTTTGAAGCTTTCAAATGATGCTTATTAAAAAGAAATGGTGGTGATGACTTGAGGCCCCACTTTTTGCTAACCAATGGATTCATTTATAAGACAGGTTGTATTCTACCAAATCATTCATTGAGCAGCTTGTGAATGGATAATGAAATAAAACTAGATCTGGCTATAGCAGGATTGTTGATCACACAAGTTCTGCAAATCCATTATTAAAGGCTTCCGTACCAGGCAAGACTGCCACTATTATCACAAGGTTCTGATCAGTTTCTTCCTGGTTCTAAAAAATAAATTTGGTTTTTTTCCAGGGATCTTTTGTTTTTTAGTGCGGGACAAAAGTTTAGCTAGAAATCACCACGAATCCACATTAAATTAAGCAATTGGCTAGGGCCAAGGTTGATCTTCTAATTAAGTCTTAATTTATAATCCCAGGAGAGCTTGGACTGGGATAGATTTAGTAGAGAGTTTTTTTTTTTTTTTTAATCGCCATCTAATTGGGTGTGGCTCATCTCCCTGCCAGTTAAAGTGACGAGCGATTAGAGAGGTGCAGACTTTCAAATGGTTTGTGACTCCTTGGGAATGCTCATTTAAAGGAATTAGGTGTCCTTGTTCATCCACCCCTAGGATAGAGCATTTGCTTCACCTCACACATGAATTGACAAAGATACAGCTTATCAATCCCGTCTGGGACTATAGCTTTCAAAATGTCTCGAGCAGATTTGAGTGCCCAAATCCTGCAACTTTTTGAGGAAACTGAATTTATAGTTAAGAATGCAAACAATCTGATCTAGACTGCACACCAAAAAAAGGTGCAATCGTATCCTGAAGGCCAAACTTCAAAATCAGATGGCCTTTGTATCCTAGAGCCAAAAAAAAGACTGATGTGATCTATGTTAGAAAGGAGCAGTTGTATCCTAAAATTTAGCTTTAAAATTAAAGCCTAACCCACACCTAAACGGGCTGTTGTGTCCTATCTAAAACAATTCTCTTGAAAACCTTCTATCTAAATGCAGAGGGGACCATTGCATTCTGAGGTGGTTTTGGTGGGTATCTTTATTCTGAACTAACTGAGAGACAAATTTTCATTATAAAAAGAGCGTAGCCAAAAGTGTCTTGACAACTTCTTGTTCTGCCTTTGCCGACAGCACAATGGGGTCTTTTGTATTATTCTATCTTTCCTAAATCAGACCCAAGTTTGTAGCATTTTGGCCACAGGTTAGTTAGTATACTATCCTGAACAACAACGATTGGTCTAGCTGACTTCATCCATAAAAATCCCCTGAATCACAACCATACATTATAATCAAAATAGTCTAGTGGCCGAGCCCTACCAGCAGATGAGCAGACTTTGCAACCATCCTCCAATGAAACCATTAAGAATCCTAAGATCCTCAATACTCTTGTGATCAAAAGAGATGGTTGGAAGAATACTGATCTTTTGGCCTTTCAAGTTTGTTGGTTTGGTTGTCTTTGTTCTCTTTTCTCTAAGTATTACAAAAGTGAATGTGTGTTTTCTCACAACACTCACATTGAAATTGAAACGAAAGCTGATTGAGGATTTCTAGCTACCATCATCTTGGTTTTGTGTATTGAACTTGTGCTTAAATTTTCAGACTAGTCCCAGGATTACTTCCACTAAAAACCTTTTCATATTAAGGAGCCCTGCCAAGTGGAAGCCCATCCCTCAACATCAACAAGCATGCCTCTCTTTGAAGTTCAACTATCTCTCTCTCTCTCTCTCTCTCTCTCTCTCTCTCTCTCTCTCTCTCTTGGAGTTTAAATATCGTCATCCTTCAAGCTACAGCTGTCACTTGGCTTCCTTTAATGACATCTTAATCAACAGCAATCAACTGGTTATGTAACTTGATAGCAGCCATTCGTTTGTGGCTTGCTTGCCATAGTTCCTAATTTATTCTCAGCATATAAACCAAAATATGGTTATCAGGCCTACTAAACGTGGAGTGAATTGAGATGGGATTTTGAAAATTTTTCACTTTTGCAGGATCTGTAAGCCTTGCCACTCAAGCAGTGGACCCAACCTGCATTGAAAGGAAGAACTAAAAATCCCACACTGCAGCGGTGCAGGGTTCCCCAGTACTAGGAGACAATCCCCCTTTCAAATCAGAATGGTACTGGTCGATGTGCCATTACAGGATTCATTACAGGATTCTAGAAAGTAGGATGTACATCCTTGGAGGCTCTTTTTTTAACCTGAACGTCCACACGACGTAAATTCCATGAGGCCCATGTTTTTTGTTTTTTTTTTTTTTTTTGGCTATAGGAGGGTTCTCAACTATTTGGGCTGGACTAATCCCTCCAGGCCTAGAGGGAAGCCGGGTAAATTCCCTGTAGCCCTAGTGTGGTAGCGAAGTTTCGAACCCACAACCTCTGGGTGTAAATCGTGGTCCTAGGCCAACTAAGCTGCCCCTTGGGGTTATGAGGCCCATTAATATTAGGTAACTGGGACCACGGCTAGTAAGGAAAAAATTATTGTAAGCATGTGATCCCAATTCCAACCATGAAATATACAAGCACACTACTCAGTGAATAGCAGCCTCAAGGTTCATCGATGATGCATGCGGGTCGAACCCAATGCAAAACAATGGTGGATATAATGGCAGATCTAAAATTTTCATTTGAGAGGACTCAAGTAGGTAGTTTGGGTTTTGGGGCAAATCCAAAATTCTCTTGAGGGTTTCGGGGGCAGATCAGGATTTTCATGTGGGTTTTGAAAGTGGATCCAAATTCAATGGGGAGCAACTACCCTTAAAACCATGTATGTAGGTCTCCCCGTCACCTCGATCTGTCTTCATGTATCATATCTAAATTCGGATCCTATCCGGATCTGGCGCAACTCGGACCAAAAAAATAAAAAAAAAACACTTAAATCCGAAATAAGATATGAAATACATTAGTATAATTGGACAAAAGGAATTCAAAATGACCTCCTTAAATATACAAGTGGTGCTATTAAATGATTAAAGCTAAATAGATGCTCAAATATCAATTACTCAACCTATAAAACTTATATATTTTAAATAAAGTTATTGTAATTATCCTGAATCGAATTCCAAGGAACCGCATCCGCATGTTTCACATCGAATATTGAGTTTGGCAGAATCCAAAAATAAGTTCCAAGCCGACTTTATTCAGAAATGAAAATCTTTGATACTCAAATAATCGAATAACCATTATAACCTAACTCATCTAGGTTTGCTGTAGAAATGAAAATGCCCAAAGCAAGCGGGAAAGAGACCAAAGAGACAGAATTTTACTGATTCGTCACTTTATTTTTTTCATCATTATTAAATGAAACTCTCATTCTTTTAAAGGAAAATTTTCAAAATAGGGCTCAAGTTTTGCCCAGATTTCAAATCAGGACAAAAAATAACTCACATTTCAAAATAAGGTTTAAGTTTTCCATTTACATTTTAAATCAGGAAATCTATTGAGAAATTACGTTTTTCCGGCTATTTTTTTCCTCTATTTTATTCAAAATACCCAAAATAACCTGCAATGAAATGTCAAAACCTAGCAGATTAAATTCACAAAAAGACAGAATGGCAAGCCTGAGTGGAAAGATCATGTCCACATACAGGTCTGCAATTTCTACACCTGACACTAAATGGCCTACAGAATGATGGTGGTGAGAAAGAATGCAAACAGAGAAAGATGATATACAAAGTCTCTTGCAATCACAAGCTTATCTGCAATGGTACCTAGAAACTATGCCGCAATTAAAAAAAAACATTCTCTAACAAAGTAAAAGCAGCTAATAATCTTCCAAACATTTTAAAGAAATACAATCCATCCCAAACACAAATCAGTAGTTCCAGCTAATTACAATACACCCAAACACGCTACAAAGATTCCCTCCAAAAAAACCCATACCATGGACTGTCATCTCTCTGGCACGACGGAATCTCCGAAAAACTCAATTTCTCACTGGATGCTCTGAATTGAAATGTAAATGAAAAACAAGCCCCAATTTGAAATGTGACTTTTTTTCTGATTTGAAATCTGGATAAAACTTAACAGTTTTCCCTTTGTGAAACTCATGTTCAACAGTGGCCATGTCCAGAATAAGGGGTTGCTCTGTTCAATTGGTAGGCTACCTCTCACCCAACTGCCCTGCTCTTCCCACATACGTGGGTGATCCTCTCCACATGTGTAGGCGCTCTTACATGTTTGGGTAATTCACTAGAAGAGTGAATTGAAGGTTCAAATAGAGACATAAATAAATAAATAAGAGGGGTCAAATAAAAAAACTACCAAATTTCAAAATATCGGTCACAGTTGGCTTGGGGTAAACCAAATAAAAAAATAGTGACCTCAAAATTTTCACCCACTCCCAAAAAAAAATAAAAAGGTAAAGCAGCACATGTATGATATACACAGCAGCTGTGTCAACATTGATTCTCATCTTTTTGGGTTCGGAAACTCACCGCAAGGCATATTAGAGGAATGTAATTGCCGCGCTATCTTATGAATGTATCCTCAAAATGTCAAAAGGGTATTACTATCAAGTTTTTGTTTTTTTTTTTTTTTGGTAAAGTATTACTATCAAGTTAAATAAAAATAATAGTAGGATATCTTTTATTCTCCCTCAATTCTAGGATTTTGTGATACATCTTAGAATCTCGCTTAAATTTTGCGATAAATGATGTTTTCGTACATTGCACCTCAGATCCATTTGTGCACATGAACAAAATAGATGCACGATAACTGTACGAGTGAAGATGCATTTAGTAGTCAACTGATAAAGATCACAAAATAAGGAAGATTTTAAGAAACATAAGGATATGATTACTTAAGGTCCAGTGATTTTATCAGAATTGATGAAAACCTGTATTCTTTTCTTCTATGGTCCAGTGATTTTATCAGATTTGATGAAAACCTGTATTCTTTTCTTCATAAAAGAAGTGTATCAGAAGATATGTTGCTTGGTTGTCATTTGTCAAGGATCCACACGTAAATGCATAATGCCTTCACCGTCGATCAGGCCTTATGAGCAAATAAATGGGACATAAAAGACTGCATGAGAATACGGGCCAACATATCCTGTGATCTTCGATACAGGAGATCTTAAACAACAGAAGCTTTTCAATGACTCAGATAGTCAGATTAGCCTCTTACAGTCTCAGTGGATCCTTTAACTCCCATGCAAACATACAACAAACCATTCCTAAGATTACAAACACAAACATGTTTAGAAGAAAATATGCATGAGAGATAACCGTCTTACAGCCATCAGTGTATCCCTTAACTCCCATGCAACCATGCAAACATACAACAAACCATTCCTCTGATTACAAACGCAAACATGTTTAGAAGAAAATATGCATATGGGAGATTACGGCAATTGACAGCCAGCTCCTTCATCTATGCAGAACAAGAGCCCTTTTTTTCTTATTCTTTTTTCTTTTTTTATCTACATCGGGCACAAAGCAGATTGATCCCCTGGTGTTTCGGTGGAACTAAGGTGCCAAGACACTGCTTAGCTTTCAGTGTTTCGTCCATGCAGAACAAGAGCCCTGTTTTTCTTTTTTCTTTATTATCAACACTGGGCACACAGCAGATTGATCCCCTGGGGTTTCAGTGGAACTAAGGTGCCAAGACTCTGCCTAGCTTTCAGTGTTTTGGTTATGCAGAACAGAACAAGAGCTTAATATCCCTAACTTTACATGAAAGAACACATGCATGCTGATCTTTTGAATATTTAATCTAGTAGTAAACATGAGTCTCTTATACAACCCCCTCATAATTTATAACAAAAGGAAAAAAAAAAAAAAAAAGATGAACAGAAGTTTCACTTTTTCACTGCCCCAAAAGGAAAGCCCATACAACAGCTTCTATGGCTTTGGTCACTCTGCTCCATTTATTAAGGGTCTATTTGTAGTACAAAAATTACAGTGTTGATTTAAAAGTTCCTCTTATATTACAATTGTTAATTTTAACTTAATTCTTCATATAACCAGAACTCCTAGAACTTGTTTCAATTAAATGTCTGATATACTGAAAGTTACATTACAAAAGAATTTCGGCAATATTATTTATCCCCTTCTAGTATCGTTAGAGTGGTTTATAAGCATTAAGTTTTTGTAGTAGTGACAAATAATAAGTGATATGACAAGGAAAAAAAAAACACACTTGATAAACAATAAATTTCTGGTTTTGGTGTTTGCTTCTTTAGCACTGTTGACTCATTGCAATTGCCTTTTTCTTTTTTCCTTTTCCGTTCTTGTTCCTTTTTTTTTATGGGGAGGGGGGATGGATGGATGGATGGTAAATAAATTTTATTAAAGATTGAGAATATCAGTAAAAGAGAAATATGGAGAAGAGCTACAAAGCCCCAAGGATCAGCAGCAATGACAAAAGAAGAATGCCATAAGAGCAAAGTAATAAAAAACAAAATCTTACTAGTTCTAATGCAATCATCTCCTCACACTGAATATTTAAAACCTTTTTGTGTCAAAAAAATCCCAGGACATATTATGAAAACAATGCATCAGTAAAAGATGTTGTGGATATTTTCAAAGGAAAATTGAAAACCATATCCAATCACTTTCCAATGTAAATAGGAGTTCAACAAAGAGATGCTGCGGTTCAGAATTGATTTAATGAAACAGACATGGTTTCAAGCACAGAACCACAGCCATGGTCCCACATGTCTTGGGTAAAACTTACCCATGGTTCTAAAACCATTGCTGAGTCCGAGTCGACCCCTTCCCTTCCGGACTGGCCTTTCTAGCCTAATCTTTTAGGAATAATAACCTCAAACACATCCTTTTCTCCCTCATCTTCCAGTAGAAAAGGAGCTTCAGGATGTTTTGAAGAACTTTTACACTGATTTTCGAGGATTGAATTAAAATTTGGTGGAAGATTAAACATTTAAAAGATCAAATGCATTGTTCATCCAATTGAGTGAATAACAAATGAGATCAGTCTAGTCCACTCACTCAAGGAAGACTGAGCATCAATAGGACTATTTTGATAGACAACTAGTCCACAGTCCCATGAAATATATCTGGTAGGTGTCCAGAGTCCAGACTCAAATTTATCAGTCACATCTCTCATGAAAGAACAGCTTTTTTACTGCTTTGATTTATGCATTTTAAATTTGCCAGAGCATATAAAAATCATCTAGTTCTTGCTCCAACCTACAAAGGGGTGCACAAAAAATCCGTTGATCCGTAAAACCGATCCAATCCGATCGGTGGATTTTCAACCGAACCGAAGGTAAACGGATTGGTGACGGATTAAAAATCTTGTAATCCGTTAGCAACGGATCGGCGACGGATTTCACTCTCAATCCACGGATTCAATCCAATCCGTTGACATTAAATATTAAAAAAAAATACTTAAGGGGTCTAAATATAAAAGAAGAAAAAACTTCAGGGGTCAAAAATGTAATTCACTTTTATATATAAATATAACAAATGAAATCCTAGACCAAATTTCACCTTGAGAGTATACTTTTCAAATTTTCTTTAACATTAGCCTCCTCGGATCGGTTCAGATCAGTTTTTAACGGACACGGATCGGTGACGGATTCCAAATCCATCAATCCGTAGGTAACGGATTGATGACGGATTTGGCAGAACCCACACCAATCATGATCTGTGTACACCCCTACTTCATAACCCGCACCAATCATGATCCGTGTACACCCCTACCTCAAAACCTAGACACCGCGATCATGGATGGAAGTCAGCAAAAAAGGCATTGCTTCTTCACTGTATTTGAGCTGCATGAGAACTACAATCCCCATTGAAGGAGCAAGTGATTTTCACATTCCATGCCCACAATTTTGTAGCCAGACATCACCAATTCAGATCTAAGATATAACAAAATGGCACAACATATTAAATCCATTTTCCATGTCTCATTTGATCTCTAGCATCTCAAATCAAATAGATACTCGCATTAGGATTTAAAATTTAAACAGAGCTCCAATCAATTTACCAATCTACCAACAATAGTAGTATCATAAATCCATGAAGTGATGAAACAAAACATAAACCCTAACAAGATCCAGTAATCCCCAAAACCATAAAACACTTACTTCACTTTACCAAGCTCCAACTGCTAATTGATTCCCTACCAGTACCATGCACTCATCAGTTAAGATCCAATAAAAGACTCACCTAGAGCCTGCGGGTGAATCCGCCGCCGCCGCCGGGCTTGGAGAAGGACTGAGCAGCCAAGGGAGGGTCGGGCTGCTTGACGACGCCAGGGAGATCGGCCATTCCGAGGGCAGCAAGCATGTCAATTGTCTCCTTATCGACCTCGATGAGGTCGGTCTTGATGGCGGACTCTTCAGGGACGAAGTCCATTCGGCGCTCGCGCTCCTCCTCCTGAAGCTTAAGGGAGATGCCGCGGACGGGGCCCCTCTGGATGCGCTTCATCAGGTGGGTGGAGAAGCCCGCGATCTTGTTGCGGAGGCGCTTTGAGGGGATGATTGCGACCTCTTCGAGGATCTTCTTGTTGGTGTGGAAGTCAAGGGTCATACGAGAGTAGTACCTCTCGATCACCAACCGCGATGATTTCTTCACTGTCTTCGTTCGAACGCGACCCATCTTCTTCTTCTTCTTCTTCTTATTGAAGTTGCAGAGATGAGAGAAGAAAACCTGCAAGAGGTTTTTGAGGGGTTTTGGAGAAGACGACGGCTAGGGTTTCTTCCTCTCTCTCTCCCTCTCCCTCAATAGATGTGAAGACTGAAGAGGAAGTTTTTTAAAGATTAGGGTTTTTTTTAGTACTCCGATAGATTGGGTTAGGTAGTTTGCAAGGTCACTTCAAATGCTGGTCTGCCCTAATCGGGTAGGGTCGGGTCGGGGCAAAGCTTGTTCAATTCCACATCCAGTCTAACTGTCTAGGGGATGAAGCTAGCCCGTGTTATCTGTTGAATCAGTCCTGCTAGTCGGCCCGACTGGGGAGACCGACTCATGGCCCGGTCCCCCAATCCATCCAACGAGGCCTGACTGGGGGACCGGGCCATGAGTCGGTCTCCCCAGTCGGGCCATTTAGACATAATGCTGTTGAATATGTTAGATTGTCATGGGTACTCTTTTTTTTTTTATTGGGTACATTTTTTTTATTTTCCATTTTTACAATAGAGGGTGTCCCAGTATTTTGGGCCCAGACTAATCCCTACGGGCTTAGGAGAGCCTGGCAAATCTCCTGTGACCTCATTGTGTATTATTGGGTACTTAACATGATGCCTTAAAATTACTCAGGAGTTGGGGTTCGACTTAGATTTGAATCTAGTTGGATCAACACGAGTCATACTCATGTGGATGAATCAAGATTAGATCTAATAGCTTTTCTTTTCTTTTCTTTTTTTATATCGAATGGTGTCCCAACCCTTTTAGTCGGATTAATCCATTCGGGCTAGGGGGAACCGGGTAAATCTCCTGTGGCCTTAGTGTAGTAGCGTAGTTTCAAACCCTAAATTTTGGAGAGTAAACTGTGATTCTAGACCAATAGAACTAATCCAAAAAATATATCTTTTGATTTCACAAAGCACCCTTTGAGTTGAAAATAAATATGATTGGAAATTTTCTGAGTTTCTCTTGACAGACGTTGTTATGCCAAATAGCTCACTTGGTTGCACCCAAAATTTTCTAATAACAGAATTTAGACCTTTCAACATATATATATAATTAAAATAAAATGCATATACAAAAAAAAAAAATGACCATTATAAGTGTGTGGTTTGAGCCTCAAAATGCCATGAATTTCACAACTTAAAATTTAAGTCCATTGATTTACAATTTTAGCTTTGAATACCAATGAGAAGAGAGTGAAAAGAGGGCACATCTTGTGTTACAAAAAAAGAAGAAAAAAAAAAGCCCATAAGAGTAAATCCCTTCTCCTGTGAACTTCAAAATTATAAAGCTTATAAAAAATTGTCACTATTCTTTTTTTTCAATTATGTATATAAAAATGTGGACACACAAAGTTGGCCTCTCTCAAGGCCGTTGTTAGCATGGATCCAACTAAATAAAAAAGCGTGAACTTCATCGATTGGATTGGATTGGGCTTCTGCGGGGCTGTCCTTAGAGGCTAAATTGAACCAGTTATCTCTGGTTGCCTAGATAAGGCCCAAAAATTAGTGTTACGATTGCCTAGATTGTAGGGGTGTAAAAGAAAATTGAAAAATCATATAATCGTTAGAACCGAATTGAACTGACGGTTAATAACCGTGTTTCATGATTCAATTACGGCCACGGTTACTAAAATCGAAAAACCATGTTTCACGATTCAGTTGCGGTTTCCAGTCTTGACTCACTGTTATTAACCAAAACAAACTGTAAAATAAAGTTTAGGTAACCGTACCATTATACTAATAAATAAATAAAAATAAAGAATCTAAATGAAATATGTATATAATGACTTAACTTAAGTGAAGCCTTGACAAAACAAAAACCTAATTTATCACTAACAGCAGCACGTTTTTTAAAATGATAATTACCTGTAACCGAACCGTCTAATCGGGTTAGTCGTGGCTCGATTTTTAACGGTTTTTTCGGATACGTTTAATATTTTAAAAAACTGAAAATCATAATTCACGGTTCGGTTAACGGTTTTCCAAAAATGAACGAATAATCGAACCATTACAACCCCTACAATATTGGATGTTCAGTAATATCTAATTTATATATTACTAAAAAAATTACAAAACTCAGACATTTATCGCAAAAGGTCTTTGCAAATCATGTAGCACTAATGAGGTCTTCTTGACAATTTTTTATATTTTTTATACTTTTTTTTAACGACGATAGCATCACCATGGGCGATGCTAGCGTCGCTCGTCCGACCATCTCCTAATGTCTTCTCTTTCCTCTCCTCCTCCTATTTCTCCATCTTGTCCACATGGAAGACTCCGACCCGCATCCAATCGAATGGCATTCAATGATGATTATTGAATGCCATTCAAGAATCCCATATCACAGCTCATTAGCTTATTGATATAAGGAAGTCTGCATCTTTCAAATCAATCAATGATCTATTGTAATAAAAATAACATTGTATAAATGGAAATCATCGCATGCATACAACTGTAAAATACATCCTATTAATAGAGAAACCCAATCGAACAACTCACCTTGAGAAGGTGAATATTTCAAATCAGTATCATTTCTGAAAGGTTTTATGGTATCAGAGCCACCTAGGTGGGTTTGTTCGAAAGGGTCTTTCTAATCCAAATTCTCTGCTATTTCTCAACTCCAAATTCTGCTCCAAGTCCATGGCCACCATTGCAACATCATCAACACAAAAATACCCATATCCTTCGTCACTAAATGTGGGAAATTTTGTGTCAATTAAATTAACACGAACAAACTTTTCTCTTTGGAAAACTCAGATGATGGGTCTCATCGAGTCTCAAGATATGCTTGGTTTTCTTAGTGGTGGTTTTCCAATGCTAGAACATTCTGTTAAGAATGGCGAAACTATTAGCGTGAATCTTGAGTTTACATTGTGGAGGAAGTCTAATCGTCTCCTTCGCGGATGGAAAAATAGGAGGAGGAGAGGAAGAAGAAGTCATTAGAAGATGTTCAGACGAGCGATGCTAGCGTCGCCCATGGTGACGTTGTCGTTGCTCATAAAAAAATATTAAAATTTGGCGAGAGGACCTCATTAGTGCTACGCAATTTGCAATGACCTTTCGGGAAAACATTTTTTTTAGAGAAATCAGCTTCAATTTGTTAAATTGGTTTTGGGCGCTCAATTTATTTTGACAGTTCATTGTGTAACTTCTTTCTATTCTATTCAATAATGACTCCTCCATTACTCTTCCACATTTCTCCAAATTTGTAACGGTTATGCTCTTCCTTCGATAATTTAGTGCATCTTCTCTTTATATATGCCTTTTTCCCTCTTTTAATTCATTCAAAATATCTTCTGCTTAGTTTTATCATTTCATTTTTTAGTTTTGTTTTAATTTTTTTTCTTAATTTCTTTTTTAATGACAATGTTATTTAATGAATAGTAATGGAAATGTCATTTAATTAAAAATATTTTGTTCTTAATACTTTTTTTAAGTAACAGTTGTCCATATCCTCAAAAGGAATGAAAATATTTAGTTGTCTTTGCCGATGTACATTTGAAGAGAGGTTAATAATCTAGTGTGTCATGTTTGCACTAGTTTTGCTCTAAGCAGTATTTACGCTTCTGAAATTCATGCGCTTACACCGCCACAAGTATTAAGGCATTGGCCTTTCATCTCAGAACAACCTATGGATGCATAACAGTATCTTTTAAAACAATCATTTGTTTTGGGTTTGTATGTATCATAGATATTTCAAGAAACTAGAAAGGGTTAGTGTCAAAGTGCTTTAAGAACCCACCTTATCCTTCGAAATGGGTAATGTATTATTAACAATTTGGATATAGGTACAATTTTCATATACAAATTTTGTACCAAAAAATATATAAAGAAATAAAAGATAATAAAAAATGCATTGTGCTATTGCAGTAGAAGTAACAGATTGTTGTAAGTATCATGTATTATGTCCCCATGTACATGGATTAAGATCCACCACAGTAGTAAATTAAATGTCCTGAAACTATTCTAGTCTGAATGAGTGGGGTACCTCAATTAAATCTCAATTCTTAATTTTAGATTCGAAATACTTTTAAATTTTTTTGACACTGTTTGGGTCGATAGTGATGCATGTTTCATTTAATAGAATATGGATGTTAGGGGATCGACGTTGACCCTAAAAAATGATAAAGAAAAAAGAAGGGTTTTGGGCGAGAATGCTGGTTTAAGTGAAGTTTTTTTGTGCAATGTCTCTTACCGAAAGTGTTTTTTTTTTTTTTTTTTTTTCACTTTATTCTCTCCAAATGGAAGGAATCACTCTCTTTAAAAAAAAAAAAAAAAGTTCATAAAAAATTAGCTTTTTGAATTAGATTCATGTGTGAGAAAATAGTACAGCTTTCTTCCTTCCTCTTGTTGTTGTATTCTCCAAATGGAAATGCCATCGGTGCTTTCCCGATTCCGTCATCGAAACGGCTTAACGGAATCCCAATCTCCGTTAACGGACCTTGTAGCAGCTCTGGAGCACGCAACCCAGAGCGCCAAGCAACTCTCGCACCACTCCTCCTCCGAATCCTGCCACCTCCCCAACGCCTTCGCCTCCCTCCGCAACTCCCACCTCCAAATCGGCACCTTCCTCGACCGATTCCAGTCCATGGAAAAAGAAGAAGAAGACGAAGACGATCCCATGGCCGAAGAGGACAGCTCCAACTCCAGAGCCATGGAGAAGGTCCAGGAAGGGATGAGGGACTGCGCCCTCCGCAACCCCAAGCGCTGCAAGCGCCCCCTCTCTCCGTCCTGGGCCGCCGAGGACTCCACGCGGGAGCCGTCCTCATACGATCCGTCTCAGCGGCAGAGGTCATTGGATCTTGTCTTCCAGTTCCATGGCTAAAGCCAAGGTATGTTTGTATTCTACTTAATCCTCTCTGTTTTTAAATTGGATGTCTTTGGGGGAAATTCTATATGCACCCCTTATATATGCTGAGCACACCCACATCCATTGTGAACAGTGAACATCCATTGTGAACAGTGTCACTGTTCACAATGGATGTGGGTGTGCTCAGCATAAGGGGAGGGTGCATATAGAATTTCCCTGTCTTTGGATCTTGTTTTTCAAGCTTCGTTGAAGGTTTGAATCAGCTTTACTACTTGAACTTGTTAGATGAGTTAATTTGTCTGGTAAAAATCATAGCTTGTCATCTTAATCTCAGTTTCAGGAATGAATGAACATAGTTGTGTGTTTGAGGACCCTGATCTAACTTTTTTTTTTTTTTTGGTTTGAAATAACTCAGTTTCTTTCATGTTTTTACACACTTACAATCTTAAATGATGATAGCACCGACTTCCAAGCAATTTATTTGTATTTACCACGGCGATGATATGGTAGTTTGTTCTTAGATTTATTTTGGGACAAGTGTACTTTCCCATAATCTCTTGTGAAGTTGTTACAAAGTTTGGGATTGTGTTTGGCTTTTCCAATGATTTTGGGAGGATTTTGCTGTTATCTAATGTGCTGTGCTTTGGGGCATATGGAAGGAAAGACAGAACTGAATCCCTTACAAGTAGTGTTATTCTATTAATACATTGGTAATGTTGACTGAGGCACAGCTTGATTTTCATTGGTTATGAAAGAATTTCTTGGCATCTTTGTACCATTGTTAATGGTTAATGTGCAAAATTTATAGTCAGAAAGAGAAGGAAGAACAGAAGCGGTACTACCATGGGGTATTAGGAAATTAAATTTTGATGGGCATAAAGAGCAAGGTTGATGCGGTTCTTCTAAGAAACTCTAGATGACTTCCTTGACCTTATTATTTAGTGGGGGGTTTTTCATGAAGTGGAAGTTCTGGTGTTAAGAGATAAATTGGCATTCTTTGCAAATCTTGGCTTTTGTGGGCTTATGGTTGAGAGATTAATGGACTGAATGGTGAGAATTCATTGCCAGAATGAGAATGGGAGAGTAGGATTTTTTTTTTTCAGGCAGGCTCAATGAGCAGGACGAATGGGGTTTTGAGAAGATTCAGATGACTGATTTGACCTTAATGGCTGCTAGATGCCCGTGAAGTGGTTGTAGAGCGTTAATAGAAGGATTGCCAATTTGCACTAATTCATACTTCTGTATGCTTATGGTTGAGGGAGACTCAAAATATCCTTTTTTTTTTTTTATGGGTGTACATTCTGCTCTTGACATGATTCTTTCGGTTTTCTTTTTTATGAAATCCAGTTATGTGCCAACAAGTGGAAACATACATTTCATACACATAAGAGTGGGGACAAATCAATGCTGGATTCTTTTGCGAAAGAAGGCATAGATAGGGAAGATGTAGCTACTAAAAGTGTTTTTTTTTATTATTTATTATTTATTTTTTATGTAGCTTTCATGTATTATCCTGTATGTCTAGTGGCCAATACAAAGCATAACAGCCCAGGGGATTCGAACACTCAACGTCCCGCTCTGATACCATGTTGACAACCACTTACTCTAAAAGCTTAAGCTGATAGAGAACGGTGTAACAATGTATATCAAGCTTACAACAAATGTTACAAGATGTTGGACACCTTTACACATCTAAGTTTCTTGGCCCATGTTTTTGTAAAGTTTGGGAAGAAAAATGCTCATTTAGTGCTCATCTTCTTGTGCTTTAAGAACCATCTACTATAAAGGTCCACAATCTTAAAAGTTTTAAGCTCCTTTTTTCTCCTAATTATGTTAAACAACAAAAGGAAAGCCTGAAACATCACAAGAATTTTCCCAGGCGTAATAGGCTATTTACATATTATGTTGTGCATCGCCTTCTTAAGCTGTGAACAAACAGAAGGTGACTGCAAGGAGAATTTGAGCAGTTTCTTTCTCTGCTGGCAGAATACTTTTTGCTGGTTGTACTTGTAGGGGTTTCAATGGGCTATGGATGCGTTGCATGAATTACTCTATAGGTTCAAGATGGGTCCCATAGCTAATGCCCAGGGCTCATGTTTAGTTCACTGTCGGTCTGTCGCAATTATCAATGACATTTTGAAAACATTATGATATTGTCTCAATATTTACATGAAAAGGCGTTTTTGGATAATATCCTGTTATTTTCAAATTATCAATGCAGTTGGAAAAATTGCGATAAAATGATGATGATATAGGAATAAAAATGGGAAAACTATGCAAAATCTATAAAAATGATTTTAACAGTAATTTAAGTTTATTTTATATTTCAATTTATTTTTTATCTGATCAGAGTCCAAATATCAAGTTGGGTCTGAGTTTGAGTTTTGCTAAACATCTGGTGCTTTAAGGGATGAAACAGTTTTTTTTTTTGGTAGAAGGATGAAACAGTTAAAAGTGCATTTTCTAGCTTTCTTGAGATTAAGGAATTGGATGAGGCAGAGACCAGGGCTTTGCTCTGGGGGCTTCAATCTTCAATTGCAGCTGCCCTTAGCTTACCAACTAGCTAGAGGATCCATAAATAGCTGCTCCATGATGGAGTTGATAGTCAAACCTATTCGAAAATGATTGTGGATCAGTTAGATTTAAAACCTTGTTTGCACTATAACCTAGCGTCTCCCATTGCTTCTATAGATGCTTCATAATGATAGGACACAGACCATTACGGAGATGAAGATATAGGAAGTGTGGAGCGAGGGATCTTATAGGTAGCCAGTCTTTAGTCTTTACTAGACTTCGCCCAAGCCTATTACTCCAATGTATTTCTTGGTCAAGCCAGTGCAACAGGTGATTTTTGGCAATTCTTCTTGATTTTGAGATCAAGAGGCGGACGAAAAAGGATGAATGAAAAGTATTTCTTATGGTTACACTGAATAGTCCATTTGAGCAATTTGCCACTGTTTAATGAACTATTGTGGGGAACTCATCACACACACACAGTTGTGGAATTTTCTCTTGGCTGGCGAAAGGAATCTGGATTGGTCGCTTGTGAGTACCATAGACAAAATTGAGGACATTGCTTCCACATTGACTTGGACTTTGTTGTGCTTTAAGAGGCAAATGATATTGCCATTTCCTTTGGTTAAAGCAGGCAATCTGCATTCATGTATTTGTCAACTTTGCTCAGTGCTCATTGCTTGGTCTATTTATCTTTGTATTTGATAAGTTTGTTGCTAATTGAAAGAGGGGAAAAAATGTGGATAAAAAATTAATATTCTTGCTACTCTTTTCGACTGCAGAATCATCATATTACATCACATAATGAATATATCTGACTTGAGAGATATTCAGAGGGCTCCTCTTTTCGACTGCAGAATCATCATATTACATCACATAATGAATATATCTGACTTGAGAGATGTTCAGAGGGGCTCCTCTTTTCGACTGCAGAATCATCGTATTACAACACATAATGAATATATCTGACTTGAGAGATATTCAGAGGGATAACTTGGAGCTGGCTGTTTTGATTGTATAATCATCATCATCATCTGTGTCAAAACTCATCTCATCAATTTGGGGCTGGTTAAAAGAGTTTTACTACATTTCAACAGTGAAAAACCCTCTCCCTCTCCCTCTCTCTCTCTCTCTCTCTCTCTCTCTCTCTCTCTCTCTCACACACACACACACACACACACACACACACACACATCCACAAACACACACACATCCACAAACACATCTCTCTCTCTCTCTCTCTCTCTCTCTCTCTCTCTCTCTCTCTCTCTCTCTCTCTCTCTCTCTCACACACACACACACACACACACACATCCACAAACACACACACATCCACAAACACAACGCAATGTGCCTGAGCGTAATACTCTCTCTCTCTCTCTCTCTCTCTCTCTCTCTCTCTCTCTCTCTCTCTCACACACACACACACACACACACACACATCCACAAACACAACACAATGTGCCTGAGCGTAATATTAGTTAGAAAAGAGACCCTCTTAGTAGAAAAGGATCTACCTACATATCTACATTCTTGCAAAACTCATCTACTCAGGGTCGCCTTTGTGAGTTTGTGCTTCCACAGACCTTATCTAATGCAATCCTTGGTCACTCTACATACTAACACTTCTTTCCCCGCTGCTTCATCTAAGGTCTAGGCTTCTATCTTCTCCTAGTACCTTCCATTACTAACCCTGCTTTGTCTCTCAAGGTACGAGGTACAAAGAAAAACAGCCAATCAACATGGATTGGCCAACATTGGTATACAAAAATTATACTGAACAAAACTAAAAGAAATTTCATAGAAAAAATGACGAAAGGAGAAGAACAATCCACCCCTTGCTTCAGCAAAGAGAGTCCACTATTCCATTGGCTAAGCTTCAAATCTGTTTAAACTTGTTGGGTTTATGTATTGTATTCCGGGTGAACCAGATTGGTCTATTGGGTTAGCCAAGGACCAAGCTTTGGGTTAGGGGTATTTTGGTAATTGTAATGGGCTTTTGAAGGGCTTAAGAAAGAGAGTGTGATATAACCTGTAACCATAGATCTAAGAGTGCAAAGTAAAGAGTAGTTTCTCTTTGGCCATGGACGTAGGCACATCGTAGAACCACATAACCTCTCGTCTCTTATTGTGCGTGGCTTGATTATTGATTGCCAGTATCCGCGCTTCCGCATGCACACGCATAGCAAAAGTCTTCTTGAATTCATGAGGACAGCATCTTGATCTCATTAAGAATGAAATGGAACTTCCACGGACCTCCACATAAAGAGCCCGAGCAATAATAGTAAGACGAATCGCTTTCCACAAGCAGTTTGATTTGGTAGAAACGTTCAAACATATAAATTGCCTTAAAAATATTCAACACTTCTGCATCATTTGAATCTTTAACATCAGTACACTTAGAGAACATCATTAACACTTCCCTTCTATCATTGCGAAGCACCCCTCCTATATGTGCTGGCCTGGTTTTCCTCTTGCCGCCACATCTCTGCCTGGTATATGTTATGTGCTACTTATGTCAAGCCCCCCTTGTTTTAAATTTCAGCTGAGCCCGGGTCAACACATTTTGGCTGTATTGGACCTGGTAACCACCTAGTTGCTAGGACTCGCCAAATTCATACTGGACTCGGTGGTCATCAAGTCGGTGACCAAAATCGAGTTTGAAAACCATAGTTCTTTACTTGTTTGGATGTTGAAAGGGTTGGCCCTCCATTAGTTAGATCAGGTCATAGTCGGCATTGGGGACTTGCATAGTATATATTTGGTATTAGCATTAGGCTTTTGAAGCATCGTGTTACAAGTGCAATCTGGTGATTCTTGGAACACCCCATTGTCCATGATGTCCCTTCCAATCCACTTCCCATTGACCAGGCAGTTGTTCCAGTGCTCCCACAAAACGGCTCTTGGCTTATCACACAAATGTCAGTACTTATAGTAAGGTCCATTTTACTATGTTAATGTACAGCCATGATGCAATACATACAGGAAGAGTGATAATGTCTCACAGCCTAGGGGCAGTAACTCAAAAGGACAAAACTGACAATTATCCTGAATGCCTACAAAACATAATTATTCTTCAGTGACCTTTTACTTTCTAAAAGCTTCTTCCCTTCCTCTTCCTGCTAGAGATGTTATTTGCCTAGTTCATGCATTTGAGTTATACATTTGTCAAATTCCACTTATTTTGGCTAATGCGTGCCCTTGGTGCAGGCATTCAAACGGGAAGAAGAGGGAAGCATGTGTCATGGATGGGTGGGTTCCCTGATGAAATCAGCAAAGGTTTCTTGGGAATTGAGTTACTTGTTTACTATCTGTATAATTTATTTTTCTCCTATTATGTGCCCTCAAAAAAGCAGGGACAAGCATATCTTTGTAAACAAGAAACTCAACCTGATTCCTGTACCTTTCTGTATCTGTTCTGCACTGATTTTAAAGTTTAGCATCTCATAGATATACCTCAAGAAGATGGTTATTTGTAGCTGTTAGCTGTTCATTCATGAGTATGAAGGCTGCCTAGTCCCTCACCTGTGTCTCTAGTGGTCCATGTCATCGCTCTTGTACTCAGTGATTTTTGCTTATCAGTTGGGGTTTTAGGGGATGGATCTCATAATGGATAATCGTTATGTGAAAAATCAGCAGTCTTTCATTATCATCATAACTCTTCATTTAGAGGTCTTAAAGTTTATCAGTTTGACTATAAAATATTTTTATGAGAATCAATCCAACAGTGAAAGGTTAGATGAGGGTAAAACTAGACCTGTTGTCAATTTGACGCAGATAATGATGGGCAGAGCTACAATGCAGCATCGACAAGCTCCAGCCAATAGATACATTCCACGTCATCAAAGCTTTAAAAACGCTTTCCCATGTTTGAAAAGGACTTTAGAGCCAACCTATATTTGACTGATTTCCAATAATGCCTCTACATATTCAGCCTTAACTATGAATTGAGTTTGTGAACATTGCCCTACCTATTGGGGATCCTCCTTCTGTAATTGCAAAAATGAGGCCCACCAGTTAAGAATTATAACATGGGCCTATATTATGACTTGTTGTACATGGAGTGCAACTTTAGAAGAATTTCAACTTGGCTCACATTTATTAATCATATAACAAATAGCCCACCTTTATTGGAATAAAAACGTGAGCCCATCTTTAGAAATTACATGAGCCCACTGGAAGAATTACAATAAGAGTCCACGTAGGGATTATTGTGCATGGGACCTATCTTTAGAAATTATAATATGGGCCCACCCACTTTTTTGTGATTGTGAATGTGGATTCACCCTTTTAGAAATTACTATAAGTGGAGCCATATTATTGGGCACCTAAATGGTAATAGACACTTGGGCTCTTGGAAAACTCTAAAAAGAAGCTCTTATTTTATAATTTAGAGTTTATCTATGTATTAGAGCATTTGGTAAACCTGTAAGTGTATTTTATATTTTAATGTTTATAAACAATTAGAGTTTTGGCTTTTAAAAACATGTGCTAAGGAGAGCTACTGTTTTTAATACAGTTTTTTTTTTTTTAGCTAAAGTGGATAGATGTGTATAATGCAAAATTTATAAGTTTTATTTTACGAAAATGAACTCATAAAAATTTTAAAATTAATGCAAATTGTTGGTAATATACTTATATAATGTGATTTCTTAAAGGGTGAGCCCCACTCACCATCATTTCAAAAGGAGGATGGGCTCAAAATCACAAAACATGGGCTCATATAGTAATTCATAGAAAGGTGGGCCCACACTATAATTCCTAGAAAACTGACCCATGTTCTCATTTCCAATGGTGGATCTCTTGTTGCAATTCCTATTAAAATGAGGCTCTATGTACAACAATTCATTAAAGTAGAGCCCACGTTTTAATTCTTAAGGTAGACCTCATGTTTAAAACCACAAAACGCAGGCCCATGTTCATCACTTATGACGAGAATCAAAAGGGTGAGCTTGTAGGGTTATTATCGGAAATAATTAAAATCTGCAATCGTTATAAACGCACTTTGAAACTTGCAATGTGGTTTTAACGTCTTGCTCCTTTTCTTTTTTTGAAGAGTAATTCTTTTTAATGTCTCACTTTAAAGTCTTAATGACGTGGAATGTACCTAGTTGATGGAAGGTCCAGCGACCCTGCATAGTGGCTGAGCCTGATAATGATATCCAAGTCTTGGGTGGGCCCAAATGGGCCTCATAAGGCTGCATCGTACATATAGTAATTGTTTTTGTTCTTTGCCACAACCATTTACTGATAGTAGAAGTTAAAAGTAATTAGAGTTGAACTGATTACTGGGCAAATCCACTTCTAAATAACCAAATGTGAATGACCAATTTCTTTTCTTGCTTGGTATGTTCTTCCCTTTGTTTCTTTTTCTCTACCCATTCATTTGCAAGCCAGTGATCAGATTGCTAGGGTCACCATCTGGGTTGATAATGGGTAGGTTGGGGCAAAAAAAAAAAAAAAAAAAAAAAAAGCTACTGCAAGTGGGTGTTGTGACGCGAAAGTATCATTCCCCCATGTTTACTATTACCTTTTTTCTTAATGGTTTAATGATTCTAGAGAAGATTAAAGTAATCAAATCCATGTTGCCACAAAAGTCTTTTTCTGTGATCTTTTCATTTTTCTATTGAACCTCCATCTCTTTCTATGGAATGTGAATGCTGTTACTACAGTCAATCCACTGGTAGCACAGTGGCGAGCCATCTCTGCCATGGATACAACAAGGGAACCTTCCCACAGACACAACAAGGATCGATCTTTGGGTGGGGCTTGGGTAATCTGTGCATGAGCTAGAGGGGGAAAAAAAAAGAAAGGAAAGAAATACTGATGCAGCAATCAAAACCTAAGTACCTAGAACGCGGAGCAGGAGTGCCGAAATGCTAAATTCTAAAATAATTATATGTCTGGAGCGCCTATACAACATAGTGTTTATGGGTTTATAAACAATTAATTAATTGGCACAAATATATCTTATCCATATATTCAAGTATAAAAAAAGGGGAAAAAATCAACTTTATAATTTGATCACATAAAATAGACAATAATTAATAAGTTAGAAGAATTTTTTTCATTTAAAAGATAAATATCAAGCTTATAAAAAATGAAAATTCACATAAACTAAAGATTATACACTGTTTGCGTCATATTTGGTTTATCTGCGCTTTGATCATCTTTGAACTACATTCTGAAGGTGGTCGAACCGCCCTCCGAGGACGGATCTGCCGATCCTAGTTTTTGTAGAGGGATTAGAAAGGGAAGGCATTTTCGTAGTGAGATTGAAAAGGGAGAGGAGAGGAGAGGTTCCAGTTAGTGGGGTCAAAACTACCATTAAATTGGCATTTCATAGATGTTCTCATCCCAGCAAAAGATCTTCTACTAAATCCCCATGTGTAGTCCTTATCATAGTTGCTTTATATTTTTTAAAACATTTCATACCCTCCTACTTTTGCCTTGGGTGGCTTGTAGTGCAAGCAATTCCCTTCAATAAAGTGCAGAGTTGGTGGAGGAGATGGGCCCTTTGCCTTGTAAGTTTGCAAATAAAAAAGAACATATGGTGTTTAATTGCTCTGTTTGTATCCATATAGACTTTGATAGTACTATGTAATTAGCTTTTCCTTTTTGTGTGAACATTATGAAGTTTTCAGTTAAAGCAGTCATTAACTAACATAGTATTTTACCAAAAGAAAAAAAAAACTAACAAAGTAATGAAACTATAAGACCTGTTACCGACATGGAATCAATTGACTGAAAATCTGGACTCTAGTCTGTGGGTCCCATTGGGGGTACTATTTCTTTGATCTCAACCTTGATTTCCCACGTCATTGCCGTGTCAGGGAAAAAGAGAGATGAGAGAAGAAGAGGCAAGTTGATGCAGGTGAAACTGCAAAAGCATTTGTGCTGGACTGGTGGTGATGTCAATGCAAATCCATAATGCGGAAGAACAGCTCATATAGCTCAATTGACACTGTTTTCACAATTCACAAGAACAAAATATAAACATGCAAATAAGGTCCACTTTTTTTTTTGCTGTCGGAGGGTTCCCAACCCTTTGGGCTGGACTAATCCCTCCGGGCCCAGAGGGAAGCCGGATAAATCCCCTGTAGCCCTAGTGTGGTAGCGGAGTTTCGAACCCACAACCTCCGGGAGCAAACCGTGGTCCTAGGCCAACTAAGCTACCCCTTGGGGTTAAAATAAATAAGGTCCACTTGATGGTAGGAGTTTGAGGAATTTTTGTCTAGGAATTTTAAAATCCATTGTCAGAAACCCTGGTAGGAGGGTTTCTCAAATTCCAATCCCTATGCCCTATTGTAGCCATTTCCCTGTTGCTAGCTATTGGGATCTAAAATTTAGACAAGAGAAGACCTGACAAGAATCTCAGGTGAATTCCAGTGAGAGATTTCACTATCTAAAAAAAAAAAAAAGAGTGCCTACTTTTTTCATGTAAAATGGCCATTGAATTATCTTCCCACTAATGAAAAATGAATTGAGGTAGTAAATGAATGCACACCCACCGTCGCAGTAAATCAAATCTGAGGAAAGTAAAGATTGCATCTACAGAAGTCCTTTCCAATGTAATCACCAAAAAAGGGAATTTTTTTTTTTACTGTAAAGCCTTCAACATAAATTATTTATTAAAGCATTAACATGATTCACAGTGGGCTTGAAAATCAGTTGTAATTGGTGGAGGCATCCAACTTTACCAGTTCATATGCAGCTGCGAAAGTATTCAGGTGAAACTTTATTGGGACTTCTTCATTCCATAAGAAACCAACAAAAACAACTAAACAATACTTATTCCTTTGGTGTGATATGATTCTTTTAAAAAGATCAATCATGCATCAAGGGAACATCCGAGTCAAACTTGGACTTTAGAGGCTTTTGCATTCCAGTAAACCAAACCTTTTATAAGCAACAAAGTTTGTTGTTTTATCCGTTGGCATGGTATGGTTGAAAGTATACTTTTAATGTATATATATGTCAATGTAGAAGCCATTGAGAGATAAATTGTTCCTTTGGAATGATGTGTATGATGCGTATCTTTTCATAGGCGAATTTTCTCCTATGGGATTCCTGCAATGTTGTTATGCTGGATTTTAGGTTTGCACCTTCAATACAAGGGTTCCCCTTTTTTTATACGATGGGGATTGACAATCCCACATCATTCATGTGCGGGACTCTTAATGTGTATAAGGATTTATTGGGTGCCATCTGTGGTTAAGATAAGCAGATCTCTGTCACACACTTGTTATCAAAGTGTCCACCACACATGTGGGGCCCACCTATGACTCAATCGGCACTCACACTCGCCAGGCACCACTTCCTGTGACCTGGCGTTGGATCCCTTTTTTTTTTTTTTATGTTTTTTGAGTGACTCTCACTGATGGTTTTGAAGCCATGCCAATTGGTTATCTTTGTCCCATGAAGTCGCCATCAAAGAGTTTTCAGATCTGGACACATTTTGATTTATCAACAGCGTGGGTCGCACAGGTATCCCACTAGTTCACCCCCACATAAAGTGTCAAGCAAGAAATCATAGGTGAAAATATTTATAAAATACACACGTTCATAGGGCAAGGCAGAGCCCTTTTTAGGCTTTTAGAACCTCTCTTTGGCTTCTTCTGCTAGAAAAAAAACCATGTGGGGGAAACTGAAACTCAAGTGGCAAGTAGCTTGGGTAAAACACTTTGGCTTGTTCATCAATATATCACACTTATCTAGGGTTCCTTAAATATACTTCACTTTTCCTTGCATGTGTAACCTCTTCACATGTGCGTGGGCTCTTTTGAGTCCCAATACCTTTAATTGGGGTACCCAAAAAAGAAAAAAAGAGAAAAAAGAAGAGGACATACCACACTTATCAGTAGGGTAGAGGGTAGAGGGTAGAGGGTTTTTAAAAAATCCCCAGTTGTGATGATATTTTTCAAAATTGGGCCCTCCATGAAATTGCTTGTCATAGAATTGTTTTCTCAAATGAAGTCAGTTGGCTATAGTCAATATTGAGCTGAACTTCAGCCCAGTTAGTACTATAGTCAATGAGTCAACTCTTTTTGTTTAAAGTACAAGGGGCAAGTTGAAAAAGGTTGGCAAGTTTTGGATAATTTAAAAAAAAATGATCCTAAAGTGTGAGTGTCATTTAAGACCAACCAATGTGAAAGACTCAACCAATTGTTTTTTTTTTTTCATCTCCAAATTAACTGCTCAAATGTAAATTTGACTAAAATTTTCTTTTGAATAATGAAAATACCCTGGTTAGGAATGTTCTTGATTGAATATGCAAAATGACTTAAATACCCCTTTCTCTAAATCTTCATATTTTCAAATTAGACCCCCCCCAAAATTGGAAATCTCTTTTTTCAAAATCGTACTTAATCAGCCCATCAATTCCCCATCAAATATGTCTCATAGCATCGCCCTTCTTCTCTGGGGTGGCCCCAAGAACTATTCCTTGGGGGGATCCAGATCCCACATGGCTGGTGAGAAGATGTCAAATCAGATGACATCCCATCTAACCCCAATGGGCAGCTTAGTTGGTCTAGAATTACAGTTTGCATCCGGAGGTTGTAGGTTCGAAACTGCACTACAACACTGGGGCTACAGAGGAATTTACATGGCTTCCCTCTGAGCCCGAAGGGATTTGTCCAGCTCAAAAGATTGTGAACCCTCCGATTGCAAAAAAAAAGAAAAAGATGACATTCCATCTCTCCAATTAAAACAAAAGAATTTTTCTCCCCAATGTGTTACCCCTTATTGATCCAATTCCGTTTCCTCCTTGGGGAGTTTGATTTCCTGTGATCCCGAGGTCTACTGTATGTCCGTATCATTCCTCGTACCTCGTAAATGTATTCGCCGACACTTCTATATTGCAGAATCAGATACATACGTCTCTTGAACGCAAACCGCGTAGTCCTTAGTACAATTATACTCTTAGAGCACTTTTTGGTACAAACAAAGATTCTTGTAACGTGGTCATCATCATGAACGTTCATCTGTCCCGTAATCTAGAGTAGCTGCTGTCCACTTCCAGGATGGCCCACCAACCCGAGATGTGCGGTCATCGTTCATCATCCCACTCTTTATCTTTCGGTAGATCTTGCCTGCTGGGGCTGGACTCTCTGACAAGGCAGCTAAATATATGAGTCCGGATCCACCGTCCACGTCAATTGGGTGGCCCCACACGGTCATCCACAGGGCACAGGCAGTGAAAGCACCTTCCTGGAAGATTCATCGATATGCCACGTCATCTGGGTGGCCCCACACGTGAGTGACGATAGGTCACCAGTCGTGGCGCAATCTCATTGGCTAATTCCCACGACATTCAGCTCTATTTCCAAACAATTTCACGCGAATGCGCTACGAGCCTACGACGGATTGAAAGATGAATATTAGTGGATGAGACGCCGGGTCGTCTGAGACCGTCACTCACGAGAAATTCGTGAGGCCAGGGCTACCAATTATATTATATTAAGTCAAGAGGTTTTTTGCTTTAATTTTAACCGGTAGTTATGATTTTGACAATTAGTTATTCTTTTTTTAAAATTTTTTCAGTTTTATCCCCACTTATGTCATGCAAACTAACTATATCTTTTTACCAAAAACCACCTCTAATACCCACTTCTCAAACTTTCACTTTTTCATTTATGCAACTCTCTTTCTACCCAAACTCTACCATTTCCTTTCTCCTCTACTTCTCCTCTTTTACTTCTATGTGATTAGCTATTATAATACTTAAACTGGTACTCTTATAATCTTTTCTTCTTTTGCTTTCTTTCTAAAATTTATGAATATTTTTTTCATATAGGAATATGTAAGTTGCAGTGTTGGCCATACCTGTGCTAAGCACGGGGCTACCAATACTAATTAATAAACCAAGCCAAAGCCGTTCAATTATTCTACGTTGTACATATTCATCTCTAGTAGAACACATTCCCCATTCATGGAGAAATTTCTCCTCATTTAGGCCCATCGAGTCGAATTTATGCTCGTCAAATTTGAAACTCAATATTTGATTGAATATAGAAAAATTTATTATTAAAAGACCACTAGAATCAATGCCATTAAATGTTGACCAACGATAAATTTTGGATTTAATGCTATATAGTATTTTTGGATTCCTACTACATGAAAAGTTTTTCTTAATTTTTGGGAATCTAAAAGTTTCACTTTTAATATTTTAGTGGAATTTTTGGACTTGAACATTCAAAAATTTCATGTTATACGAAAATTTAGGAATCCTCCGTATAAAAATTTCTAAAATTGCAGCAAAGAAACGGGACTCAAACGATTTTACCAAATCCTCCCGCGCGCTATGTAAAGAATGATTTTAATTAACGATGGGCCCTCCTCTGCCCTCTGCTTATAAAAAAGCGGAGATAGACAAAGTACCCTTCACCTGCTGCTGCTGCGAAAATGCTTCGATCTTTCCTTTCCCCTCCTTATACATACATACAAGTGTTCTAGATGGAAAATGAAAATTGACAGATTTCATTCTTCCATCTTCAATCGGATTTCCTCTTGATCGAAATCGAAATTGGGTTTTTTCTTTCTAACGAGTGATTTGAATTTGGAGTTGGATTTGGAGTAGGGAAGATGACGGTAGCTCTTGAATCTCTCCCGTTCGGATGCAGGTTCCATCCAACGGACCAAGAGCTCGTGGAACATTACTTGACACGAAAGATCGACGGTAATTTACCTGCAAAGGATGAGGTGATCGCGGAAGTCGACGTCTGCAAGTGCGAGCCCTGGGATTTGCCTGGTAGAATTTGTTTTTGTTTTTGACTCAGGATTTCATTTGGATATCTTTGTGTTCTTATTGAACCTGGATCTGGATCTTGTTTTATTTGTTTGATTCATTTTGGAGTGAGTTTTTCTTCTTTTTGCAGATAAAGCAGTGATCAAATCGGACGATCCTGAATGGTTCTTCTTTTCACCCCGTGATCAGAAGTATCCGAATGGGCACCGATCTAATCGGGCTACAGAAGCTGGGTATTGGAAAGCTACAGGAAAAGATCGAAAGATCAAGGGCCAATATCATCGGTTGAAATTGATTGGAATGAAGAAGACATTGGTTTTCTATCAAGGGCGTGCTCCAAAAGGGGTGAGGACTAATTGGATTATACACGAGTATCGAGCGACCCCAGATGGAGTGGATCGTTGGCAGGTGAGATTTATCATGTTTTTAATTTGATTGAAGGTTTGTGATTTGGATTTATTATCGTTGTTTTGATCTCTTGTTTAGGTGTGTTGGGTATCTGATGAATTTTCCCCATTTGATTTCTCTCTCTCTCTCTCTCTCTAGTCTCTACACAAGTGATTAGCTGAGTGTAGTGATTTTTAACAAGCCTTTGCAGGTTATATGGAGATATTCTAAATGTTTCCAATCAATTCCATCTGTGAAGTTCTTCCAAGCAGTAATAAGCTTATAGGTGCAGCTGTGCAGAAGCATTTGGATTTTTGACTAAATGATTGGCTGGAGATTGTGTTATTTTAATGTGCTAATTTAGGCTTAGGCTGCTTGTTTTCAGAAATTTTCTTTCTTTCTTTCATGTTTTGCTGAAAAATGAACATGGTTTGTCTAGCTTTGTCTATGTTGCTGGAGACGTGTCTGATGAATTCGGATATGTTGTACAATTTTTATTATTGGTGATAGTTTGCTTTTGTCCTAGTATACAAATAGTTTATGTAAATTTGTTCAGTGACTGCAATTAGTATATGTATAATGTATATTTTGTGCAATTCTATTATTGAAAGACAATTGCTTTCTCTTGATGGAATAAGTATCCGAATATTGTTTAGCATGTCCAATGAAATTCTGGTAAGTTCTCACTGCAGGAAATGCCTATGCAGTCTAACTCTTCAAATGGATGGATCTGCCATTGAAAATGTCTTTCTATTGTCTGAATGTCATGCTGTTTCAATCTTTTAGAAAACTAGAATACTCATATTAGATACTTGGAAACAAAATTGGACCAGACACCCCTTTCTTGTGTCATATGAAAGGTGTTTAACTCTTATTTCCTATCATCATCTCAGATCAAATTATTTGGCATGTCGCCTTATTCACTAGATCAATTAGAGACCTGATCACTTGGTTCCCATAGGAAGTTGTGGATAATTGAGTCAGCTGGTGCCGGAGATCCATTTTGGATACAATGCAATGAGTTATTACTTGAAGAAAGTGGGCTTAGCACATTAAGCTTACTTTTCTTTCTTCCTGGTGCATGAGGGGAATCTTTGAGTTGCAAGGTGTAGCTGATATAGTGAAAGAAATCATATAGCATTTAGAAACATTATGTCCTCGGATTTTTGGAAATCCGAAAAGGAAATGGTTAACCTGCTATTTTCCATATATTCTAAATTTAAGATTTTGATGCGACATTCTTGAGAATAAAGAAGATAAGCGAGGACTGTTAATTCTGGATTGCTGCTGCAAGGACTTGTGGTTATTGTGCATCCATAGAGGGCCCATCGCCCTAGTCGACCATGTTGGGATCGCTTGGTCATGGGCACCATGGTTTAAATGTATGTATAGTATCATCATCATCATCCTCAAGACCTTGTCCCGACTCGACCATGTTGGGATCAGAAATATATGGATAGTATCTGACCTGAAATTTCCTTATTAGTGTATCTCAAAATCTACTAATTGTTTTGAAAATGCTCGACTCCTTAGTTACTTCAATATTCCTCCTTATTTTGTGTAGTTTTTCTTTGTATTTTATATGTACTGTTATCAAGGCTCTAAAGGTTCTTGTTTCTATATTTAATTGTTTTTGGTCTCTTCTCTGCAGGCTCTTTGCTTATCTGCTAATTTATTTCGGTTTCTCAGCATGCACCTTTCCGCCTTTCTCTAACCTTTATTTAGACTATTATTCCTTGACCTTTTTGTAGGGTGGCTTTGTTATCTGTCGCTTATTCAGAAAGGAGAGTGGAAAATCACCAAACTCTGATGAGGAGGAGCCGAGCAGCTTGTCTCCTACCATGAGCAAATCTTCTCCTGAAGGCAGACAGCTTGCAACAGATGTTGTAGAGCACTCTGAGGCTGTGCAAGATATAGGCATTCCCAGTTCTCATATGCCTCAGCCTTTGTCCGTGGTGATTGCTGATGAAGCAGACAGAGAAACCTCTTTGTATTTCCCACAACCAGAAGAGATCATATGCAATGGCAATATGGCTTCTGATGTGGAAGAACGTGAGGCTGGAGTTGCACCAGCGGAGGTGAGAAGATTTCTAGATCATAATTTCAAAAACTTGAAGCTCTGCATTATTGAGTCTTGTAAATAAAAGTTTGGTGTTCAGTAGTGATTCAAAATATTTAAGTTGCTAAAGGTAAATAAAATCAATACAATGGAAAGCCACCCATTGTAATTTCTCAAGTCCAAACATATTGATGACTTGAAAGAAAAACTGTCTTATGGACACAAACACTCTTCATATATAACAAATATAAAGAAACATTGAGAGAGAGAGAGAGAGAGAGAGAGAGAGAGAGAGAGAGAGAGAGAGAGAGAGAGAGAGACTCTGGTGTATACCTTTTGGTTTTGACCAAAGGCTCATTATGTTTGAAACTTCTAATTTCATGTCACACTGAATCTATCTAGTTGACTTGTTGGAGTTTTGGTATGAAGAATTTCAAACCATGTTCTAGACATTTTAAGAAATCGTATTGTAACTTACTTTCATGAAGAATTGGCACAATCAGTTCATTCACTATTAATGTCCTGAAACATGTTTGTCTATGTAGTATAATCTAGACATAATTGGTTGCATTTTCCATTCCATAAATTGCCTTGAGTCATGCAAATGAAGCTTAGTGCTAATGCATTGTTTATTTATATATATTTCAGGAGGAATCTGTTCAGGAAGCTTTAGAAAAATTCTACGAACCAAATTTTAATGACCTTCTTGATAACCCGACTCATCCGCAATTGAATACTGAGACGCATAGAGAACTTGAACTTCCTTATGTCGATTCACACTCCAACAGTGGTTTTAGGCACTATCCACAAATGGAGCCGGTTGGCCCAGCTGAGCAGGATGCATCCTCTGTTGATTCCGTCGAAGAATTCTTGAGAAATGTTTTGGTTGAGAATCCTGAAGAATCTTCATGGAAAGACTTTGCTGGTCAGAATGCATCTGTTGAGAGAGGATTTGGAGATGAAATCGTGGGTGGTGACTTGCTGCAATCTGAGATGGAAAGTATCATTCAATTTCCAGCTGCAGATACATGGGAATCAACGTCTGGATTTGCAAGTGTATCAAGCAGTGATGCAGATGCTGAAGCGGCAGCACCTCTCCCTTCACAGGTAATAAGGAATCTTTTTTGTAGTAGTATTTATGAGAATATTCTTAGGAAACGCTATGCAGGGTGGAAGGCCGCATATGGCATTTTTTTCCCACTTTGTTCAGATAATGCAGTATTAAATATTCAGCGCTGGCTGAAAATGATGCAGCTTCATAAAAAAAAATAAAAAAACAAATTCCAGACTTTGCTGTATCACTAGGTTTTTGGTTGGATAGCCACCTGCCAGTACCAATATATGTTAGATTATAATGTATCATTACAATACTAGGCTTACCATTTAGAAAAAAAAGAAAGAAAGATAAAGAAGAAGCCTTTTTCAATGGAAACTCTTTAATTGGATTTATCTGCATTAAATTTCCATAGATGATGTGTCACCCATGCATAATACTTTCTTATGATTTATCTGTGCATTATTCATGAAATTAGTACTAGTTGCAATTATATCTTTAGCGATATCAGGTTAAATATTTACGTACTAGTCTATGTTAGAGATTGAAGACATGAGAGAATGGTAGAAGCTAATCTTTATGATGGTCTTGCATTTTTCAATTTCTAATTATGTGGTCTTTTTATAGGATTCAAGTGTACATGATGCTTTAACTTTAGGCATTCATACAGGAGTTTAGACTGAAACATAAAACAAAAAATATTGCTTTAATATATTGAATATAGTATGAAGTCATTGACTTTGTAGTTCCTGATATCCTTGTCTAGTCCAAGGAAATAAAAGGAGCTACTAGCCTACTGCACTTTTTTAACTGATTTCAAAATAGTGTTATTAGTCTAAAATCAATCTCATGGGATGAATTAAATTTGTAGGGCGAGTGGCAAATTAAAGATGCCAGACCAATAATCTAGTACAACCCAAAGTAAACAATGAAATAGACTCAAGTGTTGAACATAAGAATGAAAAGGTAGAAATTGGATTCATAAGGCAATGATCACTGAATCCATACCATCAGAACCATCTATCAATAAAACTGAACCCATACCATCAATTGGCAACTGCAATGGTCACTGGACCAATGAAGAATCTGATTCTGATGACAATTATTCTCTTGGAAGTGACAATGGAGTTGATTGTTATGGGCTTTATTTTTGCTATAACCTGAGTGAAAGATTTTTCCAACACCAGTCACCATGCAATTGGGCGACATCTCTGTTGATTCTCTGATTGATCTCACCGTCATCCAAGTCACACATGCTTTATCTACAGTAAAAAATGCCATCTCCACTACCTACACTAGAAGTTACAATAATGTGAGATGCAAGGCTATATGGATATGCCAAAAAATGACAGGAAAAGAAAATTCTCTCCGGATCCATAGGAGCTTCAAATCCATAAAGTTTATCCCAAGTACTTGTAGCCTTCTCAAGTCTGCCTCTTCCTGTCTATCAACAAGGAAGCATGGTGAAGTTTCAGTATTATTTTATTGTGTGAGTGTTTTGAGTGCTTTGCAAATATTAGAGTATTGTTTTTACAAATTACGCTTACGGCTTACCAAAAACTCAACTCAGAATTGGTTTTTTCTGCTTTAAGTTCTTCACAGGTGATGTGCGACCCCATGCATAATACTTATGAAATCAGAATCTTTCCTCCAGATTATTTTATCGAATGACCTGCATCATTTAACAGTCTATTTTCTATCTTAGTCATCTATCCTCTGATTCCTATGGATGTCAATGGCTGGGCCTTGGTTGGTGATAGTGGACTATTTGATAAAGTTCACCCAACCAGTTCAAAATACAGGCTTAAAGGGACCCAGGACTGGCCTGTTGACAGCCCTATCATTATTGATACTAATATATGTCAAAACCCAAAATAAGAAAATTACTTGGATTTTGTAGAGCATCTTTTCCATTTCATACTTTGCAGTATCTTGGTACAAAAGGACAACATCTGGGGCAGGAATCTTGCAAGATCTCTGCCTCCTGCTAATCTTGCAAGATCGGTGTTTTCCTAATACAAAACAAGTTCTTTTATTTGGTGGTTTGCAGACCCTTTCTCTCGCATGATATTAAAAATTTAGTAGTTAATGAGTATATGGTATGAATCACATGGCCGAACAAAACCAGCATGATTCCAGTTGCATCAAGTTTGTAATTGGAGCAGTGAGGAAATGAAAAGGCTACATCTGGTAGAATGCTTTTTTGACAAATTTTATACTTCAAATGACTGGGGAACAATGTCCACAATGTGGTCTCCAATTTCCTGGTGATTTTTATGCATGATGTAGCTGATAACCTCCTTTTATCTACAATACTCTTTAACATTTTAGGGTCGATCCAGATGGGCATTTCCATGGAATTGCATTTCCTCACATCATCTCTTTTCCAATGTGATGATATTTTTTCTTTAATCTACTAACTATTCAAGTCACTACTGATCTAGGGTACATCAAAACTTGCTGTGATGCTTGCTTTAGCTTTTAAATTGCTTACTAATGGAATTATATATACATATATTTTTTTTCAAGTTCCAGGTAGATAGACAGATGGAAGCTTCTGTGAGGGCTTTTTGGCCAGAATTCTCATATGTGAATTCTGAGCATTCTGTACAAAAGAATTATTATATGCAAGCTTCTTCAAGGACAGAACCTATAGTTGGTAGTCTTGTGACTTCACTTGAGAGTCCTGTATGGAATGTTTCCTCTTTTGATTCGTATGCAGAATCCTTGCATGGTGTGATAAATGAAGAACCAAATAATGAGGATAGTTTGAGTGATAGTACTGATAATGGGACTGGAATTACGATAAGAGACCACCAGCCACGATATGCTGCAAATGTGAACAGACTTGTATCACAGGGCCATGCTTCAAGAAGGATTCGCTTGCAAATTGGCCCAGGGCAACAGATGTTTAGCGTGGCTAATGAATCTGGCAGTGATATGGGACACAATGAGGATGACACATCTGAAAGCACGGTGAGCTTTTATTTTATGATTGACATGCTTGTGAAAGCCAATAAATGGTTGGCTCTTGATTTTTAAAAAAAAGAGAACTTTGTGTTATTTATGCTGCAATGTGTTGTCAACATCATTGAATCCTCATCCCATCTAATTTGGGTTCTTTAATATTTCTATTTCTGTACTATTCAACAATGGTTGTTTCTGGTGTTCAAAGACAATGAGTGTGTATGAATGCTTTCAAATCACGAAGGTTGACGATCTGATGGTTGTCTCCATTGATCCAAGGGCCCTTTTAACAGTATTACAAGTGCATTTAAAATCATTACATTTCAGGCGCCCCTAGATCAATGGTTATGGTCATCAAATTGTAGTGATATTTGACACACCTTAATTTGCAATGAGACCCTCCAATCCTCACTCCCTTGTCTCAGCACCCTTGTGGTTGGCATGCACTACATCAAGGCCTTCTCAAAACCCTTTTTGCAGTTAGATCTCAGTATGATTTTCCTCTCTCTCTCTCTCTATATATATGTATGTATGTATTCATGTATGCATCTATGTATCTTATACACATCCAATTTACCTCCTATGATATTCCTTGATTTTCTCATCTGCAGGAGCCATGGGCAGAGTTCCTCTTATTTGTTCATGTCTAATTCTATCTGTCCTTGATACTTGACACATCCATCTTTGTTACTGTATCCATATCCTCTTATTTACTTCTCATTCCTTAGGGCTTGATTACTTCTTATCAAATCCTATGAATTCATAGTAAAGTAGGTTATAATGAAGTATGAAAGAGGTAAGGAGTGAAGGATATAGGGTGGAGATGCAGATGGGCACTTCACTTTCATAGGGTTAGCTACTTAGCTTTACTTGGGTGAAGGCTGGGTAATCATTTCCTTCTATTGTGAACTCCATTACTCATTTAATTTTAGACACTATGAATGGAAGCATTTGCTTAGAATTTCGAGGAATTCAATATTTTTTTTAATGTTAACTGAACCCACATCCTTATGGTTGCAACAATGAGTACATTATGACTCTGCTATGTGTCTTGGCAATGCATTTTTGATTAAACTTGTGGGCTGTCAGTAGAATTTCTATCAATCCTGGAAAGTGTGCCTCTAGATGCCTTCCCTGTATTATGGTTTCCAAAATTTCATGTTTCGTAAATGCTTTTTTTTTTAAATTTGAGAGAAAGAAGCACAAACATTTTCGAATCGTTGGGAAAGTTTGGGGCGGCAATACCTGATTAAGAAAATTTGATTTTTTTTTCACACATTGCTAAAATTAATTAATTAATTTTTTTTTGCTGCAGGATGAAAATGTGGAAGATACAGACGACAATGGATCTGGAGTATCAGAATGTTACAATTTGGAAAAGATTCAACACTTCTCTCCTGTTGATGATTGTAAAGGCGGTGAGTGGCATGGTTAAATTTACTGTAAATATACCTATATATGTATGTATATATGTATCTGTGTGACACACACACACACTGGGTTGGTGGTGATCATTTTAGATAAAGTAGTTTTGACAAAATATATTTTCACTATTATTAATTGCTCTAAGCAAAAATGTTTTTTTGTCAGAGAGCTCTTTTATGCAGAATCAGTATCTTAAGATATTTTTTAAATTATGATGGTCCAATTTTGTAGAGACACAGAGACATTTAAATTTGCCATACAAGAATTTTTTTTTTGAAATACAAAAAAAGCCCAATTATACCGACTGCAGACAAATTATAGTTCTGTAGTGGATTCTTTTCCTTGGAACTCTTCTATGCAAATCCCACTACAGAAAAATGCCCAGTTCTTTTTTATGCTAATAATTCTCATTTTCATACAGAGGATACAGAGGAGACTCCAAATTCTTCTGCACTGCACCTTGCTGACGAGTTCCAAAACAAGGCACGGCTTCTTGATTCTGACTTCAGTAGAAAGGCTGGGCATGTGTCCATTGTAAAAAGGAGGCTGAGGCCAAAGCGAAATGATGGAAGGGATGATATCCTAAAAGTCTGGTCACTGCAATTGGAGAGAGCCAAATCCAGTTTCTTATCTGTTTATGTAGTCTGTATGGCTATATTTATTATCCTCTCCTTGTTTTTTGTTGTTGTGGTATGGAGAGGTTTATAACTAGTAAGAACCTAATACTGTTTTTGTATAGATTATCTAGGTCACATACAATGGCTCTTGCTGCACTTATGTGATTAGGATTCTAGGTTGTGTATATTTTAAATCTTGTGACAGTTATATATGAGTTATTATGCCTGTTTTATATTTACCGTTTGCAGTAGTGGAACTGAAGGTAGCTTCTCAATTATCTTGTTGGGCTGGATCAAATGTACCATTGAGATAGCTAATAGCTCAACCAGGTATTTTCACACCTGATCTGAGCCCTTATTTCTAGCTCTATGATGTTTGTAGATTGTGCCATTGCTTGTATGTTCTTTCACACTGGGAGTTGATCAAAATCGAAGCGGGGTTGAGGACATTGAATTGATCATAGTTGAACCCCAGGCGTGAGAACAAATAAAGGGCCAAGATGGAGCAATGGTTACAACAAGGCAATGATTGAGCCTTCCTATCTGAGAATTCTTTACAGGACATTCTTCATAGAGAGACGCTCCTGAAATCAACGGTTTTGATTGCTCCTTCTTACAGGCCAACTGACCATTTAGCCTTTGAAGGAAAGTAAAAGCGAGACGCAGGAACAGGAGAATCTCTCTTTTGCACATGCAAAACTCGCCGGCATGTAAGCAGTGCCACTGCCACCTGAACATGATTCACATGAGGTCACAGTTTTTAAGATTTTTTTATTTTGTTTTTTGGGTACCGAGCTATTGGCCTCGGGTGAGGGTAGTAGACTTGAAGTGATGGAGCCCGTGGGATAGGTGAGATAGCCCTGTGGTGAGGGAAGGTGGAGGAGGTAACTGACGCCGTAATTCTCCCAACAGTTTTTAGATTGATGCGCATAAAACACATTACTAAAATATACCAATTTAGTATAGACAGTGTACAAATTACAAATTTTACTTAGCCAGCTTTGCACGGGGCTCGACTTATATTAAAGTGATTGGACTCTGTCCGAGCTAAAGAGGGGAATATTTTGGAGCAGGGATGGTCTTCGGGTTCATTTGGAGGGCTTCATATTGGGCTTCATCATCATCATCGTCCTAATTTTATTTATTGGATATCTAATTAGAGACTTATCATTGTCAAAGTCTTGTCCCAATATATTTGGAGTGGATTACATTAATGCTGTTTCTCCACTCGGGTATCTTCCAAGTCAACTCTTTCAATAGATGCACTTTCTCATCCTCAACGATTCATTTGTGAAAAATCTGGACTGCTTAAACTTTAAAAGAGTTAGGAGGCATTTGGAACCATTAAATTTAATAGCTTATTTCAACTTTTAGACGAGATTGTTACTTTGCGTATTTGGTATGCCTCTAACACGAGTTCTAGTTATTAGATCAGAAGTAGAGATAAAAGGCCTCAAAATATGAAAGTAATCTCCAAAATTCCTCTAAGATGGTAGGTGAATGGCTTATCGTGGAAAATAAATTCCTATTGAGTAGGAATTTTTTTTTTTCCGTGGAAGAGTGGTGAATGTGCAGTAAATCTACTGATCGCATGAACCTGGTCTTATCAGTAACCTCCAGACGAGGAAGAAGAGAACTGTTACACCCCGACCCAAATGAATCATGATTAATGCTAATTAAGCATGGATAAATGGGTTAATCAAGGTTAATGACTAAGAAGAGACAAGATAGTCTCAAATGATGCATTAAGTATAATGGAATGGATTTGAATGAAATTGAATTGGTTAAAGTGAGTTTAGACTCAAACAAGGTAGGTTAAGGACTTTTTCATAAATACGGGTTTTCATGTATTACATGTCCGTTTGCCCATGCCGATGCAGCAGCGCCACCGGCGGCAGTGGAGGAGACCACTCCGGTTCCTCCATGAGGATTAAACGAATGGAACGGACGAAATACCATTTGATATGGGTATTCGAGCGCGAGAAAGAACTATAACATTTTGTGAAACGTTTGAAAAGTTATTTTGTTTAACCATTTTGAGATGTAATTAATTGTTACTACGTGGTATTTTAGGTACATACCGATTGACAAAAAAATGATGGGAATGATACATGTATAAGGACTTTATTCATTTTGTATACATGTAAATCGAAATTTGATATTGTCAAATATATATGTTTCTGCAATATTGTGTATTTGACAGGTTTAATGTTATCCCTTGTGGATTCCGTTTTAACTTCGGTTAATTTGGAGTTTACGGGAGTAAGTATGGGCTTACGACTCGGGATTATCGTAATTTCGAGCCCAGGTCGTAACAAGAACATCGACAATTAAGAAGAGAACACAACCGTGGATTGATCATTGGGTCTTAACATAAACAAAATTTCAATGATCACATCACCATTTGATTGGTGCACCTTTACAGAGGTTTTGGATAGCCGACAATGTTCTTCTTAATCATGGGTTTTTTATGCCAACAATTTGACAAGCATGATTCAAATCGGTCACATGCAATGCTAGAAATGTCACGTTCTGCTGCTACTTGGTTTTCATCAGAGTCATTGTGCTGGAAAGTGGAAACCTAATCTCAAATCTATTTGGGATCACCTTTGTTATAATGCACTGACAATGCACACAATTTTGTGGGTCCCAATGGGAATGGATCATCTATAAAAGTTTCTAATTCGGAATCTTCATTGTCTTAATGGTCTGTTTCAGCTCTTGAATTGGTTATATCTTTGTATGACCATATGAAAAGTGCAAGTCACTAATTAGTGGGACTATTCTGTATCAGGTGCAAAATTGCCAAGCAATTATTGTTGCAGTTCTTATTGGCCCAAGTTAAACTCATACCCAGTTTTCTTATTTTTAACATTCAGGAGCTGTTCGGATAGTGCAAAGGTGTGGACGCATTGGATGGGAGAAATGATCACACTATCAAAATTTGGACGGTGGATCAATTCCTTCTTTTTCCCTTCTACATCCAAACACCCCCTCCTCATGGTTCCATTTATTGTGATATCAATGGACCTCTGATTATTTGGTTACCTGAAGGACCTACCTAAAAATATTAGGTGTGGACTGTGGACCCTCTGTTTGGGCCAGGTTGATAATCGAGTTCATACCCAAATACCTGTGTATTTAGTGATATGTATGAAGTATTGTTATATAAAACATACATTAGCAAGAATTATTAATGATTTTATACATGAAAATCTAGCTTATAAGAGCTCTTAGCTATGGCATGCCTCGAACCACATCATCAATATTTTAGCAGTCAAATTAGTTGGCCAGTCGGCTGTTAGGGTTGAATCTATAGTATATCCAAATCTAAATCTGAATTACTAAAAAGGATGAATCCGAATCGATCGAGGTTACTGGGTCCATATCCTTTTCTAAATTTAAATTTAAGACGTGAACATGGAATTGAACCCGAATAAAGGGATTGGACACAAATTAGGATTGCATTTGGGATTCTCTGTTTTAACACTAGAACTCTGAAAATCAACCTCTTAAAAAAGTCACATTTGAGATAACATTTGGAGAATTCATAATTCTCTAGGGACAAGAAATCTCAAAATTAATCCAACTAAACAGGCCCTTAAGAAAGTATAATAAGGATTCGCTTCGCACTCTATTTCATTAACAACAGGGCTTATACTTTTTAAGATTGTTATTCGAACTTGGACTGCTTGAAATTAAAACACCGAACCTCCAAAAGCTTGAAACTGCAAACTGTAATATAATACATAAATTGTAAATAAATATATAAGAACACATAAAAGTGATATCTCATATAATCCTATATATTTCTCTTTATTACTGAAGGCCCTTGTATTATTTTACTGTACGTGGTTCTCAGGAGATGCAACAGGCATTTGGATTCTCATCACTGAAGAGCTGAGGGGGTGGGACTCGTTCAATCACATAAACCGACTGCCAATACATCATCTTCTTTGCCATCTCTTCCATACTATTGATGACTTCTTCCCCTTCCTTTTTCGCCTCTTCGCCTCCCTCTGCTGCCTTCTCTTCCTTGTTCTCGTTGTTTTCGCCCCCTTGTTCCGGTGTTTTCTCTTCTTCTTTCTTCTCCTCTGCAGGCTCTTCTTTTTTCTCTGCATTTTCTTCTTTCTTCTCTTCTTTTGTGGCTTCTTCTCCTTCCTTTCCACCCTCTTCTTTCTGTTCGGTGGGCTGTGGAACAATTTTTGCTTGCTTTCTTGTGTGCCGGTAGACGTAGTCTACTAGCCGGTCTGCGTCCATGGTGCCCGTTACCGTCACCTTCCCACTACTCAGCTCAGTCTCAGCAGATTGCACCCCTGTGTGTATACCAACAAGACCACAAGGTTAGACCTTAAAACTTAAAATCCTGTCACATTTTAGCAAATTGAAATTACTAGTTGGACTGTTGGAGTCCATCTCAGGACAGGTTCTGTTGACAGTTGGTTTTAGATCCATCAAAATATCAGGTCCTTTTAGTTATGAGACAATTTTCAGCCTGGGTCCACTCCACATGCCCACACCCAGCCCATATAAAAAATATATATGCTTATTTCTTAGGTATACACTTTGGGGGTGTGTGAAGGGGCCTGAAAATATAGCCCAAGTCCGGCCCAACATGGCCGGTCCAAAGTTAGGGTTGGACTTGCCTGGTCCATGAGCAGTGAGCACCCTTGCCTGATGGGGCCATTTATAATATATGTAGTTTACTGAGTCTTACAATCAGTAGGGGAGGTCCATGGGGATGGGACCCGAGTATGAATATTGTAATTAGTGAGCACAATAAACATCTACCTCTCATCTTGAGAATCTTGCTCTTGAGCTGCTGTGCACATGCCTCGCAGTGCATGTTTATATTCAACTCTATGGTAGTCACGCCACTAACCTGTCATCATCAGAAGCCAAAACGGTATGTAGTAATGTCACGAGCCCACACAGAAAAATGACGATGCCAATACCATTGTTTCCTATTGGTTGGATTAGAAATGATAGAAGAAGGTTTCGTGTATTGTTTTAGTATGAAGAACTGCACCTGTGATGTAACAACTTCAGGTTTGATGGTCTCTCCTTCAACTGTGGGCAGAGGAGATAGGACTCTTGCTTTTCTCTTGGTTTTATTTTGTATTCTCATGCATAGTGCTTGAGGGTCTAATATGCCTTTTACTGTCACTTGGTTTTGTGACATGTCTATATCTACACCTGCAACCCCTGATGGCCAGAAAAGAACTAAAAAATTAGAGAGAGAAAGAGAAGGCCAGAAAGTTTTTTTTTTTACTATTGGAGGGTTCCCAACCCTTTGGGCTGGACTAATCCCTCAAGGCCCAGAGGAAAGCCGGATAAACTCTCCTTTAGCCCCAGTGTGGTAGTGTAGTTTCGAACCTACAACTTCCGAGTGCAAACCGTAGTCCTAGGCCAACTGAGCTACCCCTTGGGATTGGCCACAAAGTATTTAACCGAGAGAGAGAGAGAGAGAGAGAGAGAGAGAGAGAGAGAGAGAGAGACCTTTAAACTTCATCATACATCTTTCTACTCTCTTTGCACATCCTACACAATGCAAATCTACAAACAAGACAATTGGAGGAGGAGGAGGAGGAGTTTCCTCCTCTTTCTTTTCTTGTGCTGGCTTGTCTTCTTTCTTTTCCTCAGCCTTCTCTTCTGGCTGAGTTTCTGCCTTAACTTCTTCCTACCCACATGATAAAAAAACCCAATTGAAATCCAAAGATCCCAAAACCTTGAACTAACTCATTAAACACAACTCAAAATGAGATTATTACCTGTTTAGCTTCTTCACCCATTGGACCAAAGAAGAGAAACTGATCCTAACTCTCTCAATACGAGAAGCAAAAAAGGAGAGGAGAGTAGAGAGAGAGAGAGAGAGAGAGAGAGAGAGAGAGAGAGAGAGAGAGAGAGAGAGAGAGAGAGAGAGAGAGAGAGAGAGAGAGAGACCCAACAAGCAATAGACAGTCTTTTATACACACAAATACTTCTGTCTGTATATCAATGCAGCCAGTCCTGTTAATACCTTTGAAACAAACAACCCCAATGATTCCTATGCACATGCACCTCCACTATCTCTAGATAGAGAGGGAACCTCACCCTTACTTAATTTCAATTATCAAACAGCTCTGCTTTCTTTTCTTTTGTAATTTATGTATGATTTGGTTCTCCAAGGCAGGGAAGAAGGGGAGGAATCAAGGGGTGGGCGGTGGGGTGATTTATAGGGGGGAGAGTGTGGGCTGGTGCTGCATTGAGATTGAGGAAGAAAAGGATTAGGGGTAAAGTAATAGAAAAAAAGGGTGAGGCACATGTCTTTTTTCAAGGTTGAGACGTGGAAAGCTGAAAGTGGACTTGTTTTGACAAAAAGCATGGGAAGGGATCACATGGGACTGATTAAGGCCATTACCAACCACCAAAATTTCTACCCTCCTATTTCCATTTTGTTCATCCTTGTCTCGATTTCCTAATTCTTAGTTCCTAACTCCCTCTTTTACAACTTTGTGAAAGACTGCTCCATTGTGACCATATGCTTTACTCACAAAGGAATATTTTACCTGGAATCTTATAATTTGTCCGCGTGCATATGTTTGCTATAAACGAAGAATAATTTTTTAATGACTCCAGGTGCTCTGAACGCTATGGAATCAGGAGAAATTTGTAGCTGGAGCCACTTGTGAAACATCTAAATAAGATTTCTCTCACTTGTAAAACATGGTGAAAAATTATTATAAAAAATCCACAACTTACATAGCTAGCAATCAATCTATGCATAGAATAACTCCTAGTGAAGTAAATTCTGGCCGAAAGCCTACATATGGAAAAGCATTTATTTTTAAAATTATTAATAGGAGGGCCACTCTTAAAAATCTCACAAATTTGTAGTGAGTTTGGCCACGGATTCTGTTTAGTTGCAATATGCAAGCATTTCTGATAATATTTCTCTTTGTCTAAAACTTTTGGACAAGTTTGCATATGTTGTCTCTCTGGAATTCCAACATACGTTTTTGATTAAGGAGAATTCTTTAAATTGCATTCCAAATAACACTTTTGCCATGTGAAATTCTTAGATATCCAGCATTTGGAATTCTAATTAGCCTCGGCCTATCCGGAATTCCACTTGGAGGAACAACATTTATTAGAATTCTTCAAATGCTCCAAGACAAGAAATCCTCAAATGCATGCAACCCAACAAAGCCTAGGAGGATTTAGACGTTCATTTTGCAATAATGTTGTTGGTGGGGCTGCTATGTTGATGTAATGACATTCTCCACCATTAAGTCTTCATAGCACACAGGTGAATACAAAAGCATTCAATTGGTGCATGTTTCTGAAAAAAAAATGAAGCATATTATTTACTGGTTAAAACATACAAAAAAAAAAAAAAAAAAAAACACTGTACATATGTTAACTACGGATCATTTAAGTTGAAAAAATAAGTTTCAAGAAATTAAATTGAAGACAAAGAAGGGATCAAAGAGGAGTCTGAAAATGTACTTTACAGAATGCATCCAAGCCTTTTCATCTTTAGTACTTCTGTAATGTAACTCATATTTCAGGAAAGAATATCAGCGGCCAAATAAATCCGTTTTCTTGTTAGCTAGGCTGCCACACTAGTTGGTGGTACGTACCTAAATAACCAACATCACATCATTTCTATTGGTGACCTAGTAATCTTTTATTTTATTTTATTATTATTATTAGTTTTTGCTATCGGAGGGTTCCCAACCCTTTGGGCTGGACTAATCGCTCTGGGCTCAGAGGGAAGCCGGGTAAACTCCCCTTAGTCCCAATCTGATAGTGCAGTTTCGAACTAACAATCTCCGGATGTAAACCGTGGTTTTAGGTCAACTGATCAGCTACCTTTTGGGGTTAGTAATCTTTTATTTTGCTCTAACTCAAATAAGCAACCTTGTGGTCATAAAAACTGTGTGTCAAGAGACCTGAGAACATTTCTAACCTTTATGGTTTGCCGAACGCTAAGCAATGAGTTGGGACCACAGGAGCATGTAGCACAAAGGCCAGACCATTAAGAAGAACTGATATGGTGTGGCCTCTCTGCCAAAAAGCATGGTTCAACCCATGAGAAGAGAATGGGTGGAGTGTAAGACCACCATTCTTGTTTGGGCATCTCTGCCCACTGCCATTTTCTACTTATTTCGTATCAATTGCTGCACCTGCTCTATTTGTCAAGTAGGATTAGGTTTGAACATTCAGTGGATTAGATTTTTGCTCTCATACGAAACCTACATTTGGAATGAAGTTTAGGACTAAAAGTCCAATGCTTTCTAGATGTGCTAGTAATTAATGGGGAAAGAATTAATAGAACAACATTGAACTCCTGGCTTCTTCAAGATTAAAATAGATAAGAATATCTTGTGTTGCTTAGATGGGTCGGTGAGATCTTGTGTTGAACGGCAAAAGGAAGGAAATGTGGAACATTATCGTGTACCAATGCCCAACAAATTAAGTCAGTCTCAATCATGGTTCAAAATCTCGGTCTCGGCCGCGGTATCGGTCGGGCCGAAAACCGATATGATATCGGTATCGGTCGCGGATATCGGTCCGTCGCAGTCATCGCGGTATGAATTTTTTTTTAATCCAAAAAAATTCGCAAAAATATCCAAAAAATCCAGAATATTAGAAAATGCTGGAAAACATATTTGTTTCCATTAATAACAACAATAAATCAAAATCTCGGTCACCTTAAGTTATAAGTCCTGTCTGTGTCGCTGCTGTCACAGTTCACTGTCTTTTCTAGTATTTTATATAATGCAAACATTATAGATGCTCATGATCAATTTATTAGTGTAAAATATAAGAAAATAAAGATAACATATCAATCATCATTTAATACTAACTTAATCATCAAATAAAGTTGTGAAATTCAAAATTAATAAAATCATTTTCAAAATCTTCAATATATAGATCTAACAAAAAAGTATGTAGATCTATCATATACACACACCATACAACGATCATGAATAATTAAAACAACATATTTATGATGAAATCCCCAAAAAATGATATATTATAATTCAAATATTAAAAAATTCAAAAATAAAAAAAATGAAAAAAAAGTTCAAAATCATGTGTATGAGTAGATCTAGCATGAAAGTATGTAGATCTAACTTCTAAATAAAGAAAACAACACAATTACACAAGTGAGTAAGTGACAAACCTCTATGCTTCATCTATAAAAAAAACACAAAAAAAAAACACATAATATGCTTTAAGTTGATTTCCTCTTACCTTAGATAATATTTTCTTCAAAAAATAGAAGTGAGATTTGAAAATATGCAAGAGGGATAGTGGCTGCTGCTATGGCTAGTAAGGAGTTGAGAAGAGAGGAGAAGAAGATGAAGATGGGGGAAAATATAAAAATTAGGGTTTTCACCCTTTTATACATATCTCGGCCGATACCGAGATATCGAAAAAACCGATATGAACATCATCTCGGCCGAGATAGGCCCAGATTTTGAAGAAAAAAATCGATACCGATATCTCAGTGAGATATCGGTTCGGTATCGGCCGCTATGAATCGGTATCGGCCGATTTTTAAATCCATGGTCTCAATGGTAGATCAACCATTTACCATTAAATTTATTGGACATTATTAGTAATGTGATGTGAAGTACCACAATTAAAGAGGTGGTTTCCATGTTATCGATGAGCATAGATGGATGTTTGAAATGACAGGTCAAATATGATTTTTGGTAGATGACTAATCGAAATATTTGTATCTTTAATGTATTTCATGAAACCTACAAACATGTTACATCGCCTTAGAGACGCTACAATTTGTACTGCCTTATTAGTTTTCCTTCCTCCATGTACATCCATGTAGACCTTTCAAAATTGTGAACCATAATTTGAACGTATTAACTATCACATCCATATTTAAAATTCTAAGACCCCATCTTGAGGCATTCAAATGAATGGATAAAAACTAGGTATTGACACTAAATTAATGTAAATGATTATGTTTTTCATTTCAATGGAAGATTTAATAGGCATACTGTACACAAAAAAAAAAACACCTGAGAGGGCCATCGGATGAAGGAAGGAGCCCTCCGGTGATGGAAGGGGGCATGCCCGGCATTCAAACCCTAGGAAAGTCACACTTCCCGTGGATTTGATTCTTGTGATATTTTATTGTCATGAATAATTTTGTCTAGGGAATCACTAAGATTAGTTGATAATTAACATGATTCTTTGTTAATGGAGTATTAGGTACCGTCCATGCATGCTACCTTGGGACCTGAATTGTATCCTGCCTAGAGATGTTGGACCCTTTTGGATCTCACAGTGTATGCATATACATTAATACATGTGATCACATTCCTTCTCTTCATCGTTTTCTGCATTCCGGACATTTTTTTGACTAAATTATTGCAGAAAGCCTATAGACATGTGAATTGATTTTAGCATTCTGTAACAATTAAGATGCCAATGAGTTTTATGTATATATATATATTTCAAATACACACGGCACTAAACGAATCCAAATCAAGTATTTTATCGTTTCAAGAACATGGAACAGATCGAATTCTGCGTATTTCTTTTTCAAAATATGTTTATTCTACTATCACATGCATGTGTATAGGCCTATAGAACACCATGTTATTGAAGGCTCAAAGTCACCAACTCTACATGTGTAACATTTTGGACACAAAAGAAGGTAACATTTTAACCACCCAGTTAAAATTTAGATCTTATCTGTGGCTTAATTATACTTATATATAACTAATAACCGTAGAAACTTGCAAAATCTGCTTTCCTTTTTGGGTACTCGATCATGTAGCCCTTTTAGTTCCTTCCTAAACACCTAACAATTAAACTAGCTATAATCCTAATTTGAATATAAGTCACCATTGGATTTGACCACTAAAAATTTGTAAGATATGCGGCTCCAAATCTTTGTGGATCTGAACTCAGGGGCTAGGATCATTTGAATGAAATGGTATTTAGGCCACCAACAGTCCGCATGCTTACTCGTTTTTCATTACTATCATGCTTCCAAGTGTGCTTATGAAGAAATGACCAAGACATACATTCACATTGTTTTGGAGTTTCCAAATATGAGATGAAACTTCATTGATTAACCACAATAAAGGCATTGATCTCATGAGTAACCTGGTTTGTAAATTATTTCAAAATATGCAGATGCTACGTACGTACAATTATTTGAAGATTCTAATAGTCTAAAAGATAACAATAATCTAATAACTGTGCATATTTTTGGACACACAATCTCCAAAGCGTATCTACTTTTTTTTTTTTTAAAAAGAAAAGAAAGAAAAAAAAGAATTCATGAACCTATATATTGAAGAAAAAATTGGACTTAGTACAATAAAGAAAAGATTTACTCTAAATGTTGAAAAGTTTTTATCAGTTTTTATCGAATTGCATCTTCTTTTGATTCCACTTTCTAAAAATAATGTTATTTGATGTTCATTTTTAAAAACTCGCCTTTAATCTTCATTTTTAGCCACCCTATATATTTAGTTCCTATGAGTTCTAATACAAGCAATTAGGTTCTAAGAATTTACAAATTCTAAAACTTCTGATTTTTTTAATTTTTCAAACGCCCTTTCTGAATCTTGTTAACCCATTTGCAAAATCACACCAAGAATGGACCAATGCTAAAATGCTTTATCGATAGAGCTTATACATATATAAAAAACCAATGTGGAGTCTGATTAAGATATCTAAAGCCATGCATTGAGATGCTTTTCATTCCTCCATTAAAACTACACCGAACCCGAACCAAGTTAAGGAAATATTAACTCACTTTGTATCACAGGACAGGTTTCATGTATCCTAATAAGTTAGATTGCAAGTGTCGCATTAACCGATTTCTTTGACTTTGATCCTATCTTTTCAGAAAGCCGAACCTTCAACTAAGATAAGAGCATGTAGATTTTACCAAGTAAAACTAGCTTTCTAGCATTATCCAGTATAGTCTAGAACTTTACAGAAAGGTTGATTTGAAGACTTGAGTGTATATTTGCATGGGACATAAAGAGGTTGGCAGATCACTTTCTTTTTTGAAGATTCAAAGGAAAAGATTGATTTTACTGTCAGAGAAAGTGCTGAAAGGATATGATATCCACATGGAAGTGATTCAGCCAGAAGACTGAGACCGACCTGAAAACAACATGTTGGATGCTAACAACAAGAGAAAATGAGGCCCATTTTCACCAGCACCCACTTTCTCTATTCCATTTGATTGGAGAACACACTCAGCAAGGAAAAGGACTGAGGTGGGGAAGTGCAGGCCCATTTGGCACAAATGATTTAGAAAATGTGGGTTGGAAGGGTGGAAGGATTGGAGATGTCTTTGAATCACAACAAAAAAAGGAAAAGAAAAGAGAGAGAGATGGGCGGTTAGCATCCCCTGGACGGTTGCTCTCGACTAGCTTTCGTTTAATGCTGAAAAAAGTAGTAATTAATAGAAAGAGACTATCATTAGGGGAATAATGTTACTTCTGTCGATCCTATAGTGGGTTCATGCGTAGCATGTGTCATGTGTGCTTGTTTGTCAAGTAAGATGCTAAGTATTGTTTGATCTATAATCGTACAACTTGTCGCATGGCTATTGGATGTCAGTGAGGTGATCGAATGACTCTATAAATATAACTAACGAATTGGAATTGGATGTTTATTTTAAAAAAGACATTGATTTTGTAAGCTTAAGGTGATGGTGGAATGCCCAACACTCCCCCTGATGTAAAGGCCTGCTATATAAAATGACGGGATCAAAACGTGCTCTGACACTACAAGTATGTAAAGCCATGTTCAACTTAGGATTTAGGCGACGTGGTATGTGAGACTTTACAATAGTTGACTCACAAACTTTTCATGTAATAGGTTTGGAGGCTCCCAAATGCCAGGAGATTGATAAGGTCAAGTAAGGCGTAGCTTGTTGCTTTCCAAATTACATTATAGCTTAATTATTAGATTTTTTTTATGATAAAGTTACAATTTTGTGCAGTCCGATTGCCAACTATTTAAAAGCTTTGGATTACAAGGAAAAACAATGTTAGTTGAAACTGAGTTTTGGAAGATGGCTATATCAAATGTAATGGTTTTCAATCAGAACAATACCCTGGACGACGGAAGCATGGCCCCACAAAGTAGCAAGTGCTAAAGGTAAATTTTTTTCTCCTTGAAGGTAAGGCCCCAACAATTTTATAAACTCCATTTTCTGGGGGGATTACTAGCCTATGTGTTCATTGTTAGTCATTTCTTTAGTCATGATCACTCATCAGACAGTACAAATGTTGGAAATTAAAGGGTGTGAGTGTGATTATCTCAGGAAATGTTTCATTCTCTAACAACAACATTACGATGAAAGGAGTTAAATTAGACTGATTTCCAAGCAGACACGAATAAAATTCTATGTGTGATCAAATCAATGAACAGTAACAGCTTTTTATGGATTCGAAGTTTGAACAAGAAACATGGGTTGTCATCTGAAATTTGGACAAGGCATATGTAGTCCAAGAGCCCATAGTACCATGTGGTGGTTCTTGATGCGTGTGGCCCTTCGAAGGATAATGTTTCTAGGTTTGTCTTGCTAGTGATGGGGCACCTAACTTTTTCACCCTTTGGTTGGAGAGAAGGGGGGATGAATGCTTGGGTGTTTGGTGTTGCCTTTTGATTCGGATATTGGATTCAATACATGCAAGAGGGATCACCAAGTCTACCCCTACCATCTTTTTTCCTTCAATGAGTCATACAAAGCAATCGCTGTCCCATCATATTATTGAGAGAGAGAGGGAGAGAGGGAGAGAGTCATTCAGGCACACTTGTGATGGTGGGACATGTTTCCATCATGTGCTTACACTTGTATTTGTTTTAACTCACAAAATAAAATGAAAGAAGTGGTGAGACATCAGTGAGAAATATACCCATTGTAAGTGCCTAAAAATTACGGACTTAAGTAATGGAGGATTAAGCTCCTGATGCAAGGTTTTGAGGGAGGTAAGAGGAATGGATCGAGCCTCCAATGACCAGAAAGGAAAAGAACAACGGTCAGAGACCCTGGCTGTGGGTAGCCGAAGGCCCTCCGACGGTTAAGTTAGTGCAGGGACTGAGAGAATGGAGAGAAAGAGTTCTGGGAGGGAGAGATTATGCGTGTGCGTACCTTTCATGGATTCTCTCATGCAATATATAGGTGGAGAAGTCATCATTGGACTGTCTTCCTGAGGAGACGGGAGTCCCATCTGAGCGTACTCTCATCTCCTGAGTGGGGGTAGGTAAAAAGGGGACGTCCCATCGGACCAGCCCTCCTCGCCTATGGATATGACTGTAGATATGGCGTGCCCCTCGCGTAGGTCCGGAGCCCATTCTGTTGTCAGACCGCCGATCCTGTTTTGGCAGTGCATTAATGGCGGCATTTATGATTGAATGAAAGGAGGCCGAGCTCGGTCGAGGCTGAGGCCGAAGTTGGGACTTGTGACGTAATCACTGGGGCCCGCTCCATAATTGCCCGAGACGGCGATGCAGCCGAACTTGGCGGCACCGAGATCACGGGTTACCGAGACTGGGTGGTGGCCCCGTTTAATTCCATGATCACGGAATGACCCCACACAATTGCCCCCTAGCTCCCCGACCTCGGGCTTTCTCCGAGGTCGGGAGCTAAGACTTGGATGTGACGGGGCTGTCTTTTCGTATCCCGCCTTAGGAATATCCTCATTATGGCGCCTCTTCACCTGCCCTAGGCAATAAATAGGGCGTCATGATTGCCCTGCCACAGCGGATACGGAGAGCGCCGTTTCGCATACCCGAGGCGATTAATGTCGTACCAGAGGCATGGCGGAATACTTATCGTCTCTGACACGTGGAGCCTTCTGTCTGGTAGGACACCGAAGTCGAAGCGACGCGACGTGCGGTAATCAAGAGGGGGCGCTCCTTTATAAAAAGGGGCCCGCTCCTCTTTCTTCCTCTTTTACCCTAGCTGTTAGTTTGAAGGAGACTCTGCTGCAACTTTGTTCAACCCAGAAGACCGCCGAACTCGGAGACTCTTCGCCCTCTGCTTCCCGTTCCTTGCCCTTCCGTCTTCTGCAGTCCTCTTTGCTTTTTCTGTGAGTTATGCTTCTTGCCTTCATCTCCTCTCTGTATTTCTCCTTCTTCTGCGATTTCTGAGATTCCTAATCCCTTAGGCCCTCCCAGCCTTCGTTCCCTTTCTTCTATTTCTTCCTTCTCTTCTGTTTCAAGAAAATGGGAATATACAGCCACTGGGTAGAGGGCCCTGCAGCCCTAGAGGCTTTTAGGGAGAACTTTAGGATCCCAGAGGATGTCCTGGTGAAACCCTTTGTCTTCCAGGGCTCCGTCAAGGGTTTCGTCACCTATAAGGAATGGATGCCCTTCCCTTTGCTGGCTGTGTGCGAAGGGAGGGGTAAGATTCCCCATCCACCCACTCCTCCGGTCCTGTCTCCACGCGTGGAACCTCTGCCCCTTCCAGCTAATGCCGAACGGCTTCAAAATAATAATGGGCGTGGCCCAGCTGAACTGGATCTTGGACATCGGTCTCGGCGTACATGATTTAGAAGATGTCTACGATATCTGTAAGGCCGCGGGGGTCGAGGACGCTTACTACCTTCGGGTCAAGGCCAGGCGCCGTCCCTTGGTGAATGCCCTGGAGGACTCTACCAAATACGCCGGAGATGACCGCTTTTTGATCTCGGGAAACTGGGAGTTCAGGGGGACCGAGACCGAGGAGGACCGGAGGATCCAGGTCCCACGAAAACCTGGGACACCCCCTAGTAAATGCCCACCCTTCTAGGTTTAAGCTTATCTTGCCTTTGCCTGCTATTATGCCGAACTGATGTCCTTGCCCATTTTTCCGTGTAGGCATTCAGAAGAGGAGGAGAGAGGCCGGTTTCGACAAGTGGAAGCGCAACGACGCGTGGCTAGAGAGGATTGAGCGCTACCACGGTCATTACGACCGAGCCGCTTTCTCCTTGCTGGGGTACAAACCTCGGTATCAGTCTTACACCAGGAAGGCTGCCGAGATTCCTCTTGCTCCACCGGGGGAAGTCGGACCCGACCCTGCCGAGACAGACGGTCAAGCCACGGATCCTCGGGACCCGATAGTCATCGGCGACAGTCCTCCCCGAGACCGAGGAGAAGCAGAGGAAGAGGAAATGGAGAGGCCGCGCCCACCCTTGAAGAACCTGGGGGCCCTGATTTTTGGAGGTATGGCCCCGGAAGCCCTCAAGAACGTCCCCAGCGGTGCAGGTGCCGCCCAGGGATCCGCCCCCGCCGCCTTTTCTAGCTCGTCGGGCGCGGCAGGCGCTTCTTCGGCCAAGCCTTCGAAGGGGAAGTCGGGGGAGTCTTCCGTGGCCGCTCGGCAGACGAAGGACCCTCGTCCGCTCCGAGAAAGCAGGCCGCGGGTGGTGGACCCCGGGAAGGAGACTCCGCCTCCTCCGCCGCAGAAGGAAGCCCGGCCTCGGTCCGCCGCTGCCGGAAAGGAGGGCGAGAGGCCCCCTCCCGAGAAGAGGCCCCGTCTGTCGAGCGCGGAGGGGAGGCATCCGTCGGCGGAACCGCAGTCCCAGCAGTCCACGCCAGCTCCTTGGAGGCCCAACTTCGACCTCAACCCCAACGAGCCGATGACGGTGGGGGTGCAGCTGGGGACGAGCTGGGAGTCGGTCATGGCTCTCGCCCGGGGATGCGCCCTCCCCCAGGATATGGAGAAGCACAGGAAAATCCGGTCTCCGAACTTAATCCATCATACCTTGAGGGCGTCGCTCGAGGTAGCTTTTCTCCCCTATTTCTAAAATTTTCACTTCCTAGTCACCCGATCCAACCTACTCACCGTTTCTATTCTTTTCACAGAACGCGCAGAGGCTCCAAGTACTGATGGAGAGGGAGGCGGAAAGAGCTGCCCAGATTGATGGGCTAGAGAAGGAGAAGAGGAAGCTGGGGAGTGCGCTGGAGGCCAACGCGGCCGAACTCAAGAAGGTGGGGGAGAAAATCGCCCAACACGCAACGGATCAGCAAGCAGCGAAGGCTGAGATCATTAAGTTGCGGGGCGAGAACAACAACCTGAGGAGCGCCGCGGACGAGAAGGCGAGGAGGGCGTCCCGGCTGGAGGTTGAGCTCGTCGAGAGGGGGGCCGAGCTCGCGAAGAAAGATGCTGAGGTTGCCGAGAAGCAAGGCGAGCTGGCCAAGAAAGAGGCTGAGCTTGAGGCCTCCAAGAAGGAGAGATCCGAGGCCGAATCCATCCTGCGAGATCAGGCTACAAAGGCTTACCAGGACGGGGTGGATTGGGCCTCGGAGGATTACGCGGCTCAGATCACAAATCTGAGCTCAGTGCTGTACGAGATGGGGTGCAAGGCGGCCCTGCTCAAATATGGGGTCTCTGAGGACCATCCCATCTTCTCGGATCTTCCTCAGTTTCGACCTGCAGCAGTGGGTTCAGAGCCAGAGCCAGGCTCCAACCCTTCTGAGGCTCCGGCCGATGCCCCCATCGCTCCTCCTCCGCCCCCGACCTCTGCCGAAGTCCAAGGCACTCCTCTTCCTCCTCTGACCCCGGCTGAAGCTGAAGGCGCTCTTCTTCTTTCTCCGACTCCTGCCGTCGTCCCGGTGGCCGAGACTCTTGCTGCTGCTCCTTCATCTGCTTGTGATCCCCCCATTTCCTCTGCACCTCCAGAGTCGGAGACCCATAAGGAGGTGTCCAAGGAGTAGACCTTTTTTTTTTTTTTTTTTTTTTTTTTTTTAGGAATTTTCTCTATTCTTCGATGTAATTTTTCTTCTTTAAGTGCACAGAGATCATGTAATCGTACTTCTTGATTAATGAAAAGAAGTTCTTTTTCAATCTTGCTGTTTCTCTTCTTTGCTTCTTCTTTTGCAACGGTCTGTGGATGCTCTGATGTGAGGTGATGTCCAAAGTGGATGAGGTCGGTAGGAGGGGCCTGCCTCGGGCAGACCTTTTCCAGTCTCGGAAGACTAGGTTGTCCCTTTCCCACTTTTGAATTTCAGCGAGTAAGCGAGTCATGCTGTCGTTTGACCGAGGGTTAGGCCTTAATGGCATATCTTTGAGGGGGAGGTTCCCAGGGTGAAACGGTGGCGAGCCCCCGACTTACATGCCGGGGTTCAGCTGAGGCCGTGCTCCCACGGTCTAGGTGAGACCCTAGGGTAGGCCGAGTTCCGCGGTCAGACGCCGCAGAGGACGCCTCTTGGTCCGTTGGCCCTGCAACCGAACTCGAGGAGGGTGGCGCGATTGCCGGAGCCTTGCGGAGTTGGTCCTAAGACCGAACTCAAAGAGGATGGCGCGAGGGCCGGATCCTCGCGGAGTTGGTCCTACGACCGAACTCAAAGAGGATGGCGCGAGGGCCGGATCCTTGCGGAGTTGGTCCTACGACCGAACTCAAAGATGATGGCGCGAGGGCCGGATCCTTGCGGGGTTGGTCCTACGACCGAACTCAAAGAGGATAGCGCGAGGGCCGGATCCTTGCGGAGTTGGTCCTACGACCGAACTCAAAGAGGATGGCGCGAGGGCCGGATCCTTGCGAAGTTGGTCCTACGACCGAACTGAAAGAGGATGGCGCGAGGGCCGGATCCTTGCGGAGTTGGTCCTACGACCGAACTCAAAGAGGATGGCGCGAGGGCCGGAGCCTTGCGGAGTTGGTCCTACGACCGAACTCAAAGAGGATGGCGCGAGGGCCGGATCCTCGCCTTGCGGAGTTGGTCCTACGATCGAACTCAAAGAGGATGGCGCGAGGGCCGGAGCCTTGCGGAGTTGATCCTACGACCGAACTCAAAGAGGATGGCGCGAGGGCCGGATCCTTGCGGGGATCGAAGAAATTCAAGGCAAATCTGTGTCAAAAGGTTCTTCTTTATTGATCAAACATCTCGAATACAGCTAGAAATAATATTTCTTTAAGTGGGCAGCGTTCCATGGCCGGGGCAATTCCTTGCCGTCCATCCCTTCAAGTCTGTATGCCGACCTGCCCGAGATGGAGACTACTTTGTAGGGGCCGAGCCAGTTTGGTGCCAGCTTGCCATCATTGGGATCTCTATCCGCGGGGAGCGCTTTTTTCAGGACCAGTTCTCCAACCGAGAACCTCCTCTCTTTGACCTTTTGATTATACCCTCGGGAAAGCTGCTGCTGATAGGCGGCCAGACGTACGGATGCTGCTTCCCTTCGTTCCTCGGCGAGGTCAAGTTCTCTGGCGAGGTTCATCTCGTTCTGCCCTTGATCGAAGAGATTTGTTCTTAAGGTCGGGAGGCCGACTTCAAGGGGAATGGCTGCTTCCATCCCATAGGCTAACGAAAAAGGGGTGGCCGAAGTGGATCGTCTCGGCGTGGTTCTGTATGCCCAGAGGACACTTGGCAATTCCTCTGTCCATCTGCCTTTAGCTTTATCAAGCCTTTTCTTCAGCCCCTCCAGAACTACTTTGTTCGAGATCTCTGCTTGCCCATTGCTCTGCGGATAGGCCGGAGTCGCATAGAGGTTTTTGATGCCGAGCTCTTGACAAAAGCTTTTGAAGAATTTTGAATCGAATTGGGTTCCGTTGTCCGAGACCAGAGCTCTGGGGATCCCAAACCGTGTGACGATGTTTTTCCATACAAAATTCTTTGTGTCAAGCTCGGTGATGGAGGATAAGGCCTCTGCCTCAATCCATTTTGTGAAATAATCGGTGCCCACCATTAGCCATCTTTTGTTTCCCGGGGTTCGGTGGAGAGGTCCGACGATGTCCAGCCCCCATTGAGCAAAGGGCCATGGACTGGAGATTGGGCTCAGGTCCTGAGCTGGCTGGTGGAGGGAATGGGAAAACTTTTGGCATTTCTCACATTTTCTGGCGTAGATCTGGGCATCCTTCTGCATGTAGGGCCACCAGTAGCCCTGGCTAATAGCTCTGTAGGCCAGCGATCTTCCACCGATGTGGCTACCGCAGATCCCTTCATGAATTTCAAATAGAAAATCCTCTACCTTGCTCGGATGGACGCATTGGAGATATGGTCCAGAGTAGGATTTCCTGTAAAGCTTTTCATCTGGAGATAGCCAGAAGTGAGCTGCTTTTACTCTGACCTTGTGGGCTTCGCTCTTGTCTTCTGGGAGCTTGTCCTCCTTCAGGAACGCCATGATCGGATCCATCCAGCTTGGACCGAGGTCAGTGCACAGAACCTGCCGAACTGGGAGGAGCTCTATGCTCGGTTTTTCCAGCGTCCCTACATCGACTGTTCTTCTTTTTCCAGCTTCTACAGCCGAGGCCAAGCTTGCCAGGGCGTCTGCATGGCGATTGGACTCCCTACCAACTTGCCTGACTTCAACTTTTTCAAACTGGGAGAGGAGCTGCCTGGTATGGGCTAGATAGGCCACCATTCTTTCGTCTCTGGCTTGGTAGTCCCCGCTCAGCTGGCTCGTCACCAACTGGGAGTCGCTGAAGACCACCACCCTCCGTGCCCCCAGTATTCTCGCACTGCCGAGGCCAGCGATTAGTGCTTCATATTCTGCTTCATTGTTTGATGCCTTGAAGTTGAGGGTTAGTGCTTGCTCTATGACTAACTCTTCTGGGGATTGGAGGACGACGCCGGCGCCTGCCCTCTTGGATGTAGACGATCCGTCAACGAAGATTTTCCAGGCTGACTCCAGAAATTTTTCCCAGGATTGGTCTTCCTCAGTCTTGGCGTTACCTTCATTGCTGCCCTTGGAGTCCCCCAGTTCGGTATCGAGCGAGGTCGGTGCCGAACTAGGAGAGGTGAATTCGACGACGAAGTCCGCCAGGACCTGTGCCTTGATTGCCGTTCTGGGCTGATACTGGATGTCGAACTGACCCAATTCCACGGCCCACTTGGAGATTCGGCCAGAAAAGTCCGCCTTGCGGAAGAGGGACTTGAGCGGGAATTCCGTGATGACTACCACCGTGTGAGTCTGGAAGTAATGGGAGAGCTTGCGAGAGGCGCTGAGCAGTGCTAGTGCTAGCTTTTCAAGAGGTAGATATCTGGTCTCGGCATTGAGCAGGGTTTTGCTGGTGTAATAGATGGGGTACTGTTGCTTGTCGCTTTCTCGAACCAGCACCGAGCTCACCGCATGGTCCGAGACTGCAAGATAGAGATAGAGAAGATCGTCTTGCGACGGAGTGGACAGTAGAGGTGGTGAGGAGAGGTACCTTTTGAGCGTCTCTAGTGCCGAATCGCATTCTGGAGTCCATTGGAACTTGGAACTCTTCTTCAGTAGCTGAAAGAATGGACGGCACTTGTCTGAGGCGCGGCTGATGAAGCGATTGAGTGCAGCGGCCATCCCCGTCAGTCTCTGGACCTGCTTGGCCGAGGTGGGGCTTTGGATAGCCTGTATGGCCGCGATTTGCTCCGGATTGGCCTCAATCCCTCTCCGTGTCACCAGGCTCCCCAGGAATTTCCCGGAGCCGACGCCAAATGCACACTTCGAGGCATTGAGTTTGAGCTGGAACTTTCGGAGGATGGCAAATGTTTGGCGCAGGTCTGTCAGGTGGCTCTGCGACTCCCTGGATTTGACTACCATGTCGTCAATATAGACCTCCATCGTCTTTCCGAGCTGATCTCGGAACATCCTAGTGACCAGCCTCTGATATGTCGCTCCGGCGTTCTTCAGCCCGAAGGGCATCACCTTGTAACAGTAGATGCCCCGAGGCGTGATAAACGCAGTTTTTTCCTCATCAGATCTGTGCAGGGGGATCTGATGGTAACCTCGGTAGGCGTCCAAGAAGCTCATTCTGTCATGCCCCGAGGTGGCGTCGATCATCTGGTCGATCTTTGGGAGCGGGAAGCTATCTTTGGGGCAAGCTTTGTTAAGGTCGGTGAAGTCTACACAGACCCTCCACTTGCCGCTCTTCTTCTTCACAACCACTGTGTTGGCTAGCCACTGGGGATAGTGCACCTCGCGGATTGCCCCAGCCTCGAGGAGCTTCTCCACCTCCTCTATAATCGCCTCTGTCTGTGGGATCCCCGTTCTGCGAGCCTTCTGCACTACGGGCTTGTGTCCGGGGTCCACATTTAGCTTGTGACATATGACCTCGGGGTCAATCCCGGGCATCTCGTAAGGAGTCCACGCGAAGATATCTTTGTTCAGGAGTAGGAAGTCCAGCAATTCGGCCTTTTCAGCGTCAGGGAGCTGGCTACCCAGCAGGAAGTAGCGCTCCGGATCTTCAGGATTGATCCTGACCTCGGTGAGATCTTCTATGCTTTTCTGCCCTGCTGTCCGCCCGACATCCTCGATCTCGGCTTCGAGCTCGGCCATGTGCACTCGTCTCGGTTCCTCTTCTCCAGGTGCTACGACCACGAGACATTCTCGGGCCATCTGTTGGTTTCCGCACACAGTCACTATTTCGACCGTTCCTCCAGGCTTCTCCAATGGAAACTTGAGTTTTTGATGAAGGGTGGATGGCACTGCCTCCATGGCGTGCAGCCAACTTCGTCCCAATATCACATTGTAGGGGGACAGCGCGTCTATCACCATAAAGTCTGCTACCTTTGCTGCGCCTCCGATCCGGACTTCAAGTGAGATCCTGCCTTTGGGGTATACTGGCTGGGCACTAAACCCTATCAAGGGGACGTGGGCCTCCCGCAGGGCGGATTCGGGCAGGCCGAGCTGTTTGAAACAGCTATAGTATACAATCTCGGTGGAGCTCCCTGGGTCCACAAGGACGCGCTTGGTAGTGTAATTGTTCAGCCGCAGGGTGAGGATGAGGGCGTCATTGTGGGGGAGCTCGACTTCCTTCAGATCCTCATCCGAGAACCAAATCTTGGGCTTTTCTCTCTTACGCCTCTTCGAGGCGCTTTCCCACTCTGCCGACATCACCTGCTTGCCATGGGCAGCTCTCCTGGCGTCTGAGCGAGCCTGGGCGCTTCGCCTGCCTGGGGCGGGTGCTAGGTGGATGACATTGATGGTACCCGCCGGCTCATCGCTCTCATGGTCATCACTGGGTCGAGTGCGCTACTGTGCTCGGTGGACCCTTTCCTCCTGTTTGATATACTCCTGGAGGTGTCCGTCATGGACGAGCTTTTCGAGATGGGACTTCAACGCAAAGCAGTCTTCGGTCATGTGCCCGTGCTGCTTGTGCTAGGAGCAGCGCTTGTTCTGGTCTCGGATGGATGGGTCGCCTGTCATCGGCCGAGGCCACTGGAAGTATGGCTCTGCCTTGATTTTGTTCAGGAGTCTATAAATAGGCTCCTTAAACACAACACTGATAGCCCTGTAAGGATCGTTGGCAGGCTTGGCGGACTGTGACCTCGGCCTCTTGCTGCTGTCCGAGGCGATCGAGAAAGAGCGGGCGGGCTTCCTTTTATCCGACCTCGGTCGGGGGAATGTTTCTTCCTTGGTGGAGGCCTGGTGTTTTTTCGGGAATCCGAACCGCTCTGTGCCATGGGCCTCGTCTTCTTCCTGCTCAATGTACTGTTTTACCCTTGCCATCAGTGCTTTCATCGTGGCCACGGGGTTTCGGACTAGATCTCTGCGGAGTTCATTTCCTGGGAGTAACCCCTCCCTGAAGCACATGATGGCGACTTCGTCATTGGCGTCGGTGATCTGGCTGTATATCGTCCAGAATCTTCTGGCGAAGGCAGTGATACCCTCGCCGTCTTTCATCCGGATCGCCATGAGATTGCTACCCGTCTTCGGGATGACGCGGTGCGCTTGAAACTTTTCAAGGAAAGAGCTCCGGAGCTGCCGCCAGGTTGAGACCGACCCGGGAGGGAGCGCGCAGAACCAACGGAGAGGGAGGTCCCCCAGACTGGACGAGAAAACCCTGCAGTTCAGAAGACCGACGTCCCCCCAGACCGACATCCGCTGAGTGAAGTGCCGCAGATGCGCCTCTGGGTCTGAGGCCCCGTCGTAAAGTACGAACCTTGGGACGTTAAATCTCTCGGGGAGAGAGAAGTTTTTAATTTCCTGCGAAAAGGGGGACATGCCCTGATCGTCCTCTTCATGCTCATCAGTCTGGTCTCGGGCGATCCCGATCTCGGCCAAGCGGGCCTGGACCTCCTGCTTGACGTAGTGGTCTAGCAACTCCTTGAGGCCTGTCTGGTCGCCGAGTCTCGGGGATTCTGGCTCGTGCTGCGATCCCCCGAGTCCATCAGGCAGATGGCTGCTACTCGAGCCCTCCTCTTCGCAGTGATATCTCCTTCTGCTGTTGAGGGCCCGCCTCAGGTCTTGGTGGCCCGGACGGGTCCGCGGTCGCCGGGGAGGTGGACCGCGAGACCTCCTCTCATTCATTTCGAGCCGTTCCTCGAGACGACGAATCACCTCGTCTTTGTGTTGGAGAGCTTGGTTCTGGGCATCCAGCTCTTTAAGCAGGGGATTGTTATCTCGGTCCCCATGGGTTTGGTGAAAAGACTGGCCGTCATCATGGACGTGCTGGTGGGAATGACGGGATCCTGTCCTGACGGGAGTCTTGCCCTGCCGTCGAAGATCCGCTGTGGAGGCGTTCTGCTGCGGACCGCCGTGCGACCGCTCGCCAGTGTGGTGAGGGGCATCACGACGGCTATCCTGGCGGGGGCGCGTGGCTATGGGCCGAGATGAAGAGGCCGATTGGACGACGCCCTCCACGCATGCGGCACTCGGCTTTCCCCCTGACCTCCTCTGGCGAGGGTCCTGCGGCTCCTCCTGCCTGATGGGAGGAACCGCTGGCGGTCCCGGAGGGGGAAGAAGAGCACCACGAAGGTCAGGGGGTGGTTCCGGAACAACCGACTGGGCTGGCTGCGACGGCAAGAATGGTGGGAATGCAGGTTCCTCCCGTAGCGGGAAGGACGATGCTTGTTTAGACGTCGACGGTCCTCCGCCACCGTTTCTGGTTTTTGGAGGCTTAGCTTCTGCAGAGGCTTTGGCACAGATCCTATCCCCACAGACAGCGCCAACTGTAAGTGCCTAAAAATTACGGACTTAAGTAATGGAGGATTAAGCTCCTGATGCAAGGTTTTGAGGGAGGTAAGAGGAATGGATCGAGCCTCCAATGACCTGAAAGGAAAAGAACAACGGTCAGAGACCCTGGCTGTGGGTAGCCGAAGGCCCTCCGACGGTTAAGTTAGTGCAGGGACTGAGAGAATGGAGAGAAAGAGTTCTGGGAGGGAGAGATTATGCGTGTGCGTACCTTTCATGGATTCTCTCATGCAATATATAGGTGGAGAAGTCATCATTGGACTGTCTTCCTGAGGAGACGGGAGTCCCATCTGAGCGTACTCTCATCTCCTGAGTGGGGGTAGGTAAAAAGGGGACGTCCCATCGGACCAGCCCTCCTCGCCTATGGATATGACTGTAGATATGGCGTGCCCCTCGCGTAGGTCCGGAGCCCATTCTGTTGTCAGACCGCCGATCCTGTTTTGGCAGTGCATTAATGGCGGCATTTATGATTGAATGAAAGGAGGCCGAGCTCGGTCGAGGCTGAGGCCGAAGTTGGGACTTGTGACGTAATCACTGGGGCCCGCTCCATAATTGCCCGAGACGGCGATGCAGCCGAACTTGGCGGCACCGAGATCACGGGTTACCGAGACTGGGTGGTGGCCCCGTTTAATTCCATGATCACGGAATGACCCCACACACCCATAAAATTGATAATTGTGAATGTCATTTGATCCACGTACAATGTTTGAGGAATTGTGGAGTCTTTAACCTCATCGAATCTATTATTCTATCAGTTTGATTTATATTTCTGTGACCCAAAGCATCGATACAATCGTCTCCAATTTGATTGAGAATCCTAAAAGAATGTTAGTTGGAAAGATTGCAGCCATCTGTTCATTTGTTCCTTTAATTTGTTTTTTGTTAACACTGCTTTATTTACTTTAATAACTGTCATTAGAAAACAAATAGCTCTTGAGACATCACATCTACAATGGGGCCGGTATTATAAATAGCTAGTGTGGACCATACAACCAACCAAATTATATATTTGTTCCAAGTGAACGAAATTTATGCATGGGCACACTGGTCATCTATGTGGTTCAGGATCCAGCAAAGGCTCCAGAATCGTCGAGAGGGATGTATAAATGGAGTCCATGTTTTATATATTACTCCCACAAATAGTGGTCTAATGGGCCCACTGTTGATATAGATCATGAGAGTAAAATCTTCCTGATTGGTCAATGCTACTTCTTCACTCCTACAAATAAATATGCCCATCACCTAAAACTAAACATCCATCGACATTTTCCATAGGGCCCACCTTGTTATTGAGCATATGATATTAGCTACGTAAAAGACAAATGCCTGTATTATTGCGGTGTTGCAGAATTTTACAAGATTTCGTGATATCGCAAAATTACTTTGCAAACTCTGCAAAGTTATATATGACCCATCTTATTATATATTGAGCATATGATATCAGCTAATGACTGTGAAGCATGATTTTTTTTCTTCTTTTTATTGTGATACCAACTATAATTGGGCCATATTCATAAGCCACTAAAGACCCACCGGTATGATTTCATTTTTTTTTTTTTTTTGTCCTTTTATAGTGCCACCAATCATAAGTGGGTCATATGCATTATCCATTCATATGATGACTTGGTCCGCTAATTAATGCACAGATGTCCGTGGATCGATCCTGAATCTTTAGGTTGAAAGTGTCACTTCTAATCAGAAGCCCAACATAGGAAAAAAGTATAAAATGAAGAAAAGAAAGACACATAAGGTGACTCACTGACCATGTAAATATCCCCTTCTCTTCCTCAACCCAATAGACGACTGTGGGACCTCCTTGAGCACTGCACCTATTGACTTATTAGGAACTCGCGTCCCAAATAGGTTCATCTTATATGATGGGGGCAGTTGAAGATCCTTGATGGCTCCCTAGTACATATCCTAGACGGCAATGGGTCCCAGTGATTTATTCCAACTCTACACACTATGGGCCCACTTGAAGATAAGGCAAAGAAAAGATGCCATATTGGTGAGTTTCACATCCAGTCGGATGATGACAACCATCAACTAAAAGGATTGATGGGCCAAGAGCTTTGTGGCCAACTACTAGGATGTCCCTTTGTCAATGTCTCTGCGCACTGCATGCTTTCAAAGTGTGGACTAGCACTGATGATGAGATGAACAGTACTAGTACAGTGCTTGTCCCATGCAATTAGCTGCTGACTTGGGAAGATTTTGGCTTCAAAAAGCTAAGAGACACCACCGAACTAACATTATTTTGCTCCTCACTGCATGCACAATGGTAACATAGAATGATCTACAGTACCAAGTAACATTCATGTGGTAATGTTGCAAGTTCTGCATATGATTGAGGCGGTGCATGAAGCAAAGATCAACCTCCAGCAGGAATATATGAGAGACCCTTCTTTTGGAGTCTTTCCACTAAAAAGAAGGAAGATTGTTTAAGATGTTATTATTCCATGTATTGAGAATTCAGCTGGCAAACCCAAGGCTGGAAATTGAGTCCAGCCAAGACCGAGCCTGCACAGACCCACCTGCATTAAAACTCATCTGGCTCATTTACAATGCCGATCAAATCATCTTAACAATTGATTTAGGAGCCTTAATCTTTATACTCTTAGATAAAATAATTTATTTATTGTCTAATTTTCGAAGTCATTAGTTTATAGTATCCGATGAGAGTCAAACTCTTGGGAATGCGAATGCATGAAGTTGTAAGTGTACGTGAATGTTTGGATCATCTTTAAGTGGCCTCCACTAAACATTTCTACTTTTAATAATAAGGAACCGGTTATTTCTAAGAGAGGGCTGTACCGATTAGGATCGAAGTGTTTGGGTCCACTGCCCTGAATACCCAAAGAACAGGAGTTGAAAACCCAGACTTGGGTCCAATACTTGGACATGTTATTATTCTGCTCCAGATTAGGGTCCACTGAATAGACTCAAGCAAAATTCAGTTTGGGGGTTTGGCTCCATGGATTTCAGTGAAATACCCCAACACTTAGGACATGTTTCTTTATTAGAATTCCTTATTGGAATTCTAGTAGTTGGTGTTTTTGAGACATGTCCCCATCCTATTTTATGTATATTAAGTATGGGAGATAAAGGTAGGGCCCTTTCTATTAAGTGTGTGTATATATATATATATATATATATATCTATTACGAAAAAATAAAAAATAAATATAGACATGTTATAACAGTATTATAGACTGGGCCTTGATTTGGGCTTGACCCATTTGCTTTATTTCAGATCAGGTCTTGGTTCAGGTTCTTTTAATATTTGAACTGGCCAACTGGGGCATGGTTACAAGTCCTGTAGCCATATAGGGATTCGAGTCCGGGCCGGAATGGGTCCTTGTAGTGATTTGGGTTCATGTCCGAGTTAAATCCGGAGCAAGCCTCACTCGACTCGTTTTCATCCTCATCAGAAGTCATTTTGGGGCATAAGAGGATGAACCTACCTTGTCTCATGCTTGGAATCAAACAAAACCTGGGCTCTAATTATCAAATGTGCCCCATCGATCAAGAAGCTTTGGTAGAAGGTAAGAAATTTTTTTTTCTTTTCAAAGTGGTGGATACAAAATTGGAGATTAGAGTGGCAAACCACACTGTTGATGGAATTGGACCAATAGCTTTTTGATGGACTACAATCCACGATGTCACCTTTCTTTTTCCTTACACCCTGCAAATTTTTAGAGGTTGAATCTTCTTTATCCGACACTTCATGTGGGAACCATACGAACAAAGCATCCCTAAAGCAGATGGGTAATCCTAAAATACAAGAAAATGCTGTCACACCCCACACTCTTCATCCTTGTGAACGTCTCTTCCACTTTATAAAATAGTCCACAAAAAGATTCTAGATAACAAAAGCAAGACTCCATGAACAGTTAACAAAATCAAATAACCAACCAACTTAACTTATAATGGGAAAGGTAACCAAAAGAGAGAGAAAAAAGAATTAATGAAGAAGACTTCTCCACCACCCTAGTGAGTAACTTCTTTTTGACTCAGCCTAAACCATCTTTAGTTAGGAATCCTTCTTTTCTTTTTTCTTTTTTTCCACTTTTAGAGTTGCTCAAAGATATAAATGCCCAAGCCTCTACACCCATCAAGCTATAGTTGAGAGAGAGGGAAGGGGAGAGAGATGGCAAACATGCAAATAGTTCCAGCTTCCAAGAACGTGGAGGCACAGTATGTGGAAATGAAGGTGCCTCTCTATTCCTATGGGTGTGAGAAGAAAGTGAGGAAGGCCTTACTGCAACTCAAAGGTAGATTTCTCTACCACATTGTGTCATTTGGGTGAAGGGGAATCTTTATAAATTTCCCTTCAATGTATCAAGAAACAGAGATTGTGATGAGATTCTGACATGAATGATACTGGCCCATAGCAACCTTTTGCCTCCTAGGCCGTCCCACTTCCATGTTGATTGATGACCCCACATATGGGTAGGGGTGCTCAGAGGCCCCACCAAATAAGCCAGACTTGGGCTGTGTTTTTACACTTATTGGAAAGTCAGGGATCCTTTTCTGGCCCAATAGTTAAAAAGGCCAGGCACGGAAAATTGTATGCTTTAAGGCCAGGCTCAGACCCACATATTTAGTGGAAAGGCCACATAGAGCTGACTTTGGGCCTGAATCTGGCCAAATCGGGCACTAGATCTTGGGCTGTTTAGCCTGGTTGGACATGCATGTAGGGCAACAAGCAAGAACTAGGCATTGACCTACGAGACTGATGGGCTCTTATACAGCGCATGTAGGTCAAACACGGTCTCCTCTTCCACGGTGTTACACTTCAAGCTTGGTTATAACTCCTGGATGTACTACCAGGCTTTCAATATTTGAACTCGGGTCTGACCATTTCACAAAGAGGCAGACTCAGGTCCATTAGGATCTATATCATATTAGAGCTACCCAGCCATGAACTGATGAAACACCCTACAAATGGGCCTACCAAGTCCAAAAGACTAGTGTCTCATATGAACTTACAGTTCTTCTAAAACTAAAAACTGAGTTAGGTGAGTGGCTGATTGAACTGGGTGGTTTCAGGTATATATTCGGTGAATGTAGACTTCGAACAGCAGAAGGTGACAGTGTGGGGCATCTGCGATAGAAACGATGTGCTGAATGCCATCAAGAGCAAGAGAAGAGGAGCGCGCTTCTGGGGCTCAGAGGAGATCAGTGAAGGCCCACGACCCAAGCCCATGAGTTCTTCAACCCGATCTTGGAGCTGGAAGGCATGGAAGATGGCCAAGATTTTGTTAATCTGAGTGCTGTTTGGCCATCTAATTTGTTCTAGCAAGCAGTTCGGAGAACATCTGTACAGAGAGAAATTCTCATTAGCTTTCAGCAAATCATCAAATGGTATTATTTTAGCTATTGGACTGGACCGGTGGACCTAGGGTGGAGACTGCTTTTAAATGGGTTTGTACTGGCCATCATGATTGTGATTAACCGATGTCAATATGGATTTGATCAATGATGAAAACGAGTTGTTGCCCAACTCAGATCCTGATCTCGACCCTTTAAGGTTCTAAGTGTAATTAGCTCCATGTCTATGCGTTTAGATCCGATTAATATTTGAACTGGGTTTATGTCTGGGTTTCTTAGGCTCAATTGGATCCTAGCTCTATAATAACATTGGTTTTAATGAAATGTATGTCAACCTTAATTTTGTACATGAATCCCCCTAAGATAAACTAAAACCATCCCTTTTGATCAAGTTCGGGGTTGTCCTCGTTACATATGTAACCTACAGTGGACCTCACTCTAAGCCCAACCTGACCTGATCAATTGGCAACCCCTTCTATCATGGATGCAGAGCAGTAAGGTGCTGGCAAATTGCATTTGGAAATACAAATATTGATGGCCCACAATTACAAACCAGACTCTTAACAAATCAGTACTAGGTAGTTGGATGAAAGAGGTTGTTCAATTTATCCATGGATTTCATGAGACTTGACATGGATCACCACCAGATGTGTGGCCATTTACAAATGAAAATGGTACCCACGAACCTGAAGGACCCAAAATGTGAAAAGAGCAAAAAGGAAGGTGATGTTTTGCCAGATTCAAAGTTGTCCAAATTCCAACTGTGTGGGGGTCCTCCCATGAACCAAATCCCACTTTGGTTTCGGCAAGGCGTGTCAGCCTTGGTCTCGGCCTCGGATACAGACCCCGCACTGCCTCAGTTTCGGCACATCCTGTCGATATCGGCAGGGAGAAACCAGTTCGGCCGCGCCACCCCATTCGGTCTCGGCTATACGGAGTTATGCAACCACATCCATTGGCCACATCCCCATCAGAACAAGGCCCAAGAAAGGGGTTCGATGAGACCTCAGCCGCCAACAGGTCAGGGCGAGATCAGGCCCAATGTGATTGACATTCAATGCAGTGTGGGCTGATCGCACCCTCATTAAATGCAATGAGGGTCGTGATGGACCCTCATTAATGACTCTATGGGCTGATGAGACCCCAGTCACATCATTAGGCCCACGGGCACAGGCACCAAAACAATTTCTCATATAAGGTATGGGACGACCCAAAGACAAGGTATGCATTCCTATACGTGCAACCAAAGACCTCTCCTTTCTTCTCCGATCAACTACTAACTTAACCATCGGAGAGCCCTGTGCTGCCCACAGCCTGGATCCTCTGACCGTTATCTTCTCCCCTTTCAGGTCTACTGGATCGCAGTTGCTCCTCCGGTACTTTGAGTAAGTCCTTGAAGGCATCTTAACCTTGTGAGTATATTTTTTTTGCACTTACAATTGGCGCCGTCTGTGGGGAACGATTTGCATAATCTTCCCTATCACCATGACGAGGAGAGCTGCGAAAGGCGGAGAAACATCCAAGACAAGGCGTGCATGACCGTCCTCTAACCTCCTCCCTGCTAAGAAGAGGTCTGGGAAGCAACCAGTTGCAGAGGACGACGCCGAGCGTGATCTCGTCCGAATCAACGTTCAGGAGCATGCTCTCCGGAGGGGAGATACTCAGCGACAACCTGTAGGTCTCCTGACGGGTCGAGATCAGCGGAGCAAGTCTCCAGTGGTCGATGGACCACGTCCATCTGATCAGATGGAGGATGCTGAGGATGCCGAGGACGAATATTATAATCCCAATGATGACTTCGACTCTACCCTTGAAGAGATTAGAGCGCAGAATGAAGCTATCAAAGAAAGGGACGCTCTGATCCGCCAGCTCCAGCAGCAGCTGGAAAGAGCTATGAGTTCAGCGAGACATCAGCAGCACTCTCAGCAGCAGCAGTCGCGGAAGCAGCAGCATTCGCAGCGACAGCGCTAGAGGAGGGTGTCTCGTGGCAGGCGCCCTGACTCCCCCAAGAAAGACTTGAGGGACCATCTGAACGCGAAAAGGCGCGACCGAACTCGAGACGAAGGTTTGAGCACCAGCCGCAGTTACTCGAGGAAGGCGTCAGAAACCATTCCGGAGAACAAGTATCACGACCAAGAGTGGCTGACCAATGGGACGCCTGCTGCGACTCCATTGATCTCGGCGCGTCCCTTTCTCTTGTGACATCAGGAGATATCCCCTGCCAAAGAAGTTCACCATACCAAGGTTCGTCACTTATGACGGGACCTCGGATCCAGCTACGCATCTCAGGCACTTCTCTCAGAGGATGTCTGTTTGGGGGGATGAAGGCCATCTGAACTGTCGAGTCTTCTCCTCTAGTTTGGGCGACCTCCCCTTGAAGTGGTTCTGCGCGCTCCCGGAGGGGTCTATTTCGAGCTGGCAGCAGCTCCAGCAATCCTTCATGAAGAAGTTTCAGGCCTACAGAATCCTGCTGAAAACGGATGCAGATATCATGGCCCTGAAGATGAAGCAGGGAGAGAACGTCACCCAGTTCGCGAAGCGATTCTGGACGGTCTACAACCAGATCGAGAACTCCAAGGATGAGGTGGCTATCTTCGCATTTCAGAACGCCTTGCTGCCGGACAGTGACCTTCGCAAAGATCTGGCCAGGAACCCGGTGTCTTCCATAACAGCGCTCATGTCCATAGTCAACCGCTACATCGCCCAAGAGGACGACCAAGTCTGGGCTCGAGAAAACCATGGGGCCGCGCAGAAGGACCGAGGTGAGAGGCCCTCCAAGAAAGATAGGGGACCGTCCCGAAGAGATGAGTCAGACAGATGCTGGGCGCCAGCCAGCTCTGCAAGGGCTCAGGCATTCACCTCGGCGAGAGGCAAAAAGCCCAGGCTGTCTGAGGATGCATACCGGGCAGATAACACGATCTTTAAGGAGCCTATCCACAGAATCATGTACAAGATTAAATCAAGGTCGTACTTCAGCTGGCCAGAGCCCATGAGAACTGATCCCTCTTCCCGGGATCAGACCAGGTTTTGTGCGTACCATAAGGAGAGCAGCCACAAGACCGAGGAATGCAGGACACTGCGGTCACACCTGGAGAAGCTCGTCCGAGATGGGCATCTGCAGGAGTTCGTCAAGACAGACACTAGGGATGACACCCGGGCTCCGCACCGAGACGAGAGGGGCCACGACAGCGACGGGTCGGAAAAGATTATTAACGTCATCCATTTAGCTCCCCCGCCCAAGGGGAGTAACCGAGCCCGTGCTGAGGCCGGGCGTGCCTCTCACACTGGGCGAGTCATGGCCGCTGAACTCGGTTCGGCTCCGAAAAGGGCTCGGAGGGAGCGGCCTGAGATCAGGTTCTCAGATGCGGACTTGGAAGGGGTCCAGCTTCCCCACAACGACCTGCTGATTGTCACTCTAAAATTTGATTGCTCTAAGCAAGGTGTGAAGGACTGCACCGTGAGGAAGGTCCTCGTCGACCCCGGTAGTTCATCCGAGGTCCTCTATTTCGATAGTTTCCGAAAGATGGGCCTGACGGAGAAGGATCTGCAGGAGGCCCGAATTCCCCTCATTGGCTTCAGCGCCAAGCCGGTATACCCCAAGGGAAAGGTGACGTTCAGGGTCGAAGTCGGTGGCGCATCCGTCTTGACAACCTTTTTGGTGGTCGACACTCCCTCACCCTATAATGCTACAGTGGGCCGGTCTTGGCTCCATAGTCTGGAGGCAGTCATTTCCACTCTCCACCAGAAGCTGAAATTTCCGTGGGAAGGAAAGAATGGCCGAGTTGAGATCGTCACAGTCCGAGGAGATCAGCAGACAGCCAAGCAGTGTTTGACAGCTGTGGTGTCAGGAGAGCGAGAGCCCAAGGAGGTTAACATGGCCAAGATGGAGAAGAAGCTGGAAAAGCGGCTAGATGAGGTCGGCCAGGACCCGGAGAAAAAGAGCGTGGAGGACCTGACCGAAATCAGGATCGACTCACAAGATCCGGAACGGTTCTTCCTGCTCGGTAGGCAGCTCGAGGAGTCAGAGAGATCCAAACTGGTCCAATTCCTAGTGCAGAACAAAGATGTTTTCGCCTGGACGCCTCAAGAGATGCCCGGCATTGACCCGGCGGTAATATGCCATAAATTAAATGTGGATCCCAAATATAAACCAGTGATGCAGAGAGCCCGCAGGACTGGGGTGCCACAAACCGAGGCCGTGGTCGAAGAGGTGGATAAACTGCTCGAGGCTGGCGCCATCAGAGAGGTCCAATACCCAACCTGGCTAGCCAATACCATGGTCGTCAAGAAGAAGACTCGCAAATGGAGGGTGTGCGTCGACTTTACCGACCCGAACAAGGCCTGTCCCAAGGACAACTTTCCCCTCCCAAAGATCGACCAGATGATCGATGCCACAGCCGGACATGACAGGATGAGCTTCCTCGATGTATACCGCGGCTATCACCAGGTACTGCTGTTTGGTGCGGACGAAGAAAAGACAGCCTTCATAACACCTAGAGGCACATACTGTTATAAGGTGATGCCGTTTGGGCTGAAGAATGCAGGAGCCACCTACCAGAGACTCGTCACCAAGATGTTCCACAATCAGCTCGGCAAGACTGTTGAGGTCTACATCGACGATATGGTAGTTAAGTCCAAGCAAGCGCACAACCATTTGGCAGACCTGGCTGAAGTCTTCGGTACTTTGAAGAGGTTCAAGCTCAAACTCAATGCCACCAAGTGCGCCTTTGGTGTTGGTTCTGGCAAATTCTTGGGGAGCTTGGTCACTTGCAGGGGGATTGAGGCAAATCCAGATCAGATCTCGGCTATCCTCAGAGTACAGAGTCCCACCCCGGCAAAAGAAGTCCAGAAGCTCACCGGAATGGCTGCCGCACTAAATCGGTTTATCAGTAGATCCTCAGATAAGTGTCGGCCTTTCTTTCAGCTTCTTAGAAAGAATCTTAAATTTCAATGGACTCCGAAATGTGACCAAGCCTTGCAGGAGCTCAAGGCCTATCTTTCTTCACCCCGTCTACTGTCAACTCCGATTGATGAAGAGTTTTTGTACTTATATCTGGCGGTCTCGGATCATGCGGTGAGCTCGATCCTCATCCAAGAAGAGGACAAGGTCCAAAAACCAATTTACTATACGAGCAAGACCCTCATTGATGCCGAGACCCGATATTTGCCACTAGAGAAGCTCGCGCTGGCACTCGTTAGTGCCTCGCGGAAGCTCTCTCATTACTTTCAAACTCACACCATAGTGGTTGTTACGGGAACATCCACTCAAATCTGTCTTTAGAAAAGCTGACTTTTCAGGAAGGATCTCCCGGTGGGCTGTCGAACTGGGGCAGTACGACATTCAGTATCAGCCCAAGACAACGATCAAGGCCCAGGTTCTGGCGGATTTCCTTGCCGAGTTCGAGTTCTCTTCGAGTTCGGCACCAATCCAGCTTGGCACCGAACTGGGGGGCAAGGGGGATGAGGCGCCCACGGGCTCTGAACACTCACAAGGCCAAGCCTCCGCCCCAGTTTGGAGAATCTTCGTCGACGCGTCCTCCACCTCGAGAAAAGCCGGTGCAGGAGTTGTCCTCCAATCTCCAGAAGGGCTGGTTGTCGAGCAGGCTCTGACCTTGGATTTCAAGGCGTCGAACATTGAAGCTGAGTACGAAACCCTACTAGCCGGACTGAACAGCGCCAAAATCCTCGGAGCTCAACAGCTGGTGGTCTTCAGTGATTCATAGTTGGTTGCAAACCAGCTGACTGGGGACTACCAAGCTCGCGACGACCGGATGGCCGCATATTTAGCCCTGGCAAAGAAGCTGCTTTCTCAGTTCCAGACGGCCGAAATCAAACAGATAGGTAGAGAATCAAACTCCCATACAGACGCTTTTGCAAATTTGGCCAGCGCTGTCGAAGCAGGAAGAAAAAGAAGCATCGAAGTGGAATCTTTGGCCGCGCCCAGCATTGAGCTCCATCCAACTCGGGAAGTGTCGTGTGTTGATCTCGGCCCGAGTTGGATGGACCCCATTATAGCCTATCTCAAGGACGACAAGCTTCCCGAAGATAGTGGCGAGGCCCATCGAATCAGAGTCAAAGCAACCCGGTTCTGGTTGTCTCCCAAAGTCAAGTTCTATAGGAAGTCGTACACAGGCCCGTACCTCCAGTGTGTTCATCCAAGCAGAGTCGAAGACCTTCTTTTTGAAATACATGAGGGGATCTGTGGGAGCCATATTGGAGGGAGATCCCTTGCTTACCGTGCCATCAGCCAGGGCTACTGGTCGCCGTATATGTAGAAGGATGCGCAGGTATATGTAAAAAGATGCGAAAAATGTCAGAAATTCTCCCACTCTCTCCATTAGCCGGCGCAGGACCTCAGTTTTTTTTCTAGCCCATGACCGTTCGCCCAGTGGGGGCTCAACATCGTGGGACCACTCCACCGAACTCCAGGGAACAGGAGGTGGCTGATTGTGGCTATCGACTACTTCACTAAGTGGATCGAAGCAGAGCCATTATCTTCCATCACGGAGGAGGATTCCAAAAACTTTGTATGGAAAAACATCGTCACGAGGTTCGGCATCCCCAGAGTTTTGATCTCGGACAAGGGGACCCAGTTCGACTCCAACCTCTTTAGAAGCTTCTGTCAGGAGCACGGCATCCGTAATCACTACTCCACACCAGCCGACCCGCAGAGTAATGGTCAGGCAGAAATTTCGAATAAAGCAGTACTCGACAAGCTGAAGAAACGGCTTGACAGAGCCAAGGGAAGATGGGTAGAAGAACTCCCGAGTGTCCTTTGGGCCTATCGAACGACGCCAAGGCGGTCCACTTCGGCGACCCCATTTTCCCTAGCTTACGGAATGGAGGTTGTGATTCCCTTAGAGATCGGCCTCCTTACTCTAAGGTCCGAGCTCTTCGACCAGGGCCGAAATGAGTCGCATCTAGCTGTGGAACTGGACTTGGCCGATGAGCGGAGAGAAGCAGCTGCGATCCGGCTGGCCGCGTATCAGCAACAGCTGGCCAGAGGGTATAACCGGAAGGTCAGAGAAAGAAGATTCTCGGTAGGCGAGTTGGTTCTCAAGAAGGCGCTCCCAAGGGACAAGGATCCAAATCAAGGCAAGCTGGCACCAAATTGGCACGGACCATTCAAAGTGGTTTCCATTGCTGGACAGTCAGCTTATAGACTCGAAGACATGGAGGGCCGGCAGTTACCGAGACCATGGAACACGTCTCACCTCAAGAAGTTTTACTTCTGAAACCTTAACCTGTACTTTGTATACTTTGAAGAATTCAATGAAAGGGGATTTCGCATTAAAAAAGCGGACTGTGTCAGCGCTTCGGTTACGGCCAATGATGAGATCGCCTCGGGTCGGCTTCGGGCCACCCGGGCGTGAAGCCTTTACGGCCAATGATGAGATCGCCTCGGGTCAGCTACGGGCCACCCGGGCGTGAAGCCTTTAGGGCCAATGATGAGATCGCCTCGGGTCGGCTAGGGGCCACCCGATCGTGAAGCCTTTACGGCCAATGATGAGACCGCCACGGGCTGGCTACGGGCCACCCAGGCGTGAAGCCTCTATGGCCAATTATGAAGTTGTTTCGGTTCGGTGTGAACCACCTTGTCGTCGAGCCATTTCGGCCGTTGCCGAGATCGCTCCTTGAAGGTGAACGCTACTTGGGCATGGGTCCACTTCGGCCTAATCACCCATGGATTCGCCCCAATTGCCGAACCGAATAGGATCAGTAGGGTTAACGACGGCGTTGAGGCTTAGGCGTCACTGTCTAACTCCTAAACTTGTCAGTCTACTCCTACCGAACTCATATACTAGTAAAAAGTGAAGTATGGATGCAGGAAAATAACAAAATGCAAATAGAATTCGAAAGAGAGATCTGGGGCAACTGAAAAGTTTTATTGATAGACACGAATGTTTACACTCAAAGTTCAAAGATTGTCATCATCAATTCGTACATTTGTCAATTCCAGTTCGCTACAAAAGCAAAACAAAAGAAGAATACATTTTTCATAAAAAAAGGGAACGAAAACAAAATTCAAGACGACCCAACCTCAGTGTCTTCGATGATAACCACTGCAGCATCGCCTGTCGTGGTGGCTTCGGAAGATCCCGGAGCCGCGTCTGGGGGAGGAGGAGCAGGAGTCTCCGGCGGAGGAGAAGCAGGAGTCTCCGGTGGAGCAGAGGCGGGAGTCTCGGTAGGAGCTGGGGGCCTAAACTCAGGTGGGTTCAGATATAACGGGTGATCTTCTTGAACCCCCATCTCCTTAAGCACGGCACGACAGCCGAGATGAAACAACTCCCGGCTCAGCTACTTAATCTGAGCGGTGTAGTTCCTCCCAGCGTCTGCTGTCCCCTCGAGGAAGGCGGCGTCGACTTCTGCTTGTTTCGACGCAAAGAGTTCCTCCCGCGCCTTCTTCTCTCGCTCCAGCTCGGCCGCTAGCTCAGCCGACCTCCTTTTCTCGGCAATAAGCCTCTCCTGTAAGATTAACGACTCGGATTTTACTTGGGAGAGCTCACACACCGCCGAGACGACTTGGGCATCCAGCTCGACCCTTTTGGCCTCAACCTCCTTCAGCTCCTCGCTCTTGGCCGACAAAGCAGCTTCGGCCTGCTGCTTTTCGTCCGCCAGGCGGTTTAGCCGAGCATCTTTCTCCATGATCCTGTTCAGGACCAGCGGAAGCCTTTGGACAGCTTGCAAGAAAACGGACAAGATTCAGTATTGTGCAAAGAGAATCTAGTGTTATTATTATTAAAAAACTCAGCACTTACCAAGAGGGAGTGCTGCAGTGTCCTCATAATTAACTGAGTACTATCCTCCGCCTGGTGCCTCTCCACATCCTTGGGGAGCGCGTAGGCCCGGCTGAGAGCCGTGATCACGGTCGAGTTCCCGACAACTTTGTCCTCGACATTGAGTGGCCTCCCCGGTCACAGTTCGAGGTTTGGTTTGAATGCTTCCGGTTCAGCCGAGATCATAGCATGGGGCGACTCGGGGCGCCCAGGGCTTCGGCCCGAACTGGTTCCTCATCCCTGGCCCTCTCCCTTACGGCCTCGGCGTGTCGCGGCCGATCTCCACGGACGGGGGACTTCCCCTTGGCCCTCTTTCTAGGCCTCTCCCTCTCTTTAGCGGCGGCAGGCTGGGCCTCGGAGACCGACGAAACGATGGAAGTGCAGGGGGGAGGACCAGCGCTGGGGGCGGCCCTCTGCTCGCCAAACAGGGCCTCCGCCAGATTCAGTGGCTGGTAACCTGGCCGACGCCTTTCCATCTCTTCGGCGTTCGGGGAGGAGTTCTCAATCTCCCTCAGGGGATCGTTTTCGGCACCAGCTGCCGACGTGGAAGCCTCAGTGCCTGAAACGACCCTGCTCGCGTTTTCGGCTAGGGCGAGGACAATCTCTCCGGGGCGGCCTGATTTCCGTGTATAGGACACGTACTTCGGCTCGTACCCTAGCAGAGAGAAGGCAGCTCTATTGTGGTGGCTTCGGTACTGGTAGATTTTATCCAGCCAGACCTTGTTCCTCCGCCAACGATCTAGCTGGGCGTCTCGCTTTCGCTGGTGGAGGTCTGCAAAAGAAAAGAAAAGGATTAGCATAGAGCGGATAAAAATTCAAGCTATAATCCGAAACCCGGTGGCAGGGGCAGGGCGTTACTCGGTGGTGTCCCGAAGTATCGTGGAATTTGGACTCTCCTTGCAGTCTCGGATTCGGTCTCCCCGAACTCCCAATTGCCAGAGACGAACAATCGGTCATCTCCGGCATATTTATTTGAGTCCTCCAAGGCCGTGATGAGGGGCGAACACTTTGCTTTGACTCGGAGGTAATACGTGCTGCCGTCTCGGGTTTTGCAAAGGTCGTAAATGTCCTCAATATCATGGACGCCGAGATCAATTCCTAGGATCCTATTCAGTTCGGTAATGCCCATGATGATTTTGAAGCCATTAGGCATCAGTTGGCACGGACATAGGTTCCAAGCTCGGAGGCAGGACCTAAGGAGAGGATGAAGGGGGAATCTAACCCCACCTTCAATAATGGCAATGAGGGGGAATGGCATCCAGCCCTGGCTAAAAACATGGCCGGATGACCTATCGGAAGCCTTTACCCGGACATCCTCCGGGATCTTGAAAGTCGCCCTAAGCTCTGCCAGGGCCGAAATGGAGTCTATCCAGTGACTATAAGCCCCCATTTTCGAATCTAAGAAAACCCTAGAGAAATCCTAAAGACGGACAAGAATTGGACAGGGGGAAAAACAGAGGCCCTAAGAACTGAAAAATGGAATATGGACAAAGAAGAAAAGGGGAGACACTCACAGACGGAGAGCAAGACCAGGTCACGGTGAGCGACGCTGGCTAGGCAACTGCAGCTGACGATCGCAGGAGGACTGGTCAGGGGTTCCTTTCTGTTTCTGGTCGGAAGTTCTCTTCTATTTTCGACGGACTGGTTCTGGTTCTGGTTCTAACAAGATGCCAAGATAGAAAAGTGACGAAAAGGCACACCAGACTGAATATAAAGAAAAGGGGAGGGCGCCATCCTAAAATTCGAAAGGTGAGATGCGTGCAGGGTGTCGCCTCGATTTGCTCTGCACGCCGCCTCGAAGTGACAAGGAAGCCTCTCGGATGGCGACGCGTGGTGCAGTCGGTCCGCCTCCCCATGCTAGTCATGATCGCTTCATTTATCGCTCTCTTAATTACCTCGGGCGAATGAAGCGATGGCGACTCTTTAAGCCGAACAGTCAGAACCCTTAGTTGAAAGGCGCCTGTGGAGTAAATGCCAAGCGACTTCGGGAGGCCAATTCAGCTCTCATCCTCAAGTCTGGGGAGCCCAAGAGGTCAAGAGCTGGGGGGCTATTGTGTGGGGGTCCTCCCGTGAACCAAATCCCACTTTGGTTTCAGGAAGGCGTGTCAGCCTTGGTCTCGGCCTCAGATACAGACCCCGCACTGCCTCGGTTTCGGCACATCCTGTCGATATCGGCAGGGAGCAACCAGTTCGACTGCTTCACCCCATTCGGTCTCGGCTATACGGAGTTATGCAACCACATCCATTGGCCACATCCCCATCAGAACAAGGCCCAAGAAAGGGGTTCGATGGGACCTCAGCCACCAACAGGTCAGGGCGAGATCAGGCCCAATGTGATTGGCATTCAATGCAGTGTGGGCTGATCGGACCCTCATTAAATGCAATGAGGGCTGTGATGGACCCTCATTAATGACTCTATGGGCTGATGAGACCCCAGTCACATCATTAGGCCCACGGGCACAGGCACGAAAATAATTTCTCATATAAGGTATGGGACGACCCAAAGACAAGGTATGCATTCCTATACATGCAACCAAAGACCTCTCCTTTCTTCTCCGATCAACTACTAACTTAACTATCGGAGAGCCCTGTGCTGCCCACAGCCTGGGTCCTCTGACCGTTATCTTCTCCCCTTTCAGGTCTACTGGATCGCGGTTGCTCCTCCGGTACTTTGAGTAAGTCCTTGAAGGCATCTTAACCTTGTAAGTATATTTTTTTTGCACTTACACCAACCATTTAATAAAGCCCAACTGCTTGGCAACCCTGCATCTAACTTGGCCGGAGAGGATTCAATCCTTGGGTGTGCAAGTCTTTTCACATGTATCGGCTCTCCTTTTCATGGTGTGGGCTTCCTCGTCCCACATGTGTGAGCTCTCTTAGGTCCTATCCCTCCTGATTTGGTTGGAGTATCAATAATAATAATAATGCCCAATTTTGACAAAATTTACATGATCGATTGGAGCTTTACAAATTTCATATGAGAGTCAAATTTGTGCTTCTAACAATTAATGAAATGGTCCACCCCCATGCCCGTCCCCTGACCATTTCTAGTGAAGGAAATGCTAAAATATACTTGCAGTATCCCTATCAGGATAACATCAGTGGGAGATAATATCAGGATGAATTGATTGTGTTTCTTTAAAGATATAATCAGGAAAATAGTTTTAAGGATAATAACTAAGAGGTAATTGGAAAAAAAAAAGATTTTCTGCATTATTATATTTAAAAAATGTACTAGGTACACTAGTAATTTACCTATAAAGTTTCAGGAACAACTAGATCAATCTTAGCTTAGTAATGATACAGACTGTGGGCCCACCTGCTCCCTCCAATGATTAGTGTAATCCCTTCACGCTCACTGTTCTCCAGTGAATTACCGGTGTTTCAAATTTGACAAATTTTAACTAAATACTTAAATTTGGACAAATTTAAAGCCCTCTACTAATGCCTTCCTCTAGCTAAAGCGACCTTCTTGGTCCAGTGGTCATTTAAAGTGATTTTTTTTTGGTCAACTTCTCTTTATATAATAATATACTCTCTGTTATAGGTATTTAGGTATGGGCCTGACCAGACATCGACCCAGACTCTATCTCAATGTGGCAAAATATAGGTTTATATCTAAAATTCCCAAGTCAGTCTTTCAGGTAACCAGTATTATGGTGCCCTACACCATTCTACTGGTAAAACCCAATTTTTCGCCAAGCTTTATATTTTTAAGTTCAAGTGGAAGTGATTTTTAGTGTTAGTGTTGCTGTTGCTGTTGCTGTATTTTATTTTTATTTGGGAAATTTTCAAATATGGCCTTAAGTTTTTGCCATATTTAAAAAAAGGACATAAGTTTTGAAACTTTTCAAATTAGTACCTAAACTTTTTAATAAATTATCAATTAAGGACATCTGACCATTTAAATGTATTTTTTGGTGACTTTTTCCCTTAATATTTTGAAAATACCAAAATTACCCTTCATTTAAAGCCATGACATGGTTTCGACATCCACTACATACCGTCAATCGCTGTGAGAATACTGGTTGTCCATGATCATCGTGAGGACATCGACGAGGAAAATGAGGAGAATATAGAGAAAGTGAAGGAGATTTTTATTATAATAAAGGGTAATTTAGGTATTTAAAAAATAGGAAAAAAGCTGCCGAAAAATAACTTTAAATAGATGATGTGCTTAATTGAAAACGTCATGAGAAACTTAGGGACTAATTTGAAAAGTTTTGAAACTTATGTCCTTTTTTGAAATAAGGCCAAAACTTAAGGACATTTTTGAAATTCTCCCTTTTTAATTTTATGAAAAGGAAATTGTATTGGCAAGAGAGAGAAGAGTACAAAATGATAGTGTGTGGTCTACAGTTTGATAAGTCCCACCATAAATGCCATCCTGCATCTGAAGCAGCACAACTCTTTCTTATGAACACTTGGAGTCCTTGAAAGGTCATTAGGTATATATAAATCAAGAGAATCATAATCATATAAATAAATGTTGGTGGCTTGCTTTCATTAGGTATATATAAATCATGAGAATCATAATCATATAAATAAATGTTGGTGGCTTGCTAGACTTTATAATCTACAATTCAATGTACATCTGATGAATAGTACCATCATTGACTTTGTTCACAAGTAATTAGTCCTCTCGCTCGTTTTCAACAGGCTCATTTGACCTATTATTAGTAGATACTTTCCTGTTAATGACATGACTTATAATGAAGATTAGGCATGTAGATGGTGCTTAATGCCCACCATGTTAAATGCCGTATTGTTGGACTAGCTATTTGTTGAGGAAAAAATCCCTTGACAACTCTATTAATAGAGTCAAGAAAAATAAAGTTCTAATTTCTTAATAAAAAAAGTTACATCAAAAGCACTTTAATTTAAATTTTTCGTATTTTTTTTCAAAAAAACGTAAAATATCAACATCCTTTCTTCACTAAAAGACAAAAAAACTTATCATTTCTATATAAAAAGCCAGAACGATTTTATACCAAACAGCTAAAAATAAAATATCATCATAACCCACTTATATTTTCTTCTGTCTCCAAAATAATCTATATTTCATTGCACTATATTAGTAAATTTCCCAAACAGAAAGGCGATGGAAGGGAGTAGTAGAAGTTAAAAATAATGAGAGGTTCTTACAAGAAGGCCACTGCATTTTTAGATTACTCAAAAAAGGCCCGTCTTGGCTTGAATGTAAATTAGGAAAACATATAACATTAAGCAATTCAAATGTTTGGCCTTTAGTTTTAGGTCCTTCAAGTTTACGGGCCAAGTTATCTTTTTACCTTTTAACTAGGATAATTTATTTGAAGTTTTTTTTAGGGCAAATCAGTTAAAAAGAAAAGAAAAGAACTGTCTAGTTACTTTTTGAACAATTGGACTGTTTGTCATGGGAGGTTTTTGTAAAAGCATAAAATATAAGACTCTTTTTTAGGTTGTGAGAAAATATAAGTGCCTTCTTGTAAAACTCAAATAATAATCAGTGTTTTACGATCATCTACTTTGATTGATCAGTAGCAACTTTCAATGAGATTAATCTTTTGTATATATCAATTTATTAACCATTAACCTTATATTGCCATGACTTTTTTATTGGTAAAATATATAATGCCATGGTATGGGTAAGATAATAATTCAACCTAGGAATGTTGGTGGGTATCCACTATTCAAATATTGAAGTATAAAGTTAGAAAAAATTGGCATTCAACTAGACTTAAGATGGAGAAAACTTCAAATTCAATCCTAATAAGATTTTATAGAATCAAGATGTCTTGTTTTATAATGCCAAATTGGCATTTTAATAGTTGTACGTCCAAATCTATATTTGTTTGAGATAATAGAAGTATCTATCTACTTGTTAGAGTTGATGAGATAGTTGGTTGGAGATGTGGTTAATTTGAATACTTGAACTTGAGATTGAAAGAGATTTGCAACTAAAATAATATGCCCTTGTCTTTTATGATTTTTTTTTCATAATGTTATGATAAATCCTTATACAGCAATGGTAAATCTTTGAGTATTTGGGCTATCTAATATTCTTATTTTTAAAATTTGACGCTCTTCTATAAGAATTAAAATTCCACAAACAGAAAAGGAAGAGGATTTAAAATCCCCAAATTCGTCAACTTTTCACATGTCTTCAATTGTAACCAAGGGATACACAGTAAGGAAAGCACTTGTTGACATGACGGGATATTTGGTAATAGCGAGTTATCCGCAGGGGTATTTATCTTAGTTAAGGACTTACATCATTACTAGTAAGAAAAATTGGTACGCATGAGATCTTTTAAATAGCATGAAAGGAAATTTCTGCATGTTTAAATTTACCAAATTTATAATTACCAAGTATAGATTTTTCGAATCGAATCTTTTTAGAATCTGATGACTGCCAAAAGTGATCAAAATCAAATTAATTTTTATGTATCTTTTTATCCTAATAATTATTTTCTCCATTGCTCTCTCTCTCTCTCTCTCTCTCTCTCTCTCTCTCTCTCTCCAAAACATCCATTAAATAAACGGTTCACAATTAACAGAGGCATTCCACTTTCCATCACCATCGTAGGAAACGGGCCAAAAGGAATTTAGAGATATTTGCAAGGTTCGTGTAAACAACGTAAACTTTGCTGCGAAGGGAGAAGAGGAAGTGGGACGAAAGGCAACCAAGGGAAAGCAAGTAGTAGCCAGAGGTCAACAATTCGTCTTCCTTGTTCTTTCCATTCCCCTTGAAATAATCGCAGCAGCTTTCCTCTTCCGCATGCCCTGCTTTTCTGCTTCTCTGCTTCGCTTGATTTGAATGCTTTCAAGGCTTCTTCCCTCACTACTCGATTGAATGCTGAAAGTATCTTCACAGACTAGGTTCGATTTTTCATCTGGGTCTTTCTTTTCTTGCATGAATCGCAGACTTCTGTAAGTTTTTTCATCTGGGGTACTGTTTTCTTGCTTCAATTTCATCAGAATGTTCGCGATTCAGCACTCCTAGGGCTTGATTTCATCTGGGTCTTTCTTTTATCGCTTCAAATCCTTCTGGATTTTCTCCATTCAGCACTATTATCCTAGGATTTGATCTGGGTTCCTTTTTTCTTGCTCTATTGCAGCTTCATCTGGTTTGCTTTTGTGTTGCTTTGACTCATCTGCTTCTTTACCATTCAGCATTGCAGGCTTAGGTTTTGATCTTCTTTTATCGTTTTCCATCCACAATCGGTGAAGTTTGTGCCTTTTCATTCCAAAAGGACCCCCCTTTCTTCCCAAGGCCCTTTTTTTTTTTTGAAGCAGTTGAAGATATCCGTTTTGGGTTTATCGTCCTTTAGCCTTGCAAATGGCAATAATAGGCACTGGGTGTGGTCATGGATCATCATCGTCTTCGTCCACGTTATCGCCTTTGGCTCAGCCGTTCACTGTCAATCGCTCTGCCCCCAATCCCAAATCGAGCCCCCCACCGAGGCCACTTATCGACAATTATTTTTGTCCCCAAGATCCTAACTCTACTTGGTTATCCGATTCATCTTCTCATTTGAATCGGGACGTTGGTTTTGCTCAAGGCTATGCATATTTTGATTCTCAGTCTATCGGTTCCTGTGGGACTCATTTGTCTTCTTTAAGCCCGAACGCCCATGACTTCTCATATGGGGAGCTCTTGGAATCTATAGGGAGTAATGTTACTGAAGCAGATCCCTATTATCTGCAGTATCAACCTGAAACTCTTGATACTAACTCAGGGGTAATGCAAGAACCTGGTTATGTGATTCTGAATTCTGGTACTTCTGCCCCCTTGGAAGTCTCTTCTCAAACTAATTTCATTCAGAGCTCGACTGGTTTTGGTATTGCTCCCAAGTGGACAGGCCAGTGGAAGGATGTTGATGCAAGTTCATCTTGGAAGGAACCCAAAGGCAATGTGGATTTTCCGTATAGAAGCTCCTTACAGCTAGGTATCTTGATTCTCAAATGGCTTGTGTGAATTTGAGCAGATACCTTTGTTAGAACACTAATTTCATAGCTCTTGTGCTTATAGACCAGCTGTTTGCCAGTGCTTTTGTTTGACTATCATGGCTTTTGCATTTAACATATCTCTCCATGTTTATACTCATGTTCTTAGGGACTTGATATTATGGGAATCTTCTTAGCTTGATGTTTGACATCTTTTCTCTTTATGGCTTGTATGCATCTTTTATGAGATGGTAGTTAGATGTGCTTTGTTGTAGGGAGTTGAATGTTAGGCGACAAAGAGATAAGAAGATTATGTGTGATTGGGAATGACCACATTAGAGGAAAATCATAGCTAGTTTCTATAGAAGAGAAAAATTAAGGACAATAAGGAATTGTGTTTACAATGGACTGGGCATGTATGTAGAAGGTAAGACACAACTCTTGTATGATGGATTAGATGGCAATATATTCAAGGTACTGGGAGAAAGGAGGAGACAAATAAGGATCTTGAATGAAGTAGTTAGGAAAGATATGATATAATGTGAAGTTAGGGAGAACAGGTTTGAATGGAAAAAAATTGAACTCATGAAGCTAACTCCCAAATAGATGGGTAAAGGCTATGATGATGATGACGACGTTGATAAAATTATATAAAAGGGTGCGTTTGTGTGATGATAGGAATCCATGTAGAGAAGAAAACTGCTTTGGTTTTCCATGTTGCCACTTTTTCACATTTTACTCGAGGAAAAGAAAAAAAAAAAAGAACCGATTATCCTCGATAGAGAGGAGCTCGATTTCCTATGTGAGGGATACCATTTTTTTTTATAACAATAAATTTTTATTAAGAAGCAAAAAGAATCAAAACAGGACATAGCCACAACAAGCCAGCTCACACAAGACTCCAAAAAAGAGTACTACAAAATAAAATGATACTATTCATCATAATTAAGAGAAGAAAGAAAGACTACCTCCTTTGCAAGAGCATTTGCCATGACATTAGCGCCTCTTAAAATATGATTGAAGCAAGCACCCAAATAAAGAGAAATATCCTGCACCTCCTCCACCCAATCCGCTAACCTCCATGGAAAAGAAGACTTACCAGAACACCACTGAATAACTGGAAGAGAATCGCCTTCAAGAATAACAGTGACACATCCCATCCTGTAGAACTCACGGCAGCCAATCAAAAGAGCAAAAAAGTTCAGCTTCATTAGCATCAATCGAATCCACAGGCCCCGAATAGTTTTGAACAACCACACCTAACCAATATCTAATAACACCCCCAATTCCACCTCTTCTAAGAGAATGAACAAAACTTCCATCAGAATTTAGCTTTAGAACGCCCCACGTAGGATTCAACCAAAGCACTTTATTCACAGGTATTGTGAGGGATAGATACCATTGGAATGCAGGATTCCTCTCTATCGTGGAAATGGAAATCTGCTGAGAATGGAATTTGCTTGCTACACAAACACAACTCAAGGCTCTTGGAAAAAACATATAGACAGAGAAAGAAATAAAATGAAAAAGAAATACAAGTATTGTACAGACAATACTGATAAGCTGTTGGATATCCTCTCTTAGTCCTTGTATTTATTTTATTCCAGGTTCATGTTTCCCCCGATTAACTAATTAGACCCCTGATATAATCTAAAGGTGGGCTTTCTTTATTTCTGAGCTTGTTCTTTTTGTGGATCATCACAATTCCTTTTTGTTATATGCCCTAATTTCTTAGGATGAACCCACATTTGTCCTTTTGCAATGAGAGGCCATCCTTAGTTACTGCATCTAAAACATTGTTGTTTGGATGAGTCATTGGCTTTTGTTCATTTATTTTGTTTCTTTGAGTTGAATACATTGTAGTTTAGGATCATTTTAATGTAGCATATTGCATTGTGGTGTCTTTACAAAGCATATCCACGTGGATAATATCAAAGTTCCACAGTGTTTTCTGTATTTGGGAAATTTTCAATTGTAACATAAATTTGAGTTTCTGAAGGGTGTGTATGTATTAGAAGTGTCAATGGATGAAGGAGCAGCAATACTAGGGTACAATGAAAAGAAAAACAATTCTTTTAGTACTTGAAACAAAATTAAGAGGTTATGAAAAATCTGCTTAAGCCTAGGAATTTCCTAAATAGACCTTTCAAAAAAAAAAAAAAAAAAAAAAAGAAAGAAAGAAAGAAAGAAAGAAAGAATACCCTGAAAAGAAAGCCCATGAATCCATTTCTAAGAAATGTGAAAGTGTCAACAAGGTATTTGATGTGGCCAATAATGTGTTTTGCATCCCATTTTGGAATGTTCTTTTATTTCTTTCTTTCCAAGTTGGCCACATTAGTTTAAGAGGTAGAAGCAATGAAAGTACCTTCCCTTTGCTCTCAAATGGCACAATCAGTCACCCATTCATAATCTATTGGGTGTGAGCAATGATGTGTTGAGCATCCATTGTGCTGTTTTCATATGTTCTTCCATTTTTTTACTTCAAAGTCTTTCACATTACTGTAAGAGGTATATTTAAACCCCAATTGTAGTCAAGGAAAAACAGAACTGAGATTGCACTGACCTTTTGAGCCTTGAAATTTAAGAAAAAAAAAGGTGAAAATCTTTTATAATGTAAGCTTAAATAAATTCTAAACTCTCTCCTTTCTCTCCCCCACCCCAACCCCCCTCCTCGATCGAGCAGGAGCGACGGTGCGGGTGCAGTTGTGTGTGCTTATGTGTGGACTTAACTGAAGTATATTTGCATTTTTAATCTGTTACTGAACTCCTGCTTGGTATTCATTACTATTTATTTACACTCTCTGTTATTGTATAGGTGCAACCCCCTCTGAAGGCTTTATGTCTTATGAAGATGCTCCAGCTGTTTGTTATGGAAACTTTGTTGAATCTTCAGCAAGAAAAGATAATGTTGGATTGACAGGAAGTGGTTCTGAAAGGATATATGCGAAACACTTAGCAATTTCAGAAGTAAATGCTAGTCGCCCTTTTAACATGCCTGGGCCGTCAGTTTTACTTCCTTCAACAATGCAAGAAACATCATATTCCCATATACCAGAGACTTCAGTTTTCATTCCTTCAACAGTCGAAGAAACAGTGTATTCGCAGAAACCAGAGCTATCGGTTTTGGTTCCTTCAACAATCAAAGAAACAATGTTTTCCCATATGCCAGAAACATCCTTCAGGAATTCCTGGAATCCTTTTTATCAAAATATTGCCTCGTATGATAGATGCTTTACTCCACTTGATTCATGTACGACGGAGCCCACTATTTTCTATCCTTCGACAACAGTTCCAGCAATGTTCTGTTCGTCTGTAACAACACAGCCTGTCCCTTCTGCTGGTGGCTCTAGTTTGTTACTTGGTAAAGTTGTGTTGAAAGACATGAAATCCTGCAATCAACCCATGGATACTTTTACTAAAAAGGATTCTGGGGGCCAAGTTTCTGTCAATGTAAAAGCACCGACCACTACACTGACTGCTGATACTAGCAAAATCAAGAATGACATGGGAAAATATAATTACATTTCTATGGAATCATCTTCTGCAAAAGGTCTCCCCTTAAATCAGAAGGCAATAAGTAATAACTCCTCGGCAGGTCTATCAAAGAACGAAATTGAGCTGAAGCTTACCCCCTTGAAGATTCAAGAAGCTTCCACCCTCACAACTTGTACTGATGGATCAGATTATTCTGTCCAGAGTTCTGATGCTCTTGATAAGTTTGACTCTGCTGTGGACTCTCCCTGTTGGAAAGGCACTTCTTCACAGCATTCTTCATTTTCGATTTTCAATGCTGAACCTTTAATATCTCTTGCAAAAGATCCAGAAGAATGCAGTGACTTCAGTCGGCACGGCCAGATTCTCTCTATCAATGCAGATGGTGAGGCTTCCATTTCCTCTCCAGAACCATGTGGAAGCTTAAAAAATCACGGAACAAGAGGTGTGGAGAATCCATCTTTTACAGTGAAACATCCTTCAGTTGTTTGTTCCCTCCCTGCGAGACCTGAACTTAATGCTGCTGTTGAGAAGGCAGAATCAGATAGTTCTAAGGCTGGAAATAAAAATGGTGCTCAATGTTCTGAAGGATTCCTAGACACAGGAAGTGGTTATGTGCTTTCCAACAGTCCTGCAAGTAATTCTGGATGTCAAACTTCTGATGTGATGCCTTTAAGCCATAAAGATGTTTCTTCTGCTAAGCCCATGTCACAGAATACAAATAAAAATCCAGCAATGGATTTTAATGCTGTACAAGATCGTTCACCTGATTTCTGTTCTCACGAGGAACGTGCATGTAATGCATCAGCTACAGGTCATCTTCTGGATGAGGCTGATGAAATCTTTAGAGCTTCTAATATGTCAAATCAGCAATCGGTTGCAAGATTAAATGTTTCCATGCTGGTTAAGACGATTCATAGTCTGTCAGAGTTGCTAACTTCGAGTCACTATAGTGACGCCAATGCATTGAAGGAGAATGATTGTGAGGTTATTTGTCTTGTGATCAACAATCTTGTTGGATTAGTGACGCAATTGCCCAAATTGATTACCGACGTTGGCAGTTCTTACTGTGTTAGAGACTCAACTGATCCATACAAGGTATGATGATTTGCCTCTTAGGTATCCTGCATTTCTAATGTTTTTCCTTTGCAAATTGCACTTAGCCAATACAAGAAGGAGAATTGACTAGGATAGAGGGTTTTGCTTCTACACTTTTATACAGTAACAATTACAATGTAATGCTAACACATTGCAATCTTAACATTTTATTTTTTTTATTTTTGACATTATGGCATACTGAGCTTTTGAAGTCGCTGTATAACTGTGATGTGGGATCAGATCTGGTGGACCCTACAACTAAGGCATCATTCCCTATAAGCAGAAGAAATAGACAGATTGGTCACTGATTGTTGATGATGTCATTGTGGTATCGTGATAACTTCAGAAGTAGGCCTCATACTGTTAGAACCAATTTTGTTGATGATTTGATGTATCATGAATTCTAAGAGATTTTTCTTTTATTTATGGACATATATAAGTTTTGGTTTTAAATTGTACGGGTATTTTGGTTATTTTCCGCTTTTGGGTGAAATGGGCAATCTCATCCTGTGGCGAACAGAGTTCTGTAATTTGTTCTAGAAGATTTCTACTCAGGGCTTTGGTGTTGAGAATAATAAGAAATAACATTTAGAATTAGAATGGCATATGATTTGTTGTTGTGATTTGTGACGATTATAACTTAGGAGGCTTCTTTTGTCAGTTATATGCTAGAAAGGAGAGGATTTTGATATCCTCTATTGGTTTTCTTGTCTCTAATGTTTGTCGGGAATTGATTCACACCTTGGTTTGATCTTTTCTTTTTCTACCTCTGAAGTTTTATATCCTTTTTGCTACTTAACATGATACTTCTCTAGTTCTCCAGACAAATAACATAGCAAATGAGTGATTCTCTCTTTTTTAGTGGAAATTCTGTGGTTAAAAAAAAAATGGTTGCATGCCATGAATTTTTATTTCTATGAATTCTCTCTCTTGCTGTTCTCGGACTAGGTCAAAAGAGGTTTTATTTATTTATTTATTTATTGAAATGGCTATATCTTCTTGAAGATGCATGCAGGTGTTCACATTGCTCACACTTTTTTAATTGAATATCGAAAATTCTGCAGGAAAATGATGATCTTCAGGTAAAATGATTGGGTTAAATTTAATATTTAAAATAAGGAGTAGAGACATCATGTAGTGAAAAAGCTAAAACAGTGACCTCGTGTGTGTCATGACTTGAGGACCATGGTAAACATTGAGACATACCGCATGCTCATGGAGTTCATTGTCTCCACCAGATTTTTCTCTCTTTTCCTTTGTGGATTGGGAAACTACCAAATTCCGAACCATTAATATGTTGTTAGTTTTTTAATTTTTTATGGTGGTGATTTATTATTATTATTACTACTACTACTATTACTATTAACATTTTACTTCAACCATCCAATCATTTTCTAGATTGAGTGGCTAGCAATAACAATGGGGTTTATTTTTGTCATGTCTAATGTAACAGAGGCCACTGATATTCGGTGGGGCCATTATCCAACTAATATGCCACGTATCCTATGCTTTGAGTGGCTGTCAGGTTGTCATGCACAATAGCTCATCCACCTGAGAAGAATTTTAACCAAGTCATATTAGATGGTAGATAAACCTCTTTATTTCTGTTCCAAGGAAAATGCACTCAGTTAAATTGTTATTCACGTATCAGTAGACAGTAATACCATTTGCTCTGGTTCACGTATCAGTAGACAGTAATACCATTTGTTCTTTTAAACCAGAATTTTAAACATGTTACAACTGTTTCAGACTTTCAGTGTTTCCTTCTTAAATCTTGTCATGCACAAAAGAATATAATGGAACAGGACTCAAATTTTAACCGTCATAAATGATGCATGCGTGCCTTTTTATTTCCATTTAATTGAAAATACTCTTATGCAGTTTTGCCAGTGTTAGCATTACCATTTGCTCTTTAAACTGAACTCTTCAATATGTTGTATGCATTGTGCTTTTCCTTCACGAAATTTAGTGCGTTTCTGAATGACATCCCTTTTCCTGAGCTGCCGCTCATGTTTCTCTATATGTTGTGCCATAATGTAAATTTGTTGCATTCAAGACTTTCTACTTCAAATCTGAATATTTTATTCTCCAGGGCACCAATGTGGCAGACAGTCATCTGGGTACTGAGGTAGAATCCGATGATGGCCCGAGTCTGGGTGGCCGTCTAAGATCTCTTCGCAAGGATGGAATAATGCATTCATATTTTTGTAGATCTCGTAGGAAAGTCGATAAGATTGATGTAGTTGCTAAAAGTGATGGGATTGATTTTGACGGGGATGTGAGAATAATGCAGGTATGAACAGGTTCTTAGGTATCTGCTACCTTGCTTGTGCTTCTTGTTCTCACTGTAAAACTTTCTCCCTTCCTGAGCTACAGGCTGTCAAGAAGGCTATTAATCAAAATATCCCCGAGGAGGAAGATAATTGCCCGCAAACATTATTGTTTAAGGATTTATGGATTGATGCAGTAGCTGCAATGTGTTCCATTACGTATGAACTCCAACTTGCACGCGTGCAGATTGAGATGGAGAAGTCCAAGCAGCACCAGATGAAAGGTGACCAATTTGATTTTGTTCCTATCTTCCTACATAGGATTCATTAGTAGGAATTTGATGATTATCAAAACAAAGGGTTGGGATGAAACTGGGTCCCTGAATATCCCAAATACCCGAGTTCTTGAGTACTGGGTAGGGGTTTAGTATTTGACCCTGCCTTTAAATCAGATCCTTCTTTGGGTCCAGTGCATGGGTCTGAATAAAACTTGGTGAGAGATGTCCATGTATTTCATACCTTAAATAACGAATGCCCAATGCCACAACCATATAGTACATATGACATTTATGTTAGGTATATAACAATTATAATATATAAAATCTTCTTGTTTGGGCCTGGGCCCAAGCCTTTATTCAAGTTTGGATTTGGGTTTGGGCCTCTAAATTGAATTTGGGTCTTGGACACTGGACATGATCCAAACCCAACCTGTCTTCCTCCCTACCAAAGGGAAGCAAATTATCCTTGTGCCTTTGAGCTGTACAAGGAGGACCAATCCAGACTTTGGTATCATGTTATCCACTATCGGTTATGGCTTAGAAAGTCTGAACAGTACTTTGGTACTGTTCTGGCACTTGCTAGCACATGAATGGACAGCGAAAAAGAGCTGCATCAGAGAGACATTTCTAACATGCTCAATTAAGAAACACAACAAAGGTCATTTGACATGAGCAGGGAAAACGTTGGCTGGCTGGATACACCCTGTCTGGGTTTTCTCATGGTCTGGCCAAGTGATATTTTCAGATTGACTCAAGGCCTGATGATTCTGTGTATTCTCGGGCTGAGAATCATATAGTTTCTTATTGGTTTAAATTGTTTTTTCCCTCTTCTCTGTGAACTGCATTGGTGTAGCTACAGATTCCCAGACCTCAATTGCACCTGGGAAGACTATAGGCGTGAAGAATATTTTGAGCCGAAATGATGCTGGTGGCATTGGTTGTAAAGAAAGGTCTGCAGCTGAAGCTAACAAAGGTCCAACAGAGAACACTCCTAACAAGAGCAGTAACATAAAATCAGCAGAGATGAATAGATCAGACAGTAATGTGCCAGTGGAAGATGGGAATTTAAGTTCTATGACTTCTAAAAAATTGGCACAACAGTTTCCACCATCAATTCTCTTTGGAGAAAATGTGTCAAGTGACATGGTTTCCAGCCCTGGTTCAGAGGGGAAGTTTGATGTTGACATGAAGGAGAATCAAATGAAAGCTGCTGGTCTGGGTTCTATAGAGGTGAAAAAGCCAAGGCCGTCTGTCCAAAACCAACAAGTAGTGAAATATCGAAACAGATCTGACATGCAGATGCTGCATCTCGGTGTTAACCAGACTGGTGAAAGCTCAGGTTTGGATGCTTCAGAAAAACACAGAATGGCCAGAGGCTCTAGCATATGTGTTGCAGACGAGGCATCAACCTGGCTGTATATGCCTGACCAGCTTGGGAATTGGTTTCCTAATCCTGCCATTCGGTTCCTGCCTTCTGATTGGGAGCATGTACGCAAGTAGTTCAGTCTGGTGGAGTGCAGACAGGTTGAGTTTGGTCTTTTCCCTGCTTTTACTTGGTGTGATTTCGTAGTGTCAGTAACTAAATAGTCGGGTCATATGTTTATATGTTGGAGCATTGGGATTTTCTGGCAGTACACTGGCATTAGAACCTTGTAAGTAGCTGTACATGTGAACTACATGATGGTTTGTCTATATATATGGTTTTATCTTCTGCCATGGCCTCATGTTAAGGGCGTTTGGTCCTGTCATGACCTGATGATGGTTATGAATTATGATCTTATTTGAGGATGTATGTTTTCCTACCAGATGGATGCCCATGAACTTCATCAGGACTGTTTCTGTTGCATGTGTTATGATAGGATAATATTGGTGTTTCCATCATCCTTCTCTCCTCCAAAAAGTCTTGATTATGATATCAAAGGCATTGTCTAGCTAGCCTCTAATTTAGAGATATGGTCATATTCATCATGGTAGATTCTGCATAATTAGTTGCTCGAGTTACAGTTACCTGTTCCATGTATAATAAGATTGTGAACATACTGTGCTTGATCGGAGGTTTGTACTTGAAAACTGATGCCAATTGAAATACCTAATCTCCCACTAATGGTCCATCTTATTGGTAGATTCCCCATGTGTCAGAAACTATTGGCTTTATTTTTGTAAAAGATGGAATATTAAATTCTCCTTGATCGTATCACAATTTTTCAAAAAATATTTTTGAGATTAACGTCGTTATGATAAATTTAGATATATCGGGTTAAAATGGTAAAAGCGGTATTATTAATGTACAATTTGATTATGACAATAATTTTATAGTTTCAAGTTTAATCCAAGAATGGTACTTGACACTGGACCACCCTTCTGGTCAGGGTGTCCCGTTTACGGCAGGCTCTTGCAGAAACTCCCAATTTCCCTTCTCATGGTAGCTGAGTAGTGCAAAAGGTGCATCACCTTACTACTATTTGCTATTCCAAATTACAGTATTAGTGAATACAGAAACGCTTTTCCTGTTACTAATGCAAATGATGAGATTACCGTAAAAACTTGCTTGAGTGGCAGTACCCTTTGTCATTTGCATAGCAATTTTTAAAAAGCTAATTTGGATTTACTTGCTAGTTCCCCACCTTACAAAGGCCACGTTTATTATGAAGTCGCAATTATTTTGAGTTAGGTGTGGATCCATGGTGCATCCAATTTGGATATCTGTTTGATGGGCTAAGGTGGGTCTGACCCACATTCTATGTTGCAAACATTGTTATCAGTATAATATAAATGGGAGATAATATCGGTATCATTTCACATTTGTTGTTTTGTATGAGTATAATATTGGAAAAATATTGTACAAAACATAATAGAAGTTTAGAAACTATTAAGTCTGTTCTTCTATTTTAAAAATATCATTTTGATTCTTACAATGTTTATCCTGATACAGTCCTGATGATTTCATATGATGCTTTGTTTGCTCATGTATGGGTCCATCTATAAAGTCAGTTAGTCATGTACCATAATCTAGATTTAAACTTTAGTGAGTCCGTTCATAGGGTTCAGAAGCTAATCAGGAGGAATGAAAGAACTCTTCTCTTCAAGATAAGGAGGTTACAATTACATACACTGTAGGCTTTATGAAAAGAAGGCAATGGTAGCTAGGTGGAAGGAACAAAATTAGAAAAAGGTATTATTAGGTATCCATCACCATTCACCACTGCTATGAAATGTAGGTAGAAACTATGCGCCTGACAGACAGGGGCCGACCCAGGTACAGGGGTCAGGGGCTCCATACCCAAAAACAGTTTAAAACTCTTAAGAACCCCATCCATGATGATACCCTCCTTGGCTTTGAAGTTCCAAAGGGGCCTTCCCAGACCATCAGCTAATGTATGGTTTTTCTTGACTGGGGTTTATGTTGATCAATCAGTTTTACTTATTTCACGCATTTTTAATGATTATACGGAGAGATTGGTCCGAGCTTAAATTTAATCCAAGTGATATTTACTGTTGGATTGAAAGCTAAATATTTTGCACAATCTAAACCAAAATGGTATAAATTGCTGAACCATTGATAGAATAGTGGAAGAGGCACCTAAATTTTAAAGCACCAATCAGGATCGATCACTGAAACTCAGTCTCACTCCCTTGCTTGGGATCCATACCAGATTTTGACTCCAATTACAGGGAAATGCTGGATGCTAAATTTAGTTTTCTTATTTGACAGTCCTAAATCCAAATCATGTATTTTCAGATTGGAGGCAGATCCAGGCCAACCGTAAGTGCATTATTAACATGTGGTGTACTCTTTAAGTACATGTGGCAAAAAGGGTTGGATCTATGTTTTGGAGCTCAACCCATATCAGACCCAACTTTAAAATGGGTAAAATATCCCCAAACTGCACCTGGTGCGGTTGACCTGACCCGACTTTCATTGACCCACAACTCATGCGGGCGAGCCTAAACTGATTGGCATAATCTCCGAACTCTGTGGGTCAACCCAATTAACTTGACCTATCCCCACCCAACTTAAAAGCTTAGCTCAAGCCCAACTTTGGTTTAACTACTATACGAAGTCTATTATCCAGTTTTCCGTCTGCATAAAAGTTGGGCCAAGTTAATGTTTAACATTTTTCCGGGCCATGAATCAAACTAAACCATCAAATTTTACTCCCATTTTTAAATGTTTAGCCCAAGCCCAACTTCATTTCAAGAACTATATGATTTAATCTTTTTTGCGAGCCAAGTACTACACAGCATGTGGGTTGAGTGGATTAACTATAAACCAACCTATTATTATGCAAGTTACGAAAACTTGACCCACCCGTATTTTATATGGGCCTGAATTTGGCGGGTCAAATACGGATCGAGTTCGAGTTACTCCAGTGGTGTAATGCTGTTGCTTACAGGCTGCAGACACCAAGATTTCAAAATTTTCCACTTTGCACCTTCCTGACCTGTTCCTCTCATCTCTTGTCACATTGTCGATTCTAGGATCAGCTGCCAATCGTAGGTAGACTCCAATTCCATCCCACTACTGTTATATATATACAAAGCCTTTAAAGTAGCAGAAAAGCCAAAATTTAGATACTGCTTTTAGGCTCCATGGCTATGGTGATTGGTGGATGGTATTTGCAGACACTTGTATATGATCCCATCCACATGAAAGCAACAAGATCCAAACCGTTGGTCCTGCGGAAGCCACCATATATGTGGAATTGCACTTATTTCACCACCTGGACGGCCTCTGAAAGCACAGTCAGAAACCAGTGAACAAGAGCTCTCATATTGGACACTTTGAACATGGAATGAATAGGGTACTGAGGCTATGATACCTAGTGGTGGGGCTAAAACTGAATGAAAACTTGTCTAAAACTGCTGTAAAGTTGGTACAGTAAATGGGAAGTGAAGGTGGTCCATCCATCCACTATTTAATGTCGCAAGCAGAGCTGCAGAGTGCATGCTCTCTCACACTCCTGCAATCTCTCCTTTGACTTGGAAAAGAGTGATTACGTCTATGGAGAGAGTAGGGGAGGCCCGTTCACCCCAACCTATGCACTGTTTATGGAATACTAGCACTAGCCTAGGTTTATGGGCTTCAGGTTTTCAACTAGCAGGAACGAAAATATTGTGAATGAAGTAAGGAGTTCATGTTTTCTCAGTCCATCTCCATGAGTATATATCCCTGGGTCAACTTTTGAAATTCAAATAGTTCATAGTCAGTGTTTGGGCTGGTTCTTTCATCAATTGAAGTTGTACTCTAATTAGTGGCATGCCAACTGTTGGATTGATGATATAATTTTTTTTCTTTATTTTAATTCGCTCGATTTATATATTAAACTTAACATTAATTAGAGTTCGAACTTTCTTCGTGATAGAATAAGGTGGGATCTTGAGTGGTTTGGATGAAATTGGGAGACCAATTGATGGATTTATAGCAATGGACTGTGAGAATCCCCTAGTTCTGCCCTAACAAACTCTGAAGTCTCACTGGCCAAACAGTTCACATAGATGAAGGGAGTATGCGCCTTCTAGTTCCCAATTCAAGAAATTATGGTCCCATTGCTATAATTCGACTAGTTGTTTGTCTCCAAGAAAGATTTCTATATTTTTGGCTCATGCCTACTGTTAATTTGATCATGTAAACTTACATGATATTCATATCATATCTTTTAGATTCAATTAGTTGACTGTGGGAATAAATACGCTAGTTTAGCTTGGAGATATATTCAATACGATCTTGCTTTTGAATGGCTTGGATCTTAGCTGGTAGGCTCACCTGATCACCCTCAAAAAATGCGATTTCTGATCAGAGCGCTAGTTGACGAAGGGACAATGCCATTATCTTGGTGGGATAAACTTAGATAATCAATATCCATTGCCCTATTTGTTCGTATTAAAATATATAGAAATTGAATACACAAGTTGGTTAAAAATGAATATCAGAGGTGACTTTTCGAAAACGAGCACCTAAAAGTGTCTTCTATTTTCATAAAAAAAAAAAAATGTTATTTGATGTTCATTTTAAAAACTCACCTTTAGGGCTTGTTTCTTTACTGTAATTTATGACAAATCACGGATGTTGGGTTTTTCTTTTATAAGATGTGGCAGGATTGACCTCTTAAAATGTCATATATTTTTTTACCAGAATTCTAGCCACTTAAAAAACCTTAAGGGCACGTTTGACAATAGTCTTAGGGTAGGATTCCTCGCCCAAAATCCGCGCTAGCGCGGATTTTCTTGTTTGGCTCAGCTACGATTTTACTATGATGGACTGAAGATTTCCGCTCTTTTGATTATTTCAAGAGTCACACCTCCCCCGCTCGGATCCGTGGAATCATCCCTATCAAGGATTTGCGGAGCTACAGTGTTCCTGGACAGTAATATAGGGCAGACCGGTTTTTGTATTTTTTTGGTTTTTATGGGCCCCAAAATCAAGATCTGAACCGTTAATTGTGTTAAGAAGGTCCATAACGGCTATGTACCAAAATTTTAGCCGTTGATTCATCATAGATCGTGAGATATTTACAAAATCGTCCAAACCGTTAAAATGCCATATTCTGTGATGCAGTGGGCAAAAAACGGGATTAAATACAGTCCCTTGTTTTCAATTTTCTGGTTCCTGTGGGCCCCAAAATCAAGATCTGAACCGTTAATTGTGTTAAGAAGGTCCATAACGGCTATGTCCCAAAATTTTAGCCGTTGATTCATCTTAGATCTTGAGATATTTTCAAAACCGTGAGGGACAGTGACAGTAAAGGTAAGTAGTAATGTGGCCTTACTAAGTTTTTGCTTTGGGAATGTACCTTTTAGATTCCCTAATCAAGATCCAAACCGTTAGTCATCTTTAAAAACTCCAAAACGGCCACTTCACCAAATATCAGCCGTTAATTCATCTTAAATCTCCAGATATGTGCCAAAATGTCTTACTGTGCAAACTATTATTGAAAACAGTCCGTTTTTTTCTCATTTTTGGGTTTATGTGGGGTCCACGATCAAGATCAAAACCGGTCATTAGTTCTGGACGGTCAAACATGGTAAGGTGACCAAATTACAACCGTTGATCATTACTTTACCTTGAGATATTTGTATAAACATCAATTGGATCATACATTCTACAACTTATAAGAATCCTCCCTCCATCCAAACATGGAACTTTCATTGGGAATTCTACTTGAGGATTGTGGCTTTCTTTGGAGATGGAGAGAATCCTCTAAATATAGGATTCTTCACCGTTTACCAAACGTGCCCTAAATGATCTTTTGAAGTTCTAGAATTTCAATATCTTTGCATTTTGCTAGAACTTCAAATTCTCCTCAAAGTGGAAGTATTTGGAATTCCAAGTTAGGGGACAACTTTAGGGCCCTATTTCTTTAGTGGAATTTTTGCCAAGTCATGTACAGGAATTCCTGGATAGAAATGCGAAGGAGCAAACGTAGGCCCCCCAAAAGAGGGGCCGAAGCTATAAACAGAGGAGGAAGTGTAGGCGACTCCAAGGGAGCAAACGAAAGCTGAGAGCCATCTCGCTCGAAAGTCGGATATAGGGGGGCCCTATACTATACATCCTGCTGCCTCGGGACGACTGCACGTTACATCATAGTAGCACGACCAAATGGAGGTGGAAACCATCATGTGATATACTGTCTTTTGGAATTTCTGCACTTGCATTTTTAGATTCCAGTTACATGAAATGTCTCTTTTGATATTTGAAAATCCAGAAATTCCACTCCCTTTTGCATTTTGGTGGAATTTTTGGATGCTCAAGCCCAAAGGAGTATCCAAGAACTCCACTATGTCTGGAAATTCATAATTCTAGCAAAGAAACAGGACTTAGGAGAATTTCAAGTTGTTTAAACATGAATTCTTGAAATCTTAATAAACAAACATGCCCTTAATCTTCACCTCTAAATGTGTCCTAACACAAACAAACAGACACTAAAAGAAACCAACTATATTGTTGTTAAAAAGTAATCAAATAAATGTGCAAAGTCATCTACTTGGTGTGAACCATTTTCTTATGTAGTTATATACTTGTCTTTCTCTAACTTCAACCATGGGACATTACATTTCTCTTTGGACACATCTGATAAATGTCCCACATGGACCTTTTCATTTAGGTTCGTCACTTTCACATTTAGAGGCATATGAAAACGCAAACAAAAACAAACCAATACCCAGTAGAAGAGAGAGCACTTGGAATCCTACATACCTTTCTTTCCTGAAATTAAGAAGGTGGGAATGGATGCACTTGGATCGATGGAAGAAAACTACCACTCGTCCACTCTGCAGCAATCTTGAAAACCCCAAAAAAGTTCAGCCAAGATTACAGCCAAGGATTAATTACAGTAGGCATCTCTGCAATTTTCCACCCCACAAGTTTTCCTTTTCAAACCACGGGAAAGCAAAGGGTTCTTGTTAGGATTGTTTGTTTCCTCAAAGCAGCAATCCAAATTGATGCCTTGTCGCACGCAACCTTTGCTGGACATATTGCAATGATTGGGACCCCACCTATACCAGCTGTGTTGGCACAGGTCCCTCTGTCCTTCTGTTCCCTTGCACGTTGGACACATGCTTCTTTGATCATGATCGTTCATCTGATGGGACATGCCTTGAAACCTCTCAAATTTCTGCCCTTTTCTTATTAATTTAAGTGGGGATGCACATAGATATAACATGAACGGTTCAAGATGAATTCCATCAAATTTATTTCTATATCCTCAAGTTTCACTACAAAGGGAGAGGGACCCACCGCTTGATTCATCGCATGACAAAAATGTGATTCACGCCACACTAGCAGCGATGTCACATCAATGCCTGATTACGTTTCAGTCTGTGCTTAATTGGACGGAGGGACCACTCTTTTTTTAACTAAAACGTGAGAACCTAGATATAGAGGGGATGAAACCATCTTGAGCGGTCTGAATTATCTCTATATATTGGTTCCGTGATAGAGTTCCATAAATTTGGTACACAATTGACTGTTCCCATGTAATAGCTACGATAGACGATCCGGATTCTTCAATTTACTGTTCTTGCAATAGGGTTTTTCAGATCAATGCAACATTCTTATTATCAAAAGGAAAAACATACGCTCACTCATAAAAAAATTTAAAATTTAGAACCATAAATTAATGGCTAGGATGATCCAATGAGAATGATATTTAGTAATCCTTAATCCAACAAGTACTCATTTCTCCTCTAGCTCTTCATGTGGCCGATATCGATGTTTCAAGCACTCCTGTTTCTTAGGTGATGAAAGAAGCAGTTTCCAACCCCAAGGGGTAGCTCAGTTGGCCTAGGACTACGGTTTGCACCCGGAGGTTGTAGGTTCGAAACTGCACTACCACACTGGGGCTACAGGGGAGTTTACCCGGCTTCCCTCTGGGCCCGGAGGGATTAGTCCAACCCAAATGGTTGGGAACCCTCTGATATCAAAAAAAAAAAAAAGAAAGAAAGAAGCAGTTTCCCATGTGGCAGAAATTTGAGAACTTGAAAGTGGGGGATAGCATCATCACATGTGATCCATATCATGAAACCATGGTTAACACACACAAGGAATAAAGAAATGGAAGGAGCAGCAAGCTGTGCATACAATTCCTCTTTCTATTCTAACATGGTAGGATTATTACCCAAGTACTAAACTGAAAGGAATGGCTTCACATCAAGTAATCTTCCAGCTCACAATCCTAACAATCAAACCACCTATCACATTCCTTCTTTTTTTTTGGTGAAGTTCACCCATTGATAAGTTGAATGGTACGGGGTATCAGTTCAACGATCTCATTCAATTGTTACATAGATACTGTGATCATAGTACTGTTCTACATGGACTTGGACCTCTCAACAGCCCATTTTTGTGTAAATTAGGCTCGGGCTAGAAAAGTAGGGGAGAGTTTTCTCTTAGAAGTGCATAAAAAGATGGAGATTGGTGTCTGGGCACAAATAGATGGTTGTTAAGAGGTTTTTAAAAGGAGGACTGAACATTTTCTTTCTTGAATTGAAGGCATCAAAAGTATCATCCTCTTCTCCTTCTGTTAAATACAAATTATTACATTTCTTTCCTTTTCCACATGTTTTGCTCTCTAAGTTTAAATGCACGATAATATGTGCTTAAGAAGAATGGTGCAAGAGCTAGCTCACTTCATTTTACTCGTGGAAGCAACAAAATAGAATAAAATAAAGTTAAAAATTAAAAAAAGATTGGTGCAAAACAGTTGGAGGCTTTTTCACTGCAGTCATGCATCTATGGTTGATTGGTTCCACAAAGTATAGGGTTACCAGTCAATCTTGTTATGAATTACAATAATGAAAGTGTTCAGAATGTATGATGCCCCTACTCTAGGAAATGGGCAAATTCAAGAGATGGGACACAGAGAGAATCATGGGTTTGGTGGTGAAGTGGAGCTCTGTGGTTTGGACCATGAAGGTTTGTTATTCCTCTAGAATTCTCAAAATAACTTATGGATGCTATCAAGCATGGAAGAGTAGGCAACATGAACTGGTGATTGGATTCTTTGTAGGATTAATGACTGTAAAGCGATCATGACAAGACAAAATGGATGCGAAGTTCAAAGACTTGTGATTTTGATTAGGACCGCAATTGCAGAAATTTAGAATGGAGGATGCTTTAGGAATAGTGTTTCATATTCTTATATAAAAGAAGTTAATCTAAATGGGTCACATTCTATTGAGGAAGTCAACTGCCTTATCATCAGCTGTAAGTTCAAGATAGCTTTAACTCTCTCAACTTCATTTTTTATCAATGCAATTTAGGCATAAATTCCCCACTTTAAGATACCTTTTTGCTCTAGGCAGTCCCCATCAAGTTCTTGCTTCTTGTAAATCTTTCGATATCTTGTCTTTTACTTGGATCAATATAATCTTTGAACAAAAATCAAATACCAAATTGACTCCAATTTATCTCAGTTTAGTTTGAGATTTCCCTTGCTCTCATTAGTGCTTTGACCCTGCAAACTTGAAAAAAAATTCTAGGTCTGGGGCAAGAATTGAAGGAAAAAAAAAATCAATCACAAATCTTCGCTAAGTCACCGGAATGGAAACATTTGAGTCTTATATGAAAGGGATATCAAAGTCTTGGTTATAGTTGTAATATCCTGGACCTTGATAATGTAATTAGTCTAATTAATTAGACTAATTACATCCTCGAGGTCCGGGATATTACAATAGTGAAGTGGTGGAACTTCACATATTTTCATATAGTGCAACAAGTTAGAATTGTAAGTAGGATATGATAAATGATGCTTTGATGTTATAGTTTGAACTAGCGACTACACTATTAATCAATTTGAAACTAGAGACTACACTATTAGTCAATATGAGCCAAATATGTTGATGTCTTAGAATTTTAGACATCTGTTAGACAACTACATATAGAGATGATTTCATAGGCGATATCACCCATGGAGAGAGACCACTTCCAAAGGACTTCTTGTTGGGTATCAGGCCCCAAGTAAGTGTCACTGCAGGGGCAACATGACCCAGGAGATCACTGGGTTATCTATTCCTTGGCTTTCCCTTTTTTTCAGCTCATTCAAAGCATCTTTTTTGCACTACTTCAATTTCGTTAAACCTTTGTTATTAAACATTTTGAAGTTCTTTCATTATCCAACAAGTGAGAAAGAAAAACATGTTGATGCGCATGCAATCAATTCTAAGAAAAAAAATGTTCTAAGATTTTAAGTGATTGCTATGTGGACAACAATGTATTAATAGTAATGAAGAGTTTTCTTTTTCATTAGATGGTTAAAGCAAAACAAAACCTTTAAAACCTTGCATATATCAATCTCAATCATTATAAGGCTAGAATGAACCAGACATAGCTTCAGAAATCTTAAAGAGTTTAGAGTGCTCGTAAAGGATTTTAGAATAGATACAGAAAACATAGATTTTACTTCAATCGGGTTACTTTAACTAATACAATAAACCAGTTGAATCAGGTTCGCTTAATCCCATAAGTGTTTCATTTGTTATAATAAGAGGAATGGAGATCTTGAGTATGCACAGCTAAAAAGATTAAGTACAAATAATATACTTTTAAAACTGAGATTTGTAGGGTGAGTGCAAATATAAATGAGGAACATTAATCTATTGAAGAGTAAACTATTTAGTGTGGTGGCCGAAACTGGAAACTCAAGGACATGTTGTGGATGAACAGTAGGATAAAGATCGAGAATTGAGTCACCTGTAAATTCAGCAACATTCACTATAATTTATAAAAACACCTTTGCAAATTTACAAGACTCAAAAGATACCTTTTTGATAGAAAAATAAGAAGCTGACTAGAGTTCTTAGATGTTGTTGCTTTGTTAATTTCAATACATATATCAAAAACCCAAGGCTGATGATCATGTTTAAAATTATGGCCATCAAACGTTTGTTCGGGTTTGAGGGCTATATCAAACTGTCAAACAATTCTAAGACGTCCAAACTATCCAATCTTTTTTAGGTCTAAAGTAGGCTAAAGGCCAAAATTCATAACCCACTTTTTTAATTTATGGACTATCTTATGGACTTAATGATTTCATAGATGCACCTTCTTCTTCTTTTACTTCTGGAATTATAGAATTGTGAAATGTACTGTTAAAATACTTGATTGTTGAACAAATTATGTGGCTTAGTATCTATCAAAAAGTATCTGTGTATCCATCCTTTCCTAAGTAATTTGAATAGATTACCGCATTGAGGTTTTGTTTCATATAAAGAGATCCTTTCTTTCATATATAGTGATACAAGATAACAAATTTACAAGATGACAAGTGATAGGTCCACAAGTTTTTGGTACTCATGTAAATCAGTCCTGCAGGATCACTTCTTGTCAACTTAAATCATAGGATCAGACCTTAGGTTAAATTAATCTGATCTAAGTCGAATTCACCAGATCAAAGTTGTACAGTTGGCTGGGATTGGTTCATATTTATATAGGGTTAAACCTGATGATATATATTCAGGATAACAGTGATAATGGAGCAGGCTCTGATCGCATGTTGATTACCGGATCGCCGAGTCAAAAACAGAAAGTAGAAAAAAGAACACAGGCACAGGCAATACGGATTTACATGAAATATGTTTCAGTGTGCGACCACATTATTCACAGGGAAATACAAACTTGGATAGCTTTCATATGATGTAGAATTCATATACACAATAAGATTTCACCTCTAAAAGAAGTTATATAATAACAGCTGCCAGCGTGTCCAAATCAAATAAAGAAACAAATCAGGAAGGAGGATTTTTTCCAATGGTTCAGCTTAATTGATTGTATGTAGGCCCATAAATTCTCATCTTCTCAAGGTACGATAGACATTGATATTGCATCGAATATTTTAAGCATTTTATTTTTTGTCAAGATCAATTTTGTCAAACCATTTTTTGATCCCACAAGATATGCAATGGAGATGAAATTGTATTGTAAAATATGAACTTCATGTGTACACAAAATCTTATATTCCCTGTAAGAGATACTATAGTGGAATATAACCAAATTTAGGAAACCATTATTAAATTCGTGAAACTTATAGTCTAGTGGTATTCAAAGAATTTGGTGAAGGGTGAATGAAAGGTGAACGATGATTATATACAAGCTATATTCAGAATTTTTCCCATTGATGGTAAATAGATTCTTTCGCACTCCAACCCCACACCCCAAAACAAAAATGTTAATCCCCCCAAAATGTGCTAAGATTTTGATGTTCTTTGCCCTTCCCCATTTCACCATCACCATCCTTCACTCTTTTTTTTTTGCCCTCAACATTCCTATGTGAACCATAGGAATATGTGACTTGTCCCCTTTAGGTTGCATAAATCTATTAACCACTGGACACATCTCAATGGGATTTGTTTTAGGTGTTCTTGATTTGTATCTGATTAAAACATTAAGGCTACTCGTACAAGTAAAGATAAAATTCTTAACCACCTATTCGTTTACCATTTGAAGAAAATGGAGCAGTAGGATGAGGCCAAGAATAAAAGGTAATTAAGACTTACCAAGAAAAATGTTTAGCTAGATGTTAATGATGATTTACTAATCTTCCTTGCTTGTGGTATAATGTAGTAGCTGGCACGGTGCACCTTCTCCTGCCACCAAGCAAACCTAGCATCTACAGAAGAGCAGCAAGCAAAGGTTATCAGACAAGATGGGCTTCTTCTCACTGTACTATTATTTTTTCTAGACTTTCATAAAAACAATCATGAGTTAGTAATATCACAAATTCTCAACCAACAGACCTACTAATTTCCTTTCTATGCTGCTTATAGAGGAGTATGATCATATTATAGTAATGTTTCTATTGCTATAGAAAACAAAGAAGTGAATAAAGAGCCATATGTCAGAAAGCCAGGGAACAAAAAACAACCTCAATAACCACCCTACAATATATACCATATAACATCATAGCTTACTGTCATAAAAATATTATGCATACACCAGGTAGACACTATACCGTAATTGGTTTAGATTCTTGTTGAACTGTAATTGGTTTAGATTCTTGTTGAAGTTAGGTATGTAGATTGCAACCTGTCATCCATTGGCATTAAAAGAATTCTCAAATTGTTTCCAATGAAGGGATTAACAAAAATAGTTCTGAGCTTGCATTAGTGACCTGTTAAAAGCCTTCAGAAGCAGCAGATTTCAGTGTACGGAGCTATCCCATTAAAAGAAAAATGCCTTGTTCCATAGGATCCTTTTGTAAGAATTCAGATTGGCTTAAAATAATCATACACCAAATGTGGTTATAACATAGAAGGATCACTAGCCAAACGAGAAACGCTGGTAAAGATCTGACCTTTATGCGTCTGCGTCTGTGCATGTGATGCTTGATTCTTTTGTAAGAATTCAGATTGACTTAAAATAATCATACACCAAATGTGGTTATAACATAGAAGGATCACTAGCCAAACGAGAAACGCTGGTAAAAATCTGACCTTTAAGCGTCTGGCGCATGTGATGCTTGATTATGGGAAGTTGAGGCTCCAACAATCTATCAGAAGAAACTGAAAAATGGGAAAAAGGAAGACAGAAAGGGTTGATGTATCCCCCAGCTCTGTGCCCATAAAAAGTTCATAACATTTAAGACCAAGAGATACAGAAATGCAGCAGATAACAGAAGAAGAAAAGTTTTTTTAGCTAACTGGGGATATGGGGTTGGTTGCATTTGTGGAATTCAGGATCTACAGAAGGAAATATTTCATATGTCATTTGTAGTGCATCGTACTTTTAATATATTCTAATACATATATACAGTTGAAATAACAGTTCTAATACAGCACCATCTCCAATTCCTCCAGAAAGTAAGGGAAAAAAACAAAAGGCTTCTTTCTCATATATATATAACTAAATCATTTAAAATTCCCATGCAGTAAGAAACAAACAAACAAAAACAAAAAGGCCTTGCCATGGCTGAACTACATGCAATGTTCCCTATCATCATCTTCATCATCATCATCATCATCAAATTCTTCTTATTGAGTGCCAGTGGCAGCTGCAAAAAGAGGAGCTTTTTGGGTGTTAGGTTAAAGACATTTTACAGTGAGAATCCATATCCATTTCTGTTTTTTTTTTTCACCATCTCTCTCTCTCTCTCTCTCTCTCTCTCTCTCTCTCTCTCTCTCTCTCTCTCTCTCTCTCTCTCTCAGATATTCAATTCTAAGGACAGGGACGACTTCCTTTTCTTGGGCAACTCTTCTAGTCCCAAAGGAAGTGGAGTGCCATTGAAGAGCCTTAATTGGAGAGAAGGAAGGGAAGGAGTCTGTGGGGAAAGAGATGAAACCCTTGTCTGCGACACGGTCGATGACAAGAAGTCGCCATCGGCATCCTCTGTGGTGGGGCTCTCCAGGTTCACGCCGAAGAGCCTCAGACGCTTGGCCGCTACCAAATTACCCGGGACCACTGGCACCGAACTGAAACCCATCTGCAAAACCTCATTCCTAACCCCACTCACCACCCCTTGTGGACCGGCTTGGCCCCGGTAAATCACTGGACCGGGGCTCACCCCGCTGTAGCTATGACCATGGCCGCCTGCGCACCTCCATCGGCCAAAATTCAACTGCTGCTGCAAGCTCATGTGAGTGTGACTCGATGAGGCAGGCATGAGGAAGCTCCGGCCCCATGGGCATCTCGGCAGCTGGAATGCAGCCTCCGCCACTGTTGCCACCACATTAGTCCGCCGCTTCCAGTCGATGTAGAGGCGGTCCTTGGCCAACTCACCCAACCCCCTCTCGAACGAGACTATGTCGCCCGCGTCGAGCTTCTTCTCCTTGACAAAGCGGCTCCATCCTTTGGTCATCACATAGCTCTGGCTGCTGTTCCAGTAGGAGTACCGGAACCGCCATGACTTGCCGCTCCGATCTTCAAAATTCAAAAGCAGGCCCTTCTCATTAGCTGTAGAATCAAGGGGGAAGTACTTCTCTGCATGCTGCTTCGGTATCACTAAGCGATTGAGCTTACCTACATCACTCGGTGTCACAACCTTATCGAACATGTGCTCTCTCTCCACGTTTTCTCCTGCTTTGAAGTCTCCTTCTCCGCCACCTTCTCTCAACCCCATGTTGTTGAAATTGGTTATGTGATCACCATTGTGGAGCTTGAATGCTGCCTGATCATAAATCTGTGTTGCCCACTGGCTCCTGGGGTGATTGGCCACACCTTTGTGCCAAGAAGGTGGTGGTGATGATGATGATGATGATGGAGAGAATTGAAAAGGATGGAGCATGCCCATGTCACCTAACATCACCTTCTTTTCCATCTCACTGTACCTCTCTCTCACTTTATCTAATTCCATGTACTAGAATTCTTTTGTAGCTCAAGAAAGAGAAGATTCAGACAAAAGGAATAGAGGGTCCTTTCAACTGTGTATATATCTAAGAGAAGATTATTTTTTAATTTCTTCTTCTTCAATTGTGTGAGACTGAAGAGAAGAAAGATGGGAAAGAGGAAAAGAAGAGCTGGATTAAGGAGAGTGTTTCTCTTAGAGAAGGAAAAGGAAGGCTACAAGCCATGAGGGGAGGGATGGGTTCTTATTGACTTTTTTTAACATATGGCCTCTTTGCTGTCCCCTCGCTCGAAGCTTCCGAAAACTACAGCGAAAGAACGTGTGTGTGTGTGTGTGTGTGAGAGAGAGAGAGAGAGAGAGAGAGAGAATTTCCATTTGCTACCAAGAACTAACTATAGAGAGAGAGGCTTAGCTAGAACTAACTATAGAGAGAGCAGCTTAGCTGGGGAGGGTTCTAGGCTACAGTATTCGTTTACTACAATTCTGACGGTTATCCTTTTAATGGATTTGGATTCTTTAATGGATCCAGGTCCTCTAAGTGCATCCAACTAACCTATCAATTACAGTTTCTGGACCTAAGTAAAGATTGAAAAAAGATGTCAAGTTTATTGAATTGAATGGTTTTAGTTGAATGATTCAAGTGGATGAAATATACGGTAAAAATAGAAAGTTACCTTACATAAGGGCTTGTTTGGCCGAGAGCATTTCTATTAAAGAGATTTCTTGACAAAAATGCAGAGGAATTTCTCAATTCCTTACTTAATTGGATTTAGGTGGTTGAAATTTGCTGACAAAGTGAAAAATCACTTTAGGTGAGCTCAATTCTTTAAATTATAGAATTCAGAATGCGTTTTTGCCATTAGTATTTTCAGTTCGACTTCTTGGGGGATAGCACGTGGAATTCTCCAAATGCTCCAAATAGCACATCATCAAATGCTTGCGATCAAACAAGTCCTAAAGAATCTATAGCACTAGCTGAGAATTATTTGTCAAATGATATCTTGGCGTTTTGTATACCTTGCATTGATTTAATTTGTCAACACTCTCTTCTCAACTATACATTGGATAGGCATCATTCGACGTATTGGATGGCTTGATGTCTGTGATGTTGGGTTATGTCTTCGATTCCTGATCAATCAGATCAGTTCATCAGGGCAAGCCAGGATCCAAATCTAGCTGGGGATATCATGTTGGTCTTTGTACTAAGGCTTTTTTTAGGTTTTATAAAGAGATTGTTATATATAACCCTATATAGGAAAAAAGAGGGACAAAAGAAGTGTGCGTTTTCCCCAAGTGATTGCTCGATTAGATTTTGTTTCACCCTATGTTTGAATCGATCCTAGATAGCTAAAGTTTCGCTGGCTTGATTGTCCTTCTAAATACCATCAACAATGGGCCAGTAATCCACAAGCTCCATATTCATGACAAACATATTTGATGGTCAAGGGGAATATAAGTTGGATAGTAGTCTGACAAACGCACAGTGGAGTCCAGCCTAAGTAAGGAAAGATGCATCTTCATGCGTTGGGTCCATGAATAATCTGGTTAGGCTCATGTGAAGGTGGGTGTCCTTTTCATGATTTGGGAGTTTATATTCGCTTGGTGATAAGCCCAAAAGGCCAGTTGCTCCAGAGTGCATGAGCTTGTGTTAGATTTCCCTTGTGAGAGAGATGCATAGGCATGAACGAATGGGGAAAACCCTAGCTAGGGTTTATTTTCTAGTGGGTGATGTTTTGGCTTTTGGGACCATTGCTTTTGAACATGGGCCACATGACCTACTTCGGGAAGAGGGTATGTATTGTATAGAATACCCCACCTGGCCCCTTACTCTTCCAAGGACATTTCTCATAGAGCAATACAAGATTTCTCAAGTTGTGATGTCACAACATTCAATCCAAGAATACAGGTGGCTACTTAGCATAAAGGTTCTTTCCTTTCACCCACTGTCAGTATACGTGCTCATGTGGTGCAGGTGAATTAGGATTACATCATGTGGCCTCTTCTACCCTGCCAGGGGTTACACAAAGTAAAATAGAAATGACTCAGATAGCCATTCATGAATTCTACCTCTTAGAAATCTATTAGTGGGAGGATGTGAATTAGGCTAATTGATTGCGCATAGTTTTAAGAGAAAATAATCAACTCGAAGTCAAACTACAGTCATCTTTTCTTTTTGGGTCTACTCAGCTACTTTTATGAATGGTTAATGGTTGAATGAGATAAGTTGTGCATAAATTGATTATTGATAAAAGACTGACTTCATTTGATGGTTGCTGCCATCTTGTTAAAAAGCTGCAAAATAAACAGCTTGAGCGATTTTGCGTAATCGTTCATTTCGCATGCTGTTATTTCAATAGTTATGATTACTAAATTAAATTAAAATCAGATTTTGGATTTTTTTAATGGGAATTCAAATTGGCTCTTAGTCCGGGTTCCGAATTGTTTACAAGAACGACCGGGTCAAAACATCAGAATCGGATCTAATATGATGTAAGATACCATGTACCAATGCAAACGCTTAAGTTGATAAGTGGAAGATCCAAACATGTATATGAAGCCCTATCAAATCCATTACTTAGGTAATGTAGGATGTGGGACGTACTTTCCCAATATTTTCTAAAAGCTGACCTACTAGGGTGATTTCTAGGTATTGATTGCCTTTGTTGTTCTTCATTTTCAACCACTTATGAGATGAATTCCAATGTATTCTATACAAACGAACAGGTCATAAATGGATATTGATAGAGCCGAATTGTGGCTTGTTGAGAGCCCTCCAAACTACGATATCTGGTTGACCTTAGCAAATCTTACTCTTTACATTCTTATACTACGATATCTGGTTGACTATTAGCTACTTTCATATCAAATTCCTTAGTCAGCATTTCTTTGCTTCTATACGTTATACCATTTCATAGCCTAGCATCAAATCTCACTTAGCTTCCTCAAAGAGGAAAATAAAAGAAAGAAAGATAGCCTCATGTTTTCTTTACCAATCTAATCAAAGCAATGATTAGTTTAGCAATTTATAATTTGCATATGATGTTCCCAATATGTTATACTTCTGCTAAATTAAAAATAAAAATAATGATTTTATCCCTTATTTGATGGTCCCTTTTAAACAGTATATTGGCATCATGAAGTAGTTTCATTTTACTTTCACAGAGGGTTGGTTAACATTAGGATGATAGCACTGTATACAATTTCTAATTATTAAGATAAAACTCTAGTTACATTCATTTGGTCAAAATTAACAATGAAAGATGCTGAGGCTAAGATGATATGTTGGACTTTTACTTTTGCATGAGGTAAGTGTTGGGTTTTTTTTTTTTAATAATCTTTCAGCAATTAGAGAATTAGAAAAACTTCAGTTCATTTGCTTTCTTGTTAGACTTGGGCGGTCTCAAATTTCCATCAGATCGTCCATTTGGTCCGATCAAGTTTTATTGATTAGTTGGCAAGCATCCCAACAATCAATCTAATAAAGAATTTTGACTTTTTATAAAAAGAAAAGATGCCTCAATCTAAGAATAAGAATCTAGTTGGGTTCGATTGCGTTTCCACAGAATGCGCCAAAGCTTATAAATGTCTATTGATTATCTGGCAAACATCCCAGCAATCAGGTGGTTAAAATCAAACTAAAGTCAATGCTAAAATCAAGATTTTTTTTTTTTTTGAAAAAAAGACCCTTCAATCTAAGAATAAGAATCTAGTAGGGTTTCATTGGGCTCTGGCAAAATTGGCTGAAGCTCCTGATTGTTAGGTACGGTTCAAATGAGCGTCGTCCCTGTGTTTCTGCCAAATAATAATCTAAGCTGCATCAGGGTGTGGTGACCTTGGCCTATGAAGCCAGAAAACCAAAGATTCACTTCAATGGATGGTCCTTGCCATGGACAGTGCCGCTGTATGGTTTAGGTATGATATGTGCTTTATTAAGTCGTCCTACAGACAGTGGAATTGACAAAATGGATGGTCCTGATTGAACCTGTCAAAATGCAAGTGGTTGCAGTCTACGTTCCCACCTATGGCAACTTACATCTTGGATTGCTCCAAAATTGACATTACACGTTCTCTGCATGTGGGGTCCACCCAAACTGATGAAATGTGATGCAGAGCTTTATCTGTCGGGTGATATGAATAATTGTGGGGCCCACCCAAAGGGACTTCCTTTTTTTTTTTTTTTTCACAAAAAGAAAAAAAAATGAAGAAAGAGAATAGAGATAAATAGCTCTATCAGCTGTTGCTAACAGTGTTGTCTTCAAAATACCACTTAATATGGCATTTCCAGACAATGAAAACAGTTTAATCTTCCTTTTCAAAATTTAAACCTTCTTTCTTATGCTCAAGTTTTCTTCATTTTTAGGAATCTTGGACACTTCATATTCAGATATCAAATGAAATAAACCCTATATCTGATAGTGCAAGTTGACCCAACAAATAAAAAGAAGTACCTCAATTGAAAAATTATGTCCTACCCTCCATGTTTGATGGTTTGGCCATATTTACAAAACCCCATGTTTTATAGTTGAGATTTTGTGAGTGGATAAATAGAAGTGACATGAAATTGCATCCAGTTTGTCCCAATACAAAGAACCACCCTTGCAGCGTGATTCTCTCACCTGTGCTGGTATTAATACCAACACGACCAAATCAATCAACATAGGAAAGGATTTAGAGAAGGCCGGATCTATCCATTCACAGATGCACCCCCACAATCACAATCACATCTCCACCTCGTGTTCTCAAGTATTATTAGAAGAAAGGAATGAGATAAGAGCAGAGGAGACACTAGAAGAGTAAATGCAATGGCAGCCTTTGACATCATCATAAAGAAATTACAAAAACAAGATGCCACTTTCAAGTAGGCCATCCCAAAAGCCTGAAAAGCACCGCTTATCCTTGTGTAGTAGGCCACTCGAAAGCAGCAAGGTCGTTTTGCATGCGTCCCATATGCATATATTACTTGTGTAAGTTTCTACAGCTTTTTAATTAATAGCTGCCTTGGGTGGGTCCCACTTGTGCAAACGATCTGAATCGTTCCTCTTCTCCAGGGAATGTTTGGACGTAGATTGTTGGAATTCCTTTACCTGTCAGATGTTGGTATTTACCATAAGTTTGACAGATCGATGTAGCTATTGGTACTTGTTGGATGCCCATTAAACCAGCCTCTGGTTGGAATGATACGGAACCTGCCAGCTGCTAGGGGCCAAATGAAATAGAGGCCACCATCTGATGTGGTCCTATTCCTATTCTAGGCTTCCAACTTCTTATATGTTATACTTGCATCCATCCAGGTTTGGTGTCCGTGTGAGGCCCACTTCGTAGCATGCAAGTGGTGGACAGATCTCCACACAGATTAGAGAAAAGAATTGGAAAAATATCAGTGTGGTCCAATTGTCTTAATGTTTTGATAACAGCACATTTTCTTGGAGAATCAATCAATGTACATCAAGTAGGTTGGATGAAAGTGATGTTGGGGTAAGCATCGACTTGAGTAGTGCTGGATTGCATTGATCATAGGCAGGCCACATTGCACACAGCCACACAACAAAGGCCACCTTAGCTCCTCAGTCTTTTAACCGTGAATTCCATTCTCACCACTCAGTTGATCGAAACTTAAGGTTTAAAATCATTTTATCAGACTGTAACCGGGCTGACACTGTATCCACGTCCAAAGTGAAATTCATCCAATCATGTCGGTTGTCAAGCATCCAGGTGGGCCCAATTGAGGTAGACATCAAGGCCTTTCCTGGACAATCTCATCTTACAGTGTATTCTAAGGATGAAATTATTACAGTGTATATATTTGTTACCTATACATCATAACAGTAAATGCTAACGCAGACCTCAGGAACTCATAACGAATTGGCGCTACTATGAATATGCAAGTATGCAAGGACGTGGTGTGGGCGTAATAGTAGTAGGAGTAGGACCACATCAGATGGAGGGCTTCCTCCTTCGTTTGGCCGCTAGCTAGCATGTTCCGTAATTCCTCTTCTGGCTTTTCTCGTTCTCTGGAAGTACAGTCAGTCTCTGTATCCCTTCCCCTGCCTCTTTCAAAAGTAGAAATGTTCACTTACTTGGTCCCAGCATATATGTTTTAGGTTTGTTTTTTGTGATAATTGTGTTTAGTTTGTGCAGGTGAAGCCAATAGATGTGCCTGAATAAATATCTATTCGATTAAAACATTGCAAACCAACCATATCTCTAGTTTCTTTCTTAATCTTAGGATATGTTTGTGTGTTGACTATGATAATTGGACTACGTACCGACTATGTATTTCATGTTTTAACCACCCCCTAGCTCTATTACTCTGTCTGTGTTTTCCCCCCTTAATTTGTATTGAAAATTAAGTCTCACCTCGCAATAGTACTACAATTTAGAGACAAATCCAAACATAAGTGACCATTGATTTTACCGGAAAAAAAATCACTTTAGATGCGGACTATACCGAAAAGGCCCTCTTAGTTTTCCTCGCATTCAAGTTTGCATACATGTTTCACCTTATGTCTTTCATACATCACCTCTTAAATAATCTTTTGTTGGACTTTTTTAGGAATTCAACTCCATGCAAATAATGGTGTAGTCACCGTGATTAATTTAAGATTCCAGAATAGTTTAGACGCTCGTAAGTAAACAGTTTGGATTTCTGAAACATTAGTCCCCCTTGCGCTGCAAGTGATTGATGATGATGGCTAGATGTTGTAGAGCATCATATCTTAGGATATGAGTATCAGCTCTGATGAACCAAAGTCTGCCGACTCACTTAACAACTTGCTTATGAGACAAGTTGCAGGTTGATTACTGGCATAGGCTCATACTCCATCAGAGTCAGATTAAGATGTAAGCCCACTCAATTAACTTGGTTGTCGAGTGATCGTGATTGTGTTCGAGTCCCCCGTATAGAAAAAGAAAATTACTTGGCCATCACTAGCAGCCAAGTATTCGGGTCTAATCAATACAGCTCTATTTCAAAAAGATCTATTTTAATTCGCTGTATTTCAAATAAATCAGATTAGGCAAATAGGCCTAGTTTTTCAAGCAGATATATTTGATAGGAAAAATATTAAATATTAAATGACTGTGACCTTTTAATGTGTCTTTTATCTTTTTCTCACTATTTATCCACAAAAGAGCCCACATCAAATGAATGATCAAGATTAATAATTTATGGATACAGTTTCATGTAAACTAATTATTTGTGAAAACTATGTATCAAACTCTCGTCCAATCAATTAAAGTGCCGAGGACGATTAAATTCAAGAACAGGGACATGTGCATGTATCTGTTGAAAAAGCCTTTAATCACGAAAGAAGAAAAAATGAAAAAGAAAGAGCAAAACCTTCCATAGACTTCCCTACCCATCATTTTCAAGAGGCTCCTCCCTAGCTAGTGCCTATATTTTCTCGGCTACGTACTGAGTCTTTAAACCATTCTCAAGACTCAAGCTATAGAGAGGTCCCCTGAGTGGTGTTTGATACTGCAGGGAAATGCAGGATTCATTCGACTTTAAACCTGTAAAAGGGTCATGTATATATATAGGTCACGAGAATTTCTCCAGATTAAATAGGAGGAGATGCTTTTGAAGCTGGTTTGAGATTTCCAAGTGGGGGTGGGGGTGTGGGGGACTAAATGCCCATCAAGGTTGTCAAAGGAATGAGATACAGTACTGATACAGAAAGCAAGTGGGTTAGGGTCGTATAGGTCAAAGGTGTGTATGGAGGGAGATTGCTGTACGTGAGATCGATGTGGGTGGGACTGGGACCAAGAGCAAGAGCAAGAGGATTGACTACTCTCTTCAAACTTCATAGATCTCTCTTAGATTGGATGGATGACTCGGTCAGGAGCCAATCTTCTCAGTCATGACTCGTGACCCAATTGGAAGTTGGTAAGCTTTCGGCCAAAAGCTCCATACAAAGTTGAACTGGGGGGCGTTATACGTCACTGTAATGTATTCTTCGGCTAGCTATCTTGATGTTCCAAGCCTACAGTACCTAAAAAGATGGGCTAGCTAGAAAATTATGGTTGCCATGGGCAATATTATGTATTGCCAATTGATATACATGCATGAGACCTTGACTTTACTGAGATATGAACCCACTGGTGGCAGTGACCTTAGCTTTCTTAAGATTTGAATTACGAGGAACTGATTTTTCATATTCCATATTCACGTGATTCTATTTTTATTAAGTCAATTTTAGATATATATTTACTATTGATTTTTCATTTCTAATGCCTCATATACAAACGTATGTCCGTATATTGTTAGAGAAACAGAATATTGTTAGAATTTAGTAGATTATCCTTATCCTTGGAATAAAATTATTTTTAGAATAAAATTAGTTTGATTATAATTATAACCGTAGATATTAGTGGCCTTTGTTAAGATCCAGATCCATTGGACTTTTAGATATTAGATAGTGAAAAGATTCGATATGATCGACACCACTTTCTTATCAGGATTAAGATCTTACACTCAGTTGTCGAATTGAACCCCTAGCAGGGACTGTGGTACATTCAATATTGAGATAGAGAGAGGATCAATCTGCGATCAGGATCACTGGATTGCAGGTGGGTTCAGACTTGATCAGACTACAGAGATAAAGTTATCAATTTGTTCTAATGTATTAAATATATGATGTACTGGCTGGTTTGCCTGTAAGCATATTGGTACAGGGCGGCCCCGACCATGGGCCAGAAAATCAGGCCTGAACCATAGAGCTATAAGAATCTGATAAAATTGTACCATTTAAAAAAGGCTGAGCACGTAGCCAATTGAGATACGTTGCTTTCTGGTAGGTTCCGCTGTGCCCAAAGTCATATGTGGGGTCTAACAAAAATTATTAGCATTGCACATTTTTATCTATCTGTTCTAAATCATATGAACAATAGTACAGACTTCATTAATTTGACACTTTATTTCGATGGGACCACTAGTAATGATCCATGGAGATCTAATTTTTCCTCCTACAGTTTTTTTAATACTGACGCTGGCAACGGTAGACACAGGTAGGAATTATGTGGGTATGAGCTGGGCCTTTAACCATAAACAGGCCCAGGACCATTTAACATTTGAGCAAAAAAAATTAGGCACATGTACAGTCCACAGCCTAAATCAACAGAACCAGCCCAACATGGTCTGGGTACGGGCTGGACCCTCCCATGAGTAACCTCTACCAGATCTTCTTCAATGAGCCTGTTAAATTCCGACATCCAAATGCATTATGTGATGATGCACATCTGTCACATCAATAAAATCTGACCCAAGATCAGGACCAAATCTAGCCTATAGACCTAAATCCATTTGGGGGACTCTCATAGGGAGATAAGACTTTTCTGGTCTCTAGCTTGAAAGAGGCATGTTAACAATCTTGTCCACTATGTAAAATCATGGATGTCCACATGTTGTGTCCTCTGTGTATGTAAGAAATTGATGTCCTTATTAGAACTCAGCAGGTGATTCTCTTCTTCAAGCCATATCAGATGGTTGGGGATCTCCAAGACTCCAACCAGCATTCTCCCCATACTCCCATATAAAATAATGCTTACAATCTTCTGGATATATCTGCACACGTTTTCCTTAACCCAGCAGGTTGTGTCAGGTACTGAGTTAACCTAGGTCCAGCCTGCAGGATGCGTGTTGGTGGGCTGAAGCTGGCATGAAACCAGAATCACCGAGCCCATTAGCCCAGGAGAAACTTTAATAACCGAGCCCATACCTGAGCCCAAGCCCAGGTTGATAGTATTGGCTAGTGTTCATCGACGCACTAGGTAAGGGGGTTGTAAGTATCAAGCATGGGCATGTCTATCAAATCCCAGAGAGTCATTGGCACATGTTAATAAGGTATTTGAATTTTACCTGAAATCTTTTTTTTTTTTTTTTTTGCTATTGGAGGGTTCCTAACTCTTCGGGTCAGAGGGAAGCCGGTTCGAACCTACACCTTTCGGGTGCGAACCATGATTCTAGGCCAACTGAACTACCACTTGGGGTTACTCTGAAATCTATTGGATTAAATATTTGGCAGGTTTTAAAGTCAACAATTCCTCTTTGCACTAGGGCACTAAGAACAAGGAAGCAAATTAGGTGGGAAACTTCTGTTTCATATATTTGCCAGTTGTAATTGCTAATTCATTTGCATCAGAAAAGGCAGGAAGCAGTATCCCAACTAATGATGCTAACCTGATACCCCAGTTTAAATAATCACACACCCTAATCACAAGTAAGCCAACTGATATAATAGTCAAATATCTTGTGATTTGGGGTACATCTAAAATCACTCAAAGTGTAGCATTAGCTGATAAAATAGAGGAAGAATGTGAATATTGTTGAAGAACTCGATAATTACGAATGTGAGAGATCATCCTCATTATATAGATTGTCATATTCCCAAAAATGAACCCAAGATATTATGCGATGTTACAATCCGATACGGATAACAAGATATATGGCACTACAGTGGCGGCTCCAGGAATTCGAGTTAGAGGGGTCAGCAAAAGACTTATCTTCCACAAATCGAATAAATTTATTTTCCCCTTTATCAACATCTGTCATCTACTTTCGATAATTTGACAAATATAATATAAAGTTCTCAAATAATCTAATTACGACAATCCGACAAAGATAACATTGAATTCTCAAATAAAAATAAACAGAAATATCTAAACACGGAAGGTATTTAGATGTTAAGTTAGGATAAATAAAAAGTTACGGACAGGATATCTAAAAAAGGAAATCTTCTTTAAAAAATAAAAGTTGGACCCATTATTATTATTATTATTTTAAATAGATAGATGACCCATTAACTTAGGCATTGAGTAGGGTAAAAAACTTCTCATAAGTTCAATTCATGAAAGAAATTCTTTTTATTTTTAATATTTTCCCAGATCTCAGTGGGGTCATTTGATCCCCACTGGGATTAATGTAGCGCAGCCCATGTGGTACTACCCAGTTATCTTCCCTTGATCTGGTACTTGGCATTAGTGTCCATCTGGTGGTCTATATTAACAAATTAAATCTTATGCCAGATTCTCCAATGGCTTTTGGGTGAAGCGTATGGGAGCCTTGAAAGCAAGCTGCTTTTGTTGTAAGACTCTCGATGTTTTCTACCGCTATCAAGAGTTTTACTAAAATAATGGTGTGCTGTAGATGGTAGTAGTCATTTTCCTGAATTCACTCATCTGGTAGTCATTATTTTATGACCATATATTCCTTTAATCTATGGGTTACTTGCACAAACTGCATTTTTGGTAAGGCTAAATGTTTTCTACCTAAAATCTAATAGTGCATGGTGTGGTGAAGATGGTAGAAGTCACTATCATGGTTTCATTTGAGGGTCATATGACAGTGTTTTCCTTTGATTAAGGGGTTACTTGCACTGAATCTTAAAATGAGTTCTAGAGCTTCAGTAGATACCAATGGTTTGGCTTTCTTGTTCTCAAGACTCTTATATGCCCAGGTGAATCAAACATACGAACAAACGTATTATTATTTCTCTTTAAGGCTGAATGTTGGTTGCAAAAAAAATCTCAAAAAAACCCTCAATTATGGTCTTAGGAGAAGCCACATTAGCTTATTGGGGCCTATTTGTGGACGTGTCATTCCAAAAACATATAATATGTGCATTTTCAATAAAAAGTGTCTCTTGGGCTAAAAATGTACATTTTCAATAAAATGTCTTTTGGGCCCATTTGTGTGGAATGTGGATGTAACACAATTCAAAGGGATGCCTTGGAACTCTATAAATTAAGGTTATTTAAAAAAAAATTATTTAGTATTCAAAATTAGCATAAATGCATATATATCATTTATTTTGTGTATGCTGGTGTGGATTAAGCGATGAAATGTTTGGTTTTTATAATTTTTTGGTTGATTTGAATTTTTTATTAGTTTGTTATAAATAGATTTATACGAATGTAATATTAGTTTTAATATATTATTCATAAGTCTTAACTTCTTTCTTATTCTAAATCCCATAGCCCTCTTTTATCTAGAACGGCAAGTGGGCCCTACAATGGTTTTAATATATTATTTAGGATTTAACATGTGCGGTGCACAGGGGCTTCATGCTAGTCGATTTTTATACATGGTCTTAGAATGAATTATCCTTCATAAACTCTCCTTCTTGATTTAAGAAAGGTGACCAATATTTAGAGCCAGCTCGTTTGCTTTAAATACATAGGAACTCATGATCAAATTGTAAGATTATTAAAGAGGTAACAGATTAAAAATATAAGGTGGGAATGCATATGGGACCATGGCTTTCCTACGATTTGATTTATTAGGGTTGAGTAAGTTTCCATTAAAGTGAAGGTCATTTGAATGCCGTTTTTCGATATTCAACTTTAATTATTCATTTTTAACCCTTTAAAAGAAACATAAAGTCATAAAATTCCTAGAAATTCAATTACAGAAAATAAATCGGACAATATTAATGTCACAGTAATGGACAGATTTTCAAAGGGCTGTTGTCCCCGAATTCAATATTATCTTTGAAGTATTCTTCTCACAGTCTTGTAGAAAATAAAGTGCTCTATTAATATAAGAAACCGTGCTTCATGGAATAATTTAATTTACTTTTGCCCGCGGTCTTTGCTTAGCATTAGCCAATCTAGATTGATAGGTTAAGGTAATAATGATGATGATGACGACGACCCCCACCGAAAAGACGATTCAATATATAAAACAGTAAAGAAGAAGAAAAGTGAGAAAGTCTTGATTAGCAAGATCTGGTGAGAGGTAATATAATCTGGCTTGTGGGGCCAACCAATACCATCCATGCTTAACAAAGTACTTGAATATATCATATCATTATCAATACAACTGTCATTATACATTGTTTACTTAATTGATTGTTGATACATAATCAAGAAATAAAATTTTAAATCCCTCATCCCAAATGCTTTACAGTGTCCCTTCCTCTATCCATTATCAATCAATTGATCACTCTGCAATTCGAACGTATCTCTCCAGCATTGCCTGTGAGTACGCCTATCTGACCCATCTTCACCATGGCTGCAGCAAAGTTGGCTCGCCAACCCAACCCACTGACAGCATTCTGTGTCACTTGGGCAGCAGTTGAGGGATCGGTCATGAGGGCCTGATCAGAAATGAACAAGCCACGGTTCGCCAGAAGATCAGAATAGTAGGCAGTGTCCATGAAATTAGGGCTACTCGGATTGATTGGAACCACAAGGTTAGGATTTGTGCTCCCTCGTGGGCACTGCTGCTTCAATTGGTCCGCATAGCTTGGGTCTAAGCTTGGGTCTTGACTTGTCGTCGAGCTGAAATTGTACAGTCTGTTGCTAAATGAAGTGCAATGAGAGCGGCCAATGGTGTGAGCCCCTGTACATATCAAGATCAAAACAAACTTATGTTACTAGATCTAAAGCCTTGTTAACATCCTTTAATTAGTACTAATGTCTATCAACAACTGACCCAGCCCATCAATCTTCCAGGTTGGTGTCATTTGTTTTCCACCATCGTGGGCCATGTGCATATTTCCATATCAAATGAATAAACTAGTTGGCTAGTCTGAGTCATGAGCCAAGGAAAATTTGTTGGTTTTGGGACATGACAATTCCTATGTGCGAATTGGGGCCGATGTGATCATTTGGGTCAGACAAACCAAGGATGCGCCAATAGTCATCACTTCATTGGTGTTTTACTCGAGGGGCTGGTGTCCTTTACATTTCAACAGTGACCATTCAAGCCCATATAAGAAAAGGCACCATTAATGCTAGCTTACTTGCATACAAGTATAATTTTTAATAAGATGATCACATTTGACATAGATCCACTCTCAATTTGTTTCTCTAATTGGTTGGTTTGGACTTGTGAAAAGCAGGTGAATGGATCCAACAGTTGATAATTAGAGATTCATACCTGAGAGTGTAACCATTTCTTCTTGTGTCAAACCTTTGCTTGCAAAGAATTGACTGAGTTGGGCCACATTAGAGGTGGGTCGAGGTATATTTATAAAGGTATCGGAAAGCAGTGAAATCCTTCCATCTCTTCTACCTGCCGGGACATCGTACCCAAATCCTCCTGTCTGCATAAACAAAACACATGAAAACACAGATTAATTAACTAATCATAGGAAGAGAAGGTATTGGATTATGATATTATCACATGAAAATTGAACTATCCTTTACTTTCTAGTTCCCAGGTTTTGAAACTTTCCTAAACTACGTCTATACCGAACTAAGATTACCACGTGAAACTGTGCCATTTAGATAACACCAATGAGGACCCCATTGGAAAAAATCAAGACCCATTTGAAAGCTATCAAATCAAATGAAAGATTACTTACCAACAGCACACCATCCCTGGCTGCAAATGCAAGAATGTCAGCACATGAAACAACTCCTGGACATATGGTTTCCAATTGATCCTTGGCATTGTCGATGACTTCGAACCCTCGAAGGCTAGGGTTGTTAACTGGAGAGTCCTTCTCAGCCTTGTTTGGTGGGTTCGTCGTGGAATCAATGAGAATAGATCCATCACAACCCTGAAAAATGGTAACAGGGATTGCTTAGTAGTGAAGCACGTGAACTTGGGGTAGTGAAAAGTACACTTGGCCGGGTTGCAGCTTATTTGAATGAAAAGTTCCATACTATGATGTATTGACCATGGGGCTGAAAAAAAAAATCATGCCTGGGTGATCATAACCATCCATTGGATAGGCCCCAATCTAGACAGACCTCGGTCTAATAATCAGTTTAATAAATTGCCTTTACCATTGATATTAAGATAGCCAATAGCAGAAACGATTATATACAAAAAGTTAAGATAGACAAATTCATATGCTGTCCAAGATCGAAGGGCCAGGAAAAGGGTAAATCAAAACTTCTCATTATGGATAAAGGTCATCCAAAACATCACCCCGGTAGATTATCTTAGTCCTTGGTTTAATGGCCTTAAATTTTAATGATATTCTAGATTTTTTTTAAGTGAGTGAATATATATTTGATTAGTATCATAGCCTTATTTCATCTATTATCTCTCTCTCTCTCTCTCTCTCTCTCTCTCTCTCTCTCTCTCTCTCCATCAAGTGTGTTAACATAAAACTTATTGATAAAAGTAAATAAATAATATAAAGCGAAAGCTAAACTTACCCTAATAAAGCAGTCATGGAAATGCATTCTCACTAAACCAGCAGCAACACCCCCATCACCAATAAGTGCCCTGGAAACCTCCCCCAAAACAATAGCCTCTGCAACAGGGCACGTATCGTCATAAAACCCAACCTGAAGCTGAGCTTCCAACCCAGTACTCAGCCACAATCCCACAGCCAAAGCCACCCATATCTCTACTCTCTTACCCATTTCTTGGATTCTCCAGTATTCAACTCTCCTTTGCACTAAACTTCAATATATATATATATAGACAAGAAACGTAACAAGGGTTGAACCTATATGAAGGTTAGTGGCAAATGATCAGAGCTCTGGAATACGTTGCGTTTTCCGTGGAAATTGAACCATTGAAAAGTTTATGAAAGCTCAGAGACAACAGGACTGACAATGAGATTTCTGTTCTGCATATTCTATAAGGTTTTAATCGATTCTGGTGGGAAGAAGGCTTGGATAAGTATAGAAGAAACCGAAGTGTGGTGAGATCTTAGTGGCAGTGATTGCAATCTCAGGAGCAAAAGAGGCCATGGACTGAATTTAGAAGGCGACAGATGATTACAAAATTAATATATGAAAGATACGCAACGCGGATCTGCGGGTCGGACCAATCTCTTGTTGTATGTATTGATTGTATTCATATAAATTACAGACATTGTAATAGTATTTTAACTTTATATGTAGTTTCATTTATTAAGACCGCGTAAAACGTGAATCTGACCCAACATTACTTGGTCAAAAGTTATCCAATTCTTCAACCTGTCCAAACCAAGATCAAACTCATGCACCCCTTTAAGTGCACCCATTGTCATCAAAAGGTTGAGATGCTGTCACCTGGATACATTTGATAAAGGCCCACACTAAAGCCCCTTTCACTGTTTAAATAATATGCATGCATTGGAAAATTTCATCAGTCATGACTCTACTTGTGATAGAAACCTAGACGCAATGTCCTAAAACTCAATTAAAGAATTCAAGACATTGAAGAAGGTCAAAACCACCTCGAATTTCAAAACTTCTCGAATTCGTAACATCCCCTTTTTTTCCTTTTTTTAATGTTTTCTTGTTTTCTTCTGCTCAAATTCATACATTCTCTTTGAAGCTGAAATATGCAGTGGGTAGGCTAAGCAGCTTCTAAATTCAGTTATAAAAAATGAAAGATGTTTTTTTTTTTTTTTTTTATCAAATTTAGCATATGTACTATGATTTTATATGTGATTTGTATGTGTCTTGAAGTTTATTTTGTGAAAAATATTTTACATTATGTTTAAATAAATTTTATTTAATATTAAAAATATTAAAATCGTTTTATATGAACTTTTTCTAGAACTTATTCCTTTTTGAAAGATGTTCAATTTATGTAAACATCTTTTCACAAAATAGTCATATAATATGTGCATTTCAGTATAATTTGTTTATAATACGTTTCCATCTAGAATTTGAAGATCAATCTATGTCCTTTGAAAAACATGGTGTTTGGGATGTATTTATGAAAAGTTTGTTACATATTACAATTTATATGCAAGCTGATAACTGTGGTTAAGATGCTCCCATGAATCTCATTTTGGAGCAATACCCTATTGTTAGCCCCTAAACAACTGATGTTGCGTTGGTGCGTAAATGGTGCGATGGGATGGGTGTTCCTAGACCTAACCATTGCACAAACAGTTTATTGGTGCATATGGACTGTGATTTGGAAGCTAAACGCTGCAAATGAATCCCTTGGTGCGGATGGGTATTGCGCCCTTCGGTCGTTGGTGCGATGGACATCAGTGCCTACTAATGCTATGCAGTGATAGACGTGCACCACGTGTTGTACTGCACGTGTTGTGTGTAGTATTACGCTGCACGTGGGGTGTGCTGACGTCGTGCTGTGTAGCTGCGAGCGAATACGTGCAGGTGCTGTGTGTGTTGCGGTCGACGTCGTGCAGGTACGTGCTGCTGTTGACGTTGTGCGGGTGCTGCGTGCGGCATACTTTCACCCCTCAACCAACCTTGTGTTTTTTGGAAACTAATGCATATCCAATGCATTGAAAATATAGGAAACACGTTGAACAATCATTGTGTGAAAGGATTTGTGCATTGGGATCCGGGAACATGCCGAAAAGTCCATTTCCTCATTCTCGGACGTCTATACTCAGGAGGTGAGAAGCAATGAGTGGCACATACCTCTACTATATAGGAGGTATGCCCGTAGGAGTGGACGGTCGACCCTGTTAGCACACGATAAGCATTGTTAAGCATACCAATGGCCTTGGTGGCCTCGGTTGAACGTTGGTAGGACTCGAATGGAAAATTGGTGTGTAGGACCCACTCCCCCGTACCTGGGCCCATGTGGTCCGAGCGAAAGCAGCCTGAATACATGCTGTGGCGCCTCCCTTGAGTTGGTGCTGAGGTGTGGCGTCTATGGGGATGCTTTGCTGGTGTGGCAACCACATGTGCAGAGTTGTGCAGTTAGCATGGCAGTTGTTGGTCTGGTGCGGCAACCACATGTGCAGCAGTTATACAGTTGCATTGGCTGGCTGGCAGTTGACAGGGATCAATGGTTGGAAGACATGATGTTTCTAACTGCAGACAATAACTACTCTTTAAGTAGTTGGTCTGGATGATGTTGACACACTCTAATTGGTCTAAGAGAGCAACAATTATCCTTATTGGCAAACAGTGATTGGTCAGGCTTCCTTATAAATGTCTGTGAGGTTTGGGAACATTGCAGAAAGGAGAAGAGATTTGAGTGTATCTTGTAATTGTTGTAACAGAGTGTAAACAATTGTAAGAGAATTGTAATTCCCAGTTTTGATTAATAAGAGAAACAGGCTGGTGCCTAATTAATCAATAGTTGTATGCATTGCTTGCAGTCCCTTGTGCTTTTGCCTTTCTGTGTATGATGTGTTATTGTTAGTAAGTTAAGAGAAATCTTAGTGCTGCGCGGTGTAATTTTAGTGCGAAAAATTTACCCCGTGACACCTATCCACAATAGACACAACTGCGTACATACAGTATGTGTATACAGTTTTTACGAATCAATGGTTTTGTGGTTGATCACTATGATATATATGTGCCATATTCCACTGACTCTCTTTCTTTTTTTTTTTTTTTGGGCAACCCACCCCAAGTGAAAGCCTGAACACACAAGAAAGATAACTCACTTAAGTGGGAAAGGAGTCCACATACGTGGAAAGAAAGCCCGCACAAGCAAAGAAAGAGTTGCACCCGGGTTCGAACCTTGAAAAATTAGGTGAAAGCAATGACTCCTTACCACTGGGCTAAGAAGCCATTCTCATATTCCACGACTTGACATTAGGTGTTCACACATGGCCTTGAATGGACTGCATGATTGGTAGGAACAAGGAAAGATATCTGGATGAGCTGGGGTTGGAAAAGATTATGCCAAATCCACAATGGCTATTGGTTGATAGGTTTAATTTGTTCATGTCGTTATGAGGAGGTTATTGGACACTGATCATGGAATCTGGATCCTCTTCAGGATAGGCTTCAAAGAATTCTTTTACTGTAGTGCTACAAATTCATAAGCCGAGGACATCTCTAAATCCAAAACTCATTAATATTACTGTCCTGTGCCATTATGTGGGACCCGAACCAAATTTCATTCCACTTATATAGTTTGATTGAACAAGTTTAATGCATATTATGAAATAATAAAACAACATGTTATGATTTCTCCTAGCGACAGAATGCAGTCTAGCTCCATGGGGCCACTTGGGCCCACCTTTAATCAATCTCCCCCTTTACACAAACTGCCACCCTTACTCAAAAGTTTTGGAGCACCTGACTAAATCACCCGGGGTGGTGGCCTCCCCCTATTTCCACTCACCAGGTATGTTACGCTAGAGGACCCATTGACAGACTTCGATGCTTAGACCTCCGAGTGGTTACAAAGTGACCCTACCAACGAAATAAAAGATAAAAGAAATAAATAATAAAAGATTGTTAGACTTGAGACTTGAGAGTACATCTTAATTGATGTGTGATCTTTCATGAAATTGTCAGTTTTTTTCTTTTTATTGACAGAAAAACCTAGACAGAGAGAACTCATAGTTTCTACCATTGGCATAAACTGGAACACTAGCTTCTAGGGAAGCTCCTTCTAATCTCTTTCCTTAGTTTCTTCGGTTATTTTCCTATTCAACCAGGGGATATACATGCAATGTGTTGATGGTTTCTTTCAACATGTTAGTTTTGGGTGCTTGCCAATTGTTGGCTGTCTCACGCCGCATGACAACTCCTTTGATACTTTAGTCATATCATGATCCCACATCCGGACCAATCTTACAATCATTGAGCCACCATTGGATTGAATATCAAAAAAAGATTTATGATTAAGACACCACTAAAGACTATTAAATCAAGGGCTATGGGGCTCATATTTTGGGCCCCCTTAAAGGAGTCATTTTTCATCTGCCCTCCTCCCATTGATTGACATGAATCTAAGTGGGCCTCACTAGTTGAACCCTCCCCACCACTCCCCGAGGAAAAAAAAAAAAAATCTGTGGTAGCATCTTATACTTCCTGCAATCTCAAAGAGACTGATATCTATGGGTCTCACTGCCTATATAACCACTAGAAGTGCATATAAGCTCCCTTCTGTTTCATATATCATCATTTTTCATTGCCTGCTAACTTTAGCAATGAAATACATTTCGCCCACAAACCATCATCATAGGTACTGAAATACATTCGATCCAGAGTCTTATCAACTTATAAATGAGAACGAATTCTCTCTAGAATTAAAAAAAAAAAAAAAAAACGCAATCTTATAAAAGGCTTCATCCCCACCTCGCAAGCCATTATTGGTGCAGAGAATGAAAAGATAACTGCTCTAACGCCTCAGGGTCTGCAAGATATACTGACCATAAAGATCCCTGCATCGCACCAAACAAATATTACATATATTAGAAATGTGACATCACACAAGGGGTCAGATAATTGCCCTTCACACTTTGCTCTTTTGCATGGAAAAACTGTGTAGACACTAAAGTCATTTTCAACATGATGCAATGAGGAATTCTTACATTGAGTATTGTATTGCTTCATGAGCAGTTTTTGAAGGCAAGAATTCATCAACAGCCACCTCCTTGTTCTCATTTTTCTTGTCTGAAAAATTGCTTCTGTCAAGAAACCACCCTTGAAATTCATTTAAATCAATTTCTAGAATTGAAACTTTTAAAAGTTTAAAGCTGAACAAGGATACAGTCTTCAAAAAAGCGTCGGATCTCAGCAAGACGATGAGGTGCAAGCTCTGAAATGTCAGTGTAATGCCTATATTCTGGATCATCCGCACACACTGCAATGATCTTATCATCTCTCTCTCCCTGTTTCACCAAAACCAATCAGCAGAGAGATACAACTGAAGAAATAACATCATGTCTAACTAATATCAGAGAAAAAGCAATACCTGATCAATCATGGGCATGAGTCCTATGGCCTTGGCTCGAAGAAAGCAACCAGGAAGGACTGGCTCCTGCTCAAAATGCCGATTTAGGATTTCATTAATTATAGAGAATGAGGATAGATTTATTAAAGAATTGGACATGAATACCATTTGATTATTAGATAACCTTTAACCATATTAAAGTACTAGAATTTGAGAAATGGATAGTTATATAATTACATCCCCATCCTAGTAATTATAGAATAGGATCAAGTTAAAATTTATAACCATATTTATGTGCTAGAATTTGAGAAATGAAGAGTTATATCCCATCCTAGTCGTTACAGACTAAGATCATGTTAAAAATACCTGCATGAGGACCAAAACGTCCATAGGATCGTTGTCTTCACAGAGTGTCCTGGGGATGAATCCATAATTATGAGGATAGACCACTGATGAGTATAAGACCCGATCAACCTGGACATTTGTTTGAGAAATAAATAGGTCATTACGAAAAAGATGGGAGTCAATGCAAGAAGTGAAAAGTAAAAGATTCCAAATTCCAAGATCTGCTGGATTTAGGTGATCAGTAGGGTTTAACTTTTCAAATAACTGTGGCCCTTCAAAGTTCCACCCCTAGTCTCTTCCTTTCACAAAGATAATATTATTTCTCTTCTTTTTGGAACCTATGGGGGACATCCATTCCTTCAAAATGTACAGAAGAAGTAAATATAGTATTCATACATACCTTTATCAGCCCAGTTTTCTTGTCGAGTTCATACTTGACTTTACTTCCTTTAGTAATCTCCACAACCTACATTATATGAAAAAAAAGTGAATAAGATTACAATTTGAAAGACAAAAAAATGTGCGCTATGCTAGGCTAAATCCAGCAGCATTTCAGATAGGCGAGGCCATGTTTATGTGAATCACACCAAACATCTAGGAACAGCCATGAATCTGCAAGGAACCTGAAAGCTCCTCGTCAAATAATTTTCAACCAATCTTCTCAGTTAATATGGTGTCATATTTTTGCTACATATTTTCTTTCCAACCAACAACTGGAGTTTTGACTGTCATATGGTTAGGATAGTATTAAGGTGTTACTTGGATCACCAATGGACCATACAAGCAAAGTGGGGCACCCTTGATAGTGGTGTGGGTTATTGAAAGGCATTGCCATGCCTGGACCATATACCGGTCAAAGTCATAGTCAATTTAAAAATGCCACTAGTTTCTCTTAAATTTAGCTCCAGTTACAACCGCACCAACTGCAGCAGCAAGTAGTGTGGGTTATTGAAAGGCATTGCCATGCCTGAACCATATACTGGTCAAAGTCATAGTCAATTTAAAAATGCCACTAGTTTCTCTTAAATTTAGCTCCAGTTACAACCGCACCAACTGCAGCAGCAAGTAGTGAAAGGATCACTACATATCTATGTTAGTGGAAAAATGCAGTCTCCTATACTATACTACATGGAGTGGAAAGTAAAAACAGGAGGATTCATAAGTATATGGACTTCATTGAAAATATGACAATCTGTGCTATTAATTCTGAAAAAACAAAGGCCAAGGGCACTTTTCAGACCAGAACTGTACGGTTTCTTTCAGTATATACCTAAGAAAATGAAATTTTAACAAATCCACATCTGCATAATATTTCTTTGTTTTATCACTTCACCTTCTTTTTTAAATCTTAATCGGTCCATATGATACAGAACACAAGTACCCATTTTCAGGGCTAAACTGAAACAATACTCACACAGTTGAAAATAGTAGGAGCTCCAGGTCCTGCACACAGAGTTACAAAGATCAGTTGCAGTGGGTAGTTTAAGCATAAAATCTGGAATTGACGGAAGTACCAATCTCAAGATCATGCCAGGGATGTGCAGCTACAGATCTCCTTGACAATGATGACAGTATTCTTTCATTTAGACGTGGGGCAGAACGTTGTTGGTTAGAATCATTGGTCCCATTTGCTTCACTCATGTTTCTGAGAAACTACAAATGTAAGGCGTGGCAAGTTGTTAGGATCATCACTCTATAAGAGACTTGCTATGAGCAAAATGGAGTCTGTTCTAAGGCATAAGATGCATCCTTACATATGTTTTGGGTCAAATGCACATTCTTTCCCTAGTAGTTGTTGGTCATTTACCAGCCAAATAACATTCATTTAAGAATGTTTTAGGCCATTCTAAACCTTTGCGGTGAATGGTCAAGTCAAGTAGTTGAAGCTTAAACCAATTTTGGCAACCAATCTCAAAGCTGTCTTATTAGTCCCACATCCGGGCGGTAAATTGCATCATGAGAATTTCTGTCCAGTACTTTCCTAGAGACAGCTTTTTTAACAAGCACAATTCTATACCAGCACCAAGAGTGCTACTTACTTCTACTTCTATCCAACATCCAATAATGGGCAAAAGGTGCAGCTGGTCAACGATATAAGAAAATGTGTGTAAAACAATATGAAGTAAGGCAATGCAACTGAAACAAATGAAAGGATCAAAGGAAAGGAAAAGAAAAGCAAAGAAAATGGACCAAAGACATCTAGAAATAGGAACTTGAAGGCAATATCCCACCAAAAGTAGAGACATATTAATAAAAAATGGAAAACGTGACCTCTCTTCCTAAATAACTAAAGTGTTAAAACATACAATTATATGGCAGTGTCTGATGTAAAAATCTTTCAGACCCATCAAGGCGCTTTAGCAACAGAAAGCTAGACATTTTGGAATAAAAATAGAATCTCACTGGAAAAATTAATCAAAGGCATAGCTTCCCAAGCTCTGAAATTCAAACATGGGTACAATAAATATATATATAGATTTCATAATCCTCAGCCAAAGGATATGCACACCAATGTTGGGGATTGAGTATGTTCAATTTGGCCCCTAATTTGTTTGATCTAGACGATAAAAGATCAAAATAATGGTTCCAAATTATGAAAAAGAAGTAGCCAAAATGGAGTTTTCATTACTAAATCCAAAAGACAGAAAACAAACAAAGCCTCCATGGCAGGGGAATCCTATTTCTAATCATTCCAACAAGGTCGCGCAAATAGTCAATTAATAAAGAAATATGGCAAAGGTCCACAAATCACTGGAAAAAGGCAAACATTTCATACTAATTATCAAAATACAATTTCATTCATTCTATTTACCACACCTAAGCAACCAAACAGGTTCAGATTCCAGAACACAAACTTGTTAGATGTTTCAAAGTGCCTCTAAAAACATTAAACAGAGACAAGACATAATAGTAATACATTATCCATTCAGTTTCAGAACCACATATCAGCCTAAAATGACAGATGATCACAAATGGAATCCCTAAAATTAACTAGTCCTTAAATCATCACAAATGGAGGAGAAACAACAAAGATTCCACCACCATCACCACCACCACCAGCAGCCAGCCAAAGATCAAAGTCAATAGACTATGATCAAAGAACTGATCTCCTTTCACAGAGATTGAAAAAAAAAAAAAACAACATATCAATCAATTGATTGATGAGAATCAGGAAAAAAACGAATCATAAAATCGAGATTGAGATTAAAGATAAAGAGTAGAGAGGATGATATTTGATGATAATACCTTGGGAAAGAAGGATGGATCTAATGAAGAAGAAGAAGAAGAAAGGGAAGAAGAGAAAGGGATTAGAAAACGGGTCTTCTCCTCTTGATCGCATTAAATAAAAGATGGTACACTGCCAAGTCAGCCACACGTTGGCAGATGTAGCTTCCCTCGTTTTTTTTTTTTTTTTTTCTTTCCTAATGCGGTACTGGTAACGCTTAATGGTGCCGCGCCGCGTGGTCTACGACCATATGCTCAAAGAATCGAGTCCGGATCCCCGGTCGTCTCTCTCTTTACGCACTAAGTGTCTAGGGCCCAGTCCCAGATCATGGTACGTGTATTCTCTAATTGCTATTAGAGATGTGATTCGAAGTTTAAGTATTTTCCTCCTCTGGTGTATTAGGATTGTGATATCATCGCACACATCATACTACTATGTGATATTTTAGGGTTGTGCCGTATCACACTCATCATTTTATGCAATATTCTCGGGACGTGCAACATCGTTTGTGAGCTTTTAAAGTTAGGAACCGGATCTCTTGATTGGACCAAACAAAGTCACATAAGGAAAATATATTTTTTTGAAGAAATCGGATGTGACATCTCTCCCATGTGTACCGGCACCCCCGATTGTTTGGGCCAAACAGGGATCCATTTCCTTAGAGTTAATATTAGTATTAGAGTTTGCAAGTACTACTCCCCTCTAACTCTCTCTTCTTCTGCATTTCTGTTTGATTAGGCAATTTCGTGACCCCAATAGTAGGCACCTGAAAAACTCAATATAATTGGACCTTGGCATCATTTTTAATGTATGGTTGATAAAAGGAGTGAGATTTCATAATTGAAAGCCCCAGCTATTCATGAAATCCCTTCCAATGTAATCATATTCTCAAACATTTCCTCAACACAAGTGACTAATCAGGGTCTTTCTCATATGATCAATTCTTTTGGGACCGGCTCCCATTGGGAAAAAAATTGGACAAGATGTGATATGATGTGTTGAATTGAAAGGCTGTTTATTTTATTTTAAGAAATGACTTAAAATTTTGAATAAGTGGGGCCATATTGAATGTCAGCTCCTCCCAATATGGGAGGCGTGAGTGAGGGAGGTAATTGGGGCCATGACAGGTGATCATTTCACCTGGCCAGAGGCGGATGGAGTGTAGATCCACTGGGGGCCCAGGCCCCCAGTGGATTTCTAAGTTTCAATACTAATTTTGGTGGGGCCCATTAATTTTTTCCATAAGGCCCCCAGTGAATTTTGGAAAAAAAAAATTATGTATACTAAGTTAGGCCCAAATTAATTAGGCCCCCAGTGACATTGAACTAGGCCCCTAGTGACATTGAACCAGGCCCCCCAATGAAAACTCGTAGAGAACAATTGTGATAAATAAATATGTCTTGTTTTATTGCTTGAAATTATGATATTATATTTGTTCCATATAAAAGGTTTGGGGTAAATCTGCACACTATTTGTCCTTGTTAGGCATGATTTGCAATGCAGTGGAAATCTACAAACTATCTATCTTTGAATGCACTTTTCTGTGTATTAGTTACTGATAGCGTATGTAAAAGGTTCACTATTTTTTTTTTTTTTATATTGTTTTTTCTCAAGCATGGAGAAAAAAAGAAGAAAAAATCATTTGCAATCATATAAATAACCTAAAAAATATTTTCGGGGCCGTTGCCCCCGGACCCCCTACTACTTAATCGTGCCCTCAGTGATTTTGAATCCTGGATCCGCCACTGCACCTGGCATGCACGCACTAGGTAGCTATTGAAGATCCCAGATCCACACAAATGGCATTCAAGTCGTGTTTTGGAGCTGTATGTATGTAAGTGGGAAGTGGGATCCCACCAATGTAGACACGGTTATGGTTGTTGGTATTTATGCATATAAAAATGAAAAGCCATGTGGATGTGGTCAGTCAAACATAGACCCCTGCAGCAACGACCTATTGGTCTTCAACAAAACTTCCAGACCGTTTCAAGTGGGCCCCCCTACATACATGTATTCAACATCATCCATTAACTTGTTAGCTGTGGATGATGCGATTAATGTAGACGGCCCAAATTGAAAAAGAAAGGGATGTCACATGACAGTCAAGTCACAAAACCTCCATGTATTTTTTTTTTTGTTTTTTTTATAACGTAGGGTTCCTAGCCCTTTGGGCCAGAATAATCCCTACGGGCCCAGGAGAGAAAGCCGGGTAAAATTCCCCTGTGGCCCCAGTGTGGTAGAGCAGTTTCGAACCCACAACCTCCGGGTGCAAACCGTAGTCCTAGGCCAACTGAGCTACCCCTTGGGGTTACAAAACCTCCATGTATGAAAAGGGAGAAAAAGTGCATGACAACTTTCTACAATTCCTTTCTCTACTTGGAACTTGGAAGTGAAGAAGTGAGAACCCAAGAAAAAGACAGAGACATTGTTTGGCTGGGTTTACTGGCTTACAAGACAATAGGGTTTAGGATCTAATTAAAAAAAAAAAATATGTCGACTAGCATGGTGAATGCAGAGAGGTAATGCAGAGAGGTATTAGCAAGTGCTCCAGAAAAGTAGATGAAATAGCTTAAGGGTTAGTTAGCAACAGCTTGGGTTGAGCTGATTAGAAAATCAGTTCTGACAAATGAATCAAGAGAATATACTTCGGCCTAAGTCATTGGCATATGCCATTTGCTTGACACCCTGAGTGCAGCCACTAGCTTGTTACAATCTTAATAGACAGCAGAAAGAGCAGACACAATGCAGCTTCATCAAAGATTATGATTGAAAATGGATCAATCCAACCATTAAAGAGTATGTTGTGTATATACATTCAGAATTGAGGGATTTGCCATTTCAAGGTGAAATGGATTCATATCCATTACCCATTATTTTTTTAATGGAGAGAGAGAGAGAGAGAGAGAGAGAGAGAGAGAGAGAAGCAGGAATCTCATCAAGTTAATTTATATTTTTCTGCTTTATCTACTTCACACTTCAGGTCTCTGTGGAAATAGAATAATAATCAGGTCGGGGCATCTAAACTGTCCTGTTTATCATGTCAGAAACTGCCGTTAAGTCCTAACTGCAGCATTACCACTTTTATTCATCAATAAAGTGCAAATCTTGTAGAGTTTCTGAAGGATATTTTCAAACATCTTTTAATGCACTTTGCTAGCAATTCTAGATAGAAAATGGTGCCTCATCCAATTACAAAATTCAAGGGCCAAAGAACATGGTACACAAGGGAATGTTTAAGAATTTAAAACCACTACAGTAATAAAAAAGTGAAAAAATCTTAACAAGCCTAGCACACTACTTACCAGTAACCACTGCAGAGAAAGGTTACCTTTGGGAAATCATCATCATCAAAGCCCAACTATGTTGGGGTTGGCTACATGAATTGTCTCATTCCGATTTTCACTTCTTCAAATCCTTCCGGGAAAATGCCAAAATAGGGAAAATGTGAAGTGCCAACTACTCGAATCATTCCCAACGGTTCAGTGTGGAGGTCTAGTTTTAGAAAAGTGGCTTCACTTCTCCACAAGTTTCACCAATAAAAAAATTTGTGGATTAAGGGCCTATTTGTTTGCACAGCATACAACAGAATTAATAGTCCAACAAACTCCACCAAAGGATTAAGGGGCGGGGGATATGAGGTACTGGTGCAAATGGGACCTTGACTTGCCTAGGTATTGAATTAGTAGGGTGATGGGTGATGGGTGGGTATTCAGTTGTCATCTTCCCTTTATTTAATTTCCATTAAAGGGGAGGTTATTTGGTGGTTATTTTTGTATATTCATCTTTGTTTCTTAAGTTTTAATCACTTATTAAAATACAGTCTTAGAATTCCTAGGAATTCAGTTAGGTGAAACAAACAGGCCCCAAGGGACTGCAACATGTGAGAAACTGCAACTTTGGAATATTTTCAGGCTAGATTAGTTAACCAATGTTACCAATGATCAGTCTTTTCAGAGTCAAATAGCAAATGCTGAAATAGGGCCATAACTGCTCTTAACTACCCCTTTGAATGGCAACAAGTGACCACAAACTCACTTGCCATCAGTGTGCAATCCAGACTAGAGGTAACATGGTAAACCCAAAGGGAAGTTGGCCAGTCCACTCTGCACAATTTCCCTTTCAATAATGAAAAAGTCATTCATCTCAATGAGAACAGATACATATATAACTACAGAAATGTGCACATTACTTCAGGCTCATCAGTTTAGTTAGGAGAGAATTTCTACATTTTGTACCCATGTTTTCAAACGACTGTTTCCACCCCTCCATAATGCCGCTCAGCTACTGCTTCTATGCACCCGTACAAGGGGCATATAATGTGTCAGGAGACATTGATATCATCTGCAGAAGACTTGAGGTTGAAAATGTTTCCTCCAAAGCTGCCCCTTTCCTCCTGCTATCCACGTTCTCTTTCATGATCTGCATAAGCTCCATTGAAACTCCCACCATGCTGAGCCTCCCATCTCCACCAAATGATAAGCACCGTGCAGCAAGACCTGCAACTCTTCCTATCTGTTCTCTCTGAAATAGCTGTTCACGATAACAAAGGACTGGGTCCACAATCTCATCTAACTTCCCATCTCTTATCTTTGGCAAAGCCAATGATGCAAGATCTACATGTTTGGACCCCGTGATTATCTCCATCAGAATCATGCCAAAGCTGTAAACATCACTTTTACCCAACAGTTGCTGGTGTGAACCTTGAAAAACATTATATGAACTGAACCCATCATCACAACCAGGCTTAAATCGCCAAAAACCAGCAACCTTAACAGAGTAGTCATGGTTAAAGAAAATGTCACTTGATTTGAGATCATGATGGAAGACAGGTGGAGAGATGTCAAATTGTAAGTATGCAAGAGCATTTGCTGTCTCAATTGCAATATTCATCCTTTGGTACCAATCAAGACACTTCCCTCTCTCTCGTTGTAGATACTCATCCAGGGTTCCATTGGCAAAGAACTCATACACCACTAGAAGCATGGAACCAGAGTCGATGCAGCATCCAAGAAGGCGAGCAACATTTTTATGTGTAACTGCATACAAGTTTTCAAGTCTCATCAGAACCCGCATCAGATCTTGTTCACTCTCACATTGTATTTTCTGCACGGCCACAAGGGACCCATTATCAAGTATGCCAGCATGAACTGTTCCATCTATGCCATCCACAAGCTTCTGACTTTCATGAAATCCTTTTGTGGCTTCTTCCAGGTCACTATAACTAAATAATCTTATTTTGCAAGCCTTCCTAAATGCAATAACACTTGGGAGATGGGCTGGATCCCACCTATTTGCCTTGAAGGGATGCCTTAACAGAGCATAACAGATGACCAAGGCAGCGAGAACAATTGCAGATATGATGACCCCTGTTTGTTAAAGAAACTACAAGGTTATCTATGCAGAAACTAAAAAATAATAAAAAAGAGTTCTGCAGGGTAAAAAATTTCTTAGTCGCGTCCTAAATAATATAACAAAGGAGGTGGACTGGTTTCTTTTCTTAGTTTCTTACCAGCAAGAACTCCCACTTTCTTTTTGCTGTGTCTTTCGTTATTATGACAGTCTCTACCATATGCAATGTCCCCATCCTTCAGACATGCTGACAAAAGAAACATTCAGTATACAAGTCTACCCGCACATAGGCACAACATCAGTCATGAATCCTTATACATCTATATATCTATACATCATTGATAGATTTCTCAATTCATTTTTGACTTCTGGAGAAGGGTAAAGTTACAGGTAAGGGAAAATAATGCCATACTTAAAAATGTTCCAATGGAAGAATTGAAATAGGCACACTTATAAAGAACTGAACCATTGCCAATTGTACAAACAGAACAGCAGTCGTGTTTCTTTCCACGCAGCTTTTTATCATGAATCTATTGAAATTTTCTATTTTCTAGTAAGCAGTAAGCAAAAAACCAAAAGGAAAACAAAAGGAAAATAAATAAACAAAGTACACAAGGATCATCAACAGTTAATGAAATCCAAGTACATAAGGAAAATATCAGGCCATATTCCTTTTCTGACCTCTCACAGCATGTAAACAGAGAGATTCAACACTGCTACAAAATCAAACACCTAATCAGAATATTGATGATAAATTCCAAGCAATGCTCCTTGTCTTTAACCAATAAACAGTCTGCAAACCCCCAATAGAACATTTATTATTAAACCTGAGAGTATGTACAGCTGAGAATGATTGCACATTGCACCATATTAACATTTTACATGGTTTTCCTTCTCTAAGGCAGAGGGAGGCATTTTTCAGATCTTTTTGCAGAAAGTATATTCAGACTGAAGAAATAGAAAGTCATTTTTCTGTGGTCCTTAAACAAGTGTAGAACACATTGCTGCAGGCAAAATATTCCCGCAGAAAATAAAAGTCTTCACTTTTCATTTTTTTTTGCATAGAACAAAAGAGCTATAGAAACCAAAAAAATAAATGTGGGGGATTTTATCCGTTGCACCTCAAACATGCCCTCAAAGATCAAAGAGAACCTTAAGAAGAATCCTTCATCAGTATAAAGGGTGTGTTTGGATGCCCCTCCAACTCTAATCAAACATGGCTTCAAATTTAAACATATAGGAACAGAGATGGAAAAAACAGTTCAGTTCCACCAGAGTGAGTATTCATCTTCCATAGCAATACATAATGTGGTTAAGAAATTGAAGATAAAAAAATAAAAAAAAAATGCAATGGGAGAGAAGCAATCACTCACATTGGAAGCACCCAATTCCTTCAGCAAATCCATCTCCCACAAAACCAGACCCACAAACACACCTCCCTCCCCCTCTAACCGCACTGACATTGATGAAAACCGCATCATCAGCACAAATGCGGTCTGAATAATTCCTAGGAACCGCCCACTCAAGCTTAATTCCCCGCCTCGCAGAACTCGTCCCAGGCGCCACAACCCAGCTGGAGAACCCCCTGCACCCATACTCTCCAAACACAGAAAACCCATCTCCAAACCTCCAAACGCTGCGATCAGACAAAGGGTAGCAGCAGCTACTCCTAAAGCTGTCATTTCCTTCACACCCCTCAAAATCAAACTGCTCGCAGTCGACCTTGCAGACGGAAGAATCGTCGCAGTCGTAGAGGCGGAGGAGGTTATCAGGGGAGACGCCGAAGAAGGGGTTGGAGGAGAAGGGGAAGGAGTCCAGGTCGACGTAGCGGCGGCAGGAGGAGACGCCGGGGAGGTCGAGGATGAGGGAGTCGGAGGAGAGGTCGAGGACGGGGAAGGAGAAGGGGGAGAAGGGGAGGGAGAGGGAGGTGGAATTGGAGGAGGAGCAGGAGAGGCGGAAGGCGTTGGAATGGAGGCCGCAGGTGGAGTTGGTGAGGTGGAAGGGGAAGGGGATGTGGACGTCTCCGCATTTCTCATCACATTTAGAAGGAAGTAGAGAGTGAAGTGCAGAAACAGAGTAGCAAGAATAGACACCCAAGAAGAAGAAGAAGAGAATGAGTAGGGAAAAGGAATCCATGACTTTCATGTTTTATTGTTTTTGTTGGAACTTGGAAGTAGATGGAGATGGATATGGAGATGAAGTGGAAATGGGAAAGTAATGAGGAGGAGGGAAATGGATGGGGGAGTGGGGAAATGAGGATGAGGGGGAGGGGGTGAAGAAGAAGTGTCTGTGGACTGGGACACATCCATACATGGGTATGTGGGAAGAGGAGGTTGCAGGAGACTTGGGAGATGGGAATGAGGGCTAGGAAGGCGCCCCTCTTGCTGCATTGGTTGTTGGACTCGAGGCAGGCACGCAGGTGCTCGGCTGCTGCTCCAATGCATCTCTCTCTCTCTCTCTCTCTCTCTCTCTCTCACATTCACTCTCTTCTTCACTCTGGGCCTTGGAGTCTGGTGAGGTGGGGGTGAAGAAAAAGAGTAAGTATTTGAGCTGTGAATTGTTGAACTCAAGTTAGACTTTGATCCAATTAGACTAATTGAGTTCAAATTCAGTTGGATTCACGTTTACATTTCTAACTCTTTTAAAAGGCGCATTAATTTTGCAGAAACTTTTTTTAAATTATTGAGAAATTTCAACATTACCTACTGGATTTTATGAGTTTTTGACAACTCAGGATTTGTATGTTAACATTTTTTGGCTAAACCAATTCTTCAAATTTCTAGTTTACAAAATACTCAACGCTTTTTCAGCATTTGTGATTTAGATTTGAGGGACCGCATTTGAAGAATTTTGATATCTCCCTAGGAATTCTCTTTTCTCCTGTAAACATGTAAGCCATATAAATGACAAGTTTAGGATGATATTATACATGTGATTTACATGGCACCATGCAAAAGGAGTCACTGTAGATTCATCAACTGCCAAAAACTCTCCTCTTCTATTTTTCTTATCTCCTGATTTTTCTAGTAGTCACATATTTTAACACTGGCCTTATCTTTAACATTGGCCATGTTGTTGGTCGAGAAAAAATGTATTATAATAGCTTTCAACTGCTGACCACCTTTTCTGTGAGAGGAAAAATAAAACTTCTACCAACCTTCTTTGCAAGGAACCCACCTGTGATTGATTATAAGCAAACAATGCTCTGATTAAAATAAATAAATTTATAGCATATTAGTGAGGCCTAATGATCTAAGTAGATAGAAGGGTATTGGTGAATTAGTCATTTTTAACCATGTCTAAGATTGAAATATTACTAGCCATAAGATAAGATGAGATATGATATGATGGGCAATGAGGTTGTCAACTATTTACTGATATTTTTGTTTTGCTTCTAGTTTCTATAGAAAAACGTTGCCAATGAAAACAATTAAAAGAGGATTCACAAGATGGACAAAAATATTAAACCCTCTTCCTTCATCAGTACTGCTCAGATTCCACACCTAATTTAAGACCAAGGAAGCAGTTGGACCACCTGAAGCAGTCACGCAATCTATCATTGGGTTTCTCAATCCATGCCATTGAATCAAGAGCAGTTAAATGAGATAACATAAAAATATACATTGGTTCATATTCATTTAATCACAATTGCATCAAAGTGGTAGATGGTATTATCCTTTGGAGGGTGCTTTCCATTTTTGGAACAAAGGGATTCAATTCAATCCAATACTTAACTGTGGGTGAAGGGGTTTGGCTTTTTCCTGCAAGCTGGCCCAGAGTGCACTGAGATGTGGAACCCTCTTGGTTCTTTCATGCATGGGTAGTAACTTGGATTCATTCAGTCATAAGAACCCTCTTAAAATCTGGATCCGGGTCCTATATCTCGAGGGCAGAGTCTGTATCTTTGATCTAAAGACAGATACTAACTGATCTAGAAACGCATGGATCTGAACTGCTGTGGTGAACATTCTTATTGGCAGCCATGTGAAGATTAATACTGAGCTGTAATCAGACTATATGAATCTGATTACATTGCTTGTTGATTCACGGATACAGTGTATTACATTTACACACCCTTTTCTATGGTCTCGTTACAGATGACCAGATCTCTGCACATGTGGGGATGAGATTGGGGTGAGTTTAGGAAGGATCTCATTCTCATCAAGTGTGGGCTAGTGGGGAAGTTGCTTCAGTTATCGCAATTGAGAATGAATTTTCAAAACAGAGCATATAATTTTGGTGTCGTCGTCGTCATCATTAAAGCACCTTTTCCAACTATATTAGGGTTGAATAGATGAATTTTATTTTGATGAGTCAAATCCTCATATAAATTGCACTTCTTTATATAATCTAGATATAAAAAAAAATCAATTTGAAAAAATGAAAGAGAAAGCTTTCCTCTACTGCCCTACTCTTTGAAATGGGACTTGGGACAATCTTAACTGAGTTTATGGGGTCAAACTGATACAAGTGGATTTCAAGAATTAGTGCTTTTGACTATTGTAAGTGCCTAAAAATTACGGACTTAGCTAATGGAGGATTAAACTCCTGATTTGAGGATTTGGGGAAGATGAAGGGAAATGATCAAGCCTCGGATGACCTGAAAGGAAAGAAGCAACGGTCAGAGACCCTGGCTGTGGGTAGCCGAAGGCCCTCCGACGTTCAAGTCAGTGTAAGAACTGAGAGAATGGAGAAAGAGAGTTCTCGGAGAGGAGGGTTATGCGTACCTGCATGGTTCCTTCTCATGCCATATATATATACGTGAAAGCCATCATTCGGACTGTCTCCGTGAGGGGACGGGAGTCCCATCTGAATGTACTCTCATCTCCTGAGTGGGGGTAGGTGAAAAGGGGATGTCCCATCGGACCAGCTCTCCCGCCTATGGACATGACTTTAGATAAGGCATGCGCCTCGCGTAGATCCGGCGCCCACTCTGTTGTCAGTCTGCCGATCACTTCTTGGCAGTGCATTAATGGCGGCATTCATGATTGAATGGTAGGAGGCCGAGCTCGGCCGAGCTCAAAGCCGAGTTCGGGACTCGTGATGTAATCACCGGGACCCGTCCAGGGTTGCCCGAGATGGCGCTACAGCCGACCTCGGGTGATACCGAGATCACGAATAGACCGAGACCGGATGGTGGCCCCACCTAAATCCATGATCACGGAATGTCCCCACACAATCGCCCCCTAGCTCCCTGATTTCGGATTTGCTTCGAGGTCGGGAGCTAAGACTTGGATGTGATGGGGCCGTCTTATCGTATTCCGCCTTTAGAAATATCCTCATTATGGCGCCTCTTCGTTTGTCCTAGGCAATAAATAGGGTGCCATGATTGCTTTGCCACGGCGGATGCGGAGAGCGTCGTTTCACATGCCCGAGGCGATTAAAGTCGTACCAGAGGCATGGCGGAATACAGATCGTCGCTGCCACGTGGAGCCTTTTGTCTGGTAGAGCGCCGAAGTCGAAGTGACACGACGCGTGGTAATTATGAGGGGGCGCTCCTTTATAAAAGGAGCTCGCCCCTCATTCCTTCTCTCTTACCCTAGCTGTTAATTTGAAGGAGATCTTACGAACACTCTGCTGCAACTCAGCCCCAGCCAGAAGATCACCGAACTCAGAGACTCCGCCTTCTGCCTTCCGTTTCTCGTCCTTCCATCTTCTGCCATCTTCTTCGCCTTTCCTGTGAGTTCTGCTTCTTGTTTTCCTTACCTTTCTGTACCCCTTTTTCTTCTACGATTTCTCAGATTTTTAGTCCCTTAGGCCTTTCCAGCCCTCGTTCCCTTTCATCTGTTATCTTCTTCTCTTCTGTTTCAAGAAAATGGGAATCTACAGCCACTGGCTAGAGAGCCCTGCAGCTCTAGAGGCTTTTAGAGAAAAATTTAGGATCCCAGAGGATGTCTTGGTGAAGACCTGTGATTTTCGGGGTTCCCTTGAGGGTTTTGCCACCTTCAAGGAGTGGATGCCTTTCCCTTTGCTGGCAGTGTGCGAATGGGGGGTCAGGTTCCCCATTCACCCACTTCTCCGGTCCTGCCTCCATGCGTGGAACCTCTGCCCCTTCCAGTTAATGCCGAATGGCTTCAAAATAATAATGGGCGTAACCGAGCTGAACTGGATCTTGGACATCAGCCTTGGCGTGCATGACATAGAAGATGTCTACGACATCTGCAAGGCCGCGGGGGCCGAGGACGCCTACTATCTCCGGGTCAAGGCCAGGCGCCGCCCCCTGGTGAACGCCCTGGAAGACTCCACCAAATACGCTGGAGACGACCGCTTTTTGGTCTCGGGGAATTGGGAGTTCGGGGGCCCCGAGACCAAGGAGGACCGGAGGATCCAAGTTCCACGAAAACCTGGGACGCCCCCTAGTAAATGCCCGTCCCTGTAGATTTGAGCTCACTTGGCCTCTGCTTGTTATTATGCCGAGCTGACGCCCCTGCCCTTTTTCCTGCGCAGGCATTCAGAAGAGGAGGAGAGAAGCCAGTTTCGACAAGTGGAAGCGCAACGACGCGTGGCTAGAGAAGATTCAGCGCTACCACGGTCATCACGATCGGGCGACCTTCTCTTTGCTCGGCTACAAACCTCGGTATCAGTCTTACACCAGGAAGGCTGCCGAGATCCCTCTTGCGCCATCTGGGGGAGACGTGCCCGAGCCTGCCGAGACTAGTGGTCAAACCACAGATCCGCAGGACCCAATAGTTATCGGCGACAGTCCTCCCCGAGACCAAGGAGGAGCAGAAGGAGAACAAATGGACAGGCTGCGCCCCGTTTTGAAGGACCTGGGGGCTATGATTTTCGCCGGCCAAGCCCTGGCCGCCCTCAAGCACGTCCCCAGTGGGTCGGGTGCCGCCCAGGGTTCTGCCCCAGCCGCCCCTCTCAGCTCGTCGGGAGCAGCGGGCGTTCCCTCGGCCAAGTCTTCGAAGGGGAAGTCGGGGGAGTCTTCTGGGGCCATCCGGCTGCCGAAGGAACCTCGCCCGCTCCGAGACAGCAGGCCACGGGTGGTGGAACCTAGGAAGGAGACTCCGCCTCCTCCGCCGCAGAAGGAAGCCCGGCCTCGGTCCGCAGCGGCCGGAAAGGAGGGCGAGAGGCCTCCTCCCGAGAAGAGGCCCCGCCTGGCGGGCGAGGGGGGGAGGCCCCAGTCAGCGGAACCGCAGCCTGAGCGCTCGACGCCGGTTCCTTGGAGGCCCAACTTCGACCTCAACCCCAACGAGCCTATGACAGTGGGGGAGCAGTTGGGAGTCGGTCGTGGCCCTCGCCCGGGGATGCGCCCTCCCCCAGGACATGGAAAGGCACAGGAAAGCCGGGACTCCGGCTTTACTCCATCAGACGTTGATGGCGTCGCTCGAGGTAGCTTTTCTTCCCTATTTCTAAAATTCTCGCTTCTTGGTCATCCGATCCGACCTTCTCATCGTTTCTATCCTTTTCGCAAAACGCGCAGAAGCTCCAAGTACTGATGGAGAGGCAGGCAGAAAGAGCTGCCCACATTGCCGGGCTAGAGAAGGAGAAGAAGAAGCTAGGGAGTGCGCTAGAGGCCAGCGCGACCGAACTCAAGAAGGCGAAGGAGAAAATCGCCCAACACGCAACGGATCAGCAAGCAGCGAAGGCTGAAATCATCAAGTTGCGGGGCGAGAATAAGAATCTGAGGGGCGCCGCGGACGACAAGGCGAGGAAGGCGTCCCGACTGGAGGTTGAGCTCGCCGAGATGGAGGCCAAGCTCGTCAAGAAAGAGGCCGAGGTCGCCGAGAAGCAAGGCGAACTGGTCAAGAAAGAGGCTGAGCTCGAGGCCTCTCAGAAAGAGAGGGCCGATGCCGAATCCATCCTACGAGATCAGGCTGCAAAGGCTTACCAGGACGGGGTGGATTGGGCGTCGAAGGAGTACGTGGCTCAAATCACAAATCTAAGCCCATTGCTGTTTGAGATGGGGTGCAAGGCGGCCCTTCTTAAGTATGGGGTCTCTGAGGACCATCCCATCTTCTCGGATCTTCCTCAGTTCCGACCTGCAGCAGTGGGCTCAGAGCCAGAGCCTGGCTCCAAACCTTCTGGGGATCCGGCCGATGTCCCTACCGCCCCTCCTCCGCCTCCGACACCAGTCGAAGTCCAAGGCGCTCCTCCTCCTTCTCCGACCCTTGCCGAAGTCCAAGGCGCCCCTCCTCCATCTCCGACCCCTGCCGAAATTGAGGCGGCCCAGGCTCCCCCCTCAGCTCCTCCAACTGCTCGTGATGCCCCCATTTCTTCTGCACTTCCAGAGCCGGAGACTAATAAGGCGGCGCCCTAGGAGTAGACTCTTCAGGAATTTTTTCTTTAAGTGTATAGGAATCTTGTAATCATACTTTTTGATCAATGAAAAGATCTTCTTCCATCTTGTTGTCTCCCTTCTTTGTTCTTTCTTGGCACTGGTATGTGGATGCTTTGATACTAAAATTCACAAGTCCTGGAGGTCGGTAAAGCGTCCGAATTCCTATCCCACCACTAGGCTGCCCCCAGACCAATGGCAAGGTCTTAAAGATGTTCTTCCGGGAGGAATGCCTTTTAGGAAGGATTTTGCAATTAGCTCGGGCTCTTCTTGCTGAAGGGCTGGGGTCGTATCTTTATTTTTGGCGAGCATTCTTTGGTGACTCGAGAGGTGTGGGCCAAGCTGGGGTGCAGGTCGAACTCCGTGCCTTCGCAGACGGCCTGTGTGTTCGAGGTTGCTGTGACGGACACAGCTTTAGGGAGCCGGTCCGAACTCAAGGAGGATGGCGCGAGGGCCGGATCCTTGAGGAGTTGGCCCTGTGACCGAACTCAAGGAGGATGGCGCGAGGGCCGGATCCTTGAGGAGTTGGCCCTGTGACCGAACTCAAGGAGGATGGCGCGAGGGCCGGGTCCTTGCGGAGTTGGCCCTGTGACCGAACTCAAGGAGGATGGCGCGAGGGCCGGATCCTTGAGGAGTTGGCCCTGTGACCGAACTCAAGGAGGATGGCGCGAGGGCCGGGTCCTTGCGGAGTTGGCCCTGTGACCGAACTCAAGGAGGATGGCGCGAGGGCCGGATCCTTGAGGAGTTGGCCCTGTGACCGAACTCAAGGAGGATGGCGCGAGGGCCGGATCCTTGAGGAGTTGGCCCTGTGACCGAACTCAAGGAGGATGGCGCGAGGGCCGGGTCCTTGCGGAGTTGGCCCTGTGACCGAACTCAAGGAGAATGGCGCGAGGGCCGGATCCTTGAGGAGTTGACCCTGTGACCGAACTCAAGGAGGATGGCGCGAGGGCCGGATCCTTGCGGAGTTGGCCCTGTGACCGAACTCAAGGAGGATGGCGCGAGGGCCGGATCGTTGGGAGACCGAAGAGACATAAGGCAGATCTGTCAACAGGTTCTTCTTTATTGATCAATAATTTTTGAATACAACTAGAAGTAATATTTCTTTAGGTGGGCGACGTTCCATGGTCGTGGCAACTCCTTGCCATCCATCCCTTCGAGTCTGTAGGCCGATCTTCCCGAGACGGAGGCTACCTTGTAAGGCCCGAGCCAGTTAGGCGCGAGCTTGCCTTCGTTAGGATCTTTGTCTGCTGGGAGTGCTTTTTTCAAGACTAGTTCTCCAACCGAGAACCTTCTTTCTTTGACCTTCTGATTGTATCATCGGGACAGCTGCTGCTGATAGGCAGCCAGACGCACGGATGCAGCTTCTCTTCGTTCCTCGGCTAGGTCAAGCTCTCTGGCGAGGTTCATCTCGTTTTGCCCTTGATCGAAGAGATTTGTCCTTAAGGTCGGGAGGCCGACCTCAAGTGGAATGACTGCCTCCATTCCGTAGGCTAATGAGAAGGGCGTTGCCGAGGTGGACCGCCTCGGGGTGGTTCTGTACGCCCACAGGACACTTGGCAATTCTTCCAGCCATCTGCCTTTGGCTTTGTCAAGCCTTTTCTTGAGTCCGTCCAGGACCACTTTGTTTGAGATTTCTGCTTGCCCATTGCTCTGTGGGTAGGCCGGGGTCGCATAGAGGTTCCTGATGCCGAGCCCCTGGCAAAAGTTTTTGAAGAATTTTGAATCGAATTGGGTCCCGTTGTCCGAGACTAGAACCTTGGGGATCCCAAATCGTGTAATAATGTTCTTCAATACAAAATTCTTCGTGTCGTGCTCGGTGATGGAGGATAAGGCTTCTGCCTCAATTCACTTGGTGAAGTAGTCGGTGCCCACCATCAACCATCTTTTATTTCCCGGAGTTCGGTGAAGAGGTCCCACGATGTCCAGCCCCCACTGAGCGAAGGGCCATGGACTGGAGATAGGGCTCAGGTCCTGAGCTGGCTGGTGGAGGGAATGAGAAAACTTTTGGCATTTCTCACATCTCCTGGCGTAGAGCTGGGCATCTTTCTGCATGTAGGGCCACCAGTAGCCCTGGCTAATAGCTCTGTATGCCAGGGATCTTCCCCCGATGTGGCTTCCACAGATTCCTTCGTGAATTTCAAAGAGGAAGTCCTCCACCTTACTTGGATGGACGCACTGAAGATATGGCCCTGAGTAGGACTTTCTGTAGAGCTTTCCATCGGGAGATAGCCAAAAGTGAGCTGCTTTCATTCTGATCTTGTGAGCTTCGGTCTTGTCTTCGGGGAGCTTATCTTCTCTTAAGAATGTCACGATTGGGTCCATCCAGCTTGGACCGAGATCAGTGCACAAGACTTGCCGAACTGGGATGAGCTCTATGCTCGGTCTTTCTAATGCCCCTACATCAACTGTCCTTCTCATCCCAGCTTCTACGGCCGAGGCCAAGCTCGCTAAGGCGTCCGCGTGGCAATTGGACTCCCTGCCGATCTGCCTGACTTCAGCTTTTTCAAATTGGGAGAGGAGCTGCCTGGCGTGGGCCAGGTAGGCCATCATTCTTTCATCTCTGGCTTGGTAATCCCCGCTTAGCTGGCTTGTCACCAACTGGGAATCACTGAAGACTGCCACCCGACGTGCCCCCAGTACTCTTGCACTACCGAGACCAGCAATCAGCGCTTCGTATTCTGCTTCATTGTTTGATGCTTTGAAGTCAAGGGTCAGTGCTTGCTCTATGACTAGCCCTTCAGGGGATTGAAGGACGACGCCGGCACCTGCTCTCTTAGATGTTGACGATCCGTCAATGAAGACTTTCCAGGCACACCCAAGGAATTCTCCCCAGGCTTGCTCTTGCTCAATCTCGGTGTCAGCTTTATCATCACCCTTGGAGTCCCCCAGTTCGGTATCGAGCGAGGTCGGTGCCGAACTAGGAGAGGTGAATTCGACGACGAAGTCTGCCAGGACTTGTGCCTTGATTGCTGTTCTGGGTTGATACTGGATGTCAAACTGGCCCAGCTCGACGGCCCACTTGGAGATCCTGCCGGAGAAGTCTGCCTTTCTAAAAAGTGACTTGAGTGGGTACTCGGTTACGACCACTACGGTGTGTGTCTGGAAGTAGTGGGAGAGCTTGCGGGAGGCGCTGATCAATGCCAATGCCAGCTTTTCAAGTGGCAGATACCTGGTTTCGGCGTCGAGCAGGGTCTTGCTGGTGTAATAGATGGGGTGCTGTTGCCCGTCGCATTCGCGAACCAGCACCGAGCTTAGCGCGTGGTCCGAGACTGCAAGATAAAGATAAAGAAATTCGTCTTGCGACGGAGTGGACAATAGTGGTGGTGAGGAGAGGTACCTTTTAAGCGCTTCCAACGCCAGGTCGCATTCAGGAGTCCATTGAAACTTGGAGCTTTTCTTTAGGAGCTGAAAAAACGGGCGACACTTGTCCGAGGCACGACTGATGAAGCGATTGAGTGCAGCAGCCATCCCTGTGAGCCTCTGGACCTGCTTGGCCGAGGTCGGGCTCTGGATAGCCTGTATGGCCGCGATCTGCTCCGGGTTCGCTTCGATTCCCCTCCAAGTCACCAAGCTTCCCAAGAACTTGCCCGAGCCGACGCCAAATGCACATTTCGAGGCGTTTAGTTTGAGCTGGTACTGCCTGAGGACGGAAAATGTTTGTCGCAGGTCTGCCAGGTGGTCCTGTGATTTCTTGGACTTGACCATCATGTCATCAATGTAAACTTCCATCGTCCTGCCAAGTTGGCTCCGGAACATCTTTGTGACCAGCCTCTGATATGTTGCCCCGGCGTTCTTTAGTCCGAAGGGCATCACTTTGTAACAGTAGATGCCTCGAGGAGTAATAAATGAAGTTTTTTCCTCATCAGATTTGAGCAGGGGAATCTGGTGGTAACCTCGGTAAGCATCCAAAAAGCTCATCCTGTCGTGCCCTGAAGTGGCGTCGATCATCTGATCGATCTTGGGGAGGGGGAAGCTGTCTTTGGGGCAGGCTTTATTGAGGTCGGTGAAGTCCACACAGACTCGCCATTTGCCAGTCTTTTTCTTAACCACCACTGTGTTGGCCAGCCACCGAGGGTAGTGTACTTCACGAACCGCCCCGGCATCGAGGAGCTTATCCACCTCCTCGATTACTGCCTCTGTCTGGGGGATCCCTGTTCTGCGAGCTTTTTGCACGATGGGCTTGTGCCCGGGAACCATATTCAACTTATGACATATGACCTCAGGGTCAATGCCTGGCATTTCATATGGGGTCCAGGCGAAGACATCTTTATTCAGAAGCAGGAAGTCTAGCAATTCGGCCTTCTCAGTGTCGGGGAGTTGGCTACCCAGCAGGAAGTAGCGCTCCGGATCTTCAGGGTCAATCCTGACCTCGGTGAGGTCTTCTATGCTTTTCTGTCCGGCGGTCCGCCCGACATCCTCAATCTCGGCTTCGAGCTCGGCCATATGCACTTGCTGCAGCTCGGCCTCCCCGTGGGTTGCGGCCACGAGGCATTCCCTAGCCATCTGCTGGTTGCCCCACACCGTCACAATCTCGACCACCCCACCAGGCTTCTCTAATGGAAACTTGAGTTTTTGATGAAGGCTGGAGGGTACTGCCTCCATGGCATGCAGCCAACTTCGCCCCATGATCACATTGTAGGGGGATGGGGCATCGACCACCAGAAAGTCCGCCATCTTCGTCGCGCCTCCGACACGGACCTCCAGCGAGATCCTTCCCTTGGGGTATACCGGCTCGGCGCTGAATCCTATTAAAGGGACGCGAGCCTCCTGCAAATTGGACTCGGGCAAGCGGAGCTGCTTGAAGCAGCTGTAATAGATGACATCGGAGGAGCTTCCTGGATCGATAAGGACGCACTTGGTGGTGTAATTGTTAAGTCGCAGGGTGAGAATGAGGGCGTCATTATGGGGGAGCTAGACTCCCTTCAGGTCCTCATCCGAGAACCAAATCTTGGGTCTTTCCTTTTTAGCCCTCTTCGGGGCCCTTTCCAATTCTGCCGTCATCACTTGTTTGCCGTGGGCAGCCTTCCTGGCCTCTGACCGAGCTCGGATGCTTTCCGTACCCGGGGTGGGAGCCAGGTGGATGACATTGATGATGCCTGCTGGTTCGTCATCGTCCTGGTCGTCATTAGATGGAGCAAACTGCTGGGCCCGGTTAACCCTCTCTCCCCCCTTGATGTACTCTTGAAGGTGCCCGTCCTTGACGAGCTGCTCGAGATGGGATTTCAGCGCTATGCAATCCTCAGTCATGTGCCCGTGCTGCTTGTGATAGGAACAGTGTCTTTGCCGATCTCGGGTGGCTGATTCGCTCGTCACTGGCCGAGGCCACTGGAAGTAAGGTTCGGCCTTGATCTTGTTCAGGATCCTATAAATAGGTTCCTTGAATACAGCGCTGACGGCTCTGTACGGATCGCCGGCAGATTTAGGGGGCTGGAACCTGGGTTTCTTGCTGTTGTCCGAGGATATTGAGAAAGAGCGGGCGGGCTTCCTCTTGTCCGACCTCGGTCTTGAGGACGTCCCCTCCCTGGTGGAGGTTTGGTGCTTCTTTGGGAGTCCGAACCGCTCCGTGCCGTGGGCTTCGTCCTCCTCTTGCTCAACATACTGTTTTACTCTTGCCATCAATGCTTTCATCGTGGCCACCGGGTTCCGGACCAGGTCCCTACGGAGTTCGTTTCCCGGGAGTAAGCCTTCCCTAAAGCACATGATGGCGACTTCGTCGTTGGCGTCGGTGATCTGGCTGTATATCGTCCAGAATCTTCTGGCGAAGGCAGTGATGCTCTCACCGTCTTTCATTCGGATCGCCATGAGATTGCTACCCGTCTTTGGGATGACGCGGTGCGCTTGAAATTTTTCTAGGAAAGAACTTCGGAGCTGCCGCCAGCTCGAGACCGACCCAGGGGGAAGTGCGCAGAACCACCGGAGGGGGAGGTCTCCCAGACTGGATGAGAAAACTCTGCAGTTCAAGAGACCGACATCCCCCCAGACCGACATCCGCTGAGTGAAGTGCCGCAAATGAGCCTCTGGGTCCGAGGCTCCGTCATAAAGGACGAACCTCGGGACGCTAAATCTCTCGGGGAGAGAAGTTTTTGATTTCCTGCGAAAAGGGGGACATGCCCTGATCGTCCTCTTCATGCTCATCTGTTTGGTCTCGGGCAAATCCGACTTCGGCCAAACGGGCCTGGACCTCCTGCTTGACGTAGTGGTCTAGCAACTCCTTGAGGCCTGTCTGGTCGTCGAGTCTCGGGAATTCTGGCGCGCATCGCGATCCCCCGAGGCCATCAGGTAGATGACTGCTACTCGAGCCTTCCTCTTCGCAGCGATATCTCCTTCTGCTGTTGAGGACCTGCCTCAGACCTCGGTGGCCCGGATGGGTCCGCGATCGCCGAGGATGTGGACCGCGAGACTTCCTCTCATTCATTTCGAGCCGTTCCTCGAGACGACGAATCACCTCGTCTTTGTCTTAGAGAGCTTGGTTCTGGGCATCCAGCTCTTTTAGCAGGGGATTGTCATTTCGGCCCCCATGGGTTTGGTGAAAGGACTGGCCGTCATCGTGGACGTGCTGGTGGGAATGACGGGACCCTGTCCTGACGAGGGTCTTGCCGTGCCGTCGAAGATCCGCTGTGGAGGCGTTCTGCTGCGGACCGCCGTGTGACCGCTCGCCAGTGTGGTGGGGAGCACCACGACGGCTATCTTGGCGGAGGTGCGTGGTTATGGGCCGAGATGAAGAGGCCACTTGGACGACGCCCTCCACGTGGGCGGCACTCGACTTTTTCCCTGACCTTTTCTGACGCGGGGTCCCTGATGGCTCCTGCCCGATGGGAGGAGCCCCCGGTCGGTCCTGGAGGGGGAAGAAGAGCAGAACGAAGGCCAGGGGGTGGTTCCGGAACAACCGACTGGGCTGGTTGCGACGGCAAGAATGGTGGGAACGCAGGTTCCTCCCGTAGCGGGAAGGACGATGCTTTTTTAGACGTCGATGGTTCTCCGCCACCGTTTCTGGTTTTTGGAGGCATGGCTTCTGTAGAAGCTTTGGCACAGATCCTCTCCCCACAGACGGCGCCAACTGTAAGTGCCTAAAAATTACGGACTTAGCTAATGGAGGATTAAACTCCTGATTTGAGGATTTGGGGAAGATGAAGGGAAAGGATCAAGCCTCGGATGACCTGAAAGGAAAGAAGCAACGGTCAGAGACCCTGGCTGTGGGTAGCCGAAGGCCCTCCGACGTTCAAGTCAGTGTAAGAACTGAGAGAATGGAGAAAGAGAGTTCTCGGAGAGGAGGGTTATGCGTACCTGCATGGTTCCTTCTCATGCCATATATATATACGTGAAAGCCATCATTCGGACTGTCTCCGTGAGGGGACGGGAGTCCCATCTGAATGTACTCTCATCTCCCGAGTGGGGGTAGGTGAAAAGGGGATGTCCCATCGGACCAGCTCTCCTCGCCTATGGACATGACTTTAGATAAGGCATGCGCCTCGCGTAGATCCGACGCCCACTCTGTTGTCAGTCTGCCGATCACTTCTTGGCAGTGCATTAATGGCGGCATTCATGATTGAATGGTAGGAGGCCGAGCTCGGCTGAGCTCAAAGCCGAGTTCGAGACTCGTGATGTAATTACCGGGACCCGTCCAGGGTTGCCCGAGATGGCGCTACAGCCGACCTCGGGTGATACCGAGATCACGGATAGACCGAGACCGGATGGTGGCCCCACCTAAATCCATGATCACGGAATGTCCCCACACAACTATAATAATTCATTTCATTACTTCATATCTGACAACCGACAATATTCAACAGAATTTTAAAATTAGTAATCTATAAAATTCTCGTGTCCTATTTCTATGTAGTGTTGGCCTCAAGTTTGCCTTGTAGACTTTATTTGTGCATGCTCTCACCACAATTATAGAGAGAAGCAGTATGTTATCCTATGAGCACGCTGCATATTGCTGATATGTAGTCTAGGTTGTGTGGCCGACTTGGATGTATGTCCCAATGAAATGATGATAGATGAAAAGATCTCTTTGTGGACAAATAAAGTTAAGAAATCAGCCCCACCAAAGTATCTTAGTAGCCATTGATTCAGCAACCTTAAAGTTTAATAGTCTTAACCATATATTATATGATTTTTATTATTATTATTTTTAGATTTAGTCCAACATGAGTGAATAATCAATGAATGTAAAATGGGACTTGATGCAAGATCATGGGATGGGATGACAAGAGCATCAAAAGAGTTGTACCGATCAAAGTGGGGGCCCCATTGCATGTCTCGTGGGGGAAAATCTTGAGAGGGAGGGGGTGTGGTTGAACTAAATTAAATATCTTAGATTGTAATTTGGGACTTTGGGAGATTAAAATATGCCATTGAATTGAGCTAAAACAACGTCTTGAAAATTGGAAACAAACTTGAAATAGTATAGTATAGTACAGTACAGTATAGAATAGGTAGGTGATAGGTGTATTGCAATTTTGCAATTTTCATCGTCTTGGAAGTTGGTCGACGCGTGTGCATCAAGTTTTTAGGAGTCCAAGGATTGAATGTTTCAATGGTGGTGCTTTCGGTATAAGATTCTACCAGTACACCGCATGTTGGAGCCTTGGAGTGGAGGGGCCTTTTAATGGCAGGCTTCAGTTAATGCAATCAAATGTAGGATAGTTGCCGTACCACAGAGAGAGAGAGAGAAAGAGAACATGCTAGGATAGTTGCATCTCAAAAGGAGTGTGGATCCTCCACATTAGTACACACTTGTCATCACCAAATGTCCAAATATGAACCTTTCAAAATGAATGTCTTTAATATGATATGATATGTCTCAAGATTTTACCATATTAGAAGTTGCTCTCACGTCAGATTGATCATAATGTAATTAATGCATGTGATTAATAATATATAGATTGTATTATTCACATGATTAATAATATGTTCAATTTTAAAGTGAGATCAATTTCTATTAAATTAAAATTTGGAAACATTTAGTACAAACAGAGGGCACTCAGTTTTATCAGTTTAAGTTTTCAATAGATGGGCTCTACAGTGGAGTTTCACTCAACGCTGAAAGGATCCAACTCACTAAAAGCAATCGAGCACTAATCTAGACTGTCCCAAAGGCAGGACCCCTGAATTGCACCAGGTTGCCCGTGATGACGAGCATTGATCCAAATGGACTGCTGAGCATAGAAACACAGAAGAAAAATCGTCCACCAATCCCAACTTCAATTTTACAAGGACCAACCCCAACCCAGCCTTAAAGCTCCTTCAGACCTAGGTAATCCGACCTGGCCCCCGTTGATTGGTGGTTTAAATCCAAGAATGAAGCAATCTTCTTATGATGATCAATATCACCCACACAATGAATTGTGAGGTTATGGTCGTCCAATTATAGCAGACCACTTACCCAGCAACCTGATATCAACCCATTTTGGTGAATTTAACCAATTCTGAGTTCCCATTTGCACGCTATTGAACAAAATGGTTAGAGATTAGAATTATCCTCAGTTCCTCTGATGGCTATCTTGCCCAACCTTGAACAGAGGACCCAGTGCGATGCCCATCTTAGTTTGCCCTCTAAGTCTCGCCTGGTAGCTCGAAAGAGGTCCAAGTTCGTTTTGGCCGACCATCTCTGATCAACAACAAATCTACAGAAGACCAGATATATCTCCAGCTTATGATCCATCAAAGCCACAGTCCAAGCCTATATAAGCTTTCTGTTAGCTTTGGTTTTAATGAAGTTCTCCTTTTACCAAAAAAAAAAAAGGCCCCGTTGGACACTAGGGCATGCTTGTTTCAAGAAATTTTCCAATGGAATTCCACTGTTGAGAATTTCTCACAACAACAGTTGCTGTCCCTAGAGAATTTGGAATTCCTTCTTAAATTAGTGAGAATTCAAGAATTCACCTCTGCATTGTTGCTTCGCTTCTGTTCTTCTGAATTTTCTAAATTTCAACTTTCAAAATGCCTTGTTGTATTGGAGCTTCAGGGCTCACAAGTACTCCCGTACATCCCAACATCATCTTCTAGCATGATTACAACCCCACATTTTGGAAATTAGAATTTGAGAAAATTCAAAGATCAAAAGTGACTATTTAAAAGGCTGAATTTTTAAAATCTCACTAATCAAATAAAAAATTTCAAATGCTCAAGCGTCCACAACTTACATTAATGCCATAAACTCTAGACATATTAACTTCTCATTACCCAAGAAAAAAAAAAGAAAAACATATTGACTTCTCAAAAAAAAAACCTCTGAACAAGTCATCTAATTGATTTCTTAAGGGGACGTTTGTTTTTTCCATTTACATATGTAATTGAATCACATGGGTAATAGATACACAAAAATCATGTTTGTTTGGTGTGATTTTGATTCACATGTGTAAAATAGTTGTGTAAATGGTGTGAAAGATGCCCCTTTTTATGCATTGCATTTTCACACCTCAAGAGGTGTGAAACACTTTCACACATTACTGTTACTAGGCAGACTGCTACAGTGCCTCACTGAGCAGTCCACCTTTTATTTATTTTTATTTTTTTTGGGCCGTACTTGTGACATCCGGACCGTTCATTCTCTTAAGAAGCTCAAACACGGCCATGTGTCCAATTTTCAACCGTTGATGATGCATGGAGGTTGAGATATGATCAACATAATCACAGCCGTTCGATTAATCTACTGTTACTAACATATAGCAGTCCGCCTTTTATGATTTTTTTATTTTTCTGGGACCCACCTGTAAAATCAGGACCGTTCATATTCTTCAGAAGCTCAACCACGGCCATGTGTCCAATTTTCAACCGTTGATGATACATGGAGGTTGAGATATCCTCAAACAATATACAACTTATTGTTACTAACATACCCAGTCCGCCTTTTATGATTTTTTTAATGTTCTGGGCCCCACCTGTAAAATCAGGACCGTTCATATTCTTCAGAATCTCAAACACGGTCATGTGTCCAATTTTCAACCATTGATGTTGCTTGGATGTTGAGATATCATCAAACAATCTACAACTTATTCATAGATTCACATGTGAAATGTTATGCTAGTAACAAACAGTGGAATCTGATCCACATGTGAGTCATTTACATATGCAAATGACTCATATGTGGGTCATTTACACATGTGAATCACTTTCACAAGAAACAAACGACCCCTAAGTTCACTAAAAGGAAAAGCATTACAAGCATAGGAAAAGATGCAATGGCTTTTGTGTGTGAGTTCTGCAAATTATCTTTTGGGTCTTTGCACAAAAGGAATTTAGAATGCCACAAGGTGAAGTAGCATATTTAGGAACCGTCTAATGTGGTGTTTGTTCAAATCCCCAATGTAGCAAAAAAAGATGGATGATGAAAGAGATGCTTTCAACTTTTATAAATCCAAATGGAACACTCAGCAATGTTTCTAAATAAAATGCAACCATCATTATTCAAAATAAATATTTGAGGGTTTTCTCTTCAAAACATGACTGATGGAAAAAAAAAATTTGTCAAATGTTTTTCTTATTTAAACTCTCAAATATTAAATTTGGTGTTGGTTTATAGAGATGAGCACTAAATAGCTTTTAGAGGATTTTTCGGGTAAAAGCCCCATAGGACCCCATACCACTGATGAGGTCCCAGTAGCACCGTATAGATGGGAGGGGTCCTCTTGGTGCGTTTTTGTCCTTTTTTATTATTTAGCGATATGATCGATATCGAATATTCTGTGGTGATTGCTCTCGATTTGCAGACCCCAAATAGAAACTTGATTTTTCTCGCTTGGTTGCTAGTGTTGCTCCAGGACGGTGGATGGGGCCAAGAGAGGTAAGGAGAGGGAGGATACGAAGGAATGAATGGCGAAGGAACGAATGGTGGCGAGCATGGGTTCATCTTTGTCGGAGAAGGAGGGAGGATCGCCATGAAGGGCAAGGAGGAGGGAGAAGAGGGGAGGGGAGATGGAGGCAAGGTTGTACGCGGAGATGGGGAAGAGAGTTAGCTAGGCCTGGAGGTAGTGGAAGGAAGGGATTGAGGCAAAGGACTTATAGATCCAAAGGAAGTGAGACTAGGTGGGGTAGAGGATATATAAGTGGACTTGCAGATTCGTCTTTTTTTTTTTTTTTCCGCGATATGATTGATATTAATCATTCTATTGTATTAAGCAAATAAGACAATTACATGTTGAAGAAAATCTAACTGACAGAATGGTCGATATCGACTATCAGGGATGGTTGATATCAACCATTCTATTGTGTCCAGCAAATAAGAAAGTTATAGGACAAAAATAATCTGATTAACAGAATAGTCGATATCAACCATATTGCTAAATGATATAAAATAAATAAATAAATAAATAAATAAAAGAGCCGCATGAGGACCCCTCCAGCGTCAACATGATACATGGTCCTGGTAGGACGCATGAGGTCCAGCAGATATTTTTTTCTGTAAATTCCTCAAGCTTTTTTTGTTTCAAGGTTTATGTACTTTCATACTTTGTGCAGTAAAAGCTGAAATGTACAGTTTTAAAAGGTTGGCTTAAAAGTATCTACTGCATTGTAACAAATATTATATAGGGTAATTTAGGGTAAGTCCTTTCTGATTGCTGTTGCCTGCTGCCTCCCCGGCCGCCTATATACACTTCCACTATTTACCTGTGGAGGGCGGAATGAAGAGAATACGGTCTTGTCTGATGGGAAGAGAAGAATGACGAAAATAGGGTCTTGTCTGATGGGAATAAAAGAAGGCCCATATTAAATGAAGAAAAGACAAAATCTTAAATGCCCATTACGTTCTAAAAGATTTCTAAAATGCAGTGTCCTTTTTGGGTAGTACCTGAAAAGATGTATGTTGATGGCATGAAGCATCGTCCCTGAACTGAAAAAAAGAAAGTGCTGCAGCTGCAATGACGACTTTATTATTATTGATTCAATTTTCAGAAAGTTAATAAGAGGAACGCACCTGCCCTTCTTGCATCCATGCATTCTGAGAAGTTCCAAGTTATTATGACAATTAAAGCACTTAAACATATTGAAACAAATGCATGACAAGGTCCTAGGTCTGAGGGGGCCTACAATAGAAATTTACATGCAAAACATATCAGGTGCCTCATGGCATATTGAAACAATTACGTTGAGGCTTCTCCTTCCAGACGTATCCTCTTTGTGCTCTTCTCCTCACTCTGTTTGCTGCTATTGGCTACCATGCTGCCCTCCCTGACCTCCATAGAACACCTCTTGTAAGGTTTGAATCCTGTTCGAAAACCCTTCAGTTTGCCATGATGTCCGGCCAGAATGTTTGTCAGCGGCCCTTTCTTAGTGTTGTCACTAGTCACTGATTCATCCTCGTCAATAAATATAGGATTATCATTGCCAATATCAGCCCTGAACAAAACTCTTCCTTTCTCGCTTGACTTTTGCTTCTCTTCTTCATCACTGGTCTTCGGAAGTGCCTTGTTCCTCAAATTATGTGCAGCTTTAAAGCTCTGTGGTAATACTTCTCTGGAAAACAATGCTTGAAAGGCCAGCCGTCCCTGACAAGAAAAGACACATAACATGAGCATGGATGCAAGTTCAGATGCTATACACTTCAGTTTGCCTTTTTGTTTTTTAGGCAGATCCAACATATTGGCAGAATGGATATGTTTTTGCTGTGTTCGGAGTGGACTGAAATCCATGGTGCCAAAATTCACTCAACACAGCCAAGCTGACTTGATGCTATTGAATTTCTGATTGAGTCAAAACATTTTCGACTTCAGTCACATTCATTAGCTAGCTAAAAACTTATGCTATCATGTAACAGATGCGAACAAACACTCAATTGTTGCAACTCCTACACGAATCATAATGGTCAAAAGAACATTGTATTAAGTCTTGATTTTTTCATACTCTCCTGAAATCATAAATCCTTTTGATAAGGAATGGTTCTCCACCTAACTGACTTTATAAATGATAATAGCTGTTGTTGGTGATGAACTGCCACGGAAAAGCATTTAAACAATACCCAAAATAAATTGGATTTCATTTTTGGTTCCTGGCCTTCCAAAGCATCAGAACAATTCACCATCCACACTCCGGCAAAATTTCAAAGTAAAAAGAAATAGGGATGCATTCAAACATAGCCTAAGATTAATCTGTTGAACCACAACCTCTTCGGACACCTCCTTCCATGAATCATTGTTGCTCCCAATATATTTACAGCGGCGATTGAGAGGCTCATCACCAGCTTCTTTAGAATCTTCATTGCCTTCTGCATGCTTCTCTAATCCATCTGTCTCTACCTCACTGCTGGAAGTTGTGTTTGAGCCACAAGAGGAACGATCCAGCAGTTTTCTGGTCTTCCCCTCATTGGTATCAGGCATCCCAGGGCATGGTACTGTCATTTGCCCATGTGAAGAAGCTTTCTGTTGTGCAGCATGTGCACTTTCACCTCCATTTTCATCTGAGTCAGGTGAAGGCAATGGCGATGGCCTAGTAGCTGGAGCTTGTGCTCTCAAAGCTGTGGAGAATTCGGGATCCAGGAGCCGCTGATCTTCCCTCGCAGGATATGAAGGCATACAATCGATTATTTCTTTGTTGTCTTCAGTAACTTGGGTAGTTCCTTCTGTTGGAATGTTGGTTGTGGCAGTAGGAGGAAATGCAAAGCTGGTGTGAGGGGGAGGATAAAAAGGAAGCAGGCCATGAGAAGCCCACCAAGCCGATGCAGCAGCCACTGTAGCAGCAACGATAGCTGTCAAACTTGGAGACTGACCTGTCTGTCTAACTGGACATCCTCCAACAAGGGTGTCTGTTGAAGAATTATCTGCACATGGCCAGAAAGAGGCTGCCACGGTTGCTGCTGCATGGACTGCAGGATTTTGTAGCAGAGTAGATAAAATAAGACCAGAAAAGGTGGAAGATGTGTTGAGGAAAGATCGATAAGAATCATGGTTGTTGCGAAATAGGGTAAAGGGAGGATGAGGAATTGGGAAAGACGGGTAAAAGGAAGGCCTTCCTGAATTGACAAACTGTTCAGTAGTTGGAGAGATGGGTGGAATTGGAAATGGATTTGGATTTTCTTGATCTCCAGAGTGGTGACTGACAGATACAGGGCTGGTCCTATCAAAGGATGAGGTGTGTGCAACATTCACAAACTCATGTGTCGGGCAATTTATACTTTGTGTTTCTAATGACAACGCATCTAGTTTCTCTCGCTGCTTCATCTCATTTGTTCTCTGTTCAGGGGCTACTTTTTCATGTGTAGGGTGGGAATAGTCTTCCAAGTTCGGTCCTTCACGTCTGCTAATATTAAGATCTGTATTGCTAATCTCGGTTTTACCAAGTTTCTGGTTTGCCTTGGATTCAGCAGTCAGATAAGATCCATCAGTTGTAGTTGGGCCATTTATCTCTTTCAGTGGGGGCACACATTCACTAGAAGCACATTGTTTTGTAAGCACCTCTGGTATTGATACAGAAGTTATTCTTGTTGGCGAGATGACAGCAGATGCAGCCTCTTGAAAATTATTAAGAACTTCTGAACAATTGCTATCTTTTGAAGTTTCTTTTGTTCTTTGGCATGTTTCAATTCCAGGATGATCCTGATGAAAAAATGTTAGGAGGTAATATTGAAAGAAGAAAATCCCAACATGAAACGAAAAAACTTAAAAGAAAAGATGCATAATACCTCAGGAGGTGGATCATTTTCCAAGTCCAGTGCTTGCCTACTGGGACATAGTGAAGATATCGAAGTCACAGATTTCACATCCCTTGCTCCTGGGGAAGAACTAGGAATACTACCTACACTGGTCTTTCGAGGATATGGATTGCTTGGTTTTCTTTTAGGACGTGGAGGTGGAATGTCTATGTCATGAGCATGTCCTGGCGGCACACCTTTTGTAAGAGATTCTTTTTCCAACTGAAAGAAAGTTATTTGTTAGCAGTAGGAAGAATCAGGTCCTGAGCCTTAGCATGTTTATTACATTTATCCTATATGGTGTCATGAGACTCTCAGGTTAATATAACTGGATACTACTTGCATGTTCTCAACATCTCATGTTTGACATGATACTGATGATGATACAATACTTCTAGATGGTTACTTGTATACTGGTTAGGATATGTTTTGAGCTATGCATAGATACATGAAATGATAATAAGATATCTCATTTACTAAAATCAAGGACATGGGATGCAAACATATTTGGTATCACCGCCGTCATCATCAAAGCCTTGTCCTGACTATATTGAGGTCGGCTACATGAATTATGTTTTTCAGACAGATATGATATGTCACACTTAAAATACCATCATATCTAGTCTTATGAGTTTTTACTCGAAAGTTGAAACGTTTTACCTATGGTATCATAATTTTTAAATTCACGAGTTGAAGTCTTATAATCATTCTTGAAGTGAAAAGATTATTAATTATGTGAACTAGTCTATAGCATGTTTCCTTTTCTTTTGTTCTTTTTTCTAAATAACATTCTTCCTCGGTTCCTCTATCTCATTTCTCATGATAGAAGTAGGTGAAAATATTATGAGTTAAAAAATGATGAACCTAATGCAACAAGATTCAGTTAAGCATATTCTTTAAGTATTTCAGCATCAATATGATATGATATTTAACAAGATATATTGAGCATCTACACGTATTTGGATGTCTTATCCTTTTGTTTTAACTAAAATTTGTTGTCTTAGTCTCAAACATCTAATGATATTTTCTTTTATATATATTTTGATGACATGGGTATCCGCGAGGTCTTTGACCGAACATGACTAATCCCCTAGGAGTCGCCCGCTAAACCCACACAAATGTACACCGGGCAATTCTGGAGTGGCGTGGGGAGAAAACCCATGCCTTATGCCACTCCACCAGCTCCCAGGTGGTAATATTTTCTTCTTTTAGTATCCCAAGATATATATATATATATATATATATTGCTAGAAAGCTCTTTCTGTGGAAATAAGTGTTATTATTCTCGTCCCTAATATGCTAACATAATTTAATACAAGTAGGAAAAAATAGCATACAAAAAATGTTTGCATTAAAATTTATAAAACATGACATGATATTGCTGCATTCACTTTGATCAATATTTTTATCAATAGCCATATTTGTGTATCATAGCTGTCAGGTTTGTACATGTGGTGCCCAACTGCACATAGTTTAATGATTCAGGATGCCAATTTGATAGGCTCCAGAATACATCGAGTCAGCCCATTAGATTTCCTAAATTGAACGATTCTAGACTATTTGCAGGCTAAGGCTGGGTGTGCCAATAAATCCACCACCAAAAATGGACCTGCAATCACTGAAATCTAATCCTGGTGATGCACAAAATTATCTATCATGTGTAACAAATGAGAGAAAAATGAATCAGCAAGTAAAGAGGCAACCCACATCAAGAACAAATAACACAGTTCAAGGATATACATTGTGCACTACATCAAAGGGCAATCCAGAGAAGAAATATATTATTGACAACAAGAAAATTACAATGGTGATTTACAAGGTTACCTTCCCAAAATCTCGGCAAATCACCAACAATTAAGACCTCACCACTTACATAACCTCTCTCCAACTTTACTAACAACCATAAATCTATTCAAAGCGACCACCAGAGAATACTCCCCACCTATGCTAAACTAGCTCCATGAACTCAAGAAAAAAACCCACCCCAATGCCAGAGGAAGCTCTCCACCTCTCTTCCCTACACCCAGACGGTGTACGTGTGATCAGAGCAACCAAAAAGAGGCATGTGTGAGGCAAAATCAGACCTCACTGTGCTAATTTTAATGATTCGGATTATCATTTTATGAAAAATAGGACTGGTTTGGTCTAGCAGTTATTCCATGTTTTCAAATCATTTTGTTTAAAAAAAAAAAAAAAAGGGGCCAGTCTGGCCTAGCAGTAACTGCCAGACCAAACCAGCCCCTTCCATATCAGAGAAGAAAATAGAACAAAAGACCTTGCATTCTTGCTACAACTTTCTTCTTGTTTTGCTTCGGTTTCGTTATCCGCGTTACAACTTTCTTCTAATTTTGCTACTGTTTTATTAACTTTAAAACATTTCATAAGTTGTTCACTACCAAGATTGGCCCTTGATACAAGGCTCATCTAAATGATCTATTCCTCGCATTTTAGCACAAAATTAATCAAGAACTCTCAAGTCAGTGAAGAGATGACATATTACTGATGTCAGAACTTCCAGTGATGTCAAGGCTAATTGATTGAGTTACAACATATCAAATCCACAAATCTGTAGGAAATCATACCCAAGTTGAGAACATACAGGCTGGTTCAATCATTTTCAATTCTTTAAAATACCAAATATGCTCATTGCAGCAACAAAGGAAAAACATCTTTAAGTAATCAGTTTCATAATACCATGTGAAAAAGGTTAGGCCAGTGGGAGGTATCAGAAATTTCAAGGATCATAGTATTGATGGCATTTCACAGAAGTGTTGTCATGAGAAGGATGTAGGGATTTTTTTTGGTACTGCAGCGTATTTTATGCTATCTTAATGTAAACCATATATTTACCAAAAAAAAAAAAATGTAGACCATATGCTTTGTCTTTTAATTTGGAGGAATAGATCTTGTAAAGCCCCAAGCTTTGATTTTGTATAATTTCCCTTTTAAAAGAAGTATTCACTCTTCAGTGGGGGGGAAGAGAGAGAGAGAGAGAGAGAGAGAGAGAGAGAGAGAGAGAGAGAGAGAGAGAGAGATCATTAAGTGGTTTTAGACAATAACAAATTATCCATAAGTCAGCTTCTTTAATATAACATTACATGATTACAATATGAACAATAACTCAAACTCCCATTCAAAACCGAACTGCCTGGGCACATTGAAGAAATGCACAAAAAGTTTTGTTTTGTTTTGTTTTTGTTTTTTTTTTTAATGGCATGGGTATCCCTGAGATCTTTGACCCAATAGGACTAATCCCCCGAGTGGCACTCGCTAAACCCACACAATGCACAACAGGCAAATCTGGGGCGGGTTTCGAACACAGGACGTGGGGACCAAACCCACACCTTATGCCACTTCAACAATAAGCAATTGTCTATATGTTTAGAGAAATGTTGGGGAATAGCATCCTAACCTTTTAAAGTTTCTCTTACCTTAACTAGCAACAACCTTTAAATTTTTAAACATTTTAATTTTGTCATAAGATGTGGGAGGTTTTGAGGTCCTTTTGCACTATTTTGAAAGACCAAAACCACACTTTTGTCGAAGTTTTTAGTGTTCAAAGACTAGAGGTACTATTTGTTATACTTGGTAAAAAACAAAATGCAGCCACTTAATGACTACTTAGTTTCATTCTCTATGGAAGAATGGTTAAACTATGTGCCCAAAACTTTATATTCACAAGACACAACTATTTTTATAAGATTCACACTACTATTTTTTTAAGATTCATTAATCATTCTTATAAAATTTTCAAGGTTTTTTGGGCTCAAGGATGCAACTCAGTCCCACTCAATTGAATCCCATGTGACTCGGCTGAGTCAACTTAACTCGAGGGGAACCTAGTCACCCATCAAGTTTGAGTTATAAAATTTTGGTTTCAACAGAAATGCCTCTCTAATAAAAGTCTTGGAGCCAGGCAATCTCCAAATAAAATGACATATAACAATGTACAACTATGAGGTCAATTCATGTGAAAGGTCCAGCTCTTAACAAGACCTTAGAGATCAAATGCTTACACAGTCCCAGAAGCATCAATGACTGACACAGCACATGTGAAAGGTGCAGGTCTTAAAAAGTCCTGAGAGATCAAATGCTTAGAGTCTCAGAAGCACTGCTGATGCAGCAAGAAAGGGGTTCACAAGTCGACCCATGGTTCATGCATACCATGTGGGATTGCACCATAGAGGATGAGCAGACAACCCAAGCATCATGGCATCTCCTATGAAGATATCCTAATTCGTTAATTTAATTAGTTTGTTTTAAGTAATTTTATTTACTCCTTTTTTTTATGCGCTGGCCTACTAGTAATAGACCTATAGGGAATAAGGAACGACCTACCACAGGTTGAAACTTATAACCCCACAAGGTAGTGCCAAGCACCAGAAGACGTCATTTCTTGCTTCAAAGTAACAGTGATAGTCAAGATGAAAGCATCTTGTGCATTAATGAAGGGTCTAGATATGGTTCGGGTTTTAAACGATGGTATCTCCACGTTTATAATATAGAAAGAAATAGGCAACTTTATTTGTATTTTTTTATTGAATGAAAACTTTAGAGGGTTGTGAACCATGGAAGGTTTGGATATGAGGTTCTTTTGCATATTACTATAATTAATTGAAGAATATCTGGGTCAATAAATAAGTGCTACGTTTTTTGCAGAATAATAAGGGCTACGTTGGTGTAAGGAATTGTTGAATTTCTGTTATCATCAAATTGTCAGTGTAAGGTGTGTAATGAGAAAGCAACCTTGGGTTTAAGTGTGACTGCATCAATCACCAAGTTGAATCCATAAAAGTGGTTTTCTCTTCTTCTTTTTTTTCAAAACTAAGAGAATGATAGAGATGATTGAACCTAGGTAGACGATAATACAAGGGCTGGAAAAGCTGGGAACTCGAAAAGGCTGAGAACTCAACCATGAAACACTGCCAATGATAGCTCATAGCTGAGCAGGCAAAGGATAAATTAAAAAAGATATAAGGAAATGCATAAGTGAAAGGACACAAAAAAATGGCAGTTTATTGGGAAATTTATAGAAGGAGATAATTCTTAAACAACCTTGTTAGACTTTAAAGACTAAAGTATGGCTATGGTACTTGGATCTGCAAAGGAAAATATAAGTAGGATATCATGTATACATTGGTGGTATAGATGTTGCACCTTTGCAAAAATTGGTAAAATGTCACTAAATGTGTATTTATTGATTAATAACTAAAATTTCTACAGCTATGCCCTAAAAATTAATAAATATGTAGAGCTAGAGTCCTAATCTTGAACAACAGAACGATGATCAGATGGAAATTGTGAGGCTACGAGGCTAGTGCCAATTCACGAGGGCGAATGGAATGTGTAGCATGATACCACATGGATTGTGATGTTTCAGCACCACCCGGTCATGCTTGAATTGTGATTTAGGCAGGTGAGAGTTTGACCGTATAAAAATGGTTTCAAATCTTGGTATTACTGACTGACTAAGGCACCACCAAGTCCAAGTCACACCATGACTCAATTGAGTCAAATGAAACTCAACTGAGTCCATGTGATTGTGTAGAGGCCTATGATGCCCAGACACGGCATGGATACGGCAGGGATACGCTGTGGACATGGCAAGGACATGGATTTTACACAAAAAGTAAAGTATCAGATACGATACAACACGATACGTTGCCCACTTTGAAGTATCCGTGCATCATCGGTAGAGACCAGTGTGAATCAACTCCAACTTCATGAAAATTTTTAAATCCAATACACAAAACAATGATTTTTGTTCATGGCTCATCCCACAATCTAAGGGTGATTGGATAGAGGCAAAACTTGGCGAACCTCTTATCCATGTGGTCCTGTATAAGTTCTACCTACCCTTGTGAATTGTCATCGAGCCAGGTGGATCCTGTATTGGCATCATCATTCCATCGTCGCAGATAATGACTGCTTCTATGTTTTAATAGTAAAAAGAAATTTTTCTGTCAAATCTAAGTAATGCCTCCGTATCATAAAATTTGGGGGATAAGGAAGTACGCTATGTGGATACATACCCATATCTGAGACCTATACCCTTATCTAAGTAGCATGACTGGACTGGCGTTCTGAATTACAGGAATAGTCTTGAAAGATATCACCCTTCTGCCAACTCTTACAAGATTTTATTTTACCTTGTTTTTTTTAAATATTTTATTTTACCTTGTTATCAGCTACTAATAAAAAAAATCTAATGATATTTGATGTTTTGAACCAATATTCAAAATGGCAGTGACAGAAGGTGAATCAGACAGCTAAACAAATAATACAAACGGGAGCTATCTGAAGGTAATCAGAAACATGTACCAATTAGAGGTGAACTTTTGTAAGCTTACAAATTTTGGATGAAAAAGATTCAAAATAGAGGAAAATGTAACGTTTTGATTTTCTTTTCCCTTCATATAGTCTGGTTGTATAACAGTACGAATTGGATGCCTACAGATCATATAAGTCACGCATTGCTATCTGGTCCTATTCTCTGGATGGATTTTTTTTTCTTTTTTATTTTTTGTTCTGAATAGGAGTCAAAGACATGTAATTTATGCATTACTTTATTTTAAATGATAAAATAAGGAATAGGATACTCATAAGTCATAGCATGTGCTTAAGCATGTATACAGTTATACAATATGAAGTCTTAACAGGGATTATGGAGACAAGTCCAAAAATAATATCTAATTAATGGAAAGTTTTGATTCAAGTTTAAAAGGGTAAGAGAGAGAGAGAGAGAGAGAGAGAGAGAGAGAGAGAGAGAGAGATGGAAAAATGGCTCAAACCACACAGATTTGAGCCATCAATAACCATAAGTCGTACACCAAAGTAAAATAATAATAATAATAATAATAGCTGCTCAACTTTTAAAGAACAAAAGAAAAAACCCAGAAAATTGAAAATAAATATAAAAAAGAAGAAAAGGAATCAAACCACAGTTCTAATTTCATTCACAGCCACTAGTTGTAAATATACATTTGAAAACCAAATCCACTCATAAAAAATAAATTAACTTTGAAAATTACATGAAATTATCAGTGTTATCAACCGTATCAGTGATATCACCCATATCGATATTATTGGCTGTGTTGGCATTATCTGCCAATAATATCAGCTGATACTAGCTATATTCTGAAGACGATGGTACACTCCCCTTATTACCATAATGGAATAGCCGATATCGGCTAATATGTATCATATCAGCCGGTAGTTTGAACATTGATTTAAACAAAATGACCACCAAACCTTGCAATTACTGAAAAAGCAGAGAAGATGAAATAAGAGAGAATAGCAAGAGGACTTTGAGAATTTCACCGTGGCTAAATAAATTGCCAAAATAAATCTTTTCTCACAAAAGCATCTATATATATATATATAAAATAAATAGCCAAAACAACCCCAATTACAAACCCTAATTACAGCAATTACAGCCCCTAATAACAATCAATCAATCAGTCAAATCTAATTTACAATTTCAATGGTATAACTACAGGAGCATAATAAATATGTTCCTCTAAGTTCGGTGTCCCATCAAACTGATACAAAGAGGTACAGAGCATATCAATTTGTTAGTTGAGAAATCATGATGTGCCTTGGTCATTGCTTTAGTGAAGAGATCAGCAAACTGCAACTGGGTAGAGATAGACAGAAGATCTAAAGTTCCCAAAGTAAAATGTTGGCAAATGAAATGATAATCCTCTTTGATATGCTTGGTTTGCTCATGAAAAACTATATTTGAGGCAATACAAATAGCATCAGTATTGTCTGCATGAAAGGGGTGGCCTTCTTAAGGACAACTCCAAATTCTGACAAAAGGCGCTGTAGCCACTTGTAGCTGACAACATGGAGTGATATTCAGCTTCAGCTAAAGAATCGACACGGTATCTTGCTTTTTTGCATTTCTAGGATATTAACGATGCGCCAATAAATAGGAACCATCTGGTGGTAGTGTAAGGACACCGGGCCTAATCAAGATCGGCATATGCAAGAATGCGCATTGGAAGCTCGGTGGATCCATAACCCACACATCCCAAGATCAAAACCTAGCTTTGCTACCATGATAAGTTAGAGAAGATGAAATAAGAGAGAAATAGCAAAAGGACTATGAGAATTTTTCCGTATCTTGCCTCACAAAAGGCATCTATTTATTACATAGGTTGCCGAAACCACCCCAACTGCAATCCCTAATTACAGCAATTACAATCTATGAATAAATCAAATCTAATTCAAAATTTCAATGGTTTATTAGAGGAGCATACTAAATCGTGTTACTCTATGTTTGGTGTTACACAGGTGACAGGTTCACTGTTTCTGCATATCTACAATTACTCCATCTATCTCTATTAGGTAAATCTCCTCGAGATATATTAGAGCTCGAACCTTAGAGAGCCACACTGGCCAGCAGAATAGTGTAATAAGGTTCTCAGGGGAGCATACCAGCAGAGCTTGAACCTTCTGTATGGAGTAGGGTATGCCTAACCATTTCACCTAGGAGCTGTTGGTGAAATCTGGCAAGACTATATGCGTCTGAACTCGATCTAGATGTGATATTTTATTATGCTCACTTAGGATTAGCCAACTTACTAACCTAGTCCCTTGGTCCTTCAATACATCATTTTGTACTGCCGGCTATTATTATGACCATCGAGATCTCTTTGCTTCATATTACTTCTACTTTAAATAACTAATCATGATCATGATCTTGAAACAGTATGGTTGGTCATTACCCTGTATCACTTTAGGGAATCTGACAACGATGTAAATGATAACGCAGAATCTTTTTTTCCACAGTACATGGAAACACTTCTTGATACCCAAAAACGGGGGGGAAAGATACCAAAAAAAAAAACAAAAATGAAAACACTACGAGGCACAAGCATACATCAGTTTGTTTATTGGATTGTGATTTCATGGTTTCAATTAGAAAGATGAGAGATAAGCCACAAGAAAGCAACGGTAAGATGGTACCAACAGACCTTTGTAAAGAATTTCTGTGCATGACTTCTAATCTGCACTGCAGTCTTTGTACCAATATGTTCTACACACCAAAAGGACAAAACAATAACAAACGATATACACACACATCAGATCCTAAAAATTGCTGATAGATCAAAAACAGCCAATTGATCCTAATTACAGCTCAAAACTAAGAACAGAGTAAATCAAAAGAAACAACCTTCAATCCGCTGCCAAGCTCGCCCATACAGCTTCAAAGCTTCGAGAAACTTGCTGTGCTCCTCCTCCGTCCACCTCTCTCGTTGCTTCGTGATCGTGTAAGGCTTCCTTGTCTGCCAAAATCACATCTCTAGAAGATGATCGCGATCCGTTTGATTCATTCATTTTGAAACTACTATAAAACAGGAACCAAATTATAAACACAATTAACTTCACACTGATCAATCAATCACCTTCATAAGTAACTCTTCTCCAGCAGAATTAGTTCCCGACATCGAGGACCAGGACCGTCGACAGTCTGCAACTACCTCATACCCTCCTCATCCTCGACAAGAAGCCAATGAATACTAGGTATTCCATCCCTCCAACCAAAACAAAACTCTCGCGCAGATCTCGTCCCCAAACTCGAAACATCAAAACCTAAATCCACTGCAACAACACAAAAGAACACCAATACTTGTTTTCAAAGATCCAAAACTACAAAAGGAAAACAGAAAGAGAAACAACAAAAACAAATAGGAAGAGAGAAAAAAAAATTCGATGATGAAATGAAAAATCGAATCTTTTTTCGGAATCCTCACCCAAACGAACCGGATGCGAACACCTAAGAACCTAAAAGAAACGGAATCAGCAACAACGGAAAGTCCATGAAAGAAGAAATCTGCAAGCCCTAGAAAACAAATAAACATACCTTGGCCGCCGACAACAACAGCCATGGAAGGTTGGAATGAATCAGGAGGAAATGAGATTGCTTGATCGATGAAGATTGGTGATTTGATGATGATGATCTCTTCTTAGGACTCTCTTCTGCTGCAATTGGTGTTTTGAGGAGCAGCAAGAAGAGAGAGAGAATAGAGTGAGGCGTTTCCGTTAGTTTAGGAGAGAGCGACAGCAGAAGAAATCTCCGCCACGAAATTTTGCTTTTCTGCAGGAATTTATTTTGGGTGGGGGGTTTTATTGAGGCCGAAAGAGAAGGGATGGACTGAAGGGGGTAGGAGCTTTCGACGGTCCGGAAGGATGAAGGAGATTGTGACAGGTGGCAGAGAAGTAGTGGCTGGATTTATTAAAATAAATCGGAGGGTGCGCTTTTTTGGATAGATGAGAGAGAGAGTGGCAGACAGCTCTTCTCGTCCACAAGGTAGAGAGAGAAAGAGAGAGAGCGATGGGAAGGGGATTTTGAGGCAGGGAGAGAAGCGAACCGAGAAAAAGCGTCTATGGATGTTCAGTGGGGCCCGCGGATCTGACGTGGCATTGAGTCTATCCACTAGGAAGCGGTAGCGAGACGGTCCTATGTGTACGGACGGATTGCTTTAGCAGGGGAGGGAGTGAGTGGACTTTGGTTCGGACAGCTGTGGATGATGACATCCAGGCTGGAGCCACTACCATACATTTTGAACGGCTGAAAATCCTGAATATCCTCTATGGGTTCCCGGATCCGCTGGCTTTGGCTTGGGAAAATGCTTGACTGCGAGTGAAAATATACAGTGGATTGGTTCACATGTCACCCGTTATCCAGGGGCTGTGAGCCTGTGAGGCAAAGCCTCCATTGTCCCGACAAGATAATAAAAATTACATAAATTTAAAATTTCTTCCAATTTCATGAAAAAGTTAAAAACCAACTCTATAACTCCACTGAATAAAAAAAAAAAAAAAACACCCTCCCTTTTATGGACATTTTTATATGAACCAATATAACTTGATAAGCACACTTACATGAGCTCATCACACAAAAAATATAAAGGTTTAGTTTTTACTGAGCCCACCACAGTAATTTCCAAACTGCCCCCTTCTCCTCTTCTCTCATTTTCTTTCTCGAAAATGGAAGCCGTGTTATAATCTATCAAATGGAATGGAGGACGGGTTGCAATTAGAAAGGAAATACGATTTAATGGAAGGGATGGGAGAGAGCGGAAGGGAAATCCCGAACAAAGCGAAACAAAAAAAAAAATTTGTTTGCGTTATGCATGGAAACACAGAGCCGTGCACATTTTCCAAGTCATGAACAAGTTTTTTTGCACGGCGTATGAAAACCATGCATATTGCATATGCACGAATCTGCAATTCCGTGCAGGACGCGAACGGAAAAGAAATATGGGTATTTTTTGTTTTTGGTATTTCACATATGGGAATTATGGGAATTATGGTAATAAAAAAATATTTAAAATGTGGGTGTGCCCGATGAAATCCACGGTGCATTTAGAGATTCTCTCTCTTTATATAAAAAGTCAAAAAAATTATCTATCGAACAACTAAAAATAAAAGACCATCAAAATGTGCCCTAGGATTTGATCTATGGCATCACGAGATACCTTATATATATATGGTTATAAGGGCAGCCGCCCTGGTGGATTTTGGCCTCCCTTCAATTACTCTAATTGAATTGTAGGGCATGTTTCTTTATCATAATTTCAAGAAGTCATGTTGTCCCTTTTCCAACCAAATGCATTTGAGAGTAGACTTTTAGGTATTCCCAAACGTTATTTAAGACATGTTCAGTTGCTGAAATTTGGAATCTTAGTGAAACAAATATAGTATTTTAAATGGAAGGGGACAAGATGTCACACTATGTCCAAAAAAACCCAAACATACTAAATTTTGGTCAGCAATTCTGATAAAGAAAAGGCCCTAAGAGTGAAATTTTAGGATTTCCAAAAAGGTCATTTGAGAAATGTTAAGAGGGTGGAATTTGGAATTGCCGTGAAAAAAAATATAACATTTCAAATATAATGGGACAAAATGTCACATCGTGTAAAAAAAAAACCCCAAAACAGCAAATTCTTGTCAAGAGTTCCGATAAAGAAACAACCTTGAAGTGTGCCTCCAAAACTCAGATGAAGATTAGGGCTGCTCTCAAGTTTAATGTAAAAACTCAGGGTTTGCCATTAAATCCAATTATCTATTTGAATCTGCCACTCCCAAACAAATATTTGGACTCCACCAATAGCTGGCATGCCACTAATTTAACTTGCGTGGGCTCTATTAGGTCTCAGCCCACTAGGCTGGTGTGAAAAAAAAAAAAAAATCTCCCACCTCCCGTTGGTATATCTCCAAATTTTGCCGAAGTAAAAGTTGGTCCCAACATATGACTTATTGTTTGATAAAAATATGGTTAGTAAAAAGAGGCATAAGATTGTATTATCTTCTCTTTATCAAAGTGAAATTCTACCATTGGACCAACTTCTATTATGGTGAAATTTGGGGACACCCTTTCACCAGGAGAATCTTTTTTTTTTTTTAACCAAATAGGAAGAAGTGGGTCGTCATGTTCAAATTTCTCATATTAGGTCAGTGTTTTCTTGGTAAAGCTCATATTAGGTCTGTTGAGATCCACAAGGGACCAAGTGATCTTTCTATAGCAACGTCGTGATCCCAACTGAGCCAACCAACTGTATCATAATGCGACACTTCCTCTTTTTCAAGATCTACGAGAGATTTCTTTTGCTGCACGCTCTCAACGGATCTAGATCATCTGAGAAAAGCACTCTCAAAGAACTTCTTATTTCTGCAATTCCATCGTATTTCAGCTTGTGATTCCACCCAAATCTAAACCACATAAATTGCTGCCCCTAACCTTGCCTCCCAAATATCTACACAAATATTTTGAACGATTTCATATCAACTAATCATATAGTATCTAATTGGCATCCAATTATGGAACACAAGTTGAAAAGCACACTTATATCCTCCTCACTCATTGGGTGCCTAAAAAAGACGAGAGGGGGCATGCGGAGTCCAGCTTTGTGGGACCCACTTGGGCCCATTTTGATTGGTGTAGGTTCTTTCACACTTTCGTTCTCTGTAATTTGGCATCAAGTCTAATTTCACTTTCGTCTAACATTAACCCATGGTTAAAAACAACAAAATAATAAAGTTGTTAAACCAAGGACTCGAATGATATGATGGAGCTGATTTTCCTTTTTGTAACCCTTGCTTAATGCGGTTGAGAGATTGTGGAAATTGAATGCCTCAACACAAAAGGTTCCTTGTTGGCACTTTAAAACCAAACAAGGGAGAAAAAAACAAAGAATCCACTACCAATATATGCAAAAATGTGAAGAACTTTCAATAAATAGCAAGTAGCCAAACACAGTTTATGAACATATCAGACCCATTTGGGGGCCATTTTTCGTATGTTAGTGCCTAGTGATTAAATCCCAACAAACAGCAATGTCCAACTGTGTCAAACAATCACGTGCAATTGCCTAGCGGGTATGTAGCATTTATATGCATGCGTACCTTTCTCTTTCTAGGACTTTTGGCTAAAGATTAAAGGCATGTACCAGTACCATGCATAAAAGTCTCTGAAATAAGGAAAACAGCAAACCACAAAAATTATCATCGTCAATAGTTTTTATTATAGAATTTGGAAATATCAGAATATTTTCCAATTTGGGGTTTCTCAATACGTTATGGGAAAAGTTTTATATAAGTAAGTTTGTGTGGGGTCGTTTTGTGCTCACTAATTCGGACGGGGCCCATCCCCAGTCTTGGTTTAACCTTGGTCTCGAAAACCACATGAGGTCGGCCGTAGCGCCATCTCGGAGGAATCATGAATCGAGTCTCGGCTGCCACGTCACAGGCTCCGATCTCGGTCTCAGCCTCTGCCCGACCTCGGCTCCTGTCACTCAGTCATAAATGCGGCCATAAATGCACTACCACGACAGGGACGACAAGCTGACAGACGGAGTGGGCGCCAAACCTAGATAAGAGGCACGCCTTATCTCAGGGCCGTAGGTATGGGATGATGATCCGATGGGACCCCCCCCTTTTTTTCACCTACCCCCACTCAAGAGGTACGAATACACGCTGATGGGACTCCCATCCCTTCATGTGGACAGTACCATGATGACCCTCACGTCTATATATTACATGAAGGAAAGCCTTACAAGGTACACACGTTCCTCCCCTCCAAAAGCTCTCTTTCTCCATTCTCATTCAGTTCCCACACTGACTTGATCGTCGGAGGGCCTTCGGCTACCCATAGCCAGGGTCTCTGACCGTTGTTTTCTTCCTTTCAGGTCACTGGAGGCTCGATCCTTTCCCTTTATCCCCTTCAAAACCACAAATCGGGAGCTTGATCTTCCATTAACTAAGTCCGTAATTTTTAGGCACTTACAGTTGGCGCCGTCTGTGGGAAATAGGATCTTTGTCAAAAACTCTACTGAAGTCATGCCTCCAAAGACCAGACATGGTGGTGGAGGGCCCTCAAAGTCCCAAAAAGCATCGTCCTTCCCGCTACAGGAGCAACCTGCATTTCCACCATTTCCAGAACCACCCCCTGGCCTTCACTCTGCTCTGCCTCCCCCTCCGGGGCCGACCGGGCTGCTCCCCCCTCCGGGGCCGATCGGGATTCCCCCCGTCGGGCAGGAGCCTTCGGGGACCTCGCGTCAGAGGAGGTCAGGGATAAAGTCGAGTGCCGCGCACGTAGATGGCATTGTTAGGTCTTTTGTATTTGCAATTTGATGGATGCATTTGCATATTGGCATCTTTTGAATTCACACACATGCATTGATTTAAAATATCTTGAAATCTAGTTTTACCCATGCATAGCTTTTAAGATTTGGAAAAGCTTTTGTTTTATGCATGTTTTGGTTTTAAACTTGGATGCATTGGTTTTAGAACCCAAAACTCTTTTGAAAACCTATTTCCTTGTGCACTACATTTGGAAAATCATCTTGTGTATTTAGGTTTAAGTCTTGCATACATTCTTCACAAAAAGAATCATTTTGTATGCAATTTCATTTGAAAAGAGTTGTATTCAAATCAAGCTAGCCTTTGGTTTTAATCTTGTGAATCATTTTAGGCTTTGTGTTTCTCATGTTTTTAAACATCTTAGAATACCTTAAAACATGTTATTTAAGCTTGATTTAGTGGCCAAAAGATCCACCAAAGAAAAACTTTGAAAATGGAAAAAAGTTGGAATTTTGGCCCAGGGACTCGCCCGACAGTGTCGTCGGTCGACCGAGCCCTGTGTCTCGGTCGACCGAGGACACTGCAGGGCCCCTGTGCAGTTTTTGAACTGTAAGCCTCCAACGGTCAGATTTATGACCGTTGTGCCTTCTCGGTCGACCGAGACCCCTCTAGGTCGACCGAGACAACTAGCCGTTGGACTGTTTTTTGCCTATAAAGTCCATTCATTTCCAACTTCTCAAAGTTTTGAACACATGAGCCTTTGAGAGCATTTTGGAGCCAAACAAAGGGGAAGAAGTTGGAAAGGCTAGAGGGCCATTTGGAAATCAAATGCTTGAGATTTAAAAAGGTAGACCTTACTTATCATTTTGATTTCCATTAAAAGTAGAATCAATGCATGGTTAAATCTTTGTATTTTCATATTTGCATGATGTCTAGCTTTTAAAGAGTTGTGTTGCAAACTCATTATCTTCATTGGTATATTAGAATGGTTTGCAATCACTCTTATTAAATCACATGCTTTCTTAAACTTTATTTTTCATACAACTTGTGATTCTTTGATTTTCATATCATTAACAAGTTATTAAACATACATGTGATTTGCATTAGACTTCAATCAAACCTTTCATGAGCTTTGAACTTTGAAATGCTTCAAGCATATATTTGATTAAGCTTTCTTTTTAATCTTGATTGAAGTCATCACACACACACATCACGAGCATACACTTTTGCATACATAGAGTGTTTGTGTGAGTTTGATTTACACTTTAAAATTAGCCTATTTAAGAGGCAATTTCATTGAACTAAAATTGTAATCTCTTAGAGTGTTGAGTAAACACTTTCTTTGAGAAATCTTGAATTGTGTAAGGTTATTGCTTAGCCTTTGAAAAGCAACTTGTAAGGTTATTGCTTAGCCTAAGAAAAGCATATTGTAAGGTTATTGCTTAGCCTAAGAAAAGCATATTGTAAGGTTATTGCTTAGCCTAGTAAAAAGCATAATTAGTGGAATCCGGTGGGGTGTTGGAGACACAAGCCGGTAGTGGATGTAGGCACGTTGGCCGAACCACTATAAATATTGGTGTTGTGGTGCATGCTATGTGGTGATTGATTTTGTATTAGCTTCCGCATCTTGTTTGTTTAATCATCACATGTGACTAGTTTAGTTTAAGAAATTAAAATTGGTCGAAATTGGTCATACTTGTAGCTCACCCTATTCACCCCCCCTCTAGGGTTAGGATCCATAGCGGACTTTCAATTGGTATCAGAGCCAAGTGCTCTAATCCCTTAGGATCAAGTGTTTGGAACTCTTGATTAGGTGTAAAAACCTAGAGTTAAAACCCTAGACTTGTGCTTCTTTGAAAATCATTAGTATGGACTCTACTATGCTAGATTTTGTAGATTCTCCTAGACTTACCATTCTTCCATCTATTAGAGATTCAAACATTCAATTAAAAGAATCTCAATGTAAATTAAATGAAGAAGAAGAATATAATGAAGAAGATCTTCAACAAGCCTTTGAAGAATTATATGAAGTATCCTTAAAGCTTGAGAAGAAAAACAAAAGTTTAAGAGAAGAATCTAAAAATCTAAGCAAAGAATTAGCTTCTTCAAAAGATGAACTTAGAGAGAAAGAAGAAGTAATAAATTGTGTAGAGTCTAAGTTCATGATCTCTTTAAATAATCTATCTAACATTCAAGATGAACTAAAAGAATTAAAGATGGATTATGATAATGTCAATAAGGAAAATCTAAAACTAAGAGATCAATTACAAAGGCAAGATAAAGACTTTAACAATCTTGAATCTAAATTGTCTATCTCTAAGGAAAATTTATCAAATGCTCAAGATGAATTAAATAAGACTAAGATAAATTGTGATGAGCTTAAAAAGGAAAATTGTAACCTAAGAGATACAATTAAAAGACAAGATGAAAACATTAACTATTTAAAATCCAAGTTGACAATTTCAAATGAAAATTTGTCTAATGCACAAAGTAATTCAAAAACTTTAGAACTTGGATCTAATGTTGTTAATGAGCTTAATTCTAAGTTAAAACTTGCCTATGAAGAGCTAAACAATTATAAGGAAATTGAAAATGAACTTTCAAAAGTCAAACATGAAAATTCAATCCTTATAACCAAAGTCACTCAACTTGAAAACTATAAACAAAAGTATGAGTGCAAGGTTACCCAAAGTGAAGATAGACTTGAAAAATTATTTAAAATGGGTAAACCTCATGGAGATAGGACGGGTATTGGATTTAATGGGAATATGTCTTATAACCCTAAATTCACCAACACTTTTGTGAAAGGTGAGTCCTCATTCTCTAGCACTCACACTTCTTTGCCCAAGTCTAAATGTAATTATTGTGGCATTGAAGGACACTTTACATTTGAGTGCAAACTAAGAAAAAGAAGCCATGTGTCTAATCCCATCTTTGAACCAAAGAAAGTAAAATCAAACTTGAAGGGTAAGACACTAAAAATCAAGGAAAACTCCAAAAAGACTAAACAAGTTAAATCTTTTAAAATGGAGTCTCCTAAGATAGATTCTAAAAAGCTTAAACAAGTTAAACCAAGCTTGAAAGAATCTAAGAACAAAAAGCTTCTCAATCTATCTCCCTTATATGAACCCATGAAAGAACTTTTGAAGAAAGTTGCTAAGTTAAATCTAAAATTCAAAAGTCAAGTAAAGGGAGAAAGTAAGAAGAAAAGAAAAGAGAAACAATCCCCAAAGAAACAAACCCACCAACATCAAAAGACTAATCACCATTTTAAGCCAAATTTAGTAAAATCTAAATATCATGGTGATAAGTTCAAATTGAAAATTTATCAAGTTAAATCTCCTTTAGTTGGTGAGAACCCCAAAATAGACCTCAAAGTTCAACCCTCCCAAGACCTTAGGTGGATTCCCAAAGTTTTATACTTAGACAAACCTTAGGGTCTTGAACCTCATTGACCAACCTACTCTTTATTAGTTAAATCACTTTGTTGGTCATGATTGCATTTGCATTTTGTTTCTTTTAGTTAGATTTCTTAAAATGCATTGCTTCTTTATGATCATTTGATTTTGGTTTCATGCACCATTCTAAGTTACATGTCATGGTTTTCAAAATCATTTGATTATAATTTCTTCATGTTTGATTTGTCTTTTGCACACATATGTCTTGCATTGCATTTCTTTACATGATCAATTGATTGTGATTTCAAAAGCTTTCATAGCTAGACTCTTCATGATCAATTGTTGAATCATTTGTGTTTATGTCATAGTAAGATTATTTGAACAAATGATTTGAATCAATTCAAGTTTTCCATGGATTTATAAGTTATACTTTTATATGGAGAACATTGTTTTGAAAAATCAACTTGTATGTGTTTTAATGAAGTTATATCTTTTCAAATACAATGTTGATAATTGATCTTCAAAATCATTCCTTTATGCTCATTGTTGGATTTTGTTTTTCAAAATGATTTGAAGATTGTTTTGAATGGAAATGCTTTTTAATCTCATTAGTTATATTCATCTAAGCATGTTCCATTATTCTCATTTCCTTTTTCTTTTGGTTTCATTATCTTTAGAAATGGAAATGTATGTTGTTTGCATCTTTGCTTATTTAGTTATTCTTTTTATATGCAAATGACTTTTGGTTCCATGTATGGTTGTGAACTTGTAATTTTTGTAGAAACCATACTAGAACCCAAATCCATCCTCTATGTCTTCTAGTCATTTCTTTTAATGGATGGTTATGATGTTGATTCATGTATACCTTCTTAATGTTGTCATCTCTATATATGTTTCAACTTCATAATAGTGTTCTTGATCATATGAACCTCTTTGAAATCCATTCCTTGTATTTCATAGTTATATCTCTTGTTTGATGGATATCTTAGTGTTGAATTCATATGATCTAGACACTTTGGAAATTGCATGCATTGCAATTTACCATTGTTCATCACTATGCTCTATAGTTATATCTATATAAGTGATGAATATGCACTAATGATGCTTGATGGAAGTTTGTCACATCCTTGCTATTAATCATGTTATCATATTCAATTGGTTTCATTTGGTATAACTTTCCATTGATTTCATAATCCAATTGATATATTATCTTGTGTATGTGATAGACCTTGTGTGCTTTGGACTAATCTTCATAGTTATATAATTGTTCCACGTCACATACCATTAGCATCATAATGCTCATGTTTGCCACCTCTTTTTGCTCTCAAAAGTTCATAGTTCAAGCCTTGAAAAAGGTTAATATGAAAGCTCTCATAGGTATATCTCATGACCACCATGTTTATGTGTTAATAATATTGGTTGGTTATTATTTGAGGTTGGCTTCATGGTTGAATTTCATTTCACTCTTTCATGCACTTTAATAGTCATATTTATTGATTGAATGAAATGAGTTCAAAACTTACATAGCATATGATTTTCATAAGTAATATTGATTGATGCTATGTTTGAGTAAACCCCATATCATGGATAGCTCTAATTTGGATTTTTCCTAATAAGTGACATTCTTGAATCCATTTTAGAGTGATTATGTTAATAGTCATATCCTTTAATCTCAATTGATATGTTTGTTTCAATTGATATCCATGATTGCTTCTCCCATTAGACCTAGCTCTCTTTTGGTAATTTGATCATATTGTGCTTAATAGTTAAATGAATCTAATCCTTTCCTTGAAGTTAACCCTCACTTGGTTAAACCATCTACTTCTTGAATCTAATAGTTATATCTTGTCAAAAGCTTGACAAAAGAAGAGAATGGATTGAGGGGGAGTGTAAACCTTCGTAGGAAGAATTAGTTTTGATCAAATTCACCCTTGGAATGCTAATGAGCCCTTAGAGTTAACTTACATACATGATAGCCTATTATGTTTGTCATTTTCGATTACATTTGTTAACAGGTGCTACTAAAGGTATTCTTCTTGTCTCATGTGTGTAGGTACCTTTGCAATTTAATGTCAAAGGGGGAGAGAGAGTTCAAGTGTGACTCAAAGATCTCCTACTCTTCAAAGGGGGAGAGAGTTCGAGAGTTCAAGTACTCGAAGATCTCCTATCCATCAAAGGGGGAGAAAGCTTTCAAGTTCTCAAGAGAGAGAGGCATGGTCAAAGGGGGAGAGCAAATAGAAGAAAGAAAGCTTGGAGCTAAAGAAGATGCTTGGCCAAAGAGAGGAAGATGAGAAGAAAGCTTGAAGAATGATCAAGCACCAAGCATCAAGAAGATTGAAGAAAAGAGCCCAAGAGCCCAAGCTAAGAGAAGAAGCATCCAACAAGATTTCAAGACTTGTCAAGCTAAGGGGGAGCTAAAGACTTTGTGTGAAAATTCTATGATGAGTAAGTTGCCATCAAATTGCAAAGGGGGAGATTGTTAGGTCTTTTGTATTTGCAATTTGATGGATGCATTTGCATATTGGCATCTTTTGAATTCACACACATGCATTGATTTAAAATATCTTGAAATCTAGTTTTACCCATGCATAGCTTTTAAGATTTGGAAAAGCTTTTGTTTTATGCATGTTTTGGTTTTAAACTTGGATGCATTGGTTTTAGAACCCAAAACTCTTTTGAAAACCTATTTCCTTGTGCACTACATTTGGAAAATCATCTTGTGTATTTAGGTTTAAGTCTTGCATACATTCTTCACAAAAAGAATCATTTTGTATGCAATTTCATTTGAAAAGAGTTGTATTCAAATCAAGCTAGCCTTTGGTTTTAATCTTGTGAATCATTTTAGGCTTTGTGTTTCTCATGTTTTTAAACATCTTAGAATACCTTAAAACATGTTATTTAAGCTTGATTTAGTGGCCAAAAGATCCACCAAAGAAAAACTTTGAAAATGGAAAAAAGTTGGAATTTTGGCCCAGGGACTCGCCCGACAGTGTCGTCGGTCGACCGAGCCCTGTGTCTCGGTCGACCGAGGACACTGCAGGGCCCCTGTGCAGTTTTTGAACTGTAAGCCTCCAACGGTCAGATTTATGACCGTTGAGCCTTCTCGGTCGACCGAGACCCCTCTAGGTCGACCGAGACAACTAGCCGTTGGACTGTTTTTTGCCTATAAAGTCCATTCATTTCCAACTTCTCAAAGTTTTGAACACATGAGCCTTTGAGAGCATTTTGGAGCCAAACAAAGGGGAAGAAGTTGGAAAGGCTAGAGGGCCATTTGGAAATCAAATGCTTGAGATTTAAAAAGGTAGACCTTACTTATCATTTTGATTTCCATTAAAAGTAGAATCAATGCATGGTTAAATCTTTGTATTTTCATATTTGCATGATGTCTAGCTTTTAAAGAGTTGTGTTGCAAACTCATTATCTTCATTGGTATATTAGAATGGTTTGCAATCACTCTTATTAAATCACATGCTTTCTTAAACTTTATTTTTCATACAACTTGTGATTCTTTGATTTTCATATCATTAACAAGTTATTAAACATACATGTGATTTGCATTAGACTTCAATCAAACCTTTCATGAGCTTTGAACTTTGAAATGCTTCAAGCATATATTTGATTAAGCTTTCTTTTTAATCTTGATTGAAGTCATCACACACACACATCACGAGCATACACTTTTGCATACATAGAGTGTTTGTGTGAGTTTGATTTACACTTTAAAATTAGCCTATTTAAGAGGCAATTTCATTGAACTAAAATTGTAATCTCTTAGAGTGTTGAGTAAACACTTTCTTTGAGAAATCTTGAATTGTGTAAGGTTATTGCTTAGCCTTTGAAAAGCAACTTGTAAGGTTATTGCTTAGCCTAAGAAAAGCATATTGTAAGGTTATTGCTTAGCCTAAGAAAAGCATATTGTAAGGTTATTGCTTAGCCTAGTAAAAAGCATAATTAGTGGAATCCGGTGGGGTGTTGGAGACACAAGCCGGTAGTGGATGTAGGCACGTTGGCCGAACCACTATAAATATTGGTGTTGTGGTGCATGCTATGTGGTGATTGATTTTGTATTAGCTTCCGCATCTTGTTTGTTTAATCATCACATGTGACTAGTTTAGTTTAAGAAATTAAAATTGGTCGAAATTGGTCATACTTGTAGCTCACCCTATTCACTCCCCCTCTAGGGTTAGGATCCATAGCGGACTTTCAGGCATCGTCCAGTCGGCTTCTTCGTCTCGGCCCATAACCACGCGCCTCCGCCAAGATAGCCATCGTGAGACTCCTCGCCACACCGGTGAGCAGCCACACGAGGGTCCTCAGCAAAACGCCTCCACGGCAGGTCTTCGACGACGAGGCAAAACCCCCGTCGGGACGGGGTCCCGACAGTCCCACCAGCGCGTCCTCAACGACGGCCAGTCCTTCCATCAAACCCATATAGCCAGGAGCGACAACCCCCTGCTCAAAGAGCTCAATGCCCAGCACCGGGCCCTCCAAGATAAAGACGAGGTGATTCGCCGCCTCGAGGAACGACTCGAGATAAACGAGAGAAAGTCTCGTAGTCCACCTCCCCGGCGACAGCGAGCCCACCCGGACAACCGAGACCTGAGGCAGGTCCTCGACAGCAGAGGACGATACCATTGTGAGGAGGAGGGCTCCAGCAGCAGTCGTCTGCCCAGTGGCCTCGGGGGATCGCGGCGCGAGCCAGAGCCACAGAGACCAGATGACCGGGCGGACTTCAAAGAGTTGCTGGATCATTACGTCAAGCAGGAGGTCCAGGCCCGCTTGGCCGAAATCGGATTCGCCCGAGACCTAGCTGATGAGCATGAAGAGGACAATCAGGGCATGTCCCCCTTTTCGCAGGAAATCAAAAATTTTTCTCTCCCTGAGAGATTTAACGTCCCGAGGTTCGTCCTTTATGACGGAGCCTCGGACCCAGAGGCGCACCTACGGCATTTCACTCAGCGGATGTCGGTTTGGGGGGACGTCGGTCTTTTGAACTGCAGGGTTTTCTCATCCAGTCTGGTAGACCTCCCCCTCCGGTGGTTCTGCGCGCTCCTCCCCGGATCGGTCTCGAGCTGGCGGCAGCTTCGGAGCTCTTTCCTTGAAAAGTTTCAAGCACACCGCGTCATCCCGAAGACGGGTAGCAATCTTATGGCGATCCGGATGAAAGACGGCGAGAGTATCACTGCCTTCGCCAGGAGATTCTGGACAATATACAGTCAGATTACCGACGCCAACGACGAGATCGCCATCATGTGCTTCAGGGAGGGCTTACTCCCAGGAAACGAACTCCGCAGAGACCTAGTCCGGAATCCTGTGGCGACGATGAAAGCACTAATGGCAAGGGTGAAACAGTACATTGAACAGGAGGAGGACGAGGCCCATGGCACAGAGCGGTTCGGACTCCCAAAGAAGCATCAGGCCTCCACCAGGGAAGGGACATTCCCCAGACCGAGGTCGGATAAAAGGAAGCCCGCCCGCTCTTTCTCAATCTCCTCGGACAGCAGCAAGAGGCCGAGGTCTCAGTCCGCCAAGCCTGCCAGCGATCCTTAAAGAGCTATCAGTGTTGTATTTAAGGAGCCTATTTATAGACTCCTGAACAAAATCAAGGCAGAACCATACTTCCAGTGGCCTCGGCCGATGGTAGGCGATCCATCCATCCGAGACCAGCAAAAGCGCTGCTCCTATCACAAGCAGCACGGGCATATGACCGAAGACTGCTTTGCGCTGAAGTCCCACCTCGAAAAGCTCGTCCATGATGGGCACCTCCAGGAGTACATCAAACAGGAGGAAAGGGTCAACCGAGCACAGCAGCACGCCCGACCCAGTGATGACCAGGAGAGCGGTGAACCAGCGGGTACCATCAATGTCATCCACCTGGCCCCCGCTCCAGGCAGAGGAAGTGCCCAAGCTCGGTCCGACGCCAGGAGAGCTGCCCATGGCAAGCAGGTGATGTCGGCAGAGTTGGAAAGCGCCCCGAAGAGGGTTAAGAGGGAAAATCCCAAGATTTGGTTCTCAGCCGAGGACCTGAAGGGAGTCCAGCTCCCCCACAATGACGCCCTCATCCTCACCCTGCGACTGAACAATTACACTACAAAGCGCGTCCTTGTGGATCCAGGGAGCTCCGCCGAGGTTGTCTACTATAGCTGTTTTGAACAGCTCGGCCTGCCCGAATCCGCCCTACAGGAGGCCCACGTCCCTTTGGTAGGGTTTAGCGCCCAGCCAGCTTACCCCAAAGGCAGGATCTCACTTGAAGTCCGGGTCGGAGGCGCATCGAAGATAGCAAACTTTATGGTAATAGACGCGCCGTCCCCCTACAATGCGATATTGGGACGAAGTTGGCTGCATGTCATGGAGGCAGTACCATCCACCCTTCATCAAAAACTCAAGTTTCCATTGGAGAAGCCTGGGGGAACGGTCGAAATAGTGACTGTGTGCGGAAATCAACAGATGGCCCGAGAATGCCTCGTGGCCGTAACACTTGGAAAAGAGGAACCGAGACAAGTGCATATGGCCGAGCTCGAAGCCGAGATCAAGGATGTCGGGCGGACAGCAGGGCAGAAAAGCATAGAAGACCTCACCGAGGTCAGGATCAATCCTGAAGATCCGGAGCGCTACTTCCTGCTGGGTAGCCAGCTCCCTGACGCTGAGAAGGCCGAATTGCTGGACTTCCTACTCCTGAATAAGGATATCTTCGCATGGACTCCATACGAGATGCCAGGGATTGACCCCGAGGTCATATGTCACAAGCTGAATGTGGACCCCGGACACAAGCCCATAGTGCAGAAGGCTCGCAGAACGGGGATCCCATAGACAGAGGCGATTGTAGAGGAGGTGGATAAGCTCCTCGAAGCTGGGGCAATCCGCGAGGTGCACTATCCCCAGTGGCTAGCCAACACAGTGGTTGTAAAGAAGAAGAGCGGCAAGTGGAGGGTCTGTGTAGACTTCACCGACCTTAACAAAGCTTGCCCCAAGGATAGCTTCCTCCTCCCAAAGATCGATCAGATGATCGACGCCATCTCGGGGCATGACAGGATGAGCTTCTTAGACGCCTACCGAGGTTACCATCAGATCCCTCTGCACAGATCTGATGAGGAAAAAACTGCGTTCATCACGCCTCGAGGCATCTACTGTTACAAGGTGATGCCCTTCGGGCTGAAGAACGCCGGAGCAACATATCAGAGACTGGTCACGAGGATGTTTCGGGACCAACTCGGAAAAACGATGGAGGTCTATATTGACGACATGGTGGTCAAGTCTAAGGAGTCGCAGAGCCACCTGACAGACCTACGCCAAACATTTGCAATCCTCCGAGAATTCCAGCTCAAACTCAATGCCTCGAAGTGTGCATTTGGTGTCGGCTCCGGCAAATTTCTGGGAAGTCTGGTTACTCGGAGAGGGATCGAGGCCAATCCGGAGCAAATCGCAGCCATACAGGCTATCCAGAGCCCCACCTCGGCCAAGCAGGTCCAGAGACTGACAGGGATGGCTGCTGCACTAAATCGCTTCATCAGCCGCGCCTCGGACAAGTGCCGCCCATTCTTTCAGCTCCTTAAGAAGAGTTCCAAGTTCCAGTGGACTCTAGAATGTGACTTGGCACTGGAAACGCTCAAAAGGTACCTCTCCTCACCGCCCCTATTGTACACTCCGTCGCAAGACGATTTTCTCTATCTTTACCTTGCAGTCTCGGACCATGCGGTGAGCTCGGTGCTGGTTCGAGAAAGCGACAAGCAACAGTACCCCATCTATTACACCAGTAAAACCCTGCTCGATGCCGAGACCAGATATCTGCCTCTTGAAAAGCTAGCACTAGCACTGCTTAGCGCCTCTCGCAAGCTCTCCCATTACTTCCAGACTCACACGGTGTGGTCATCACGGAATTCCCACTCAAATCCCTCTTCCGCAAGGCGGACTTTTCTGGCCGAATCTCCAAGTGGGCCATGGAATTGGGCCAGTTCGACATCCAGTATCAGCCTAGAACAGCAATCAAGGCACAAGTCCTGGCAGACTTTGTCGTCGAATTCACCTCTCCTAGTTCGGCACCGACCGAGGGCAATGAAGAAGATAACACCGAGACCGAGGAAGACCAGTCTTGGAAAAAATTCCTTGAATCAGCCTGGAAAGTTTTCGTTGACGGATCGTCGACATCTAAAAGAGCAGGCGCTGGGGTCGTCCTTCAATCCCCGGAAGGACTAGTCATAGAACAAGCACTGACCCTGAACTTCAAGGCATCAAATAATGAAGCAGAATACGAAGCACTGATCGCTGGTCTCAGTAGTGCTAGAGTACTGGGGGCACGACGGGTGATAGTCTTCAGTGACTCCCAGTTGGTGACGAGCCAGCTGAGCGGAGACTACCAAGCCAGAGACGAAAGAATGATGGTCTACCTAGCCCACACCAGGCAGCTCCTCTCCCAGTTTGAAAAAGCTGAAGTCAGGCAGATCGGCAGGGAGTCCAATCGCCATGCAGACGCCTTGGCAAGCTTGGCCTCGGCCGTAGAAGCTGGGAAGAGAAGAACAGTTGATGTAGGGGCGTTAGAAAAACCGAGCATAGAGCTCTGCCCGGTTCGGCAGGTTCTGTCTACTGACCTCGGTCCGAGCTGGATGGACCCAATCATGGCGTTCTTGAAAGAGGACAAGCTTCCCGAAGACAAGACTGAAGCTCACAAGGTCAGAATGAAGGCAGCACACTTTTGGCTATCTCCAGATGAAAAGCTCTACAGAAAATCCTACTCAGGACCATACCTCCAATGTGTCCATCCGAGCAAGGTGGAAGACTTCCTCTATGAGATCCACGAGGGAATCTGTGGAAGCCACATCGGGGGAAGATCACTGGCCTACAGAGCTATTAGCCAGGGCTACTGGTGGCCCTACATGCAAAAGGACGCCCAGATCTACGCCAGGAAATGCGAAAAATGTCAGAAGTTCTCCCATTCCCTTCACCAGCCAGCTCGGGATCTTAGCCCTATCTCCAGCCCTTGGCCCTTCGCTCAATGGGGGTTAGACATCGTGGGGCCTCTTCACAGAACTCCAGGAAACAAGAGATGGCTGATGGTGGGCACCGACTACTTCACAAAATAGATCGAGGCAGAGGCCTTATCCTCCATCACCGAGTACGACACAAAGAATTTCGTATGGAAGAACATTATTACACGATTTGGGATCCCCAGGGCTCTGGTCTCGGACAACGGAACCCAATTCGATTCAAAATTCTTTAAAAACTTCTGCCAAGAGCTCGGCATCAGAAACCTCTATGCGACTCCGGCCTATCCGCAGAGCAATGGGCAAGCAGAGATCTCGAACAAAGTGGTTCTGGAAGGGCTGAAGAAAAGGCTTGATAAAGCTAAAGGCAGATGGACGGAAGAATTGCCAAGCGTCCTCTGGGCATACAGGACCACCCCGAGGCGATCCACCACGGCAACCCCTTTTTCATTGGCCTACGGGATGGAAGCTGTAATCCCTCTCGAGGTCAGCCTCCCGACCTTAAGAACAAATCTCTTCGATCAAGGGCAGAACGAAATAAACCTCGCAAGAGAGCTCGACCTGGCCGAGGAACGAAGGGAAGCAGCATCCGTGCGTCTAGCCGCCTACCAGCGGCAGCTGTCCCGATGATACAATCAGAGGGTAAAAGAAAGAAGGTTCTTGGTTGGAGAGTTGGTCTTGAAAAAAGCACTCCCAGCAGATAAAGATCCTAATGAAGGCAAACTTGCGCCAAACTGGCTCGGCCCCTACAAGGTGGTCTCCGTCTCAGGAAGGTCGGCCTACAAGCTTGAAGGGATGGATGGCAAGGAGTTGCCACGACCATGGAACGCTGCCCATCTAAAGAAATATTACTTCTGAGTTGTATTCAAAATGATTGATCAATAAAGAAGAACCTTTTGACAAAGATCTGCCTTATGACTTTCCAGTTGTTGCAAACAAGGCCCCGGCCCTCGCGCCAGCCTGCTTGAGTTCGGTCGCAGGACCCAACTCCCCAAGGCTCCGGCCCTCGCGCCAGCCTGCTTGAGTTCGGTCGCAGGACCAACTCCCCAAGGCTCCGGCCCTCGCGCCAGCCTGCTTGAGCTCGGGCGCAGGACCAACTCCCCAAGGCTCCGGCCCTCGCGCCAGCCTGCTTAAGTTCGGCCGCAGGACCAACTACCCAAGGTTCCGGCCCTCGCGCCAGCCTGCTTGAGTTCGGTCGCAGGACCAACTCCCTAAGGCTCCGGCCCTCGCGCCGGCCTGCTTGAGTTCGGTCGCAGGACCAACTCCCCAAGGCTCCGGCCCTCGCGCCAGCCTGCTTGAATTCAATCACAGGACCAACTCCCCAAGACGTGGAGTTCGGCCCGTTCACAAGTTTGGTCCAAACCCCTTGAAACGCCATGGAGTACCCCCTAAAAATAAAGACGCGACCCCGGCTCCCCCGCGAATAGGCCGCGTCTCGGGGTATGAGTCCAAACTAATCGCAAATTCCTTCCTAAGGCATTCCTCCCGGATCGTCATCTTTAAAATCTAGCCATTGGTCTGGGGCAACCTAGTGGACTCATCAAAGGGGTTCATCACCACGGGGCAGAGAGGTGGGTTAAGAGGTCGGACGCTTTACCGGCCTCCAGGACTTGCAAATTTTCACATCAAAGCATCCACGTACCATGGCTTGTAAATTTGCACACACCATTACAGAGAAAGGAAGAAAGAATAAGGAGAGGAGAACAGCAGGATGAAAAAACTTTCTTCATTGATCAGAAAAATGTGATTACAAGATTTCTCTACATTCAGAAGAAGAAAGAGAAAATTACATCAAAGAAAAAAGAAAAATATGCCTATGGCTTCTCGGGCGCCGCTTCTTTATCTTCTGAGGCTGGAGGATCTGATGGCGCGGGGGCGTCGGACGGAGGAGCCGGAGGAGGGGGAGCCTGGGCTGCTTCGGCCTCGACAGGGGTCGGAGGAGGGGGAGGTACGTCCAGAGCTTCGGAAGGGGTCCCCGGGGGGACAGAGCCAGGCTCTGATTCTGAACCCAGTGCTGCAGGCCGGAACTCAGGAAGATCCGCGAATATGGGGTCATCCTCAGAAACCCCATATTTGCGAAGAGCCGCCTTACATCCCATCTTGAACAGCACCGGGCCCAGATCCAGGATTTGAGTCGTGTACTCTCCAGACGCCCAGTCCACCCCATCTTTGTATGCCCTGGCGGCTTGATCGCGCAGGGTGGACTCGACATCGGCCCTCTCCTTCCGGGAGGCCTCGAGCTCGGCCTCCTTTAAAGCCAGTTCGTTTTGCTTCTGGGCGAGCTCAGCCTCCTTCTTAGCGAGCTCGGCCCCCTTCTCAGTAAGCTCGGCCTCCAGTTGGACCGCCCTCTGTTGACACCAAAAATGTCACTTTGCCTCTTCACACCAAAAGCTACACGGAGCCGCATCCTACCAAAAATAGGCAGGCGCTACTTCAAGCATCAGATCTTATCAGAATCAAACAAAAACTGCAAGGTCACTCAAAATAACCAAAAGAGAGGTACACATGAAGCTTCGGGCCATTTCGATATCATTTGGCCTAGCTTCACTTCTCCAACAGCTAAGCAGCAGCTCCCGGCAACGGAGCACCCCGGGGCCATGGCACCCAATTCGGAGCTTGTGGATCATCTCAAAATGACTCCATTAGGCTCCCCATCAAATTTCAGGTCAATCGGACATCGTTTGACCGAAAGTCAAAGCTCGGCATTTCCCTCGCGGTGAAATAAAGGCGAGCATTTGCATGACTCCAAACGGCTTCAAAACTCAAGCGAAAGCCTATGGTTGGTCTTAACTACTGATGAGGGAGTCACACATCGAATTTCAGGTCAATCGGACATCGTTTGACCGAAAGTCAAAGCTCAGCATTTCCCTCGCGGTGAAATCAAAGGCAAGCATTTGCATGACCCCAAATGGCTTCAAAACTCAAACAAAAGCCCATGGTTGGTCTTATTTAATGCTCAAGAAGCTTCACCTCAAATTTCAGGTCATTCCGACATCGTTTGATACTGTTTCAGCTACTGGCGGAAAATCAGCAGTTCTGCGTTCGGCTTTTCCCGGAAAATCAGAAACTTTGCAAACCAATTTGCAAGGATTCTCATCAGGTTTTTCAGAGGGAAATCAAGCCAAATAATGTGGAGAAATGTCAGAGAAAACAAGCAAAAAAAACGGAAGCGAAAAACGACGAAAAACAGCCAAAAAGGGGCCCCGGGAAGGAATTTTTCCCCCAGGGTCGCAGACCCCTGCGACCCTGGGCCAGGGTCGCCGGCGACCATGGGCCCGGCGACCCTAGGAGGTCCGGGGAGCCGATTTCGCCCCGGGACCCCCCGTTTTGTCCGTTTTCGCGAGACGAGTTGTTCTGTCCCTGTGATTTTTCCAGATTTATGCTTTTGAAGCTCCAAATTCACTGATATTCATCAAGATCACAGAACTCCTTTCCAGAACTTCAAAAACTTCGTTGATTGCCAGCCGAACAACAAAAAAAGAGCACTTTCTACCCGCCCCATCGTGAAATCAACTGGACAGATGCTGCCGGCCCGCTAGTATCAACCAATGCCTGAAACTACATGATCATCTGATGTTGATTTACATAAGGATCTATCAACGATCATCGCAAAAGGAATTCCAAAAGACGCAACATGGCCCGCGACTCTTCAGCTACCGAGGCGGCCACTTAATGCTATCAATTGGCCCGTTTATGGCAAGTTAATGCGGTCATTGACCCATTATCTTGGACGGCCCAATCAGAAGCCTCTGTTCAGGAGTTACGAGTCCAAGCAATCATGGCATTCAAGCCATGAAACTCCTAACATAATGGAGATTAAAGGCGATTAAATGCCCACTACTCTCCATCGGCCAATCAAATGCAAGGAAAAAGGAGTTACGAAACAAGTAATTAAAAACTTGTAACTCCTCCCATCATGAGCATTAATACCATAAATGCTCATAAACTCTCCTAAATGGCTACAAAATGCCTATAAATAGGAAGCCATTCCAAGGGAAACGGATCCGGGAAAAATCACCAGAAAATCATTCAAAAATCCTCGGAGAAATCTCTACAACCCTGCTCCTTCAAGAAAACTCTACTGCGACAAGTACTACAAGGTGATTGAAGCCCCTTGGGGGGCCACCCCCCCCTCAAAGGCCACCTATCCTTCTATCCAACATGGCTAGATGCGGCTTTTCAGCCCGTCTACTCAGCTTTTTACCGGATATAGGACCTTATCTTGGTCCTTATCCTCTAAAAATCTGAGGTTGGAGCCCAGCCAAGAAATCAAGCACTATGTTCTCATCTAAAGGACGATGACGGAGCCCATACATGACTCACGACCGTCGATCTGAACGAGCCCTCCCACAATCGCATGAGAAGTTAGATTCCTTTTTCTTGCTTTTCTATTGTAGATTGTATTTTTTTTAAGAGACAAAAAAATTTCACAATTCTTGTCTTTTACTTTTGATAAGATTTGTAAATCGCCTTTTGCGGCAAAATCGCCTTCAACGGCACCAAATCGCCTTCTACGGCACAAAAACGCCTTTCACGGCATTCAAACAAAACTGTCTCTTTTATTAAAATATGTATGCAATGGAAAACTAGAAAAAAGTTTCATTTCCCTTTTTACTTGTGAAGGTGGATCTCCGGATCACCATTTCTAAATTCCAAGTATAAAAGAGAAATTGGCATACCCGTACAAAAAAAAACTGATGCCCGCTTTTCCTTTCTTTCCCTCCACCGTACCCCGTCATCCCCGGGGCGGAGGCAGCTTTGGAAAAAGAGAAAAGCCGGGTCCATCACCCTCTTTGCCTTGTCACCGACGGCACCCCTCAGGTCCTTGTTCTCGCCCCGCAACTTGATAATTTCGGCCTTTGCCACTTGTTGCTCAGTTACGGACTGGGCGAGTTTCTCCTCCACCTTCTTTATTTCGGCTGCGCTGGCCTCCAGCGCGTCCCCCATCTTCTTCTTCTCCTTCTCCAGAACGGCGAGGTAGGCAGTCCTTTCTGTCTGCCTGTCCACCAGCACTTGAATCCTCTGCGCATTCTGCAAAAGGGTAAAAAGATAGTAAGGGAATCGATCCTGTCAGAGGCCGAAATCTGAAACCAAAGGGGTGGGGAGCTACCTCAAGCGACGCCCTCAACGTCTGGTGGAGTAGACCAGCCGACGCGACCTTCTTATGTTTCTCCATGTCCAGGGGGAGGGCACAACCCCAAGCAATGGCCGCGACCGACTCCCAGCTGGAGCCCAGCCGATCCCCCATGGTCATGGGTTCGTTGGGGTTGAGATCGAAGTTGGGCCTCCATGGGGCCGGCACGGACGGCTCGGCCAGCTGCTCCGCCTCCTGGAGACTCCCCTCTTGGCCCACCAAGCGAGGCCTCTTCTCGGGAGGGGGCCCCTCACCCCCCTTTCCGGCCTCTGCGGACCGAGACCGGATCTCCTTCTGCTGCTGCGGCGGAGGCGGCAAAACCTCCTTCGGGGGCTCGACCACCCATGGCCTGCTGTCCTTTAGCGGACGTGGTTCCTTGGGCAGCCGGACCTCCTTGGAGGGTTCCGCCGATCTCCCCTTCTTGGCCTTGGCAGAAGCGGCCCCAACCGCTCCTGACGCTGCTCCCGACGAGGGGGAGGAAGCAGCCGCTGCGGAGCCCTGGGAGGCGCTTGACCCACTGGGGGCACGTGTGGAGACAGGAGGGGCTCGGCCCGCGAAGAGCACGGCCCCCAAGTTCTTCAGAGAAGGGCGCTGTCCTTCCATCTCTTCTCCTTCTCCTCCTCTCTGGCCTCGGGAGGGAGGGCTGTCAGCAATCACGATCGGGTCTTGAGGGTCCGTGGCTAGGCCGCTCGTCTCAGCAAGGGCCAGAACAATTTCCCCGATCGGCTGAGAGGGGATCTCGACAATCTTTCTGGTATAAGACTGGTACCTCGGCTTGTACCCCAGCAGCGAAAAGGCAGCTCGGTCGTGATGGCCGTGGTAGCGGTCGATTTTCTCTAACCACGCTTCGTTCCGCTTCCACTTGTCGAAGCCGGCCTCACTCCTCCTATTCTGAATGCCTGCACAAGAAAAAGGCAAGGACGTCAGCTCGGCATAAGGACAAGCAAGGGCGGTACAAACAAAACCTAGAGGGATGGGTATTTACTGGGGGGGGGTCCCAGGCTTCCGCGGAACCTGGATTCTCCGATCCTCCTCGGTCTCGGTCCCCTTGAACTCCCAGTTCCCCGAGACCAAAATGCGTTCATCCCCAGCGTATTTGCTGGAATCCTCCAGGGCGTTCACCAAGGGATGGCGTCTGGCTTTCACCCGGAGGTAGTAAAAGTCTTCGCCCCCTGCTGCCCTGCAGATGTCGTAGACATCCTCTATGTCATGCACCCCGAGACCGATGTCGAGAATCCAGTTCAGCTCCGCCACACCCATTATAATCTTGAAGCCGTTTGGCATTAACTGGGAGGGACAGATGTGCCATGCATGGATGCAAGAACGGAGGAGCGAACGAATGGGAAATCTGACCCCGCCTTCGCACACTGACACCAAGGGGAAAGGCATCCAGTTCTTGTACCGGGAAAGGCCATATGGGAGGTCCCCGACATCGTCAGGTTTAACCAAGACGTCGGCCGGGATCTTAAACGACGACCTGAAAGCCTCCAGGGCCGCAGGACTCTCTAGCCAATGGCTATAAACCCCCATCTTTCCTAGAAGGATAAGGAGCAAGAAAAAAGAGGCGAAAAACTGGAAAAACCCTAAAGGGCCAAAACCCTCTGAAAACAAAGAAAAGGAGGGGTGCGAAGGAGTAGCAGAGACAAAGAGAGGAACTCACAGAAAGGGCAAGAGGGACTGCGGAAGACAAGGAGACAGGAAGTAGGAAGCAGAGGAGGAGATCTCCAAGTTCGGTGGTCCTCTGGCTTGGGCGAAGTTGCAGCAAGGTATTCAGCAATACGCTCTCCAGCACTTCAGCAAGGTCTCCTTCTCAGACAAACAGTTAGGGTAAAAGAGGAAGGAGCAAGGGGCGTTTTCGTTTTATAGAGGGACGCACCTTCTTAATTACCTTGCCGGCGCATTACTTCGATCCCGGTGAGCAGCCATTCGAACAGCTCCACGTAGCAGCGACGGTTCGTCTCTCACCACGCCTCTGGTACGATATTTATCGCCTCGGTCATACGAAACGGCGTCCCACGTGCCTACCATAGCAGGGCAATTATGACACCCTATTCGTTGCCTAGGGCAGGCGAAAGGGCATCATGATGAGGATCCCATAAGAGCAGGATACGAAAAGACAGCCCCATCACTTCCGAGTCTTATCTCCCGACCTTGGGTGAGCCCCAAGAAGTCAAGAGATAGGGGGCAATTGTGTGGGGTCGTTTTGTGCTCACTAATTCGGACGGGGCCCATCCCCAGTCTTGGTTTAACCTTGGTCTCGGAAACCACATGAGGTCGGCCGTAGCGCCATCTCGGAGGAATCATGAATCGAGTCTCGGCTGCCACGTCACAGGCTCCGATCTCGGTCTCAACCTCTGCCCGACCTCGGCTCCTGTCACTCAGTCATAAATGCGGTCATAAATGCACTGCCACGACAGGGACGGCAAGCTGACAGACGGAGTGGGCGCCAAACCTAGATAAGAGGCACGCCTTATCTCAGGGCCGTAGGTATGGGATGATGATCCGATGGGACCCCCCCTTTTTTTCACCTACCCCCACTCAAGAGGTACGAATACACGCTGATGGGACTCTCATCCCTTCATGTGGACAGTACCATGATGACCCTCACGTCTATATATTACATGAAGGAAAGCCTTACAAGGTACACACGATCCTCCCCTCCAAAAGCTCTCTTTCTCCATTCTCATTCAGTTCCCACACTGACTTGATCGTCGGAGGGCCTTCGGCTACCCATAGGCAGGGTCTCTGACCGTCGTTTTCTTCCTTTCAGGTCACTGGAGGCTCGATCCTTTCCCTTTATCCCCTTCAAAACCACAAATCGGGAGCTTGATCTTCCATTAACTAAGTCCGTAATTTTTAGGCACTTACAAAGTTAAATCTTAAACAAGTAAAATACAAAATGATTATAAATTACTGTTAGAAGCTAGTTTTTTTAGACCTTTGCCATCTTCCTTATTTTAGTTTTCATTGTATCGTGCTTTTATCGTGATATGTTAAAATCTCTGTCGAAAAGATTTCTATCCACTTTCCATAGTAATGAGAAAACATCAAGGCTCTAAACCGTGAAGTGAGTACGGTGGTGGTCTTAAAACAAAAGCCACCACATGATTCTCTCCATCTTCCCACCACTATTATGTAAGGGCATGCTTGTCTTGGCTTTGTGGAAAATCGATTCTACGAACAATCCTTCCTTCATTCTACTCAATATCCATTCCGACCCTTCTATGAGAATGACAAAATATATTCTTTTTTTGCTTTTCAATATGGAAAAGCGGTTGCACAAATATGTCCATAAATGTTTAGAAAGAGAGAATTTTTGACAACCCACCAAGATGAACGAACCCTGATATGCACATTTCCATTGAGGGTATTGGCACCATGGTTTTAAAAACCGGCCGATACCGCACCGATCTGAGATATCAGTAGCGGTTTTTTTCTTCAATATCTCGGCCCATCTCGGCCGAGATAATGTCCATAACGAATTTATCGATATCTCGGTCGGCCGAGATATGTATAAAAGGGTGAAAACCCTAATTTTTATATTTTTTCCCCCATCTTCATCTTCTTCTCCTCTCTTCTCAACTCTCCTTAATTACTAGCCATAGCAACAACCATCATCTCTCTTGCATATTTTCAAATCTCAATTCTATTTTTTGAAGAAAATATTATCTAAGGTAAGAGGAAATCAACTTAAAGTATATTATGTGTTTTTTTTTTTTTTTTTTATAGATGAAGCATAGAGGTTTGTTACTTACTCACTTGTGTAATTGTGTTGTTTTCTTCATTTAGAAGTTAGATCTACATATTTTCATGCTAGATCTACTCATACACATGATTTTGAACTTTTTTTTCAATTTTTTTTATTTTCAGATTTTTTAATATTTGAATTATAATATATCATTTTTTGGGGATTTCATCATAAATATGTTGTTTTAATGATTCATGATCATTGTATGGTGTGTAAATGATAGATCTACATACTTTTATGTTAGATCTATATATTTAGGATTTTGAAAATAATTTCATTAATTTTTATTTTTCAAAAAATAATTGTTGTTACTTGTTAGGATATTTGTGATACCAAAAGCTTAATGACTTATTAATAGTGTGTAGATGATAGATCTACATCTACTTATAGTCATAAACATGATTTAGATTTTTATTTTAGTTATTTTATTTTCGGATTTTTTAATATTTGAATTATAATATATCATTAATAATGTCATTAAGATTTTTTAATATTCTTTATCTTCTTATATTTGACACTAATAAATTGATCATGAGCAGAACATCAATAATGTTTGCATTATATGAAATACTGGAAAAGACAGTGAACTGCGAGTCTGCTACACAGACGGGACTCATAACTTAAGTTGACCGAGATTTTAATTTATTGCTGTTATTAATGGAAACAAATATTGTTTTTCAGTATTTTCTAATATTCTGGACTTTTTGGATATTTTTGTGAATTTTTTTGGATTAAAAAAAAATTCATACTGTGATGACCGCGACGGACCGATATCTGCGACCGATACCGATATCATATCGGTTTTTTGGCTCGGCCGATACAGCGACCGAGACCGAAATTTTGAACCATGATTGGCACTCACCCCAACTTAATACTCTGATGCTAATATAAACAATTATCAGTGCCCTGCCTGACACATTTCTAATTAATACATTTTGATCAGTTTTAAAATCAAGCCCTTTAATATTCCTTATAAGAACCCGGATTATCTACTAGCAAGGTGGTAGAGGAACCCGTGCACCTTTTATAAAGTTTGCTGTATGTAAGACACCATACGAAGTTGTATTTCTGTCTGTCAAAGTCACCATAACATCCCTTTCATTGGTGCTTTTATATGTCCAGCTATGATGAATCCAATTCCAATCTCTTTTCATATCCACTCCACTAGTTGAATCCTTTCCTAATTTGATAATGATTCAGACATTAATCAAAGTTGGATTACCATAATAAATATACATGATATATAGCCATTAAGCTTTGAGATCCTAAACTGGCTAAGGTCATTTAATCGGTCCAAACCAAACTTCCCATCTCTTTGCCTCCCTTGATTTTCATGAATCCATACGTTTAAAGGATAAATGTTCTTGTACAGTGTAGCATGCCTGTTTATCTAACAAAGCTTTCTAGATCCAATTGTCTCGGAAATCATACCCAGCAATCCATCAATGGTGCCATAGGCTGTGTATTGGCTTTGGATCAGATGTCACTATAATAGGGAGTCTACCCTACAGTCAAATTAATCATGCACATAATTTTACTCATAATTAATATGATATATATGATTATGGACCCAATTCATATTACAATCAAATTTGACCCATAGCAAACAGCCAAGACACAACATAGTATATATAGTGTGTATCATGCTACAACCCATTTATAGTCTGGTAAGATAAGATAAACATTCAAAATACAGTTTACAAGATTCATATCAGTCTCCTAGAGATGAGGATAATGACACAAGTGACAATATTTTATCTTCTAATAACAACAGTATCTCCAACTATATTGAGAATAACTGCTCGGTGACCTGAGAAAGTTCACCTTGTCTCAATTGTCTCTCTGATGATAATGGTGATCAAGTCAGTGATTAATTAGCTGCTCCCTATTATGTCCTTGTATATGTCTTTAATTTTCTTAATCAGTGCTTCCCTGAAATTGTATTCACATTCACATAGTTTAGTGACACATAAAGAGTCAACAATAAAAAAACAATTCAACTATTCACGTGCTTCAGGTTCAGGGTATTTTTGCGTACTCTTTATAGGATTCCTAGAGTTCATAATAGAAGGGATTTTATTAGAGGGCAGTTCTTCCAGCTTTAAAGAAGGTGACAGACAATAGATATGCAAGGGTCCATATGTTCATGGATGTTGAAGAGGTGGTTCAGGCTCTTAATGAGGAGTTTGATTGGGCAATCAACTCAATTATTCCTGATATCAGGAAGCTTGTTTTGAAGTTTGCCAATGTTAAGTTCGCTTTTATCCCAATAATTCTTAATTCAGCAGCCCATTTGTTGGCTAGTCTTTGTTATTAGAGTAATCAGGATATAGATACAGGAAGAGCGTTGTCTTTGTTAGGGGTAGGCAGCTAATTTTGTGGGGTACGCTATTCTTGGTTTTTTTTTTTCCTTCTATTTTTCTTTTTGTGGGGTTTGTGTGGTTTTTTGTTTGTATCTTTTCTTTTGGTTTTTGAATGAAATGCTTGTTACAAAAATAATAATAATAATAATAAAATAAAATAAAATAAAAAGAAGAAGGAGAAGAAGAAATGAATTTTATTAGAGGAGGGTTAAAAAGATGAGGGGAGAAGGGCCTGTGCAGAGATCCAGATAGGATCGTCAGTTTTCTACGATTTAATGAGCAGTTAATGATTTTCTATCAAAACTTAGACTCTTGAAGGCCACTTTGTGCATATTCACCTCCAATTCTCTTCTTTTGAACTCCTTTGATAGAAATGCATTGCTAAAATCATATAAACAAAATACCCTATATTAAACAAACAGGCCTCTTAGGAGTCCATTTTTTATTTTTTTTCCGCTCATTTACATATGTACATGTGCAACCATTACACATGTGTTTCATTTGTTTGCTCAGATTTATACATGTGGTGCTTAAATGAAGTGACAAAGCATCATTTTCACACCTCTATAGCGTGAAAATGATTTACATCCCTGTTGGCAAAAGGCATTGGTATAGGTTGTTTCACAGTGAGTTTTTTCTCATGTGGGGCCCATAGAGGCCTTTATTTTTTTTATTATTATAAAATTAGGCCCCATATTTGGAATCCAAACTGCTGAAATTGTTTATTTAACTAACCCGAAGACCTTGAAGCTCGTATTAGGTCTTCCTATTTTTCGAGTAATTTGTGAAAAAGTCCCACTCTAGATCTAATTTTACGGGATTTTGTGGGCCCTCAATTCATGATCCAAACTCTCAACATTTAGAGGTATAGTTTCATATCTTAATTCTTCATAGATTTTGATAGATTTATGAAAAAAGTCAAAAGATCTTAATAAATAAAAAACCATTGGATATACTCATTTACTCCTGCTAAAATGATGGTTTTGACAAACAATTTAATGCATCTTAGGTACATATGCAACACATATATCACTTGCATATGTAACATTTGTAATATTTGGAAACGGATCCCTATTTGGATCAATCGGGGGGTGCCACATGGGGTTGAGATATCACATCCCATCTCTTAAAAAAAAAAAAACACACCTCTTCAAAAAATTTCTCTTTTCATGTGGCACCCCCTGAATGGTCCAAATGAGGGATCTGGATCTATAACATTTTCATATGCCTATAAATGGCAAATGAACAACACGAAAAAAATAGTGAATCACAAATCCTGAAATCCAGGTGACTCTGGTGTGGTTGAATCCTTACAATGAATAGCATGGTAGACATATTGTGTACTCCAATCTCATTAATATGCCATAGCTGTAGGATTAGATCCACTAATTTGACATAATGCAAAGTAAATCCCAATTATATAGATTTGACTTGAATGTATCATTCTAAATGACAGACTATAGATATAATCATTTGGCCCGAAAGTATTGCAATATTATCATAAAAGCAATCACAAAGATTTTCTTATAATCTCAAATTATCTGAGATAAATAGGACAATGCTTTTATAAAAGGCTAACTTAACCACTACACCACACAATACCAATACCTAATGGTTTAAAAAAAAAAAATGTCAAAAGTACGTAGTTAAATGGAGAAGAGACCCTAACCATGTGGAGTCTGGCCCGAGCCCAATTATGTAGCTGGTAAATGTGGAGTCTGGCCTGGCCAGTTAGCATACTAGGTTGGTCTAGCTTGTTTAATTATTGAGTCATAAAACTAGCACCAGATCTAGCCGACGGGGCCTAAAACCACAGCTCAAATCCAGCCCAACGAGGCTGGACTCACATCGAGCCAGGGCTGGCTCTGCCCATGAGCACGGCCCCTTTATGCTGGGATCATGCATGCTATTGTCAAAATTTCTTATAAAGTTACAATCTTAGGTTCAGGTGAGACTTGAGAGACAAGGTTGGAGCAACCCTTGAACATGGAGGCAAAAAGAGTGTGGTCGGTGATATATAGATTATAGAGCAGATAACCCATGTTTATAGAAAAGAAGACTGTCAGTCTGTCACATCAACAATAGATGCATACCTGTCCGGCTTAAACAACAGGTTCCGATATGCAAACCACTGCAAGTACAACATATGATTAGATGAATTGTGTTGGATAGAGTAGAGAAAGTCTTTGGTTGATAGCATACCAAAGAACTGTATAAACGCTTTGATGAACTAGGTACAGCATTTACTAGTGGTTGTGAGCAGTGTGAGCTTAACCAAGAAGATCGACACCTTAACAGATGATGTATCTAAGAAGTGAAAATGGTCCAATACTTGAGGAAACTCTGATGAAAAAATGGGTATGGGTGTAAGATTTTGGACCCAATTTTACTCAAGAAGGTTAGGGCCAACTGCATGTGCCTGAATAAAAATTGGGTCTTAGACTTGGGCCAATGGGTTTCATTCTAAGTTGCTAAAATACCCTAATATCCTTATATTATATACGGTGTGGTCAGAGAGAGAGAGAGTTTGGAATGGAGAAATATAACTTATATAGCTGACTCAACATAATTAGGACAAGACTCAAACAATGATGAGATAAAGAAAGAGAGAGAGAGCCCTTATCACTTACTCCAGAATAACTGATGCCAACGACTTCAAGAGAACCTGGTACTAATGGAAGCCTGTCGATAGCCTGCATCAATGAATCATCTAATGAAAAACCAAAGCAATTTATGAAGAATCAGAAAAAAAGATTTAGTAGTGGAGAGCAAGTTTTACTAGCTACTAATTAGATTGTCCAAAACAGCAATCAAAACCAAGAAAGGGTTAATTAACATATGTCATATGGTTTAATTACAAGAAAGCATAGTGGGTCCTTACCGAGATCACCCCTCCAGTGCCCCAGAGTGCCACAGCTCCCGCCAATGCTATAGAAGTCACTGCATACTTATCCTCCACTTTATCCCACTACACACCAAAACATTAAATATTTACTATGATTGATTACAATGAACAGACACTAAATTCTTTAAAAGCTATTGGCGGTTGTAATACCTGCCCATTATTTTTCCTTTTTCACCCACTGAAGGGTACTGGTTCTCAGAAGAGAACCCTAGTCATGGAAAAGAAATCTAGGAATCAAATCCCGAACATCTAGCTAGGTGAGAAAGAGGTATTCATCCAATTAGGTAACCCCTTGTTCTCCCATGCAAATTTCTTAATCCAAACCCCTTATACATTTCACTACTTGTGTTGGTCAAAACTTCACTATTATAGAAATGACACTTTGCTGTTTAATTATACAAATGAATAAAATGTAAATGATTCCGCGATTTTATCATTTTTGTTTTCCCCTTTCAAATGTGTTTTTGTCTAGTTGGTAGAGATTGATGAAAGCAACGTTGCAAACATTGTTGTTGGGGTAATAATGGCAGGAAATAATATCTTAATCTTGTTGTTTGTGTCTAAAAATCATATGGAAAACATTGCTATAGTAAAAGTAAAATTTAAGTTTAAGACTTATATATTGAGGGGAAAAAATGTTATATATATTATCATATTTATTTGTTTACATGGTAGAGGTAAATTTTCTTTTCCTCCTTGTCCTGTTTGAAACCATAACAATGTTATCCCTATTAAATTATTGTAACATTAGGGATAAACTACAATTTAATTTGTTGGTAATTTATACTAAACTTTCCAAGAATGGCATGTAATACAATGGTAAATCTTGAGCCAGTTCTATGCAAGGGGACACATAAAACAGGACTAAAACTATCATATAATCAAATGTTTTGACAAATCTAAGTTGGTACAAAAAATTCTTACTGCTTCTTGTATGGTTTTAATGATTTGTGGAAGCTCTGTTGTTACCATATCAACCGTTGCTTCTCCAGTGGCCATCATTGACGATTCTCCTGCGGCCATGGCCATAACATTGCGTGCAATCTTACGACCTGAGAATGAAAATAAAGCAAAAGGGAAAGACCAATCAGTACAAACATCATGCAGCATTTCCTATTCCCTCCCTCAAACTGCAACATTTTCTCAGAAAAAACAAAATTTGATGAAGCAAACTGAAAACTAGAATCAACAGCCCATCCATGTCTATTGGCCTGGCCCCCACTGGGAGTGGTCCATATGAACTAAGGGCCCCCACCAGATAATCCATCTATGGTGGGGCCTAGCAGATGAACAGTGAGGATAGATTGAAATGCAGATGGGGTGAGATGGTGATTTGAAGCTTTACAGTAAGAGGTGGCCTTTGATGGGCGGCTCTGAGGAGGGAGAGGCGAAGGAGGGAGCGTGGGGAGGGCGACGCAATGCGGGGATGGTGGCTGCTGCCGAGGGGCTTTTCCGTCTATGAGAGTCGTCGATGAGGAGAGAAAGATGTTGGTAGAGGTTGAGGCCATGGTTACAGGAAACTGAGATTCTCTCTCTCTTGGGGAGGAAATGAACACACAAGTAAAATAAATGGTAAAGTTGTGGTAAATGAAGAGCTTCAGCTTGTATTGCTGTGATCCTTGTTTTTACAAGTTTAGGGGGAGACAACCACTCGTTTGTTTCGTGTAGATATTGGTGGTCCCAGTTAAATGAGGACCCTTGATTTCGTTATCGATTTTTTCGGTGCTGAGGAATTTTGGGATACAACTGTGCCCGAGGTTGGTGGTGTTGGTTTCCGTTTCTCTTTTATTTCCTTTTCCGGCTTTTCAGTATTTTCCTCTTGTATTGTTAAGTTTGTTCAATACAAATTAACGGTAAAAAAAAAAAAACTGTGCCCCATCAAGGTTTGGTGAACCACATTTCACACTCATCTGATACTTTACCATAGATTACAATAGATAGAATCATTAACATTTATGAAATTATACTGAACATGAGATTCACTAAGAGGGAAATGGGAACAATCATGCTCTTTAACACCAAGTAGAAGTGCACACATGTAAATGGATTATGGACCAACCATCCTTACATAGAAGTAGAAGTGATAACAAACACACTGCATTATGAACTATCTTAACATAATCAAGGTTTCTTATAGAACTCAATGACTGAAATGCCATGAGAGCAGGGGAAGGCCTTGACAACAGGGAAGCCGGATTGTTTGCCCAGGGCTTGGAATTCTTGGAAGGTTCGCTCCTTTCCACCCTCGTTCACGGCCAACATCAGTAGGTCTGCGCTGATGATTCGGCGAGAGATTGGGTCAGTGGTGGTTTCCGTCGGTAAAATAAACTCTACAATGATCACCTTCCCGGTGTCCGGTAATGCCTTCCAACAGTTGTTGAGCACCTTAATACAACGTTCATCGTCCCAGTCATGAAGGATCCACTGTACACCAGAACAAACCAAACCATATTAACATATAAAACAGAGGAGCAAATCACAAATTGCTATAGTTTACCTGCTGTCAATGAGCAGGTTCATGAATAGGGAACCCCAACCCAGTAAGTTCAATCAGGGCCAAAGCAACTTATTCAAGGTTCATTCATGGCCCTACCTAGTAAGTGAAACATAGCCACATAATTACCCAAGTTGCAGCCAAGATAAGAAGCAGAATTGCTCACCTTCATGAATATGGCATCACCACTAGGCACATTCTTAAACATGTCTCCAGCTACATGCTTCACACCTGCACACAAAATCCTCAATTTCTCCAAAATTCTCAAAATACCACCACAAAATTCAAAAAACTGAAACCAATCAACACAAACCGCAGAAGAAGACCTCACCTGGAGAACAAGGAGCATCTGCAATCACATGAGGCAAGTCAAAATTAGTACCCTTTATATGAGGATACTTGGAAAGAATCATCATCAAAGAACCCCCAATGCCCCCTCCAACGTCCACAATCTCTTCCAATCCCTCAAATCCCATATAATTCTCAAGCACATCCCTCATAGCAGATGTGGAATGGTTGAACATGCCCGCATTAAACAACTTACTAAACCTTGTATCCTTCCCATAGTATTCGAAAGCGCTCATCCCATAGGCCTTGTTGAAAGGCACACAACCTTCCAAGACCGCGTCTTTCAGGTAATGCCAGCTCTCCATGAGCACCTTGTCATGGCACATGACAATCAATGGTGCCAGTGAGACCCCATCTTGGTCTGGAAGAAGGTACTTGCACACGGGAGACAGACCATAAAGCCTCTCTCCCTCTCCGCTATTTGTGCTACTGAGAATGGAATGGCTGGCTAGTAATTTGAGAATGCGGTCAAGCGTGGTGGAGGCATTTGGATTGTTTGTAGGGAGTTGGGTGACTATTTGGGAAGCTGAGAGCTTTGATTCCGGGCCAGCTTTTGCAAGGATGTCTAGCACATTGAGTTCAATGGCTGTCTTTAGAGCCATGGGAAGGCAACCTATGCTTACTAGGTCCATGGCAGCTGAAATTGCCGGATCTTGCTCCATTAGGACTTAAGAAGAAGATGCTGTTCTGAGCAATTGGACTATGGACTGTAGGAAATTTTGGTTTGGGGTGGGTGATGATGTTAGGTCCGTATTTATAGGACATTGTTTCATGACAGAAGAACATATATGTTCTGCAATGGTAGAGAGATGCTCTTTTTTGGCAGTTGGTGGTGTTTTATATGAAGAGATTTATGTTTTAGGTCTCTGCTTCTGGTACTGTTTGGATGGTCTGTAAGTTCTCTGGGAAGCGGCAGACAACAGCATTTCGAGGGTTGGTGTGTTTGTATGTGCGTAGTTACCTAGGAGAAATCGATTGCTGAGTACTGAAGAGAGTATCTATCTCATTTTAATAGCAGTTGTAGACATGTTACACATTAGGCCTAATTTTGAGCCTGTTTGTTTTGAAATATATGAGATTCCCATCTTGGAATATCTGAGAATTACAAATGTTGTTCCAAAGATGGAATGATCACAAAGGGTTTTAGGCATTTTAAAAGTTAGATATTTAAGAATTTGGGAAATTCTGTGAGCCTGATAAACCTCTAGATATTTAGAGAGCTTGCAAATCAAACAAGGAATTTGAAATGTAGCTGGAAAAACTACTAACATGCTGTTAATTTCTACAACAAGAGTTCCAATCAGAATTTCTTACAAACAAATATATCCTTTGAGTAAAGCATACTTGCAGAGTGAAACTCGGTAGTCAAGCCCACCTATTAAAAATTTAAATTGTTTAAAAATAAACGTTCGAATTTTATAACATGTTTTCTGATTTTTCTTCAATAAGAGTTGTCCATACCATAAGATTATTTATAAAACAAATGAACAAGATATCATACTCAATAGAATGACCAACTTCAATTGAAAATAATTTCCTAGCCTCCAATACAAGAGGAGAGCACTCATTTTAAGAGGCTCAAAATATTAATATGTGGACCTTGGAGTTTCACTTCTGTCACTCACAAGAGACACTAGGGATCCGAATTCCCAGTTTGACACTCAACCTTTTACTCACTTCCTGGTTGAATTTCTAAACGGAAAATTTGTAGTTAGAAAATCTAAAGCAGGCTTATCTGATATGCTGCATATTAACTTTTTTCTCTTGAGCGAAGGCCCTCAATAGTTAATTAGCAAAACAACCAACCCCAAGGGGTAGCTTAGTTGGCCTAGGACCACGGTTTGCTCCCGGAGGTTGTGGGTTCGAAACTCTGCTACCACACTAGGGCTACAGGGGATTTACCCGGCTTCCCTCTGGGCCCGGAGGGATTAGTCCAGCCCAAAGGGTTGGGAACCCTCCGACAGCAAAAAAAAATAAAATAGCAAAACAACCTGTAATTAGCACGAAAATGTTCGCTAATAACTGAAAAGTATATTTATTGATTTATTAAGAAAAACTCAGATTATGCAAAATCAGTCATCAAATACTCATAACAATGATTTGGTAATTATGATAGGAATAGAAATGAAGCTGTTGGAGAACAGTAAAAAGTGGTGGTTACATGAAGTGAATGAAATAAGTGATTACATGTTGGAAGTGAAGATGAGTTGTTACATGTTGGAAGTGGGGAGTTTAACTCCTCGTAAAAGTCAAAAGTTATGGTCAAAATTATCTTCAAAACCCTTCAGCTTAATATAGTATAAATGTCAACACTTCTCAAACTTTATTCATCTCCTATGAGACTTGATTGTTGGTGTTTTTCTTATTGTATGGGGAGATCGTGAAGTGGAAATAGGCCTAAAGATTAAAAAACTAGAGTCTTTTTTATAATAAAATTTCAATTGGCCTTTTTTACATTTGACAAAAGCTTGTGGGTGGGTTTGGGTATGCAAATTTTGACCCAACCCAAGCCGGTTTAGGGTCGGGTTTTACCTACCCTGAGATTTCTTTTATAATAAAAATCCAGGTTTCGCTTGGCGGTTGGCCGATGCTAAACCTGACCCTCTTGGCCATTCTTAATGCAACTAACAAAAATATTTTCATTCACGTTCAAATTGATGCAACTTCTTAAGCTATCCCTCTTTGGGTGAACTGGATTTTGTGGTGTGGCCCAGATCCATCAAAGAATTATTTGAGGCCACCCATATAAATCTGCCAACGGGGGCCATTTAGAACCACTAAAACTTAATGCCCTCTCTATATTGTTACTTTCACAAATTTCATTTCAGTTGGAGATGGCCACGTTTTCAAATTGATCACAAGATAAAAAAAAAAAAAGTGCTTGTTTAGATGACATGATTAAAACAACAAATCAAAGTCGTTAAACACATGATCCATTTGATGGAGGACTTACTTGATTTGATTGAAATTTGGTCCAACACCAATATATAGAGGGATATTTATATTGAATGATTCTGATTTAATAAGTGAACCCTGATGCTGGATTTTTGGGCTTGGACTAAACAAAGTCCCTGATGCCCACTAGCAATGTTGGCCCCTTCCAGATGACTGAATGCTAACCAACTCTTATCATAATGGAGAGTAATGCTAACAATCGCCTGTGGGCACCCTAATCTACTAACTTTACTTCCAAGTTTCAATGTCATTATGATATCCCCTGTTTGATTGCTCATTAAAACCTTTTTTTTTTTTTTTTTTTTTTTTTTTTTGTAGAAACATCTAGTAGATGTTGAGTGGAAGGAGTTGGTGAACAAAAAAGGATGTGCCAATGAAGGATTTGAACCAATGAAGGAACTAACCTAACACGTCTCTTTTCTTCATCCTGCAACTGTTCTTAGAACCAATGAAGGATTTGACTTCTCAGTTGTTTTGTCAATATAGAACTAGTTATCTACCAATCACACACCACAAAAAGACAGATACAATATTTAACGTGGAAACCCTATTCAGGGAGAAAAACTACGAACTAGAAATCAAGAGTTTACGAACAGTTACAAGATATACTCATAAGCTCCTTTACCTCAGTCTGTACCTCGACCTAAGGACTGTAGTTATTTTTATAAAGAATCCACTGACATGACATCCACCTCGTCCCGTTCTCCTTACATTTATATACCAAAAAATAAATTAAGATTAAAAAATCTAGTGTTTTTTCTTTTCTTTTTTTGCCTGAGCTTAGCACATGCCTTTTTTTCATGGGTATAACAACCCCTTTGATTTTTTAGACCATATAAATATCATAAAAATGGAAACACATTTACATGAGTACTTGGTGGCTATAATCAACTAATTTTTTGATGGGTATGATCATGGGATGGGACACTTATTTCGTAGATAATGTACCTAACAATAATTTCTCTATTTTACTGTAATTTATATGGTCTGCTGGTCTCTCGATAGCTTATTTGTAATCTTAATTATTCAATTTAAACTATTTTAGATTCTTTACTTCTACCATTAGTTAATATATTTATAATTTTTCCATCCTCTCTGTTCTTTTTTGCACCTGTAGAGCCAAGATCTCTGCTGTGAGAATAGTTTAGTGGGGACAATTAGAGATGGCAATCTGACCAAACTAACCACTCAACCCTGATTTGAGCTGCTAACTCAAGGATTAAAATATGTTGAACCTTTTCATATCGAACCTTACTACTTTTATACATGTAGTCTTCAACCTATCTCCCTTCTCTTTGGTCATTTATTTGTGATCACCAACCGTTTATTGGGAGTTCCTCACTTGTATCGATGATTTGGAGTTAAAAAGGCAACAAACTGAGGAATATGAAATCCACCAACCAGAGACTTTTGGTGGCATGACCTATTCATATGGACAACAATGGACCCACATTTATAGAATTGGGTGGTTGTCCTCCAGTGTTGCAAGTTGCAACTGCTGACTCACATGACACTTTACTTAGTGGCGGCCCCATACTTTTTTTTTTTCTTTTTTTTTTTTTGCGGGGCGGCCCCATACTTTCTAGCAGCCATCATCAATCATTTTCAATGACCAGATCTTAAGATAAAATAAGTACAAAAAATTACTTAGAGCTTCTGGTAATTAGCTTCAATCTGTTCCAAACTTCTGATACATTGCATTTACACAATCAACTAGCCTAAGAAGCCAGATTTTGTTTCTCAGGTACTACTTAAAGATGCAGTCTTGGACGGTGGGATCCCTTTCGACAAGGCCTATGGAATGACTACATTTGAATACCATGGTACTGGTCCCAGGTTCAACAAGGTCTTCAAAACTGCACTAGGAGGTTGTACCCAATGGGTAGTTCAGTTAGTCTAGAATCATGATTTGCATCTGAAGGTTGTAGGTTCGAAATTGCACTACCACACTAGTGTTACATGGGAGTTTATCCGGTTTGTCTGGAGGGATTTGTCCAGCCCAAATGATTGGGAACCCTCCTATGGAAAAAAAAAAAAAAAGAGTCCGATCAATCACTCGACCTTGATCATGAAGAAGAAACTTGATACTTATAAGGGAATTGAAGGCGTCAAGGAGCTAGCCGACGTCGGCGCGGCACTGAAGCCACTGTCAATCTCATTGTGTCCAAGTATCCCCACATCAGGGGGTATCGATTTTGATTTGCAGCATGTGATCAATGATGCACCATCTTATTCTGGTACATTTTTTTTTTCTCTCTGATCATAAATATTAAGTGTAGATGTGGAGATTGTTCATGTTCTGTAGCTATTAGTGTAGGTTTGGGTGGAGGTGTGGAGCATGTTGGGGGCGACATGTTTGTTAGCGTTCCAGTGCTGAAGCCATCTTCATGAAGGTGAGAGTTTGGCCTACTTGTTTGGTGTGATTGAGACCATGTACATAGGTTCTGACCTTTTTGGTTTCAGAGAAGTTCCACTCCTTTCGCTCAGGGGCAGCCTAAAGTGAGACACCAGCTATAGATTCACACAAGCTACAGCTCTGAGAGGAATGTTACCTCCTCCTCCAGCCCCCCTTCTTCCTCCACCAGATCCCCTGCTACCAGGCACTCAGTTTCCCCCCCCCCCCCCCCCCCACTACCGCCAGATCCCCAACTACTTTCCCTACCAGCTCAGATACCCTCCCCTAATCCCTTACCCAACCTCCTTCCCCAATCCCAACCATCTCTCTCCCCTCCTAGCAATCCCCTCATCCCCCTGTCTTCATCCCACCATTTCCCTCCTCTTCCCAGCCAGGCTCCAGCTCCTTCAACTCATCCTCCACTCTATCCTCCACTCTACCCAGCTCCCTCCCAGAATACGGTCCACCTCTCCCCTTCCCTCCCCCTCCTCCTTTTCAATCCTCAGCCGCCCCCCCTACCCTCCCAGCTCCCCCCCCTGACCCTCTTTCAGTCCCCTCCTCGTCCCTTTTTCAGTCAGCTACTCTCTGCTCTGGCCATTCATCTTTTGCTAATCTTTTCCCAACCCCCCACCCTTCCATCTTCAATCCAGTCACCCTTCCCTCACCCTCCTGGAAAAATGGTAAACCAGCCCTCCAAATCCCAACAGCCATGCTCTCCTCCAGCAAGGAGTCATTCTCCTTTGCTGTCATTGGCAGATTTGCAGGTAAGCGCCTTTCCTTGGAACGGGTAGAAGAGCTATCCAAATCCTGGGACCTCTCTAGGCCTTGTATGGTTTCCCTTACATCTAGAGACCACTTCATCTTCAGGTTCAACTCCCTAGCTGATAAATCCCACATTCTTAACCTCTCTCCTCTGCGTTTGGACAGGAAAAAGCTCTTCCTACAATCCTGGTCCCCTGGTCAAGTAGAAACTGACTGGCCCTCTCTAGCTCCTGTCTGGATCAGAATCAAGGGCTTACCTTATCATTGCTGGAGCCAAAACATTATCCTCTCTTTGGCCAGCTCTATAGGCAAACCAATCCAGCTAGACTCCATCACCATGGCTCAAAGAATCCTAACCTATGCCAGGATCCAAGTCCTCCTAGACATTTCCAAACCGCAGGCCTCTTCCATACTTGTTGACCTTGAGGGAGAGCAAGAACTCGAGCTGGCAGTGGAATACGAATCCATTCCATGCCCCTTCTGTCTTTCAGCTAGGCACCACAATCACTCTTGCCCCTCCAAACCATTTCCTATCCAATCCCAGTCAGGCAACACATCCCCTCTTCCTCCTCCCCTCTCTACCTCTGCCATTCCCTCTGTCTTTCCCTCTAGCCATCTAGCAACCACCACTTCATCCTCCACCCAACCAGGAAATCCTCCCCTGCTCCCTCTACCTGATCCTGCGACAGCCATACCTCCCTTCCAACCCAATCCTGCTAGCCACTCCCACCCAGCTTGCATACCTAGCAGCCATCAAGCCTCCCTCCCAAATCCCCAAACCTCTTCAGGAAAAGCCAAATCTAAGGCTACCAACCCCTCCATCAATGACTTACCTTACGATGTCGTCTCGGAAATACTTCAAAAGATCCCTGTCCCAGCAGTTGACACTTCCAACCCCTTTTCTATATTAGAAAATCACACATTGATAGACCCAGTCTCCAACCCCAGTTTGTATGGCAGGAATCTTCTTTCAATCCTAGATGACACCTCTTCCTCCTCCAATCTCGAGCTTAGCTCTCTGGACCTTCCCCCAGGTTTCCACCATCCCACAGGTACCCCAGAATCCAAGACTCCTATCTCAGCTGATCCCCTCCTAGAATTGCCAAAATCCTCCACAGAGCCTCCCTTACCTCCCCAGCACACCACCTCCAACCACATTCACTCGTCTTCTCTAAATTTCCAACAGAATCCAGCTCCTCTGCTAACCTCCTCTGCCACTGTTACTACTCAATCATCTCCCCTTCCCAGCTCCCCCCTTCTCCCCCTGGCTAAAGATAGCTTGGTCAACCAATCAGTCTCAGTAGTAGCTAACTCCCCAGGCAAAGAGAGGAAACTCTCTGTAGCTTCTAGCTTTGGTCCCCTCACACGAAGGTCAAGAAGAAAGAACCCCAAGTTTTCCCAATGATTAAAGCCCTCTTCTGGAACTGCAGGGGAATAGCCAACTCCCCCACAATCCGAGTGTTGGCAAACCTGGCCCTTGTCCACTCCCCTGATATCATTTTCCTCTCAGAACCCATGACCCCTTTCTCCTCCTTTCAATCCCTTCAGCTAAGTCATCTAGGATTTGATATCTTTTTCTCCAATACCACCCAATCAGGCCACCCCTCCATCTGGTGCTTCTTTAAATCCACTCACCATCTCTCTATCTCCCTTTCGGACGCCTCTCCCCAGCACCTCTCTGTTCTGTTATCTTCCTCTGCTTCTGGTCCGTCCTCTCTAATTACAGGAGTCTATGGTTCCACTAACCACATTAAAAGGAGGGACCTGTGGAAAGTTTTGATTGATACATCTTCAACTAGACTCCCCTGGTGCGTCCTTGGAGACTTCAATGCTACTCTCTCTCACCATGAAAAGCTCAGCATTCGTCCTACCAACTCCTCCTCCCTATCTGATTTTCACTCCACTACCTTACAAGCAGGCCTGCAGGATCTCAATTTCACTGGCAATAAGTTCACTTGGTCTAACAACAGGAAAGGCCTCTCCCACGTGGCAGCCAGATTAGACAGGGTGCTAGTCAATCATCTTTGGATGGCTACTTACCCAAACCCAACAGTTCGTCACCTTGCCAGACTATCCTCGGACCACAGCCCAATTCTCCTGTGCCATCACAACCTCTCCCAAACTCCAAATGCCCCCTTCAAGTTCGAAAATAAGTGGCTGCTCCACCCAACCTTCCAAGATCTGGTCAAGAATTGCTGGGAATCATCTCCTGAACCTCTTGGTAATCCTCAGTTCTCCCTAGCCCAAAAGCTCAAGTTAATGAAACAGTCTCTCAAGATATGGAGTAGAATTACCTTTGGCTCCATCCTTCAGAACATTCGTAAAGCTGAAGCTCAGGTCCTTCATTCCCAGCAGCTCCATGACTCGGATCCCTCAGAAGGCCTCCGAGAAGCTCTTCTTAAGGCCAAATCAGCTCTCCATGAGGCCCTCAAAGCTGAAGAAATCCACTGGAAGCAGAGGTCCAGAATTTCTTGGCTGCGAGAGGGGGACTTAAACACGAAGTTCTTCCACCAATCAGCTAAGTTAGAAGCTCCAACAACCAAATTCGTCAGATCTCCATAGCAGGCACCATTGAGGAAGATCCTCATTCCATCCAGTCAGCAGCAGTGGACCACTTTTCCAATCTCTTTCAATCCAATCAAGCTTCCCCTAGCCCTCAGTTCTTCCAGATAGACAGTCCCAAGATCTCATCCCAAGACAACAACTCCTTAACCAGTATGCCCTCTGCTGAAGAGATTAAAGCGGCCACTTTCTCCCTCAAGCATAATAGCTCTCCTGGCCCGGATGGTTTCAATGGCAAATTCTTTATTTCCACTTGGCACATCACTGGTCACTCAGTAATTCAGGCAGTCCAGCACTTCTTTCACTCCAAAAAACTTCTAAGAGCAACCAATGCATACTTCCTTGCTCTCATCCCCAAAACCAGCTCTCCTAAAACATTTGCAGATTACAGGCCCATTAGCCTCCTCAACTTCACCTATAAGATCATCTCCAAAATTCTTGCAACCAGGCTCTCCAAGATCCTTCCCAACATTATTTCCCCCCACCAGATAGCTTTCATCAAAGGCAGAAATACCACTCACCACACAGCCTTGGCCTATGAACTCTTTCAGAAACTCAACTCCAAATTCAAGAAAGGTGCCTTCTGCCTTAAACTGGACGTTTCAAAAGCTTTTGACAAACTGGAGTGGAACTTCCTCTTTGCAGCTCTCAAATTCTTCAACTTCTCAGAAGACTGGATCTCCTTGATCAAAGAATGTATTTGCACCCCCATGGGATCAGTTCTCATCAACAGACTTCCCCAAGGCTTCTTTGGATCTACTTGTGGCCTAAGACAGGGGGATCCTCTATCCCCCTATCTCTTCATCATTGCAGAAGAGCTCTTGAGCCTCCACCTTCTCCATCTCCAATCCACTAAATCCATTTTCCCCCTCTCCACAATCCCAGCTACCCCCTGTCACCTTCTCTATGCTGATGACATCTTAATTCTCATGAAAGGTAACAGCTCTAGTGTGAAAGCTCTGCAAGATCTCCTTGAGCAATACCAAGCAGCCTCTGGCCAATACTTTAACTGCCAAAAGAGTCTCCTCAAATTCGGAAAATGTGGTCGTAGAAGAAGAAGCAAAATCAGTTCCACTCTCGGAATTCAGGAGTCCCATGCCCAGCTTACTTACCTGGGTATCCCCATTATGTTTGGTACTCCCAAAAGGATCCACTTCCTCCCTCTCATTGATAGAGTCAACAAGAGACTCCAGTCATGGAAAGCTAAATTTCTCTCTTTTGCAGGTCGCCTTATTCTCATTAGACACGTGCTTTCTAGCATGACCATTTATCTGGCAGCCATCATGCCCATCCCATCCTCTACCTGCAATGCCCTGGAGAAACTAATGAGAAGCTTCCTCTGGTCAGGTAACTATAGCTCCTTCAAATTTCACTATGTCAGCTGGTCCTTGGTGTCCCTCCCAAAGGAAGAAGGGGGGCTGGGCATCCGCAAGTTATCTGACATCAACATAGCCTCCTTCATCAAATTGGGCTGGCAAGCTTCAACTGGCAACTCCCTATGGTCTTCCTGGTTTAAAATTAGATATTTCAAGCATCATCCCATATGGAGTCTAGCCAACACCATTCATGGCTCGTGTATTTGGAGGAAAGTTAGGAATCTGGCCTACCATATCCAGCAAGGCTGCTCTTGGAACTTTGGTAATGGCCAGGACATCAACTTATGGCACGATCCCTGGCTTGAAGACATCCCCCTCTCAACAAGATTTCCACATTATCACTTTCCTCAGGATCAAAGGCTATCTTCTCTGCACCAAGCTGATGGATGGTCCATCCCCAACTATCTGCCTCCTGACATTTACAGCTTCCTCTCAGATGCCATCTCCTCCCTCTCTTCAGTGCAACCTACTCAGGATTCTCTTAGATGGCGAGACTCCACATATGGTCATCTCTCCATGAAGTCTGCCTGGAATCTAATTCGCTCTAGGGGCCCCCCTCTAGTCTGGCCTCCCTTCATCTGGAATGGGATCTGCCTCCCCAAAATCTGCTGCTTCGGTTGGCGCCTCATGCACAACAAGACCCCTACAGAGACTCGGTTGAAGAGAATGAGATTCTCTCTAGCTTCCAGATGCAACATTTGCTACCAAGAAGAAGACTCTCCTCCTCACCTTTTCTTCCAATGTAGCCAAGCCAAAGTCCTTTGGTCCTGGCTCTTCCAATCTGTTAACATCCCAGCCCCAACTCCCCTTACAACCTCTTCTCTATGGGCAGCTCTCACAAGAGGGAACGACATACCTGGCAAAAAACACATGGCAACCATCATCACCATCGTCCTATACCACCTATGGAAGGCAAGAAACTTAGCCACCTTTGAAGGCAAGAAGCTACCCCTTTCTACTATCCAGCACCATCTTCAGGAGCTCCTCTCCTTTTCCCTAAGGAAGATCTCCAAGCCCTTTAGCAGTCCCCAGCTAAGATCCATCCTCCTCTTCCTCAATATCCCTGCAGGTTGAGTCTTCTTCCCAGCTCCCCCCCCTTCTCCCAGCTCTGGAGTTAGCGGCCTCCCAGCAGTGTTCCCCTCGGGCTCCTTAGCCAGTAGCTTCCTCAATCAGCGGTCTCCTCCCTGCCAGCAGTCCCTGCAGCGCCCCCTTGCCGATCAAGGTCCTGCAGCAGTCCCTCGCTGGCCTCCCCCCCTGCCCTGTTCCCCAGCTGCTTGCCTCCCCATGGAGGGCTCCTCTGGTTCATCCGTTCTGGTTCAGCGCTTCTCTCCGGCCTTGCTGCTCCCGTGTCTCCTCCTCTCTGCCTTCATCTCCGGCGTCTCCCTCTCCCAATTTAGTCATTTTTTCTCCTCTGTCTCTCTTGCCCTAACCGGGCTTTTCCCCTTTTGTTTCTGGCTTTTCTTTGCTTTTGAGCTCCTTTTGGGGGCCCTATTGGCCCATGTATTTTCTTTTCTCTCTTCAATATACTTACCCAATTAGCAAAAAAAAAAAGGTTCTGACCTTTTCATTTGATTGGCCTTTTATCATTTTGGGCTTTTATGTTTAGACTCCAAATTGTACCAATGGGAGATGTTGGGTTATTTGGCTTTAGTCATCATAGATAAATAAAGAAATGGGACATTTCATCTATTCCACGGTCTAAATCAGTCTATATGTATGATGTAGATTACTTTTTGTATATTGGTCAATAAACTGTTAGATAATGTTATGAGTCGCAATATTTGACCCTTTCAAGCAAACTTGGAATGGATAATTTATTAAGTCTGGGGGATGGCGATCCATTAGGGGCATTTAAAAGTCTGTTGAACTCAATTCTGTATTAGGTGCAATTTGACTAGTCTACCCATGAAGGACATTTGGGTTCTTAGACGACTGATCACATGAAGTGTACTAATTATATAGTATAGGCCATATACACAGGTTGGAACCTATATGGACTTGGAATCAGACTTTGAACCAGACTCATTTATCAAACAATGCCCAAAACAGATTTTTGTATGGGTTAGAACCTTTAAATAATTAGAGAATCGGACATTCGTTTGCATCCCCTACTTCAAAACCACTAATCACATCTCCACCTTCTATTTTGATATCTCCACTAATCGGACATTCATTGATGTTTTTATTGTTGTGTGGAGATTTCATGGAGTGGAAATGGGCCCCAAAACAGAACCAGAGGGGGTGAGTCAAAAAGAATACAAGTCAAGCCGACTTAGGGCCCGTCCAGATTTTGGCTACATTTAGCTAGGGCTGTACAAAAAATCCATCAATCCGTAAATCCGATTCGATCCGATCAGATCCGCGGATTTTTATCCGATCCGAAGGCAAACGGATTGAGATATTATTCTTCACAAGAGTATTGTGCCACTCATTCATTAAGTGAAAAAAAAATGCAAGTGGTTTCTTATAATTTATTTTTTAAATAGTTGAAGTAAGCTAGATTCCTGATAAATGTAGCCACACAAACCTGGACCGATGAAAAAGGTATGGGTTTGATTTTTTGTAGTTATACACACACAGCCCTAGGTTTTTAGGATTGGTAAATAAGCTGCTATGATTTCAATATTTAGCATACATCATTGCTTTTCATTTTAATGCCTATTGTGTCACCCATAAGCTTTTTTAGTGAAATGACAGTTTTCTCCATCTCTTTTGACTTATTATTTTTCTCCAAAGCTTTGTAACATTGACAGTCACTATAGTATATTTAATGAGAGATAGTAACCTGCACAAATCCATTTTTATCAATATGGAGCCTATTTCTTTAATACCAATTGATCATAATGACAATCAACGCCTATACTAATTATAGTTGACCTAATCTTTGTATAACCCACCTTTGGATTGATAAAACTTTTACAATACATGATTAGGCTTTATGTGCCTGAGAGAATTATTGAGAGAGAGACTGTTGGGACTTAGAATAAAATAACGATATTTTTGTGAATAATGACATACTCATTTATAATGGCATTTTTGTGAATAATGACATACTCATTTTTGTACTTAATGGATGTAAGGGCAAATCTATTATTTTCAGAAAAATCTAATACAAACCTCATGGTGGTTAACCCAATCTCGCTTTCTTAATATTATAGGTCACATAATCCACATTACAGACCATGAAATCCCAAGTCAACAGGGATCTTTTTCTATTCCTTTAATTGAGTGATTTGATACTGTAAATACTCATTGTATATTCTCCATCCCTAGAAGTCAAAGATTTTTGCCTTGTAATCTCTATAAATACACATACAAAGAGAATAGAAAATAATAAGAAGATTTACATCTTTCTCACGCCATTTTAGGGACATGGAATTTATTAACATAAAAAAGAATGCATCACTAAACATTCAAACCACATGAATCTATTTACAAATTCTATAAATCTTATAGGGGGTGTATTCGAAAAGCTTTTTTATGTGAATCCTGAGCATATAATCGGGGACATCTGATTTCTCAGGTTGAAATCACAAGTCCAACACTTTAATTTTACAATCGATTCAATTCTTATTGGAGTGTATTCATCCCAGAACCAAAAACATAAATAGGGGTATTTTTGTTTAATAATTCTACTTTACAAGTCTGACCCTACTAATGAACTTATAGATCTGCCCTTGAGATTTCTCTGATTTCCAGATGGAGATTCCACATATTCCACCGACCCCCAACAGCTTCTATCTCCAGTGGGGAGCATATGGATGCATGACAGGTCCTTTGTATTTGCACCCCCTACAAACTATACTTTGGGAGTGGCTTGTGCCACATGCGTCTTATCATATTCTTCAAAATAATTCTTTGAAAAGCCCAAGGTGATTCAACCTTAGTGGTGTTAGCTATGATGATAAGAATAAAGTACTAACAAGGATAAACCTTGAGATAAGTTAAAAAAACTCACCCTGTTTTCATTGGGAGATGTTTCTCCTATGAGCACTTGCAAGTGCATTCTAGCACTGTGGGGCTCACCTAAGCTAACCTTTGTTATTGCAACTCCTTTGATAGTCTTTTTTGTCCCATGATATGACATTAAGTCCAATTTTTATGCTCACTGAATATTCCCTCACAGTTGGTTTGACTCTAAAAATAATATATGCATGATTAAGATGCCATCAAACTCTTTAAGTATGTTAAATCAGGGCTTGAATAATTTGGTGAGGCCAATCTACTAGATCCCCCTTTCCATTTAGGTAACCTTTCAATCTGCCTTCCTCCCAATTAGTGTACTTGTGTCTAAGACTGTATATAAACTATACACTGTTTGCTCGTTGGTGAACATTTCCTGTTTTCGTTTGCATGGTCCACCGGCCAATGTGCTTGTCATGTGCATGGGAAAGGTCTTTAATTGGGTTAGGTGTGAAAAAAAAAATCATTTAAACTCAATGACACAATCTTACCCACTCTTGCAAAACCTCATTCCTTGACTTTTTAATACCTCAGAGTTTCATTATACAATTGCAGATTGTATGGTGATTTCAATTGAGGGTTGATAACTACTGATCGAACTAGTCAATTAGATTTTATTGCATTGTCACAAATATTATTCACTGGAAAATATCGCTCCATAAAAATCTTGGGATATTTTCATACTTGGTGTTTCTCTTAAAATATTACTGGAAAATGTTGTAGAAACAAATTATTTTTTAATAATAAATTATTAAAAACACAAAATAACATCTAATACTTTTAAAAAAGAAGAAGAAAGATGTAGAGTTTTTTTTCCTGAATTTCCCATTCTATTCAAGTGTTCTTGGGACTTTCTTGCATTGTTTTATTTTCTAACAAGTTTTGGAAAAACATCTTGATACTTTCAGGAAAATGTTAATTTAAAAAAAAAAAATATATATATATATATATAAATATATAGTCAGGGTCTTTGACTGATCTTTTCAAATAACTTTGAACATTTGTGACGGTGGCTCAATTGTCACAAGATGTTAGGTGAGTGGGTTTGGATTAATTATATCTAAACCCTATTCATTAAGAAGTAGAATAAAAAAGCAGCCCCTCCTTTTATTTTTGGGCAGCTGTAGAGCAGGAACACCAGTTCCTAAGCGATTATTTTATAGGGGCTGTTGAAACTTTCCCAGAGGAGTTCTTTGGTATGATGGAGTGTGGCCTAACTCATCAGCGGCTCTGATCACCTCCTGAACATTAATTCAAACAAATTAGAAAGTGACCCCCCAAACACATGCACACACAACGTTCCAAACAAGTAAATCATATTCTTTCCCCTCACTTTCCATTGCACCCACTAACAATTTAATTTCCATGGTGGGGCACCCCCAGCCTGCGCGGTAGGTGAGCTAAAACATCAATATATTCTTCTTCATCTCCTCTCCAATTGCAAACGTCCCCAATCCTCCACTTCTCTCCATCTCATTCTAGCCTCTCTCTCTTCTCATCATTCTCAAGACAAAGATGGCTACTTCCATGTTTAGCCAACCTGCCACTAATGAAGATGAGGAGTGCATGTTCGCCATGCAACTGGCGAGCGCTTCGGTCGTCCCCATGGCCTTGAAAGCGGCTATAGAGCTGGATGTGCTGGAGATCATTGCCAAGGCAGGCCCAGGAGCCCAGCTCTCACCATCCCATATTGTCTCTCAGCTCCCCACACAAAACCCAGATGCGCCCACCATGCTCGATCGTATCCTTCGCCTATTGGCCAGCTATTCCATCCTCACCTGCTCCCTCTCCAATGACAAGGATGGCCGCGTCGAGAGGCTCTATGGTTTGGCACCCGTTTGTAAATTCCTTGTCAAGAATCAGGATAATGTCTCAATAGCACCTTTGGTGCTCATGAACCAAGATAAAGTCCTCATGGAGAGCTGGTATCTATCAATCTTATCTTAATCTCAGTTCCTTTCTTTTTATTTATGAAACTTGTCCTACGTTGCAGCTCAGCTTGAGACTGAGTTCAGAAAAGGGTAGATTAGGATAGAAAAAAAGGGAGAAGCTGATGCTGGAACCAGCACTAGCTTTTATTAATATCCACTCATTTCTAAGATACGGCATGAACATGGCAGGCAGGGCCGGTTCTGAATTTTTCAGGGCTCAGGGCAAGAGTAAAAGTCAGGTCTCTTCAGCCATCATATATGATAATATCATTGGTGGGCCCCACTTATGTGAAAAATTGGCAATGGGTTGATGATGCCCAAGTATAACTATTTGAGAAAAAAGAAAAGAAAAAAGAGAACTCAGACCAGAATTTAAGCATCATATATGGGGAATAAAAAATCATTGGTGGGCCCCACTAACAGATGAGAAGAATAGGTGAAGAGCTGAAGGCTTGATGATCTGTTTGTAAAAAAAAAAAGCCCCAAATCATCCCAACGCTAGACCGGATTCTCCTAAAATTTCAGCCATCAAATATAAAATATCATTGGTGGGCCCCACTGATGGATGCTCAAATCAGTGATGCAATAAGCACTCTCAGATGATTTGATGATGGGTCTATTGATGCCCAGGACAATGGAATCCATTGGATGAGCCCTGCTCCACCAAATGATTGAAAATAAAATAAAAAGATTAAATCAGTGATGTCAGTAGGAGCATTTTCTACAATACTGCTCATTCTGTTCATTCTACCACAGGTATAAATCAACAGATCCCAAGAAGATATCCCAAATCTAAAAACAAAAGACAGCATAAATTTTAATATATAGTATAAAATGACTGCTAGAGTCTAATGTTAATCAAGCATAGAATAACACCTACATCAAACAAGGAATATAAAAATCTTATTAGAATTATGGGCTCCCCTGAAAAATGGGCCCTGGGCAAGGGCACTTACAGCCCCTGCTCAGGGCCGGGCTTGACGGCAGGACACGCCGTAAATATGGTAAGGACAGAGATTTTATATATAAAAAGTGAAGTATCGGATACTAGCTATACGACACGATACGTTGCCCATTTTGAAGTATCCGTACATCATAGATGGTGATTGCAAACCTATCTATTATATTTAATGTTCACTTTAATTGGTAAACAATCAATAACAGGTCGCATGTCATTTTGAATTTTATTGACTAGCTACCATCAATGACAGTAGTTAGAAACTGATTATATTTGTTGTCTACTTAAACATTGCTTTTAGTTTGGGCAGCTATTCTATCTCCTCCCCAACCAATTGAATTTTATGAAAAACTTGCTTTTTTTTTTAGTTTTTTAACCAAACTATTTAGAGGTTCATGTAGCATTAATAATTGTCTTTCAGCATTATTGAAATTACTTGGTGGGGCCAATTAGTAATGGCAATCTAACCAAACTAACCTCCCAACCCAGATTTGAACTGATAAGTCAAGGTTTGAGTCCATTATTGACCTCAATTCAACCCAACCAACACAACCCGACATTTACAAGCTCAACCTAAACTCGACCCATTTATTGATGAGTTGGAAATGTCAGCTCAAGCTCAACCTGAATTCTTGAATGGTCAACCTACAGTCTTAATACGCTTTGAGTTGGGTTGGAAGCTTATAGCCCAACTAGTCAGGGTACGTCAGGTTGGCAACCTAAATCGTAACAGTGCACTCAATTGGAACCAAAACCATTTAACTATTAATTCAGAGATGCTCAGTCTAAATACAACCAATTTCGTGGTTAGAACAATAATGTCAAGTGTCAACTCAAGCCCAATCCCAAATAGGAAGGATAAACCCAAACCTTGAATCGCTAGGTTGAGTTCAGGTTGGAGAATTGAACCCTTTCTGTAGTCATTTTAACTCATCATCATCAAAGTCTTGTCTCCACTCTATTAGGGTCAGCTACATGAATTCTATGTCTCTAGTTTATCCTAACCCAAATCTTGAGATAGGTTGGACCTTGTTCTATCAAACCTTACTACTTTCCACCCATCTACTCTTTTGGTCTACCCCTTCTCTTTCATCATTTTGCCTCTCTGAGAATTATTTGTGACCAACCATTGATAGGGACTTCCTGATCAGTTGTATTTATGATTTGGAGCACCTAATTAATGCTTCCCTAGATGACCATATAAAGAGATGGCTAATTAAAGAAGGAAAACGGATTAGGAAAGGCAGGGAACTAAGGAATATTGCAATCCACCAACTGTTGCAACTGCTGACTTAGAGAATCTCCAAGAGATACTTTAAATTTGGATATGCTTTTTAAAAAATGAAGGCTGATGTGGCATATGTATTTTAGTAAATGTAACTTGGCAACTCCAAGAGAGATGTTAAATGCAAATGTAGGTGGGCCTATGATCATTATTTTATGCAAAAGAAAGATTTGCACCAAAAAACTCAAATGCAAGTAGGCTCTCACCATTATTTTATTCAAATTTTTTTTTTGAAGTATGCTTTATGGTATGCCAAATTTGGCATACCATCACATACTTCAAATGCCATGTAGGATATGAAGTATCTGTTGGAGACAATCTCATATGTCAATTAGAGTTGTTGGAGGCTGACATGGCCATTTGAAGTATCTAATGGAGTTGCTCTTACATGACCCTATAACTCTACTCCCAAACATTATTACTTTTAGTGGGGCGGCCCCATACTTGCTAGCAGCCATCATCAACCATTTTCAATGACCAGATCTAAGATAAAATAAGTACAAAAGGTTACTCTGAGCTTTTGGTAATTAGCTTCAATCTGTTCCAAACTTTTGATATGTTGCATTTATTTAAACAATCAACACGTCTAAGAAGCCAGATTTTCTTTCTCAGGTACTACTTTAAAGAAGCAGTCCTGGAGGGTGGGATCCCTTTCAACAAGGCCTATGGGATGACTGCATTTGAATACCATGGAACTGATCCCAGGTTCAACAAGGTCTTCAACAGAGCCATGTCCGATCACTCGACCTTGATCATGAAGAAGATCCTTGATACTTACAAGGGATTTGAAAGCGTCAAGGAGCTGGTCGACGTCGGTGGAGGCACCGGAGCCACCCTAAATCTCATTGTGTCCAGGTATCCCCACATCAGGGGTATCAATTTTGATTTGCAGCATGTGATAGATGATGCACCCTCTTATTCTGGTAAATGCTTGTTCTTTGATCATATATTAACGAGTCATGCTACATGTCCCGACTGGGAGCCCGGGCTCCCTTGGATCCAACGTCCCGCCTGGGAGCCCGGGCTCCCAGTCCGGCTCCCAGTCGGGACAAGAAGACTTTCCCTATATTAACAGCAGATGTGGATATTGTTCATGTTCTGTAGCTAATTTGTGGGAGTTTAGTTTCAGGTGTGGAGCATGCTGGGGGTGACATGTTTGTTAGCGTTCCCAGTGCTGAAGCCATCTTCATGAAGGTGAGAGTTTGGCCTACCTGTTTGGTGTTTGATTGGGACCATATACAGTGATTCTGACCGTTCATTTGATTGGCGTTTTATCATTTTGGGCTTTTATGCTTTGACTCCGAATTGCACCAATGGGGTGTTTCAAATTTTGGGTTATTTGGCTTTAGTCATCCATTTGCAGGCTATTCATTGGATAGATGGATAAAAAAATGGGACATTTGATCTAATCAACGGTCTTAATCACTGCACATGTATATATGATGGAGATTGGTTTTTGTATATTTGTCTACAAACTCTTAATTAATGTTGAGGGTTGCCGTACTTACAAGCAAACTTGGAAGGGATAATTTATTGAATCTGGGGGCTTGGTCCTGGCCATTGCGATCCATAGGCATAGGGGCAATTGAAAGTGTCTTTTAACTCAAATCAGTATTAGGTGCCTTTTGACTAATCTACTTTATTTTGTCAAGAGGAATCAGCCAATGTAGCCCTTTCAGACATTTCTTTTTAGTTGTAGTGTCACACTGATGCCTGGGGTTCCCCAAGACAGGATTGAGAGAATCTCTGAGTTCATCACTATAAACACACCAGTGAGGCCACCATTTAGATTAAAAAAAGGCTCAAATTACTTTCTGGGGCTGTGGTTTGACAAGAAATCTCATAGTGGTCCTCAGTAGGGTCCACTTACTAGAATATAAAGGCTCAAAATAAATGTGGGGCACCTGACTGGGAAATCTAAACTGAAAAAAACAAATGGAAATGCGTGGAGATCAGGCAACAGAGGCTGGATTCAGACCAGAACATGACATCTTTTTGTGTCATGTCCCTGACCTCTCCTATTCAACTCGGTTCAGTAAGTCATTGAGTCAAGCAAAAAAGAACAAATCTGGCAGAGTCTGACTGAGTCCACACTCACCCAAGTTTACTCGACTCAGTGGCCTTCTGTGTCCAGCCAAGTTTCCGAACTCTACACTACTGGCCAGATCCCCCCATATAGACATGGGCCTAATCCTGATAAGAAACTAAAACCATTGGTTCAACACATACCCTGTAATCTGTTTCAGAGCCTGCCTAATTAATAAAGTTAATGGGTTGATTGAATGGGCCGGATAAAAGCCCAATAGACAATGATTGATCTGGGGAAAAAACACCCTAAATTAATAGCATATAAACATGAGTTGATTGATAAGGTTTGTTTGGAACTTGCAGTGGATACTTCACGATTGGAGCGATGAACACTGCATGAAACTTCTGAAAAATTGTCACAAAGCCCTACCAGACAACGGGAAGGTGATCATTGTGGAGTCTATAATACCAGTGGCACCAGAAACCAACGTCGCTGCGAATGGTGTCTTCCATCAAGACCTCATCATGTTGGCCCACAACCCTGGAGGCAAGGAGAGGACACACAAGGAGTTGGAGAACTTGGCCAAGGGGGCCGGATTTTCAGGATTTAGACCTCTCTGTTGTGTTTACAATGCTTGGGTCATGGAGTTCCACAAATAGATGTAAAAAAATTGCAAGTGTATTTGAGAGGCTTTCTGGTTTGTCTAGTTTTGGCATTAATAAGAACAATGTTATGTTGAATAAGAAAGTTGTGGAGAGCTTACATGTGATTCATCTTGAGTTGATTTTTCCTACAACAGTGGTAAAAGATTATACAAAAGAAGCTCATGTGCATTGTCTTATTCAAGGTCGTGTTTTGTGACTTTTATCTATCCATGAAGGATCATTGATATCATAGACTGATCACATAAAAAAGTGTGCTAATTATATAGTATAAGTATATATAAATAATAACAAAATTAGTATGCTTCAATCGAGTACCTGAGACCCATGCCTTCCTTCATCCAGATTCCCACTCAGGCTTTGGAATCCCAAGCCCAAACCTAATATCGAACCCTGAAACCCCCTTGCCCGATTTGCATTTTATTGTGGGTTGAACCACATGGGGGATGGGTCGGACCCGACTCAAGTTGGACCTTAATGGGTAGATTATTAGGAAGAGCATTTGTGTCATTTCTCATCATTTTGATTGGTTTCTTACGGATTTAGAATGATAGTTAAACTGGTTTTGACGAAAATAACTAAGGGGCTAGCTCTTCTAAGCTTAAGCTTAGGATAAGGTAAGGTCAAGTGTGTGGTGGAGCCCACCTGGGGACCCACATGGGGATGAAGATAGGGGAATTCAAGGACTCCCTGGGATCCTCTTCTCTACAAAAAAATAAAAAAAATAAAATAAAAAAAAATAGCTACAACCGTGATTTCTATCATCTCCTCCATATAGGCCGAAAAGTTTAATGGTCAACAGTTCATTCGAATCGATACATAATCAATCCAACGGCCCAGTAAATTCAGATCTTACCGAAAGTTGGTGGACATATGCAATTTTGGGGGGTCATGTGTTTGGTCCATTTGGACCAAATGTTGGCCCCACAAGCATGAGCTTACGAAATTTGATCATAAGCTCTAACTTAGGAGAGCCTTGGTCAATAACTAATTTGTCACAAATTGTAAAAGTTCATAGTAAAAGATAATCCCCAATGCTATAGAGACTTTCCATTAATTAGGTAAAAAAGGAGTGTAAAGAATGATTTCCCTTGAGTACATAATGTAAGCTTTTGGATCTAAATTTGGGTCAGGTTTGTAAGTCTGTGGTTTGGACCATAGTCTCATTGAGGGTCTTTAATTTTAAAATTTGGAAGCAGTAACTCACTTGGTTTTTTTTTTTTTTTTTTTGAGGAAAAATCATTCACGGGTTGACACTGTAGCTTTTGCAATGGGCCAGATTCGGGCCTCATCGAGCCAAATCAAGTCCACAGTAGGCCCTTTGTTAAAATGGCTCGAAGTTGATAATTACCTCTCAACTTCACAGAGTCCAATGACCTGGATAGGCTTGACTAGGAAAATGGTGAAGCTCTATTAGCTAGCTAGCTAATTAATCTTCATAATCCCTGAGTGCCGTGCTGAGTCCAGACCCTTTGGTTCCTTGATTTAGAGCCAGGATTTTCTTATACAGAGGGCAAGAGACAATCGATCAACTGATGTAGTAATTGCTTTGCCCAACTTATATTTCCCGTTCAAAAAAAGAAAATATGTTCTTTTATATAAATAAGATACTAATTGAATTTAATTAAGATGAGAAAATTTTTCTCATTAGTTGATTAAGATTTATTTACCTTTTTTTTTTTTTTTTCTTGAGTGGCATATATATGATTATGAAAATGACAAATCCTATTGCTATAATGATAACAATGATGATAAAGCAAATGGAAATGCTAATGGTCTAAACCGCTAATTCTATTATTGTAGAATCTTTTACTCCAATTAGAATTATGTCCACCATAAGATAATTTTATATAAAACACTATAACCAAATTTTAAAAAAGTCAAATAATTTTTTTTATGATTAATAAATTTTTTTTTTTTGAAGAGTAAGTGAGTTCTTCATTTTCATAAATAATAATAGAGTACAAATGGAAATCCTATCATCGAAAAGATGAAAGAGATTTCAAAGAGGCAAACCCCTTTCAAAACAAGAAGGTTGGATTAATCTATTTGATGGTAGGGTAAGTATAAGTGGAGCGGTATTTAAACCAATTGTCCCAAACATTGCTTGGATTTTAGTCCATTTTGACAACATTCAGTTTAATTATGCTCCTAGGAAACTCAATGAAGATACAGATGAGTCCAATTTTAGATGAAAATGGTCGCCGGTACAAAGAACTTAAAAATTATTCTGCCGTACCAATTATATATATATATATGTGAAAGAGAAATCAGCCTCAATTGATTTTAACCATTTCATCCAATGTTGACCACATTGATTTCAATTGAAAGCAGCCTCAAAACTGCCTTGGCCTTTGAGTTACATGGTTTGATGAAGCTTTTCAAATGAAATTAAATGAGAAGGTAAGTTTCTTCTCTCACTTATCACAACTCTCCTTAATAAATCCCACAATATCTCTCTTTAATCAATGAGCAGAGGCCTACATAGGACAATTCTTATCATTTGGTAGGGACTTAGATTGGGACATTCTTATCATATGAGATTTCTAATAAATTTTTTTATTAATGAAATAAAATCTCTTTGATAAAGAAAGTTAAAAATAAGGATAAACACTCTAGAAAGTCAAAATCTTTTTCTTTAGAAAGTTTAAAATAAGAAAAGAAATTATAAATTTTAGTGAAACGTAAAAGTTTTCTATTTTTAAAGTCTATTTAACCAAAAACTGAATTCAAGAAGAATGATGCATGTCTTAATCGGCAGGGTCTTATAATTACATGGGACAATTCATATCATTTGAGATTTCTAACAAATTCTTCTTTGATTATCATGCATATTAAATCAAATGTGTTTGATAAAGATAGTTAAAAAAGAAAATAATCAACAATTATTATTTTTAGTGAAGATTTTTTATTCATTAATAAGGCTTTTTTTATTTTTAAACTATAATTCTTTCTAAATTTTGATCTTTTAATTTAATATAGTACCCTTTATCTTTTATAATTACAGCCACATTTTTTTTTTAGCTTGATCTTTTTAAATTTTTTATTATATTTAGCATTTTAATTTTTCTCATTATTGGATTCTTTTAATCTGTAATTCAAAATGGTTGATACATTAGTAAGTTTGTTGAATTATAAGTAATGGAAGTTCTTGCCAACATCTCAATACTTGTATTAAAAGTTAGGTTATTTCTCACGGTTCAATTGTCACCACTTAAGATTAGAATGGACCATAACATATCTTATGAGTATAGATAATACCAAAAAAGAAATAACCTATTTATTTTATTTTAGATTATCTTTCTTTGTAATATATATGATAAACAAAACCCCCAAGTTAAAATTTTCTTTAATTTTTTTCCCGGGCTTAGCCCGGGCCTTTCTTGCTAGTCAAAGTTAAAGATGCTTGCTTGAATGTGGCATTCCCATCACCATCCTGTTTGTGATAATTGGTAGTTAGGCCCATTTAATTTCCGTGATAGGGAATTTTTTTTTGGTAAAATTTTGTGTCATGGTTTAGGTTTACATACTGCATTGAACCCAAAATATCTATAGCGGGTTTATCTTTTGTGGTAGTTAGTTGAAGTCACTGTGGGGAGGTCAGAAAATCAGTTGTACAAAATGGTCTTCAAAAAACAAGTTTGAATTGAAAACTGGAACGTGAGAATCCTTCCTGCATTCAAAAGCAAAAGGGGGCACCATGTCCCCCGCCAATTTCCGCAGAAAACCCCCTGCAAAAACTTTTTGTGTTTTTGGTTGAAACTTAAGTCTACAACTTAGTCATTTTCTGACCAGGGGAGCTTATGCCATCAACTCTGTTTCACTCTTTCCATTTTTGTTTTTGAGAGTGGACTGTTGGTGTATTTGTTCTTCAGAATCTTGTATTTCTAACTAATTGTTATTTTGAAACAAGAAAAGCTACTTGTCAATTGCTAATCCACCTGTGTCTCAAGAACTGAGGCACCTCCCTACCACATAAACAATGGAATCATTTTTGTCTATAGCGCTCGTGATGAGAGACTCGGTCATGTTTCTGTGGGTGCTTAGAAGAGCCGAGAAGAAAAAAAATGTCAATCTAAATTCTGAAGAATAAGAAGAAAGAATAACAAAACCTGAGCAGTTGGGATTTGGGGTGCTCAAATATGTAAAAATTCCAATTTTCCAATATCAGATTTGTGATCTCGAGGAATCCCTACAACAGAGGGCCTGCATAATAGAACAAGCCTCACGTTCCCTTTAGGAGGACAGGGCTGACGCGGCCCTGTCGATATATCTTCCTACTGTCGATGACCCGCACATCATTATTACCAACTGCCCTTCTCCGTGCAGTAACAATCCAAAATAAAATCACTTTCAATGACTATTTATTGTGCATTCAAACGTCCCAACCTTTTACGGGTAAAAGTACTTGTAAGGTGAAATAAAGTGAAGTGAATATTGAAGATGAGAAAGTTTCAGGTGCATCCATCCCTCACCATAGGATGAGAGACACTTCCATAATTGACCATTTTCAAAATATTAGGGGTCTAATTATATTATGATGAGATTTTATTTTTAGTAGTTTGATAAGAAGTTTTTTTCTACTTTTTTGATTAAAAAAAAATATAAATCTTGTCTTTTGGTTGCAAAAGAATGTTGTTTTTTTATTTTTGCTTGAAAATTAAGGGGGGAATTTTAAAATTTTGTATTTATGATTCGACCTCTAGTCTTTTTTTATTTGGTGAAAAAAGGCTTTACTTCACTCCACCAAAGTGGCCAAACAAGAGTTTCACTCTTTTTGGGGTCAGTTTGGGAACTGTACATGTATAATGAAGTAAAAGTAAATGTTCAAATAGTGAAAGAATAAAATATAAGCGGGTTATGATAATATTTTTCCTTTAATTTTTTGAAAGAGAGTTTTTTGAATTTTTATTTGAAAAGTGAGTGTTCCTTTTTTATCTTTTAGGTGGGAAAGGACGTAGTGCTTTTAGTTTTTTTTTTTTTATTTATAAAATTGTGTACTTTTGATGTGATCCTTTATCTAAAAAATCAGTTAGCTCACATACTTTACTAGGGAAGTTACCATGGGTGTGGGACCGGGCATGTAAAGTAGGCCGGGTCGGCATGGTGCAGCCCGTCCTAGGCACGGCCCCTGACCCAGTTGAAGGCAAACCAAGGTTTGGCATGGCTCATGACCCAGCCCCAGTCCGGCACCAATAGGCCTATTGCATGAGATTTTAATCCAATATCTACATTCTCAATAGATAGGCCTGTTTGAATGCTTAATTGAAATTGAATAAGATGTCAGAGATGGTTGGGGTGATGGACTATCCCAAGAAATGCATTTGTTAGATCCCAATTGATGATCATTGTACTGATGACCTAAATCATTTACCATTCTTATTTAATAGGCCCAGGAAGATCTTTCATGTTCCAAAATCCAATTCCAACATCCACCTAATTAAATCATCAATGGCCTAATTGGTCCAATGGTCACGAAACATGCACTGCTCTGAAGTCTGAAGTCTGAAGTTAGGACCGCAGGTCGGCGTGGCCCGGCCAAGCTTGTGACCAAGGCCCAGGCATGGTTGGGCTCCAGTGAAAGCGCATGGTTGCACGAGCCACTTTACATGCCTAAGTGGGACCATGAGAGGACCCGTACAAGATAAAAAGAGGAATGCCAGCTTTACCTGGTGAAAACTTGCCGGTACATGGAGAGAGGAGCACGCCCAAGGGATTACTCTCTAGTCTATAGGCAATTGAGTAAACACTAGATGTCAAGTAAAGATTCACATAGTTAGAATTAACATGTCTAATCCCAAGTGAATTCTCATTTACACTCTGTGTCCTATCCATATGTATCATACCACAATCAATCTATGGTGGACCCAAATGCCATTGGATAAAATAAAAAAAAGAGTAATAGAATAAATAAACATAAAAGTTAATTCTTAACCGTTTAAAAAAAAAAAAGAAATTTATCAAAAAAATCACCTTAGATGACCGCTAACCAAAAAGGCTCCAGTACTTTTTAAGCAAATAAAAAATAAAAAAAACAAAAAAAAAAACCTGGTCTTCCCACCAAACTTTTATCCTGTTTGCCATTTTTCAACGAGTGTCGACTCGTCGCTCATTTCAAGGGGACTAAGCATTTCAAGATTTTGCAGAATGACGACGTCGTCGCTCATTCTAACTTTTAACAAAACTTTATAAAGTGTTGGGCGACGACAAAGTTGCTGATCTTAGTTTGAAAAAAAATAAAAAAATCATTAGAGATGTGCACACACGCACTACATGATCCAAAGAAAGCAACATGCATCCTCTGCATGCTCCATTGCAAGCACAATTACAAAAATTATTTATATCCTATATGTCGGCTTTAATTATTTTAAAGAGAATTGGTGGGCAAGATTAATGGTGATTTTTTAATGAAGGGCTAGCATTTAAAGTAGTACTTGATGGTTGTTGGATACATGAATATTTCTTGTGAGAAAATGTAGTGGCAGGTATATTTAGAATAAAAATGCATGAGTTAAGCTTTGAATGACTAGCATTTGAAGCAGTTACAAAATGACCAAATGCACAAAAACCCACATTAAGAATTTACCAGCTCCATCTCCCATCACCAACCATATTTTCTAACAAAGCTCACACTGATCCATCCTTACCTAAAAAACCCCACTGCAAATCATTGAATACAACTAAGACATTACATATAGCGGAAAATCTCTTGCACCCCATGTAATATTAGTCGAAAATGGTCACTAACAATCCTAAAAAACCCGCATTCTCAACAAAATCCAAAAACCCCACAACAACCAGAAGAGGGAAAAGATCGAAAACACCACCAATAACAAAACCACGCAAGACTCGAATTTTTTCTCAAGATACAATTCAATCAAAGCTAAGAATAGAAGAATAGACATTACAAAAGAAAATGAGGATAAGTGAAAAAAATAGAAGATATTTCATTGCCTGCCTCTCTTTTCGCTCATAGATTTTCTTCATGTGGATGTTAAGAAATCCCTAGACAGGAAATTACGATGGAGGAGGAAGAAAGGAAAATTAAGATTTCAATGGTTTTGTAATATTTAAACGAGTAATAACATCCCCCCTCAAAGAAAATTTTAATTAAAGAAAAAAAAAAAAGGAAATAGATCTGCGGGGACCACTTCCGTATTAGGGCCTTTTTTCTGGACCGACATGTCTAGCATGTTTCACCTATTTCCAACAAAAACATTTAATAGCCCGTCCTTATGTTCCGATCAGTAGAGCCATAAAAGCACCTCTTCTAATCCCCAGCTCACATCAATCTGCAATGGCTTTCGCACTCAACCCCACCAAAATCTCCATGGAAGACGATGAAGATTGCATGTTCGCCTTGCAGCTGATAAGCTCATGCGTCCTCCCAATGACCTTGAAAACAGCCATAGAGCTCGACCTGCTAGAGATCATAGCCAAAGGTGATCCAGGAGCCCACTTCTCTCCGGCCCAGATTGCTTCTCACCTCCCAACACAAAATCCAGATGCACCCACAATGATCGATCGTATCCTCAGGCTACTGGCCAGCTACTCAATCCTCACCTCTTCTCTCCACACGCACGAAGATGGACGCGTTGAGACGCACTACGGTTTGGCTCCAGTTTGTAAATTCCTCACCCGGAATGAAGACGGCGTGTCCCTCGCACCTTTGTTGGTTATGCTGCAAGACAAGGTCTTCATGGAAAGCTGGTACGATTTTAATCTTTTAGAGAATGTTGGTTATAAACCCATGATTTAATCAAATGGCATGCATGCTTTTGGGCATTGTAGCACAGAAATTACACTACAACACCAGAAAACAAGAACACAAAAAGGAGGCCACAGTAAAAGCATCAGCATTCGTAACAGTTTTCGGCAAGAGCAGGGACTTGGGATGAAGTCTGAAGAAGCCAACAGTAAAATCATCTCTTGGGGTGATAAGGAGGTTCCGACTAGAATCCTCGGAGCTGTTGCCTGTTGCGGACGACTTAAATTATCAGTCAAATCCCAAACAGGTGCTATATATATATGGTAGAAGAGACTTCAATGTTGAGATAAAAAGCTCGACCTCTGATTTGAGATTTTGTTCCATGAAGAACACTTCCCCTAAAGGGCGAGTAACCAACCCGAAGATGCGAAAACTTCTCTCTCCAACTCATGGAGATGCCTTTCCTAGTGACCCTTCATGAAAATGCCTTCAACCAAGTTTTAAAGGCCTCCTTCTCTTAGCATCTTAATTTCACTAGTTAACTTTTTTTCTTTTTTTTTGGACTCTCGTATAACTGTATAAGCAGTTTTTAGTCATCAATTTTTATGACATCCTCAAATGCACACATTGACGAATGGTCAAAAGGGGTTTCAGCTGTAGTTATTTCACTGTTACTAATCCACTTTTTATTTATTTATTGCTAAGTTGGGTACTTACTACTTACTAATCCACTTTTCTCTCTTTCTTGCATCTAGGAAAAGGCACTTGAGGGTGCATGAGGTGATGTAAGTGATAGAAAGTCATTGGATTCATGTTACTGTCATGGATAGAAAGTATTAGATAGGGGCTGTTTAATACTTGGTAGGCCTTGGATTAAGTGATAGAAAGTTCAGTCGGGTCTAAAAGAAATAGTATTTGTAGCGTGAGTAACTAAATTTGCCCAAACAAGTGATAGAAAGCCCGGCCCATTTGACTAAATGTTAGGGCTCATTCGTCGAGCCCAGCACAACGAATCTTCTATTTCAATTGTTTATTTCTCTATTTTCAATGATCCTAGGTATTACTTGAAAGACGCTGTTATTGAAGGAGGATGTCCATTCAAAAAGGCTCATGGAATGAACGCGTTTGAGTACCCTGCCATAGACCCCAGATTCAACAAGGTTCTGAACAGAGGTATGTCAAATCCCACCACCATCATCATGGGGAAGATTCTAGAGACCTACAAAGGCTTCCAGGGACTTAAGGAGGTGGTTGACGTGGGTGGTGGAGTAGGATCTACACTTCAAATGATCGTTTCCAAGTACCCAAATCTTAAGGGTCTTAATTTCGATTTGCCACATGTGGTCGCTGAGGCACCTGCTTATCCAGGTAGCTCTAAGATCATCTCCTCTTTCTAATCTAATTGTACATAACCATTCTTCTAATCTTTCATGATTTTGTTGCTAGGAGTGGAGCATGTTGGGGGAGATATGTTTGTGAGTGTTCCTAGTGCAGAAGCCATTTTCATGAAGGTGAGTGTTAGTCTGGTCGCTTTTCCTATCTTGCTATTATATCAATTCTAACATGAGCATGAAGATAAGGAGAACTATCCTAGTTGGCTAAGCCATTATAATGCAATTATTGGGTTGGCCTGTAGGGTCCAATGGTCTCAACAGTCATGAATCCTACCCCGTCAGACCAACTAATTACCTCAGTGAATTGGTAGTGTACCTATTTTGACCCATGACTGGGATACAGGCTCTTTGAGAAAAGCCCTTGGAATAATCAATGCTGATGAGACAAGGTTTTTACTGGAAAGGAAATGCCTATACCCTCGTGGCCATCAAATGGGTTGCCTCCAAAACCAGAAGGATCCGGCAAATGTCAAATTAAATGGCTACCGTGTCTAATTCTTTGATTTCCAAGTGTTCCCTGTGTGTGGCCATCATTTAAAAGCCACATAGATAACTTTCGTATGGCTAAACTTCAGTAGTCAACATTTCTATTAGCTAGATTGAGCTCCAGTTTGGAGCTGAGAGTAATAGGCCACTAAGCTTCTTCCTTGGAAAACGGGTTAAATAAAGTAGTTTAGTAGAGTAAAGTAGGATTATGAAAAATGATGAAAATAAAGACTAGTCCATCACCTTATTTTAATTTTCAAACATGGTCAAAACTAGCTTCCACCCCAAAAAAAAAAAAAAAAAAAAAAAAGGCCAAACAACTCCAAAAATATGAAAATGTAGCATTTTCTTAGAGGTGTAGATTTCAAGCTACCTGTAAGTGCAGAAAATATACTCATAAGGTCAGGGAGGTGCCTCACGGGACTTATCCAAGTCACTGGAGAAAGAGTTGCTCAACCTGGAGACCTGAAAGGGGAGAAAAGACAGTCAAAGGACCCTGGTTGTGGGCAGCGCAGGGCTCTCCGATGCTTAAGTTAGTGCAGGAAGTTGATCGGAGAAGAGAAAGTTGTGGAAGGGTGCATGCATGAGAAGATGCGTACCTTTTCTGAGGTGGTGGATCTTCTTATATGAGAGCCTCCGGGGATACTGGCTAGTGGGTCTTGATTTGACTGCCTAGGATCCATTAGCCCATAAAGTAATTAATAGGGATCCATCGTAGCCCATATTGCATTAAATGAGGGTTCGATCAGCCCATAATGCATTTAATGCCAATCACATTGGGCTTGATTTTGCCATGGCTTGCTGGCGGCTGGGGTCCTATCAAACCCTCTCTAGGGTCCTACCTCGATACGGCCGCAGCCATAAGACATAGTTGTCAGAGATTTGATAAGGATGGACGGCCGGGATGATGTCCGTCCCGTCAGTGCGTCTCCATCTTGCCACGTGTCCAAGTGTCAGGCATGGCGGTATAAGCCCGTTTTGGGCGATTACCTCCACCTCGGCTGTGGCTGAGATGCTCGTTGCTCTTAACGAGTATAGCCGAGATGGGGCTTGTGGGTATCGGTCTCGGCCAGCGCTTCGGGGCTTGTGCCAAGGCCAATGTATCCGGGATGAATGCGGCCCGGCGTTATTATGAAACTTGTGCATTTAGGAGTAGGTCCACACAATTGCCCCCGAGTTTCCGACCACTTGGGATCTCCGATTCCTTGGGGATGGAAACTATTATTTCAAAAAAGAACGCCATCGATTTCAACCGCCAAAGATTTTTGGCTCCAATGTCCGTTGATGACACGTGGAACTCGTCCGACTCTTCGCGTGCTGGGGGTAATTACTCGCAATAAATACCATGCCCTAATAATTGTAGGAGGCGAATCGCCGACGCCACGTGTCTCCTCCGGATTCAACGCTCTGTTACTCGGAGTACGCATGCGGCTCCTGAAGAGACGTTCCTTTCGAATTTCGGAATCGGCGCCATCATTTGGTGCTACTTTATCCTTTATAAGCATAGGAGCCCCCTTCTTCTCCTTCTTTCCTACTTTACCTTTTCGAACATCGCCAAGAACCAGAGAGCATACAGAAGTTGGAACCGGAGCCACCCGTCCTAGAAACATTAGGGCAGTCCTTCTGTTAACGTGCAGAGCTCCCACGACCGCATTTATCTCCATCCTTATTTTCCATCGTAAGTTCTGAGTTCCCACCTCTTTCGGTTTCTTTTGCACCTTTCTTCCTATTAGATCAGGATGGGGGTATACAGCTTCTGGCTCGAGAACGAGAGAGCCCTAGAGGGGTTTAGGTCTGCATTTGGGATACCGGACGATGTATTCGTCCGGCGGGCGGACCCAGTGGATTACATTAGTCGTTCTTTCTCCGACGGCTGGATGCCCATCCCGCTAATAGCCGTCGTGGAGGGAGGCGTTAGATTCCCTCTAGACCCGCTGCTTAGGGCTTGTCTGAGTATGTGGAACATCACTCCCTGCCAGTTGGCGCCCAATGGTTATAAAATAATCATGGGCACCGCTGCGCTGAACAAACACCTCCACACAGACCTCGTTGAACACGATATAGAGGACGTCTATGACATCTGCAAGACTAAGGAGCGTACTTATTACCTCCGGGTCAAGCAGAACCGGAGGGGCTTTGTCACGGCGCTTGAGGACTCGCACAAGTATGCCGGAGACGATCTTCTGTCGGTCTCGGGCAGATGGGAGTTCGGCGCCGAGGAGGTGGGAGGCTACAGAGTCCCGCGTCGCCCCGGGATTGTCCCAAGTATGAGTTCGCCCTCTTTTAATTTCAATCTTCATTCTTAATTTTTCCGAGCTGATGCTTTTCCCGTTTATGCAGACGCCCGAGAGCGGAAAGTTAGACAAGCTGGTTGGATAAGGAACGAGGCTTGGCACCAGCGAGTTTCTAAGTACACCGACTTTTCCAACCGAGCTGCCTGGTCCCTCCTTTGCTACGAGCCCAGATACAGGGGGTACTACAAGAGGGCTGAAGCTGTTCAGCAAGCCCTGCCCGAGAGCCCAGAGAGAAGGGTAACCTCGACCGGAGCGGGACCTTCTCGAGCCGAGGTCGAAGTTGCTGCCAAAGCTGAGTCTTCTCCCGAGCCCGAGCCGGAGGGCACACCCCTCGTGAGGCGGCCACGACGTTCTTCGCCGAGGCCAAAGGAGATGGCTCGCAACATTACCTACCTCGACCTGGGGGCCGTCGGGACCCCTGAGGCCGTCGAAGCCACAACGGCCCCTGCCGATGAGCGAGAAGGAGCCGCCATAAACCCTGTTCACCAGGAAGTCCGGCCCCCTTCCCCCGAGGTGGTTTCAGGGGAGAGCGCCCCCAGAAAGAGGCCGAGGGACGAGGGTACAAGTTTGGGTGCTCCCCCGCCTCCGGCACCTTGGGAGCCGAGCTTCACCCTTAGCACTGGTGAGCGGGTGACGATCGAGGACTGCGGTCACTCGACGAATTCCCTCATCCTTGAAGCATTGGCCCGAGGATGCGCCCTACCGCGGAACATGGCGCGCTACGAGGGGTTCAATGACTCGAGACTCCTCGCTTCGTTGCTGCAGACCATCCTTCAGGTGAGCCGCTCTCCGAGTTTCCTCTTAACCCTTTATACAAACGTTTCACCCCGGATAACCTTTTTTTGCCATTTCTGCTGTCGCAGACCTTGCAGAAGTCGATGGTGGTCATCGATAGATATAATAAACAGAGCCCAGTGATCGCCGCTCTGGAAACGAAGAGGCTAGAATTGGAAGAGGCATTGGGCGCTACCACCCAGAGGGCGGATCAACTGGAAGCTCAGGGAGTCGAGCTTATCGTTGAGCTAGGAGGTGCCAGGGCCGAAACTGAAGCCGAGAAGAATAAGGTCGCCGAGCTTGAGGCCGCGGTGGATAAACTGAGAGGTGACCTCCAAGCCGAGTAAAAAAAGGTGTCCGATGCTGAGGCAAAGGCCCAAGCCGCCCAAGCCGAGGCTGACGTCATCTTCGCTGACGCGGTGAAGCAAGCCACCTCGCATTACGAGATCAGGGTGCTGCGTGTCAGGGATAAAGCATGGGAGAAAGGGTGGCGTGCTGCCTTGAGTAGAGCCGAGATCAACGAGGGCCATCTGTCCTTCACAGAGCCTCCTCCCTTCCCTGGCCCTACCACCCCCAAGGCAAATATCGTCATCGAGCCGGCGGTTCCCGAGGCCGGGGCCCCCGCCTCTACTTCTGCTTCGGCTCCTCCCACTTAGCTTACATATATTTTGTAAAGACTTTATTGTACAAAGAGTCAAATCAATAAAATTGAACTTTTTATTTCATTGTGGCCTCCTCTTGTGATGGGATGTAATGGTATGTGATTGCATTTTGGTATTCAAATCGTGGATTCCATTGCAGCGATTATCCTGGCTTTAGTATTTTGCTTTCACCCCTTATATAAATACAAATATGAGTTCGGCACAGTGTGCCCCAAGTCGGATACAAAGCCCAACTTAACCGAGCAACTCCATAGGTAACCACGCCTACAAGGCTTCGTCCCCTCTGTTAGCCGTAAAGGATCCAAGCCGATCGGGACAGCGCTGCAGGCGGTGGGAGGCTTCGTGCAGGAATGGAGCTTCATTCGCTCCCACAACGATTCGGTCAATGGTCGTGACAGCTTCACGCCAGGGTGGCGCACAGGCCGACCTAATGCGATCTCATCGTTGGCCATAATGGCTTCACGCCCGGGCGGCACGTAGCCGACTCGAGGCGATCTCATCCTTGGTCGTAATGGCTTCACGCCCGGGTGGCACGTAGCCGACCCGAGGCGATCTCATCCTTGGCCGTAGCCGAACTGCCGATAAGGGATGCTCCGTTCTCTGAATGGGAAATTTTCTTATTGAAATCTTATAAGTACAGGGCACAGGTTTCAAAAATAGAACTTCTTAAGATGCGACGCATTCCACGACCGAGGTAGCTGTCTGCCTGCCATGTCTTCGAGTCGATAGGCCGACTGTCCGGCAGTGGAGATCACCTTGAAGGGTCCGTGCCAATTCGGCGCCAGCTTGCTCTGATTGGGGTCTCTATCGTTTGGGAGTATCTTCTTGAGAACCAATTCGCCCACTGAGAATTTTCTCTCTCTAACCTTCTGATTATACCCTCTGGCCAACTGTTGCTGATAGGCGGCCAACCGGATTGCATCTACTTCTCTTCGTTCATCGGCCAACTCCAGCTCCAAAGCTAAATGTGACTCATTCCGGCCTTGATCGAAGAGCTCGGTCCTCAAAGTAGGGAGGCCGATCTCTAAGGGAATGACAGCCTCCATTCCATAAGCTAAGGAAAAAGGAGTAGCCAAAGTGGAACGCTTTGGAGTTGTTCTGTATGCCCACAAGACGCTCGGAAGTTCTTCCACCCACCTTCCCTTAGCTCTGTCGAGTCGTTTCTTTAGCCCGTTGAGCACCACCTTATTGGAAATTTCTGCCTGGCCGTTACTCTGTGGGTTAGCCGGGGTTGAATAGCGATTGTGAATGCCGAGCTCCTGGCAGAAGCTCCTGAAGAAGTTGGAGTCGAACTGGGTCCCGTTGTCCGAGATCAAAGTTCTGGGGATGTCGAACCTCGTGACAATGTTCTTCAATACGAAGTTCTTAGAATCCTACTTTGTGATGGAAGTCAATGGCTCCGCCTCGATCCATTTGGTGAAGTAATCGGTAGCCACGATTAGCCACCTCCTGTTCCCGGGAGTTCGATGAAGCGGTCCCACAATGTCGAGCCCCCACTGGGCGAATGGCCATGGGCTTGAGAGCGGACTGAGGTCCTGCGTTGGTTGATGGAGAGAGTGGGAGAATTTCTGACACTTTTCACACTTTCTCGCGTACACTTGTGCGTCCTTCTGCATATATGGCCACCAATATCCTTGGCTGATGGCTCGGTAGGCTAGGGACCTCCCTCCGATGTAGCTCCCGCAGATCCCTTCATGTATTTCGAAGAGGAAGTCTTCGACTTTGCTTAGATGAACACACTGGAGGTACGACCCTGTGAACGACTTCCTGTAGAGTTTGACTTCGGGGGATAGTCAGAACCGGGCTGCTTTGAGCCTGATTCGATGAGCCTCGCCACTGTCCTCGGGAAGCTTGTTGTCCTTGAGGTAGGCTATGATGAGATCCATCCAACTCGGGCCGAGATCAAGACACATCACTTCCCGAGGTGGATTGAGCTCAATGCTTGGCGCGGCCAGCGATCCCACTTTAATGTTTCTTTTTCTTCCTGCTTCGACAGCGGAGGCCAAGTTTGCAAGGGCATCCGCGTGAGAGTTTGATTCTCTACATATCTGTTTGATTTCGGCCGTCTGGAACTGAGAGAGCATCTTCTTTGCCAGGGCCAAATATGCGGCCATCCTGTTATCACGAGCCTGGTAGTCCCCAGTCAACTGGTTCGCCACCAGCTGTGAATCACTGAAGACCACCAACTGTTGAGCTCTGAGGATTTTGGCGTTGTTCAGTCCGGCTAACAGGGCTTCATACTCAGCTTCATTGTTCGACGCTTTGAAATCCAGGGTCAACGCCTGCTTGATGACCAACCCCTCTGGAGATTGGAGGACAACTCATGCACCGGCTCTTTTCGAGGTAGAAGACTCGTCGACGAAGACTCTCCAAACTGGAGTGAGGGTGCGGCCTTGTGATTGTTCAGAGCCCAGCTCAGAGCCTGTGGGCGCCTCGTGTCCCCTGCCCCTAGTTCGGTGCCGAGCTGGATTGGTGCCAAACTCGAAGAGAACTCTACAAGAAAATCTGCCAATACTTGGGCCTTGATCGCCGTCATAGGCTGATACTGAATTTCGTACTGTCCTAGTTCGACAGCCCATCTGGAAATTCTTCCTGAAAAGTTAGCTTTTTTGAAGACATACTTAAGTGGATGTTCTGTAACAACCACTATAATGTGTGTTTGGAAGTAATGGGAGAGCTCCCGCGAGGCACTAACAAGTGCCAGAGCGAGCTTCTCTAGTGGTAAATATCTGGTATCGGCATCGATGAAGGTCTTGCTCGTATAATAGATTGATTTTTGGAGCTTGTCCTCTTCTCGGATGAGGACCGAGCTCACCGCATGATCCGAGACCGACAAGTATAAATAAAAAAATTCTCTGTGAATCGGAGTTGATAGCAGAGGAGGTGAGGAAAGATAGGCCTTGAGCTCCTGTAAGGCCTGGTCACATTCCGGAGTCCATTGAAATTTTGAATTTTTTTTAAGAAACTGAAAGAAGGGCTGACACTTATCCGAAGATCTACTGATGAAACGATTCAGTGCGGCCGCCATTCCAGTGAGCTTTTGGACCTCCTTTGCCGTAGTGAGACTCTGCACCCTAAGGATAGCCGATATCTGATATGGATTGGCATCGATCCCTCTGCGCGTGACCAAACTCCCCTGGAACTTGTCGGAACCAACACCAAACGCGCATTTAGACGCATTAAGCCTGAGCTGAAATTTCTTCAAAACATCGAAGACCCAAGCTAAATCTTCCAAATGGTCCTGCGCCTGCTTGGACTTGACGACCATATCGTCAATGTAGACTTCAACAGTCCTGTTGAGGTGAGCCTGGAACATTCTGGTGACAAGTCGCTGGTAGGTGGCCCTTGCGTTCTTCAGCCCAAACGGCATCACCCTATAACAGTAGGTGCCTCTGGGAGTTATGAAGGCTGTCATTTCTTCGTCAGGCCCATAGAGAGGTATTTGATGATAGTCACGGTACGCGTCAAGGAAACTCATCCTGTCATGTCGGTAGTGGTATCGATCATCTGGTCAATCTTCGGGAGAGGAAAACTGTCCTTGGGGCAGGCTTTGTTGAGGTCTGTGAAGTCAACGCACACTCTCTACTTGCCTGTTTTCTTCTTGATGACCACCGTGTTGGCCAACCAGGTCGGGTATTAGACTTCTCTGATCACCCCGGGTTCGAGCAGCTTGTCCACCTCCTCAACCACAACCTCAGTCTGCGGAACTCCGATCCTACGAGCTTTCTGCATCACCGGTTTGTGGTTAGGGCCCACATTCAGTTTCTGGTACATTACCTCAGGATCAATGCCGAGTATCTTTTGGGGCGTCCAGGCGAAGGCATCTTTGTTCTGCACCAGGAATTGGATCAGCTCGGACTTCTCTGGCTCTACGAGCTGGCTACTGAGCAGGAAGAACCGCTCCGGATCGTCTGGGTCGATCTTGATTTCGGTTAGGTCCTCCACGCTCTTCATCTCCGGGTCCTGGCCGACCTCATCCAGCTTCTTCTCCATCTCGGCCATGTTGACTTCCTTGGGCTCTCGTTCCCCAGACATTACGGCCATTAGACACTGTTTGGCCGTCTGCTGCTCTCCCCGAACTGTAACTATTTCCACCCTGCCATTCCGACCTTCCAATGGGAACTTAAACTTCTGGTGGTGAGTATAAAGGACTGCCTCCAGATTGTGGAGCCAGGTCCTTCCCATTATGGCGTTATAGGGTGAGGGCGCGTCTACCACCAAGAAGTTAGTCACAACGGATGCACCACCAGCCTCGACCCTGAGCACCATCTTTCCTTTAGGGTACACGGGCTTGGCGCTGAAGCCTATGAGAGGAATTCGGGCTTCCTGCAGATCCTTCTCTATGAGACCCATCATTCGGAAGCAATCGAAATAGAGGATCTCGGACGAACTGCCAGGGTCGATGAGGACCCTCTACACGGTGCAGTCCTTTACACCTTGCGCGGTGCAGTCCAGTTTCAAAGTGACGATGAGTGGATCGTTATGGGGAAGCTGGACCCCTTCCAAATCAACATCAGAGAAGCAGATCTTGGGTCGCTCCCTCCGAGCCCTCTTCGGGGCCGAACCGAGTTCGGCCGCCATCACTTGATCACTGTGGGAGGCCCGCCTGGACTCGGCACGAGCTCGGTTACTCCCCTTCGACGGGGGAGCTAAGTGGATGACGTTGATGATTTTCTCTGACCCGTCGCTGTCGTGGCTTCTCTCGTCTCGGCGTGGAGCTCGGTTATCGTTCCTGGTGTCTGCCTTGACGAACTCCTGTAGATGTCCATCTTGGACGAGCTTTTCCAAGTGTGCTCTCAATATCCTGCACTCTTCAGTTTTGTGGCCACTCTGTTTGTGATACGCACAAAACCTGCTCTGATCTCGGGACGACGGGTCTCCTCGCATTGGCTCCGGTCAGCTGAAGTACGACTTCGATTTAATCTTGTACATGATCTTGTGGATGGGCTCCTTGAAGATCATGTTAACTGCCTGGTATGGGTCCTCGGACAGCCTAAGCTTTTTGCTTCTGCCCGAGGTGAACGCTGGAGCCTCGCCGAGCTGGCTGGTGTCCAGCGTCTGTCCAGCTCATCTCTTCGAAACGGTCCCTTATCTATCTTTGAGGGCTTTCCACCTTGATCTTTTCGTGCGGCTCCGAAGCTTTCTCGAGCCCGGATCTGGTCGTCCTCTTGAGCGATGTAGCGGTTGACTATGGACATCAGCGCTGCTGTAGAGGTCACTGGGTTCCTGGTAAGGTCTTTGCGAAGATCACTGTCTGGCTACAAGGCATTCTGGAATGCGAAGATTACCACCTCGTCCTTGGAGTTCTCGATCTGGCTGTAGACTGTCCAAAATCGCTTTGCGAACTGGGTGACGTTCTCCTCCCGCTTCATCTTCAGAGCCATAATATCCGCGTCCGTTTTCGGCATAATTCGGTAGGCCTGGAACTTCTTCATGAAGGACTGCTAGAGCTGCTGCCAAGTTGAGATAGACCCCTCGGGGAGTGCGCAGAACCACTTCAAGGGGAGGTCTCCCAGACTAGAGGAGAAGACTCGACAGTTCAGGTGGTTCTCGTCCCCCCAAACAGACATCCTCTGTGAGAAGTGTCTAAGGTGTGCGGCTGGATCCGAGGTCCCGTCATACGTGACGAACCTCGGGACAGTGAACTTCATCGGTAGGGGACATTTCCTGATGTCGCGAGAGAAGGGAGACGCGCTGAGGTTGATAGTCTCACAGGCATCCCGTTGATCTCGGGTGAGACCAGCCACCTCAAGGTTGCGCTGGACTGTCCTCTTTTTGCGCCCGTCCAGCCACTCCCGGTTATCACGTCGGGTCTCTGGAATAGTCTCCGACATCCTCCTCGAGCGACTGCAGCTGGTGCTCGAGCCTTCATCGCGAGCTCGGTCACGCCTCTTTTCGTTCAAGTGAATCCTCAGGTCTTCATCGGAGGGGGCAATGTGCCCGCTGCGAGAGACCCTTCCTCCGTCTCCTCGTTGTGACTGCTGCTGCCTGGTCGAGCCTGTTGCTTTCTCCAACTGCTGCTGGAGCTGGAGGATCAGGGCGTCCCTTTCTTGGATGGCGTCATTCTGCGCTCGGATCTCCTCAAGGGTGGGTCGAAGTCATCGTCAGGATTATAATCTTCATCATCTGCGTCCTCCGGATGATCAGAAGGAGACTTGTCCCGTTGAACTCGACCCAGCGGGAGACCCTTTCTAAACTGCTGTCGAGAGTCCTCCCGTCGGAGAGACGCCGTTGCTCCCCTCGACAGCGATTCCGGACGAAGGTTACGCTCCTGGACATTAATCTGGATGAAATCACGTTCGTCATAGTCTTCTGCAACATGTTTCTTCCCAGACCTCTTCTTGGCGGGAAGGAGGTTAGAGGACGGTCCTGCACGTCGTGTCTTGGAGGTTTCTCCGCCTTTCGCAGCTCTCCTTGTCATGGTGTCAGGGAAGATTACGCAAATCGTTTTCCCACAGATGACGCCAATTATAAGTGCAGAAAATATACTCACAAAGTCAGTGAGGTGCCTCACAGGACTTATCCAAGTCACTGGAGAAAGAGCTGCTCAACCTGGAGGCCTGAAAGGGGAGAAAAGACAGTCAGAGGACCCTGGCTATGGGCAGCGCAGGGCTCTCCGATGCTTAAGTTAGTGCAGGAAGTTGAACGGAGAAGATAAAGTTGTGGAAGGGTGCATGCATGAGAAGATGCATACCTTTTCTGAGGTGGTGGATCTTCTTATATGAGAGCCTCCTGGGATACTGGCTAGTGGGTCTTGATTTGACTGCCTGGGATCCATTAGCCCATAAAGTAATTAATGGGGATCCATCGTAGCTCATATTGCATTAAATGAGGGTTCGATCAGCTCATACTGCATTTAATGCCAGTCACATTGGGCTTGATCCTGTCATGGCCTGCTGGCGGCTGGGGTCCCATCGAACCCTCTCTAGGGTCCTGCCCCGATACAGCTGCAGCCATGGGATATAGTTGTCAGAGATTTGATAAGGATGGACGGCCGGGATGATGTCTGTCCCGTCAGTGCGTCTCCATCTTGCCACGTGTCCAAGTGTCAGGCGTTGCGGTATAAGCCCGTTTTGGGCGATTACCTCCACCTCGGCTGTGGCCGAGATGCTCGTTGCTCTTAATGAGTATAGCCAAGATGGGGCTCGTGGGTATCGGTCTCGAGCAGCGCTTCAGGGCTTGTGCTGAGGCCAATGTATCCGGGACGAATGCGGCCCGGCGTTATTATGAATCTTGTGCATTTAGGAGTAGGTCCACACACTACCTTATGGGGAAATTGGCTGCCATAAAAAATATATAAAAATAAAAAAACTCGATGAGTGGATACGATCCCCTGCCTATTGCATCCTCGTTTTAAAATAGATGAAGTGGTAAAGTTTGTAGGCACATTGCCCTGTGAAAGCAACAACATTCCATTTAAGATTTTATTACTTTATTTCGTGCCCTTTTTAAAATAGGGCACATGATAAAGTTTGCAGACTCTATTAGCTCTATCAGCTCTATCAAATATAAGACACATAAGATATAAAATCAAATACCTACATATGTAGGTGTCGAACAAAAGCCATGAAATAGATTCTTAATAAATAAAGGATAAATTTTCTATTTCCACCATTCCTGTCGTGGGGAAATAGATCGGAAGGTGATCAATGCCTTACTACAGATGGATGGACCATAAAGTGTCTTGTATTTGGTGGGGGAACAATGGCCCCACGTACAATTTTAAAAAGTAGTTGAAGCATCTGGTTTCAACAGCAGTAGGGGGTGCAAATACATAAAAAGTTAGCCATCTCAGGATTCTCTTCATAGTGACTCTACTTTCTTTTGAATTTTCCATTGCTTTATGAGAATTTGATCAGAGTGTTTGAAAGAAATTGCAGTGGATACTTCACGATTGGAGCGATGAACAATGCATGAAACTTTTGAAGAATTGCCACGAAGCACTTCCGGACTTTGGAAAGGTGATCATTGTTGAGTCGATCCTCCCATCAACCCCAGAGACCAAACTCAGCGCTAAATGTGTCTTCCACCAAGACGTGCATATGTTAACTTTGAACTGTGGAGGAAAGGAACGAACTAAGAAGCAGTTTGAGGTATTGGTAAAAGGAGCTGGCTTTGCAAGTTTTGATGTCGTGTGCAATGCTTATGACTCGTGGGTCATGGAATGTCACAAGAAGATGTTATAAGATACAAATATTTCCTTGCTAAGAAGGTCTTTTAAGTTAGTTGTTAGTTAATAGAGTATAAAGTGATTACTGTAGTTGGTAGTTTCAATTGGGTCAAGTTACATCATAGAACTTTGTGTTCGTGCTTGTTTGTTTGTGTATATATAGGGGAGGGGGGGGGGGGGGGTTACGTGTGTCTTTTTTTTTTTTTTTTATTAGGTTGTGAGATACATCATCTCAATTCATACAACCTAATGATAATTCAAAATTAAAGTAATCCTTATCTCAAGGTGAAGAACCCTCATCACAAATCAATCATAACCAAACTCTATCTCTAATATTGGTGATCACCTTGACTAGGGATGTAAATGGTCTTCGATTCTCTAATTACCCGTAAGTTCCAGCTCGTTAAAAATCGGGTTTGAGTCCTTATTTAGGCCTCAATAATTAAACGGGTCCGGATCCAATTTTAAACCCATGACTTAAATGAGTATAGGCCGATTCTATATTGTTTCTGACATGGACTTGAGACCCGACATATTACCTCAATTTTAAGAAATTCTTCTTAAAAGTTAAGTTTTTTTCGTATCATTTTTTACCTAAAACCCGGACTCGTACCCGTACCCGTACCTGTACCCGTCCCATATACGAAATCAATTCCGAATTTGGTTTCATCTTTTAATCATTAATGGTTTCGGGTCTGATTCCAATATGGATTCAAACCAAAACAGGTCCGTTTACATCCATAACCTTGACACAAAAGAATAGTGTGCTTTGGCGCCATATGGAGCCACCTTATAACATGCCAACTCAGGAAGACGACGAAAAGATCACAGCAACACCTAACTGCAACTTCATCATACCATCTCAACTTGCTGATCTATGGCCCTCATTATTTTATTGAATTTCAATTCAGTTGTGACCTGTGAGTAGTACTTATAAATGAGAATCAATTTTAGACTTGTGGCATTTCATAGGGTTGATGTGGGTGACTGCATACTCACATGGTGGACAGTTTTCTCTTGAGTACTTGTGTGTGTTTGTTTGTGTGTGCATCATTATTTTCCATAGAAATCATTATTTTTCCCTTGACCTAATATCTAATAATGGGGCCAGTTTGTTTGGGGTCAAGATGGAATCCTTGCCAGAGAGAGATATAATATATATATATATATATATATATATATTTATATAACATCTGGGCTGTGTGGAAAAATGTATCGTAATTAAAAAGGGCCGAAAACGGGCCCTACAGTCAACAGATCAATACAAAACAGATGCATGACATATGGCATCGGATCGTCAAGCTGAAATCATGCCCATCAACTCTGACCCGTACGGATCTATTGACCCAAACTGAACCAAATGAGGAAAAGGGGAGTTTTTTTCAAAAAAAAAGAGAAAAGAACTTTCTGTTTATTTTCAAAAAAACACATGAAGACTTAAATATTTTGAAAAAGTATACAAATTTTCTATATTTCTTTCAATTGAATTATCTCCATCAATTTTTTGAAAAAATAAAAACAAAAACACCCTTATCACAAGTTTTAATCATTTTTTAACCTTCTTTCATTCCCAATGCCAACCCATAAATTACTTTATGCGCCTCACTGATTAAATATTGATGGAGGAATATCTTCTTTTGATAGGTTAGTCACCAAGGAGAATGGCGGATTTGTTTTTGGCACAAGTTTAAACTTGATTTTGATGATCATAATCATTAAATGAAATTAATAATTCAGTCACTTGGAATTCATATAAGCCCTTCTTTTTAAACCATAAATGTATATAAGGTAGCTAAAGTAGGCCGCACTAGGTTTTTTGTTGGACTTGATAACTCCTCTTAAATGATTTATTAAATGAAAATTATGGAAATGACGTAAGTGATTTTCTTTCCTTTTATGGTGCGGACTTGATTGAAAGAAATATAGAAAACTATTGTCCTTTGAAATATTCAACTCTTCACGTACTTTTTTGAAAAATGATCTAAAAGTTTTATATTATTTTAAATTTTCCCTTAAAAACCAAGTTCTTAATTTTAAATTGGAAAATTCTTAAAAAGGTATAAAAGTCTTGGCTCACTTTCAAAAAAGAACATGAAGATTTGAATACCTAAAAAGAGTCAAAAGTTTTTCCACAATTTTTTCAATCAAGTCATTTCCATAAAAAAAATTTGAGAAAGGAATAAAAATACCCTTATGTCATTTTTTTGATTTTTTTCTTTAATAAGTCATTTGAGAGAAACGATTAAGTCTAACCCAAATGACCAAGTGGGGCCCACTTTAACTACCTTTATGCATGGATGGTTAAAAGGGGATTCCAATTAAATGACTAAAAATCTAGCTTCATTAAATGGTTGTGATCATTAAAGTCAAAATGGCTGGTAATAGAGAGGAAAGAGGTTAAGGAAATACAAAAACTCATCATAAGGAAATGGCACTTTTGTCATTTTTCACAAAAAAACTAGGGAGTGGGCTTAATTGAAAGAATTGTAGAAAACTTTTATACTTTTTTGAAATATTCAAATATTCATTATATTTTTTTGAGATTTTTCCTCTTAAAATCCCATACCAGATATTTTTAGAATCCGGGTTGCATGAGTGTCTACCACACTCTTTTTGTGAGTGGGATGTGTAGAACTCCTCCAACAGACCCACCTAATGATAATTCAAACCGTTCAAAATACATCTCATCCCCTCATGTGACAAATCCTCAAATTTTTCTACGATTTGTCTCATTGTAAGATCGAACACATGCATGACTCATGATTATCACAGTATATTTATTAATCATATTATCAATGATATGCTCAATCTTACTATAGGGTAGGGTAGGGTTGTTCATGGGCCAGGCTGGGCAGGGTTAAGGAAGATCCAAGCCTAGCCTTACTTCTGAACTCTTGCACCGTGCCCGACCCAAGCCTAGATAGGGCCGTAACTGACTGGCCCAAGCCCAGCTCGAAAAAACTTTATAATAAAAAAAAGAAAAACCCCCTCTTTCTATGCCAACTTGTTTGGGTGCTTATCCCTCAATGAGATGCCATGTGTTAAAGTTCTACCTCCCTCTCTTTTCTCACAATTACTTTTAATGTTGGGCTGGACCAGGCTTGGGCTTTCTACCTCTCAACCTAAGCCCGGCCCATCTATTAAATGGGCCAAATTAAATAGTCCAAGCCGTGCCTGAGTGCTAAAATTTCTGGTCCAAGCCCGGACCAAAGTGGGCTGGGCCACCCCTGCTGTAGGGTTAACACGTTTTGAGAGTAGAGCTGCTTGGATTTTCATTAGGTAGCCCCTTTTTAACTTGTGCTCCACCTCCTTATAAATTACTCTGAGGAATCGGGCTCTTTTTAAGTGGGGGGGGGGTTTTACCTTTTAGCAAATCAGGGACCTGGTTTCACGGCTAGCCTTCCGGCACGCATTGCTTTCGGCTTAAGCTCTTTAGTAAAGCTAAGCAAGTAATGACAAAGCCGGCCTCTGCCCTACGAAAGTGAGGGAAAACGCCAATCCAATCAAGACCAGATAACATGCCCAAACAAAACCAGATAAAACACGGCACATGAATGCACAGAACTAGTGAGGCGTATGCACCACTTTCCTTTCGTTTTCAACCCCATCTCCTGAAGCTGCGCTTTCGGCCCACCCCCTCCGCCGTATGCCTTGTGAAAGAATTAAAGACCCCCAAAATCATGTCAGATCTAAATATCTAGCTAACCTATCAAATTAATGCCCGCAAAGACTCGTCATTCTTCAGTCGTCACTCAAGAGATAAAAAGAGGGGAATGGAACCTCCAACCGAAGGCAGTTGGAGCCCAAAACCTCCAAAACACTTGAGATATTCCTAAAACATTACATAATAAACTAGAGCCATGTGCTTGGAATCATGGTAGATCCTAATGAGACAACAAAACAGCATCCACATGCAATCGAATGAGACAACATTCACATTCACATGCACATGCAGGGGTGGTAGCCAGCTGGAGCGGCAGTAACACTGTAACAGTAGGATGAGATTCATGAGGACCTCCTTTCTTAATTTTCAATGTCTGCAAATGTGGGCCCCACCATTCCAACTGCATAAGATCCTCAGGTCGATTAGTAGGTCTTGACTCTTGCCCGGCCTGCACCGACTTTATGGAAATGAGCGACTGAATTGATGGGAAGACCTTGACTCTACAGTTTCTTGTCTCTTTTCCTTCATTTTTGAAGTACTCATTCCACTACGGTACTAGATAAGAAGATGAGCTTGCCAATTGCCATGGATGAGGATGCCAGATGAGGCATACACGATTACACGTACAAAGCTGTGGAAGAACGCAAACTGATGAATGAACGTGATGTTTATCGAATTGGAGCATCCTTTATCCAAAATGGGGCCCTTTTTTTTTTTTTTTTGGCAGAGGGCTAAAATAGAAACTCCTCCCTATCCCGTAAAAACAGACAATAAATACCTTTAGGTGTTAAGCGATTGTTCATTTACTAGAATTACAGGAATTCTTATTCGAAGATTTTTAAAATTTCTAGATAAGGTGGAATTCCTAAATCCCCATTTGGAGGTGTTAAACGATCGTTCATTTACTAGAATTACAGGAATTCTTATTTGAAAATTTTCTGAATTTTTAGATAAAGTGGAATTCCTAAATCCCCATTTGAACTTGAGCATTCAGGAATTCTATCAAAATGCAATCAAAGTGGAATTCCTAAATTCCAAAAAGGTCAATTAAGACTTTTCATGTGTTGGAATTCATAAATTCTTGTCAAGAAACAAAGAATTTACAAATGTCAATGGGACATCATGTCTCAAAAACCCCAACCACTATAATTTTAATAAGGAATTTTAGTAAAGAAACAGACACTAAATTTGATGTCTTATATATATTCTAAGAAGACTAATCGTTTGGGACCTGCCGCAATCTCCAATTTGGGGCAATTATAAGGGATAATTATGGGTATTTGATGTAATCTTTATATATCATTGAAAATTTTGTTATAAGGTCTCATTATTTAATTCAAACAATTCCTGAGAGGTGAGAGTAGAAACCCTTCACCCATTTGTTTGTAATGAGAAGTAGAATCAAATCAAGTTGAGTGTCTAATTAAGATAAAAATAAATTGAAGGAAGTTGGATGGAAGATCACAAAATGAAAAAAAATAGTACTTTTAGTTGCACATTATCATAAAAGGGAATTTAATATTAAAGTGAAAATAACATAAGGCCTTCATTTTTCAGACAATGGGTCATATCTTCAAAACTCACTCTTTCTTTTTTAGAAAAATAAAATAAAAAAAGCAACTCCCTTTCTCCACTAAATGACAAAAAATACTCACTTTTTATACAAAAGGTCAAAAAGATTCCCTACCAAGCAACTAAGGATAAAATACAATCATAACACACTTATAATTTATTCTCTCTTGGTTTGATGCTTTCCTTTACCTTTATTTTTTGAGAAAATTACCAAACTGGCTAAAAGCACAATATGACAGAAAATATACTTTTTAAAGCTGAAAATGACAAAAAAAAATTATTAAACAATAAAAAAAATGAAAAAAAAGTATTTTTCCCTCAAACTCCCTCCACTTTCTTTTTATCTTGATTTGACACTCGGTTGTATTTCATTCTACTACTCTCTACATACAAATAGGCATGTTTTTTCACAATTTTTTCTTAAAAGAAGGAGAAAGTTGTTCCGCCTGTGGCAGTAGATATAATGCGGAATCACATATATCCTTGTGTTTCTTATTTGTTTAGGGCCTGTTCATTTTCTAGAATTCCTAGAATTCTTGTCTGGGGAATTTTTGAATTCCTAGACAAGGTGAAATTCCAAAATCCTCCTAAGAGCATGAGCATTTTGAAATTCCACCAAAATGCAAAGAAGGTGAAATTCCAAGAATTCCTAAGGGCATGTTTGTGTACATGTAATTTCCGTGGAAATTGGAAATTGTCACATCAGCAAAATCCATGGGTTTCAAATTCTTTAGAAAAGTTTTTCCGCGGAAGTCAAAATTTTATGTTTGGTGCAAAAAGGTTTTCCTCGATGAATTAGTGCTAATGTTGTTTGGTGCAACTATGGATTTATTTAGTGAAAACCATTTTTTAGTGAAAACTATTGGGTGGGTGGGTTGGTATGTGTGTGGGGTGGGTGGGGTTGAGAGGGGAAGAGGAAGAAAGAGGGTGGTTGGGTGGAGTGAGGGTGAGAGAGAGGAAATTGGGGGGTCGGTTTTCCGTGGAAATGGACTTCCCATACCCCCCATAGAAAGTCTATTTCTATGGTTAGAAAGGAAAAAACTGACGTGGCGAAAAAGCATTTCCGCGGAAAACTGCCGCACCAAACACATGAAAAAGAAGTTTTCCGCAGAAAACTACATCATTTTCCGCGGAAAAGTGTTACACAAACATGCCCTAAAGATTATCATGTGCTGGAATTCATAAATTCCTGTAAAGAAACATGAAATTTGAAAATGCAAGGGACATCATGTCTCAAAAACCCCAACCACTAGAATTCCAGTCAGGATGAATATGTGTACCCAAATCCTACCTAGATGGCCCGTTTGACGTCCACATTTTTGGTCTGAAGCACATTCGCTAACATGGTTGGACCATAATGCCATTAACTGATGATTAAGTGCACAAAGGCATACTTAAAAGTCAATCTTTGGGGAAAGATCAAAAGGCCTGCAGTAAGTCTAAGATTTGCATTAAGTGGGAGAATCCACCCAACCCAACCTCTATAGGTCGATTCACGGACGGCCCGACAACGGAATTAAGAAACAATGAGAAAGATGACCAGTGTTAATGGGTGTTTGAAAGTTGAAACAGCCCGCCAGTTGGTAGGTTAGGTAAAGGGTCAATTTGCCTTTCACACGTGATGAGAAATTAACTGAGTTTTACCAAGGTACAGAATTCATATGCAAATATACATATGTTGAAGCACGTTAACATGTTTGTTAAAATTATAGTTTTCACATGACTTGGTGATCGAGTACATTCAACAATTTTAAATTTATTTACATGTGCTTGTGTTTTTTCATACGTTTCTTAAAATCTATGACGATTATGATTTGGGCACAAACAAAAATGATTAAGCATTCTTTCTCTTGAAAGCTGAAAAACAATTAGAGATGAAATAGAGTCATTTGACCTCCTCCTTCAGCCACATCATCAAAAGTAAAATGAGTGTTTATAAAACGTCGGTTGCTACAATTCAACCAAGAGCATTACATTGAAAGAAAAGATTTATTCCTCGCTCAAAGCACACGTCCCTTTTTCTTTTGGGACACTCAATGAGTCTCACGCACCTTAGATTTCAATGGATCTTCCCCAAGCCCCAAAATAGATAAATCCCACCACGAATGCCTTTTTCTCGCTCTCACTTTCTCCTCTCCTCTCTCCAATCTTATCTCCTCCCCTATCACATCAATTTCAAATTTGTATTATCTCCCTCACCTATCAATGTATGGGCTTTTCTTTTTTGTCATCTTTTATTTTGTATTTTTGAAGTCTCAATAGGCCTTATCAATTTCAGATCAATACATGAATGTTTTGAAGAGGCTGATGGTCTCTGGCGATAATGCCTGTTGACTCGGGTGTGTGAATTTTCTCAAGTTCGGTTTCTTTCTTCTTCTTCTTTTTTTTTTTATTTTTTTTTATTTTTTAATTTCTAAGATTTATAGTTTGTATTTTTTATTTTTTAAACATTTGATTGTTGGGGTTTGTGCTTTTTATCTTTTTAAAGAATTGATTGTGATTTTGTGGAGATTTATAGGAATGTAGCCGGTTGAACATAAGAGGAGTACAAGAAAGAACTTTTTAATTACATTCAGTTTTTATTTGGGTCTTTGTTTATTGCACTTTGGATTTGTTTGTGTCAAAAACCACTTGGGGTTATGCAAGATATGGATGAATAGGGAACACTTCTTCCTTTATTTGCAACTTCTAAATTTATGTTAGGATATATTTATTCCCACTTTTCCATAAGAGCCGCTGTACTTATTTTGAGGCCAAAATCTGATTGCATAATTATATATGTTCAAATATATGCATTTTCTTTTAACCTGTTACATTTTTTTTTTCCTTCATGAGTTGTATTTGACAATCATTTGAAGTGTCGTGTAGTCATGCAAAGTAAATATTTAATAAATATTTAAATTAATTACCAACTTATAAAAGGTATAATGTTTGTGGGATATAACAAATGAGATGATCCTAGGAAAAGACAAAATATAGAAAAAAAATGACAAAACCCAGAAAAAAAAAAAAAAAAAAAAAGAGATTTCCATATCTAAAAAATAATTAAAATTAAAATAAATAAATTAAAACCCACGAAATAGTAAGAAATCATACTTTAACGGATATAAAAACCAAAAATGAAGATCTCGGTCTCATAAAAAATATGGATTAAAAAAACCACAAAATCAACCAGATCCCACAAACATTGTCCCTATTATAAGTTGATAATTAATTTGAATATTAATTTGCATGCTATTTCACCTGTGCATCGCATGCATGGGATTTCATGCTAGTAACCATTATGCATGTATATCATTTATATATGTAAATGAGTACAAACAAATAACTTGTAATTGAAATTCTACCTATAGCTCATTTGATTGGCTAGTGAGGCCCATTGGAAAGATGTGGCCATCTCCATTGCATGTGCCTCCAGTTCTGAACAAATATTTAAAAAGAAACGAGAAATTGGCTTCTAATGTATGATACATGGATACTTTGTACAAGCCCAACATATCCATATCGCACTGATACAACACTTATATTGGTACATGATGCCGCACCCATACTTTTAGGGAACAAGTTTAATATATCATATTTATAAAGTTTATTATTTCATATACTTCTTTTAATATTTTTACTTCTCACCGTAAAAAATATCTCAAATGAGACGAAAACAATGATAATTTAATTGTTTCAAAATTGATTTAAAGAAAAAAAAATTAAAACACTTGTATCCGTATCCCTATCCTAAATGTTCAAATGTGAGGAGTTGTATCCTCAATCCCCATATCAGTATCCATATCCATATTTATATTTAAGCATCATTATTTCTAATGCAATTACGTACTATGTAGGTTTGAATTCCCTGAAGCCGTCATAAATACTTCAGTTGGATCTAAAAATCTAAAACCACTCGGAAACTTCATCCTTTACGTCTGCATCAGACTTCATTTCAGTCAAAGTTAATGCCCGGCCAATGGCAGATTGATCAGGTAACCATCGTGAGAACAATTCAGGTCGGTGAAAATGTCGTATATATGTCGGCACAGGGACTTGAGCTGTTTGCAAAATATCCAAGTGATGCATGCACACAGCACACTCATAGAGATTGACATATAAGAATTGGTCTCGAATCTGTTCACTCAAAGGATCTCAATCAGATTTTATGTAATCTTTTAAAACCTTTAGATGGTGTGGCCCACTCCATTGGAATAGAAGAACCTCAATCGTCCAGCACTAAAAGGTTAAAAAGGCACTAGAAGAAAATTATAGTTCATGTCGGCAACTTCTTGTGTGCTTCGTAGGTTCACATGGAGAGAAGATGCATCGACAATTACAAACAAAAATGGATACACTGAGAATCCGCCGAAATCTCCGGTCTAAAAGCTTTGTATATACATTGGAATTTTCAAGTGTTAGCAAAGATTTCTTCGCTAGATCAAGTCATCTCTATGTTACTGCACTGATGTACTATCTCAAAATTATCAATCATTCCTGTTCTCTCTTTCTTTAAAGGGAGTATTTTCCAAAGTTTGGAGTACTTGTGCTTAGGATAATATTGGAGAAAACGAATTGTTTGATGAAAAATAACATCCAGATCATAGATTGCAATATTATATTATTGTGAATTCTGATGTGTTCGTAATCGTGGGCAGGCTGTAGCAGTAGTCATAAATTAAACTTCAATGGTGTTCAATTAGTCGTTTAACGTTTTTTAGGATGAATTGGTAAAATCTAAGAGTGACTATCAATTTTTTTTTCTTATATGTTTGGATTTATCTTTGTTTAAATGAAACATTTATATTCTCTTTTGTCTTTTACGGTTCCTTATTTTGTCTCAATCTTTGGAACTATGCTAACCATCCTTTTTCTTTTGTCTTTATATTTGGAACTTTAGGTTGAAGCCATATATAGTGGTTTTGTCAACTAAAAATTTTAAGACCTTTTTTTTATCAGTAGATTTAAAAATGCATTATAAAGAAAAAGAGTACATAGTAGAAAAGAAACAAGACCACAACATAGTTTAGGACCTTTTCTGATTCAATTAATCTTAAGAACTTCATCAATATGTTACTTGAATCCTTATGGTTTTTATTAAAAAAAAAAATTAATCTTGAATGAAAAATATAGAGGGCCACATTCGTTTCAAGTAATTAAACACAAAAAAAGTTAAGAGTTTTATTTCTAAAAATGGTCTAACTGAAGAAAATAAAATCAATGTGATTTTTCAAAACTGACCATTTAATAATGTCTCCTTTAATGAAAAATGAATCAAAGGGAGAAGAGGAAATGAATATCTAATTATCACCCTAATAACTCAAATTCTATGAAAGTGAGGGGTGCACATACATTGGTACTTCAAATCCTACACCAATCACCTTTTTAATAAACCTATGGTGGAGCTTGTTGGACTTTAAATTCCTATATAACCAATTCCTGTGAGTTCTATGCAAACATGGTCTTGGTGAAACAAAAAAAATTTAAAGTGAAGACAAGTAAAGGTTTATTTTTTTTATGCCCCACTATTGTCACAATAGAGCTTTGTTCTTGAAAAATAAAGATAAGGAGGAATTATTGGTTCCTCTTCTCTCTTCACCTTGGATGCATAACCACTCTTTAAGAGTTGGGTTTTTCGTTTTCGTTTTTTTCTTTTTTAAACTTTCCGATCTCCCGAAATAGCTAGGCTCCATAAAAGAGTGGTTTAGGCACCTGCCCTCTTTCATTTGGCCTCATCTGCAGCTCACCAAATAAATGTGGAGCCTATCGATGTCTTCTGATAAATCTATCAATGCCCATTTGAAGTTGATTCATTTGATTTTAATCATGAATTGGATGGACGAGATAGAAATTATCTGCTCATTAGCCAATTGTTCGATTTCAGCTCTTATTTTAAACTACTAAAAACTCTCTATTGGAACCAAGTTTTTTCAGATGGCCAATTAGTGGCGGATCTAGAATTTTCGTTTGAGGTGTGCGAAGCTTAATAGGTGGTTTGGTTTTAGGGGCTAACCAGAGATTTTTATGTAAATTTTGAGAGTGAGCCTATAAGCCACACCCGCGTGGTTGTGCCTGGATTTACCCAGTGGCCAACCTATCTCTTGTTTATTTTGGTGTTAGGGATGCGGCCTGCTATATATAGTTCACTTTTGTTGAAATTAAAATCCAGTTTACATCACAGAATATCTTTGATGATCATTAATTTACGGGGCACTTTAGTAAAGAAAGTCCAAGAAAGTAGATATAAAGGAACTCCTACCGAGGTGTATGACTTGAAAAGGTCAGTAAAAGTTAAACTAAGAAAGATGAAGAGTTGCTGATATTCAAAGGAGAATAGTGGAAAAAGAACGGCGTCCTACCATAGCAGCATGAGGCGTCAGTTCTTACCTATTACTACCTTGAAGAGGTCAGTAAAAGATAAAATAAAAAAGATGAAGAGTTACTGACATTCCAAGGAGAATGGTGGAAAAAGAACCGCGTCTTACCATAGTAGCACGAGGCGTCAGTTCTTATAAGTTACTACGGAGTTGTATAACTTGAAAAGGTCAGTAAAAGATAAAATAAGAAAGATGACATTCAAAGGAGAATAGTGGAAAAAGAACGGCGTCTTACCATCGTGGCATGAGACGTCAGTTCTTACCTATTACTTGAAAAGGTCAGTAAAAGATAAAATAAGAAAGATGAAGAGTTGCTGACATTCAAAGGAGAATAGTGAATAAAGAACCGCGTCTTACGATAGTGGCACGAGGCGTCAGTTCTTACCTGTTAGTTTTGGGTTAGATTTTTCGACGCACGCTGTGATACCTCACAATAGGTCATCAACTTTCCTCACTAGAAAGCCTCCCACTGTGCCTGAGGTTGACTCTCCTCACCCGAGGGGCCCCTCTCCAGAGGGCTATGGCCTCCCACCTCTCCACTTCTATGCTGGATACCAAAAAAAAAGTAGTGGTGGAAAGAAAGTTAATTCTCCACCATAAAAATGGTTAATTTGATCCTTTAACAAAGAGAAAATCATTAGAAACAAAGCAGAGCCAATCCACCAATTCCACGGATAGCTCAGCAGCGAGTTAGGCCATGACCAAAATTGATCCAGCACTGCCGGTTAGGGACTTGATAGCAGGAGAAAATTTTAAAAATCGAAAAACGAAAAGGACAACACATGAGAAAGTTAATGATATTGTAAGATGCAGGGAATAAGTTGGGTGTATCGTAGAGGTCATGGCTTAAGTAATACAGTATGAATTTACGCTATAAAAGTATTTGAATATTATTATTTTATACTGCAAAAAAAAAAAAAAAAAAAACCATTTGGGAGAGTTATTTTACCACAAAAGAGTTTTTCATGGGAACTTTCTCCTATTACCTAACCATATGCTCTTCATAAAAAACGGTCCAATTCTAGACAAATTCAAGAAAGGTATCCTTATGAATAAGTTATAAAAAAAAAAAAATCATTACGGTCCAAAGTTTAATGATATTTAAACTATACAATTATTTTTCTAAAAACAAACATTTTTTTATCTAGAAACGTATCATTCAATATACAATGATGGTGAAGCCAAGTCTCCCATGAAAAGTCAAGTGCCAGTTAAGATCATTGAAATGGGTGCAACTTGGATGAATGTGGGGCCACATGATGATAATTGAGCCTCTGCTTGGTGGCAGACCTGTGTATTGTCAAATCATTTTTGTATACATTGATGATGCATCCTTGTCACTAGTTCCGTGGTGGGCCTTATTTTATGAGCTGATGCCAGGGAGGGCATCAGATGCTACTCTTTTCCACACGCTTCCTTCATCTCCTTACGTTTGCTGAGAACGTACTTTATGACCTCACCACCAATTCCGCGTATGGGAAGCTTCCAGTACAATGCTCATTGCTGTACAAAAATTACAACGCAAATTCACTTTATCAGTAAAGTGAGGTGAAGGTTGATTTAAAGAGACAAATAAAAAAGAAAAAGAGATCAAATTAAAAAGTACCATATTTCTAAAATCGCATCTACCTTTTACCAAAAACAAGTAAAAAAAAAAAAAAACTTTTTACTATCACTAATTGACAAAAGCCATTTTCTTATTTTTCTTTTTAAAATTAAAAAACTACATTCTCTTTTCACTAAATGAAAAAAATGTATCACTTTTCTTTTTAACCCATCTTCTTTTCTCATCTCTTAGGTCTTGTTTGGTAACTCTACCAATTTTTTGATAAATCTATTAAAAAAAAAAAGCTATAATCAAAAGAAGTATTTGATAATGCAAAGACCTATGTTAAATAGACTTTCTTATATCAATGGTTGAAAGTTATTAACAAATCTCTCGAGACTCACAAGTTATCAAGCCTTGATCTCGTGGTCATTTTTAGCATTCCAAAGATATCTAACGGTTTAGATCTTGTTTTTGGAGCCCACATAATCCAGAAAATACTATCGAATGGCTCACATTTTCTGCTCATATCTCGAGATTGGTAATGATCCAATGGCTGGAATTTGATCATATAGTTGGGCTTGATTTTAAGAACAATTTCAATGGTTTGGATTGTGTTTTATTATCCCAAAAATTAAAAAACATAGAAAAACGCTACTGCTCATGGACAAATCCAAAATTGAGCATGATACATCAATGGCTGATATTGTTTTGCAAATATCTCGAAACCGAAAAGGTATCAAGCCTTAAAAGTTGACCCCATAGTCGTTTTTAGCCTTCCAAAGATATCTAACGGTTTAGATCTTGTGTTTGAGGCCCACAGACTTCAGAAAAAAAAAATGACTCACTTTCTTTGCACATATATCGAGATTGGTGATGATCAAACATCTGAAATTTGGTCTCATGGTCGTGTTTGATCTTGTAAACATTTCCAACGGTTTGGATCTTAATTTACGCTATTAGATTTTGAAAAAAAAAAAGTCAAAAGAATCGGATTAGGGTGTTGTTGGGCTAAAATCACTATCCATCCGCCTATGTTTTTCCTCATCTACTTTCTACATGCATCCAATGGTGGACTGTGAAAAAAAGGGGGCAATCTCTACACCATTTAGGGGCTGAAACACGCTGTTAAACACCTTTATTTTTAAAATCTTTACCCGCTTTAGAGATTTAGAGAAATAAAGACAAAAAGTAGTGATACCAAACATTAACTTATTTTGACCTTCACCTCATTCCATTTTACTAGTGAAGTTACCAAACAGGCTCGAGAATCTATTATATCAAATTTGGTAGATATTTTTTTGTATGCTTGCAAAGTGAATAGTTATCAAACATAGTGCACCGGCGTTTTTAACGCCCCTCCAAATTGGCCCACTAGGATTTATGATGATCACGGAAGCCCATTACATGAAAACCCCATATGAAACCTATCTATGTACAAAATTCTGACTCTATAAGATCATCCTAGCTCTTTTATCTATGACCCTAAATTTTAATGGTTTTAGGGGCATCATTTTCTTATGATTTCAATCCAATTATGAGAAAAAGTTTGATGAGTGTCCGGGGGGGGGGGGGGGGGGGGTTTGTTTTGAAAATATTAGATTGACTTAAGACGAGCCCCATGAAAAGAAAAAAAAAAAGCCAAAGAAAGGGGGATATCATTACAAGGTGGCTTGTCATTACTCTTATCATTATTATTATTATATATATGAAGAATATTCATGTTCATCCATTCCTCCCCATAATTAAGATGAGGGACACTTGTGTAATTGAAAATATTCTTGTGCAAAAGGGCAAAAAGCGATATATATGGTCATATGTAAAAGAGGATTGTTTATTTACAAAGAGGAAAAGTCAATTAAGTATCTCTCACCCTACAATGAGAGATGGATGTACGTGATATGAAGTAATGTCATCTGGCTTCCTCTTATCTCAATCTAAGCCCGGCTTAAGTTTGACACTCATTCAAGTTGTTTAAGTCCTCTAATTAATCCTATAGCTTTATCTAATAGCTAACAATTGAATAATTTTGAGGTTCACAAAATATGCACCATTTGATATGGTGGCAAGGTGACCTTACAATCAATCCCTTTGGGCTTCATGATCAATATAAAGGTGGGTTTCACAGGCTATTCTAAGCTTAGGGACATCAAACCATTTATAACAAACATGAAGGGGTGTTTCCTGTTTCTAAAATGGCCTTAGACTCAAAACTGACATCGTATCCCGTGGGGTCCATTGGTCCTATGGACATGCCATGTGCTTTTTTTTTTTTCCTACAATGGGGATTCAACTCCCCTATCTCGCGCACATACCCCCGTCTCTAGTTTGGGGAGCAACAGCCATGGACTGCATATCCTCTTTAACACAAAAACAGAGGGCACTCTCTTTGACATTAGACGAAGACTATCCATGTTTTAGCATGGATTGGAATCGGAATATCGTAGTTTATAGAATAGAACCTGTGGAAGATTTTATGAGGTAACTCAGTTGTCTTAAATTATAAGACGATTTTGATACAAAGTAAACTTTTGGAATTAGGTTCATTGGATGTTGATAATAATTTAACTCGCAGTAAGGCAAAAAAAGAGATAGTCATTAGATGAATGACAAAGCTCATATTTCAACTACTTATTTTGCAACCTTATAAGCTCAAGTGAATATGAAACTTTTTTTTCTTTTTTAATTGTTGGATAAATCTCAAGGCTTCTTTTATTTGGCACCTAGTGGACTTTTCAAGTCGTGGCACGCATGAAGAAGGCCTTGCTGCTGAAATCATAGAAGATGCAGATCCTTCTAGCATTATAGATAGATTTCAATCAGATACACGAATAACTATGACATTGTGAATAATTTAAATATAATAGCACAAGAACATGACATGTGAAAGTTAATATCAATGTCCCTCTCCTGCCCAAGCAATTAACAATAAATATTATTGTTTATCTAATTAAAAACTAAACAGCAAGATTGTCTATTTAAAGAAGCTCTTCACCATTTTCGAAAGACCATAAGAACAAATTTAGAAAATGGAAGGTGACTTTTTAGTGACCCATAAATCCTAACATCGATCGTTAATAAAGAGGAATAACCTTTTTGTCATTTAATGTCTTTCACTCTCGATTCCTCTCTTTTTTATCTTTTCTCTTAATTTGATCGGTTATTTTGCTTTAGCACGCCCCTCATACAAATAAACATGCCTAAGATCCAACTATCTAAGTCATATCATAAGCATCAAAAGTAGTTTTAATTTGTCACTAATCTTCACAGCAATCATCAGATGGCCCCAATTCTTGAAACTGAAACCCAATATGGCCATAGTGTAATCATCTAACCAACAGTTCTTCTTCTGTCGATTGTGGACTTGCGCGTATCACGTTCTCACTTTCATAATGTTATATGAACGAACCCCACTCATTACAGGATTACCCAAAGGGGAGAGGACCAATCCTCTAAAAAAAAATGCCTTGAATAAGATCCTTATCAACTCCCGCCAATTTCCAATAATTGAGCTTGAATGTAGATCCACACGTTCAGATACTGTTAATGATGGGTTTCGAATTCAAATCTCTTAATGAGTTTGGATTCGGGTTGGCATTTAAAAAAGTTGAAGAAGAAATGAGTTGGATCGAGGTTCATCTCATTCGAATCTATCCAACCAGACCCAACTTATGCCGACCTAGTGATCAGGCCCGAGGCATCCCTGCATCAGCATGTGACGTAAGTGCCAAAGACTCCTCCAATGAGTCAACCATTTTTTGTATATTTATTAAGCTTCTCCCTTTGGGAACTTCCGGGAACCTCACACTCTCGTTCTCGATTGCTTCTGTCTCTCTCTGTAAAATTAAGTCTATCTTGAAACTTGAGAAAAAAACATGGCCCAAACTACTCTCCTCTCCACCGGCTCAAGATTCAGTACCCTCCCAGAAACCTACATCAGGCCCGAGTCTGAGAGACCTCGCCTATCAGAAGTCGTCCCCCTCAAAGTCCCATTGATTGACTTAGATAGCTCCAAAGACAGAGAAGAAATCATACGCCAGATAGGCCATGCTTGTCGTGATTTCGGCCTATTCCAGGTTTTATATCATCCTCGATCCCTCTTGTTTAAAAAACTTTGATTTCTTGCTATGTGCCTACATATATATTTGTGTTGATATGCATGTTGCTATGCATATTCTAGGTAACAAACCATGGGATTTCTACAGAGTCAACTCAGAAAATGTTTGCAATCGCCAGGGAATTCTTTCATATGCCAGTGGAGGAAAAGATGAAATATTACTCGGATGACCCATCAAAGAAAATGAGATTGTCAACGAGCTTCAACGTGAAGAAGGAGAAGGTGCATAACTGGAGGGACTATCTTCGACTTCACTGCTACCCGTTGGAAGAATTCGTAAATGACTGGCCTACCACACCCCAATCTTTCAAGTAAAATATGTTTACTTTCTCAAACCATCAATGGAATTTTTATTCTTTAGTTGGGTGAATCATGAATCATGAATGGTAAGTCTTCGGCGCTTAATAAGGACTCACAGTCACTTTTTTTTTTCCTCTTTCCTCTGGGTTTTTTCTTAGGGGTTCCAAACCCTTTGGACTGGATTAATTTCTCTGGGCTAATCCCTCCGGGCCTAGAGGCAAGCTGGGTAAACTCTCTTTAGTACAGTTTCGAACCTACAACCTTGGACGGCGCAAACGGAAACGGTGGACCTAGGCCAACGGTCACTTGTCACTACCAATACAATGCTTACATGGAACCGTCCATCATAAAAGCACCCTTTTAAATTGAGAAACATAACCCAGTGGCGAAACCAATGCGCATTAGTGGTCCTGGCCCCCCTTAGATTTGAGAAAATCTATACATGATCTCAATATTCTAACGGTTGCCCCCCTCAAGATTTGAATTGAATTAGTTTTAACACGTTTCCACCATATACTAACATATGAAAGTAAACTTTAGATCTTACATATGAAAGAAACATGACGTCTATTTAATAGATTACACAACTCTATGCTGCTATTATATAAATAATATAAATACAGCTGACTTATTGGAGTATACGCGTTTTTATAGCACCAAGGATTCATCAAATCTCCAACCAAATTCTGGCTGTCAGCACCCCTGATAAAAATGAGTGAAGTGTGTCCCTCTCCCTCTCTCTCTCAGCATTCTGCAGTTTATAGTACAACCGATCTCTCTCTCTCTCTCAGCATTCTGCAGTTTATAGTGCAACCGATCTCTAGACGAATATAAAATTTCATGACTTTTCAATAAAAGCACGTTGCCAAAACTTGGATCTTCTCCTTTATTCCCTTTCTCTCATTTGGGCATTAGGGTTTAGATGAAAGCATGATGAGAACTCGTAGTTACACTCTTTTTCTCCTTTAAGTTTCCTAGTATAGCAAAAGGGAGGAGAAAAAGGAGTTGATGTTAATTTTGTTAAAACCAGTAACTGATTTTTGTCAAGATTGAAAACCTTTTGAATGCATTTAGTTGTTATAAGATGATGCGCTTGGAATCTTGCCTACGTCAGAAATAAAACGTATCATCTTTGTTGAGCAAGCTTTAACCTGTGGACGGGTTGTGTGAGACCCCAACCCCGAAGCACTCTATTGAGGCAAGATCAGGTCAAGTGACATGTGAGCTAAGAGACGTAATCTACTCGGGAGAAGGGTGGAGTGCCATTAGCACCGTGATGCCTTGTCCCAGTCCTACGTTAGAAATATCCAAGTCCAGACCCTGTGTATATATGGACAACCTAGTCATAACCTCACACAATGTGTTTTAAAACTTAGTGTTCGGTGGACAAATAGTGAGCCTGGGTAGTTACAGGTTCGTGCAATAACTGAGAATTAAGAGAGACAAGATGACAGAAGAAAGTTTGGAAAATGGATGGGTTTTATTTTCATAAATTTCATAAAAGGAAAGGATACTCATTTTTTGAAGCTGACCTATGCTCTTCATTGTTAACTACATTTGGCATAAATCTCATAGATTCAATTCTTATGTATTTAAATGGAAACAAACTAGCTCTTGATGTTTTAAATACTAAATTAGCCCTTCCCACGAGTTCTACAACCTACACCAGCATGTCATATGGTTGTCTCTAAAAATACAACTTGAACATGTCACTAAAGCATCCCTTGCTATATCTCAGCTCGTCAGGGACACCAGTGACCAAACACCTACTTGAGGGGTTAGAGTGCATTAATTCCGGTTGTTTTAATAGGTAAATCTTGAGAGAGAAAAAATGCCATTAAAGCATAGATGTACAAGTGCTGAGCTGCTAATTAAGTTGGCCCAAAGAGGATTAAAACTTCAAGATTTTGTCCAAAAGGGAATTTCATAAAGTATTAATGACAAGTGTTGAGCAGCTAATTGAGTTGGCTCTAAGGGGATTAAAATCTCATGATTTCCTCCAAAGGGAAGATTCAACATATTCATCCTCAATCTCGAAGAGAACTTCTAGTTCTTACCCCTGAAGCATGAGCGCTTACTTTCAGGATTGCAGCAATACTATAATTTGCGTTAGCTTGTGTTAAGATCCATATAATTGAAAATCCAAAAGCCAAAGTCATGACACCATATCTTTATTAATCTATAATTTATTAGACAACACCTATTCACCAAATATATATATATATATATATATATATATATATATATATATAAACTATAGCATAAAAATGCATGTCCTTGTCGTGGTCGATCCGGCAGTCCATGACCACCACTATATACACGACTAAAGACACTTTATTTGGTCAGCAGACACCTTCTGCGGTGCACATGGCAGAAGGAGATGATGATAAGGTCAGACCCACTACCAAGTCTGAAGAATATCACCATCACTTCTCAAATGCCCATCTCCCAGGTTGAGACAATGAGCCACTCACTGGCTAGCATTTAAGAATCGTTTTTAGCCATCCTTTTGAAGGCAACAAATCAAAGGGCTAAGACTGTCTAGAAACTGTAGTTTCCTAACTCATGCAGCATGGTAGTCCTAATCCACCATCAGCTGCCAGCAGCTGAAGAGGATTGTCTCTAGTCTCTTGTGTCTCGTCTTTCGTCTCTAGAACATTAAAAAAGAAAAAAAAAATGTGATGTGGTTGAGACGTGTACGAAACTGGCACCCCAAATTCAAAATAAAGAAAATCTAAAGAATGCTTAGATCAGGCACACAATGGACGCATAGTCAGAACTTTCGGTTTAATAGAATTTAAAACTTCTGTATACGCATATGGAACCTTTGTTATAATTTGTTATTTAGTGATAATATTGGAGTCCTTGTGTGTAATTTTGCTTCTGCCGTGACAGGGATGTGGTGAGCAACTACTGCAGAGAAGTGAGAGAACTTGGGTTCAAACTACTTGGAGCAATCTCTGAAAGCTTAGGCTTACAAAGGGACTACATTGAAACAGTGCTTGGTGAACAAGGCCAGCACATGGCTATGAATTACTACCCACCATGTCCTCAGCCAGACCTGACTTATGGATTACCGGCCCACACGGACCCAAATGCGATTACAATTCTTCTTCAAGATCATGAGGTAGCAGGCCTGCAGGTCCTGAAAGAAGGCAAGTGGACTGCGGTCGACCCGCACCCCAACTCGCTCGTTATAAACATAGGAGACCAAATACAGGTAAAATTTCAATCAACAAAGCAGAAATCATCTGTTTGTTTTCAGTTTTTTTCTTCTGTTTACTGAACATGGGTTTGTAAGGAAAATTGCAAGTGCAGGCGTTGAGTAATGGGAGGTATAAAAGTGTGTGGCATCGGGCTATTGTTAACTCTAATAGGGAGAGATTCTCAGTGGCATCGTTCCTATGTCCTGCAAATGATGCAGTTATCGCCCCGGCAAAGAAGCTAACCAGCGAAGAATCTCCAGCAATATACAGGAATTTCACGTATGATGAGTATTACAAGAAGTTTTGGAGCAGGAATTTGGATGATGAGCATTGCTTGGAGCTCTTCAAGTAGGGTTGCAAATGGGCCACTCTGGGCCAGGCAGATAGATGGTTGTCCAAGTCGATCCATCCGTTTTCATTACTAGGAATCCAGATTGAGTTAAGCCAACCGCTAGACTATTGGGTTGTATCCCCCCGTGTCATTCTAATGGGGGGCTGAAATGGTGTTAAAGTGAGATTTACCCCAATGCCAATATATGGGTAGCCCGTTACTTTAAGCAATTTGGATTTATGAAGGTGCGGCCTTAAAAAAACCTCCATGCAAGCACACTGTAGGAGACTTGATCTTGGTCATTAGACACAACATTTATGCCTGGATCCCTCTCCTGCTCAATATGAATGTGGGCCTGATCCCACAATCCTAACAACCAAGCCTTATTCACATGAAGCAGGGTTGAATTCCTCCTGGCCCAAGCTGGTATGGTCCACTTGCACAACTATTGCAATCACCTAAAATAAACTTCATTTTATTAGATGTAGGGCTTCTCTTTTAAATGTTGTAATGGCTGCCAAACTGCATTTCTTGTATCTGAGATTCTATGGTTTAAAGGTAATGATTTAGTTGGAACTAGGAATATGATAATATATCACTATCATTATGACATCAGTATACAAAGTCTACAATCATATGAATTTTTTTCCAGTTAGGTCGGGCTACCGGTCAGATCGATCCCTAGGCATGTGTGTGAAACAAAGGTGACAATACCACTCAACCATGAGTGTGTTGGCCACAATTAAATGAAATTAATTCCAATCATGGGCAACAGTAATTTTGAGTGGCAATGAGTTGAGTTGGATCAATTTGAGTTGGACTGCAACTTAGTATACTGAGTGGTGCTCAACCCAGGCCATTTCTTAATCATGGTGGAGTGTCAACCCAAACCCTAAATTCATGGGTTGAGTTGGTAGATTGTGTAGCATGTATGGCCTCATTCCAGACCCAACCATTTCATTTATCGGGTTGTAAATGTTAACCCAAACCCAAGATTACCAGGCTAGCGGGTTAGGCCCAAATTGCCACCCCAATCTCTGATCTAACAAGAAGAGATGTAACAAATGCCAGCCAAGGCCTAGTTTAAGAAATGGTCACAGCTCACAAGGGTGCAAGTCCGGCCTGCGTGGGTCCAACCCAAACTCAAACCTTTGCCAACTTCGAACAAAGATCCTCAACCCGGAGTAGATCACCAATTCAATAATCCAAGTCCAACCCGGCCAACCCGATCTTCATTTATTTAAACATAAACCTAAGTCCCAAACCCCCCAAGTTCTGCAAGAGCCCCAAATTTTTTAGTATTCAATCCCCAGATTTTTCTTATCAGTTTCTGAATGCCCATATCAATTTCATAAATAGATCAATAGACAGCATAAGAATTTAACAAAATATGATCAGATATGAAAATCTTCATAAAACCACAAAATCCAAACCCAACAATAAATTCTGTATGGAAAAAAGAAAATGAAATCTCTATCTATTTAAAAACTACAATATTAGAAAGCCCTAAATCTATTAGATGGAGACTGGGGAGAAACGGATAAACCCTCCAAGTATATTGATGTAATTGGAAAAAAAAAAAAAGAAGAGTATAATAAATCTACTCCAGACATAGAATATAGAAAACATGAGAATGTAAAGTACCTGATGCCTGTAATATCATCACCTAACTTTTTCATCCAAGTTGTGCTACTGATTCCAAAAGCTCTAGATTTCCTCTCCTGGGTCTTAGAATCTCAACTGGAGAGCAAGGTAGCTATAGGAACCCTGCTAGGGAAAAGGAAAATAGGAAAAGGCCCCCTTTTTGTTGGTGGGGAAGAAGGGAGAAGCCCTGTTGGCTTCTTTACTATGTCATCCTGCCACAAGTCCCTGCTCTTTTAACTCTTTTCTTTTTAAAAAATGGAGACCCTGGCGCTCCAAAATGTGATGGATAATTAAGTGGGCCTCTCCTAATAGGAATTAGTCATGGGGTTTAGTACCCATTTAAATGCATTGGGCTGTTGGATGGAATGTGCTGGTGAACACTTATGGGCCGTGGATCAAATGGGGTAGATGATGATCCAAGCCTCCGCCGTTATACATAGGGCCTGAGGCAGCTCCACAAGAGCCAACACTCACAATCATGTGATCGCATGCTTGGCTGAGGGGCTCCCTTGGGGGTATTTGGTGTGCTTTAACAGCCACCTTACCTCTTTTTTATGACGTGGGTATTTTTGTGGTCTTCGACCAAACAAGACTAATCCCTCGGGTGGCATCTCTTAAATTCACACAAATGCACATAGATCAAATTTAGGGCTTTTTAAATGCAAGATGTGGAGGGCAAACCCACGCCATATGCCACTCCATCGACTCCCCGGTGAGTTTTACGACAATCTTGCTAAAATAGTAAATAAATAAATAAAACCCTCTTAATAAAAAAAAACCATTGAATTTATTAATTTCAAATCATGTTGGATCATTATCATTCCTAATATTATAAATTGGGTCCCAATCAATCCGGATCATGAAAACTACTTATTGTGGAGGAGCCAATTTGTTATTGATCTTAAAGGGTAAATAAACGTCTCAATTATGCTGATTGATGTTAAGGGTAAATAAACGTCTCATTTATGTTGATTGATGTCACCTGTAACCAAAGATGTATCTTTGAGATGCAAACAATCTAACCTCGGGTATTTTAATTCACAATATGAAGTTTTCATGGAGTAAGATTCATTGATGTTATTATGGGTCGATGCTACACTGACTCCATTTAAGATATATCAGTTGAATATGGTTCGGATGACTTTGGCATTTTCAAAAAAAAAAATTCATAGCCTCTTTCGCAGGAAATACTTTTATACAGAGATGCAAAAAATCAAACTCAATTTTGCACTTATACGCGGGCGGAAAGAAAATCAAACACATCTAACGATGAGAATTTTGCATTGTAGAAAACTTTCTCACATTTTTTTTTTTTTTTTTGCTTTATTTTTGCGGAAATATGGCTGCACAAACATAACCTTATACTCAATTTAACTCTTTTGTTTGCATCCAAAGTCTATTGGATCTCAATTTAAGTCTTTCATTTGCATCCAAGGGTCATTTGCCTCTTACATGTGATTGAAAAATGAGATTTACATATGTAAATGCTACAAATGAAAATATTGTATGCGCAATATTACACAGGTCAAACACATTACCTTGTTTGTCAGATTTGGCATTTTCACGAGTGAATGAGTGCACTATCGTTTTTAGATATATTTTGAAGTTTTTAATGTTTTACACAAATATATCAAAATCTATTAAGAGTTAAGATATGACACTAAACTTTTTGATAATCACCATTAATATAAGATTACAAAGATAATATGTTGATTGGAAGACTTTCTGATGGTCAACACGCTCGTGGTTGAATGGTGTCACATTGTTTGTTTGTAGCGTAAAGTAAAATGAAATAAAATTGAATGTCAAATAAAGAAAAAAGAAAATACGATAGTAAAAACACAAATGACAACAAAGTACTCTTAAAAAGCATAAAATGACAAAAAAAAAAAGACATATTTATTTCCAACTCTATTTTCTTTCTTGTTTTCTTGATTTGACTAACCATTGGTCCTCAAGTTGAATGTATCAATCACTCTTTTAATAAGATTTTAAAAAATAAAACTTTTTAACTCAATCTGAGTTCTAGTGTGTAGTAGAGAGTTGGAATTCAAAAGATGAACTGATGGATGAGATAAAAAAAAAATGATAGTTAAATTGAAAAAACAAAATGCACGCCCCCATTTTTTATTTTTTTTTCAAAATCATAAGAGTATGTTGGTAATGTCAAGAAGAGTTTGTAATTAGACATGAAATCCAAGTTACCTTTGTAAAGTGTAGAAGAGTCGGTCAACAAACAACAAGTGTATTGTGTTAGGGATGTAAATGGGTCATCAATTATCTGATTGTCCAAAAGTTTTGACTTGTTAAAACGGGTTTGGACCCTTATTTAGGTACTGATAATCAAATGGGTCTGGTTCAAGGTCCTTTATTTGGACTCGTGAACTAAACAGGTCCATTTCCAGGTCCGATTCTACCTTTGTTTTACCTGTGGATCCGAGACCTGACGTATCACCTCAATCCCATTCTCTACTAGATCCGAACCAGTACCCATCCCTTATATGGAACTGACTCCATCTTCTTATTAACAGTTTTGATTCCAGAACCAGGAAACCGGTTATGGTTTCGATTTTGGATCCACCATGGACTCAGATTGAAACCAACCCATTTACATCCCTACACTGTGTATTTCATGAGGGTTAGAATCAAGACATTATTTGATTTTACGTGACCTGACCACGGTCAAGGTGCCACAGACTTTGAATTTTATATCCTAACAATGAGAAGTAATTGGTAAATAAAATACAATGTTTTTCTGTAATTTTGTTGTAAAAGGATAAAAGCCTCTTATTTTTGCATTTTATCTTCATTTTTATTTTTACATAATCTATACATCCTACATGAGCAAAGCAATGTCCCCTTGTCTTCCCATAATATAATGACAAAACCAACACGTGTCTCCAACCACGTGTGTGTCTCTGGGCGCAACTCGAGAGTGATTCACACAAATGACAAATCACCTCCTCCCAATACCCAAGTCCCAAGTCGGCAAGTCCCAAACATCTAAATTACCAAACCACCCTCTCCCACTCACATTATTCCAAGTCACTTCATTACCACATGCCTAGGGATGGCAACGGGGCGGGGCGGGGACGGAATTGGGGTCCCCCGGCCCCGCCCCCGCCCCGACTTCGGGGCACAATTCCCCGCCCCGCAATTATAAAAATTTTAAATATGCAGGAGTTGGAATTCGAACTTGGGTGGGAAAGTAACTAGAGGTTTGTCTTACCACTAGACCAAACTTCTTTTGTTGTAATGCTTTACCTTATTTAAAATATATTCATATATTCAAGATTGTTACACACATATACATATATATGTATGGGGAAAGGGTCCTGTAAGGACCGTCCTTACGGTCCGCATAGTTCAAAATGCCCACTGGGGCCCACGTTATGACCCATCCAAATTGACCATACATTCACAACCTCCTTATAGACACCGAATCCCATGAATTTGCATGGATTGGGATGAACTAGACCGTTAGATTGATGGTCAATTTTTCTTGTTTGATATAAAGTTGTTAAACTTTTGGACCATAGATGAAAGGGTTAGAGGTATTAGATTGACTTCAAATTTGATATGTAGGTTGGCCCCACTTGAATCTTTTGGTCCCCCTCTGTCCCATGACCAGTGGGGTCTCACGGTGGGCCCCACTTGGCAGTCCGCACAGTAAGTTGTAAGGACGGTCCTTACAGGACCCTTTCCCTGTATGTATATGTATATGTATATATATACACACATACATATACATATATATACACACATACATATTTATACACTTGAAAATATCATATATGCTTTGAGACATTCTTTATGAAAAAGACAATCTCTCTCTAAAATATCATGATCTCCATCAATATATGGTTTCACTTCATTTCTGGTGTTGAACTCCACTCACTAATAAAGAGGTAATCGTGGGTTTGCAATTTATTTGCAAGTTGCAAATCACTCAAAAAAAAAAAAAAAAAAAAACCCTCAAAACAAAGATAAGAGAAATGACCTATCAATATGTGGATATGGTTATTGTAGTGTCAAACAACCTCAGCCGCTTTGACTTTCCAAGCATGTGGATCATATTAGCTTAGGTAAATAATTACTTATTTATGTGACACTTAACTTGCAATGTTAAATCATTAGTACAATGATTCTAATCATACTAAGGTTGATTACATATAATTAAAATTAGTATAATTTATAGTATTGTTAGTATAATTAGAATCATATTAAGTTACTAACTATAATTTACTTTGCCATTTCTAATCATATAAGTTATTATAAGCGTATAGCATGATATATTTTGTAATATTATATCAAATTAGTATAATTTATATTGTTATTAGTATGATTAGAATCATACCGATTATAATTTACCTTGCTATCTCTAATCATCTATATTATAATAAGCTTAAAGCATGATCTATCATTCTATTATATTCGTTTTATTTAATATGATTTATCATGTCACAATTTAACATTATATATGATTAAAGTCAAATAAGCTTAGATAGATTTTTTAACAACTTTAATTTCATTAAATTTGAATTAGAAGGAATGTGATCATATTATATGTTTTTATAATGTATAGGGTTCAATTAATTATATGTTTAACTTTAAAAAAAGTCTTCAATCAATCTATTTAACCCTTAATAACAACATAAAATCAATCTATACATTTACATATAAATATGTTTATTTATTATAAAAAAAATCTAAAATATATATTTAAGAGGATTATTAATCAATGGGGCGGGGCAACGGGGCGGGGTAACAGGGCGGGGCAACGGGGCGGGGCGGGGCGGGGAAAAGAGCAAACCCATCCCCGCCCCGCCCCGCCTTCGGGGCATAGTTTTATTCCCCATCCCCGCCCCACCTAAGGATCAGGGCGGGGAAAACTCGTGCGGGGCGGGGCGGGGCAAAATTGTCATCCCTACACATGCCCCAAATTACCTTATCAACTCCGTGAAGTACTTCGAGGCCATGAGTGGTAGGGAGTGTCAGTTCTTATCTGCGTTCAGAGTTTAATTCTTGATAGGTCACCTCTTGTGTGTATGCAGGCTCTCCTAGATGAAGATAGTGGGTGGCTTAAGCATCATCATCCAAATCTTGGGATGATCGAATACAACAAACAAGTGTAATAACCTACCTATGCAATGACATGAGCATCAAAAATAAGTTTTATTTGTCAACTAATCTTTATATTCATAAGCTGGGCCCACCTCTTGAAACTCAAACCAAGTTAGGGAAAGTAATTATGTAACCAGCAGTTATGTTCTTGTCGATTAATGTGGAATCCTAACATTAAAGGCATAACCCATTCTCAAGCTTTTTCAGGCTGTCAATGAGCCCCACCCATTACATGATTATTACCCAAAGCCGGCAGGACCTCAAATGTCTTACTCTTACCTAATAACGTTATCATATCAAGTCCAACTAATTATTGCGCATGAATTTAGGCCCACCGGGCCACTTCCAGGGTAATGATGAACATATCGTGGGTTTGCCTCAACTCGTGATACATGACAAGAAGAGGGGTCACATTAAACCATATCAATTTTCAAAAACAATCTCTTTGTTTTTTTTTTTTTTTTTTTTTAATAGTTAAAATTCAAGTTTTTCATTCAACATGCCACACGACCTGTTAACATGATACAAATCCACACGATATTAACAGGTTCGGGTGTGGGTTCATGTCGTTAGTGGGCCGAACCCGTTAACCCATTAAATTAGTGTTAATGAATAAAATCTATGCTAAACTTAGTAAATGTGAGTTTTGGCTAGAGCAAGTGTCTTTTCTTGGACACATCATCTCTAAAGAGGGATTGACAGTAGATCCAGCGTCAGTGGAAGCAGTGGTCAGTTGGGGAAAGCCGAAGACAGTGTTAGAAATCAGAAGTTTCTTAAATGGACATGATATTACAGATAGTTTTTGAAGGATTTTCTACAATAATAGCCAGTTGAACAGGTTGACACGGAAATATGTTTTGATGGTATGGTCAGAGAGCAGTGTGAGATCAGTTTTGAGCAATCGAAGTAGAGGTTGACTACAGATTGTGTTGAGCAGAAAGACAGTTTTGTGAATTTTACTTGTGTTTTAGGAACTTTATTGAGATTGGTGTTGATGTAGAATGGGAAAAAGATAACGACCTATGGGTCCAAACAGTTGAAAGAGCACATAAAGAGATATATTGACCATGATGTAAAGATTGCAGCGGTTGTCTTAGCTTTAGATATGTGGATGCACTCATTGTATTGGGAGAAATTTGAACTCAGAGCATAGAAACCTACAGTACTTGTTTTGCAGAAGGATTTAAACTTGAGACAACAGAGGCAGATGTATTGAGCAGAGATATCATCTAGTGGGTGATTGATACTACGTCACGATGAGAGTAGATATTTTGGGCAGAATCAAGGATAGTCAGAGAAATGACCTAGAGTTGGTCCAATGATAGAGAAGATTGCAATCAGGTCCGAAGCAAACAGGTCAGAGTTCAGACTCGTGGAAGGTGTGTTATTTTGTCAAGGTATTTTGTGTGTCAGATGTACACGAGGAATCACTACTGACGAGATAGTATAAAGACAGAGATAGCAGGGTTTGTGTCAGATGGTTGTTATGTCAGACAGAGTTTCGAAGTTGTGAGCAGATTGTGGGTCAGATTGCAAGCAGCTTGAGCACTATTCAGAATTTCACCGCAGCTTACTACCTTCAGACTTTAGAGATAGAGTTTAGTTAGAATAACCAAATCTTTTACCTGTGATAGATTTAGTCATTTGGAGGACCAAATGTTCTAAGGAGGGAAGGATGTAACATCCCGAAATTCCAAGGTTGTAATTAGCCTAGTTAATTGTGTTTTTAGCTAATTAAGCTCGTTATAAGCCAAACAGGTCCGATTAATCTTTAGGGTTGCGCGTGCGAAATTGGGTTGAGATTCGAGCCCGTTTGGGTACAGTAGGGGTGTGTGTCGCTATTTCCGGAAAGTTCCGAGGGCTTTTCAGTAGTTTTCCACTTTTCTAGATTTTGGCACCATCGGGTAGATTACCTAATTTCCCAGACTTTATCCTTCTGTTGCACCTCGATCCGGACCCTCGAACCCGACCCAAAACCCGACTTAACCCGTACCTATCCAAACCCATTTTTATTAATTCCCATCTCATCCCATGTGAACCCCACCCCCCTTAACCCACGTGCAGCCCCATCCCCCTTTGCCCTTTCCCCTTTCCCCAATCCCTTTTAGGTCACAGAACCCACTCCCCTCTCTCATTCACTCCACATAGCAGCAGCCCCTCTCTTTTCTCTCATCTCATTTCTCTCGTTCTCCCTCCCTCACGGCTTGCTGCCATCGTCGCCAGATGTCGTCGCCGCCGGACTCCGAGCACGCCATTAGCACCACGATCACCAAGCTCTCTCCATTCTCTTCTCCACTCTCTCATCTCATCTTTCATTTCTCTCAATCATCTCTCCCTCACCCAGCCATGCGCCCACTGTCCCGGCGCCATCACCGTCGCCGCCGGACCCACCTGCACGTCGCCGAGCTCCCCATCTCCGGCGAACCAGCCCACTTCATCTCTCTTTGTTTTCCCCCCCATTTTTCCCCTTCTCTGTTTCTCTCTCCCATTCTCTGTTTTCCTTCCTTGTCTCTCTTTCATTCTCTGTTTCCTTTCCTTTCTTTGTTTCTCTCTCTTACTTTCTTTCTCTCTCACTCCCTTGCTGCCAACGATTTTAACCCATTCCACCCACCTCATGCTCTCACTTATTTCCTTTCTTTCTTTCTCACTCCCCTGCCAACGTGAATCACCCCACCCACATCCATTTCACTTTCTCTCTCTAATTCATTCTCTGTTTCATATCTCTCTAATTCTCCATTCTTTCCTTGTTTTGTCTTCTTCCTTCTTCCTGTCAATGGACCACCAAGAGACCTTCCATCACCACTAATTAGTGGGCCACTAATCAAGTGGGCCCCACAACCTCCGATGATCACTATCATCTCCGCGTGGACCCCGCAAGCTCAATCATCTCCAATTTGCAAGCCACCACTCCATCCACCCATTTGTTTGGTAAGCTCTCTTTCCCCTTAGGTTTGGGTTAATACACTTTGGGTGTAGAATTGTGTTTAGTAGCTTAGAGCTTCCCCTCTAGTAATTTTATATTTAATTTAGTTTTATTTTGTTGTTTATCCCTTAGGCTTGGTTTGTTGGACTATGGAGCTAGGATTTGTGGATTTGTGCACTTTCAACCAAGGCAAGTAAATAGCTATATTAATACTGGATATGTTTGCCCTCCTTGCTTTGTATGAGAAAATCATGTTCTAGATTGTAATGGCTCAATTGATACCTTAAATGATTGAAAACATGATAAAATGGTTCATAGATTGGAAAGAATGGATTTAGAGTTTAATGGTTTGATTAGTTAGTTTTAGGCTTTAAAAGTAGTGTGTTTTTATCACTATATATGCTGCTAATCAGGTCCCAAAAGAAGAAATGGGAAAAGTCCCATTTCAGCCCAGAAACAGTGGCTGTGCCCTGTTTTCACAGGCCAGCCGGTTAACCGGGTAACAGAGGCCGGTTAACCGGCCAACCTTAACTGGGAGGGCCATTTAAACCTGTAACAGGCCGGTCTACAGCCGGTCAACCGGCCAAGAGGGCAGGTTAACCGGCCCAAAGGGGCAAGTCAACCGGCTCTCCTGCATTTTCTGCAGAATTTCTCCTGTGGAGTAATTTTCACCCCTTTTTGATGGACTTTGACGGACCTTTGGTTACCCCTTTTTGGACTCACTTGACTATGTACGAGGAACGTTTTGAGCAGATGATTTCTCGTAGTTATTTCCGTTTCTTGGGTTTCAATTCATTTCAATCTTGAATGGAATAGGGCAAAGGGATACCACCTTAAATCTATGCACGAAGAGGTTCCATTTTGGGTATCGTGAACCCTAATTCCTTTCGTTGACTGATTAGGATTGTACGAGACTCCGGAAATAACAATGACCTAGGAATGGATTGTCTATCGCTTATGATTCCGAAATGTACCGTTTGGTACTCTCCACATGAAACGTCCATGTTCTTTAGCTTCGTTGTTTTGTTTTGGTTTGGGATCACCTAATGAACTTAGAAGATGAACTTAGGATCCCTTTGATGTTCCGTTTGTTCCGAAGTTTGATGAAGTGTTGTGGCTAGACGGCTTTGATTAAGAAAGCATGTCGAGAACTACCTATGAGGATAAGTGTGAAGTATGAAGAAGTTCGATTATGTTTGTATGATTTGATAAGGGCAAGGTAGCTTCTCTTTGGTTAATGAATCCTGTTCGCGCAGGAATGTCTAGCCCTTCACTATTGTATGTTTAGGACTCTTGTGTCAGGCATCACTCAGCTGTTAACGCCCAGCACTCTTGGGGCACCAATTGTGTGAGGACTTTGGAATGAACGTCTGCGCAGTACGACTTTTTATATTTTAGATGGATGTATACCATCAAATACCCGTTCTGTAAGAAGTATGAATGTTCGTTTTGTTTATTTTGTTTTAAGGGTATCATATGTTTGTTTGCCGGGTTTTTATCCCGAGCCCATTGCTTTACTCTACCACAGCTCTCATGTTGAGCCAGGAGGGTCAAGTGAAACTATCCCGTGGTGATTAGCTTATGTGATTTGCCTATTTGTTAGAAGTGTGTTAGTTGGTTTTATGATTCATATGCTATGCGTTTATTACATTCAGGACGCTATGCATTTCTTATGATACTGTCTATTCGTATACTCTTTACTCTGCATATCTATGGTGATTTATATATCTATCTTCTTGCCAGCCGTTGTGTTGATGATGCTACTCTTGGTGCATAGGTACCGGGTACATCTACCTTTTGGGAAAGTGGAGGCGTCGCTTCAGGCAGTTTAGCCTGATGGTGAGTATGAGTTGTGTGTCGACGGTATTGTCGTCATGACCAGCACACGAGTGCCTTCATACTTTGGTTAGTTCGTATTTATTCGCTTTTGGCTTAGGTTTTGTTAGAGGCCATTAATTAATATACTTTTGTTATCTTTTGCTAAACTAAAATCATAGAAAAGAAAGATGTGCATACTCTGAAATGTTATATTGTACCATCTGTTTAATTATGATGTTCCGCTGTATTTTATGGTTACTGAGGAAATATTTATACCTCACCGCAGACTTACGATCCTATGGGACATGATTAGGGCAAGTTACATTTGACTAATGTTGGAAAAAGTTTTTAATTGGCCCTAATCTCACGTATAACTCCGGTTTCAATTTTGGGGGCGTGACACCCTTGGCTCCTAATCATTCAGGAGTCTTTTTTATGTGGGGGATAAAGTCCGATCTGTGGGAATTATAATCTCTCTTAATTGCTTGGGGCTTCTGTTTGTTTGATCTGACATGGGACCAGGGGCATAGCCACATGATTTCTATAAAACCCACTACCACGTTCAGGAATCTCACCATCACTTCTCAAAGGCCCATTACCCCAAGTTGAAACAATGATCCAATGCTTGGCATTTGTAAGAGTTTTTCTAGTCATCAATTTAAGGCAACAAACTCAAGGGCTAAGATTGTCCAGAAACTATAATTTCCTAAATCCTAACCATGAGATGGTCCTCATAGTAGAGTATGGTAGTCCGAATCCACACCATCAGCTTCAAGCTGCTCATGAATATTATAAACAAGGATGTAATGTGATCGAGATGTGTGCATAACTGGTCACCGACTCAAATAAAGGAAGTCTAAATTCAAGAATATGCTTGGTGACAGTGTAGATGTATTTCAGTATTATACTAATAAGCCCATTTGTTACTTAGTGATGATATTGCAGTCCATATGTGTAATTTGCTTACACGCCCTTACAGGGATGTGGTGAGCAACTACAGTACAGAAGTGAGAGTGCTCGGGTTCAAACTACTTGGAGCCATCTCTGAAAGCTTAGGCTTAGAAAGGGACTACATTGAAAGAGTGCTTGGTGGAGCAAGCCAACACATGGCCATGAATTACTACCCACCATGTCCTGAGCCAGACCTGACTTATGGATTGCCAGCCCATAAAGACCTAAGTGCTCTCACAATTCTTCTCCAAGATCATCAGGTGGCAGGCCTTCAAGTGCTGAAATATGGAGAGTGGGTTGCTGTCGACCCGCAGCCCAACTCGCTTGTCGTAAACATAGGCGATCAAATACAGGTAAATTCTCAATTAACAAAGCAGCATTCATCTGTTGGTTTTGATCTTTTTCTTTCTTCTTCAGCTAAAATGCTTTGATCTATTTTATTCTATTTACTGAACATGGGTTTTTAAGGAAATCTTAAGTGCAGGCATTGAGTAATGGGAGGTATAAAAGTGTGTGGCATCGGGCCATTGTTAACTCTAGTAAGAAGAGAATTTCAGTGGGGTCGTTCCTCTGTCCTGCAAATGATGCAGTTATTGCTCCCGCAAAAGAGTTGACTAGCGAAGAATCTCCAGCAATCTACAGGAATTTCACATATGATGAATTTTGCAAGAAGTTTTGGAGCAGGAGTTTAAATGAAATCAATTGCAAGAATGGGAAACTTAGAACATGGGTAGAAATGGGTTGGGGCGGATCGATTTGAGTTGGGTTGCATTTTGGATACAGTGGAGCTCAACCCAAGCCCATTTTTAATAATGTTCCAGGTGACACCCAAACTCTAAGTTCATGGGTCAGGTTGGTGTAGGGTTGGTTGGGTGAGTAGCATGTATGGCCTCATCCCACACCCTACCCATTTATTTATCGAGTTGTAAATGTTTAACCCAAAATCAACCTAAGCCAACTTCCAGCCAAGATTCTCAACCTAAACCCGAACCAAACACCATTTAATTAATAATCCTAGCCCAACCCAGTCAACCCGATTTTCAAAGAAACAAACACCTAAAGCCCCAAGTTCTACAAAAGGCAAAAGCCCCAAAAGTATGTAGAGCGCTAAAATATTTAGCTTCAATACCCATGTTTTTTTTTCTTATCGGTAAGTCAATACCCAGGTCAATTTCAAACATAGTTCAATAGAAAGCATAAGCATTTAACATAATATAATCAGTTACGAAAATCTTCATGAAATCACGGAATCCAGATCCAAATAAAAAACCAAAAAAGAAGAAACAAAATATAAACTCTGCATGAAAAACGGAATTGAAATCTCTCTTTATTAAAAACTACAATTGCTAGGAAGAACCTGATGCCTTTTATCTCATCGATAGGTTGTCAGAGAGAGAGAGAGAGAGAGAGAGAGAGAGAGAGAGGAGAATAAAAGAGCAAAAAATCTTGGCCAAGGGGAACTGGGTAATAGGGGAAAGGATTCTATGATCAGAATCATACACGTAGGGATGTAAACGGGTTAGTTCCAGTCCGGGTTCCTTGTGGACATAGAACCAGAATCGTTAAAGAGAAGGTGGAACCGGTCCTTAATCGAAACCGTTATGGAACCAGTTTCTTAACTCTGGAACCGGAACCAGATCCATATATGGGAGGGGACGGGTCCGGGTCCAGATCTGGGTAGAGAATGATATTAGAAAAATATAGTTTTTACGAGAAATTTTCAAAAATTAAGGTAATATGTCAGATCTAGGGTCCAAACCAAGGTGAAACCGGACCCGGCTTTTAACATGACAGAACAACCGAATAATCGGAGAATCGAGGACTTATTTACATCCCTACATGCACGTAAACTAGGTCAAGTGTGCAACACATGCATGAGATGAGTAGCTCATTTTTTTAAATGGAAATATCTCAATTTCATCTTGTAATAAAATGCCTCCATGGGAAAGGGTATGTTTTATGGCCGAGATGAACTATGATTAGGATGAGGGAGGGACATTCATAGATCCACTTATGGGTGTATTTTCTTTTCTATTATTAGATGAATTCTGCTTTAATAGAAAGCAGTATTCATTGTTAAATTGATCATATTTAAAATATATGATTAGATTTTTTTTTAGAAAAACTACAAGATTAAATTAAAAAGGTCAAAATCCAAATCATATTTTTTTGAAACTTCTACGAATAAATTATGCATAGAATTGCAATATCGTGTCCGATGCCGATTCACAAAATATCCTAGTTGGTGATATCGGCGGTATATATTGGTACCCTTTTTGTGAAACCTACAACTCCCTCCGTGTAAGTTTGAAACTACTACCTCAATGGGGTTACACGGGAGTTTACCCGACTTCCCTCTCGGCCCGAAGGAATTAGTTCAACAAAAAAAATTAGGAATCCTCCATTAGCAAAAAAAGAAAAAAAGAAAAAAAAAAAGAGCTTTAACTCAAAAAAAAAAAGAAACCTACTAGGCTCTCTAAGGTTTAATGAGAGACTCACTCCTCCTTTATATGTCTTTAACCATCTCATTCACCTCACCCAAAAAGAAAAGGACAAACCTCTCCATGTGATTTATCCTTCCACTTTTCATCACAATCTTATAGTAACAAAGAAAGTGTTTGGCCCAAGGCCAAGAGAAAGAAAACAACTCAAACTGTTTGAAAGTGGATAGAGAAGAGTCTCATCGACTCTTTCTTCTTCCGACTCTTTCTTCTTCCCCAGACGGTTAGTTGAGAAGAATTACACCATGATGAACCGAGAGCAAAAATGGAGAGAGACCACACTAACTCAAAAGGGTGGGCGGGATCCATTTTGAAGGTTGGGGCATAGGCCATGCTCCCAATAACCCATCATGGGCATTTTTCCAATCGCATGGTGCGACCGCACCCATATGCTACATCGTGGGTCTGCCCATATCAGGACAACCAAGATCTTCTAGTGATTCTTACCCCACCAAAAAGAGTAAAAGAATGAAAGCTCTTACCCTGCTCGAGATGCAAGAATGGAGGGAGGGTTAGTTACTTTAAAGTCGCACTAGAGTGGGTATGTTCGTCAGTAAGTAATATAAAGTTTTCATTTGATCACATAAAAAATACACATTTTTAAATTCCTTTTTTATCTTTGGAAAAAGAAAAAAGTGAAATGACAACCTCCTTTATCCGCTAAGTAATAAAAAAACACCCATTTTTATTAAAAAAAAAAATATTAGAAAAGATTCATTACCAATTCACTAAAAAGAAAATACAAACATAAGCTTTTTTGTATATTATATCCTCTTGTTTTGGTGCTTTACTTTAACTTTATTTTACAATAAAATTAGCAGATGAGTATATGTATGGTTGGACTGAAAAATATATAAAAATATAGAAGATTTTTTTACATTGTGTGAAAATATGGGGCCTTTTCTATAAAAGAAAAGTAAAATAAAATTTATTTGGCTCCCTCCCCCCCTTTTGAGAGTTGACCTTCCTCCAAGGCCAAGCTCAGACTTTCCACCTGGATTGGTTTTCTAGTCTCCCTGACTTCTAGATCAACCATGGCCGAGAGGCTCTTATCCACCGGATTAAGATTCGATAAACTCCCCGAAAACTACATCAGGCCTGAGTCCGAGAGACCTCGTCTCTCAGAAGTAACCTCCTTGAAAGTCCCATTGATTGACTTGGAAAGCTCCAACAATAGAGACGAATTCATACGCCAAATCGGCGATGCTTGTCGTGATTTTGGCTTCTTCCAGGTTTTATATCGTCCTCTCTCCTGTTTAGAAACTGATATATCTTCTTTAATCTGTAGATTTCTCGCTATATGAGCCTGTATATGTTGATATGTATGTGTGTTTACTCTAGGTAACGAATCATGGGATATCTACAGAGTCCACCCAAAAGGTTTTTGCAGTTGCCCGGGAATTCTTTCATCTGCCTGTGGAGGAAAAGATGAGGTTTTACTCGAATGACCCATCAAAGAAAATAATATTATCGACGAGTTTCAACCTGAAGAAAGAAAAGGTTCGCAACTGGAGGGACTATCTTCGATTTCATTGCTACCCATTGGAGGAATTTGTGAATGACTGGCCTGCCACTCCCCAATCTTTCAGGTAAAATATGTCTACTTTTAAACCATCAATTGCTTTTTCCTTCTTTAGTCTTTACATTGTTGGTAACATTAGCCTTTAGTCGGGCGCACAACCTATTGACTACCTTGTATTGAAATGTATTTATGTTATCTCTACTAACACATCAAGATTTTGTAAACAATAGTTAGTAGAGAAAATCTAATACGATATACGAGTCAACTTGCTGCGAATTTGAATTCCAAAAAGTATGGTTACATAGCAGCCTCATTATTGACTGTGGTGGTCGAGGCCGCTACGCTATTTTAAAAATAGCGGCGCTATAGTATAAAACCTAGTAGAGCCAATTGATTTAAATTTTAAATATTATTTTTTTCTATTTCTTCTCTTCAATAGTCATTCCTAAAATTATATCTACCCTTATATGGTTTCAATTCACATAAAAAATATAAAATTGGTCGTTATAGAATTCAGATTCTTTTACCAATTAAAATTTTCACAGTGCTATAGTGCTTCGTATTGCTTATTATATAGCATTTTGGCCACTAGCCGCTACAAATGCTGCATCAGCTATTTTGATCACTGCCGGGAGGAACGACTTGGTGCTTAAAAAGTATGTGGATCGCCAATCAGCTCCACTTGAAAGTTATAGTAGTGAAAAATATTTATGCTGCCTTTGGCGGACATGGTTAGCAGAGGAAATTTAATACCAAGGGCAACAATTTGCAGTTCGTTGCAACAGTGAGAATATGCTGAAGGTATCATTTATATGTGGTGGGCCAAGTGTACGAGATAAAATAGACTCTTTGAGCAAGGGAAATATCACCATTCTTATTGTTTTAAATATTGTATTTGCACTTCACTGAGTCCTACAACCTAGATCAGCATCTTGCATAGTCGTGTCAGTAAAATACAACTCGAACACGTCACTGAATCGTCTTAGGTGTAATTCAGCTCAGGGGTTGATCTACATGTACTTTTGTTCCAGTTGTCCCTGGATTCGGATATGCTTCTAAATGCATACGAAAATTTTGGTTGACTTCCGCAACTCACATTAAAATCTCCAATCTCCTGTAAAAACCATATGAAAATCTTGAATTTGCCCCCAAACAGACAATATCAAATGAAAATCCAAAGTCTACCACTGGGTCAACTGTTTAGAGACACTAAACACCTACTTGATGGGTGGGTGTGCGAGGTCCCCTCTTTTTCATAGGTGAAGTTAACAAAAAAAAAGCGTCGTTAAAGTATAGATATATAAGTGCTGATCAGCTAATTAAGTTGGCCCAAAGGGGATTAAAATTTCATGATTTCCTCCAAAAGGAAAATTCAAACTGTGCACATGGCCTTAGGAATAGGGGATGATGATGAGGTCAGAACCGCTACCAATCTACCATGTTTCAAGAATCTTACCATCTCTTCTCAAATGTCAATCCCCATTGCCCCAGGTAATTGAAACAATGATCCAATGCTTAGCATTTCAGAATCGTTTCTTAGCAATCCATTGAAGGCAACAAATCCAGGGGCTAAGATGTTAAACACAGAAAACAGGGGCAGCAGCCAGCAAGACTGCTATAAACAGTAAATGAACAACCTGAATTTTGACTGAAAAACACACATACAGCACAATGACTGATATTTATGGCCTTACATGAATGGCTGACATTTATAGCTTTACATGATGAACACAAATTAGATGTGATATTTACAGCCTTACAGTATGGCAGTCCTAATCCACCAGCTGCTGGCAGCAGCTGATGGGGATTGTCTTGTCTCTGGTCTCCAGCACATTAAACAAGGGGATGTGGCTGAGACATGTGCGAAACTGGCATTCCAGTTCAAATAAAGGAATTCTAAATTCGAGAATGCTTAGATCAGGCCTGCCAAAAACACATGCTGACAACTTTTGGTTTAATGTAACTTGCAACTTCAATAAACATTGATGGAGCTTTGGTGACAGTGGAGATGTATTTCAGCATTGTACCAAATAAAATTCATTGGTTTAACATAATTTTAAGGGTCAGTTTCTTCACTAGAATTCATGTATGGTTGTTGTTTAGAAATTTCAAAGGCTGGTATTTGAAATGCTGTCAAATTTTAAAATTCTAAATTCTTTATTTCATTCAAGGCATGAATTCATGCATGAAAATTTTGAACCCCCTATCTCTATAAATTTCTTGTTTTGTGGATCGAAGAATTTCTAACTTAAATTCTTGTCACATATGTATTATTTATATGCAGATTCAACTTTAAATTGCCCAAATATGATACATACATGGGCCTACTTAATTACAAAATATAACATCGAGACACTGTTGGGAATAAACTCTCCTATTTCATACAAATCCGGATAGAGAAATAAACTTATCGAGACTTGTATGATCATTCAGAAAAGAAAAATGATAATAGAAGCCACAAGCTGGCATTGTATGTTCATCTTTCCCAATAGTTCATGTGGCACACATACAAGTATCAATCCATATCGTCCAAATATAGGGGGCCGAATAGTGCCTAAGCATTGTGATGAAAAAAGAAAATCATGCTCCAGGAATTCTGAATCCTTTATGTTAAAGTGGTTTTTTCAAATGCTGACGTTTTTGGGATTTCAAATGCTCATAAATTCCCAAGAATTCTAGTAATGAAACAAAGAATTCTCAGATAGAAATTCTAAATTTTCATACTAGTAAAAGAACGGGGGCCTTAGTGATAATGTTTGAGTCCTAGTGATTTGCTTATGCACCTCTACAGGGATGTGGTGAGCAACTACTGTAGAGAAGTGAGAGAGCTTGGGTTCAAACTACTTGGAGCCGTCTCTGAGAGCTTAGGCTTAGAAAGAGACTATATTGAAAGAATGCTTGGTGACCAAGGCCAGCAGCTGATCTCAATGAATTGCTACCCACCATGTCCGGAGCCAGACCTGACTTACGGATTTCCAGCCCATACAGACCTTTGTGCTCTAACAATTCTTCTTCAAGATCATCAAGCGGCAGGCCTGCAGGTGTTGAAAGATGGCAAGTGGGGTGCTGTCGACCCACGCCCCAACTCGCTTGTGGTAAACATAGGTGATCAAATACAGGTAAAATCTCAATTATCAAAGCAGCAATCATCTGTTTCTTTTGATTTATCATCTTCTATCTATTGAACATGGGGTTTTAAGGAAGAATTGTTAGTGCAGGCATTGAGTAATGGAAGGTATAGAAGTGTGTGGCATCGGGCCATTGTTGACTCTAATAAAGAGAGAATTTCAGTGGCATCATTCCTCTGTCCTGCGAATGATGCAGTTATTGCACCAGCAAAGGAGCTGACGAGCGAAGAATCTCCTGCAATTTACAGGAGTTTCACATATGATGAGTATTACAGAAAGATTTGGAGCAGGGATTTGGATGGTGAACATTGCTTGGAGCTCTTCAAGTAGGATTGCAAATGGGCCGATTGGGGCCAGGCTGATAGAAGGTTGTCAAAGGTCCATACCTTTTGGCCACTGGGAATCCAGATCCACTGTGGTGTGCATGCATGAGCATTGTTTCAACGAGTCTGGATCCTCTGGAACGTGTGATAAAGTCCTGGAACTCCATTTTGGGACCCATATGGAAATTATCTGAACAGTTCAAGATGAGGGCCCGTTTGGTAATTTTCACGGAAAATAAAGGTAAAGGAAAGCAACAAATCAAGAGAAAATAAAATATAAGAAGATTTTTTTTTGGTAACCCAGCTCCCAAGTTAGAGCCCGCATATATACGCTGGAAAACAGCTCACTCAAGTGAGAAAGGAGCCCGCACAAGCGGAAAAAAATCCGCACAAGTGGAAAGGAAAGCCGCACACGTGGAAAGAGACAGTGTACCTAAGAGCCCAACCCTAAGTAGCCAGATGAGAACTACCACTCCTTACCACGTGGGTAAGGAGCCATTCTAAAATATATAAGTCGGTTATGATGATATCTTATCTTTAATTGCTTGATAAGGAAAGTTTTTATGGTTGCTTGTGTAAAAAGTTCGTTGTTTTTTTTTTTTTCCTTCAGCTAGTAGAAAAAGGATGCCGCTTTCTTACTTTTCAAATGAAGGCTTTACGTTACTTTTATTTTAATAGTAAATTCCCAAAAAGTTATATCCTAAAATTTCAATTTAAAAAGAGTGGGTCCCACGGTCCGATTAAGCACATGACATAAGCATAACTTGCAAATCATGGGCGACGTGGTGCTTCTCACACTTTCCATCATGTGATCAATCGTACTAGGAGATCTACTCCTTTTGAAGTGAAACTCATCTTAAATGGTCTGGAGAATCTTTAATGGACCTCACCCTTCTATCGACGGGGAAAACTTTACTCTAATCGAAGTTGTATTCACTGTTAGATTGATCATATTTGAGACGCATGATTATATTTGAAAAATTCAAATCACAACTTTTAGACTTTTTTTTGGTAGTCTAGCTAAAGGGCTGCACTATTTTTAAACTTAATCACTATGACAAGTGGGCTTAATGTAACGCCCCAAATCCGGATACCGATATACTCGTTCGAATACCCAAAATTGGCGCGCTACTTCCCGGAAAATCCGAGAACTTCCAAGATCGTAGGCCGCAGTGAGGTCCAATTTAAAACTTTTTGAACCATATAATGATAACATTTAAATTGCGGAAGCATAACGATTAAACAATGCGGAAGCAATAGATATCGATATATAAAGTGTGAGCAGAACAAAGGTCTAGTTACAGTATTACTTGTTAATCAAAACTTATACATTTGAATCTACCCAACTTGCTACAAAATTGTCTCTCAAACCCAAAACAAAGAGAGTCCCTCAAAACCCATATAGTTCGTCTCCACCCTCCGGCTCGACATCCGTGTCGGCCGGGCCCCACGCGTACTCTCCTGCGACAGGTGCCTCCACTACAGCTAGTGCATCGTCTGGAATCTCGGGATCAAGGCCTAAGCACCAATGAGTGGGTCAGATCTAAAAGATCTGGCAAGTTACAGCATACTACTAACATATAACATATATATCAAAGGAAATAAAGACAGGTATATAGATTATATGAATAGCAAGGTAAAGAACTAAGCAGTTGTGCATTTAATCATAAGGAATCAGTATAAAGATAAACATCTAAACTACTACAACAAACTGACACATTCACACGAGCTGGAATACCGCGGGATATTATGCCGCGGCCCTCCCATACTGAACACAGTTGCGGCGGGGAATCTCACCAATGGGAATAACTAATCCCGTAAATCACTCATCAACTCATCATCTCAACACTCCAGATCGGCACGGTATCACACCTTCCGTCTTAACCACACAGCTCATCATGATAGCTTCACAATACTCAACTAGCTCCTACCGGGGATGATCAGTCCACAGGCTGAGCTTAAATCAACCGAGTGAATGTTCATGCCGACTCAGGAATAACTCTAAGGTCTGTGTCTGTCTAGGCTTTGCCTTGCGTGAACAAGGTCCTATCCAAGTCTCTAAGAGGTCTACACATCTCAATACAGTCTCTGGATCTCATTCAAGGTCCAGGCCCACTCGTTGGATCCATACCAAGGCCCATCAGTACATGGCCTGGTCTAAATCTGTCCAAACGAGGCAACTAATCCACTTATACTGATAAACAGTTCCATTCCAATCCATAACAGCTTAACAGTCCAATAAAACTACCTCTTCAAGCTAAAGGGTACACATTCCCACACTTAGGCCCAATAAGGGCCCGCCTAGACACAGACACGGGTCAATGATCTCCGAAACCACACCATCGGGTCACCTCTAGATACCCTAGGTTCAAGTCTTCCATTTATGTTTAATTAATAGTAAACAGCTATTCTAAAGATCTAAGAATGACAGAGTAATAATAACAGTGAAGTATAAACTTCAATCAGAGAATCAACGGGAAATCCAACGGTCCAATCCTAGGTAATGGGCCACTTTAGGTTCGGGTCCATCTCCGGTAATTCGATCTCTAAACGATGTCATTAATGCCATAAAATATTGTATTTTGGTGCTTAGGTGGTTAAGGGCATTGTTGACAACTCTTTAGAGGTCGAATCATCTTAGATTATCAACCAAAACCCTAAACAGTGGTCCCCGCGAGTCAAGGTTGAGCCACACCATTGACTCGGGCTTAGATCACTGATAAATGCTCATTTGGATGGTCAATGGGCCCCACAACTGATCACAACTCCTAAATGTTGAAAACTGGAACAATCGGGGTTTTCCAGGTGAACCTGATGTGTTGTGAGCTCAGTTGATCTCCTGGCCGGGAGGACCAACCGAGTGCACTAACTAATCTAAATCAGGCTTCCTGGACAACTCAATTCGTTTCCAAAGGCTTACAGCGTGTCCGGTCAAACAACCTGGCCTAGGTGATTGACCGCATACTCTAAAAACCTTAGAAAGATTGATGTCCCAGCTTTAAACACTTTCTAAATGTTAATTCTAAGTATCAGGTCATCTTTTCCATGAAATTTCAGTCACTGAGCTCGGTCCTGCACTGAGCTCGGCCATGCACTGAGCTCGGTCCTGCACTGGTCTCGGCCATGCACTGGACTGCACTGGTCTCGGCCATGCACTGCACTGGTCTTGGCCATGCACTGGTCTCGGCCATGCACTGCACTGCACTGGTCTCGACCATGCACTGGTCTCGGCCATGCACTGCACTGCACTGGTCTCGGCCATGCACTGCACTGCACTGGTCTCGGCCATGCACTGCACTGCACTGGTCTCGGCCATGCACTGGTCTCGGCCATACACTGCACTGCACTGGTCTCGGCCATGCACTGCACTGCACTGGTCTCGGCCATGCACTGGTCTCGGCCATGCAATGCACTGCACTGGTCTCGGCCATGCACTGCACTGCACTGGTCTCGGCCATGCACTGGTCTCGGCCATGCAATGCACTGCACTGGTCTCGGCCATGCACTGCACTGGTCTCGGCCATGCACTGAGACCAGTTTTCAGGTTTTCTCCATTTCAACCCGTTTTTCCACCAAATCACTTCCAATCAGTCCCAAACTTCACCAAATCATCTCCAAACATCAAACAACTCTAATGCCCATTAATTGACAACCTTGTGGCCCATTGATCTTCCAAATGGGGGGTGAAACCCCCATCCATCAATGCCCATTTCCATCCAAACAAAACAACTGAGCTCAAGTAATTTTTCTAAGACTTAATCAATAACATTCATGAACTGAAACTACAGAAATCAACACATGTTCTAAGCTAGGAGTAAATGCACTTGCCTTTGATAATAAAGAGAGGGTTTGTAGAGAGAACAAGATCAATAGAAGAGAAGAGAGAGCTCAGTTCCAGCAGAACAGAGGAGAGGAAGAAGAAGAAGATGACTGCTGCTCCCAGCTGTAACGAAGAAGAAGAATACCCAGCAGCAGTGGCAGTAGCTGTTCTGTCCCAGCACAAGTAGTCCGGCTCCAATACACAGTGACAGCAGCTCAAGGGGAGGAAATGAGGGAAAATAGAAGATAAGGTAGCGGCTGCTGTAGCTCCAAGCACAGAAACGTAACTGTTGTAGTGGCTTGGAGGAAGAAGAATGAAAGAGGAAGAAGGAAGATGAAGCAACAGTAGCAACAGGGGATTTTTCAGCAATGTAACAGGTGAGATTTCAGCTCAACGTGGGAAGGGAAATTGAAATGGAAGTTGGGAGTTGCAATGAACAGGGGCTGGAGGTTTTCTTGGGAAAGGGGCTGGGCTTGAGGTTTAGGGTTTTTGCTTTGGGATAAGAGCCATTATATAGGTTTAGTGGAGGGTAGTTAATGACTAGATTAACCTTAGGGTTTTCATGTGGTTAGGGTTAGGGTTAGGGTAGATTAGGTCTTTTGGTTAGGAAGCTTCTAGAAGAGCACCTTTTGCACTAACCCAACCTTAATTAATTTAATTAGACTCAACTAATGACCATTCTAGCTCTAAAAGCCTAGGATTGACTCAAACACCCATCTAACCCCAAAACTAACTAAACCAAGCTAGTCTAACTATAACTTAGGGAAATCTAACTAGTCAATCTAATTAGCCCCTAATTAGCCCAATTAATTAATAATTAGCCAAGATTAGTAGTAATTAGTAGTAATTAGCAAAGATTAGCAAAGATTAGCAAAGATTAGTAATGATTAGTAAAGATTAGCAAAGATTAGCATAATTAACCAATAATTAACATAGATTAGCATAAATTAGGATTAATTAGTCTATAAATTAGCATTTAGAGGGCCCACTAAGGGTGGGGCCTCACATCTAACTTCAGTCCCAGTGAAACTTTTCTTTTCTCAATTAAGAAGAAATGCTATGATGATTGTAAGCCATTTGGATTCCAAAGTTAAGATCCTAACTCTAATTATAGGAATTGTGCCAACCAAAACCAGTCAAAATTAGGGTCGAATCAATCAAGGGTGAGTTAGGACCAACCCAACTTCCAGGCATAATGAAAAAGCATGATGGCGTAGACACTCCACTTTTGGATGGGCCAACTTCTATGGATTAGTTGGCCCTAGATCTGAAGTTTCATACCTAGAAGGAACGAGCATAATCCTTCTTTTTTTTTTTGTGCTAAAACAAGCATAATCTATTTATTTCATGAGTCAATGCGCACTTCATCTCGAATGTCAATTGTAATAGTGGGATGATGAAACCTAACACTAAGCTTTTCATTAGGATCCCAACCATGAACTCTACTTGAACAAACCAGATGGGGTCAATGCCTTGAAGAGGATGATGTTCAGTTTGAGCGGTTTGAAAGTGGGCCCCATCATAGAAATCCACTCATTCTACTCACATTCTCATGAGAGGATATCTAAGGATTAAGGACTCAAGAAAGAGGGTATAAAGTAGTGAGTTCTTTCCTATCTTTAGAAAATAAGTTGATGATGTGGGATAGGTTCTTAGGCATCTCTATTTTGTTCCTAGCTTTTGTGTATTTTGGACTCGTTTAGCTTCTGCTTTTATACATACTTGAGAAAACTATCAAAAAAAGACCTTAGATGACACCTAACCGAAAAACATGTCACTAGTTAATATTGTACGGAAGTGGTTCCCCGTGACCACTTTCGTTTTTTTTTTATTATTAAAGATTTAAATGTGTGACAATGTTGTCGCTTAATATTCCATACAAATCGCCTGAAACCTCATTTCCCCCATTTTCCCCTTTGTCCTCCCATCGTTTTCTCCCTTTCTCTGGGTGTTTCCTTTCCTCATTCCTTAAAATGTCTTTATCTTGATGATTTAGCCACCCAAAAATAATCATACAACAAAGATAATGAAATAAATAAAATATATATCAAAACCCTAATGAATTTTTCTCGAAAAGTAAAAATGAAACTAGGGCTCTATGGTAGATAACGCATGAAAGAAGGTAAAATTGTGCTATGCTTACCTCGTTAATGAATATCAACAACCTCCACCAGGAATATTCAATGTTGGGGGACGGAGAGTTCTGTTCTGGCTCATTTTGGAATAGAAAACCAGTAATCGCAGATGATGAAGGTCGAAGAAGATGCGGATTTAACGAATTAATAACGACGTCGTCACACGTTTAAGCCTTTAATAAAAAAACGGAAGTAGTCGCAGGGAACTACTTCCGTACAATATTGACCAGTGACATGCTTTTCAATTAGTTGTCATTTAGGATCCTTTTTTTGGTAGTTTTCTCTTTTTCCCTTTTTCCAACAACTAAAAGAAATAGAATTAAAAAATGCCACCATTACTAGTAATTTTCTCTTTTTTCTTAGAGAAGAAGAAGAAGCATGTTGAAGAGCAGCAAAACCAAGAAAATAAATAAGTAGAAGGATGAAAGTCGAGGAACCCCCGGCCCACGCCCACCCCCACCCCCACCCCCTGCGAATGTCTATGAAAAATTTATTCCAAAATATCACAGCAGCACATGCATGAATGAGGGTACATAACCAGTGCATTAGGGTCCGTTTGGGAAGGAGGTAAAAGGGGGGGAAGGAAAAAAAAGAGGGAAAAATAGAGGGAAAGTGGGAATTGAAGGTGTTTGGAAAGGGGGGAGGGAAAGTAGGGGAGGAGAATTTGGGGGGGAAATGAGTGTGGGGCCCACTCCAAAATTTTCCCCTCAAAAGTAGGGGAAAATGAGGGGCATAGAGGGGAATTTGTTTCAAATTTCTAAAATGCCCTTTTGTCCCATTTGTCCTCTTTTTGGGCGGAGGATTTGCAAATGTGAAAGAGGGTAGAAATTTTGATAATTCCAAAGGTCATTTAAGACATTTCATTTTGCAAAAACTTGGAGTTCTAGAAAAAGAAAGAAGGTAATATGTACAGATGCCTAGAGGCAATCCATCACATCATATCTATGAATTCCCGAAATATAGAGAAGTCATTTCTCATCTACATCTACATCTACATCTATATACTTTACCCCCTCCTCCATATCCAACAAAAAAACTAAATTTACTATGAAAACGGAAGAAATGAAGCAGGAATTAGTAAGAATCTCTATTACCTTCATAGTTTTAAACCATTTATGAATTTATCAAGGCAAAATCCGATTTCGTATTTTTAGAATATATGTCTACCCACTCCATCCGGGGTTTAAATCTCACGAGTGAATATAAATTTGCATAGGTAGACAAGCATTCTGTAGAACTTCCTTATCTTGTATAATTAATAGTAAAACATTCATTAGCCATCCCTATTTAAGGATTAGTTTTTTTTTATTTTTTATTTAATCAAAATCAAATGCAACTATATGATTCAAACCCAAGATTTCAAGAAAAACTCAATAAAGAATTTGAAGGATGAATAAAAATAAAAATAAAAAACCCCATCACTTGTGATATTGAAAGATCCGAGTGGTCAATATCAACCCACCATCCCACCAACCTATGAGAAATTTTGTTCCAAAATATTATAGGCAGCAATATGTGTAATTAAGGCCCACCCAACCTGTGAGAAATCATGTTCCAAAATATTATACGTGGGCACGTGTAAGGGCGTGTCCCCCCGGAGAAATTTATTAAAAAATGTTATAGGTAGCACATGTGTAAGGGTGAGAAATTTATTCCAACATGTGTGAGGGTGCATGACACCATGAGCATCTTCCCTAGGATCAAACTATAGTAGGAAGATAAAAATAAGAGAAAGTGAATGATATTGAAAGTTGGAAGGAATAATGTTGTGTGTGTTGGCGGGGTGTAAATATGAAAGAGCACACTATAATAAAGCATTGGGCATTTGGTCGGAGGTTCCCCAATTTTTGTTTTTATTGTAAACGGTCCACATGTTTTTTCCGTTGAACCAAAGGTCCATTTTCTAGTTTTAAACAGTTAAAAAGTTTACAGTGCCTCTCTTAATACACTCTGTACAGTATACACAAAAAAGGAAAACTGATTTCATCAAGAATTTTATTTGGAGAAAAAAAAGGGAGAAAATCCGTCAATTTCATGAAGATTATTTGACTGCACAAATCAAGGATTACGATAGATAAGAGAAAGAAAATGGGAAAAACTGATTCAAAGAAGAATAAATCATCCAAAAAATCTGCATGTGAGATTGGGCAAAACTCAAATAAATTTATCTGGGAAGGTGAAATCATCTAGAAAATTTTCACATGGGACTGGGCAAAACTTAGATAATTTTTTTCAAACTCGGATAAATTTGTTCCAAACTCAGATAAACTTGGTCCAAACTTAGACAAATTTGTTTCAAACTCAAATAAATTTGATCCAAACTCAGCTAAATTTGTTCGAAATTCAGAAAAATTATTCAAAACTCAGATAAATTTGTCTGAGTTTTGCCAGGAGTTCAGATAAATTCATCTAAGTTTGAAATAAAACCATTTGAAAAAAAACTAGGACAAACTTATATATCTTTTCAAAGAAACTCACAATAAAAAAAGAAGAAGGATATATAATAGACACGTGAAGAAGAAAACTAAAGAAGATCACAGAAACTCTAATTTTCTCTGCCCGGTCGTCTTCTCCAGCAAACTTAGATCTGCGTCTTCCTCGTCGAAGACCATGTACTGTAGTAGAGCCCTAGACCTCATCTGTTCTGATTTTGCAGCAGTAACCAAGAGATAACAGTCTGTTGTCTTTCTCTTTGACGATGAAAGAAATGAGAGGGAACCTTATCCTAAAATTGAGGGGGAATGGAAGATTTGAAAATTTAAAATTTAAAAGTTATGCATAAACGGTTGAATGGGCAAATTAGTGACGAAAATGTATGATGTGGCATGCTAATAACCTCCGCCTGTATTAATCTCATGTGCAAGCGACTCTAGGCCTTAAACGATAGTACCGTATACTAGAGACTTTATAACTCAATACTCAGGGATCTCTCACTAATTTACCCTAAAGCATAACCATAAAGAGCATAAAGAATAACCACAATAAGCATAGGCATTTATTAACTTTTAGGAGATGTTATAATTTTTTACATATGCAAAACCCCAAACACATTCAGCAAAAAAAAAAAAAACCCCACCTACCCAAATCCTAGGTCTGCCCCGGGCCCAAATGATGGATTTTTTCCCCTATTCCACATGCTTTCTTACAATCTAAGGAGATTCTATCAATCAATTGTTATTTGAGATACACCTGTATTGGTATATCCAATCCAAATTTGCCAATGGTAAAAAATATCTTCCTTGATATAAAGCAATTAAGAGGGGAGTCGATCTGCAGTTTTATAGAAACAGGGAGATAATCTTTCATCCAATCTACATTTGCAACTGTGTAAAATCTCATGCCAACTAATGCGCTCGAGTCCTGATCCCGAGAATTTTGAAACAATTGGCGAATGTGATTAGACAACCATTCAAACCGTCGGGCTCCAATGATTTGCATGTTTCAAAGTTGGGCCTTTTGAGCTAGTGAGTTCTTGTTTGTTTGTAGGGTAGCGTAAAAAGAAATAAAAAAATAAAAAAAACTTGCTTTTGCTCCCAAGTTCCTCCACATTTTATTTATTTATTTTACACTCAATTTCATTTGATTTTACTCAACACTACAAACAAACAAGAAGTGACCATCAACATCCAAATGATCACCTGGACTTCATTTTCATATTATTGGCTAAACCCTAAAGCTTCTTGAAGGTTTTGCAGGACTCACTAAAATAAATGCCAGTCTAACTAATCAAATCAATGCAGTGGATGTAACCAATCAAACAAGATAGAACTAGCAAATAAATTTACCAATTACACACCACAAGAAGGCAGACATAAATTTAATGTGGAAACCCTTTTCAGGGAGAAAAACCACAATTCAGAAATCAAGAATTGACGAATAGTTATAAGATATACTCACAGCTCCTTTATCTTAGTCTGTACCCCGACCTAAAGACTGTAGTTGTTCTTGCACAACTTTCACTAACATGACGACTTCTAGCTTGCACCGTTCTCCTTACTTGATCTCTTCGCACATAGTCAACCAAGATGATCAATATTCTATAAGAGAATAGAAGCAACAAAACCCTTTAGAGCAATCATTCAGAATAATTTCTCAATGGCTCTAGAGAAACAAGAAAATATCTCTTAGGGTATTCTAACCTCGAAAAGAGAATTAACTTCTTATATGTGTTTAGATTGAAAGAAACACCCAATGTATAGGCCCAAGCTCATACAAGAGACGTCTAAGAGTAATATACGAATATAAAATCTTTTCAAACTCAATAAACAGTTCGGATTGAATCGGACCAGGCTTGGTCCGCCTGGCTCGCAAGCATGAGCTCGCTACAGCCAGACATCACACTGCCTCGGACTCTTAACAGCAGACAGCGACTGTACCTTAAGCTTCACATATTTGGCAGCCTGGTACCTCACAAGTTGTCCCACATGCAGAGGGTCTTGCTGCATATGATTTAAGTTAAAGAGACGCATGATGTTATATAGTTAGCTCTCTTCCTTTCCGACCATCCTAGATCGAAGAACAAACTCTTCTCCATTCCTCATTTATCCAACTCTGTTAAAAAAAAAAAAAAGCCTCTCTGACTTTGAGAAGAAACATGGCTGAGACGCTCCTCTCCACCGGATTCAGATTCGATAAACTCCCCGAAAACTACATCAGGCCTGAGTCTGAGAGGCCTCGTCTCTCAGAAGTAGTCTCCCTAAAAGTGCCATTGATTGACTTGGACAGCTCCATTAATAGAGAGGGAATCGTTAGCCAAATCGGCAATGCATGTCGTGATTTTGGCATCTTCCAGGTTTTTTGTTGTCCTCTCTCTTGGTTTGAAACTGATATATCTTACAGTGATGTGTAGGATATTGCTTGCTATATGATGCCTTTGTTGGTTTTTTATCTACTTGTTGTAATCGTTTTTTCTAGGTGACGAACCATGGGATCTCTACAGAGTCCATTCAGAAAGTGTTTGCAGTCACCAAGGAATTCTTTCAGCTGCCAGTGGAGGAGAAGATGAGATATTACTCAAATGACCCATCAAAGAATGTAAGATTGTCGACGAGTAGGTACTTCAACGTGGAGAACGAGAAGGTTCACAACTGGAGGGACTTTCTTCGATTTTATAGCAACCCGTTGGAGGAATTCGTGAATGACTGGCCTACCAATCCCCAATCTTTCAAGTAAAATGCCTACTTTTTAAACTATCAGTTATCAATTTTTCGAAAAGTATTTCCGCTGTAATCATGCCTCAAGTTTTTTTTTTTTTTTAAGGAATGGTTAGCTGAATAAACTTATTGTAATTGTCTTTTTTTCTTTTTTAAAGAAAAATGAGATTTCGAGAGGTAAACCAGGTCGCGAGTGTTTCGCATTAGTAAGGGCAAGATTTTTACTTACATTCTTTCAAGTGTGTGGATGTTTGTAATTCAAATGAAGCGGAGGTGCTTGCCACCTTAAAAGCTCTTCAGTTGCTCTCCAGAAGATCAATGGTGGCTTCAGGAATTCAAGTCAGTGGGTCAACGAAAGACTTATCTTTCAGAAATTGAATAAATTTGTTTTCTCCTTTACAAGCATCTGTCATCTACTTTCAATAATCCGACAAATATAATATAAAGTTTTCAAATAATCTATTTCCGATAATCCAACAAAGATAACATTGAATTCTAAAAAATAAATAAACATAAATGTCTAAACACGAAAGGTATTTAGATGTTAAGTTTGGGTAAATAAAAAGTTGCTGACATAATATCTAAAAAATGAAATTTTCTTTAAAAAAAAAAAGCAGGACCCATTATTTTTTTTTTAGGTAGACAGATGACCCATTAATTTAGGCATTGAGTGAGGTCAAAAACTTCTCATAAGTTCAATTTATGAAAGAAATTCTTTTTCTTTTTAATATTTTCCCAGTTCTCAGTGGGCAATTAACCCCACTGGGATTAATGTAGCGCCTCCCATGCAGAAGATTTGGTGGTAATCTTGTTGCGGAAAGTAATTCTTTCGATCCAAAACCTTGGGTGTCTAACAGGAAGGCTAGTCTTCATAAATTTGAAATTAGGAGTTATCTTCTTCTAATCTTGTCGAGTTCTACCATGAGAGTAGATCAGTTAATTTCATGGCGGATGCTCTACCCATGCAAGGGGTTGTAAGGCCAAGTCCTTGATGGGAGTGGTTATGTAAGTATACTAATGTATAAAAGTAAACTTCAAATATTACTTAATAAACATCACTCATTGACAACTCTATTACAAATACAGCTTGATTAATGGAGTTTTGCCTTTATAGATGGAGCTTTGGTGACCATATGGATCTATTTAAATGGTAATATTCGGGTATGTTATATGAGAACTTTTTTGGAGGGCCCAATTGTGGGCCCCATTTGGAGATGGGACCAGGGGGATGGAAAGATATATGTGAGACCACCTCAAGTATCAAGTTTGACCCCAAACCTATGCCCATAACCCCTTCATCAGTGGCCTACAAGTTTAATGGCTTTATATTCAAAAAAATATTCAACTCCTCTATCCAACGGTTCAGTCTATTTGGATCTGTGTCAATCCTTGAGATTATTGACTATCAGGGGGGTTCCTATTGGTTGCTAGGTTTGGATGGGTTGCTAGTTGGGCCCCGCAAAATATTCTTATATAATATATGAGAACCAGTTCTCACTTGAATATTTTCTGTATTTAAATATTATACTAGTAAAACACATTTGTTTGTGTGTGTGTGTGAGTGGGTGTGCAAGTGTTGGGAGTCTCCAATGTAGCAAAACCCTTTTTTTTTTCGGTGATGATTTTGGGGTCCTATTGTGTAATTTTCCTATGCATCGTTGCAGGGATGTGATGGGCAAGTACAGTAGAGAATCGAGAGAGCTTGGGTTCAAACTACTTGGAGCCATCTCTGAGAGCTTAGGCTTGGAAACGGACTACATTGAAAGAGTGCTTGGTAAAGTAAGCCAGCACATGACGATGAATTACTACCCAGCATGTCCAGAGCCAGACCTGACTTTTGGATTCCCAGCCCATACAGACAAAAGTGCTCTTACAATTCTCCTCCCAGATGATAAGGTGGCAGGCCTGCAGATGCTGAAAGATGGCAAGTGGTCTTTTGTTGACTCTCACCCCAACTCGGTCCTTGTAAACTTAGGCGATCAAATACAGGTAAAATCTCAATTAACAAAGAGGCAGCAATCATCTGTTTGTTTTGATCTGTTTTATTCTGGCTACTGAACATGGATTTTTAAGGAAATTGTAAGTGCAGGTATTGAGCAATGGAAGGTATAAAAGTGTGTGGCATCGGGTCACTGTTAACTCTAATCAGGAGAGAATCTCAGTGGGGTCATTCCTCCTCCCTGCGAATGATGCTGTTATTGCCCCAGCAAAAAAGTTGATCAGCGAAGAATCTCCAGCAATGTACAACAGTTTCATATATGAGGATTATGACAATAAGATTTTGAGCGGGAGTGTCGACGATGAAAAATGCTTAGAGCTCTTTAAATAGGGTTGCAGATGGGCTGATCTGGGCCAGGCAGAGTTAGATGGTTGTCCAAATCCATACCTTTTGGCTAGTGTGCAGGCATGAGTAGTATTTTTTTTTTTTCCTTTTTACACCAGAATGCAGGTTAATAAATCCAAACTGCTCTAAGATATGGCTTCTCCATATTTGAGCACAGTGTCAAATTTCTCTCCAATTAGAGTTGGGTCAATTATTAAACTACTTGGTCGTTTCATCTAATATCATTCTAATGTTTGGGCTGAAATTTGTTAATGCCCAATTTGCTCTAGTGCCAATAGAATACAGATCTGTAGCTCGTACTTTAAGCAGTTTGGATTTATGAAGGCGCACGGTTCCATCTTTGGCCTAAACAATAACTCAATATTGCAAGCACACTGCGCCGGAGGAGACTCAAACTCCGTTATTGGACACAGTATTTAGCCATATTCAGACAAATTAAGCATGGTCGAATCCTACCTGGCCCAAGCTGGTACAGCCCACCTGCTACCCAGTTTTAGAGTGATAAGGTTGAACGACCCTTTCAACCGACTGTAATGAGCTCAATTTCATTAGATGCAAGGCTTTTGTTTTAAATGCAGTAATATAATATATGTCAAACTGTGTTTCTTCTATCTAAGATTGTTTGGTTTAGTCAATGATTGAGTTTGTTTTCTGTAAGCTAGTCAATCATTGAGTTGGAATTAAGTTGGAATATGATAACCATTATCATTAGTTTTACCAAGAGAAACAAAGAAGTCATGATATATAATTAGAGAATTCCAAGCACATGTGAATTAGTCCACAGTTAAATGAAATTAATTGCAAGAATGGATTGGAAACTCTAAATATGTGTGGCTATGGATTGAAGCAGATCACTTTGAGTTGGGTTGCATCTTTGGATGCTGAGTGGAGATCCACCAATAATGGTGAAGTGTCAACCCAAATTCTAAATCCATGGTCGGGTCGGGGTTGGGCTGGTATGTGTAGTATGCCATGGTCTCATCCCCGGACCCGGCCGATTTTTCATTTCAACACACACCTACAGCCCAAACTTCTACAAACCTAGCCAGGTGCAGCTTATGAGATGGGAAATTATTTTGTAAACAGAAATATCTCTACCTGTATGTTTTAAGGCCAAGATGAAATATGATTAGGAAGGTCTCAGAGGCCAGTGCGGGGCATTATAAATCCACACTATTTAAAATCACTGTCCCGCCTTTTTCTATCGTTAGGACAAATTAATATCACTTTTAGATTGTTTACCTCTCAGACATGTGATTAAATTTTGAAAAATCAAGGTAAGATTTTTTTTTTAGTCAATATGACAATGGTCATGACTTTCGTAGTGAAGTTTTGCAATTTTAAGCGGTTTGGATTCCAAAGGTAAGAACCTAATTCAAACAGTTAGTTTGCCAACTAAGACCAGCCAAAATTGGGTTGATTAGGTCGATTTTGAGTTAAGCCCAACCCAACTTCCTGGTGTGATGAAAAAGCTTGATGGAGTAGACGCCCCACTCTTGGGCGGGTTCACATTATTGGACCAGTTTGTACTTCTCTGTTTTTTTTTTCAGAAAAAGTGAAATTTTGTTTAAGTAAGAGATCATTACAATAAGAGCTGGATGTCTTCAATTGCCTCTTCAGATTGCTGACTCTCTAATCTCAGATTTGGAGCGGATATTCATCTGATCCTGCAAATATATAGAGCATTGATATCAGAACTCAGGAGGCGGGGCATTCAGAAGCTTAGTGAATGTTTGCAGCCCAATTTTAGCCGATGCATCTGCCACTCATGTGAATGTTGGGGGCTTTCCAAGTTGGGATGGACCAGTTTGAATTTAATTTGAACATTGATCAAGGTTGAAAAACCCGTGATTCGGACTTGATTCGCCAAAAAAAAATTCACTTGGATAGAGATTACATGGAGACTCGAGCGACTCATTTTTTTAAATAATATTACAAATATTTAAAAATGAGTCAAATACTCATAGAATATAAATATATATTTATTTACACGCATTCATGATAATCAATTCAAATTGAAAAATTATATGTAAAAGAAAATACTAAAATAAGAAAAATCAAAGAAAAACAGTGTATATTACATAATTTATTGGTCCAAATATCAAATGTAAAATATCAAATATAAGTTTTAAATTACATTATAGTCATCATTTTAAAATTGTTGACTTTAAGATTACTTAAAATTACAGATATTAATTGTTTAAAACTATATTTGCCTATCAATTGGTTCTGAGTGAAAAAAAAAGTTATTAAAATAAGATGACTTGGTCAAATCTCCCCTAGATTTGACTCGATCCTTTATCAAAATCTGATGACACGGGAGGAAAATGAGTCAATTCGGGGAGTATTCCAACCTTGAGATTGAGACCTCCATCTGGTCCAATAGAAGGAATGAGAATTATTTATTTATTTCATCAATGAATACACATTTGATCTTCAATCCAATTGTAACAGTGGGATGAAGATTATGAAACCTAACAATCTAATTAGTTCATCAAAACTCATCATCCTAACACTTTAGGTTCAATTCAAGCTATAGTCTATTTAGACACCCTCTCCGAAGTGGTCCTTAGAATACAGCAAAGAAAGGAAAGAGAAATAAGAGGTCCTGGAACTGCATTTGCAATACCATTTGCTCTTTTCTCTCTCCTTCCATTCCACTTCTCTTCTCCCTGCAACTCCCATTTTGTTTTCTTTGTCATGAAACCAAAATGCCTATCACTCCTCCCCAAACAACCCACATGCGTTGCCTTTGTTAATCATATGTGAAGCCGAGTAGATGTTAGGCTCCGTCTCGAGTTAATCCCAATTAACTCTAATAAATGGAACTTAAGACTAATTAAGCCAGTTTAAATGACTTAATGGTGATTTATCACCAAATGAAGTTGACGTGCCTAATGTAGGCTTAATGAAGTGTTAGACAAAATTAGGAAGTGATTTAAATGGAAATGAAGTTCAAATGAGCAAAACAAGGATTTTTTTATAAATACGGAATTATACGTATTTTCTCGGATACAGAAAGTCTTGATACCAATTTGTGTATCTCGACGAGTACGATGAATTGTATAAAAGACCTGAATTGATTCGATGAATATCGGATCAAATGGATCGTTAATTGACTTGATTTGTAAATGAGAGAATAAATGGGGGGTCAAATGCAAATTTCCCTTATAAGATGAGATGAGGAACTCAATTGAGTTCATTCATCTCCAGCAACTTCAGCAGCAGCCGTTTCACCCCTTTTTCTTCTTCTTTCTTCCTCCATTTCTTCATCATTAAGTGTGAATCAAGTGAAGGAGTAAGTGAAGGAGTTCATCATCTTCCTCTTCTTCATTTTCTTGATCATCTTCTTGGAGTATTCTTGGAAGTCAAGCTTCACTTTGAGGAAATCCAACTCAAATCAAGCTAAACAAGGAGTCTAAGCTTCCATTAAGGCAAGTTATACATGTACTTATGCTTGTTGAGGTAGTTTGTGGATTTTGATAGAAAGAAATGATGATTAGGGTGCATTATGGGTTTTAAAACCCTAATTAGATTATGTATTATTGTTAGATTAATTGGAAATGGATGGTGTGTGTGGAGGGGACAGGAGGTCCTATTGTTCTTGCAGGTTGTAGAGGAGTAATGGAGGAATGGGTGTAAAAGAAGAGAGAAGGAATCAGAATTTCGGAGTCAAATTCTGGACAGTTCGCTCGAGCGAACAGGGAGTCGCTCGAGCGACCAAGGTTCTATTTTAGAGAAAACGCGTCCTGGATCGGTCGCTCGAACGAACATAAAAATGCGGTCGAGCGACCAACGTTCTGTGAGGTGTCCGCTCGAGCGAACTTTACTCGCTCGAGCGAACCGAATACAGAAACACACATTAATAGTAAAGTGGAAATTTTGGCCAATCGCAAGGACCGAGTGAGTCTCGGATTTCGCGAGAACTAAGAGCCCTTAGGTGATCCTAGATGCTTCTCATGTAGTGAAATAACTTACGACTAATTTCAATGGATCAATAAGGCTAATATTAGTGGTGTTTAAATCTTCAAAAGTGTTGACTACGGTTCTCTCAATGCACCATTTCATTCCACAATGTCATCTATAGTAATACGTGCACTGATAAACCGTGTTTCACTTGAGTGTTGGGTTTAGATATTTGGTTTTTGTATAGAGTAATAGTGTTTAGAATCAGTGACCTGTCTGGCACTACCTAGTGGTTTCCGAACTTATAATGAAAAGTAACAATGAACTGAATGAATTGATAAGTGAATTGCTATTCCTACTGCAGTAGATGAGATTGGGGTGTTCCGGAGCCCGTGGTGACACCAGTGATCTCTGATCAAGACACTGGGAGATCCCACCTTATTGGACCGAAAGGTCATTGACTGAAAAGTCATACATTGAAAAGCCATTAATAAATATTGAACCTAATGAATAAATGAACATGAATTGCTTCCGTTTGGAAGAACAGAATGGAGTTGAAACCAATGCTAGTGTAGTTGTCATATTATTATCATTGTTAATTATGTTTATTATGGATTGTTTAGTACTGTTAAACAATGAATTGTTAGAAATTGTTAAGCATGCCATAGATATATGTATACCTTGTTGAACCGTCGTGTTCATGGTATTACTTATGATATTACAGGCTCAGTTGCCCGTACCGATCCCTCCGAGACCGTCCCGCCAGCGGAGGAGGCCCATTCGCTACCTTCAGGAGGTCTAGCTGAATGGACGTGATCAGAGAGCGGTTCATTGGAATCTTTTGGAGACTTTTGAGAAATGTTTTATATATTCATTTTGGTATTGTAGGAACTGTATATGATGTCCCCTGCATTGTATTAAATATGCAGTGGTTGATCGGTAGGATGTAAAGTGAACTGAACTATACGTTTTAAAGTACATAGTCTGATCCATTTTGATTAGATGGTTGTCAATGTATAAATGTACATTGTTGTATATTTCCGCGCAACTGTACATTGACAGGTACGTATGCAAGATCCCTTGTAGACTTCGTTGTAACTTCGGTTAAACGGGGTTTACGGGAGTAAGTATGATTATCATCGCGACCTGGGGGTTAACCCTAATGACTCTGATCTCGGGTCCGGGTCATGACAGTAGAGCAAAATCAACAGACCCCCAAAGCTGTGATTGACTCGTACATATTAGGAACGTGTGGACCATCATTCCATATGCACCCACATCAGGATTAAGAAAAAAATTAAATGAAATATTTCCTAATATAATCATAATTTCAGGGGAACCATGATAGAGCTCAGCTCTAATGAGTGGCTTTTAAAGATGTGGAGTTTTCAATGGGAAGGTCAAATACAAGAAGGCCAGAAATACTATTTAAGGGAGATGTTAACCATGTTCTACTCTTTGGACTCACCCCTCTGGTCGAAAAACTCCTCCGGATCTAAAATATTGATCCAGAGAAAATCAACTCGACAACTTAGAAGAGTATTTGTTTTTTCAGATATTTAAAATAAATCAAGTACTTATAAAATTTAGATTTGCATGTATTAATAATATATAATAACTTTAAGTTAGTAAAATTTTTACATTTCAATCTATCATTATTTACTTCAGACTTTAAGCATTAATTATTTATTTTGATTCGGTCATGTTTACCCTATATTAAACTCACTCTTCATCAAAATGAGGTGGCTAATGGCTACGTGGAGTGTCAACTTGCCTAGTTTTCCAAACTCTGAATTGAGGAAAGCATCATGAACACAACAATTGAGGCTACACTGTCATCAAATGACCCAACAGTGTCATGGGCCACAACGAGCCCACATGAGACTAGCAATACGTATGTGAGCCGTTTGGATTTTAGTGGGGGTGGGTGCTCAATCTAATACCACATGGAGGAGCTATGCACTCTCATGATACCTAGAAATCAGTTAACTGACATCTTGCACATGGATTCCCAAAAGAAATGTGGACGTCACAACCTTGATAGTAGCAAGCTTCATGGGTCAACAGTTAAGGGTATCAATCACAGGTTGGACAAATATTAATAAGATCCAATGAGCTTACCTATGAGTTTACTGGCCTAGAGATTTAAGAAATAGATCCACAGTAAGGCACTTGGACTTTGTGGCCTTCAAACAAAGAGTCCACTTCAATTTAGCCAATTAAATAGGATCTAACCATTGATCCACGTTAAGCCCTTCCAATGCTTTATTTGCCTTTGATTGGACAGATAGCACTTAGTTGTATCCGAGCCGAATTTTCTTTCCTAAAAGCAAAGCTTTTTTGTCGCGGTTATTTATGTCTGTTTAGGATACATTTGTGCATTGGTTTTCCATGGAAAAGGTGAAGATTGAGAACACGCTTATTCAGGAAAATTTATGTGCGAGGAAAAATATAAAAATAAGCTAAATTTTCTGCAATTTTGTAAGAGCTATTCATATGGGGTTGGAAATTTTTATTTTTTTTCCTTTGTGGAAGCGGAAAAAGTCCATAGACTGTTTTTTGTAGACGTAGAACATCGTGCCCTTAATGTGACCACTGAAAAAGTCCTGAATCCTGATCCCACCATTCTTTGATTAGGATCGACTCACTTAGGTCCTCCTGCCTTACAAAAATTTCATTGTCCGGAGAATTTCAAATCTTCAAAAGTTGTCTCTAAGGCAGAGTTTCTAAATCATTCACTTGGGTGCAAAGAGATTAGAATTTCTAAAATTTTTAAAAATCACTTGAGACTTTTTAACTAGCTGTAACTTGAAATTTGGTAAAGCCTTCATCAGATCATGTTTAGAAAAAAAAAAAAGTACATGCTAAGTTCTTATAAGACCATGAAATGGAAGCAGGCCCTTATCTGCCAAGGACATATGTCCATCTTTACAGTTGTTTCTGATAAGACCACGAAATAGAAATAGGCAGCAGGGCAGGACATGGATGATGGACCCCATACAAGTCACAGAACCTTCCCTTTTGCAGTTGTGCTACAATAAAAAGCGGAAGTTACAACTACCTAGTCCTTTTTTCTGTCTATCCATTTTAATGTATTATTACAGCATGGGCGATGGGCCCCAATCCATCATCTGTTACTCTTTTCTTTCTTTTTAATCATTGGGTACAAGTAGAAGTAGAAGATCCCTTCACCACGACCACGTTTTTAAAAACGAGAAATCCCCCTGGTTTTCTTTTCATATTCATTCAACTGCTCTCGGACTCGGACAGACATGTTCTTATTGCTATTGCTGGGGTTTTCCATGTTTCAAACTAGATTTTAGTTTTCTGGGTCTTTCTAAAAACCCAGCAGCTGAGAGGTGGGAGGAGTTGGAGAAATCTGTTTCTAGTCCCAGAAGAGGTACGATGCCAATACCACATTTTGAATTTCAGTTTTGCTTCTCCTATGAAGCTGCTGCTCCTCTAGCTCAAGTGTTTTTGTTTTTGTTCTTTGAGCTTTCAGAATAAGGCTTCAAGGAGTGATCGCATGATTGTTTGTATGTGATTGCTTTTGATACTGTGAAGCTGTGTAAGTGACTCTCATAAGATAAAGATCGGTTATATGGTCTTTACTTGCTGCTCTACTTCAATATAATAATGACGGGAGTGTCCGTGAAGTCTTTGACAGATTGACCCATCCGACTAGTCCCCGTGGTGGCACTTGCTAAACCCACACAAATGCACACATGACAACTTTGAGACGGTTTGGAACATAGGAGATGGTGAGCAAAACCACGCCTTATGTCACTCCAACTCCTAGGTGGGTAGAAGTATCACTGCCTGCAGGTCTCTTTTATATATATATATATAATTAGTTGGGTTATTTCTGTAGTGCTGCTGGAGTCCACAACTAAAATTATCATGATAGAGGTATCATTACAGGCCTGATCAAAGAGCAGATTAAACTGAGATGTAGGCACATCACATTGGGGGTTATTTCCTCATTGGAGTGGAAATGTGTGCGCATTGTGTATGTATCAGATTAAATTGAGGTGTAGGTTGCCCACATTGGGGATTATTTCCCCATTGGAGTGGAAATGTGTGCCCATTGTGTATTTATCTTGGTACAATTATCAACCCGGTATGAGGCATGTTGTGAGAAGTGCGTACGACCTTGCAAAGCATTTGGCAAAACAGGGAGCACCATGGAAATACCTTTGGTTTGGTGATATAGCTGCTTAATTGTTTGCGTTATGCTTATTTGGGTTTCTTAGGAGTGGACCATCTTGGCCATCTCATCTTGTGTAAGCCTCCTACTTCTGTTAGCACAATTTTGATTTTACCATTCAAGATAAGTATGCTGGTTTGGTTGGCACATGTTGAACCTGGACATTTAGTTCTCTTTAACCATTTGCTTCGCGTTTGATAATTGGCAGTGTTTCATTAGGAGAACTTAAAAATGTTGCCAGTTTTCATTCTTCTGTTTTAGTCATGACTAGTTGATTACTATTGCATAAATGCAGATTGCTTTGGGGATCTCTGAGTTATACATTAGTAAAATTCTTGCCCTCTGGGAGGGAATCTTTCAGAATAGTTGCAACTGAAATGGTGACAGAAAGACGAGTTAGGATGGATAAGATAAGGCAAATAACAATGACAATATTGACAAACGGGGAATTGGCACTTACCATGCATCAATTTAGAGACATCCTAGCTCCTTTCCTCCTGTAGTCGCTGATTTTTGGTGATGATCCAGACTCGGAATTCAGCTGAATCCATATACAGGGCTGATTCGTGTGTTCGTGCTAGGAAAATTGCTGAATGACCAAATTGCCGTGCTTTTTGCTACATTGAACACTTTGCACCTCCACCCACGCATCCAGGTTCCAACCAGCTGATCTACAGCTTGGGACGACGAGATTGTCTTGCTTTTTCAGTTTTCATCTGGAAACTTTAGGAGTACTCAATAAAGTAGATAGAATAGGTTATTCCTGACAAGTGACACTAATCATATTAATGATGTGTCGTACTTTTCTGTGGAGCTTAGTTAGCCCATACGTATTGAATCTAAATGAAAAAAAAAGGGACAAATTTTCCTGTGGTCTTTAACCATTTTTGTGGATGTATTCCATGTTGAACTTTATATATTTATTTTTAAGAAAACATAACTACAAACAGAGTGCAGTTGTGTAACGGCTCCAAATCTAATGAAAAATTTTAAAACATAGATAAAACCTTCCAACATAAACAGCAAAAAACTTGGCCTTTCATTGGGTTTGGTTGAAATCCATTGTGTCCTGTGGTTTTTTATAGTCATGCTGATAGATCTGCATCTCTTAGTGACAGCAATTGTCTTAATGCTGTCTTAAAATGGAGATTCCTCTATCTTGCTATTGCCTTCCCAACGACCTCACATACGCTGCTGCCTTTATTGCGCTGCAGACATTCGTCCTGATTTTAGCTCTAATGGTCAAAAGGAACTTGGGATAACCACCCACCTTTTACAGGAGTACCTACTTATGGATACCAGTAACCAATGAGATCCTAGTTGATGTTTATGCATGTTTTCATCACAAATTTTAGATTCCTAAAATGACAGAGTTAGGACTTACGAGATATAGATGGAACCTGGCTTTACTAGGATTTGACTTACTAGGATGATGACTGGGTTTCCATTTTTAATGCCTTTATGTTTTAAATTGTGGAAACAATCTTTGTATATAGATTTATATCTGGTGATTACTTTATATGAATTGCTTAAGCTATATTCTTTTTCCACTTTGAACTTGCACCTAGCAACATTAGGTGTGCATCTTCCCTTGCACAGGTGCATCTAGTGCCTTGAGCTCTTATTGGCCTTTGCGCCTTAACAACAGTAGTTTTATATGTTTTAAAGGGAAAAGGAAGAAAAGTAACACATAAAAAGCTTCAAGTGATGATACAAACCATGTAGCAACCTCAAGTTGGGAGAAGGATTCTAGTGTGGAGAAGACTTCTAGTGATAAATCTAAATCCATGACATGTTATAGATGTGGCAAGCTTGCTCATATTAAGAAGAATTGTCATGTGAAGCTGGTTGATGAGCAACCCATGTGAGTGCATCCAAGACAACTAGTATCGTGTCGCTTCCACTGTGTCATCTTGTTTCCCACATGCTTTGCTATGACACTCGGATTTTTGTACATGCCCAGCATAACTGTGCCAGATTCCATACAACGGTCATGCTGTTACTTGATATTATACCGATACTTCTATGGTACAAGGTTAGGATATCCTAGTATACTAAGTCCATTAATTCATATAGTGTTATATGTTTCTTACTTTTCAACATAAAAAATGATGGAATTTAAACAACAACATTTTCATTACTTTAGGAATGCTCTAATGAGAAAAATTAGGGCAGCCCGTAGTTGTATCTATATCCTAGATTTTCAGAAGTGTAGTCATATCCTTGATCCTATTGTCCATGGTCGTATCTAGCCATTGCAGGTGCTTAGTCAATGTGGCCTTACCAACATGTCACCATTCACATTCTCACAATTGCTCATGTTACTATTGTAAGACTGTGATCACCATTTAGGATACTATACTGGCGCCTTTTTGTAAGAGGGGTGTGAATCACTTTCACACTTATATAGGTGTGGAAACTTTGGTGTGTAAATGACCATATTTACACACCATTTTCAAACCTCATGCACCACATGCACAAATGTGATGTGTAATCATTACAAATGGGAATCATATACGTACGTAAATGACTGCAAACAAATCACCCCTTAGTTAGCTAGTAATGTGATATATTTTCAATGTTGCAGTTCAATAAATACATCAAAGTGTTGCAGTCCCTTCTCCGATTAGTACATGTGCAATTGAATGAGAACTTGGGTGAGGTTTCATTGGTTCAATTCCTTGGTGTGCTTGGGTCAATACCATTATTTTGACCATTGTCATAGTAATGACCAACGAAGCAATTGGTAGAGGAGGTTGGTGAGTCCATTGTTTGGACAGTACCAGAGTGGGTGAGCAAGAGAAAAGGAGTTTGAAGCAAGCTCTTTGGAAGATGTCAGTAGATCTTGATCAGTAATTTTAAAGGGCGGCTAGTCTGCTAAATCCAGGCATGGAGTATTCTAAATAAGTCTCCCATCTGGGGTGCTAAAGCTGAATTTGGGTGGTAGGCTGGTAGCTATATACGATCAATCCGTAGAGGAAGCATCGGAGGTGTCTTTGGGGATTGGAATGGAGTGTTTGGAGTTTCTCTGGCCATTGGACTCCTTAGATGCCAATAATGTTAGAGCGTTTGCTCTTCTATTTGGTGTTGTGAGTTGCTTCATGTGGGTTGATACAATGCTCGTCTAGAAGGCAATTCCTTTTCAGTTATTTAGTGGGGTTCAAGGAAGTCTTCTCACTAGTTGATTGGCGGGGGAAGGTGCAGGATATTTGTAGACAACTAGAAGCTTTGTTTCATCATATATTAAGAGAGACAAATGTTTAGGCGGATGGTCTTGTAAAGGAAAGAGTTTTTTGCTCTTCTATTTCATTTGATGTATATTTTTTTAAGACGTTTTGCTTTTTAGTTTAGGTGCTTGTTGTGTTTTTTGGGTTATTCCATGCAATGCTTCTTCTTAGTCTCTCATTGAAAAAATAATAAAAAAAAAAAAAAAAAAACCATGCTACGGATCAAGAAATTCTAATTTACCCAATGAATGGCCTAGATTTTGTGCTTGCATGAGGTCATATCAAATCAATGTTAGAATCCTTAATTTCTTCCATCTGCTGCTTTTTTTCTTTTTTGTATTGTCCTTGCACTCACCTTCCAATACATAATTTCTAGGTTGATTATGAACAGGAGCAGTTTTGATCAAACCACACTATTAAATATATCAGATCTTTCTTAAGTTCAATTATCTAATCATTTTTCTTTATGTAGTTTTGTCCTGTTCACATTTTGAGTTCTTATGAACCGGAGATATTTGAGATCCAACCACACTGTTCTTCATAAGTTTGTTTTCATGCTATTATCTTGAAACTCTCAGATGGAAGCACAAAGTCTACAATCTGGGCAAATCATTGAAATCCAGGGAGACCTCCCTATGGGAGCAACCAGTGTTGGCATGAGTAAGATTTGCCTAGGAGCAACTTGTGATTTCTCTGACTCGGAGACCATCTCTAGAGATGCAAAAGAGCGATCTGCATCGATGCAGAAACTTCTGATGGCAGTTGTCCTCTGTGTACTCTTCATGAGTGTTGAAGTTATTGGCGGCATGAAGGCAAATAGTCTTTCAATATTAACTGACGCTGCCCATCTGCTCTCAGATGTTGCAGCCTTCGCCATATCACTGTTTTCACTGTGGGCATCAGGATGGGAAGCAAACCCACGCCAGTCTTATGGGTTTTTCCGCATCGAGATCCTTGGCGCTTTAGTCTCCATTCAGCTAATCTGGCTCTTGACTGGCATTCTAGTTTATGCGGCAATTTTTAGAATCATTCATCAAACTGGTGAGGTTGAAGGCTGGCTAATGTTTGCGGTTGCTGCTTTTGGTTTGATCGTGAATATCATCATGGCACTCCTCTTAGGTCATCGTCATGGCCATGGGGGCCACAGTCACAGTCATGGTGAGCTTGACCACAGCCATGAAGATCACAGTCGCCATGACCATTCTCGTGATAAGGAGGAGCATAAGCATAGGCATGGAATACATATTACAAGTCACCATCAACTCTCAGAGCCATCGAAGCACGAGAATGAGCACAGTCAAGTCCATATAGACAATCGCGATTACCATACGCCTCTACTTGAGCTTTCTGAAGATTGTCATGAATCTAAGGATGGTTTGAAAGGGATAAAACAGAAGCAATGGAACATCAATTTGCAAGGTGCCTATCTTCATGTACTGGGAGACTCTATCCAGAGCATAGGGGTGATGATTGGAGGAGCAATCATTTGGTTCAAGCCAGAGTGGAAAATCATTGATCTGATATGCACACTCATCTTCTCAGTGATCGTGCTGGGCACAACAATCAAGATGCTGCGTGACATTGTAGAGGTCCTCATGGAGAGCACACCAAGGGAAATTGATGCAACAAGACTAGATGAATGATGTCGTCGCTGTCCATGAGCTGCATATCTGGGCCATCACCATAGGCAAGGTCCTATTGGCCTGCCATGTAACAATAACACCCGAGGCAGATGCTGATCTCATGCTTGACAAGCTGGTGGCCTATATTAGGCGGGAGTATAACATCTCCCATGTCACCATACAAATTGAGCGACAGTAAGTCATGGATAGAGGAATTAGCTGGTGGTGCAAAGCTCAGCAAGCATACTATGTAACTTGCCAAGTAAAACACTGTAGTTCATTTCTCAAAGAATCTGCCAATAAAAAGCACTTCAATTTATTATTCCTACATCTATCTCCTTCAGGCAGTGCACATATCATACTTTAATTGGTAGTTACTTTACAAGAAACTAGAGTGATGTTGTAAGTGTTGTATATGTGCTATGGATGTCACAAGCATGTCCTCAATTTTTCTCTATTTGCCATCAATTAGATCTTTGAGAGTTCATTTCATTGCTTTCTCTTGGCGTTAGATTCTGGGTTTTATTTTCTCATTTTCTGGGTTGGTTGGATGTTCATGAAATTAAAGGAATTGAACAATTGATCCCTTCCAGAGTGAGTTCAGTGACAAAAATTAGAACTGCAATATTGAACTCAACGATCATTTCAATTAAGATCTTGTCATTGCGGATCCTTAATGATCCAACCCAATATTTTCCCAAGAAAAACAAAAATTTGGAAATACCCCAATTTTATATCTGCTGACTTTAGCATGGTCCTGAGCTTGTTAGTTGCAAAGTTCAGTCAGATTACATTTAACGAAATTTGATCTAGGCCCAGATATATAAGACCTGGCCAAGCTCATTCATCTGATTCATCAGAAAAAATGTAGTGACTAGTGAGTGAATGGGCCACACAGCCCTATTCTGACTGATATCCATTACTGATACCACCTACACCACCACCATCGTCATCATCATCAAAACCTTGTCGTAGCTCATTCCTGGTACTAATGTAAGAATTCTTTTCTTACTGTTGTTTGATACCCTGCCAAATGGATGAATTTCAATTCCATTAGAAAACTTGCTCTCACCAAACCCCCAGGTATGCCAACTTTGCATCAGTCGATGGTTAATCACTGATGGAATCAGATTTGGTCAGGTCAGGCTGGGTGTATCGTTACTACTCAACCTGACAACTCAGTTTTTAGAGAGTTGTCACAAGCACAGGAAGTCCCAATCTGAAACTTGAGGGTTCGGGTTAACACCAACCCGATTAATAGAACGTGTTGGGCTTGAGCTGGGTACGTACATGAACATGAACCCACCCGATCAGAACCAGACTTGACCCGACCCATTGACACCACCATGATACTTTTCAATTGAAATGATACTTGAGCCGTCCAAATGATAATGTGGCCGTGTAGGCACCTCTGGGTCAATTCAACTCTGTTGAGTCAAGGCTTTATATATATATATATATATATAGAGGGCTGCTCCCCTACACTGCAGCCCTCCTTAATATCAGTTGCAGGCATGTGAACCATGTCTTCACCTGCCCTACACTGCTCCCCTCACATGTCTGCAGCTGATATTAAGGAGGGCTGCAGTGTAGGGGAGCATATATATATATATATATATATATATATATATATACACACACATAACGAAGGATGTCCCAGCCCTTTGGGCCATAATAATTCTTACGGCCCAGGGGAGCCGGGTAAATCTCCTGTGGTCTAAGTGTGGTAGTGCGGTTTCAAACCCTCAACTTCCGAGTACAAACCGTGGTCCTAAGTCAACTGAGCTACCCCTCGAAGTGAGTCAAGACTTGTTGAGTAAAGCTAAACTATGGTTGCGACTCGGATTGACTTTGTCATAAAAATTTTAAAAAATGAATTTTGAACATGTGGCATGTTTATGGGGCCCACCGGCCACCAGATTGAAAAAAGTTTGATTTTTGTTAGAGAACTAATCCACAAACCTTTGTTGCAGTGATGAACTAGGGGACCCAAGAACATGTTATTTTCCTTCTCTCCTTGTCTGGACTGCGTGTGAAAGGTACAGTTGGTGGCACTATATATGAGGATGATATGGAACAATATGCCTATGTGCCCTGCACGTGGTTGGATACAAATGAAGTTGTGAGTGACAGTGTAGTTTAATCTATCTTGTCGGGCCACTTTGGATTCGTGTATCCGATCGATGGTTCATGCAAAGGACTTAGCATAGATTCCTCATACCTAAAAGATTAGTTTCATTTGATGATGGTACCCATCTTATGAGATCCTTGGTGATGAATGGCCACATTGCACCTAGACACTATGGTTTCTCCCCTCATTTTGAGTTGTAACACTCGTCCACAATTTAACACTCAGCTAAATTATATAGGCTCTTCCATTGATCATGCACCTATCCAGCTTTAACCAACAGTTAGGATTTGAACAACTCTGAAACTTTCACACATTTACATGGTTTCCATTTTTTGCCCGAGAAGTTACGTAGGTGATGAAAATGCCTTGCAAACCTCCAACCCTACCATAATTTTGAGGTTTAGATGAACCCCACAGAACAGGCCGTTATTGATATGACTCTCAAAGCTGAGGTACAATCTGGATCCTCTTGGCTTTTACATTGGATACTGTTTTCAGCTCTCAATGGCATTAGATTCCTCAAGATAACAACATTTTTACATCATATATTTTTCAATTTTCACTTCTAAATACTTGTAAGGAAAAAAAATAATAAGAACATTGAGGCACCAAATTATCATCGTCCTTGTGGTAGAAGCTTCGTCTCATTAGTTTTGTAGTGATCTTCTCTCTAGTGATTTTAAGATGGCTCCATGCATTCATGTAAGACCTTTGTTGGGGAAGTTATGACCAATACTAACAGATTGGTGAAGAATTAAATGGGAGGAACATTTTCAGAACTATCATACTTTAAATATACGGAATACAAACTCAACTATCAGGCTCTATGCGAAATTCATGAACCCGACAGCACCGGTTTTTAAACTCAATAAGCTCGTGTGTCACCCCTTGATTGGTCCAAACAGGGGTCCGGATCCCAAGTTCATTGGTTGAATCAATCATAAGTCTTAGTGAGGCTTAGAAGTTGACAACATAGCCCTAGAGATCAACCAATATTCAAAACCATAGACCTCACATTTAAATCTATGGTTGATAAAAAAATTAATATTGAAACACATATTTTGATAGTCATAGAGCAAGGGAGTGTATGGGGTTTAGGCAGGAAGTGCCTGCCTTTCTCACTATACCAATTTTACTCCCCTGTTTCCCAAGTTACAGGTTAGAGGCAGTGGAAAGCGAAGCTGAAATGTGGACGTTTTGGCAATGTTCACATTATAAGGTGGACAGGAAATAAAGGACTTTTTGTTTGTAGGGGGGCCACCACCAAATCATGCCCTTCCATTTTACGCTAGATTTCTAAGACAGTAATGAGCAATGTCTACATGTACTGGGTAACTGCGGGGGCTATTTATTTCAATTTCTGTCCCTGCGAACATCTTTTAATGGTTCATGGCCTCTTCTGTGAAGGCCGGGGGACCATATCAGAGACTTAGTTCAGCCATTCGCACACCTGTACACGTCCCCTTCAGAATATTTAGCTACAGGGCACCACTACAGGCCCTGGTGAGGCGGGTGGACCCAGGAAATTTTCCTTGGAGAGACCTCTATGTAAAAAATAAAAAAACTTGGAGCCGCCATGTGCAAAAACCTCAGAGTTTTTTCATACTCGGGCTTTATGAGATTTTTTATGGGACCATGGCCTTTTTTTTTTTTTTTGCAAGGATTAATTAGTGTCCATTTAATGTTGCTAAAGAAATTAAAACAACAGAAGCTAATTAGTTATATGGCACATCCACTTCCACCTGTGGTAAAAAAATAAATCCGAAGGGTAATTCAATTGACATAGGACCACGATTTGCACCTGAAAGTGGAGGGTTCGAAACCGCACTACCATACTAGAGCCATAGGATTTTTTCTCAGCTCTCCCTGAACCAGTATTGATTATTCTAGCCCAAAAGACTGACATACCTTCCGTAATAAATAAAAACAAGGTGCAACCTAGGCTTTTAAGTACCAAAAAAAGGCTGATACATTTAATAGTGTGATGTGATCAAATCATACTGGGTTGCTATATAGAAGTTTAAATATTAGCGGATGATTGCAGATTTATGTAGCTGATCCTAATAAATATATATTGGTAAAATGATCCTAATATAATTGAAATAAGGTTATGATGATAAAGATGAACTACAATATTAAGAAAGAAGGGCCAAGGTCCACAAGAGCCTTTAGTACAATTATGCAAAGATACAGGAAAACTCAGTAGTCTTTTTCAGCTGAACAACCAACTGATCCTTGTCCTCCATGGATTCACCATTAGAATACCTTGTGAGGCCCACATCCCGCTCCATTCATCCATGTCAATCTAGCAATGAAATAGTTGAGCATCCATTTGATCCAAGATACTCGTTTGGCACATCAATTCAGCTTTATTCCATACAACGAGATTCCTACTGTGTGGGGTCGTTTTATGCTCACTAATTCGAACGGGGGCCCATCCCCAGTCTCGGTTTAACCTTTGTCTCGGAAACCACGTGAGGTCGGCCGTAGCGCCATCTCGGGGGAACCATGAATCGAGTCTCGGCGGCCACGTCACAGGCTCCGATCTCGGTCTCAGCCTCTGCCCGACCTCGGCTCCTGTCACTCAGTCATAAATGCGGCCATAAATGCACTGCCACGACGGACGGCAAGCTGACAGACAGAGTGGGTGCCAAACCCAGATAAGAAGCACGCCTTATCTCAGGTCCATAGGTATGGGATGATGATCCGATGGGACACCCCCTTTTTCACCTACCCCCACTCAAGAGGTACGAATACACGCTGATGGGACTCCCATCCCTTCATGTGGACAGTACCATGATGACCCTCACGTCTATATATTACATGAAGGAAAGCCTTATAAGGTACGCATGATCCTCCCCTCCATAAGCTGGCTTTTCTCCATTCTCTTCCAGTTCATACACTGACTTGATCGTCGGAGGGCCTTCGGCTACCCATAGCCAGGGTCTCTGACCGTTGTTTCCTTCCTTTCAGGTGACTGGAGACTCGATCCTTTCCCTTTATTCCCTTTAAAACCACAAATCAGGAGCTTGATCCTCGATTACCTAAGTCCGTAATTTTTAGGCACTTACAGTTGGCGCCGTCTGTGGGGATAGGATCTGTGCCAAAACTTCTGAAGAAGCCATGCCTCCAAAGACCAGAAACGGTGGCGGAGGACCGTCGAAGTCTCGGAAGGCGTCGTCTTTCCCACTGCCAGAACAACCTTCATTTCCACCATTCTTGCAGCCGCAGTCCGCACTTCCAGAGCTTACCCCCGACCTTCGTTCCGCTCTTCTTCCCCCTCCAGGGCCGATGGCGGCTCCTCCAGACAGGCAGGAGGAACCGGAGGTCCCGCGCCAGAGGAGGTCTGGGGGAAAGTCGGGAGCCGCGTACGTAGAAGACATAGTCCAATCGGCCTCTTCGTCTCGGCCCACGACCGCGCGCCCCTACCATGATGACCGTCGAGGGGTCCCTCTCCATCCTGATGGTCGGTCACAAAGAGGTCCGGAACAGAACGCCCCCACTTCGGATCTTCGGCGAAGGGGCAAAACCCCTATCAGGGCGACGTCCCATCAGTCCCACCGTCACTCTCGCGACGACGGCCAATCTCTTCATCATATCCGTGAAACGAGAAATGACGACCCCCTGCTTAAAGAGCTCGATGCCCAGGACCAGGCTCTCCAAGATAAAGACGAGGTGATTCGTCGTCTAGAGGAGCGGCTCGAGATGAATGAGAGGAAGTCTCGTGGTCCGCCTCCCCGGCGGAAGCGGACCCACCCGGGTAACCAAGATCTGAGGCATGTCCTCAACCACAGAAGGAGGTCTCACTGCGAGGAGGAAGGCTCGAGCAGCAGTCATCTGCCTAGTGGTCTCGGGGGAGCACGGCGTGAGCCGGAATCCCCGAGACTCGATGACCAGACGGACCTCAAGGCGCAATTGGACCACTATATCAAGCAGGAGGTCCAGGCCCGTTTGGCCGAGATCGGTCTCTCCCGAGACCAGACTGGTGAATATGAAGAAGACGATCAGGGCATGTCCCCCTTTTCACTGGAGATTAAAAATCTCTCTCTCCCTGAGAGATTTAGCGTCCCAAGGTTCATCCTTTATGACGGAGCCTCGGACCCAGAGGCGCATCTGCGACATTTCACTCAGCGGATGTCGGTCTGGGGGGACGTCGGTCTCCTAAACTGCAGAGTCTTCTCATCCAGTCTGGGAGACCTCCCCCTCCGGTGGTTCTGCGCGCTCCCCCCCGGGTCGGTCTCGAGCTGGCGGCAGCTCCGAAGTTCTTTCCTTGAAAAGTTTCAAGCACACCGCGTCATCCCAAAGACGGGTAGCAATCTCATGGCGATCCGAATGAAGGACGGTGAGAGCATCACTGCCTTCGCCAGAAGGTTCTGGACGATATATAGCCAGATTCACTGCCTTCGCCAGAAGATTACCGACGCTAACGACGAAGGCTCGTAGAACGGGGGTCCCTCAGACAGAAGCAATAGTGGAAGAGGTGGATAAGCTCCTCGAGGCCGGGGCAATCCGCGAAGTACATTACCCCAGGTGGCTAGCAAACACGGTGGTAGTGAAGAAGAAGAGCGGCAAGTGGAGGGTCTGTGTGGACTTCACTGACCTCAACAAAGCCTGCCCCAAAGACAGCTTCCCCGTCCCAAAGATCGACCAGATGATCGACGCCACCTCGGGGCATGGCAGGATGAGCTTCTTAGACGCCTACCGAGGCTACCATCAGATCCCTCTGCACAGACCTGATGAGGAAAAAACTGCGTTTATCACACCTCGAGGCATCTATTGTTACAAAGTGATGCCCTTCGGGCTGAAAAACGCCGGAGCGACATATCAGAGGCTGGTCACGAGGATGTTTCGGGACCAACTCGGAAAAACGATTGAGGTCTATATTGACGACATGGTAGTCAAGTCCAAGGAGTCGCAGAACCACCTAACGGACCTACGCCAAACATTTGCCATCCTCCGACAGTTCCAGCTCAAACTGAATGCCTCGAAGTGTGCATTTGGTGTCGGCTCCGGCAAATTCCTGGGGACCTTAGTGACTCGGAGAGGGATCGAGGCCGATCCGGAGCAGATCGCAGCCATACAATCTATCCAGAGCCCGACCTCTGCCAAGCAGGTCCAGAGACTTACAGGGATGGCTGCTGCACTCAATCGCTTCATCAGCCGCGCCTCGGACAAGTGTCGTCCGTTCTTTCAGCTCCTGAAGAAGAGTTCTAAGTTCCAATGGACTCCAGAATGCGACTTGGCACTAGAGACGCTTAAAATGTACCTCTCCTCACCACCCCTATTGTCCACTCCGTCGCAAGACGATTTTCTCTATCTTTACCTTGCAGTCTCGGACCATGCGGTGAGTTCGGTGCTGGTTCGAGAAAGCGACAAGCAACAGTACCCCATCTATTACACCAGCAAAACCCTACTCGACGCCGAAACCAGGTATCTGCCGCTTGAAAAGCTAGCACTGGCACTGGTCAGTGCCTCCCGCAAGCTCTCCCACTACTTCCAGACACACACAGTAGTGGTTGTCACCGAGTACCCACTTAAGTCGCTTTTCAGAAGGGCAGACTTCTCTGGTCGAATTTCCAAGTGGGCTGTGGAGCTGGGACAGTTCGACATCCATTATCAACCCAAAACAGCAATTAAGGCGCAGGTCTTGGCGGACTTCGTCGTCGAATTCACCTCACCTAGTTCGGTACCGACCTCGCTCGATACCGAACTGGGGGACTCCAAGGGCCGAAATGAAGGTAACACCGAGACTGAAGAAGACCAGTCCTGGAAAAAATTCCTTGAGTCTGCCTGGAAGGTCTTCGTTGACGGATCATCGACATCCAAGAGAGCAGGCGCCGGCATCGTCCTTCAATCTCCAGAAGGACTAGTCATAGAACAGGCACTAACCCTCGACTTCAAAGCATCAAACATTGAAGCAGAATATGAAGCACTGATCGCCGGTCTCGGCAGCGCGAGAGTACTGGGGGCACGGCGGGTGGCGGTCTTCAGTGACTCCCAGTTGGTGACGAGCCAGCTGAGCGGAGACTACCAAGCCAGAGACGAAAGAATGGTGGCCTATCTATCCCACACTAGGCAGCTCCTCTCCCAGTTTGAAAAAGTTGAAGTAAGGCAAGTCGGTAGGGAGTCCAATCGCCATGCAGACGCCCTGGCAAGCTTGGCCTCGGCCGTAGAAGCTGGGAAGAGAAGGACAGTTGATGTAGGGACATTGGAGAAACCCAGCATAGAGCTCCTCCCAGTTCGGCCAGTTCTGTGCACTAACCTCGGTCCAAGCTGGATGGACCCAATCGCGACGTTCCTCAGAGAGGACAAGCTCCCCGAAGATAAGAACGAAGCCTACAAGGTCAGGATGAAGGCAGCTCACTTCTGGCTATCTCCGGATGAAAAACTATACAGAAAATCCTACTCCGGACCATATCTCCAATGCGTTCATCCGAGCAAGGTAGAAGATTTTCTATTTGAAATCCACGAAGGAATCTGCGGAAGTCACATCGGAGGAAGGTCCCTTGCATACAGAGCTATTAGCCAGGGCTATTGGTGGCCCTACATGCAGAAAGATGCACAGATCTACGCAAGGAAATGCGAAAAATGCCAGAAGTTCTCCCACTCCCTTCACCAGCCAGCTCGGGACCTGAGCCCTCTCTCCAGTCCATGGCCCTTTGCTCAATGGGGGCTGGACATCATCGGACCTCTCCACCGAACTCCGGGAAACAAAAGATGGCTAATGGTGGGCACCGATTACTTCACAAAGTGGATTGAGGCAGAATCCTTATCCTCCATCACCGAGCTTGACACAAAGAATTTTGTGTGGAAAAACATCGTCACGCGGTTCGGGATCCCCAGAGTTCTGGTCTCAGACAACGGAACCCAATTCGATTCAAAATTCTTCAAAAGCTTCTGTCAGGAACTGGGCATCAGAAACCTCTATGCAACCCCGGCCTATCCGCAGAGCAATGGGCAAGCAGAGATCTCGAACAAAGTGGTTCTGGAGGGGCTGAAGAAAAGGCTTGATAAAGCTAAAGGCAGATGGACGGAAGAATTGCCGAGTGTCCTCTGGGCATACAGGACCACCCCGAGACGATCCACCTCGGCAACCCCTTTTTCATTGGCTTACGGGATGGAAGCTGTAATCCCTCTTGAGGTCGGCCTCCCGACCTTAAGAACAAATCTCTTCGATCAAGGGCAGAACGAAACAAACCTCGCCAGAGAGCTCGACCTGGCCGAGGAACGAAGGGAAGCAGCATCCGTGCGTCTGGCCGCCTACCAGCGGCAGCTGTCCCGAGGATACAATCAGAGGGTAAAAGAAAGAAGGTTCTCGGTTGGAGAGTTGGCCTTGAAAAAAGCACTACCAGCAGATAAAAATCCTAATGAAGGCAAACTTGCGCCGAACTGGCTCGGCCCTTATAAGGTGGTCTCCGTCTCAGGAAGGTCGGCCTACAGGCTTGAAAGAATGGATGGCAAGGAGTTGCCACGACCGTGGAATGCTGCCCATCTAAAAAAATATTACTTCTAGTTGTATTCAAAATGATTGATCAATAAAGAAGAGCCTTTTGACAAAGAACTGTCTTACGTCTCTCAGGATCCGGCCCTCGCGCCATCCTCTTTGAGTTCGGTCGTAGGACCAACTCCGCAAGGATCCGGCCCTCGCGCCATCCTCTTTGAGTTCGGCCGTAGGACCAACTCCGCAAGGATCCGGCCCTCGCGCCATCCTCTTTGAGTTCGGCCGTTGGACCAACTCCGCAAGGATCCGGCCCTCGCGCCATCCTCTTTGAGTTCGGTCGCAGGACCAACTCCGCAAGGATCCGGCCCTCGCGCCATCCTCTTTGAGTTCGGTCGCAGGACCAGCTCCGCAAGGATCCGGCCCTCGCGCCATCCTCTTTGAGTTCGGTCGGAGGACCAACTCCGCAAGGATCCGACCCTCGCGCCATCCTCTTTGAGTTCGGTCGCAGGACCAGCTCCGCAAGGATCCGGCCCTCGCGCCATCCTCTTTGAGTTCGGTCGCAGGACCAGCTCCGCAAGGATCCGGCCCCCGCGCCATCCTCTTTGAGTTCGGTCGTAGGACCAACTCCGCAAGGATCCGGCCCTCGCGCCATCCTCTTTGAGTTTGGTCGCAGGACCAGCTCCGCAAGGATCCGGCCCTCGCGCCATCCTCTTTGGGTTCGGTCGCAGGACCAGCTCCGCAAGGATCCGGCCCTCGCGCCATCCTCTTTGGGTTCGGTCGCAGGACCAGCCCCGCAAGGATCCGGCCCTCGCGCCATCCTCTTCAAGCCCGGTCGCAGGACCAGCACTGCAAGGCACGGAGTTCGACCTACGCCCCAGCTTGGCCCACACCTCTCGAATCACCAAAGAATGCTCGCCAAAAATAAAGATACAGCCCCAGCCCTTCAGCAAGAAGACCACATCTCGGGGTATGAACCCAAGCTAATCACAAAACCCTTCCTAAAAAGGGGATTCCTCCCGAGAAGAACATCTTTAAGACCTAGCCATTGGTCTGGGGGCAACCCAATGATGAGATAGGGATTCGGACGCTTTACCGACCTCCAGGACTTGTGAATTTTCGCATCGAAGCATCCACATACCATTGCCAAGAAAGAGCAAAGAAGGAAGGCAACAAGGTGGAAAAAGATCTTCTCATTGATCAAAAAGTATGATTACAAGGTTCCTATGCACTTGAAAAAAGAAAGAAAAATTACATCGAAAAAGAAAAAAATTACTCCTTAGGCACCGCCTTAATAGTCTCCGGCTCTGGAAGTGCGGAAGAAACGGGGGCATCACGAGCAGATGGAGGAGCTCCGGGAGGAGCCTGGGCCGCCTCAACTTCGGCAGGAGTCGAAGGAGGAGGAGGAGCGCCTTGGACTTCGGCAGGAGTCGAAGGAGGAGGAGGAGCGCCTTGAACTTCGACAGGGGTCGGAGGCGGAGGAGGGGCGGCAGAGACATCGGCCGGAGCCCCAGAAGGGTTGGAGCCAGGGTCTGGCTCTGAGCCCACTACTGCAGGTCGGAACTGAGGAAGACCCGAAAAGATGGGATGGTCCTCAGAGACCCCATACTTGAGAAGGGCCGCCTTGCACCCCATCTCATACAGCAATGGGCTCAGATCTGTGATCTGAGCCACATACTCCTCCGACGCCCAATCCACCCCGTCCTGGTAAGCATTTGCAGCCTGATCTCGCAGGATGGACTCGGCATCGGCCCTCTCTTTCCTAGAGGCCTCGAGCTCAGCCTCTTTCTTAACCAGTTCACCTTGCTTCTCGGCCACCTCGGCCTCTTTCTTGACGAGCTCGGCCTCCATCTCGGCGAGCTCAACTTCCAGTCAGGACGCCTTCCTCGCCTTGTCTTCTGCGGCGCCCCTCAGATTCTTATTTTCGCCCCGCAACTTGATGATTTCGGCCTTCGCCGCTTGCTGATCCGTGGAGTGTTGGGCGATTTTCTCCTCCGCCTTCTTGAGTTCGGCCGCGCTGGCCTCCAGCGCACTCCCTAGCTTCTTCTTCTCCTTCTCTAGCCCGGCGATGTGGGCAGCCCTTTCTGCATGCCTCTCCATCAGTACTTGGAGCCTCTGCGCGTTCTGCTAAAATGATAGAAACGGTGAGAGGGTCGGATCGGATAACCAAGAAGCGAGAATTTTAGAAATAGGAGAAAAAAGCTACCTCGAGCGACGCCTTCAACGTCTGATGGATTAAAGCCGGAGTCCCGGCTTTCCTGTGCCTTTCCATGTCCTGGGGGAGGGCGCATCCCCGGGCGAGGGCCACGACCGACTCCCAGCTGGCCCCCAGCCGCTCTCCCATGGTCATGGGCTCGTTCGGGTTGAGGACAAAGTTGGGCCTCCAGGGTGCCGGCACGGAAGGTTCGGCCTGCGCCTCCGCACCTTGGGGCCTCCCCTCCGCGCCCTCCAGGCGAGGTCTCTTCTCGGGAGGGGGCCTCTCGCCCTCCTTTCCGGCCGCCGCGGACCGAGGCCGGGCTTCCTTCTGCGGCGGGGGAGGCGGAGTCTCCTTCCCGGGTTCCACAACCCGCGGCCTGCTGTCCCGGAGCGGGCGAGGCTCCTTCGGCGGCCGAATGACCCCGGAGGGCTCCCCCGACTTCTCCTTCGAAGATTTGGCCGAGGGAGCGCCAGCTGCTCCCAACGAATTGGAAGAGGCGGCAGGGGCGGACCCCTGAGCGGCACCCGACCCACTAGGGACGTGCTTGAAGGCTGCCGGGGCTTGGCCGGCAAAAATCATTGACCCCAGGTTCTTCAAAACGGGGCGCGGCCTGTCCATTTTTTCTCCCTGGTCTCGGGGAGGACTGTCGCCAATGACTATCGGGTCCTGAGGATCCGTGGCCCGACTGCTGGTCTCGGCGGGCTCAGGCCCAACTTCCCCTATTGGCGCAAGGGGGATCTTTGCAGTCTTCCTGGTGTAAGACTGGTACCGAGGCTTGTACCCTAACAAGGAGAAGGCAGCTCGGTCGTGGTGGCCGTGGTAACGATCGATCCTCTCTAACCACGCGTCGTTCCGTTTCCACTTATCAAAACTGGCCTCTCTCCTTCTCTTCTGAATACCTGCACAAGAAAAAGGCAAGGACGTCAGCTCGGCATAAGGACAAGCAAGGGCGGTACAAATAAAACCTAGAGGGATGGGCATTTACTGGGGGGGTCCCAGGCTTCCGCGGAACCTGGATTCTCCGATCCTCCTCGGTCTCGGTCCCCTTGAACTCCCAGTTCCCCGAGACCAAAATGCGTTCATCCCTAGCGTATTTGCTGGAATCCTCTAGGGCGTTCACCAAGGGATGGCGTCTGGCTTTCACCCGGAGGTAGTAAAAGTCTTCGCCCCCTGTAGCCCTGCAGATGTCGTAGACATCCTCTATGTCATGCACCCCGAGACCGATGTCGAGAATCCAGTTCAGCTCCGCCACACCCATTATAATCTTGAAGCCGTTTGGCATTAACTGGGAGGGACAGATGTGCCATGCATGGAGGCAAGAGCGGAGGAGCGGATGAATGGGAAATCTGACCCCGCCTTCGCACACTGACACCAAGGGGAAAGGCATCCAGTTCTTGTACCGGGAAAGGCCATATGGGAGGTCCCCGACATCGTCAGGTTTAACCAAGACGTCGGCCGGAATCTTAAACGACGTCCGGAAAGCCTCTAGAGCCGCAGGACCCTCTAGCCAATGGCTATAAACCCCCATCTTTCCTAGAAGGTTAAAAAGCAAGAAAAAAGAGGCGAAAAACTGGAAAACCCCTAAAAGGCCAAAACCCTCTGAAAACAAAGGAAAGGAGGGGTGCGAAGGAGTAGCAGAGACAGAGAGGAACTCACAGAAAGGGCAAGAGGGACTGCGGAAGACAAGAAGACGGGATGTAGGAAGCTGAGGAGGAGATCTCCAGGTTCGGTGGTCCTCTGGCTTGGGCGAAGTTGCAGCGAGGTATTCAGCAATACGTTCTCCAGCTCTTCAGCAGGGTCTCCTTCTCAGACAAACGATTAGGGTAAAAGAGGAAGGAGCAAGGGGCGTTTTCGTTTTATAAAGCGACGCACCTTCTTAATTACCTTGCCAGCGCATTACTTCGATCCCGGTGAGCAGCCATTCGAACAGCTCCACGTGGCAGCGACGGTCCATCTCTCATCACGCCTCTGGTACGATATTTATCACCTTGGTCATACGAAACGACGTCCCACGTGCCTACCATAGCAAGGCAATTATGACACCCTATTCGTTGCCTAGGGCAGGCGAAAGGGCATCATGATGAGGATCCCATAAAAGCAGGATACGAAAAGACAGCCCCATCACTTCCGAGTCTTATCTCCCGACCTCGGGCGAGCCCCAAGAGGTCAAGAGATAGGGGGCAATTGTGTGGGGTCGTTTTATGCTCACTAATTCGAACGGGGGCCCATCCCCAGTCTCGGTTTAACCTTTGTCTCGGAAACCACGTGAGGTCGGCCGTAGCGCCATCTCGGGGGAACCATGAATCGAGTCTCGGCGGCCACGTCACAGGCTCCGATCTCGGTCTCAGCCTCTGCCCGACCTCGGCTCCTGTCACTCAGTCATAAATGCGGCCATAAATGCACTGCCACGACGGACGGCAAGCTGACAGACAGAGTGGGTGCCAAACCCAGATAAGAAGCACGCCTTATCTCAGGTCCATAGGTATGGGATGATGATCCGATGGGACACCCCCTTTTTCACCTACCCCCACTCAAGAGGTACGAATACACGCTGATAGGACTCCCATCCCTTCATGTGGACAGTACCATGATGACCCTCACGTCTATATATTACATGAAGGAAAGCCTTACAAGATACGCATGATCCTCCCCTCCATAAGCTGGCTTTTCTCCATTCTCTTCCAGTTCATACACTGACTTGATCGTCGGAGGGCCTTCGGCTACCCATAGCCAGGGTCTCTGACCGTTGTTTCCTTCCTTTCAGGTGACTGGAGACTCGATCCTTTCCCTTTATTCCCTTTAAAACCACAAATCAGGAGCTTGATCCTCGATTACCTAAGTCCGTAATTTTTAGGCACTTACACCTACTTACTACTTAGATTGCTCGTTCAAAGCTCGATTTTGATGGATGGATATGAAATCAGATGAATATGTCGAAGACTGTAGAGGTTTTTGATACGGGTCAAAACTCGAACCCCTTATTGATGGTACAAATATGGTTAGTGATATCATTAAAACTGTTCGATCCAGTTAGGCAGAAGAACCAATCCAAAATAGATCAAATATGAACCTTTTTCTTAAAGTGCACAATTTAGATGATTTATAACTTGGTATAAGTTTAGATGAATCTAAGTAGTCATTAGCTTTGTTAATCAAATTCTAGAAAAGCCAATATTACCTACATGTCAACAGTCAATAGCGCATATTCACCCCTCAGCTCCCTGTAAATCATAATTATAACGATTTGGAGTTACTTACGTCAATAGCATCCACTCATAGACTTAATCCCTTTGAACGCATCTATATATACTCTTTCTTTTTTCCTCTGGATGGCTGACACAAGTCCAGTACAATCCCTTTCAGGCTTTCACACACCCAGTTCTCCTTGAATTTGCAATGGTCATAATCTTGCACGATTATCAACATCAATCGCCATTGATTTTTAAAAACATAAGATCGTGTAGTATGATACATAGTTGTCAAGTTTTCGAGGCATAAAACCAGGAGTCAGGTCATTTGAACAGCGTGATATTGCATGTACCTTGTACACCTATAGTTTGTGTCCATCAATCACTCACCCTTACCTTCCTTTATTTTCAACATTTCATGCATCCGGAGGATTGTCATAAGAGGCTGGATTAAATAAATCTTTCCAATTCAACATGCACCTCAGCTTTCATACTATGGGCCACACAAAGGTTGGACAAAACAAACAAACGATTCTGATTCCATCCTCAACTTGTGTGGGCCCACTAGAGATGGTACGTACGTAAGCATCTTCCATTCCTCTCTCCTGCACTCCCCAGTCAAAACTCAAAGAGTACCTACCACAAAGGTCACTCTCCCTAATATCCGTTGAGAGGAAGTTTCGAAGGCCCCTTTCCCAAGGAAACACACATGGGCTCTCCATGGAAAAGCTGATTATCATCAATCCCCCCACCACACCACACCACACCACACCACACCACACAACCCCACACCACACCACCTGTATCGAGGATGAATGTGATTGGTCGTTGTGGGTTGCATGGCATCTGACACTGCCTCACACTGGCAGCATCAGGAAAAAAAAAAAATTTCTCTTTTCGATCGGACGGTTCAAAGCTGTTGACTGACTGCTACCAGTACTACCCCCGCACCACCCCGCAATCAAACCTCTCTTGCCTTCGAAGGTGACCGAGATTTTCATGCACGTGTAACACCACAAAAACAGATGCCACACGACACGTGCCATGCATGCGAGGATGTAATCGAGTGGGTCTTGAGTTTTGACCCATCATTGCATATTGTGAATTTCTCTCATAAATTTCAAGGGATGATCACCAAGTACTTTTGTCAAGTAAAACGGCCCGCAGTCCATGGTAGGCTGTAGAGTACAGTGTGTGCATCCGGATCTTGTGGGGTCCACTATGTAATGAGAAATGATCTTACTCTGACATCCATTCATGTATAGTGCCCAGGACAGCTATGCATTTAATTCAACTGCACAGCCTCAGCCTTCTTTGATTGTGTATTGTGTGCCACTGTCTAAAATTTCACTTTCATTTTAAACACCCTCAATTTGGAAATCGCCAGTAATCAAACTCAGCTATTGTATTTTGTACTTTTGTTGGAAAGAACCAATTGAATTTGGTTAGAGATAAGACTGGACTATTAGAGATTTTGAAAGGTTTTATTATGGTTAGGCATAAAATAATTTGAAATTGTTATGTAGTATTTTTTTTAGAAGTTCACATATATAATGTAGAATATCACATGAATTGCGCATTACTCTCTTTTAAGTAAATTAGTCTACTCCTTCACTAAATGTGGAGTGTTACATAATCAACGTGGATCAATAAAGAATGAGACCTTTGCAAGTTTATTAAGGTAAAGCTTTGTTTGCATCATAAACAAACAGTCAGGCAACATGGATCTTTTTTTTATTCTTGCTATAGAAATTCAAAAGAGGATTCAACGTTGTAATATGAGGAATAACTTTTCTTGCCGCAGTATCATATTAACTCATTTTTTTTATTAGATAAATAACAAAAGTGATACAAAGGAATTGTGGGATGATGTGAATAAAATTCAATTACATGGTTTGCTGCCACAAGCACACAATCACTTTAACCTATAATATCACATTGTCCATGGCATGTTTACGGTTTTCAACCATTACATAACTGTGCTGATTGTTGAAAGAAATGGTTATGATAGGCCGAATATAAAGGTCAAGATCATCATTTTTACTATGCCCTTTTTTTCAGAGTGATCAATTCGTATCTCATATAATTATTTCGGTGGGTATAACCAAAATTAACATGTGCCCACCCACCCACAAGTGTGGGTTCAGACATGGGCACATGATAAAGTGGGGCTCCAACAATTCAGATGAAAGCACATGAAGTGGGGCTCCAACAATTCAGTGAACATGGTTGGTTGGTGTGGAATGGGAGGGAAACTGCTACCTGTTGTGCATACACATAAAATCTCCACGGAATATCATCACATAATGAAAAAGTTGATAAAAATGCAGACTGGGGGACCATCACCATGCAGTAGTAGTACAGAGGAGCAGTGCTGCAGTGATGACACGTCGAGGAACGGAGGCCGTTGAGATTCGGCTCCTTATTTTCCCAGGTACTCTGACTGTGATGCTCTGTTGACTGTTCCTTCTCCTTCTGCTCTCTTTTTCTGTATATGATTCAATCTTGTTTTGTAAATGCAGTCCCTATCTCTCCTTCTCTTTTCTTCCTGTCAAGTATGCATGGTACGCGGATAGGTACCTCTCAATGCCTTAACAGGGATTTGCAAGAACCAAAATGCCCACATAGTCCTTCACTGGTTCTTTCTCGGCTATTGACCGAAGGTAATTTAATTGATCACTGCATAAAAGGAGTTTCTCTAATGAAGATTTTTCTAACCCATGGCCCAGAAGTAGTTTTGCCAGCAATCAGTTTCCCTAAAAATGTAGTTATGTGCTAGCTGTGTGCAACTCCGTTGATAGCAAAGAACAACTTCTCTCACCTTCGGATAAATGAGGTCACTCAAATGGATGAATTCAAATTTACATGTAAAAAATTAAAGGGGCCCAAAGGGTGTGATGCCACTGTAATTTCTTTGGAATGTATTTTACAGCAATAGCCCATCAGGGCAGTGGGGGATTGAGAACCATAAATCCGAATCCAGGTATCAGTCTTACCAAAATGGATGCCACAAGGAGCATATAAAGCGTAAACACACTCATAGTTGAATGGTGTTGACATCCTACACATACACAGGGATCAATCCATGGGTCCTAAGTTAGAGAATCACTCACTCCTCCACCAGTAATGAAAAAAATTTTAAAAATCAGTCCCTGCACTTGAATTACTAAGATCCAAATGGGCCCCGAGTATCTAGTGCTTGGTGGCCAATCATGCATGAATGCTTACTCACAAGTAGGGTTGTAAATGGATCCCCGATTCTCCGATTACCCGAAGGTTCCGACCCGTTAGATTTCAGGTCTGGGTCCTTATTTTGGTCCCGATAAGCAAATGGTTCCGGTTCCGGATCCTTTTTTTGGAACCGATACCTAAACGGGTCCGGTTCCGAATCCACAGTGGCTCAGACCCGTGGACCCGAGACCCGACCCAATATACACTAACATAAGGTAACTTTCGTATATGAAAATAGAATCCTTTTTACTTTTCTACTTTCTGAGTTTTTTGGTTAAAAGTGCATGTTATTGATAGACAAAAATCACATTAGTGTTTGCAGGTGATCCAATTGAAATATGGAAAAATCATAAATTTTTTAAAAAGAAAAATACATTTATTAGCCTAGACTCGGAACCATACTCGGAACCAGAACCAAACCCGCCTCACAAATGGTTCCGGTTCCGGTTCCGGTTAAAATTATCGGAACCGGTTCCGGAACCAGTTTCCTGGTTCCGATCCGGGTGGACCCGGACCGGAACCGACCCGTTTACAACCCTGCTCACAAGATAGGTCAGGGGTTTAATTGGCAATACCTGATAGTCAAAAGAATATGAACCCTTTGCATTTTTAAGGGCGGAACTGCCAAAATTTTGTAGAGAAACATAGAAGTTCAAAAACTGAGGGGAAAACCCTTGGCAAATGGTTCGAGAATAAAGTGTACTAGGTAAAGTTTTAGAATGGATTCTCACTTCCTAGGAATTAATTACTAGGATGATAGGATGAAAAAAGAGAAAAAATTATCACTTCTTGAAAGTAAAATCTCATTTAAAAAAAAAAAAAAAACCATTTCACCAGATGATCTCATCAAACCACGTTTCTCCTCAAATGCACCACACCAAGCAGTTGATTACAGGTTCGACTGTTGGATTCAGTTTGACACCACTAGGGATTGATTGCTTGCTCAAAATCCTTTGGAATTCATGGCTAGTGAGGTAAGAAGTGAAGGATCAATGTACATGAGAATATCAATTTTCTATAATAAATTTACTCGGATGATAAGTGGATGACGGCTTTTCATAAAAGAAAGGGCTATTTGATAGAAATTTATTAATGTACTCCGTTGGCCTTTCACATTTAACCCCCTTGATAGATATATGTTGTTAAAAAAAAATCAGAATTTCCTCACCAGCTGAAACAAAAGAAGCCCTAAGATTCAATCACCTCCTTTTTACTGCATCAGAACTCATTTTAAGTGGCATATATATCAATAGGATGATCAATTGTACTCAATTTAGTTAACATACCAATATAACTCGAAGGAAAAAAATGACTTGCACGGCCTTGAGTTTGACCCCACAGCTTTAAAAGGCACTTTGTCTCGTCGCCACTAAAAAGCTTCCAACTAGGATCCAGAGTTATATAGGAATGGAAGGTGCAATTGCTTTCACATATTAGAGGGTCTGCCTTCACTAGCCCCATTATGGCAGAACTTTATTTGCTGATGTCTCATCAAAGGATGTTTATATGTGGCATAAGAGCAATAAGGGAATCCCCACTTTATACAAAAAAAAAAAAAAAAAAAAGTGGGGAATCCCTACCAAGTGGGAAATGTTGAATTGATGACAAAGTAGACAAGGAGAAATCTAATAAAGATATAACAAAAGAATATTTTTACATATTTTGAAATTTACTATGAAAAAGTATGCAACAAAAAGCTAGGTAAAAAGATTCCAATTTGAAGAGATTAGATTGGTTATTCCTAGCAGAAAGATGCATCTAAATTGTTTTACATAATAAAGGAAAATGTGCATAACCCTGTAAAGACGTTTTGATGAGAAGGAAAGTAGAGTTTTTTTCCAACATTTTATCAGCCTTTCATCTTTATCTAAACCAATTTTAAAGTCATTTATGTGAATTATAGGACCAAAACGGCATAAAAAGAAATCTTTAATTTTCATTTCTCATAGAAAATAAAATCATTGTAGAATAATATACTGCCTCTAGAGCATAAATGATGAATAGGTAAAAACCCTTTTCCCTGGTGAAGTACTTTCTCCCATGGCATTTTCACCACATCTAATTTTGGTCGGAAAATAATTGTACAAGAATGATGCCATGGGCAACAGAACCACAAAGATGTGGAATGCCATCACAAGGCACATGCCAGATGCAGCATATGGAGAAGTTCTGTCACATGAAAGGAGTCAAGGACCCCCCCCTGTAATAGAGTCATGTCCAAAATAAATGGATGGTTGAAATAGATTCTACAGTAAGCCCACATTTAACATGTATTTCCAACTTACTTGATAATTGATTGGCAAAACCTCTATCTCTTTTTCTATGAAAGAATGGAATCCCCTATCTGATCTTTTTCTAGAATGGAATCTCCCATCCCACGTTTACTAGTGGGTGGTTAACTTTTACATCTCAGAACACAAGGTCCTACATGTTCTTTAATTCCTCCTCTCTTCAGAGACAGGAAAATAATCTTGATGCTGGTAAAAGGAATGAGTTCAAGTTCTTTCGTCCCATGTGGTTGGAGTACTTGGATGAAAAAAAATTAATGCGTCAAAATCTTTAATTCCAAGAGACAAGATAGGGGGTACAAGAAAACTTTGTCCCCTTATATTGGGAGGAAGAGGAAATTTAAGAAAATCTAGCTTCTCCTTGAAAAGTTGTTAAATTACCCTTTCTTTTTTTTCTTTTTTTTATTTTTTTTTATTTTTACTATCGGAGGGTTCTCAACTCTTTAGCTAGACTAATCCCTCTTGGCTCAGAGAAAAACCGAGTAAACTCCCCTATAACCCTAGTGTGGTAGTGTAGTTTCGAACCTACAATCTTCGGGTGCAACTTGTGGTCCTAAGCCAACTCAGTTGTCCCTTGGGATTAAAATTTAAATTATCCTTTCTTGAACTTTGCTTTCTCCATCGCTTGAATCCATCTTGTGATGACATCAAGATTTTATCACTTGAAATTTTCAAGATCTCATCAGCTAAGCAGTTGTTAGTCATGGAGCCTGCTAAATCCCCTTGATAAATGGGTCTCATTATACGTAAACAATTGAAGAACTGCAAGTTGGTCATCTGGGGCTCTTGGCAATAGCATCGCATCCATTGCTGACTTATGGCACTCCCTTTTGTCAACTACATAATGCTTCTCACCTTGACCAATGGACAAAAGATCAGGTTGAGAGTTTAACCTTGGTTATGCTAACAAATCACTATAATGGTGTTGTCACAAGTCTTATGATATACAATCCCTGAATCCCTCCACTTTAATTACAATGAGTTGTGTATGAAGAATAGGATTCTATATCTCGTGATGGAGATTACCTAGTGCTGATATATAAGATTAGTCGACTACACGGGATGGTTTTTCTTTCTTTTTTTTCATTTACAAGGGATTCGATATCAGGCACCCATGCACATAACTCATGTTCTCTGCATTCTATTAGCAACTCAGTTTTCTACTTATTTCTGGAGACTGCATAAATAATTTTCCAAGAAGATGGATCGCAAGAAAATATCATGCTATTGCCGCTGAGGGCCTGTTTGTTTCATTTAATTGAATACATAGGAATGGTAAGAATTCTACTTTAAAAGTGGTTAAGATTTAAGAAACAAGTGTGAGTTTCCAAAAGTGACCTTGGAATTATCTTCCCTCCAATGAAAAATGAATGAGGCGGAAATAGGAAAACCACCACTCTAGTAATTTCAAATTCAAAGAAATTGAAGGTACATTGGATTATGAATATTATGTATTAATTTCATATGTACTACATGCAAGGAAAGAAATCGCACCAAGTATAAAAATAGACCATATCAAAAAGGAATATAAATAAGGAATATTGCATGTACAATTGCTTTTAGACTTGACATTTATCCTTAAACAGTCGAAATTTAAGTATTTTCCACAAAAGTATTCGCACAATATCTTAAGACCTTGTACGACGGCTCTATAGAAGATATTTAAACTTAAAAAACAAAAATATACTAAGGATAGTCATACACTCAATGTCACTATAAATAAGAATGGTCCAAAAGATCAATCAGTATGGGCATTTGTAAGCATTCACTATAGCAGTGCTGATGATTTATCACTGACTTTTTTTTCATGCCAGCAATTTCAACATTGAAATAGACAATTATAAGTTTCTTATAACAATGATCTTATATCAATATTCTAATCTACTAGTTCCATTGCATTTCTTGGAACCAGGCCAAGTATCATATGTTTATTGTCAAGAAATAATTGCTTGCGTTGCATTGACATTTTCCTTGGAGACATCCAATTATGGTTGCTCTTCCTTGGACATGTGGCGATATGATGGGTCCATCTGCTTAGAAATCCACCAAAAGTTAAATGTTATTGGACATTTTTAGTATTTTGATCTCAGGCCATTACAGAGACAACGTGAAAAGATTTATTTCGTTTGACTTTAATCTTCACGTATATCAGATGTATAAGAATATGCAATGGGCAGGTTTCTTAAACATGATCATTAACAGGTGTTTTCCCATTGTTACACAGAAAATATTATTCATTCAAAGGTTTCAGAGCTAAAGATACAATGATAAATATATGAAAGTTACAAATCATTTTCCCACCCTTGGTGGTAATTTGTTTCTCATCCTCCCTCTTGTTATATTAAATTTCACCAAATCTAGAATATTTTGACAGTCTCATCCATCCTCTACTATTTTTTTTAAGCATTTTTTGTTGATCATTCCCTCATATCTTCTACCTTTCACATTCTCCAGCTGATCTAATTTTCTATGTAAATGATTCAACTCTCTGAGACTTGGCCACTCTTTGCTAGCCGAAAAAAGCAACCTGCTGCTACACTACACTAGTCTTATCCTCATTTTATCAGCCATCGAGAAACACCTCCACCCAAACAAAACTACTCGAAGCCTCGACAACAACACCAATACATTAAACGGAGATCAAATAGATGCTCTGGTGGTGTTCTCGATATATCTCGAAATGCAACATGAGAGAGGGATCGCTGGTTCCAAAAATGTTTGGCTACCCTTTATAACCTTTTTTCGTATTTCAAGCCCAGAGGCCAAAGCTCCAAAAGGACTGATCAAAAGGTCAAATGCTCGGCAGAAATAGAAGCATCATTTGCAATCATGACAGTGGAAAGAAAAAAATTTTAAAACCTCTGGTCTGGTGTCGGAAAGCTAACCAAGTGAAAAGAAAGACCAAGACTAATAAAAAACCCAGGTGGGTTTTCTCAGCTTTGTGAGGAAAGAAACAATGTCACACTACTCATCACCTGCTACTGCTGTTTACACGATTCTGCTCCCCTGTCCCTCGGTACTACATACACATACACATGCAACTACTACAAACAGGGCATTTTTTTTCTCCTAACTTTGCAGTTACATACAGTGTGTAAGGCCTATAAAAAAAACCCTTCCTGGAGATGTTAGTAGTTTGAGCACTTCCCCTTGGGTGGAAGCCGGATATGCAGGGGAAATACTTTTCAACGAGGCCCTTCTTTTCTCTTCTTTAGTTGCTATCCACAGAGCTGAAAATCTGATAAACAGCTCTAGCTATCTCGTCAGCTGACCCTAGCTTACACCCCTCTTCAATCTACATCCAAAACAATCAACAAACAGAAACTAGGGTTAGTCAATAATGTTAAAGGTCAGTCAAACCTTTGACCACACAATGTCAGTGCACGGTTGCAACACCCTTGATCTGGTGGGCCACAGATTACTTTCTATCTGGCCCACCACCCCAGAAAAAAAAAAAAAAAAAGCAACGTGAACTGGGTTATGTAATTTAATTACCTTAAGACTGAAGGAGTATAGAACTGAGTGTTCTAAGGAGGTGATATTAAGGTGTAAGATGGTTAAGAAGAGGTCTTCCAAAGCAGCAATGGCACTGAGAAGCTGTCCGGGCCTATTTCGAGATAGGATTTTGAGATTGGCATGCGTTTGGATGACCGTCACTTCGATATTAGCCAAACTTTCAGCAGTGGAGTCGCTTCCACCACCTTCCAAATAGCTACTTGAAATGAAATTGAGATGGGGTTGTTGAGATGAATAGGCTGTGTATTGAGGTGAGGAGAAGAAGCCGCTAAAAGGGGTAGCAGAGACCGGATTGTAGCCTTCTTCTCCTGATTTTCGCATTTGCTTTTGAGCCTGCAGTGATTGTAAGAGCTGTTCTAGCTCTTTTACGAAGTCGATGGCGCCTCCCACTATCGAAGCTTGGTCTCCCTGAGAATAACAAATAAAAGAAAGAAAATTTATATGAATTGGCTATTAAATTTACTCTGGTAACCATTCCTACATCAAGGCTTCTTCCGACCAATTCACTCTAATACCATGTTAAATTTCCTCAGGCTAACTAATCTTACTAAAACCTTGAGACTTTAGTAGAGACAAAGGAAATAGCTTTCAACAATGATGCTTGAATCTATTAATGAGGATGGTTAGGATTTTTGGGGTTGGCTTACTCTTTGAATGTAGGAAGATGGCATTAATGAGCGAAGAGCCGTGAGATGAGCATTCATCTGCTTCCTTCTGTTGCGTTCTACGGCAATGTGGGTCATTCTTTGGCTCTCGACCTCTTCGCTGTTCTTGAATGGCCTCGTTCTCTTACGCTTCTTCTTCTCCCGGGCGGGAGGCGGATTCGCGAATTGGGGGTTTGTTTGGTTGCTAATTTGGATGGAAGACGAGCGTGCGTGCTTGTAAATCTCTGGGGAGTTGGGTTCTAGGTTGCAGAAGGAGCTTACAACTTCAGGAAATGGTGATGAATGTGGATGGGGGTGCTCTTTTGTTTCGGATTTAACAGGGGAATGCGATTCTGAGACATGGGTAACGCAGCTTTCGAGTTCTAACGGCGGAACTCGGGAGTCTGGTTCGTGGAAGTGGGTGGTTGTATTCGGCCTTTTAAGCTGTTCCAGTTTCAACAGAAGCTGGAAATTGGGTTCTGATGATGGCATTTGAATAACCGGCATTTTGTCTTCTCCATAGCTTGGGCTGGAGAAGGGTTCTACAAATCTCATGCTTTCTGCAGTTAGAAACGACCCAAAAGCGAAATTCAAAGCATTTCCTTGCTCCAAGCACTCTGAGTTCATATTCTCCCCAATAAACTGCAAACCCAACAAAAAAAAACACAACATCAACAGAGAAAAAGTATAAACAAAAAAAAATCTGAAATGGATTTTACTCCTGGGGCCTCAAAAACCAAAAAGAAAAAGAAATGCAGCAATTGGGTTTTCTCCTACACTCGAAATTCGAACAACCCAAGAAGAAAGTGAGGATGAAGAAGCAGTCTCTTTCGAAGGTTTAATGATGAGCCTGTCTTACAGAGGGGGATGGAATAGAGGAATGTAAGACAAAGCAGAGGGTTTTACTCTCAGAACATTAACCTCCACATTGAATGAAAGTCGCACAAGAAGTAACTGCAATCCTAGAAACAGAGAGTTCAAAGGGGAGAGAGAGAGAGAGAGAGAGAGAGAGAGAGAGAGAGAGAGAGAAGCAAAAGAGCATTTAAGTTCTAACTTACGTGGGGGCTGATGGGTCCGTGGAGCCTCTCCATGGCAGCAACAGCAATCACAGAAGGGGTACTGAGGATTGGAGTTCTAGTACTACGTATAAATCCCACCCAACTCTCTTCTCAGTTCTTCCTCAGCTGGAACAGCAACAGATTAATAATAGTCTCTCCCAAACGCCAACATTCGATATGGAGAGAAGAGCAGCATCAATAAATGCCGGCAGGGAAGAGCAGATCCCATATATTCCTTCCTTTCTTAAGCTGGGGACGCCTCTTTATAGGGAAAAATATTAAATGCTGTGAGCAGTGAGGAAAGATGGTAGAAACTGAAAGGGAAGGGGACACTGAAGAAAATAGAAGGTGTGAGGGAGATGTGATTATGGAGGATGGAGAGGAATACAAATGACAGATGATGTGGGCGAGACTTGAGAAACACAAGGGTGAAAATTACCCTCTGCTTTCTTTAAATAATAACCACATGAAAGGTAAAAGATAATGCTTTGGGTAGGTGAAGATTTGGAAACAAACCCAGCAATTGGAGGTTTGGGAATTCACAGGATTTCTGGGCCACCCATCCAGGCCTCCAAGTCCAGCGGCATTTAAAATCTAATGTCATTGGGGGTACTTTTACATCCAAACTGCTCAAAATGGCTGCCTTATTAAATTGATATTGGGGTCAAATTTCAGTGTGATTGTGGTTGGGCTTACTGTCACATTCACATATATTTTGAGCCTTTTTTTTTATTTGAGAAATGGGTCATGGATTCACAAGGATGGATGGTTTTAGTTTCTCCTGATTCACTTAATTGGGGCGAGTGGCAAATCTACTACAGTCCACATGCATAACCAGAATAGAAAATTGTCTGGCCAATTCCCTAATACTGAAGTCTAGTAACCCTACACTTAAAAAGCTTAGAAGTCCGTGGGTCGGTACTTGGTTTAGGATTCCAATTAATAAGACAATAAGATCCCATACCGACATGTCCATTTGGCGTCCACTTTAACCGCTTACAGTTACTATTCCACTTTACTCTATCAAAAAGATTTTCCTTTTATGCACCCTACTAATTGTCCAAATGTGATCAGTTTGACGGGGACAAGATTTTGATTGATGAAAAAAAAAAAAATGGGGTACAAATTCAAAGGATTTCATGGATCTAAGGGCCCGTTTGGATGTCAACAGAATAAAATATTTACATATTTAAATATCGTAAGAATAAAATAGTATAGAATGAAATTGAGAAGCAAACATGTTACACCCCGACCCAAACTAATCATGATTAAGGCTAATTAATTTATGTTAGTGCTAATTAAGCATCGATAAATGGATTAATCAAGGTTACTGACCAAAGAGAGACAATTAGTCTCAGATGATGCATTAAGCATAATGAAATGAAATTGAGTTGGTTAAAATGAGTTTAGAATCAAGCAAGGTAGACTAAGGACTTTTTCGTAAATACGGGTTTTCGCATATTTCGTCGAATACAGGAATCCTGGATACCAACGTGTGTATCTCGAATAGTACGTTAACTTTCTTAATAAACGCGATTCCATTTGACCTCAAATGGGTCAAATGAGGTTTCATTTGACTCAAAATGTAATAAAGATTAATAGGAGGGGGCTTTAGTGTGAAGTGTCCTTATATTAGAATGAAATGGATCCTTCATTCATTTTCACTTCAACAAAACCCTAGACACCCTTTCTTTTCTTCTCGTTCCATTTTCTCTCCATCTAGTGTGAAGATTAGAAGAGTGCCAAGTGATTGGAGTGGAGTAGAACTACTTCATCTTCTTCCTCAAGTCATTTCCTCCATTTTTGAAGAGTTGGAGCTTGGAAGAGAACTCAAGATCTCCTTACTTGGAGCCACAAGTAAGTAGTTGGTCTTACCTTAGGATTTTCAAGTTCTATTAAGTAGATAGAAGTAGTGTGTAACACAAATAGCTCATAGATTTGTGTATTTCATATTTTCTTGGAATTTAGGGTTTCATTGGGGGTTTTCATCTCAAAAGCAAGCTAAGCAAAAGGCTTTGAATTAACTAAAGTTCAAAAGAGGCAAGTATATACATTTCTAGTAATTTGTGATTTTATAGCACTTGTATGAACTCAAAGAGTTCAAAAATATGGATTTTGTTCAAAACTTCTGAAGTTTGAAAATGAGCTTCTGGGTGAATTTCGGCTAACCGCGGGGTTAGCCGTCAGAAATCCCCAGTTTGGCGAACTTCTGGAAAGCTGACTGTCAGCTAACCGCCGAATGGGATTTCGGCTAGCCGAAATTGGGATAACCGCTGAGCTGACCGAAATTGAATCAGAAATCCTTGTCAGAAAAATCAGCTTCTGGAAAGCTGACCGTACGCTAACCGAACTTGGTTCGGCTAGCCGCTAACAAGGTTTCGGTTAACCGCCAAGCAGCCGTCGAGGTAACCGAACTTGACCAAATTATTCATAGTAAGGAAAATTCTGGCCAATCGATCGGACCGTTAGTGATTTTTGGGTTTTACGTGAACTAGGATCGCTTATGTGATCATAGATACTCCTCATGTAGTTAAGACGAGGCGTAAGGTAAATTGTGACTAATCTAAATGGAAAGCCTAGTCGTTGAGACTAATATTAGTGATATCTAAACTTTCGTAAGTGTTAGCTAAGGTTATCTAATGCACAATCTAATTAAAGTAATGTCATCCACAGTAACACGTGCATTGATAACGAGCGTTTCACTCATTGTTTGGTTTAGATAATTGTTTAAAAGGGCATTACATAGTGGTTTCTTAAGATCATTATTGAGCCACACTGAATTGATATTAAACTCACACTGAATTGATGAATGATAGCTAAATATGACACTGAATAATGAATAGTTATTAAAGGTAACAATGAGTAAATGATTAATCCTGCTGCAGTAGATGGATTCTGGGGCGTTCCGGAGCTCCGTGGTGATGCTAGTTGTCCCTGGCCCGGACACTAGTAAGTCTCACATATTCCGATCATATCTATGGGTATTAATTGATACCTTCCATTTAGAAGATGAATCCTTCCTTTGAGGGAAGATGGTAAATTAAATGAAATGAAACGAATGAATGAAAGTTATGGTAGTGACCATCTCGTATGTTGTCATTGTAGAAATTATCTGGACTTGTTTAGAATTGGAATTGTTATTAAATAAATTGAATGAATTCAGTATATGTATGAACATGTGCTATTACTAGATCTGTTTATATATTGTTGAACCGTCGTGTTCACTAGTGTTATTGATGGCATTACAGGCCCGATTGCCCCTACCGGTGCAGCTGCGCCTCCGGCGCCAGCGGAGGAGACCGCTCCGGTTCCTCCAGGAGAACTAATCGAATGGAATGGACGGAATACATTTGATAGGGGTATTCGAGTACGAAAAGAATTATAACATTTTGAGAAACGTTTTGTAGGGTCATTTTGTACATTCATTTTTGGAATGTAAGTAATTGATTTTTGTATGGTGTTAGATATGCACCGATTGACGAACTATGATGGAATGATACATGTATAAAGACTTTATTTTTGTATATATGTAAATTCGTAAATTGATATTGTCAAATGTATATGTTTCCGCAAAATTTGTGTATTTGACAGGTTTATTGAGAATGATATCCCTTGTGGATTCCGATTAAACTTCGGTTAATTCGGAGTTTACGGGAGTAAGTATGGGCTCACGATTAGAGGTTATCGTAATTCAGGCCCGGATCGTCACAAACCCCCCCCCCCCCCCCCCCCCCCAACACCGGTTTTTTTTTTTTTTTTTTTTTTTTTTTTAACTATACCGTGGCACCCCTACACAGTGTGTTATAGCCATGTAGATAGAATGTTACGGTACCAAATTGATTTGATGTCGAGCTGTGCAATAGTTGGAGTGGGTCTCGGATATGGACGGTGCATTGTGTTCGACTTGTGTTGCATACGGTGGCAAATTGCTCGCTGTTATCTAGCTGGAGAGAGAGATTCTGGATGTTGGGTTGCTGTCTAGTTTACAAGCAGCCGTGCACCGTTTGGATGGCAGCCATGTCTAGCAGCAGCAGCGACAGAGAGTCGTGGGAACACTAGGGCCACGCTTCCAGAGTCTACAGGGCACCTGACACATTGTGTGCCACTCTTTTTGTTTTTTAAACCAATATTCCTTGTCTCAACAACGTCTCAAACGACCACTTACCTCCTCTAATAAGAGCTTGCAGCACTCTGGATTTGAATCCTGAACATGCCACCTTCAAAGGACATTATCATTTCACCAGAGAGTAATTCTCAGCCCCTATACAGGTGTACCAAAAAATGAAAGTATGCTGAGTCCTTGCATGACTAAAATTTAATTTTATAAGTGAGCTAAATGCTCATGGTTGCACTTTTAGGTGCATGTATATAATGCATATATATACTATGCTATACATCTAGAAAAATGGCTGTCAGTATAGCCGCATGGTTCCTCCCGAGCATAACTAATGGGTAGGCTTGGATGGGTCACTGTCATACCCCTCTAAGTGGGCCCAACTAACCCAACAGCCCCCTGCACTCGGGCCCATCCCTTATCTATAAACACACTCCTGTGGGCCCCACCTGGTGAGGGTGTTGGATAGAGGAGGTGTGGACTAAACTGAGTGACCATTGCAATTAAGTTATCAAACTCCTACATTTTTTAAGCTTTAAAGCGAAATTCGTCCAGCTTTTCATTTTTAGTTAAACCCTGTGGTGAATGAAGTTACAATTATCATCATCTTGGGACCTGTCCTAACTTATCGGATGTACTGGTGATAGATGGGCCCTGTGAAAATGTAAAATAACAAACAAATGGTGATAGATGGGCCCTATAAATGGTATCCATTTATAAGGTCCTTTATTCACTAGCTAATATATATAAAAAAAAAAAAACTCCATTACCTATTTATTACATTTTTCTAAAGAAGTTCTATATATAGATGCTCTTAAATGTCTAAACTTATAACCTTATAAGTTGTTTTCAGTTTCAGCAAATCATTATATATATCTAGGCTCCATCCACTTAGTTACCTTGCACAGTAATAAATTTCCTTTTGCTAATTTTCAATCAATTTGTCTCAAAACTTTTTAAAAAGTTAAACTTATCTAGAAGTCATGTTTTATGTAACTGCTTTCTATTTGGCTGAACAGTTGTATGCATCATCCTCAAACAAAATACACTGGCAAACTTCAACTTGAGTTTTTTGTTTTTAAATTATTTGATTCCAAACATGATTTAGTTGTCGTAAACCATTGAAGAAATTGATTTTTATACTTTCTTATGAGGCCTTAATCTGATGTAGAGTTTACATTTAAGAAAGCTGCTATTGTTCAGTTCCCAATGCCACTTCTTATCATTGTTGTAATTAGTTAGTTTTTCAATCATTTTTTTTTTCACTTCTTATCATTGTTGTAATTAGTTAGTTTTTCAATCTTTTTTTTTTTTTTTTTGAAAACGATAACAAAGATTTCATTAAAAGAAAGAAGAAAAGAATACATCAAAACTTAAAGAAAAGAGGAGTTGGAAGATGCAAGAGAGAAGCACCAGCCACAACTCTAATTACAAGTAGGATAGAAGTGTCACTAAATCATTCTAGAATGGATAGAGATGGAGGAAGAAGAAATGATTTTTTTTTTCTTTTTTGTCATCTCTCTTATTCTTTGCCCTTTCTCTCTCTCTCTTTACCCCCCTCTTTTCGCCTTCAATGTTTAGTCCTAGTGGAGCTGGATTGTCAAAATTAAAAACGAAATAAGAACAAAATAACTAGATAGGTCCTATAAGATCCTATTTGCAAAGGGAGAGGTTGTTCTTGTGATCGATCCTGTTGAGTAAGAGAAAGAGAGACTGTTGAGTCTTGACTGACGCAACCATGCACACTACACAATATTAGAATAGACATTTATCACAACATGTCCATGCAACTCACTCTCAAAAGACGCACAAGAGAGAAGTGAGCGATCCATAATTCCAGAATCAAGTAGTCCCTTTAGCCTCAATCAAGGACGTATGTTTAAGGCCTTTTTTAACTTTCATTTTGTAGGACACTTTCACATTCACTTATAACTCCACTTTATTTCTACAAAAGATGCACACAAACCCTGGCACACTTTCTTTGATACGAATCCTGATTGGTTGGATTCCTTGTCTACTCAGCACTCACAAGGCCTTTTTTGTATCATTTCTAGTCGAAAAACTGCAGATGTTTTCCATACGTTACTTGGATGGTCTTTCAATAACCAAAAACATCGGTTGCCCAATTGAGATTGGACCTGATGTTGGTATCTGAATTGCCCTTTTTGTATGGCTATGGACCATGGATAGAGCTCTAGTGGGATGTGTACAAATGCATTTTCATGTACAATCACATGGCTCTCAGATGCCTTTTTGCCAACGACAATGATTTTGCTTCCCTTCCCTTCTCCCATGATTTCATTTTCCAGCTAGCATAAAAGGCTGGTAGAGATTAAGGTGACTTCTCATCATGAGATTTTTCATTTTTCATTTTCTGGCAGCCCATTTCATTCATTGTATGAGGAAAATGGACCATGTTGGCAGATTGGATCCAGGTCCACTGCTTCACCTTTTTTCAATCAGTTTCTCTTCAAGTGAGACAGAAAGCCAATGAATATCAAGTGCTACATGGCGACTCAGCGTGGGACTGGACCTGGCCCAAGGACCAATTTTGGGCTGAAATCATTTCATATCTCATATCTGTAAGCATGAAGGCTGATTCTGGATGCCGAACTGATGGGTAGATGACTTCTTCTGCGAAGCTAACTCTGTTCAGAAGCCCTAAAAATGGCTCGCCTTTTTGGCTTAGTATTTGACTAGTGGGCTAACCTCAGTCTTAAGCTCTTGAGAAGGACCCAGTCATCGTTAATGATAAAAAACGGTGGAAATGAACAACCCTCGGGAAATAATTTTAAGGGCACTTTCTGTAATGCTGCCAAAGAGGGAACCCACACTTCCTCTTTCGATGTAAAGTCCCACATCGCTTATGTGAGTATCCGAAGATTAGGCTATACGTGTGGACTCCTCTTTATCTAATCTAACGTGTTTTGGGTACTCCAATGGGGCCTAGAAACAAAGTCATGCCGGTACGTGCAGAGGCGGAACTGTGTTGAGGCCCGGGGCCAGAGCCTTTGAAAAAGTTTTTTTTTTTTTTTTTGAAAAAGTCTTTTAAAGCACCAAAATGGGCCCCCCCAAGGTTTTTGGATTTTTTTTCTAAGTTAAACCCCACCCCACCCCGGTCCCCACTCCCAACCCTTTTAACTTTCGAAAACCTCTCCAGACTCCAGTCTTAAGCCCTAACCCTCTTCAGCTCTTCCTTCTTTGTTTTGTTCGTCTCCTCTTTTTTTCCATTAATCTCTCATCTTTAATGGTTAAAATTTTGCACGCCGTCTTCTCTATGTTCAGCATTTTTAAGGAACAAAATCATGGTTGAACTTATAACTATGTCAAAAATGAAACTTTAAAATATGATAGTTATAATAATTGGTGAAAAAAAAATTTATTCAAATTTTGGCCCCCCCAAAGATGAAATCCTGGCTCCGCCCCTGGGTACGTGGGGGCCCAAAGTAGATCATATTATACCCGATAAATTGGGTCGTGACATGCTCCTCTCTATTCACATCTATAATCAGAGATCAGTTTAGCAGAATTCTGTAGTATCATTTTCTGAACTTCATCACAATTAATGGGATTTTAACTTTTGAAATATATGTTTTATTCCATAATCAGAGATCAGTTTATCAGAATTCTGTAGTATCATTTTCTGAACTTCATCACAATTAATGGGGTTTTAACTTTTGAAATATATGTTTTATTCTGATGAGTGTGGAAACTGCACAATTAATGGGATTTTAACTTTTGAAATATATGTTCTATTCTGATGAGTGTGGAAACTTGGTTGATGTCCACACTGAGAATTCACCAATCCAATCAGATAAAAAGAGTTGGTGGATTTGGAATCTATAAAAGCATAGTTAATGGTCAGTGCCACATGTCTTTTTTGGGTTTGTATTGTGGTCATCAACTTCAGCACATTTGAAGTCATGAGTTACAAAATCCATCCTCTTACTAGTCGCTTACTTTCCTTCTTCTTGTTATTGTAGTTCTGTAATCATCCATATAATTAAGGGGTTTATGGTGGATTACATGGAAAACTCACAAAGATGACCTATTTGTTCCATTTATACCTCAATTTGACTATATTATCAATGTATTTGTGTGTCAAAACATCCATGAATCCTCTCATCTTCATCGGAATGAAGTGTGCTGACTTCGTGAGTCTGTCAACAATCACCCAAATGCTGTCATTGTCCCTCATGGGTGGCAATCCTGCAACGAAGTCCACAGTAATGTGCTCCCACTTCTATTCTGGTACCTTCAATGGTTGGAGTAATCCTGGAGGTTTCTGATGTTCAATCTTCACTTGTTGACACACTAGACATCTCAAGACAAATCCTGTAATATTTTTATTCATGTTGCTCCACCAGTAAAAACTCCTCAAGTTCTGGTACATTTTAGTGCTCTTTGGGTGAATAGCATAACGAGAATGGTGCGCCTCAACCATAATCTCGTTCCTCAAATCATGTACACCCGGTACACACAATCTATCTTGGCAGTACAACACTCCATCAATGAGTCTGAACTCTGGCCTTTCTGTTATACTGTCTATCAGTCTGACGAACTTTGGATCCTCTGACTGACTGCTCTTGATTCTGCTAAGAATCTCTGGTTCCCAAGTGTGCATATTGGCAACCATGACTCTTTCACTCTGAGGCTGGAACTCTATGGCTAAATCTCTGAATAGCTCTGTCAAAGACCACTCTGTCTGTAACCATTCGGTATTCGATGCCTTTCTGCTCAATGCATCTACAACCACGTTCGCTTTCCCAGGATGATACTTTATCGGAAAGTCGTAGTCCTTGATGTATTTCATCCATCTAGTCTGCCTCATGTTTAAATCTTTCTGCCCAAACAGATACTGGAGACTCCTGTGATCCGAGTGAACCTCAAATTTCTCTCCATACAAGTAGTGTCTCCACATCTTCAGTGCCATAACCACTGCTGCAAGCTCCAAGTCATGAGTAGCGTATCTCTTCTCATGCTCTTTCAGCTGTCTGGATCCGTAGGCTATTACTTTTTCGTCCTGCAGGAGTACGCAACCCAATCCAATGCCTGAAGCATCTGTAAAAATCACGAATTCTCCATTTCCCGTAGGTAATGAGAGAATCGATGCCGTGGTCAATCTGGTCTTCAACTCCTAGAAATTCGCTTCACATTGCTCCGTTCATACAAAAGGAACATCTTTCCTTATCAATTTGGTCAATGGAGCTGCAATACTGGAGAATCCCTTCACGAATCTTCTGTAATACCCTGCCAAACCAAGAAAACTCTTGATCTCTGACACTGACTTTGGGCTCTACCAACTGACTACTGCTTCAATTTTCGCTGGGTCTACTGCCAAACCTTCCTTAGAAATGATGTGTCCAAGAAAAGACACTTGCTCAAGCTAAAACTCACACTTACTAAGTTTAGCATAGAGCTGATGTTCTCTCAAAATCTGCAATGAACTCCTCAAATGCTCTGCATGTTCATCTCTGGACTTCGAGTAGACTAGGACATCGTCTATGAATACAACCATGAACTTGTCTAAGCATGGTGCAAAGATTTTATTCATCAAGGTCATAAATACTCCTGGCGCGTTGGTCAGCCAAAATGGCATAACCAAGAACTCATAGTGTCCATATCTGGTCCTGAATGCTGTTTTCTGCACATCTTGATCTCTGACGCGTATCTGATGATATCCTGATCTCAAATCTATCTTGGAGAAATGATGCGCTCCTTGCAACTGATCAAACAACTCATCTATCCTGGGTAGTGGATACTTGTTCTTGATCGTAAACTGATTCAGTTGCCTGTAGTCCATGCACATACGCATTGATTCATCCTTCTTCTTCACGAATAGGACTGGTGCACCCCAAGGTGATACACTTGGTCTCATAAATCCTTAGCCCTGCTGGAGCCATGCGATAAGGAGCCTTCAATATTCGTGCTGTCCCTGGCATGAGCTTAATCGTGAAGTCAATCTCCCTGACTGGTGGTAATCCAAGTATCTCCTCCGGAAAGACATCCGGGAATTCACACACAACTAGAATATCCTCCGCTTTGGACACGGTATCCTCCGTAATAAAGGCTACATAGCCCTCACGTCCACTTCAAATCAATCGATCAGCCCTCATCGCTAAGATGACTCTAGTGGACATGGGTTTCCTCTCCCCAACAATCTCAACACTGTCTGCTAACACTTGCAATCTGACTGTCTTATTGAAGCAATCCATAACTGCTATGTAGGTGGATAGTCAATCCATACCTAGTATTACATCAAAATCCTTCATCCCTAGGATGATCAGGTCTGCAGATATGATAAAACTTCTCACCTACACTTTGCAAGCTGGATAATAGGATTCAGACTGTACAGTCTTCCCTAAGGAGTACTAACAAGCAAAATACAATGTAATGGAGTTATATCTCCTACCAAGCATGCAGCAAAAACAGGTGATACGAAAGAATGCGTGGAACCAGAATCAAATATGACTCTAGCAGGTACGTTTGAAATAGAGAGTGTACCTTCCACCACTCCTCCTGTTTCCTCGCCTTCCTACTGATCTAAGGCGAAAAGCTTCCCATGCATCTGAGATCTGTGTTGCTGCTGTTGACCTTGCGGTATGTACTGTGCATACTGCTGGCCTTGTGGCCTCTGCGATCCTTGGGGTCTGTACTGTCCTTTAGTCTGTGGTGGTGCTGGCAGTCTAAGCTGTTGTGGCTGCTGAGGTGCCCTAGGTTGCTGCTGAGGTGCCTGCTTCAAAGGCTGTGCTGCAAATGGTGGTCGAGGAGCTGCATTCCTCACACCCTGCTCTTGTGCCTGAGGGCAATTTCGTCTCTGGTGGTCCATCGAACGGCACTCAAAACATGCCCCTGTATTCCGTCGACAGTTCGTCGTAGTATGCGAGTTCTTGCCACAACGCTCGTAGTAAGCTCTACGTATCAGATCCACTCTAGGCTTCTTGCCTTGCTGTTGCTGGTACTGATGTGGACGTTGCTGAAATTGTCCAAAACCTGGGTTCTTCACTGGTACGGGTACGAACTGAAGCTGCTGTGCATAAAGGGTCTTCTTTCAAATGGACTCTTCGGCCCAATACGCACGCTTGAGGTTCTCCTCATTTGTGACTAAGGTAACAGATGTCACCTCCATCTGAATATCGGGTCTCAATCCCCGAATAAATCTCATCACCTTGTCGGCCTCAACATGAGCCAAGGACGGTGCAAATCTAGAGAGGTTGGTGAATATCTGCTCATAGATCTGCACTGGATCCTCTCCCTTAACCAAGGATTCAAACTCAATCAGCTTCTGAGCCTGAATGTGGGGTGGGATATATTTAGCTCGAAAGAGTGTCTGAAATGACATCCAAGCTTCAGCATCCTCAATCGTATCATAAGGTGTCATGACCGATTTCCACCACAACTCTGCTACTCCGCGAAACATGTACAATGCCAACAGAACACGCTCTCGTCCTGAACACTGGAAGACCTTGAAGATCTTCTCCATCTACACCACCCACTCATCAGCATCGAGGGGGTCCTCATTCCCAAAGTATGCTGGTGGGTTCCTTTTCTTGAACTTATCATATATATCATTCAAATCTGTCACCCTTGGAGGTATGATGACTTGAGGTACCGGGGCTGGCCTTTGCAAAAACTGCAGCATCTGAGTCTGGAAGGTAGCCTAATCTTCCCTCTGCTTGTGCTGCTCTTCCCTCTGTTGTGTCTAATTCTGAGCCTGTGCTGTTTGGGAATCCACAAAGGCTTGCATTAACTGATTGAATCTAGCCTCTGCTGATTCATTTCCACTAGACCCGGCCATATCGTTATTTTGAGTCGAGCGAGTGTGTCCCACAGTCATGCTGTAAGATAAGAAATGTTAGTCCTATGGGACTCAATCTAACATACAAACTATACAATCTACACCAACTAGATACCCAAAGAAAAACCAATCCTCACACGTCTTAAGTTTCTACTTGTTTTTAATTTAGAAACCAGTAATGCTCTGATACCAACTTGTCACGCCCCCAAAAGTGAAACCGGGGTTATGCGTGAAATTAGGGCCAATTAAAACTTTTTCCAACATTAATCACATGCCACTTGCCCTAATCACGTCCCATATGGATCGAAGACCGCTGTGAGGTATAAACATTTCCTCAAATATATAAAACAACTAATGGAAGCTTCATAATACAAGAGATATCTTAAAGATGTATAGTTTAAGAGCAATATACTGAATAACATAATTAGGGTTGAAGTTTGAGACTGTTAACAAAATATTATTTACAAATAAGAAGGTCACTCTAAAACTAGGCCTAAGCAAAAGTATAAGGAACGAAAGGATGAAGCTAGGAGGATAAATCGTGAAGCTCTCGTGTACGGGGTCGTCACGGCTATACAATGTCGTCCGTACTATACTCTAGGAAGTCATCAGGCTGATCTGCCTGAACTTCTTCCGTCGCCACCTCCTCCTCGGGGTAGAAAGGCTCGGTACCTATGCACCAAGAGTAGCATCATCAACACAACGGATGGCAAGATAATAGATATACAATCGACATAGATATGCAGTACTAAAGAGAATAAACGATAAACAGGGTTATAAGATATGCATTGCACTCTGATCGTAAGAGATGCATTGCATTCGAATCATAAACAAACTATCAGAGTAGGCGGTCCATATATGCTAATATATATCATCAATTGGGATAAAACCCAGTATCCAATATCCAAACAACCCGTAGCTCCAGTAACTCAGGCTCCGTGAGCTCTGGCACTGTCTCGCTTCGAGGAGCAAACAACTCTCAGCTCAAGTAGCTCGGGCTCCGTGAGCTCTGGCTCTTTCTTGCTTCAATGAACAAACAACCCGAGGATAGTAACAATCATCTCCACAGATGGTGCCCCAACTGTGTTGAACGTTAACAGCGGAGTGATACCTGACACAAAGAATCCTAAAGACATCGGTGAAGGGCTAGGCTTCTTGCGCGAATAAGATTCGATATCGTTAGAGAACTACTTTATTCCAAATCAAATCAAATCTCAAACAAAATCAATAGTAGTCCTCTTTAAGCCTGACAATCAAAGCTCCCTAGCCTCAACACTTCAAACGAACATCCAAGCAAACGAAACAGCAAAGGGGATCGTAAGTCCATCATCTAAGTTCTCAAAGTGATCCTCTAATAAAGTAAAGCAAATGGAACTAAAGAACATGCTCGTCACATGTAGATAGTACCAAAAGGTACAATTCAGAATCGAAGATGATAAACAATCAATCCTAAGTATAATGTCAATCCTGAAGCATCGTATAACCTATTCAGTCAACGAAGGGGTTAGTGTTCACGATGCTCGGACGAACAATCTTCGTGCATAGATTAAAGAAGAGTATCCCGTTATCCCGTACCATTCAAGATTGAAATAGGTCGGATCCCGCTACAACTGGATTAACAGTGACGAACGTCGGCTCAAGACGTCCTCACAATCAGTCAAATGAGTCCAAAAAGGGTTAGCCAAAGTCCCATCTAAGTCCACCCAAAAATGGGGTAAAAATCCCTTCCCAGAAGGAATTCAGCAGTTGGCTTAGTCGACCCCGCCCTTGGCCGGTCGACCGAGTACACAGTGGGTCGGGTCGACCGCGCCCTTGGCCGGTCGACCCGCAGTTGTAAGTATAAAAGAGGAACAGTGTTTTGATCAGGTTCCAGGGAACCTGACCCTGTGTGGCCGGTAGACCGGTGAACTGCGGAAACAGGGCCTGGGCTCTATTTCTGCACTGAAATGGAGCATTTCCATTTCCTTTCTTCTTGGACCTGATAAGCAGTACATGTGGTGATAAAAACACCCTAACCACTATACATAAAACCAACTAATCAATTCATAAATCTCTAAATCCATTCCTTTCAACTAATGAATCATATTATCATGTTTTCAACTTTCTAAGGTATCAATTGAGCAAAGGGAATCTAAACCATGATTTATTCATGCAAATCAAGGAAAACAAGCATATCAAGCATTAATATAACTATTTACTTGCCTTGGTGATGTGCTAAACCAAACTAAAGAAGAAAAAGACTTTGAAGCTCCAAAGGGATGAGACAACTCTCCAAACCCAAATCACTCCTACAAATGCATGCCAAAGGTTGAGGTGAGTCTCCCTAAGCCATTTCTAAGCAATAAGGACGATGTTGAGATGGTTTACAAGCTTTAGGAGCTTACCTTTGAATGGGTTGTGGGTGAAACACTTAGAAAAATAGATGGTTGTGCTCTTGGAGGCTTGAGGAAGAAGATTAGTGGTTTGGATTCCTTCGCCGGAGTTCCGGTGCTCGTCGACGGAGAAGAAAGAGATGAAAGAATGAGAGAAGAGAAGAAGAGGTCGACTGCTGTGTTGTTGTGGTTGTAGTTGAGTGAAATGAAAGAGAGAAAGAAAGAGGGTTTGATGACCTAATATAAGTGATTGGGTCTTGGGCTTGGGCTTGGTTGGGCTTGGGTCTTGGGTCAAGTTCCGGGTCGGCCTATGTGTACCTTGGATGACTTTCGGGCCTCTTCGACGCCTCGAATCGAAACGCGACAGAAGACTAAAGTTCATGAAACGACGTAATCTACCCGATGCACCCAACTCACCAAAACTCATAATCTCATAAATTTCCTGAAAACTTACCCAATTAGCAAAACAACTCTCTATCCTACCCAAACGCATTCCGAATCGTGCGAGACTTCGCACACGAGATTCAACGTTAAACCTGACTACTTAGACGCTAACCACACTTACTAACTAATCACATAATTTATTATAATTAATAGACCGTTAGGGAATGGGATGTTACACTTCCTCTTTCGATGTGAAGTCCCACATCGCTTATGTGAGTGTCCGAAGATTAGGCTATACGTGTCGACTCCTCTTTATCTAATCTAACGTGTTTTGGGTACTCCAATGGGGCCTAGAAACAAAGTCATGCCGGTACGTGGGGGCCCAAAGTAGATAGTATTATACCCGATAAATTGGGTCATGACATGCTCCTCTCTATTCACATCTATAATCAGAGATCAGTTTAGCAGAATTCTGTAGTATCATTTTCTGAACTTCATCACAATTAATGGGATTTTAACTTTTGAAATATATGTTTTATTCCATAATCAGAGATCAGTTTATCAGAATTCTGTAGTATCATTTTCCGAACTTCATCACAATTAATGGGGTTTTAACTTTTGAAATATATGTTCTATTCTGATGAGTGTGGAAACTGCACAATTAATGGGATTTTAACTTTTGAAATATATGTTCTATTCTGATGAGTGTGGAAACTTGGTTGATGTCCACACTGAGAAATCACCAATCCAATCAGATAAAAAGAGTTGGTGGATTTGGAATCTATAAAAGCATAGTCAATGGTCAGTGCCACATGTCTTTTTTGGGTTTGTATTGTGGTCATCAACTTCAGGACTTTTGAAGTCATGAGTTACAAAATCCATCCTCTTACTAGTCGCTTACTTTCCTTCTTCTTGTTATTGTAGTTCTGTAATCATCCATATAATTAAGGGGTTTATGGTGGATTACATGGAAAACTCACAAAGATGACCTATTTGTTCCATTTATACCTCAACTCTGATCCTTCCATAATTCCCCCCTGAGTTGAATCATGATTAAAAAAACAATACATACAAATATCCACTGAACATTGAGGCTTTGAACCAGGAGTTAAGATAATATGATATTTAGCAAGAGAGCTGCTACCTGCACACTGCATTTTGCTCTCTACCCACTGCATTTTAAAATACAAAAAACAAAAACAAAAAATTCCTAAACTACCCATTGTCTACATTCGTTCGGCGAAACGGGGCCGAACGAATCGAGTTTTCTCGGCGTTACAGGGCCGAGCAAACTCGGTTTGTTCGGCCCTGTAATGCCGAGCAAACTCGATTCGTTCGGCCCTGTAACGCCGAACGAATCGGATTCGCCGATTTCAATGGCAATTTTTATTTTTTTTTACATCCAAAGCATTTGATTCTTCTCCATTTGCTAGTCCACCGTGAGAGGGAGAGAGGAAGGGGAGAGGGTGACCGGGCGGCGGTCGGCGATGAGCGGGGAGAGGGAAATAGAGAGGGAGAAGGAGAGGAAGAGGGAGAAGGAGAGTGAGCGGGCGGCGACGAGCAGGGAGAGGGAAAGAGAGGGAAAGAGAGGGAGAAGGAGAGGAAGATGATGAGGAAGAGGGAGAGGAGAGGAAGGGGAGAGGGTGGGCGGTAGACAACGAGGAGAAGGGAGAGAGAAGGGAGGAGATGGCGAGGGTAGTTTAGGAATTTTTTTTTTTTGTTTTTTTTTTTTTTAAATGTAGTGTGTAGAGAGTCATTTGTAGTGTGTAGGTAGCCACTCTCATTTAGCAAACCCCTAATCCCGGTTATGCCCTTCCCATTCCTCCTTCCTAGTGGTACACATGGTCACAAACTTTGATGCTCTTTAAAATTTTAAACTCAGGTGATGCCCACACTTAAGTTGTTAAGGGTGGTTGGGAAGTCCAGTAATTTATTGGAGGTCCTGGCTTCCAACCGTGTGGAGTGTTACCTGATACACGGTGCTAGTAATGTTGTGTATCCAGAGTTTTACCAACGATCAACCACAATGGAGTCGGCTGGTTCCTCGTCATAAAAAATAAAAGAAAGACTTGACTTGGTGATATCTTTTCTTTATTTTATATATATAGAAGTAGGCTTAATCCCATCATAAGTATACATATTGCGATTTACATGCATCATCTTATCATATTCATTCCCATCAATCTCACAATTGATTTAGTATATGAATGTGAATAATTTTTGGATTTAACATAATGATAATCCTAATTGCTTATCTCAAATCCCGTCCATTTATAAGGATACATCCTCGAATTTCAGCTCAATAAGAGTGGGTCTCACTGTTTGGGGGGGGGGGGGGGAATTAGGGGAAAGAAGGAGAAAAAGTATGAAATTACTAAATTGCTCTTTATTTGTAAAATATAATTTTGAAGTTTTTACAAAAGTAGGAACAAAATGGTAATTTTTTCTCTATCTCACAAACAAACAAAACTATATTTTTTCACTTTTCTTCCCTCTACTTTTTGATTATCCAAACAAGAGGAGGTAAAATTAATTTTTCCTCCCCTTCATTTTCCTTTTTTCTCTAATTTTTCCTCCCCTTCCCTCCCCTCCTCCCAAACACAGGGTTAAAGAAGAGTTAGAGCCTACAGTTGATTAATCACATGTGAAAAAATGGATTCAACTAAATTAGGTTTAATCATATATATTTCAAAAAATGGTGGAGCGTCATGTAAAAATGGCGTACCCAAAATCTTTATTTAGTTGGTGCGGAAAATGATCAAGTGAATAAACCAAATAATAAATTAAAATTATTAATATATTATTTAAAAAAAGGATTCGAATTACACGGGTGCGGTCGCACCACCGTTTACGACCACTTGGATCCGGCCTTCGTAGAAGCCTCGAGTATTTTTTTGGTGAGCCCGCCCGAGCCTCCCGAACCCCCAACTCCGCAGTCGAAGATGACGAAGTCGGGCTTCTAGAAGCAGCAGTTGCCAGTTGCGCATTGCGCACCCTGTCTATTTTAGAGACAGCCCGTTCGCTACGACTCTCGGTCAAATAGTCGGATTCTCTGACTCCTCTTGATTTCCAACCTCTTTTTGCTCCTTTTCGTACTCCTCTGCACCACCATTTTAGGCATCCTACAACCATCCCCCGAGCCAACAACCATGGATCTCCATTCCATTTTGTTTTATTGAGTAAGTTGGCTAGGCTGGCCAATAACTAATGACCCATTTGATAATGTGGCCTGAAAATGGTCCATGAGCCTAGCAACAGTGCACAAAATCCAGCCATTGTCGATCCTCAGGAAAGCTATTTGATCATCATATATTGGAATTATTTGGATTAAGTAATCTACTAAAGTTAGTTCTTCATCTAAGATTTTTACAAGCCAATCTAAAGCTCATTGAAAGCTTGCCTTCAATTAAGATCCTTCCATTTTAAAATTCATAACTATCAAGATGGCTAGAACTAGCTTTTAGCAAATTCTTTATGTCCAAACTAAAGGTTTGACATGTAGCCCATTTTATAGAATGTAGCATAAAAGCCCCTCTACATCTCCAAGCCCAACTCCCATTCCTCTTATTAAGAGTCTCCGTGCTCCTTCAAACCATCATCAGAAATTCATATATTAATAGTTGCTTAAGAGGTAATCAAGTTCATTTAGTCTATTCTTTATTTCTACCCTACGAGATCCATTTGTGGGGTCCCACGTTGAAGACACTCAACCAGGTGAGTAGTTGGATTCTCTATAAATACCCTATATATATATATATATGATTAAACAAATTGCCTTGATTCCTATTATAATTAGATGCAACCGTTTATTCTTTCACTATATGCAGCTCATTAAAACCATAATCTATAGGCAACTAATTAAAACTATAATATTCGGTTAGACTTGGTCCAACCGGGTGGACTTTTTTTTATCAATTCGTCTCAATACAAAGATGGATTTATGCCTGCGAGACTTCCAGTCTAGGGATCATCATTTGTTCCCAAAAATCCCGATTCCATACTTGGGAAAAGAGAATCCAAGGATCCAATTCTCCTAAATCCTAATTCCCCCATTACCCATTCCTCCTTCCTCTATCTACTACTACTACTGCAGTACTACCACATCATCTCCCTCACTCTTCCTTTGTTTCTAACAAGAGAGATGCAAATGGAGAATTCAGGGACCCAAGAATCCCACCCTAAGCCAAACAACAACAACAACAACAACAACGGCACCATCTTCACCTACGAATCCAGTTTCCCCATCTACGCCATGGCTTTCTCCTGGCTACCCGCCCCGAACCCGATCCACCACCGACTCGCAGTCGGATCTTTCCTTGAAGAATTCAACAACAAGATCGACATCCTCTCCTTCGATCCGACATCCGAAACCCTACCCGCTTCCTTCGAACCCTCCTTCTCCTTCCCCCATCCCTACCCACCCACCAAGCTCATGTTCCACCCTTCCCCGACCCGACCCGACCTCCTCGCCTCCTCCGGCGACTTCCTCCGGCTCTGGGAGATCCCGGAATCCGACAACCCGGACCGGAAGAAAGCCGTGGAGCCACGATCCGTCTTGAACAACAGCAAGAGCAGCGAGTTCTGCGCCCCGCTCACCTCCTTCGACTGGAACGAGGCGGAGCCCCGTCGGATCGGGACCTCGAGCATCGACACCACCTGCACCGTCTGGGACGTGGAGCGGGGCGTCGTGGAGACGCAGCTCATCGCCCACGACAAGGAGGTCTACGACATCGCCTGGGGCGAGGCCGGCGTCTTCGCCTCCGTGTCCGCCGACGGATCCGTCCGGATCTTCGATCTGAGAGACAAAGAACACTCCACCATCATCTACGAGAGCCCCCAACCCGACACGCCGCTCCTGCGTCTCGCATGGAACAAGCTCGATCTCAGATACATGGCTACAATTCTAATGGATAGTAGTAAGATTGTGATCTTAGACATCCGATCGCCGACGATGCCCGTTGCCGAGTTGCATCGGCACCGGGCTAGCGTCAATGCGATTGCTTGGGCGCCGCAGAGCTCCCGGCATATTTGCTCTGTGGGAGATGACTCGCAGGCGTTGATTTGGGAGCTGCCGACTGTTGCTGACCCTGCTGGGATTGACCCGACTATGGCTTATTCTGCTGGGTCTGAGATTAATCAGTTGCAGTGGTCGTCGATGCAGCCGGATTGGATTGCGATCGCTTTTGGTAATAAGATGCAGCTGTTGAGAGTTTGAGGTGAGTTGGGGTGAAGGGATTGATTGGTGATTAATATTGGGGTAGATGAATTCTGTTTGTTTTATGACTTGATTGCAATGTGTTTGATGAATTGTGTTTTAAGTGAATTATAATGGGTTTTTGCTCAATTAGCTGTTAATTGATCCAAGTGTCCTTACATTGGAACATCATTGAGATTGATTGAGATGGTGGTGCTCTGTTTTATCAAACATTGGAACTGGTTATGGTTTTGGGCGTTAATTAATTAATAGGCAGATTAAGATAAGCACTGCCCCATTTGCAAGTAACACATCTTCTAATTTCCACACAGACCTTAAACAGAAAGATGGAAATGTGACATACAAAAAGTATGTATCCAAATTAAAGCATTGATTTGTCAGATCAATTACTAGCTTTGTGTGAACATAAAAGAAGGAGAATGGGTCCTTTTTTTTTTTTTTTTTTTTTTTTGTGTGATTTGATGTTAAAAGGGGTGTGTCCCATTATGCCTATCTTCTTTTCCTTTTGCACTGTGCGCTGCAGGACGCCATAATGCTGGTGCTGAGTAATTGGGGTAGTAGGAATAGGGAGTCATCCTGATGCACTCTATGTTTTGCTTTTATAGACTCTTAATCTTATCCTTTTTAAAGAAAAGGGGTCTTTCTCCTCATACTCTATGATCAAAGGTAGTAAAGTCTAGTTAGATACTTTATTAGATCAAACTGAATATTGATAAAAGGTGAAGAACATGGGAATTTTAAGAGGTGGAGCTGGAGGTGTCTTTACTCTTTACTCAGTGTAGATTGAATATTTTGTCATGATATTCCAATCTATGATGGTTTGAAATTGGCTATTTACCTTGGATTCTTTGTGTTGTGTGCCTTGGTCTTCTGTTGTGTGCTATCTAGGTCTGTATGCCCTCAAATACTAAACAAGTTCAGATCATGGGGATTGACTGGCAGCTGAGCAAGGATATATCGGCATCAAGATTGAGATTGTGAGATACTAATCATCTACTGGATGATGCGACACCTTTCGTGGGGCTTTCAGCAATAGTGAATTTCTGAGCTTCATGGAGGAGTCAACACAATGGTGGACAAACGTGGTAAAATAGACTCACTGCTGATTTGTAGACAAAGACTACTAAGAGTTTATTGCTATTTCTAATCTATTGTAAACTTCAGGTAATAAATAATAATATATGTCTTTGTACTCAGGGAAACAAATGTCTATTGCAAACTGGAATCAGTTTTCCTTTGATAGGGCTTTCTTTAGGTCTTTTGACTTCTCTTTCCAGTAACTCTGAAATTTTCAATTAATGTGGGAAAAGTACATACAAAGTATATCAAAATCTATGCTGTTTATGTGTCTTATGAGAGAGATAATGAACATTGGAGTTCACAATAAACCTCCCCCCCTCAAAAACTCAATCCACAGAAACCAAATCGAGTAATTTACAAATCAGATAATGGTACAACTATTAACTCTTTATCTAATCCTTCCTTGGCCAATGCATCTGCTTCATCTGCATCTCTCTATACATGGAAAAAAGACATGGCTGTCAAATTCGACAAATCCCTATTCTCCCTTAAAGTGAACGCCAACTTTGACTGTGGTCCATCCTCCTTCATCAACCCAGTGATGGCACCTCTAATATCTAAACCACTAGAAGTCACTATTCTGCCTTATCTCCTGGCAGAATTCTATTCCAATTGAATTTATGCCCTTGATCAGATGGATCAAGTCTAAAACATGCTATTGAAAATGGAATTAGCAATTGGAATTCAGATCCTCTGGTCCGGCATGAGAGAATTCAATATAGCCATAAATTCATCAGTGCCCATGAAAACCTTAAAGTGCTCAAAATGATGGTCGTAATGTCATCACAGCAAACCAAACGGTAGAGGCCTACTCTCAGATGGATCACATGAAATTTATGTGTTCTCCTTTATTTTTATTTTTATTTTATAATTATCAATAGCATGTTTTAGACTCGAATCATCTGATCAAAGGCATAAATTCATTTGGAATAGAATTCTTCCAGGAGATAAGATGGAATAGCGACTTAGAGGTGCTTAGAGGTGGGCAGTGGGCCCTTCTACTGTGATATCCATGTCTTCCCATGACCGCATCGTTTCAACTTTGACTATTTATTAATTTTGACTTTATATGGAGCTTGCACAATTTTGACAGACATTGGATCCCACTGTAACCATAGATAACGGTTCGGATTTGGTACAGATCTGTGCCTTGATAAAAGCTAAATTTGAACGCAAAACCTCTCACTGCTTAAAGCTTTTCAAAAGCTACTGTAGCCACTGCAATGCATAAAAATTTTATAGAAAAATTTGTAAAAAAATAATATCAAAAGCAGTTATAGAGGTGGCGGGAGCTTTAAACATATGAGAGATGGAACATTCAATTCATGCCATGCCTGCTACAAGGAAATATACACCATATCATTCACATGTTTTCTTATATAGGTCCTGATTATTGATATATTTAGGGTCATTTCTATATAAATATATATATATATATATGTATAGAATATAAAAGGATCCCATTGATTGAAAATACTAATAGAAGAGATGATGAAGACCTATGGTTGTTTTTATTTTGGAAGGTTTTTTTTTTTTTTTTTTTGACATAGTGGAGTTGGCTTTATATTTACCCATTCTAATTTTGTGTCTTAAAATTTTGTTATATTCATATTATAATTATTATTTTTATTTTTTGTGTGTTTTAATCATGTTCTATAAGAATCAATCTAACGGTGGGTCCGACATGAATTGAAAATATATCTTTTAGAGTATCTTCTCGGATATCACACGAATGTGCCCTTAGTATTTAAGTTTTATGCATGTCGGCAACGATTGAGATATGTTTTTAATTTTATTATATTTTTTTTCTTTTCTTACTATTATTTTTTGGGAATATATTGTTACTTGGAACTACAAAAGAGAAAAAAATAAAAACCTGTTTGTATACTTGGGACCTATTTTTTAATGTACTTTTTTCTTTTAATTCTGGCACGTTTCCCCTTAAATTTATAATAGTTTCATATTTTGCATACAATTTAACATTGTTTTAGTATTTTTTTTTTATGTTCTAATTATATTTTTAATACTTTTACCCCTGTGAATATTACTATGACTAATTCTTTTTTTTATATTATTATTCATATGCATGCCTCGTAAGCCTCGTTGAGCACAAACCTCAGCTTCATTTGATTCTTTTGAAGCTAGATTAACCTGAGAAAGTAACAGCTCTCCCCTGCTGTCACCCAAGCTGGCCAAGATTTGCTTGGTGATTCCCAGTTCACATTTAAACTTTATACATCCTGTCTCTTGAGGATTCCATGATGTTTTATCCTTGTATCCCTTAACCCCATCTCATCATTGATGCACCTCAAAAACCCCCTAAAATATCCTCACAGATGTTGTCCAATGTACTAATTATTCCTTCTTAATAAACTGAAAAGCCTCCTCGTATGTGCTTTCCTTATTGGTTAAAAATTTTCATGTTCCTTTCTTCTATCTACTTTTTATTGAGCTGCATGAGTGGTTTGTCGAACTCTAAGCAGGAAAACTTGATAGTTTCAGTTAGTCATACTAGTTCATAGTATCGGTATTATTGATGGTCTTCTCCATTGTGTGGGGACTTGTTGAATGATCTTTTGAGGGAAGACAATTTCTTCTATGAATGTGGTCTGAATCCAATTTCATAACTGTTGAGCATGGAGATTTGGGGGTTCAAGTTTAATGCTCACCAATTAGAGAAAAGTTTTATAGCTTCTTCCTAGATTTTGGTGGATCTCGTGGTGATAAATCTGGCTGCCACTCTTCAGGTTTTCATTGTTTTAGAGTTGTCAGTCAACTCTTCGATGGCAATGGGTTGGGACTTGGGGTTAATTGAGGACTCACCCAACCTGCTACTAATTTTTTATTTATTTATTTTGCAGCCTGCTACTATTAGGGTGGGTTTTATAGTTGGTTGCTGGGGTTTAGGGCAGATATGACTTTGTGGTCCTATGCGCAGGTCTGGTTCGGGCGGTTTTGGGTTCTATCCGGTGCAATCCGAACCCGACTCGAACCGTGCCCAATTATTTGTCCGCCAATCCATTCCCGACTCGAACCCTGCCCAAGTATTTTTCCGCCAATCCATACCCACCTCTAACCGGAGAAATCCACTTCCAAACCCAGTTCCAAACCCAGTCCTAATAAGAGTGGGTCAAGGCAACCCCAAGGGGTAGCTTAGTTGGCCTAGGACCACGGTTTGCTCCCGGAGGTTGTGGGTTCGAAACTCCGCTACCACATTAGGGCTACAGGGGATTTACCCGGCTTCCCTCTGGGCCCGGAGGGATTAGTCCGACCCAAAGGGTTGGGAACCCTCTGATAGCAAAAAAAAAAAAAAAAAGAGTGGGTCAAGGCGGGTCCCTTGCTATTCCTAAGATGTGTCAACCTTGGTCCACTGTGGATCTCATTCAGACCGTGTCTGCTCTTTTCTACTGGTAACTAAAACCAAGTCTGTTCTTTTCCGACGGCGTTAGATGGGAATGGACCAGAATTTCTTTGACTTCCCTTGTTTCTTAATTGTCAAATTTGACCAGAGAATAGTATTTCTGAACTTGCATGGATCCTTCCATCAGTCCATGTCCATGTCCATGTGCCCGGAGGAATCATCATTTTGCAGAGGATTCTCAAACCCCTTTATGTAAACATGGAAGTCATTTGACCTATAGTCTCTTTACTGTAGAACTAATGGGACCCACACTTAAAATTTCAAATACCAAACAGGAAGTCTCAATCTAGGAAATGGACAATGTCATTTTGGCCTCTAATGGGGCCATGATTTGTGGTCCATACCATTGATTTGTCGGGCTTTATATTCTGTAAACAAAGTCTGAAATTTTCTCCAATCAGACAAGACCAACTATCTATTTTAAAGCTCAAAATGAATATTAAGAATAGAATATTAGAATCTTAACTCCCTATTTAACAAAGTTGTTGTGGTTTGCTTTTTTCTATTCGAATTCTTTATTTTCTTTTCTTTTCTCGGTTGGATGAAGGGAGCTTTTATTTTGATTAGCCTACCGATAATTTGGCCATTATCTTGATTATATAATTATCAGAACTGGATCATGAAGGGCCCATGTGAATGGGTGGATTGCCAATTGTGGGCCTACACCTTTTTTACAAGTGGTCAAAACTTCTCAAAATGGTAAATTGGTTATCTCAATAAATGAAAGGTCTTTCAACTGTTTTTTTTTTTTAATCTTCAGTGAAAAGATACCAACAAGGTAACAAAACCCAAATCAAAATTACAGTTGTCTACATCAAATGGAGGTGTCTTAAGTGTTAGGGAGGGTTTGATCATCAAAGTGCTGCAAGCGACAGGTCGACATCAGTGTTGGTTGGGACTGTTTCATCCTCTTAGATTTGCCCAAACGCTTTGCAGCCTCTCATTTGATTAGAGGTGGGTGGGAACATTACCATCTAAAGCATCGTCGTCCACAACTCAAGGGCCCTTTGTTTTCACGCTCATGCAACTTCTACAACTACCTATATGTGACTTTTAACACACAATGGCATACCAAAGAAACTTCTACAACCACCATTTGTGACTTCAACACTCAAATGGTATTATACAATTAAACATCAGTTACCAACTTTTAAATAACACTGCGCATTTCATATCATATTACACAGACTAAGCAAGCTGTGGTAACACATTGCAGTTCACTTGATCACCAAATTAGGTAGTCCCTATGCTGGCATGTTTTGGGGTGGAAGAACCAAACTGTTGTTGTGTGGGGCATCCCTTAATGCGTCAGTTAAGCAAAGACTGATGATAATCCTTGCTCAAGTTCCGTTTCGACTGCAAGCGTCTCGGCACGATAAGCCGGAGTGCTTGCCTAGACCACCACTGACACTCCTTGTCTCGGCAAGAAGCTGTGCCAGGAAGGGATGCTCGTCTCGGCCACAACCAAGGTGAGAAGTTCCGCCCGAGACTGCCACAGACAAACACACCTGACATCCGGACACGTGGCAGGGTTTGGGCATGCGCTGATGGGACTAAACACCATCAACGCCGTCCACTTTCACCAAATCTCTGACAAAGTCACATCCGATGACTGCAGCCATATCGGGGCAGGGTCCAAGAAAGGATCCGATGGGACCCCCAGCCGCCAACAAGTCAAGGCGAGATCAGGCCCAACATGACTAGCATTTAATGCGGCATGGGCTGATTGGACCTTCATTTAATGCAATGTGGGCTATGTTGGACCTCCATTGATGGCTCTATGGGCTAAAGTATCCCTAGCAGTCAAATCATGAGGCCCACTAACAAATATCCTAAGGCTTTTCTCATATAAAAGGATCCATTACCCAAAGCAAGGTACACACACTTACATGCATGCAACCATCCTCAGCTCTTTCTTCTTCGACTGTCTCTCCTGCACTAACTTAGGCATCGGAGAGCCCTGTGCTGCCCACAGTCAGGGTCCTCTGACTGTTTCTTCTCCCCTTTCAGGTCCCCAGATCAATCAGCTCTCTCTCCGATTATTTGGATAAGTCCTCTAAGGCCCCCCTCATCTTGTGAGTTATTTTTTAGCACTTACAGTTGTATTGCATAAAATTTGAAGGGCTAAGAAACGACTCAAGGATGAAACCTTATTTATGTTGGCATTTGTGATGAGGCCCACTTGTGTTTACATGTGGGTGGACTCCACTCACAAAGAGACAACCCTCACAAGGAATCTCATGGTGATATGGATAAGAATAGTTTGAGTTTTATTCAACTCTCTATCCTTATTATATCTTCATTTAAATTTAAATTTAGAGAGAGTTTGATCCAACCTATTATACTTATCATCTCTCAATTCGAATTTGAATAGAGATCTTATCACTCATGTCCCAGAAGGCTATATATAGATATGAGAGATATCAATTGAAATAATTCTTCCCAAGATCATTCCCTAACACAATATCACCATCTTCCTTTAGATCTACAATTGTCTGTCATCATTTTTCTACATCTAAGGTGTCCACTCTTGCCCTTGAATATTGAAGAGTGAATTACATGTGACAGATCTCTTATAGACAGTCACAGATCTCCACAACCAGTGCCTGATTCAAGTCGACGCAGTCCTTATCACGTTTATAGCAGCCAATTCTTATAGATCCTGCTTCTGTTGCATCTACGTCCTTATTGAGTTTGTAGCAGCCAGTTCTTATAGTCCCTATGATTGCATGTTTTGGGGTAGAAGAACCAAACTGTTATAATACATAAAATTTGAGGGGCTAGGAAACGACTCAAGGATGTAACCTTATTTGTGAAGGCAACTTTGACACATGTCAGTCGCAGGAAAGCATGAGATTGGAAAGTATTGATGTAGATTAATGGAGAGGGGGATTTATTTGGTTACCAAACTCATATATAGCATGAATACGATAAGAACACGCCATCATGATTACGACATAGACACGAATTTTGCACATATAAAGTAAAATAATAAATGCAATATGATACAATACGTTGTTCATTTTGAAGTATCCGTGAGTTCAAATTCATAAGATTTGCAATTACAAAAGCAAAAGGTTTTAGGTGCTTATACGGTCTAATATTTGGTGCACCTTTAGTCCATATTAGGACCCTCCAATTCTACCCTTACTCTGTTCGTAGCCGACTTCTCCTAAAAATGAGTAGAAGACAACAAACAACAAGAGTGTCTGTGGTAAGATTTTGATCCAGTTACAGAGACTTTACTCATGCCTTACCCACGTTAGACAGGGGGATGGCTAACTTCACCAGCAGCCAACCGCAAAGGCACGAAGATCATGATCCCCTTTACAATATTTCTTACCAACAGAGAGGGAACTGTTAAAAGGAATATAATAGTTGATTAGAGAATTATTTTTAGTGACCTCCTATGCATGCAGATGGTGCTTATTATTAAATACACCTAAAAGCACACGATATAAGTTGAAAACCATGTATTTCTGGATGCGTTGCCTTCTCGTCTTAGCTTGTAATTAATCCTTCTCGTCTTAGCTTGTACTTAATTTTAGGGTCTGTTTCTTTATTGAAATTTATGACTAGAATTTAGAACGTTGGGGTTTTTTTTGACATAATGTGACATCTTATCCCCTGACATTTGAAATGTTGTGTTTTTTTCATTAGAATTTCAAATTCCGACCATCCAAAATGCCTTTTGGAATTCTTGGAATTTTACTCTCTATGTCATTTGTTGGAATTTCAAATCATCCATCAAAAAGAGGAATTTGGAATTCCACCTAAGCGGCCAACTGTTGGAGAAATTGAAATTCTCCTAGACATGAATTCTTGAGATTCTGACAAAAGAAACGAGCCCTGAACTCTTTTCCTTTTATGCATACTTTACTTTGGTAGAAAGTGTTTTTTCTCCTCATCCTTCAAAACAAAAATAACAATAAGAAAATATGATATATGATGTATTATGTATATAAATAATAATAAGCATAAGGCGTCACGTTACCAAGTTGTTTAGAGATTAGACTTGCAGGCCGCCCCATCAGCATCCGTAGTTGATCCAAATTGTTCAATTCATAACCTTGTTTTATAGCAATCAAACAAAGTCATGGAGGTAACAGATGTCATTTTGTTATTGGGATTGGATATTGCTTAATTTATTGGCATTTTGTCCCTAATGGGATCCATGTCCCATAGTTATAGTTTTTGGGTAATTCCCCACAATGGGCACGCCACTGACGTTTGGAAAAGCTTATTATTTATCAGTTTCCCTAGTTGTAAAAAAAATCTAGACCACATGACAAAAGTATCCCCTTTGTATTAAGGGTGAAGCCCAGCACGAAATTAATCGCGTATAAAACAAGCAAGTTTTTCATAATATATATATATATTTTGTTTATCATGACCAATTTGACCATTGGAACGACTCCTATTCATTTGTTTAGGGTTCTTATAAGAGGGAGACATTTACCTTGTGCGGTTTAAATGTTTGAAAATTGTATCACAAAAGAGCCTCAAGAATGGTGTGACCCAAGCCTAGAGGATCCAGATTCTCTCATAATACAAGCAATGGACCAAATTTTAAAGTACTGGGGCTAGGCCTGATAAGGATTGAAGGATCAATGTGTCCAACATTAACCCTAGATATCAAGTCCAAGCCCACCCAATACGAAATATGTGCCCAAGATCACCCTAGAAAGACCAAGTTTGGTCGAAGGGCTGTTCTTATTTAAAGAGCTCTATTTATAACATTTAAATATGAGAGATCTTCCTATGAGAGATATATTTCACCTGGGCCTTTACATCCATATTCAATGTCAACAACTTAAATGTGAGGGCACTCACCCCTATCTCTCATATAAGGTGAGAGATATCTCTCATAGGAGCACCTCCCTTCAAATATACACTTATAAGATATATTACATACAATCTTTTTAAATATGCCAACACATATACATGAACCTTTAGAGGTTATTCGCCTTTAGTTTTACGCATGCGATAAGAAGATAGATTTTACATATGTAAATGTTATATATGCAAATATCACATGTGAAACGCCAGGGGCGGAACCAAGAATTTTGTTTAGGAGGGGCCAAAGAAAAAAAGACTTTAAACAAAATTATAAATTTTAATAATAAATTATAAAATAAATAAATTATTTAAGTTGTGGCGACATTCTTTCATTGGGCTGAAATCACCACTTTTTGTTTCATTGATATAATATATATATATATAAAAGCAGGATCCGCATTTAAAATTTAAACTGTTCAAAAGCACGATCACAATAGTTTCTATCTCTATGGAAGAATTCCCTTCAATCAAATTTGTTCTCACATAGATAATCATAAGAAGATTAACTTTTTATAATTATTTGTGGTAGATAAACTTTGATTGGATTAAAAAATTATGAAATAGTGGGAAAAAGGAAGTGATCTTGAGTGGATTAGATCTTAAGTATAAGCCCTGATGATTGAATAACAAAATGATATATGGTGGATTAGTATATCTAACATATGCATATATGTACTAAAGTATAGAAAAGAAATTGTCGAGATAAGTCCAAGGTCCTTTCTTATACATGTAACTTTTAAGATGCAATTTGAAATTTCATTATTCAAAAACACAGAGAAAATTAATGATAGTATCAATCCCATATATAAAATCTAAACCATTCAAAAGTACAATCGTGGTAGTATGTATCTCTTTAAAATAAATTGTTCAATCCGGTTTTTTGAAATGGGTAATAATAATCAAAACACAGTTTCTTTATCCATGATGGATAAAACTCCGATTGAGTTGAAAATTTATGCAATAATTAAATACAATAGTAATTGATTTTGAGTGGATTTGATTTTAGTATGAGCCACAAATATTAAACATACCTAATGACTTATAGTTGAATAGTACATCCACCCAAAGTAATAAATAAACTTTTTAAAAAGAGAAGTGTTTCCTTTCTTTCTCTTCTTTAGGTGTACCTGAGTTCTGCAAACGACAAATTCTTCAAGTTTGAAACAAGTTAGCCTAAAGTAGTGCTCTCTCATCATCACAAGATTTAGGGGTGGTAAATCTTGATAGGTCTGGATTGAGAAATTTATTATCCAATAACAATCATGCCTTTTTTATGTAGTCTCCTTTCCCTCCTTTCCTTTCCTCTTCTTTCCTTTTCTTTCCTTTCCTTTCTTTTCCTTTCCTTCTTTCATTTTAGGTCTTCCTCAAAATCAGCCATGTTTTTTGTTTCCATTTTGGGTGACTCAAAATTAGGTTAAAATATCTCTAAAAAGAAGGAGAGGCCATCCATTAATGGGGAGCCATCAGATGAAAGGGGCCACATATCAATATATAATGGTTTTTAGATCTTGGGGGGGGGGGCGCATGGCCCCTACCAGCCCCCCTTTAGTTCCGCCCCTGTGAAACGAAGTATCATATTTGTCAAAATTACCATTTTTTACATGAGTAAATGAGAACATCAAATGGTTTCAAATGCATTCAGATTTTAGTAAATTCAAAGACTTCTAAAAATCTACAAAAATTTAAGATGTGAAAGTAAACGTCTTGATATTTATCATTAATGTAAGAATACGGACCAATTTGAATTATGAATTGGAGCCCTTAGAATTGCAGAGAATTTGGTCTATAGGTTGGAATTTCTTTATAAGTTTTTCACAAATTACTTGAAATATATGAAAATTTAAGAAAATAACTTAATGATCTTGGGTTCATTAGCTCATAGACAAATTAAACTATTTCAAGCACAAATACGAGGCCCATAGGAATGAAAAAGGAAAAGAGTGGTTGACGGGATTTGATCCCATGACCAATTGCAATCACAATATTGTGAGATTGCATAAGCGCTTTTTTTGCATTGGGAAGATGTAAAAGTGAACTTCACATCTAATTCAAGTGTGAAAATGGCCTTATTCGTACACTATTTTTCATCTCTTTTTAACGTTACATGCCCAAATAAATGTAAACAAATGTGACATTGCATAAGTATCACACATGTGAATCATTTACATATCTAAATGCACCTTAAATCACATCCTATTTACATGAAATTTATCGAAAATCCGTCACTGAGAGGGATGGCATTTTTAACCCGACCCGCCCCAACCCGGAGTGCCCACCCCGCCCCGACTCTTAGACGGTGCGGGGATGGGTATGTAACTTACCCCGCCCCGCCCCGTCCTGCTGCCCCGCCACGAAATACTGCCCCATGCCCCGCCCCGAAACTAATAATCTTCTAAAATATATATACTTTAGATTTCTTTTATAATAAATAAACATATTTATATGTAAATATATATATTGATTTTATGTTGTTATTAAGGGTTAAGTAGATTGATTAAAGACTTTTTTTAAAGTTAAACATGTAATTGAATGAACCCTAGACATTATAAAAGCATATAATATGATCGCATTCCCTCTAATCCAAATTTAATGAAATTAAAGTTGTTAAAAAATCTATCTAACTATCTAAGCTTATTTTACTTTAATCATATATAATGTTAAATTGTGACATGATAAATCATATTAAATAAAACGAATATAAATATATAATAGAATAATAGATCATGCTTTAAGCTTATAATAACATATATGATTAGAGATAGCAAGGTAAATTATAATTGGTATGATTCTAATCATACTAATAACAATATAAATTATACTAATTTGATATAACATTACAAGATATATCATGCTATATGCTTATAAAAACTTATATGATTAGAAATAGCAAGGTAAATTATAGTTAATAACTTAATATGATTCTAATCATACTAACAACACTATAAATTATACTAATTTTAATTATATGTAATCAACCTCTTTATTAGTGAGTGAAGTTCAATACCAGAAATGAAGTGAAACCATGTATTGATGGAGTTCATGATATTTTAGAGATATATTGTCTTTTTTATAAAGAATGTCTCAAAGCATATATGATATTTTCAAGTGTATGTTAATAGCCTTCAAGGGCTTAGAGAAAATCTTATAAGAATAAATCTCACTTTAAATAGGTAAAATTTCAAGAAAATGAAAATTTATATTATTAATATTAGATAATTTTAAAAAATTTAAACAATCTAACAGTGCTCCACACTTATAAAAATTTTTTTTATAAAGGCATAGAGACAACATAGATGAATCATTCATGTGCTTTTTACCATGTAAAATAAATTAATTTACATTTTTCTTTGTAGTCAATTCAAAATTAATTTATTATGTTTATAGTTGCACTACATCGTGGCGGGGCCCCGCAGGGCATGTCCAGGCGGGCGGGAATAAGGTATGTAACATACCTCGAATTGTGGGGCGGGGCGGGGACAGGGCAACCCAATTCCACCCCGGCTCCGCCCCGTTGCTATCCCTAGTCACTGGAAAAAAATAATAAAAAAAAAATAAAATGGCTGCCTAAATATTCTTTTCACCTTATCTATTTTTGTTAGTTTTACCAAACAATACCGACCTTCTGGAAAAAGGCTGTGATTCTCGATGAAACAATTTCTAAGAAAGCTGGGACCTTGGTTGCCCGTAGTACCTTCTCTCTTCTTTCCAAGAACCAAACGCCCCCTCCCTCATAAGTGCCCATATATAAACACATGTTCCTCTTCTCCTCTTTCTACCCATTCTCAATAAACAAAGAAGTCTCTTCCTTTCTTTTCTTCTCATATCAACCAACTCTTCCTCTTTGCATCTTTTTCTCAATTCTCCACCTCCTAAATCTCTCATGGGTTTCCCTTCTGTTTGTTATAACATGGCGCTGCCAGAGCCTTTACAATTTTTATTCGAAGTATTGGACCATGTCCATCTCACGGTTAGACTGGCTTTCTTTTACCTGGGTCTGTTTGATCCAACCGACGTTGATGATCGTTCAGAAAGCCTTGGCATGGTGCGTCTGCAATCTCCTGCGTCCCCACCCATCACAACATATGTCATCAAGAAGAACCTCCCAACAGTAGAATTCAAGAGATCAGGAAGAAAGCTAGGAGATGACAACGAGCCGGTTTGTATCATCTGTTTGGGTTGTCTGGAGGAGCACCACCTGATCAGAGAGCTGGGCAACTGTTCACATGTTTTTCATTCAGAGTGCCTAGACCAGTGGGTGGATCAAGGCCAAATGACCTGCCCCTTGTGTAGATCCAACTTATTGCCTGAAGGAAGAAAAGGTGGTAAGGATTCGTGGGTGATGGATAAAATTTGTCATCTTTTTAGGTGAGGAGACAGAAAGTAAAATTGTAGAACACCCCCAACTAGTATTTCAATGGATTGCAGTATTGGCAGGTGGGAATAATGATGTTAGGAAAAAGAGAGATGTAAACAAATTCAATTTTATTTTTTTTTACGGATTTTTGAAGAATTCTTCCCATTTGAAGGGCTATTAGAGGTGTGCTCTCTATTAGCATTGGCCAAAGGCAACAAAGATTTCAGATTCTATTTACTTCTTCTTGCAATTGATGACAAAAATTTATAACTGATGTGTATAAAAATCAGGTTAATTGAATCTCAACTATTGCAGATATTAAGACCCCAAAATCAAAAGTGAAACAAGAGATTAAAAAACTGTAAAATTGAAATCTAACGACAGATACAATTCTGATTGAGTGTCCAAAAGGATTTGGAGCCAATTACCAAGTTGAGGAGGTACTTACTGAATGCTAGGGAAGACATGGGATGAGAGTGGGCCACAGCTGTGGTTCCATGGCATCTGGTCTCTTCTTTCTCTACTCTGTTCTTGTATTGCACTAAGATTGCAAATGGGTAAAGTTGAAACACTTTATGGGGCATTTGGACCTTCGTAAACAGAGTGCAGGTAATTAGCACTGAATCACAGTTTCTACTTTTGGATAACCTGAGCGATCAGTAAGCAAGTTTCTATTGCTTTATTGTTCTTTTCATTTTTTCTCAGTCATAACCCATGATCATAACCCAATTCATGATGCACGGATACTTTAAAATGGACTATGTGTCCTATTGGACGGATACTTTAAAATGGGTCATGTGTCCTATTGCATCTGAACCTTTACCTTTCCGTATCCATCCCTGTGCATCATAAGTTGTAACCAATTGCAAATAATTATATTTATAGATACAAACAGGCCCTTAGTAACAAGGCCAAAATCAAATTTATCCAAAGTTGCCGTTCTGAGAACCTTCCAGTGAAAAATCAAGGCAGGGGCTCTAGTCGGCCTCTGAAAAGTCATAGGTAAGACCGTGTCCCTTGAAAAATCAAGGTCAAGTTCAAACAATCAGCGTGGCGGCCTTTGGGTAATTGGGCTACGGTGGTCTATTTCTTTCAACGTCACAACCAAGTCCAAAGTTGTTAACAAGTTGCCATTGAAACTTCAGTCAGAGAAAACAGACGCTAGGCAAATATGATTCACCGTATCACCAAACTGTAACAAACTTATCTTGACATATCTTACCACATCATTACTAGTTCGAACACGTAAGTAGAATTTTAGAGAGAAAGATAGAGACAAATCCCTAATTGTAACTAAATTATCTTGACATATCTTTTCTAACAGTAAGCGGGGTTTTAAGAGCGGGTCATTCAATCAATCGGGCGTTTTCCCTTAATCACCTTTTGTGGGGCCCACCTGGATGAATGATGGATAATAAGGGGACCAAGAGGATGTATGGATTTAGAATTGGCTAGTGGTGAGGACTGAAGACAATTGTATCTTGTTCAAACTATTTGTGATAAAATCTACTAAACAAAATTTGATTCAACATCAGTTTAAAACCCTTACCAATTAAGGAAATAGGTGTGTGTGAAGGGACTAGATTGATCATTAGTAGGGCCCTTATATGAAAAAAGAAAAAATAAGAGTACATTTAAGGGGGTCTTTTGTGATTTTTCATAATAAAAAAGACTTCCTCTTGACAGAGAACCCATTAAACTTTGGACGGGAAATGGAGGGCTAAAAATCTGTAAAGCTTCCTACTCATGACTCCATTTCTTCCACTTCTGACTCATTTCAGTGGCTTACTAAAAAGTTGTTGTAACGCTCCCACAATGTGAAAAGAGAGTGCTCTGAAACCCATTTCAAATGTAAATGATCTTAAAATTGGCCTATTCGTTTCCACTTTTCACTGTTAAATATGGGCCATTCGTTTTGTGCTTTAGCCTGTACCTGCTGAATGTGGGTCCTTTGACTTACTTGATCTGACCCTTTATCCTCATATATGTTGGAATGAATCTAAATGATCTGGGCCAAGTCCTCAGGGCTGGCTCAACACAATTCGAGGCCCAAAGCCACAATACTTAAAAATGAGGCCTTTTTATGTTTTAATATTATTAAAAATATGTTATTAAAATTTTATTTTTCTTTCCTTTTTTTTAATGTAAAATTACTAATTAAGTTTTTATATTCAAGTTTTGCTAAGTCTACCTCCAAAACCCATATGAAAAATTTGGGCCCATCCCCAAGACTTACATAGAAATCTTGTGTCACGAAATCCAACTACCTATTTAACTCCAAAGTTTGCGCATGGTGCGCATGTGCACCATGAGTTATTCTAGATGCACGGTGCTCATATGCACCGTGGCCAAGTGAATAAATTCTGGCGGGGCTTATTATTTTTGTCACGCCCCACCCTTTACACATGCATGATATTGTCTGCTTTGTCCCACGGACCTCACGGTTTTGCTTCTTATGTGCCTCAACCCATCAAAAGGCTTCGTGTAAGGCAAGGGTGTAAGTTCTGCATATAATCTCATTCACTTTCCTCTCTATAGTCGATGTAGGACTAAGGGGCGTCACATTCCACCCCCCCTAAGGCTGCACGTCCATGTGCAGTAGCCTGTCAACCCTCTTGGCCCGCCCACATGGAGACCCGCCCACATGCACCAAACCACGGCAAGGGACCCACACTTGAACTAGTCGATAGTCGACTCTGATACCATTTGTCACGCCCCACCCTTCATGGATGCATGATATTGTCCGCTTTGTCCTACGGGCCTCGTGGTTTTACTTCTGATGGGTCTCAACCCATCAAAAGGCCTCATGCCTACGGTAGGGGACCCACACTCGAACTAGTCGAAAGTTGGCTCTGATACCATTTCTTTAAGATAGAGAATTCTAAATATAATATGTATATATATAATACTTTAGCTAAGAAAAGGATAAAAGCAGTCACGCAGTTTATCTTACATTTAAAGATATATTATTAGGGTACAAAATCCAACTACCTATTTGGCTCCAACGCCTCGAAGCATTTTTACCTGTGCATGGTGTGCATATGCACTATGAGTTAGGACCATCCAAAATGGACTTAAGAGGTGTGCTCCACATATTGGATGTTCCAGATGTACGGTGCTCATATGTACTGTGGCCAGGTGAATAAATTCTAGTGGGGGCCCATTGTTTATCTTAAATTTTAAAATATTTTATTGGGGCTGAAATCCCAAGCTATGAATTTATTACAACCACATTATGGATCAAATCTGAATGGGCCATTATTGAAATATGATACACAAAAATAATGAAAAAAAAAAAGCTTATGAAGCAAGTTAATGACTGAATGTATGGTTGAGATTTAATACACATAGACTACTAGAAATATAATGGTGCGCTAAAATTAATTGGACTCCTACAAATAGAAATATAAGTGGTAGATCTGAAAATATAATATGCCACAAATGAGACTTTAATGCCCCATCAAAATCTTGACCTATCTTCTCAAGATAGAGTTATTATGGGGGCCTTATAAAAGAAATAGCAGTTAACAAGTTTGTTTTTTTGGGATTTCAAAAGATGTCAAGTGATATAATGAGGCCTTATTTTATTTACTTAATTTTTAGGGCCTAAAACAATGACTTTGTTAGCCTTATGGTACAGCCGGCCCCGCAAGTCCTTGTAGGCTTAAATGCCAACCATGAGACCAGCCTGTCCAGACAAATCCGGCCCAAAAGAGATCATAAAATTTATAATAGGTCGGGCTTAATTTTTAGACCGAAGGGCTGGGTCTTGGCTAAAATTTGTAATAGGTAGCACATGGTACCAGTCTACCTGATGACTCGTCCTTTGTTCCTTTTTCTCATGCAAGGGAACAAAATGGAAAAGGAGAAATCATTTTCCGTGAGATTGGTCAAGAAATATCGTAAGTAGTAATAAATGGTAGAAAAAATATAGATGAGACAAACCACAAGCTGTAACATACCACATGGATACCGTGTAAAAGGTCCCGCCCAGATTTTTGACGAAGGCTCCAATGCAACTGACGTTTGTAGAAAGTTCAGAACTTTTGTTTCAAGATTTTAGCATTTCAAGGGCGACCTAACATTTATGCCCCCTGCTGGGCTTTTTTTATTTTTTATTTTTTATTTTTTATTGTGGCCCCCATCCATGATCATTTCATGCACTCCCCATAAGCCACTTCCTCTTGTGAATTTGCTAGCTATAGCCCATTTGGCACTTTATCATTGTTTACATTAGGCCCCTTAATAAACTAGGACAGGTGTTGGCTACTTATAATCTTGCACATTGTATAAAACATAGGACATCGGCATCACTAATTACACTTCAATACAGACTGGCAGAAGCAGGAGTAAAGAAAGCATCATATCTGATCTGATCTTTTTAATCTAATCAGGTTGGGAACTTTACATTTAGAATTAAGAGAGGTGAGGCATCTACTAAAAAAAGAATAAATATAAGTGGGTTATGATCTTTAGTCTTTAGTCGCTAGATTGGAAATCTTTTTTACATTTTTTTTTTAAAAAGTGGGTTTTTTTTTTATCATTTATAAAGAGAAAAGAGATTGCTTTTTTATCTTTTATTTTTTTTTGAAACATGGGGATTCTATATTTATGTATTTTTGATATGATCCTTCTAATCTTTTATTTCTCTTGACAATTTAAGGCTTTATTTCACCTTTATTTTAATAATAAATTCCCAAGACGTAGAGCTAGCTAACACATCAGGGTGGGATCCCTTTAAAGACAACTAATTGTCATCCCTAGTGGGGGAAGGAGGAAATTTGGCCCTACTATGATCTATGATCAATGCAACCTCCTATCTAGACCAAAACATAACAAAAGATGCACGGTACTTGTAGAAAAATCTTTCTTGTGTGGGCTTCTCTTTTCACTTTGTAGACTACGTCTTTCCACTTTGTCATTTGTTTCTACATTCTAGGGCCGACTTTACCATGAGGCCACCAAAGTCATTGCTTTAGGCCCAAAAAAAAAAAAAAAAAAAAAAAAAGGCCCCCTAATTGCATCTAATATCTTTTGAAATTCCAAAAAAGTAAACTCTCTCTTGAGAAGATGCAACCAATATTTTCATGGGGCCTTAAAGTGTCATTATGACCTATTATATTTTCAAATCTGCTCTTTATATTTCTATTGCTTGAAGTCCAATTAATTTTAGCGCACCATTATAATATCTAGCAGTCAACCATACATTTAGTCATGAACTTTCTTCATAGGATTTCTCATTATTTTTGTGTATCCTTTTTCAATAGGGGCCCATTCAGATTTGATCTATAATGTGGTTGTAATAGATCCATAACTTGGGATTTCAACTCTAATAATAAATCTCAGAATTTAAGATAAATAATTGGCCCTCACCGGAATTTATCTACTTGCCCACAATGCATATGAGCACCGTACATCTGGAATATCTAATATGTGGGGGCACACCACCTTTGAAGTCCATCTTGGATGATCTTGACTCATGGTGCATGTGCGTACCGTACGCATGTGAAAATGCTTCGAGCCCCACCAATGGCAACTCAATATTTTTATTTATTGGGTGGAGTCAAATAAGTAGCTGAATTTTGTGACCCAAGATTTCCATGTGAGTTTTGGAGATGTGCTTAAAGTTTTCATGTGGATTTTGGAGGTGGACTTAAGATAGATTAGCAAAACTTGAATAAAAAAACTTAATTAGTAATCTTATATAAAAAGAAAAAAATATAAATTTTAAATAAAATACTTATAATAATATTAAAATATAAAAAAATGCTCCTTTAGAATTATCGCTTTAGGGCCCAAATTGCTGCGTGCCGGCCCTGGACATCTACATACATTATTAATATAAGTACCCTTCTTTATGCTATCTCTCTTTTCCTCTGTGATCTTTGATCGAGCGTTTTATCTGCACTCCTCCTGCCTCCTGCATCCTGCAAATATCTGCACACTTTCTCCTAAGTATTTTCATTGCTCTCCCCTCCCGCTGTTTGCATCTTTCACTTTACCGTAAATGATATCCGATCTTTCTCTGACCAAAGAGAAAGAGAAGAGCGCTTCAAAATGCATGTATTCTTATACTTTCTGACAATTTTCTAATTAGGGTTTCCGTTTTCATCCTGCAGGAATCTGATGGATTCTGATAACAATTCGATGGCTGCTGATTGGAGGACCCAGTTATTGCCTGAATCTCGACACCGGATCGTTAATAAGATGTAAGCACCAAGTTTCAATATTTGATTTTGTTTGTTTGTTTTTTTTTTTTTTTTTTTACCACCATGTATGGATTTAATGGATTGCAGGTGCTCATTTTGAATGTGTTGGTCTTTTTTTTTTCCCCAATGGATTGGAATTCGAGGAAATTTGCATGCTGTTAGATACCATGATTCTGTCTTTTTGCCTGCAAATCTGTACCAGTAGTTGACACTGATGATATTATTAGGTGTGGAGTGCTTTTCAAGCACACAGAGGATGTCTAGATGAAATCATATGTTGATGCAGAAGTATTTAATTTACAGGTGCATTGGATGCATGTAAAGGCGTCGTTAATTGTTCCCTTCTTTATATGATCTGTCTTTAGGAATCTAGGGTCACAACAAATTGTTGTATGAATCACCCTTTTTCCCCCTCAGCCAATGAGTAATTCAGAATCATTTGTTGATGTCTTGAAAAGCAGGCAGTGAAAAACATCATTCTGAGCAGCCCTGTATGCTAGCTGTGACAGTTGATTGAAACTAGACTAAAGGGTTGTTAACTTAAATCTGATTTTGTTTGATAAACCACCTAGCCGGATGTGGGCAAACTTATCATTTTCTCGTTACCTTCCTTCAGTCCTATCACTTGTCCTATTTGTGAAAGAGAAAAAAAACTGTCTTTTGAGTAATTATTATGAACTCTCTATTGGCCATCTTTGGTTGAAGATGATATACTTCTTATTTTTGTGCCATGCACACTTCGAGGATGTCCAACCCCATGTCTGGCTGCTTCATTTTTCATTTGGTAAGTGATGCATGGATTTGCTCCTTTGTTTCTCTTTTCCATTGGATTGTGAGTATGTCTCCTAAGGATTGAAAGATCAATCGGGTACGAATTAAAGGTTTACTTTTCTCTTCGTGTTTACTTATTTGATTCTTGATCTGGGTAAAGTTGATCTTTGTTTATTTATTTATTTATTTTAAATCAATTGGGTATATTTGTTTCAGCTCATTAAAAATTTTGATCTTGCTAATCGGGACTACGTCAATTTTCCACATTACTCATTTTTTTATCTTTAGTTGACATCAATTAACCTTTTTATACTTTATATTTCACATGAGCAGAATGGAAACGTTAGAGAGGCACTTGCCAATTTCTGGTCCTGAGGGATTGGTTGAACTTAGGAAAATTGCTGTAAGATTTGAGGAAAAGATTTATAGTTCTGCTTCTAGCCAGGTATATCTGTCACTCAAATGACCTTGTTTCATTCCAGATTTTCTTTTACATTGCTAGCTGATGCAGACCCTAGGGTTAGGGTTTGCGACTTTGCGTGGGAAGTGCTAAAAGCACAATGGGTGCCGAAGCACGTGTCCGAAGACACAATAAATCTCCGTAGAGATAATAAACGAGGACGCACCTCAATGGGAAAACCCAATTTCACTAATCAACGACTTTGAGAGATAATTCTCTACAATGCCATATAAATAGTAAAAGTAAACTTAAGCATTAAGAAACCTAATAGGAAACTAAATAATATAGGAAATCTAATCCTAATAACCATGGATGAAAATAGCGGTAGCGGCGGGCGTAGCGGCCCGCTGCCAAACAACTACGAAGTGGGCGATATGTAGCGTAGCAGGGATACGTAGAAATCGCCAAAAAAATCTAAAAAAATTCCAGAAAATCCAAAAAATTCTAAAATGAAAGAAAATGTGGTTCTTTTGCAAAAGTAAGTAAGAAAAGGGGGCGTAGCGGTGCCCTCAATATATGAGGTCCTGTATCGCTGTATAAATAGAAAATAATAGTAATGATTAGTTTTTTCACATGTATTCATGTTTCTTAGTCATGCTAACTTAAAAAAGTAATGGAAAACTCATAAAAAAAAATAGAACATGAAATAAAGGCATAAGAATTAAGATGACTTAAGAGTTCGGTCATTACTCATTAGTTATTAATCACTCATTACTCATTAGTTAACATTGAACAATCAAATATCAATACTTCAACATTCAAGGTTCAAATTCAATCAAGTGAATGAACTATGAAGTGATCAACAATCAACATTCAACACCAATTTAGAAATGACAGAGAGTAGAGAGTTAGTGAAGGAAATATGAATACCTTAATCACCACCAAAAGGAATGTCTACCAAGATTCAAGGGGCTATGATTATGCTCATCTCTATCAGTGTTAGCATTTCTAGTGGCACCATATTGAATTTGATATTGATGAGCATTGGGATCCACAAATCCAAAGAAGGCAGCTGCACCCACATCATAGGAACTTGGAGGAGGTGGAGGTGGTCCAGGTGGATATCTACTATATTGCGTTTCACCATAGTCACCATATGAGTAGGACCCCGAAGCTGAAGACTGTTCTTCTTCTTGTTGTACTTGACCATATGGAAAATAGTCAAAATACTATGAGGGTCCTTGTCCACTGTAACTAGGGTTCCACGAATCAGTCCATGATGCCGCTTGTTGTCCTCCAAAATCTCCACCCATATTTCCTTGCTCATTACTACCTCCAGCCCCAGGTGGTGAATCTCTTCGGCGCCGTTGATAACCATGGCTTGGATCAAATCTTCCAGATGGAGGTAACTCCTGTACTTCCTCTACAGGAATGACATCGTCTTCATCATGTTTATAGTATTCACTAGTACCACCTGTCCCACTGTCTCCTCCTCTATCTCCTCCACTATGGCTACTTGAAGAGACTGTGGTGGAACTAGCTTTTTCAGAAGCAGGTTCTTGTCCACTCCTCCTAGTCCTACTACTGGTACCTTCTCCCTGAGGTGGCTGACCTTCTGTAGGTCCCTCACCCATATCCTCACCTATCAACTCTTGAACCGTTTCCTGAAACCCCGGATCTGAATCTAGCAGTGGATCCTCTATCTCGGCTAGCCATGAGAGTAAGGGATCGTCTTCTCTGAATATGTGATACAAATTAATAGGACAATAAGCAAGATTATCCCTTACCATTCTCTCCCTAATTCTGTTTCTCAACTTCAGATTGTAATGACAATATACAAGCTTGTTGAGTTTCTGCTTGGTAAGCCGATTCCTGACCTTCGTGTAGATCAAAGAGAAAGTGCTCCAATTTCTTTCATAGTTGGAAGATGTTGTAGTTTGACTAAGAATGCGAACAGCCGCGCTCCTTAGATGTGGAGCACTCTCTCCAAAATTCATCCACCAATCAGCTGAAATTCAAAAAATAAATAAAGAAAATTAGATCGTATCACAAGATATCTACAATGTGGATTTGTCTTTTGTTCATAGTCATATTAGGTGGCATCCTTCCAATTGATCGTATCACAAGAGGGTCAGCAAAGGTTCATCTCCTTTGTGTATATATAGATATCTACAATGTGAAAATTAAATATAAGTCAGTAAACCCCTACAACATGTATGGCAATTGGCACTTGGCAGCATAATTAAATTCTCTTAAGTAACCACCCACTCACCTCTTGTATGGCATCAATTTGATCATCTGGATTTAACAATTTTTTCAACACTTCCCGTAATCCTACCCGCAAGTCCGTATCTATTGCTTCGGTGTGTAGTTCGACATTGCGATAATAGAATTCGAGATTCAAAAAATAACCTACATTATAAATATGTAGAATGTACTGTGAGCAAACAAGATAATAAATACATTAGTTAAGAAAACAAAAAAGTATCAAATTCAAAGATATATATTAATTACCTGCAGCATGCAATGAATGGTGTAACTGATCGTTCCAACGGGCATCAATAATCTTTATATATTTCTCGTGATATCTAACATTTTCCATAATGGATTGCTTTGCCCGATACATTGCTTCATATTTAAAGTCCATTGTCGGCTTGTCATCACCATCTACAAGCCGCAACACTTTAACTAAAGGCTAAAAAACCTTTAATATCTTCCTCACTTTCTTCCAAAATTTATTGTCCCTCATCAGGTTTGGGACTTCAAACTCCGGACCACTAGTTGCATTGCCCCATTTCGAACGAAGCCATTCTTTTGATGCAAACATTTGAATGAACTCCGTTCTAAACTTTACAAGGCTTTCCATAGCCAGAAAATGGGTTGCAAACCTAGTTAATCTTGGACGCAGTAAGGCATGGTTATTTTTGTATCTTTTTATCAAGCTTAACACCCATGAATGATCATATATAAATTTTGTAATTCCTCTACATGCCTTGATCAATGAAGCCACTTTTGCCTTCCTTCCAATCTCTTCCAAGATGAGATCTATGCAGTGTGCTGCACATGGGGTCCAGAATAAATGGGTCTTCTTCTCCATTAATTTCAAATTTGCTGCCTTGAAATTGGCGCTATTATCTGTAACAATCTGTACAATATACTCATTTGCCACTCTCTACAACTTTATCCATAAGAGTGAATATATATGTGGCTGTCCGTCTATGTTCAGTTGCATCAATGGACTTTACAAAGACGGTCCCAGCGACTGAATACACCAAAAAGTTTATTAATTGTGTTTGGGTGCCGCTGGTCCACCCATCACACATGATGGTAACACCATTCTATTGCCACATGGGCCTAAACTTTTCCACGCAAGCTTTTATTTCTGTATATTCTTCTTCAAGATATTTAGTGCCCACATCATATACGGAGTGCGACTGTATACCCCGCTCAGCTTCAGCGGCATTATCAAGAATAGTCTGGAAATATGGGGAATCTACTGTTGTAGGTGGTATGTTCTTGTGAATTAGCCATTTTGCTGTAGCTTTGACCAATCTATCTCTTGCAGCCTTAATTACCCCTTTCACAACACTAGATATTTTTGGTTGTTTATCTCCCTCTTTTCTATGTGCTAGAGGATCAACAGGGGGAGGAACTGCTCTTCTCGTAGAGATAATTTCTACATCAATAACCCGTTCCCGGGTGCTAAATGCCCTATGCATGGACCCCGCAATGCCCTTACCCCTGTTTGGCATAGTAGTAGATGAGCCCCCTGCATCATAATATTTGCTTCCAGCAAATGCATGACGTTCATATTCTTCTTGTTGACTCATCAAAGACTCTCGGCGTGCAGCCTCCATCTGTGCATCTTCCTCCTCATCAAAGTATTCATCCCCAAATACATCATAACGGGTAGCATCAACATCTTGCCGCTTCTTTTCTTTTATCTCTACTTTTCTAGCTTTGTTTTGGCCAACCAAAGCTTTCATTTATTCTCTAACTTCCCTTGGTACTTCAGTACAGCCAGCAACATTGTCAGATATGTGGCCCAAGTGGTGTTTGAATCTTGTAATGCCCCCATTGGTCACTTTCCCATAAAACTTGCATTTGATTTTCAACCTATTATTCTCAACTGCCTCACCAAAGCTCCATGCCAAGAGGCAATACCTGGCTGGCTATAAATATAAACAAGTAGTATGTTAAAAATAAAAAAAACAATGAAACATGTTAGAGGAAACTTATATCACAAATCGAGGAACCATTTTCAAGACATTTGATTGGTATTCAAATATTAAAAATTATTTAAAAAAAATAAAAAAAAATCCAAAAATAAAAAAAATAGAGAAAAATCAATAAACATTCAAAATGTGATGGATTGATCTATGGGAAACATAGATCTATCATTTACAAGCAATTTCCAAGTGGTTTCATAGGTTGTCCATGAATATTCACATTTTTTTTTCAAAAAATAAATAAATTCGAAAATAAAAAATAGAGAAAAATCAATAAACATTCAAAATGTGATGGGTTGATCTATGAGAAACATAGATCTATCATTTACAAGCAATTTTCAAGTGGTATCATGGGTTGTCCATGGGTATTCACATTTTTTCTTTCAAAAAATAAATAAATCCGAAAATAAAAAATAAAGAAAAATCAATAAACATTCAAAATGTGATGGATTGATCTATGGGAAACATAGATCTATCATTTACAAGCAATTTCCAAGTGGTTTCATGGGTTGTCCATGAGTATTCACATTTTTTTTTCAAAAAATAAATAAATTCGAAAATAAAAAATAGAGAAAAATCAATAAACATTCAAAATGTGATGGGTTGATCTATGGGAAACATAGATCTATCATTTACAAGCAATTTCCAAGTGGTTTCATGGGTTGTTCATGAGTATTCACATTTTTTTTTTCAAAAAATAAATAAATCCGAAAATAAAAAATAGAGAAAAATCAATAAACATTCAAGTATTGTTGGAATGATCTATGGGAAACATAGATCTAACAATATGAAGCTATTTTCAAGTTGTTTCATGAGTTTTCCATAAGTGATAATGTTTTTTTTTTTTTTTTAAATAACATAAATCCGAAAATAAAAATAACAATATAAAAAAAAGACGAAGATATACATGCAAGATCAAAAGGAAGCATGGATCTACAATAAAGCAAGACAATGATGCCATTATGTTGTGATTCATAGTAGTTAGAGAGTGATAATCTCAAAAGTTGAAAAAAAATCACATACCTAGATGAAGAATCTTGTTTAGAATCTTTAGATTTCTTTTAATAGTTGAATGTTGGTGATTTGGTGGCAAGAAATCTTGAAGAAATGGTCTTGGGAGACACTTGGGACCGCAAGGAGTAAAAAACAGCAGACGGAGGGGAAGAGAGGATTAAAAAACCCTAAAAACGTCAAAAGGGGGGTTTTTATAACTCCCCTAGCCGTATCGGCCGCCACGCTCCACGGGTGCAATTTCCCGTAGCGGCCGCTATTTTGGCCATAGCGTGGCAGTATCGCCCACTACGGCCGATATATGTAGCATGGCGGCCGATATATACATCTTTGCTAATAACAATATTTAAAGAAACTAATGACATGAAAATAAATTCCTAAATCTATGTGGGCCCTACACATGTGGTCATGAGGTATATGCTGCATCATTCTCCCCCGTTTAAAAAAGAACTCGACCTCGAGTTCGGAAAATGTCCATCGGGATCAAAGATCAATCTGACGAACTTCCAATTTGTCGGTCGATATAACTACTTGGCACAGCTTCATGCATAATTTCTTTTGATGGTTGAAATATGTGTTGATGTGCCTTACTTGTAGAGCATGCACCATCAAATCAGAATCTCTGACTATCCACTAGTCATCTCCCCGTTGATAGCGGTGATCCCCAAAGACAAAATCAATAGGAGAATTAATGTGGGGAATATCAATAACTTTCTCTTCATCACTTGGTATTGGCACATTGGGATGATTAGGACTCATAGAAGAAATTTCAAGGCCAACTATAGATGTGGAATCTTTTGTGTCGAGCTCTGGCTGAGCGGTCTGCATATCTGCTGGCACTGGTTACTTAACACGGTCTGTTACGTGAGACGACTTTTCTTCTTGAGGAGTAACTTCCACGAAATGAAACCTTTTAAGCATCCGCTCCACACGAATTGCTTCCCAAAATGCCTCGTGGATGGTCTGGCAATCATTCATTTTGTCCACTATGTC